>CM039089.1:57979123-60479123 GCA_022113865.1 Chimonanthus praecox
CATGGCTTTTGAAATCCGATGGACCTGATTTTTTATGAAAGAATCATCATGAAAATACCTTTCAAATGAACCCAACCCCACCCTTGGGACCCCACCTGCAAAGTGTTGCATATGCACGACTCCCTGCAGGTGAAAATCTATATATACATATCAAGATGTGTGTTCTGTTAACTAATGGGTTGTAACTGAGGAAATCCATATTTCAGCACCATACCTAGGAAAACTTATTGAACTGGATGGGAAGAAAGTTTAGTTTGTTCATAGGATGGAAAAAAGGTAAAACAGATGCATCCAGAGGAGACCTTGAAAAGATAAAACTAGAAACACATAAGAGGGATCTCGAAAATAGCCTCAATAGGTGAGAAAACAAGAGAAATCTGTTATGGTGGTTTGGAGATGTACATAGGAAACCAGAACGGCCCTTGTGTGTAAAATTGAGAGGTTGCAAGTGGTAGGAATAGGGTGTGGAGGGAGATCTTTAAGAACTTGGATGAAGGGGGTAAGGAAGGATATAATAGAGTGCACGGAAATAGAAGGTGTGATTTTTATATGATAGGATGGAAGAAAACTCCAAAAGCTGACCCCAGATAGATGGGATCAGTGGCTTTGATGATGATGATGCATCTAAAGGTTCAAGTGATCCATATTTTGGAGGAGTTCAACTGGTGAAAAATAAATAAATAAAAGGACTGGTTTTGAGAACTAAGAAAAGAATTGTCAGTTCATTTGATGAATAGTTCAAGTATTTGTCCTTATAAAAATGATCTAGGAACAACTGACTTGATTAATAATGTTTGTACAGTTCCAAGTTTATGTTCGTTAATGTCTATGTCCACTTGAGATCTCTTAGTTTCTGAAAAGTCCAATGCTTCTTTCCCCTGAAGTATCACTTTGTATCCAGAAAGATTGTAGGTTGGCATCAATCTAGTATGTACATTTAAGTAAAAACCAGAATACAGCCTCATAAAGATATTTATCAGCTTGTTTATATTGCTGATGGGACATTAAGATGTGATGACCTATGAAGAATTGTAGTTCATTCACATTGACTTCATCATCACATTGACCTATCAAATGATGTATAATATAAGTCGTGGGAAGATGATTATTATCAAGGGTAGCTTTGCTCCATGACCTCCATTTATTAATGTTATAATTGGGTTTTCTCATCAGGGCCCTATCTTTTGAAGTTGGTAGCAGTAGATAGACATCCTTTTAATGTTCTTTCTTTGGTCTCCCATTATGTTAAAGCCTCAATATAACATCCCACTCAAACTTCAGTGAGAGGATAAACTGAAATGGCTAAACTTCTCTATTGGAACACTCGTCTCCATAAATCCAAGTCTTAGGAACCTTCCCACTTGAGGTGCTTTTCTTTCTGAATTTTGCTTCTGATTCACTGTGTGTGCACTATTTGACACCTGAATATCACTTGTGTGACATCTCAAAATAAATTCGATGAAGCTCTTGAACTCCTAAAGGTTGTCATTACTATGACAACATTCTTCGGATTTGTTTGAAAATTATCTGATGCTTCTTGTTCACATGTCAAAAGAGGAGCAAATGGGATGTGGATTGGCTGGCTGTGGCTGGGATCAACAGAGGACTGATTGTTGAGGGATTTCTTGTGTACCTTATAGAAACTTCCTTTGAATACGACACTAAGATGTTCTTTATCTGATGGCACATAGTTCTTTCACTAGATTTTTGTGTTTATCTTTTGTACTTAATATTCTTTGGTTTCTTTATTCTTTTGAAATGGTTTATTGGAACTTTTCTTTCTGGTCAAAAGGGGAAAGGGATATATTCTTACATGATCATATCTTTTAAATGTAGTTAATGCTTGTTTCGTGAGTGTGGATGTAATTTCTTTCCTTATGTTTTGCCGACTCAAATTTGCAAATGGTTCTGCATTATCTTACAAATTTTCCGGTAGGCCTGTCTATCTGGTTTTCCAGTGCTTCTATATCTGACAATACATGTAGCGATGCACTTTTCTGGCATAATGTTTGATTTATCTGTCTTCTTGCGAGAGTTTATTTTGCATTGAATCCAGAGCAGATAAATGCCTGGAAATGTATGGGGATTTCTTTAGGTATGCCCCTACAACTTTATTCTGTATTTTATGGCAAGGAATTTTCGAATGGTGACAACTATAGCATTCAATCATTAACACTAGTGCTATGAACTTATGATACATGTCCCATAAATCCCATCCAGGAACTTATGATACATGTCCCATAAATCCCATCCAGCTATGGGGGTCCCACTGTTAAGTTAGATGAGAGGGACCTGTGATACCCACACACTTCAAAGTAGGCAACAAATTTGTATCATTTTGTGTCAAATACTTCACTTTTATGTGTAAAATTTATATAGTTTCAATATTCATGGCGTGTCCTTGGCCTATCGATCCCATGTTTAGTCATCATAGAGAGGGACATAATAAAATATAGGGGCATGTTTGTGCGCAAAATTTTCCATAGAAATGGAAAATGATTTCCACATTGAAATTATTTTCCATTGTTCCATACAAACCTTTTCCATGGAAACCATTTATTCAACTTGGTCATTTTCCACACTTCTTATGAAAAATACATTTCTAAGGGGATGCATCGGAAAGCAATTTCCACTTGTGAATTTCAAGGACCATGACCCAACATTTGGACTAAACAACATAGCCAAACCCAGCCAATGACTCAAGATCCAAACCGACCATGATCCATGACCCAATTGACCATCAACCCAGTCCATGACTCACCAACTAAACCCCTGACCATGGTCATCCTAACCAACCTATAATCCTATCAAGGTAGAACCTATGCCTTACCTAACAATAGAAAACAAATTATTGATGAATCATTGTTGAAACTTTTTGAATCACAGTGGAAAACAAAACCCGTAGATTTCATTTTCTATGGAGAATGAAATCCTCAAGGAAATCAATAATGCCCCTTCCAATTATTCATCCATGGTTTGAATTTATCAAAGGTAGGGCTCATGGATCTTTGTGCTTATGGCTGAACCATGAAGTTGTCACCCGGGATCACTCTTATGGCTAAATGAAAATTTTCTAGCAGTCGTCAAACTTCCATGTGTGACAAATATCACAGTACTTGATTTTCTTTTCTTTTTCTATTATGTGCAGTTGTGCTTCTCTTCTCTAGACAACGTGGCAAGCTTGCAATTCTCGGAATCTAATCTTCACCTGAGGCACCCATCATGTTACAGGATGGACTGTAGACACTGATGGTATCTAATGTAGACTGGGCATAGTATGCCCAATTTCAGAAGCACCAGTGCGGTTTTTTGGGAGTATTTCAGGCATCATGATATGCACCAACTTTTCATGAAAAAGTGATTCCAAGATCAACTCTTGGATTTCCTGTCCCTAATTAACATGGATAAGGATGAAATCCCATACACCAATCCTGTTATTTCATCAAAAATGGTTTTGGGTTCAGAAAGAGATTTGCATTTCAACTTCAAAACAGAGAACCTAGAGAAAATACAGATTTCAAGTGTTTAACCATGGATGTCTGGTGTTTCAACAGATTAAAATGAAACAGTTGGAAATTATTTGATGGGTGCTTCCATGAATGCTATTTAGAAATGCTACATGAGAACTGTTGCCAGTACCAGTCTAAAAGAACTTGTCTATGTTGTTAACCCAGCGGAGTACATGTGCTCTGTATTGGCATAACCTCGTGTAAGATCCACATCTAATGGCAACCTCTCCTTTTTTTTGTTAAAAGAACAATTGTAACTTAATTTTGTTGGAAAATGACCACCATTGGAGCCATTTTTCTTAGGAAAAGTAAGATTATTTTGGTTTTATGCTTAGATATGTTGTTTCATATTATGTACATGTCACTTGTTACCTTCTCAGTGGGAAGGTTAAAACGGGCATGTTCAAAAGCCATTAGCAATTGCTGCACCAGGATCACAATGTTGGGATCTTGGTTTTAATCGAAACTCCAATTATCCTGTCAGTATTTTTTTGCTGAATATACCATAATTGGGAGCTCTATTTCTTAACTTTGAAATTACGAAGAATTTTGAGGAACTGAAAGGCTGGTTAAGGATTTTGGATGATTATAGGTTATTGTAACACATTAAATTTAATTGAAGCCATGGACCATCAAGATCAATTGCAATTCTGACTCCGGATCTTGTACATGTGTTTTCCTTGGTGAATTCTATGGGGTTTGAGACTATAATTATTGGGGCAGTGTACGAGTCCCACATTGGTTGTAAAGGGAGAGGCTTGAGGATTTATAAAGGACTTGCATCACTCCACCTAATGGGCTAGTCTTTTGGGCTGAATATCCAGTCCTAACTAGTGCTATCAGAGTCATATCTCCAAGCCAGTGCATGTAGACTCGCGAGAACCCCTAGTATGATGGGATGGCCTGTGACATTCTACCCGCAGTAGAGCCTTATTCGAGGGGGGATTGTTAGGACAACGAATGAGTCTCACATTGGTTGTGAAGGGAGAGACTCTGGGACTTATAAATAACTTGGGTCAATCCAACTAATGGGCTAGCCTTTTGGGTTGGATACCTAGTCCTAACAATAGTCATACTTAGTTAGAGAAACTTCATTCCATTTTATCTTAGGTGGCACTCGTAATTGGATTTGATGCCTATATGTTATAGACCCACGACCTCTATAATTGCAAGAAGAAGCTATATCTACAGTTTGTGAAAAGCAACCTATCAGACATCAATGAACGGAGTTTTTATCATTGGATCATAGATAGAAACAAGGGAACTTGGCTGGTTCTCTTTTTTGTTGTATTATTGGGGTGGAAAAAAGGGAAATCCCCATGTTTGGCTATGATTCTCTCTCATAATACAAATCCATGAAGTGACGAGTCTCCTTGATTTGCCTTCTATATGTTAGGTTTAGAAACATGGCAGATTGCTTTCGGTAGCTTTTGGTTTTCATCCTCTGTTGTTCACTTCTCACTGAAAAGTATGCATTAAGGAATCCACACTGAAAAGCAACTGAAATATGCCAATCCAAGCGTTGGGTAGTGTGGAATGATTGATATTAGCTGCATTTTATCATTTCCTTTCTGGGTAATTTTTTGATACTCTCTGCAGAAAGCTCTTGCGGGCACTGACCTTTTAGTTTTTGCATAACATGGTGACCATTGGAAGACGCTTATCTGATTGTGCCACTCGTGACTTGGGCTTCATTCATTTTCCCCATTGGGTGGAAATTTTCATTTTTTGACTAATTTTCTACCAAAAACTTAAAAGAGTTGAAATCAAATATGGTCCTTGATTCTGTTTGGGTGATTCAAGAAATCGCAACCCGAGTAAGAAGGAAATAGTGAGAATTTTCTCTAGGAGATTGGGGGTTAGGAAACTAAGTGTAAGAGGCACTAGGCTTAGCGGGCACCGAGGAAGCCCCGGCGGAATACCAAATTTATAAGTTGTTTGTTTAATTCCTTGAGAAAAGTGATTTCATAAAAAAGTTATGTTGAGGTTCAATTCATATCATCTAATAGGTGTTGCGAAATTCAGTCTCATATTGGATTATAGAAACCTTAAGTTTTTACAGTTGGCATAAAGAAAATTTAATTCCATTGAAATTAAACATAGGGTTGTCTCAAAGAGTGAGGAAAATCTCCCTCTTCTCCTTACTAAAATTTTCAATTCCACCCAAACTCTCCTCCCATGCCCTTGTGGAAAATAAATTCTTCGGGCGAAGGGAAAAAAGTTTTATTTTTGTGTTTTTACAAAGAACTCTTATTTCATAAAAGAAGAAAGAAGGGCAAAAGCCCCTTCGCCTTTGAGATCTTTTTCCTTTTAAACTTTGTAGGCCTTTCACCTACACTGGCTCTTTATGAATTGAATCAATACCAAATTCTCTCTATTTTATGCTACATTCACAATGGATCATCACATTCCCCTAAGAGCAAGGCTCTATGAGATTGCATGAGATTTGGACATGTGAGATCCATAGTCGACTCAATGAATCTGCCCTCCAAACCCGCTTACTCATCAATTGTTTCTGTATCTAATTTGATACTAACTCAATTTATACAGTTCATTGATCTAACTCTATAAATTTCTATTATCAGATAAATTTTGAGAATCTTAAAAAATATTATTTTATTTACTTAATTAAAATAAAATTTTATAAACATTATGTAAAATTGAATCTCTTTTAAAATTTTGAGTGGACTTCGTGGAATGACTCCATCGAAAGGACTTGAATGGACAACTTTCAGGTAGCAATCATAAGCATTTCTAGGGTGGTCCAAGAAAGTGAGAAACTCAATTTTGGAGTGAAAGAAAGGAGGGGAGAGGAGGGATGGAAATTTTATAAATATTAGTGAGTTACACTTAAATTCGAGGAAGTTTCAATATAAATAAATTTGTCTCAAAAGATTGACTCATTAATAAATATCCTGTACACCCATACAAATGGAGGGTGATAGATCGAAAGATGGATGAGGTGAAGGCAAACTTAGGCAATGCTACTAGACTGAATACAATCACACGATGTGATTTATACTATGTAAATGTAAAGATCTAAATGCTAATCTATTCTCTAAATTAAAGCTTAGTTTAAAATAGGGTTGAAACTTGGGTCGATTCAGGTCGAGTTTTAATAAACTCAACTTAATCCATGTCAAAATTTATTGAACCTGATCCGAATTGAAGACTCAAATTACTCAACTTAATCCGACCCGAATTTCTGAGCAAAGTCAACCCGAGTGCCGTTCTATAAATTTGTGTACTTGGGCTGAGTCGGGTAACGTCGGGTCATGTCAGGTTGATTATAAATCTCTCAATCCAATCCAACTCAAATTTCATGTGGGTTTTTATTTTTCCAACCCAATCCAACTTGAAATATACAAATACATAACCCAAACCCATTGATTTCTCATGTCACGTAATGCTGGTCGAGTTAAAACCCAACCCAAGTTCACCCCTAGTTTAAAATTAACTTGAAAGGGTTGGAGTGATGATCAGGAACCTCTCTAAAGAACTGGGAGTCTAAGGTCGATTTTCACTCCATCTCAAAGGGTCACTATATGTAGAGTTACTCGTTGTACAAAGATAGGGAGAGTTGTGTATGCTGTGATAATTAGTCGATGCTCTAAGAGAATTGAACACTTTAGTTTAAAAAATAATATTTAAATATAATAATTGTGATGATTTTTTTTGAATTATTATAAAATATATTTATTCTATGTTAAATCTAAGACTCATAGATATATCAAGTTCCTAAAATCTCTAACTTAGCTGTCGGTGAAATTACACCAGTGACGTCGGTGTAGCCCTGTTATCAATCCGAGCCACACGATTTTAGCCGTCCTTTTTGAAGTATAGTAATGTTCAGAGTTTCACCAGTGAATCGTCTAAAAAATCATAAAAGCCAGAAAGAAATATAGAATTATAGAGAAAGGGAAAGAAAAGATAGTGAAATAAAATAAAATAAAGGACCTTGTCAACATCATGATTAATACAGCTGGTGTATTGGCTATGCACCTCTGCTGGGAAATTTTAAGAATAGCTAGGACAAATAATAGAGCTGGTGTAATACTATTAAGTTTTAAAGATAGTTTTTTTTAATTAATTATTAGCTAAATTAAAAAAATTAAATATGAAAGATATCACAAAAATATCAGCAAAATAACTTTTGAGCGTTAAAAATATGAGTTCATCGCGTCTTTCATTTTTAACGATAAATTTCCGTTAAAATGCATTTTTATCGTGAGAAATAGTAAATTTTCATTAAAATCACGAGATTTTATCACTAAATTCTCATTAAAAACTCTAGAGTCAAATATACATTTTTTTATTTCTGAAATATCATCTATATTTTCAAACTCCACCCACATAATTTTTATATATATATTTATATTATTCTTTTAATATTATATTTTCTGCAAAATTTTCTCGATAAAAATTAAAGAATTTAAAAATATTCCGATATTAACAATTATAGTTAATATCGCAAGAACAATATTTGTGACAATAAAATCAATCATTTATTCTTGCACCTTCTTCTCATTGTTTCTATTATTATGTTGTAGGCTATGACTATCCATATGGGGTAATATTATTTTATTTACTTAGTAACTTTTTGCTTGAGTTGGGTGTGGCTGTATAACTTCTTACGTGTGTGACACGTGGTTTTAAGCATGGGCCGAGTCTAAGTCAATTCAGATGAGTCAACTCGGCATTTGAGTTCTATTATAATTAGACTGAGTTTTATTATTTTGATCGATTATAAGTAAGAGTCAATTGAGTTGGACTTGACTCATTCGATTACACTTAGACTCAATCCTTCTCTAGTCCAAGATCTAAGTTAGATATTTAAAACTTTATACTATCACATGATTCTAAGTAGATAAAATTATCGATTGGCAAATTTGAAGTTCATTATATGACAGTATGACACATGAATCAGGTTGATTAATATTGTGATTAGTTTTGTCTTTCGGTGTAAAACAATAATTAGGAAGTCAGTCTCACAACTTGTAATGGGGTTGGTTGCGAATACTAATAGATTTTTCTATGTAGTTCCTGATTCGATATTCATTTTATTCAATTTGATTCAGTAGAAAACAAAAGGTAAGAGAACTAAGTTTGATTCTTAGAGTTCAATTTCTACTCCACTCTAAAGAGTCACTCGCTTATAATGTTATTCAGTTTGTGGGTAGTGAGACTTGCACATATTTTAAAGATTAGTGGACTATTGTACGAGATCTAAACACTGTGATTGTAAACAAAAATAAAAGAACTTTCCTTCCAAGTGAGACACAGGTGTCTAGTGACGATTTCGGAGATCCGATAGAGAAGGCCAATGTCGGGGAGAGTGGGTAGTAAATTTATTTCGATTGATTGAATTAGTTCACTTTAAAACTTTTTCAAAATTAGAATTATAGAATTTTTTTTTCTTATTTCAGTTTGTGTCCGAAAGATTCGCACAGTACATGTGAGCTGAGATTTGCATAGACAAGTCCATTGAGTGTGGTAGTAAACTTATACCCATATTACTCAACAGTTGAGATGACATAACATTATGATTGTTGATTTTGCTTTCAACTACACTACATTACTTCCCTTCTTACCTTCTTTCCTACGCATAAACCACCAATACCACGCAATATATAAAAAATCATAAAACTTGTCACTCTCTCTCTCTCTCTCTCTCTCTCTCTCTCTCTCTCTGTGCTGCTGCTTACGTTTGATTCATGCAATTCTATTATGTGGGTCCCACCAAGGGTCCCACCATTACTATGGCAGAATGATGAGTGAGTGGTAAGGAGTTTGTCTGTCTACAATGTGGGGGCATTTATTTTGGATAAAATGTGAAGGAGAATGTCTCAAAACTGGAAGGATTCGATACTCCGAACCCATTGATTGTTGTGGTTTTTGCCCGTTAGATGGCTGCATGTCTATCACTTTCTTTTCCTATAAAAGTTAAATCTACAGACCAAAATTCTCTTCAATCCACCCTCCCAAATTCCACTTTACCCTGCGTGCCAAAGGGAAAATCTACATAATTTGTAGGTTTTTCATATACCAATATGAAAACATTAAAGTATAAAAAGATCTTACAGATTAAAAATGTGCATATACACTCAAAATATTCTTTTATAAAATTTTGAACCCGTATGTATAATTTTATGATGGAAAGTGTCCATTGGTCTCACAAAGAAAACCTCTCAATCTGCACAGTCGGATAAATAGTTGAAATCCAAGACCTCGCAAGCACATTGACTCTCTCACACAAACCCATATTTTGATTTTGAAGAGCTTGACTTGTGTCCTTTTTCTAAAGAAGAATTTCTGTAAACAGGATACCCATTCAAAGTTCGAAGTTCAAACACAGTCAGAGTGGGTGTGTTGTGGATCTTTCCTTAGCATTTTCTTCTACCAGTTGGCCATGATTTTCCCATACCCTCAATCCCCGGCTCTGGGCCACCAAATCCAATGTCCATGTAGACGTACAAACATACGCCACGTGTACGGTTCTGACTTTTTCTTTTTGATGCTGTTAAATAATCAGCACCTAAGTAAATCTCTCTCTTCCTCAGTCTCTGGTAGTTGTGTAAGAGGTGAAATCATTTGGGTTGGATTATTTTCAGATGGGAAACGTCAATGTGGTGCGTGTGGGCATGATTTAGGAGGAAAAAAAGTTGCATCTGCACTAAAATAAATACACATTCAACCCTGCCTGTTTTTGACCTTTGCTTGTTCAGTACGGCCCTTTCTTACCCATCCCTTGGTATGTCTCCACTGTCCTACAACCCTAAACCCTCCTTAGACCCTACCCAAACCAGACTTTTAATAATATTATAACATGAGAAAATCCATTCTCCTCACCCCACCATAGATCCTCCGCCCTTTCACACCACAGTATTCCCCATTTCCATCCCCTCTCTCCCTCTGTAGATTATGATAAACTAAAAACAAGCATAATAAAAGACAGATTTTCACGAAAATTATCTGCTGATAAGTTGGGGATCCAATCCACTCAAAGGATCAAAACCCATCATCTCTCTACTCTCCTCTTTTGCCTAAAAAATCTCACTCCTCTTCTTCTATTCCATTCCATTTGTTTATGGGTGCAAGATACGATATTATCAACATCTACTTGTATTTCTATATATATACATATATATGCTTTGTCACAAAACCCTAAATTCCGTTTGGTTCCATCCAACATTCACAGCTGTGGATGTTGACATGGTTACTAGTACTGGCGCCTAGCTAGTCACCTACTTGAAATGAACAACACATACATCATTGATGTTCAGATGAGATTCTAAGATCAATGGGCTTTTGTTTTATTTGGTTTTGGATGTTTCCTCCACACCCCACTAGAAGAAAGCACCACTTCTCTTCAATGAACAATACACACATCAAAATGGTGGGGCAGCCAGATGGACATCTCAGTCTGATTGATGGCCATTTGTTGCCCTTTTTCCAAGATAAAATCACACATTTTCTTGTTTTTAGGATGCTGGCTACCCATCACAGACCTTGTCAAACTTGATAGCTACTCTCACGGGTTTTGGAAATTTGAGAATTGAGAGGCTTTTCTGATTCTATTCCCGGGGTCAATGCCTGCTTTTCTAATATCTTCTCTGTTGGATGATTACATCACCTTTAAGAAAATAGAACTGTTGCTCTAAATGCATTTCTTCTCATTTTTTTGATCAATTAAGGTTACATGAAATAATACTTGAGAATTTAAATCTACCAACTATCCAAAAGTCAAAAACCCGTCTTTCTTTGTGAATTTTTTTGGAATCAAGTCTCTATTAACATAAAAATGATCACTCTCTATCATTCTGCATCCGATATGTAAATTGAGAAGTTTACACATATCCTAAAGATTAGTCTTAAAAAACATCTATCAAAGACTAAACAATAATAAAGTTAAGTCTCTCGTATTCATCATCTATTTCTAAAATTTAAGATTTTAAAATATGAAATTTCTTTTCAAAATAAATAATGAAGAAGTAAAACCAAATGCTATTATGCTCAAGTTTTCTTTACTCAAATCATTTTTCATAATTCTCGACCATATTGATCTCTTAAAGCAAAATGCAAATGTGGGGATGATTACTCTTTTGCCACTATTATTGATGTATCATGCATTGGAAAAACCAAAGTGGTGGACAGCCTCCTCAAGTACAAGGGCTCTATTTTTTAGCAGAACCACCTGTTCATCTATTCTCATGGAGCCACCAACAATAATTTTGAAAAATTTATTAAAATATCTAATATCTAAATATGAAGTTTGTCAGATTGAATTAATTATACTTTTATTTTAAAATATGAAAATAGTTTAAGTTTGTCAAAAATCAACTTGATTGAATGTGGTTTAAAAAAAATCAATTAAATTTAAAATTGAAGTAATTTTTATAAATTCCATATTTAAACGGTAGTGAACTCAACCTCATACCAACACATAAATTGAGTACTAAGTGTAAACCAATATAAACCCATATGGACAAGTACTTAAATTCAACATTAGAAGCAAAAATCTTTATGGAAGTTAACCCACATGCATAAGTTATTAAAAGTTAACATTCTAAGCATAAAATCTGTTCGAAGTTTGAAAGTAATAGTTCAAAGTCTTCGGAATGGAAGCCGAAAAGAAAAGGTTTTATGCATATTAATTACTCTCTGTCCTAATTTAATTATCTGATATGTATTTTGGGATTGAGTCTCTCCCTAAGCCTTTTAAGAGCCCTCCATAAAAAGTTCAAAATTTTAAAATGAGACGGAGGGAATATTTAATCTTCATGGTTTATCTTAACCTATCTCTTTAGAAAATTGTTACAAGTGAATATAAGCAGTCACCACCTGATTGGATATCATTGAGTATTCTCAATTAAATATAAAATAATAGCAGCTGTAGCAGCAACCAGCAACAACAGTGCAATAGTGGAAAAAATAATGATAATGACAATGAATAAGAATAATTATTCATAATGGAAAGGATAAAAACTTGCCACCCCTTTCTATTTATGCATTTAATCAATTATCTCATCAAGTGAAAGTCAATATACTGATACATCCAATGACACCAGGCAATAATATTCATGAAAATATACTTCAGCAGAAATAAAGAAAAAAGAAAGCTAGATACACTTGTGCACATATTTATAAAAAAAAAAAAGGAAAGGATATGACATAACTGTGAGGGTTTAGATCTCTTATCAAATTATTAAAATCCATCACCATTCAACATTTAATTTAACTTTATAAAATGAATGATAATTTTTTTTCCTTTATCCCATGCAATCAAAGGAAATGTTATAAGGGAAATGATATGAATACACCAATAAAGAACATAGAGCTTGTTCTTTTATCTAATTATCAATGTATAAGTGATGAAAAATTTAATTGGTATCTATTGGTAAAGAAGAAAAAAAACCCTATTATTATTTCTTCCCATGTTTTAAAAATATGAGAAAAAGAATCATTGAATGTCAAGGAAACAGAAGGAGAATCTGTTTGGGATATTTGGATTTATTAGATCCCACCACCTATCATTTGTTATCATTGCTAGGAAAGAGCATCAATATCTAACTCAAGTAAGCGTATGAATCAATCAAAGAAGATACCACGCAAAGTCCTCATTAATAAATGAAATGGTGTATCCCATGGCAGAGGTAGAAAGCTAGAGGAGGGTGATGGAGCATGGGATGAAATTCAACTCATTAAATGCACTTGCTCTGCAACTTCTGTACTCCACCTACCTACCCAAGTTTTCTTTTACTTGGGGTGAATTAGGTTTCGTGTGTCAGACAATGGAAAACCTAAGAGATACCCACAACGACATCATGTGATGAGATTTCACACCTTCTATCTACAATATCCAGTGTGTTCTTTGTATTCACTCTTCTTCTTTATATAAATATATTTTCTTTTTCTTTTTCCTTTTTTAACAAGTAGACAAGTGCTATCGTGCAGAAATGATAAAGATAATGAGATTATTGTGTAACCCACTTTGTAGGACCGGATTATACTATACATGCAAAATTATATGATTGGATAGAAAATACTCACTGTTGATTTACATATCATGTTGAGTTCCACTTGAGTTGAAGATTAGAGCCATTAAATCATGACAAAAATCTGAATCGTTGGGTCGGATGTATCTCTCAAAATGGGTATGATGATAATCAAATCAAGGTGATCACTTTGGCATTATGCATTTCAGATGAAGTTGTATATTATTGAGCAGTCGAACGAGTCCTACATTGATTGTAAAGGGGGATATCTAGGAATTTATAATGTATTTTGGTCACTCCACCTAATAGGATAGTCTTTTTGACTAGATATCTAGTCTTGACAAGTGGTATCAAAGTCAGATCTTAAACTTCCGCATGTGGATTCAGGGGATCCCCTAGTCACACGGGATGGCTAGCAACGTTTTATCCGCGGGAGTGCCTCGTTCCACGGGAAGATTGTTGGGCAACCGAATGAGTCCCACATTTGTTGTGAAGGGGGAGATTTAGGGACTAATATTGAACTTCGATCACTTCACTTAATAGGCTAGTTTTTTTTTTTATCTAGATACCCAATTTCAACATATACAACCATTCAAATGCACAAAACTTATAGCTTTGTGGTTTAATTTGTAGGGGGGAAATGCTTACTTCTATGATCAACCATACAATGTGAACTGAGAAGGCGTCCATCCAATTTGAGACCTTCCGTCAACAAAAGTCACAGGATGAGAGGTTTCCTCCATGAAAATAGTATTTCAGTTTGATTATGATCTTCTTATTTAGCCATTATACACAGAAACTTGCTGATCCAACAATTAAGCTTGATGACAAGGGACCCAGAGACCCTCTATATTTTTCCTCTTCCTAACAAAGATTAGAGGACTTTCTTGTATTGCAAAACAACTATAAGGAACTTTTCTTTGGGGTTGTTGGGGGTGAAGAGTGTGATTGCCTCCTAAAATATCTATAAAGGTTATCAGACAAATCGTCATATAGAGACCAAATCTGTTAATTACATGGCAATCATGTTGACTGGCCCTCATAAAATAATAGTATAATTAAAAGAAATTACATGATAATCCTACCTATTCATGTGATAATAACCCAATATGCCTTACAGTTTCTAATGTCTTGTGCACCTTACTTTGAAAATCCAATTGAAAACCATGGAGGAATGGCTAAAAATTAAGATAGTGTGATAGAGGAAACCTAGTGATTCCATACTAGAAAGTTTTGAATGTTTTAAGCTTCTTCTTTATACAAGAAACATGCAAGAACTTTACCACCAGCTTCATCCTAGCTAGAGAGAGAGAGAGTATGAATAACAAGACAAGAGAGAAGGAATCAAGGCTCCTTTGAGAAACCATGCAGACATGAGAGATCCCAAACAAGCATTAGCTTACCAAAGGAAGTATGATTGATGGTTTTGGTGAAGGAGACATAAGGCAGAAATTAAGGTGATTGATGGTCCAGTGTCAAAGACAGGTAAAGGCATAAACGGGCATTTGATGCAGAAAACAAGAACCCTCATGCAGCTCTTCTTCAAAGCCCAATCAGAGAAGCAGACAAGGGAATATTTGTTATTATTTGCTCTGATTATCCTCAAGTAACAAGGATTACTACAGCCAGCAATATATTATTCATTTATTCTAGACACATACAGTAAGAACAAAAAGAGAATAGAAACACAAGCAAAAAGTTAGACACCCATTAGCATAAACAAAACAAAGCAAAGCAAAAATGGAAGAAGATAATAATAATAGTTTTAGTTCATTCATGGCATATAAGAATTTAATATTCCACAGCACAGAAGTGGATTTGTTATACAATTACATAAGAGTTTAAGAAATGGTGACAACCCTAGCTTAAAAAAAAAAAAAAGAGAGAAGAAAAAAAAGAAGAAAAAGAAAAAGGAAAAGACATTCAAGAAGTGAAGATGGTTGTGAAGGGCTACTACTTCCCATGGTTTGCATGCAACGTATGCATTCTCAAGATTCATGCATGCAAATCGGAGTTGAGGGAAATAAAACACAGGAGGGACTGGTGACCTAGGGTTAGGGTTTTGGCCTCTTGGGAGAGGGTTTTTCTTTTTCTTTTTCCTTTTGTTTTGAAGAAAAAGTTGGCTATCCCAAAACTTACAGATGATGAAAGAAGGGAAATTAGGGTTTAGTTCCATTGAAGAGAGTGGATGAATCTACCTATCTAGTGAATTAGGGTTTAATATTTGGGGAAGCCCATAAGTTGGTTCTTGATGGGTTTTTTTTTTTTTTTTTCTTCTAAAGAGTTAGAGAGAGAAAATGATAGAAAATGATAGAAGAGGTTTAGTACCAAGAAGACACTGAGAAGAGGAAGGTGTTCTGCCAACCAAGGAAGAGGGAATCATGGAGAAGCTGAAGTTGATAACCTTCAGAAGGATAATGGAGTCTCAATAGTAGCTTGGCCTGTGACAAGGCAAAAGGGCTCAATGGAACATTGGAGAAACCAGAGCTGCTCATAATCTCAACCCATCTTTCAAATCTCTCGTGCCTTTCTTTCCGATCTTCTCCTTCGCGGGCAGCGATGATGTCGACAATCTCCTTCCCAAACCAAACCTGCTCGACGGCGAGTCTCTCTCGGCTGTTTGGCGGCAATGTTGCCTCCAGAGAATCGAAAGCTGCAGTATAATATTCCAATGCCTCCATGAATCTCTGGTGGAAGATGGGATGATTGTGGTTTGCTTCTTTCTCAGCAACAGTGACCACCTTAGCATTCATGGCTTTGATGGCGCAGAGGAAGATTCGAACGTCGCGAGAGTCATCGCGGAGGAGTTTGTGGAGGTAGAGGACGCAATTCACTGCCAATGCTTCGTCGGGGAGGATGTCGATGGAGGAGAGCAGGCGAAGCACAGCAGCTGAAGAAGGCTCTTCGGGGACTTGGAGAGGATGGAATTGGAAATTCAGGCCGAGAGACGAGGCGAATTTCTTCAGACGATCGCCGGTCCTCCGAAGTGTCTCCAAGTCATGGCCTGTTCCGGTGATTCGGATCGATCGTGGGTTCGATGGGTCCGATCTCTCCGCGATCGCTTGCATAAGAGGAGGCCATTGTACCCCTTGCATTGTATCAAAATCGAGTACGTGAATGGAGGAGTGGCCTTCAATTGCTTCCAATATGGCTTGATTGGCGGTCAGGTGGCAGAATCTGATAAAGGGGGTGACTTGATTGAGGGAGAGATATGAGGACTGAATCGCCTCCGAGTCGGTAGACGAAGGAGATGCAGCAGAGGGAATGAAGTTATGAAAGGTGTGACTGTTGAGCCTGATTGAGAGAGCTCTTGTGAATTGGTACACTAATCTGTCTGTTGAATCTCCATATGCAGAGGAGCTTCCATTGGAAAGGACTGCAACTATGCGACGGGCCGAATCAAAGTCCGACTGCGAAATGAGGTCGGCGCAGCTGATCAGCAATTGTCGCAAGTGATTTGCCTGCGGTGCCAGCCCTCTTGCTGGATTTTGCCGCCTGTGATCTGGGATTTCTTCTTCATGAGAATTCAAAGAGGTGAGCATCTCAAGCAGTAGTAGACTGACCCAGAAATGCTTGAGAAACCCAGAGGAGAAATGAGGGATGAGGAGGAGTTATTACTGCACTGAAAACCCAACAAACATATGAGGAGAGATTGGGAAACTTGCATTCCTTTTCTTTAATAGAACATCTGAGAATGCAGTTTCTTTGACAGGACATGATCTGCCAAAAACAGGGAGTGCTAGCAGCAGAAATGGCAGTTAATGTATGTAAACACTATTCACCACATCTCCCTTCTCTCTACTCCTTAATCTCTATCCATCTAATGTCTCTCTTTTGCTTTTTAAGAACAAGAGATAATCCGCTCACTCTACCTTTTCCTTCTCTCTCTCTCTATATATATATATATTCTTCTTCTAACTCTTGGCCTTGATTCCTGATTTGATGAGCTTAAGAATGATGAATGAGGGGCAAATGAGAGAGAGCCAAGAATCTGAAAACTTGTGAGGCTTGGGTTTGGTTGCAGTAGGGGCTACAGGGAGTACTGCTACTAGTAGGGGGAAAGAGAGGAAGATGACTGATGGGATGAGATTGATAAATAAAGAGCTCAGCAAAAACATACATAAGATGAACAAGACATGATGATTCAAGAGGAAGAGGGGAAAAAAAAAAGGTAAGAACACAAAACTAAAAGATACTCCTAATCAACCACTGAAAAAAAAAAAAGCTTACACAAGGGACCCAATCTAAAAGGTAGGCACAAAAGAGTCCTTATAGTTGGAGAAATTTCTTAGATATTCACACGCAAAGCCTTAATGGTGAATAGGGACTAGACACATGCTCCCCCAACCCCACAGCCATCCTTGTTTGTCACTTTGTGGGATTATTTTCATTAATATTTTTTTGCAAATAACTTCCTTGCAGTGGCCTCTCTTTCTGTCAGTTCAGAAAAGACTGTTAAAACAAGAAATTCCTCTTTCTATTCTCAAGAGTTTCAAGCCTGCCCCAATCTCTCTCTCTCACATGCTCCTTTATTGCAAAGGTATATCAGCAACAATAACAAGAACAACCACCACAGCCCAAAATCCTTTCTCCTTTGCTGTTTCGCTTTGTTCATTCACATCAATGTAAAAACAAGGCATCTTTGTACAACCCATTAGCAAACAAATAGAATATTGCAGGCCAAAGAGAAAACCCATTTGCAAGCTGATGGAATATCTCAGACCCAGTTGGGGTAATTATTATAAGATCAATCAGAATTTAAGATCCCATGCATGCTTCCATAAAGAGGAAGGGTTTCTTTCTTCCCAGCTACGGACGAGGTGAAAATCCTCTTAATCCTTTTATTGGAAATTGGGTTGGAATGCTTGAAACAGAGTCTCTCTTCTTTTCTTTTCAATCCACTCCCACTAAACTTCTAAACCATGTGCATGAGAGTTATGTCCATAACGTGTGGAAATCAAAATCCTCATCCCAACTGCAAAGGAATCTCCTCCTCTCCTCTGTTCTGTACAGCATCAGTTAAAGAAACAAGTCAGTTAAAATATAAAGAAGGAGAGAAAGAGGGGGCTTTAATTTCTTTTATAAAGACAAGCTACTGCACTTGCTGTTTTACCTCTAGCATTAATTTTGTGATTTGACATGCTCAAAAGTCCACCCTTTACATGGAGAATCTTCAGCCCCTGATTGAAATTTTTGCTTTCCCTCTCCCTCTCTCCCTTATTCTCCAACTCTGAGTTTTCACATGTCACAACATTTTCCCAACCAAGAAAGATGGGAGCAGAGGAAGAGTGTTAAATAAAACTCCATGAAGAAGGTGGGATGTGCTGCAGAAGAGTTTTTGAGTGGAGTCCAAGGAAGGAAAAGTGAACACACTCGAGAGCTCCAAGAGGGACCAATAGGGTATATATTAAAAGCAATGGGAACTGAAGACCAAATAAAAAATTAAAGGAAGAATACCCACTGCTTGATATTCCCTATCCCATGTCTCAACTTCTATTAGTCTAATGAATGAACTACTCCAACCTACTCAGTCGTGTAGAATATACAGACCAAAACCAGAGGTGGTTGGAGAAGGACCCCAAATCAGGTTTAAAATAACATAAATAAAAATTATCAAACATAAATAGAAAGAAAAGAAAAAGAAAACCACTCCAATATACATTGGAAAGAAATTTGAATTTGGTGAATTAAAATAAATTGCACATGTTACACAATAGTAGAAGAGACACTTTCATCCAACTATTCAAATTACTTGTCATTAATCTAATAGTTGTGGTCATGAAATCAAGTCAAAATTTATGTCATCTAAATGATAATTAGTTTCCATTCAACAAAATGAGTTGTATCAAAACTATAACCTACTTATTGGACTTAAATCAGTTCTCCATTTTCCATCTGTAAGGTATAAAAATAGGGTGTCCATCTTAACACGGGCATACTCTTTTAGTAGACACGGGTTTTTCAAGTTTACCACTTTGCCTCTATCTGCAGAAATCGACTCATTTTTTCAGTGAACCGATAAAAGTAAACTGATTTATATGTAAAATGATCCGGTTGATACACCGATTTGGACTCCCAATAAATTAGTGCACCGATTTCCAAGTGATCCAATCAGTGCACCGATTCATTGGAAAATAAACCGATTTCTGCAAATGTATGAGGGGCAAAATGGAAAGTTCACTAAAATCCGTGTCTCTTAAAAGATAACACCCGTGTTAAGATAAGCACTCTAAAAATAAAGGAAAGATGAGAGAAGAGAAACATCCACTTTCTTATAAAGAAAATTGTGATACAAAACCTTCCTCTCTTTCATATACGTTTTTTTTTCCATTTAAGGTCTTCTGCAACTTATTTCCCTTCAGCTTTCTACCAAAAGATCATCATCCCAATTTCCTTTCCCAACTCCTTCACACAAAACCCAACATACCCATTTCCAATTCTTGCAATAAATTTACATGCAGTGACATGTATATGAAATTCCAAACAGATGAAGTATTAAATTACAGGCATATGGGAGGTTGCGGGTGAACCCATATAGGTGTCGTTCAATTTGTTGCTTTCCATCTCATGAAGTGGGAGGTTGTGGGTTCGAACTCCATGGCCTAACTTTGGTGTGTTCTAAGGATAGTAGGCTCACCTGTAAGGGTTTTATCTTGAGTATCTCACGATTTCTCATACGTAAATTAAAAAAAAAATTACAGGCCCTATTATACAAGCACTGTCTGCACTGTCTACCCGCATTGGTGGAGAAAATTTCAAGTGAATAAATGGATGTACTGATTACTGTAACCTCTCTCTCTCTTGTGTATGATGTGGCTGAATGAATTCATGATAGTATAATCCATGTGTAATGTGGTACAACATGGTAGAATTCAATTTAATATCAGATATTGAGATTACATTAGTCATGTATTAGTATATGTCACATGTATTGTCTCATATTACCACAGAGAGAGGTGCGAACCATATCATAGGGAATGAGGTGCATTCAACACTTGCACTCTACCTTTCATATTAAAATGAAACACGATCCCATTGTTTACTAAATTTTTTTAGCATAGGAAGAAAAAACAATGAGATCAGAAGTATCATCTATAGGAGTTTTAGTAGGACTGTATAAATTGAAATAATTTATAGTTTGTAAAGCTTTACTCAATGTTACTCTATAGTCCACTCATCGTACATCTCATTTTTATTATAATCAATGTGTTTAGATATCTCACGTGACTAATTTTTGAAATAATTGAAAATCTTTCAATTCACATTTACATGCCACCACTCAAATCCTTTCGGGATCTTGTTGTCAATTCTTTTTTTTAAAAAGAATATTATATTTTTTTTTCTTTCTCTTTTTTTATCTATCGCCCTCAATGGCATCACACATGATAGTCTAGTGTGGGATAAGAGTAAGAAATATATAGAGAGTAGAGCCATGGAGGCAAAGACAATAAAAATCAGTTGACTTGCAAAGTTTGCCACAAAAGAAGGAAGAAAGAGCATTGAGATTTGAGGAGAGAACATGGTATGGTACAAGCAATAAAAGACAAGTAAAAGAGAGAAAGAAGGGACAACAATATAAATATAATAAGCTAAGGATAATAATCAATTCATTGTCACCTCCACAAACCATTCCCATTTCAGACACAGACATTCCTATTTTCGTAAATAAGGATAATAATCCTGTGAAATCTATCACCTTTTACACTATTGTCTTCTGGATACTTACACTGTACATAGATGAAAAGAAGTCTCAAGATTTCTTCCATGAAAATCTTACTCTTTTTTCCATTTATTATTTACAGTATTTAAAGAATTTATAAAATGGGTGTAGTTCAACTGCTTGTCTCCTGCCTTATAAAATGGGAGATTGTGGGATAGATTCTCAATGACCTAACCTTGATTTGCTTTAAGGGTAGTAAGCTCATCTGCAAGAGATTTTAGTAAAACTGTTTCTGACTTTTTTAATCTGAAAAAAAGGATGGAATCCAATGAAATTGGAGTTGTAATAGTCTTTTTTTAAAAAAAAAAAAATATAATCTACTGACAATCACTTCAATCAAATTATAGTTTTTAAAATTTATTTATTTAAAATACTTTTTTAAAATTTTAAATTTTTGCATGAGAATGATGATGATGATTATGACCATCCATACAATTCCACTGTAGGTGTGACATATGCACAGGACAAACTGAGTTAGCCCACATCAGCAAACAGGTCTGGATCTGCCAACTCTGGCCACATCACTCAACCCTTCAGTGGGCCACCCCACCATTCACACGTGATTACCACTGACTCCACAGTTGATTCTCAATCTTCCTGACCCCACATTTTTATTCCATGCTTTTCTTACATTATTTTTATTCATTTTAAAATTTATTTATTTATTCAACTGTATTATAAAATATACTCAATCATTCCATTACTTATTACATTTTTTTCATTATCAATGTTACTCTCTTCTCTTTATATCTGTACTTCATTATAGTCTTTTAACTTGATGATGTCTTTACTTTATATTTAGTCTCAAAATATAAAGGTGGTCATCCTAACATGAAAATACTCTTTCAGTAGACACGGGTTTTTTAGATTTTTCACTTTATTTTCATCCGTAGAAATCGGCTCACTTTTTCAGTGAACCGATTTATGTGTAAAATGATCCAATCGGTTTACCGATTTGGACTCTCAAGAAATCGATACACACCAATTTTCAAGTGATCCGGTCGGTTTACCGATAAGTGAATCGATTCACTGGAAAGTAAACCGATTTCTGCAGATGAATGAGTGACAAAATGGGAAGTTCACTAAAACCGGTGCCTTCTAAAAGATAACACCCATGTTAATATGTCCACCCAAATATAAAATTTTCATGACTAAATTTTTATTTGCATGCATAAAATTCTCTTGAGGTATTATATTGAACCAACTATTTATAATTTTAATTTTACTAAAAAAAGGCATGCTTTGAAACCGGACATAGTGTCAGTGACTGACGATCTCTACTATCCTTCTTCAGTTATTCTGTCCCTAACTCTTCTTTTCTCATTATTTATTCTTTATAAATTTTTTTTTTTTGAGCAGTTATTTATTCTTTATGGTTGCTTTTAATGGCCCAACTTTCACTCAAATGGAGTTGGGTCTCTATTTGTGGATTGCTTGGGTGCTATACATGTAATTGTTTTCTTTGTATTTATGTGAGAAAATGAGGCCAGTTCCCAAGTCCAAGTAGGGCAAACTCTGATTGAACATGGGCCACTGGCATTTCATGGGGTGAAGGAAACAAAAATGTAAAGGTGAGAGGGGAAACTAATGTTAATGTAGAAGTTTCTGCTCTTTACTCACCTGTGACCACTGCATATCTCTATAAGAAAAGGCATCTCTCTCATCAAAGTAACTATGTTTATTAAATAGAAGGTTGTTGGGGGTGCGAACGAGAGTTATACATTGATTGTAAGAAGGAAAAATTAAAGATTTATAAGGGATTGGGTCACTCCACCTATCAGACTAGTGTTTTGAGTAAGAAGCCTAGTCCTAACAGTGGTCAGAGTCAGGTTTCCAAGCCACACCATGTGGACTCATGGATCTCTTAACCGAACGAAATGGCTGGAGATGTTCTCTCGACCGGAGAGCCTCGTTCGAGGGAGAGATTGTTGGGATGTAAATGAGAGTCTCACATTGATTGTGAGGGAGGAAAACTAAAGACTTATAAGAGACTGAATCACTCCACGTATCAAACTAGTCTTTTAGGTTGAAAGTTCAGTTCTAACAAAAACGCCTTGTTTTTCAGACTCCTAATTTCTTTCTCCTTCAGTAGAATCATATGCAGTCCTTTTTCTCTTTGTACCTCTTCTTTTGAAGGAAGAAGAATATCCACTGGGAGTTGTTCGTCATCTTCAATCAATGGAAAATGGAAAGCATAGAAAATGAGAGTATTTTCTTTTCTTTTATCAAAGAAGAACTATGTTAAGAGGGAGTTTAAAGAAAAAGCAAGAAATTATCCAACTGTTGTGATTATTAAGTAAAAAGATCAAAGGTCACTAACATTTGTGTAAAAAATAATTATGAGAGGAAGAAGGATGGATTATTTCTGGAAATCCTCTCTCATAAATTTGCTCATTTACTTCCACTTACTTTTATTTTATAGTAATAGTACTAATAATTGAGAAAAAGATAGGTGGAGATCCAATAATCAACACCTCCAAAACAAAGAGTAAAAGTTAAAAAACTTACAATCCTTATATTTCATCTTGCTTGTTATATATAGTTTGATTCCAAGCAAAGAAACATATCGCAGATATACAGTGATGTACATGGTGGGCCACTGCCAACTTAAATTGAAGTAGAAGGCTCAACTGTGATCATTAGCTCTATAGTAAACTCTCTTTTTTTACTATTAAGACTTTTAAAATTTATTTATTTTTGTTAGGACTAGATTTTCAGTCCAAAAAACTCGCTTGATAGGTGGAGATATTCAGTTCTATATAAGTCTTTATATTTTTCTTCATCGTACCCACGTGGGACTCGTTCGTACCCCAACAATCCCCCCTAACTTAAGGGAGCGGACTTCCTCTATGCACTCATTTTTTAACCTATTGTTGCTCCACACATACATCTTAACATATGTATCTTCACCACCTCACTTCATACACTTGCTTTTTTATCATTATGTATGTCATGGGCAAGTTTTGCAGATGTCGAAGCTAAAAAACTAGGGTGTTCTAACAGGTTATATCAAGTGGTGGATCCTATTGATAATCACAAAAATTATATAGATTCATAGTAGGACTTCAACTCAGGTAAGGTTTTGGCCCAACCCGCATGACTCGGCCCGAGAAATCATGCAAGTCGGGTCGAGAATTTCAAGTCAGCGGGTCGGGTCGGGTTGATAAGAAAAAACCCGCATGAATTTCGGGTCGGGTTGGATTGAGGATTTTATAAGTTAACCCGATCCAACCCGACCCAACTTGACTAAAATTAGGCTAAAATAGGTTCAGAATACGGGTCGGATCAGAATTCGGGTTGATTCGGATTAGAATTTAGGTCGAGTCGAAGTTCGGGTTGAGAATTCGGGTCGGTCGGGTCGGATTCCATATATGTGAACTCAGGTCGGGTTGGGTTTTAAGGAACCCGACCCGCCCGACCGACCCGAGTTGCAGCCCTAATTGATAGATTAATATGACGTCTATCATACTGTTAAAAGTGAGACCCATTAGCCTTTAAATTTTTAAAATTAAAATAAACAATTGAATAAATATTTTAACCTATCATGATCAATTGAACGTGAGGATGTATCGAAGCAAAAATTATAAAAGAGAAAATAATTTTAATGAACTAGATTTGATATTAAGTGGGTTATCATATATGTTACTCTTCAATCGTACAATATTCTGAGCCAATTTAGTCATATTTAAATCAAACCTTTCATTTAGTTTTATTAGTTGCACTTAATTTCTAAACTTTTTTTTACAATGTGGCATTAATTAATTTAATCCTTCATTATTATTTAACTAATTTGTTGTTTTGTTAATGAATGATACTTTAAAAAACAACGTACACAAAAAAAAAAAAAAATTAATTTATGATAGACTCTTTTTTAAAAGCTCAATCTCTATTTGAATCATTAAAAAGGATGAAGGTATTTTCAAGAAAAAAGGAAATCTGCAACCATTGAGCATTATCTCTAGACCTTAACAGGTAGGAAGAAAGAAGACTAAAAGGAGATTAGAAATACCTCAAGTGATATAGTCATGACAAGAAACTTTTAGACATAAATGGAAAAAGGTAATATGGATGAGAGGAATAGAAATGATGTTGCTTGCCTCATACTCCATTCTTCCCACCCACATATTATATTATTTTTATTTTTATTATTATTATTATTATTATGATTGTTATCTATTATTATGCTTATTATGCTCCTTCAACAAAATTTCAATCCATCAATAATTGAAGAATGTATAGAAAAATATGCAATTGGTATCAGATTTAGACAATCAGATCATATTGGCCAAGCAATCGATTGTTACATCATTCTGCTTTGGGTGCCTTGTCTAACATCCCTTTTCATGAATAATATTTCTCCATGTAAAAACCGTCTTCCAAAACTCAAAATTTGGACTCGACTTGAAATCTTATCAAATCGAAAACTTTTAAATCATGGTAGAAACTAACATGTGTACCTACAATGCGTATTTATTTCATGGCGAAGAGTTGCGGGGGAATCCTACATGACCCAATATTTTTGACAAGTCGCACTGTATGTCAATTCAAACCGCATCTTCCTCTTCAAGACTTTGTAAATGTACTTTTGGAACACCAACATGCAAACAAACAAAAGGGACTTTAATACTCTACTTCACTGTAATGTGGAAACGTAATAAACAATTAATCGAATACAAATTAGGTTGAATCGGCGAACTTAAAAGGCCCAGGCCCAAATTCCTAATACAAATTTTGGAAATTTAACAAATCCTGAATTCATAAAAAAAAAAAATATAGGTCATCGCTAGAATGCATTGCATGAATTTAAGTATGTAGAATCTATTTGGAATATCTCATTGACATAGACTCGACAAGAAATCCAAAAGCTCCAAGTTGATGAAACACATAAAAAGAAGCTCTTTGTCCTATACTCATATCTCATACTAGGTCGACCCATACTTATGATGAGTTCTACTAAGTACATGATAAGTCATCGATAGAATCTCAACACTTACTCTCAACGATAACTTGTCAGATAAGATAACATACTACACTACTACTATTCTTCCTTACAAACTTCCTCTAATAGCCAAATCTATGGTAATTCTCACCCTAGACTTTGTGAGGCCTTTCACATGGTATCACATAGCCTTTTTTCCTAAATTGCCCTCCACTCAGGAGTTTCTCAGGCCCACCTTCTCTTCTACTTCAAGTTTTGGGTCAAACTGTTTGCACTTGATATGGTCTATGCCTGGTGTGGTTGTTTCTTAGCTTTTTGTCACCAGTGTGGACTCACAGGCATGCACAAGGCCAACTTCTTTATAAGACCAAGGTGTTTAGGTCTCTTAGAGCATCTGACTAATTTTTTGGGGCATATGCAAATCTCTTTATCCACTCACACCGTGTAACACTATAGAGAGTAACCCTTTTGTGTTGATGCACAAAGGTAACTTTCGGATGAGCTCTATGTAGAAGGTGAAGCCTAACCCACTAAAAAAAGGTTGTAGTGGTACAGACTACAGAGATTTATGAAATGATCAAGAAACATCAAGATATTCTTTTAAATAATCTGTAAAAGTGTAAATATTACATCTCACAAAGAAAAAATATGTAAAACATTAAATAGAAAAACACCATATATAGAACGCAATAACAACTACATACATTGAAATTGGCAACCTAAAATATGTTCAACTTCAAGATTACAAAAAGAATCTTATTTATCAAAAATTGTAGATACATTTCATACATGAATACCCCAAGCAATTGTTGGGTTTAATAAGATGAATCAACTCACCCTCTACAATGAAATTGGGAATGTTACGTTAGCAGATTGTAATTGGAATCCTCATCTTACAATTCAGCCATGTCTTATTCTCCCAGTAAATGTGATGTTACTTTGTCATGGATGGGATAATTTATATTTATCAAGAATGGATAGACATATTATTACATATTACTGGTTTGTAATATCTAATCGGATTACCTTTGTGGTTGGGAATTGGGATTGAGATGAGAGGAATTAAGAAGGGCAGTGACAGTTGGGCCCATTAAAATAAATAAATTGGAATTTTGCCAACAGAAATAGATGGAATGCAATTAAAAGTGTCAATTATGGGTAGTTGCAGTACCCAGAGGTGTGCCCATTTAACTAGGGTATGACCCATTTAAGAGGAGGGGGGTAGTAACATTAACATCAAAAGAGAGAGTCTTAATCATTTGATACCATTGTACACCAATTAATTTCAACTACCAGCTTTACTTTTTATTTGGTCTTCATTTCAAATGAATGAAAATGAATATTGCTGAAAAGACTTAACCTTGTCTGTGGGACTGCTGCTTTTTCTCATCAATTGTACCTGCTCATTGTCACATTTTATGATTTTATTTGCTTGTTAATTCAATCCATTTGAGGATGAAAATTAACCTTAAAATTTGTTTGGATAAAAAAAAAAGTCATGTTAAAACCTCAAGTTTCAACAGTCAGTTTATTTTATAACTCAAACTAAATTTAGCTGTTCAAGGAGATGTGATTCTAATTAAAGCCATCAACAAGTCAAGGTCAAGCCCAGATATAGCAAGAGTGCACAAGTACACATCAGATTTTGATGAGTAGAGTTACCCAAAAATTTGCAGTATCAAATTGAAAATATGCCTATCAACTTGGGGACACGATGCAAATCGTCATCCGGATCCATGTTGAACTTGGATTTTACTCACATCCAACTTGAGCCCAATGTAGAACTGTTACAAGGGCTACTATAAGTTACTGGAAGAAAAATGGGGCACTACATTACGAAAAGACATTTTAAACAAATGAATGCAAGGCATAAGCTATATCACAGACCCCTCTACGATACAAAAATCCAACTAGAGAGAAAATGGGAGGGACGGAGGGAAAAAAGATTAAAAAAAAAAAAAAAGGTTTCCCAAGCAAAGATGAATACAACAATGACTGTTTCATACTTGCCAGCAAACACGAGAGATCATTCACAGATGGAAATTGTATGAACCAGCATTTCTTGAAAAATACAGTAGATTCAGTCCGTAATGATTTCATTTGGGCACAGTTGTTATGAAGTGGAACCTTTTCCAAACATGGGCTCAGTGAAAAATGTCTCCGCAAGCTGTTACCTTGAATTGGTTTCATTGGTAAGAAATGGTTCCAAAGAATTGATTTCCCGCTTCATGTGATGGATGCAGCAACGAGGGATTCACAACCATTTTCTCCAACTAGCTGCTTTTTTGTCACCAGATCCAAACCGAGGAAGGTTTACAAGAGAATTCACTCTTGTAACACCATCAAGAGCAGACCATTCTTCTTCTTCTGAAGTTGAAATGCACTCAGCAAGGCTCCTTGTCGATTGGCACCTGTCTGGCAGCTTCTCTTCTTTTACTTCGGAAACTGGCACAATTTCATCAGCACCTTGGATGATATCTGAATGCTCCTCCACTGAAGAAACTGGAAACAGAGCTCCATTAGCAACTGATCCCTGTGGTTCGACATTCGCTATATTCATTCCTTTTTCAATCGAGCCGGAAATTGTTGCTTCACCCTCTGGTTCCATGGGACTCTTTTCCAGTGAGTTTTCCTGACCTTGATCTGATGAAGATGGGATATCCAAAAAGAGACAGACTACAGCACAATCGTCACTTTTGGATGTAGGGAATTTGAGTCTCCATGCCCGAACCGCCGAGTCCACAAGAGCCCTGGCTGCTGTTGCACGACTTGGTGCTGAAGCCACTATATCCACCACTTCCTTATTTGACAGAACATCCCATATCTGCAGAAGATTTTTAAGCTTTTAAACATGAAAATAAAAAAAAAATTAAAAATAGGAGCCATGCCCTTCAATCTCAGATTTTACTGTCTGAATGGGGTGTGTTGGAGTTAACAGGTCTCAGTAAGCAAACAAAGGATAGAACAAAGTCTAACACCATTTAAAAACCAGGTTTTTAATGGCCTAAAGCACTTAGAACTCATACTAATGCAAACACATTAAGGATCTCAGTTAAGAGATGCAGCAAAAGTAAAAAGGATGCAGGGATTAAAGAGACAACAGAAGTATTTTTAAATCCATGTTCATAGGAATCACGAGATTCCAAAGCAAAAGCATCATACTAACTGGAATAGATGCATTATGAAGTTGCCCCAAAAGTAGTAGTAAAAAGAAGAAAACAAGTATTTGACAACTTGAACTGGCTTAACCCAAAGGGAGCAACATAAATGTACAGCATAACCTAAAAAAACTTTCAATCTTAAAAGGAAAGGAAAAGATACCCCATCGGTTGCTAGAACGATGAACTCATCTCTTTCTGTGAGATGTCGGTAACAAATATCTGGAACAGAAATCAAACCAAAGTCTTTCAAACAGAAGTCCCCAAATGCTCTAGCCATTGCCAAGCCAGGTGAGTCATTATTGGGCAACCATACACGTGCAACCTCTGGCTCATCCTGCAATGCGAAAACTCTTCCTTTGCATTGCTGAATTCTTGCAGCTTCCCCTAAAAAATGACAATAATATGAACTAAAGCATTGTGCAAAATAGTAAATAGTGAACACTTCCAACATTCAGGTCTAGCATTTATATTTACTAATCGAAGAGCTTGCTTGGTTTCAACTTTCTTCCCTAGAATTTGAAGTCATATGTCAAGGAATTTGATGGCATACTTCAAGGAATTAGCCATATGCCAGGAAGTAAGAACACAAGGATATCACGAAGCATCTCAAATTACAAGAATAAGAAAAAAAAAAATTCTTCCTCAGCAGAAATCCTAGTAACCATGAGGATCATTTGATACATGTGCTAGTGACAAGTGACAAATTCATTTCACTTTCTCGATTCTCTTCTCATTTTCCAGACTGGACAGATCCAAAACTCTATTTCTTTTTCTTGTCCCCACCCAAACACTTTTTTTTTTAAAATGAAAGATGCATTTCACTTTCTTTCTTAAATGATAGGCTCGCTTTGATTTAAGTATCTGGGATTTCAACTTAGATGTGAAAGCCGATGGAAAGTTCAAAATTAAGCTCATTCCTGCCTCTCAGCTCAACAGACAGAATTTCTCCTCATGGTGAGGTTCGGAGTAAAATAAGATTTTGACTAAACTCAATAGGCACATCTACGTGCTTAATCAGTGAATGAGTTATTAATCAAGAGTTATAAGTGCGTGGATCACACACAGACACAAACCACCCTTCCTCCCTCCTAAATGTCACTAATGTACTTTTTTGGTGACAAGTGGTACAAGCTAGCACCACCATTATGCAAAGCTTCAAGCGCAACATCGTGAAATGGAACGCTGCCTCCCAAGTAGGAGGCGAGCCATACTGCACCAAGCCGCAGGCTCTAAATGTAAATAACATTTTCTAGAAAAAAATAATAAATAAAATACAAATTGGTATTTAATCTACAAAGAGCACCAAAGTGGTGCAATGGTCAGGCTCATCACATTCCAGATCCTAACCAGAGTCAGATTTGGACTTCTAGATTATTGGATGAACCCAATCCATTGAAATTTTGGTGTCTACATCAGATTACAAATTTGCACGAAATTGTAAAATCACACTTATCAGATGAACCTTCTTGTTACAGAGTTGAATATGAATTGCAAAATTAGAACGCAAAAATGGATAAAGGTACATACTTGGAAGATTTGGCTTCAAGTCAACAGTCAACTGTACAGCAGCCAGGGAGTTGTCTTTATCTCTAGTGCCTAGTACTGCTCTCGAGTCTCCAACATTTCCAATTACAAGATCTTGTCCCTGGATAAATGAAAGTCGTATTTTTTATCATAAAATAAAATTTGGTGAAGTCCTTCCTTTTTTCTTTTCTTTTTTTGAGTGTGTGGGTGGGTGGGGTGGTGAGGTAAGTAAAATAACAAAGTATTTTCAGAATATCATGTCCTCCATACCTGCTTCACCAAAGTGACAGCTGTAGTCCCACTGCAGAAACAATCAATTGTCGGATGCATTTTCAGTTCCTTATCCATTAACTTGAAAGACTTTAGTATAGACTGTTTCAGTGTCGAGTACATCTCAGGGAGGTTTTCACTTTCCTCAATGTCTAACGATTCACACCACTCATCGTCAACGCTAATAGATGCTGCTTCTTCAGAATTCACGCTTCCCAGCATGCTGTTGTTCTCATGCAGCCCATTGTGGTCCATGCCATTAGCTTTCAAATGGGTACACAGCTTAAGAGGAAGGGAATCCCTAACTTTCTTGGCAACCATATGACCAAATGGACCATGACCATCAAATACTCCACAGAAGATTGTGTCGTTTCTTGAAGAAAAATTCTATCATGATGAATCCCATGTTGTCATTAACAGAGGCAACAGAGGAAAGAAAAGGAGCAGAAGTGTTTGCTATCTAGTGTCAATAGTAGAAAAGCAAGGTCTCGAGTCTGGACAATGAATGATTTCTTCAGACAACAATTTGTTATATTACATTAATTTAAGAAAACATAGATCAATCAAGAACACACTGATCACAGAAAGATTAATTGAAAACACATCAACTTTACAGTTCTACACAGATATAAATTTGCTTTGGAAATCAATGCAAGGATGAAACCACACACATGATAAGGGCAAGTTTGGATGCCTAGGAAAAGCTGCTTCTAAGAATCTTTTCCCTTCAATATAGCAATTGATGTCATTTCAAGTTATTTAGAATTCCAAGGATGAACTTGTAGGAAAGATGCAATTTTTATTTCCTTTCTCTTGTTTTTCTTTTTTTGGCTTTTTTTTTGAGGGGGGGTGGTAGTTGTTGTTGTTGTTGTGTGTGTTGTGGGAAGTGGGAAACAGCAAGGGGAAAGCATACTTGCAGCAGCATGGTTAAAACTAGAATACAAATGGATACAACTATATCTGGCAATCAAATATTAACAGAAAGTTGAAAAGAAAAGAAAAACACGAATTTATAAATTGGAGCACAATCAAGGCATCATTCAACAACTAATGCAGTTTACCTATATGTTACCTACTTTTCCGCTCCTCTATGTATCCAAATCCTCAAAATGAATGTAGTCAGCAAATAACAATTTTCAAAGAATAATTCCATCGCTGCTTGACTGGTTACCTTATTATCACTAATGTGTCGTTTGAATGCAGGAAAAGAAAATTTCTTTCCCAGAAAATAATCATTTTTTAACTTGTTAAAGCCATTTCTATTTTAGTTAAAGAATGGTTGTGGTCAAGAGGGAAACCCTTCATGTGGATCCCCAAGTGTGGAGTACATTCATTTTTTATATATAGCAAAACACAAGCATGTCAGGCCTCTCTGTGTTCTAAGTAATGTCATCTTAGGTAGCCCGAAATTCCTTATTACATTGGAATCATGTAGTATTGCAAGAACCTAACAGTTATAAAAAACCATAGGATTCTACAGAATTAGGGTTCCACTAAGAAATTCTGAGCCACCAAACAAGCCCCAAGGCAGGTAGTGGAAGCAGGGAAAGGATCTGATTACACATATGGCCAGTCAATGAATGCATTCAACCAAGGGCTTCTATTCTGCTATGGTCTTATTTTGCAGAGGCTTCAAAGAACTCATCTTTGAGATAACAAAGAATAACACTTGGAAATTGGGGGAAAAAAAAAGAGTCTAAACTAAATCAAGAAAAGAAATGATAAAAGTTTTAGTACTGCATTCCACTAACTATATCCTAAAAAATTAAAAAAAAAAAACCTGAAGTGAGAATACTTTTATCTGCTAATATCAAAGTTATGACGACATCATTATCAATTACCACCATTTACAAATAGAATAATTTTTTTACACAGGGGGATAATTCTCACAACCTCTCTCTCTCTCTGACCAATGGTTGAATTTTTCACACCCTACAAGCTTGAATACCTGCATGGCGCTAAATCACAAGGAAACCCTGGCAATCAGTTTGGATTTTGAAAAGGAAAAGCATTCAAATCGGTCAACCATTTTTGGTTAAAAATAGTTATTTTCCAAGAAAGTGTTCTTGATCCCTTCACCCAGAACTGCGTCATGAATATGTGAGAAAACGTTCATCTGATCGAAAAAGATCAGATCAAAATATCAAAACGAGAAACACCGAAACTCAAAAGGCCAACAATAAACAATCCAAAACTGACTCTTCTATAATGTTCCACGCCCTTCGAATCTACAATTTCAAATCAAGCAGCAAATAGAAAAGCCACAAATCCTTTGGATACATGGAAAGGAATCCAGTTACTTGCAAAATTACAAGCCTTTTACCGAAAAACAGAGACATTTTTTAACTATTTTTTTATTAAAAAGTTGCTCTTTTCTAGGGAAGCAGATTCCTTCGCATGCATCTAAATAGAACGCAATCGATTTCAAATACAAATCAAACAAAAAAGAGAACAGTTCCGAAGACAATTCGAAGTAGCCCAACTGAACTAACCTCCCAAACAAGCATGGCATCCTGATTCGTCCCCTTCCTTCCCTGCTGTGTAAAAAGGCAAGCGGAGTCACTGGACCCATTAGTAAACATCCGCCCCGGGATCCGACTCAGCTCCTCCTCCCCTCCCACACCACCTCCTCCTCCGCCTCGGGTCAGGAATCCGAAATCGACGATGCCGGAGATCCGCTCGGAGACAGAACCACCTCGCTTCTCGGAGGAGTCTTTGCTCCTTTTGGTCAGCCTCCAGCGTCTGGAGTTCCGTATCCGCGAACTCGGAGGCGACGAGTCGACCGAGTCGAGGGTTAGGTTTTGGCTCTGCATTACATCCCTTCCTGAGTGACAAGATGAACAACCCCCCATCTGATGCAAAAACAAAGCCTCTCCAGAGAGAGAGAGAAGAGGAAGAGGAAGAGGAAGAGGAAGGAAGGAAGGAAAAGGAAGAGAGAAGAGAGACAGGAAGAGGTGTGTGAGAGTGTGTGCAGTCTGCAGGCGTTTTTTTACTCATTGCATTTCGTTTTCAAATCAGGATCCCCTGTGGACGAATTACCTAATTCTCCTCACGACTTTTTTCAAAATGTGACACGTGGCTCGTAATTCCATTCTGACTCTATCGATCAGATGAAAGAAAATGAGAAATTTCCTTCTTTTTTTTTCTTTTTTACTGCTTACCCATTAATCATTAAAAAATGAGAACTTATGTTATGATGTCATTCAAAGTTAGGATCAAGAAAAATGTTCTAATTTGAAGTATATTAGAATGTCTATCTAATGTGGCTTGGGGGTGCAGATATTATATTAGAGGGATTTGATAAATCAATGGATTTTTTATTACGTTCGTTCGCATGGCAAATACTGATTTCCTTTCCACTCCGTTGTACCCGAATAGCCTGCTCCCAACCAACCTTCACTCACTTAGATGTAAGGCTGCATCTAAACTATAGTGGCGTTAATCTGAGTTTGGGTCTCGGGTTGGCTACATCGGAGAGGGATAGAAGCAATGAATTATAGATATTGATTCCATTTCTTCTCGTTTATCGATCAATCTCTATTGAATTGGGTATCATATCTCCTAGTCTTGATCAACCCGGGCTCCTCAGAATGAGACAGAGATGGAAGCGGGAGCAGAGAGCCCTAGTCGAAAGGCATTTGGTGCTCGAATATAATGTGGATTGACATTATCAGAACGAGGAAGTTCATCTAAAAGTCTATTTTTAGTTACTTTTCTCGAATTTAGATAATTTAGTTTGTGAGGTACTTAATCACTTTTACAGTAATTAAATGGGTTCACATGTTTGACCTGTTCATTAAATGTTAGATTCAACCTAAAGCCTACTAATCTTGACTCGTTTGTTAAATGGGTTAACTCAATCAATTTTTAATTGTACATTAATCGTAAATAAATATAGGATAATTTTATATTAAAAATAAAATTTTACAAAGCTATCTTCTAAAAATAATCATCAAAATCCATTTATCCATTAAAACTTAACTTTTGAAAAAACTAATAAACATGATATTATGTTTCTGTGACCTTCAAAATTAACATTTTTCTTTTTGAGTGAGAGTGCGTTTAGGAGAATCATCCGATGGAGAACATTTTTATTGTGAATTTAATTAATTGTATATAATTAAATAGGTATAAAAGAAGAAAAATGTAAATAAAAACTTTATGAATAAATAAGTAATATTTGTTCACAATGAATCAACTATCAATTCTCCACTTTAAATGCATTAAAAATAAATAAAAATTCCACATATTAATAATTAAAAATGTTTAAGTTAAAGAAATTAAATTTGATGATATAAAAATTTAAAAGGAATTAATCTCATTACATATGTATAACCACCTTACTAAAATTAAATTAAATTAAATTAATGACTAAAGTGAAACTTTCTATTAATTGTCTATTTCATTTACTTATATTAAAAGAATAAAAATAATTCAATGAGGCACATTTCTTATAACTAGCATATTTATAATGCCTACTATAACTTAGTACAATCATTAAACTCATGTAATGATCTATATTATAAATATTGCAAATAATACGAGTATTTGTATCATTTTAGTAAATAATTTAATTTTAGAACAACAACAACTAAAAACTCTCTAATTATAGAAGATGCTTATAAAAAAAAATTGATGGATAATATTATCTTAGTTGAAATCACTTGAAAAGATAAACTCGAACCCTCAATTCACGAGAAAAGCGTCTTGACCCTCAAATTAATCCTTCAAAATTAAATCATAACTCTTATCATTATTTTAATTGGTAATTAGATTTTTTTTTTTCTTTTTTATACTATGGTATGAGGTTGAGAGAACTCCAAAATAAAATAGAAAAATGATTATATTTCACTTTTAAATTTAAGCCAGTATCTATGATTAAAAGTTTAAATCAATTTGTAGTAAACGATTCCCAAGAGATACTTGCTCGGTTTTAAGTGATTGGTAGTCCTCGCAGGACTACAGAGGAACAGTGCAGCAGACTAGGTATCGGATGACACGAGTCAATAAATGGTGGGCCCTATGAGTGGAGAAATGAGGAAAAGATATTCCAACGAAACCTCTTTATCGTCTGACTGACGGCTCAAGATAAGTATTGGTTCAACCTTCTCTGTCACCATCACAAGGAGAGAGAGGTGTTGCAGCAGCGATTCTTAAATTTCCGTTAAAGGGTCATTCTGACTCAAAAATGTCGGCATGATTTTACGAAAGTCGTATGGATAAAAATAGACGAATTTTCACTGCAAATTAATTATCATAATTAAGTGATTTTAAATTTTATTTATGATCAACTCTATATTAATATGCCCAATGGTTTATTAGATTTTGATGATGAGTTAAGTGATTTTAACTTCTATAGTATAATTTACTGATATTTTATTTTTTTCAAAATCAATGATGCTTAAATAAGATACTTCATATATTAAAATCAATGTTTTAAAGACACACTTATGAATGAAGTTGTCTTAAGAGAAAGTTGAGTTTAATAAAGTTCAATCGAGATTTACTTAGTTAAAGCCAGTAAAATTTGTGGATATCACATGATTTTATATAATATTAATTAATTCAATAGTAAATATAAATCACAAAATAGTCTAAGAATTTAACCAGATAAGTTTCAAATTTTTTAGAGGTTATTGAAGATCAACTGCTTCAATCCTTTTAAACGGTGGATCACTAAGAGTTTTTAAGAGTTTAATTTCAAAAGAGTTTTAAAGATAACTGAGTTGATCAAATAAAGGTTGGGATTGAATCAGATTAAATAACATTGTAAGATGAACTTTTAAAACACTGATTTAGACTCATTTTAAAAATAATTTCTATATTGGCTCACTAAACACTGGAAAGAAAGTCCAGTAACTTTTTTACATTAGAAGGGCACACGATTACCGACTAATTAGTATATAATTGATCAGACAAATTAACGGTTCGAATCACTTAATGAGTGTGATTTTAGCTCAAGCAAGTTCAGTGGGCCACGTTATGCATCGGGACAGAGCGTAGGCAGTTTTATAGTATCCAAATGGATGATGCTAGAGAAGGAGTAGATTACTTTGACAAGTATTCTTTAGATGATGTTTCAAGTAAAAAACCAGTTTTATTAGATTTTAAAAATTATAATTTCTTAAAGTCTCAAAAAATTAATGGTAATATCAGTCATGAACAATTTTGATTGAATAGTGAGATTAATTTAGGATAATAGTATGGTCGGTCATCTTAATACAGGTAAATTTTTTTAAGAGATATGAAATAGAATGAAATTCTCTTTTTATCTCTACTGTGTACCGTTGATTAAGTACCGATGAATCGATATACAGAACATATACATGCAAAGCGGTGTGTTATCGGTTCACCAGTACTTAATGAGTGGTATAACAGTAGAAATAAAAAAGAATTTCACTCTATCCTATATCTTTTAAAAGATTAAGATAAACGCTACGTTAGATTAAAAAAAAATTAAATTTACATGATTTACAAGAGTGTGATAAGAGTAAAAAATGTGAGTGGAGCCCATATTTAGTTTTGTCGCCTAATGGTAATGTGGCCCATGGAAACTGTTAGGTTCTAGCTCTATCCGAGTTCCAACGTTAAAGTTCATTACTTTGACTGTTTGTGCCGTTGGTTAGCCTGGGGTGGGACTTTGGGACCAGAGATTTAAATTAGTGGCATCAGGTTGACTCGGTTTAAAAATAATAAGCTGCATTAATCTATGCAAGTTGATCATAACCCTATTTTGTTTGCAAATGCTCTTTTAAATATAAAATAAGTTATATATATTTTAATAGAACATATGAAAATGTGGGTAAAATTTGAGCATCCCATCTAATCAATATTGGTTATGTGATTTAATACTTTAAAATTCTAATTATGATAAAATTATTAATTTTTTAAGATTAATCTTATAAAATTATGATGATTAGATTGAAGAGTTTCTAATGAATTCTTCTATCCGTTCCATTTAATAGAGTGTAACCCATGATAAATATAGAGTCTCTCAATTGAAAATGAGAATTAAGTCTATTTAAAATTATCTTTTATTTAGACAAAATTAATTTGATACTTATTTACATTAACAGAAAATTATATAATTTTTAGAAATACACATTATTTGAAGTTATAGAATTCAAATTTTGACTGAACTCAACGTCCTATTAATTAAGTAAATTTTTAATATTTTCTGAATTTTAAAATAATTATTTTATTTCACTTAATAAACAAAGCTCAAGTACGGTGGGAAAAATCTGGGTAACCAACGGCACAAACAGTCAAACTAATGAAAAATTATTTCGATAAAATATGTAGGGCCCGTTATTTCGATAGAATATGTGGGCCCACATCTTTTGTGAATGACTAAGTGAGGAACATGGATTCTCCAAGTCCGTCTTTTCAGCCCACTAAAAAGGAAAATGCTAATTGCTGGGGGGACTTCACTTATGGTAGTCCAAGGGACTATGAAAGTGGTTGCACTCTAAGGTTACCCAACACGAGTAGATAGAAACCCTTTAGAATGTGGGTCCCACAAATAGTGGACCCGGCAGAAAATCCCTATAAATGACGGTACGTGTTCAGTTAGGTAGAGCCGTAGAGGGGCTGGTATCCAGACCTAACTCAATTTTCATTAAAAATAATAATATTTAATTAATTTAATTATTTTACCTATTAATTTTAACCCATGTACTCCACGTAAGTTCAAAAATCTTACTCTATTGTTTCATTTTTTTTTATAATTCAATGGTCCCACATAAAGGAAATCCACTTATCTCTCATTTTATATCAAAAAATAAAATAAATCTCTTTTTTTTTTTCAAATTTTCTTGAAAATTCGAGAAAAAATCAAATCGAATTAAGTCAGATAAAATAAAAACCTTTTTTATTAATTATTATGACCCAAGTTGACTCTGTTCAGTGGCACTCCTAATTTTATTTGTTTACTCATCTCTTAGAGTATAAAGTATAAACTATTATTAGCCACTTTTCTAGGACGTGCTTTAATTTCATGTGATGACTATAGTTATATAGTCTATATTAAATATAAGATTTATTAAAAATATTTTAATTATAATAATCAAGTATATAGAAGAGGAGTCCACCTCCAAGATCATATTAGCTTTGTGGTGTTTGATGTTAAAAAAAAAAAAACTAAGAAGCGAACTCGAATATGTGCATATTTGGGCTGAGTAAATAAAATAAACAAATTATCAAAGGTCAAAAATCAAATTAGATAATTTTTTTTTTACTATTGATTAACTATTTTTATACAATAAAAATTATTAATTCTCATAAAATCACTATCAATTGGTAGTGAAAATGAGCCCCTCAATGTCAGATTAAACTCATATTATGGCACTTAGTTCTCATCATATATAATAAGTTTATAAATATTTAATACCATTAATGTTAGTTTGAAAGAATGCTATCCTTATTAGGTACTCATAATATTAAGGTGATGGTGGCATCTACCACTCATGTGATTAAATTTCAACTATAATTGCATTTTTCTTTCATTTTATTAGGCTGGTAGGTCATGCATAAATGCATAAAGAGTTGAAGTTTTTTTTTTTATTTATTAAATTATAAATGATATTATATTTAAAACTTATTGATTTGCATCAGATGTGATATATAGAGTAGGTGGTCATTCATCTATTATTTAACTCTACATGTGAAAGTAGTAATAATAAAGTGCGGCCATATTAATTACAAATGAATTGCATGTTGGTATTTTATTAGGGTTGAAGTTCGGGTAGAATCGGATTTTAATAAATTCAACTTTACTCATATAAAAAAATTATTGAATTCGATCCAAATTGTTGACGTGAATTACTCAACTCGACTTGACTCGAATTTTTTATCCGACTCAATCCGAGTCATGTTTTATAACTTGGTGTACTCAGGTCGAGTTGCTTTTAAAATTTTTAATCCAACTCAATCCAAATTTCATATGGGTTTATTTTTTCTCAATTCGATCTGACCTGAGATGTACTAAAATATCTCGACCTAAATTTCACCCCTATAGTTTATTTTTTTATTTTATTGGGTGTTTTTTTATTCTTTTTTCTATCCTCTCATGATGATATGATGGAGTAAAACTTTTGATAATTTGATACTAATATGATCCATGGTTGGAAAAGATGGAGCCTATGCCTATCCTCTGAGGCAGGATAATGAAAACCTATCCTAACTTAAATTTGAAGCGTTTACTTAGATAAATTAAAGTAAAAGAAATAATAAAAAATGTAATTTAATTCATTATTGGAGGAGCGTACGTTTCTTTCAAGTCATCATGATTCATGGCTCTCGTGCGTGCTACTAAAATATGTATGCTATGTACATTTAGATAATGATGGAAAGCGCCATGGAGTATGTAAATATTTATAAAAATATATTAAAGAGAGGTGACAAATTTTATGGGCTCACAAGTTGGTAACTTGGTGACCCACAGATATGTCACACTCTAAATTTAATAGTAAAGATTGATTAAAAAAATAGTCCCATCAACAAATGTAATAAATTTAACTTAAAACGGGTTCGAGCCATGGTTATGAGTTCGTATCAAGAAGTGGAAGTTTAGAGTTCGATTTTTCCTCTATTTCAAAAGGTCACTTTTCATTATTTTTTATAAGTAGGGAAGCTTGCATATATCTCAAGAATTAATCGGGTGTTTTAAATGACCTAAACACTTTGATCATCCGAAAGTAAATGTAATGGATTTTTGTTATTAAAATACATGATATTTTAATAGAGTTCAATATTTCTTCAAATTTATGGAATGGGATGATTTTAGTGGTTTTGCAATGTCATATCAAATATCTAGAAAGTTATGATGATTTTGTTTTTACTACATCCGAGAGATAGACTAATAGATATGATGAGTCGTAAAGTGGGTTGATATATTGTGTATCAGCCGATATATTTAGATTTTTTGTATGTTGATACGTAGCATGTCATTTTTTTCCATTGGTATAATTTTGAACAGATTCAGGAGTAAGTTACTCAAGTGTGAAATGCATTTGTCAATTTAAAATTCTTTCTTTTAAAACTTGACAATTTTAAGTTATTTTCATCATTTTTTTTTTGGATTTTTACTCTAAGATAATCTCAATTTTGAGTTTTTTTTTTGGTGAAAATAAGTTAATGAAATGGTAGTGAGTACTTACAGAGTTGAGTGGAGATCTCTTAATGTGATTGATATAGTTTGTAGGGTGTTTATGTGATATTCCAAGTTTTTTCATAAAAAATAATGAAAGTTGAGTTTTCTAAAATAATTCTCATATGGAGTTTCTTATGGAAAAATTAATGAAATGATATGCAAATATTTCTGTAATTAAATGAAGACCCCTTAATGCCATTGATATAGCTTTTAGAATATTTGTGTGATTTTTTAATATTCCAATAATTTATAAATTTCAATTTTTTTTAATAAAAAATTATGAATTGTAATAGAAGATGCATCTCACTAAAAGATGATAGAGAACATGAATTTTATATCAAGTATTTCCTCATATTGGTTTCTTATTTTCTAAAACTTTTAGACATTTTTAAATTTTTAAAGATATACTTTATTCATATCAAAATTTTATTTCTCAAGTGTCTAATATTCTATAACTAAGACCACTTTTTAACAAAATATGCTCATATTAGATTTTTATTTATTTATCTCTATTTTTCTCATATTTCAATGTATTTTTTCTTAAAAATTTTAAACCAAAAGATAGAAAAGAGAATACCAAAAAAAAAAATTTATCAACACATTCAAAAAAAATATATCTTTATCGGCTGATATGTATCGACGAACTTATTTTCTTAGCTCTGATATAATATATTAATAGTGTGTAAAAGATGCCACATATTCTTTTAAAAGCTGGTGTTATGCCAACAATGCTCTGATAGTCTGATTATATTTGTAAAATATGAATAAGTGATTGAGTAAAATTTTCATTCAATTGTTTGATTTATGGAAGGTGAAATTGTGAAGGGAGAGCAGAATTCCAATTTATGGTAAGACAGAATTGCATAAAAAAAAAAAAAAACAGATGGGAAGTTGGGAGGCCCACCTCAAAATGGTTAGGTCAACTTGCAATCACTGCATTTATCATGGTGGGGTGTGGTCCCTTTGGCTTGGGAATGTGTAAAATTCTACAATTTACTCATTCTAATACTATTTACATCTACTTTCAATTAGGCTCTAAATAACTGTGATTAAGTTAAATTACAAAGTTTTGAATTTTATTTTATTTGAAAGACTTCAAGTTTGAATCATATCTAAATTGTATTAGTAAAATTGGATGAAAATCAACCGAAAATCATTAAAATTCAAATTTTAAAATTATGCACAATATACACATAGTTGAACTTCGAATAGACAGACGGTCTACGAAAACAGTTTGCCCACCTAACTTGATGGAAAAGATCGCTTAGATGATTTTTATTTTAAGATCAAGTGCCCAAAGACCTAATCCTTGGAACATGTGCAAACTTTCCTATTCATACATACTGGGTAACACTATAGAGAGTAACCCTTTTGTGTTGAGAGTGACTTGAACCCAATCGTTTAGATGATGATTGTGCATATAGCTTCTTACTCTTTACTTGTGCTTTTCTTTTCCACAATTTTTAACTGAAATGAGAGAAAAATAAAAAAAGAAATAATTATGAAACGGGAGTCATGAGTTTATTTTCTACTCTATCTTAAAAGTTCACTCTCCGTAGAATTACATGCTGTGTAAGTAGAGAGAGTTGTACTTGTTTCAAAGATTATTTGAATACCCTGAAAAATATCAACATTTTAGTCATAAAAAATAAAAAAATAACCCTAGAGGCAGCAGGTAGTTGACCTAAACTAAAACCATGATATGGTCAGCAATGAATGGTTAATGTAATAGTGAGGGCTGGCTCTCATTCTGCTCTGACTTTTAACAAATTCTTGTATTTTACTAATTCTTAAACTTGTGGCTCTCTCTCATCTTGTCTTCTATTTTGCAGCAGACTTGTCATTCACTTGAAGTATTAATTAAGAAATTCTAACTACTACTGATAGAGAGTAGGTCTCATACTCTGACAGAAGGTATGAAACATAAGAGTTTGAAATCTAAGACATCTCTGTGTACTGGTCAATGTCATCTCAGCCATTGAATCTTATTTGTCCTTCAAACTATGGGCCAACTCTGTGTTCTTAATCATGGCCGAAAAAATATATATTCTGGGCCCAAAATTGGACAAATTAGTCAAAATATTTTGACCCATTAAGGGCCCAATATTCGCTGACTAGGTCAAAGGTTAGGATGATTGACTAGCCTCAAGATTAGAACATATAGATTAAAAGATTCGACACTTATTTTAGCTCATCTAATGTCCCGAGTTTCAAATTAGTGAGGGTGATTTTGCCTAAAGACTAGTTAGGCGAGATATCTGAACACCATCGGTCATAAAAATGACTTGTACAGACTGCGTGCATTGAAGTTTTACTCAATACTCTTGTATTCGAAGAGGTGGAGATCTTAGTTTCTTCATCATAAAGAACATCATCGACTATTTGAAAAAATTGTATAAGAAACATTCATGAGCAATAAAATATGAGTGATGATAACAGATTAACAAGTAGCAGCTCACAGTTTATGTTTGACACTGTTTGAAAAGAAAGGTGAAGTTGGGAAGATAAGCTAAGCATCACAACTCCTAATTAATTAATCCTTAAATTTAATTATAATTTGCCGTTAAGCCATGTAGAGAAAGGGAACATACACCATTTCCATATATGACAAGAGATTAGTTTAAACAAAGTCCACAACTCATAATTAAATATAAATAAATATGGGCCTCTCTAAGAAGTTAGAAATGAGAATGATGAAGAAGGTCCTGTTTTAAGGCTCTTGCTTGATTGGAATTGGAATTTTCACTTTATTTTTTGTATATTTTAAATCAGGTGGTGAAGATAATCCTTTGCATTGCCTTTTTCACTAATAGCCAAAAATGGTTGTGCTGAACCTGCTTCAATGGGTCCAGTCCACATGATGATTTAGAGTCTGGGTTGGTCAAATTGAAGAGCTCCATATGGATCACAATTAAGAATTTTCTATTTTTTTTTCACATCTCATTTCCTCATTTTCATACACTTAAGAAATTCAAAATTTTACGAGTGAAAATAGCTGATATTTTCATTTGAATTGTGAATCATTGATTTGAACCTATGTATTCTTTAAATAGTTTTTATCAAGCTAATTTATTTATTAAACAAGGTGATTATTCAACTCTTTTTTTTAAAAAAAAAAAAAAACATTGGGGCTATATAGGCAAGCATGTTAGGAAGCATTTAATCCTTTAATTGGGTTAATTTAGTCAACCCAAATCCTCTCTCTCTCTCTCTCTCTCTCTCTCTGTTTGGCCAAGTTTGTAGGTCTGGTCATTACCTTATCTAATTAGGTTTTTTTTTTTTTTTTTGTGTGAAAATCACTCTATCTAATTAGTTAATAATAGTTTAAAACTTTAAATTTAACATAGGATTCCTAGTTATGCAACCCATGTACCCTCAATACATTAAAAGCAATGTATTAATCACCTTAAATTAATGCTCCAAGCAGTGACCCACATCCACACCCATTCACATGCTTCATAATCAGATCAATGTCTCCATTTCAACCTAACTTTTTACACAAATCATAATTATATCAAATTTATAATAAAATAAACATCAAATCTATAATAGATGGTGTAGCTCAACTGGTAGTCTCCTATCTCAAGAAGTGCGAAGTGTCATATTTGAATTCCCATTACCTCATCCAGTGTGTCCTATAAATTGTGGGCATAGTAGACATTAGGTTTTTGTAGTTTTTTACAAGTAAATTAAAAAATAATTATAATATTAGCTTATGAATAAAGAAAAGAAATCCCTCAATATATATTGGCCTTTACACACCAGCTACCCCACCTACTATCAGACCAAAGACAGAGAGCTACATACCCTACAATCCTATTAAGTATGAAGTACCTATCTTTCTTGAATCCTCCTATCTCCTTATAGATGTCACAATTAGGGTTTGTCAAAGGAAGACAAATTGAATTCTATTTTTTATTTGATTAATGAATTTGGTAAAAGACCACCTAACTTCCACCTACCTACCAAAGGAGAAAAATAAAAAAAAAAGGGAAATCATTCAAAACAAAACTAACATATTGTGACAGATTAATATCTAAGTAGTTTAGTTTTTGGCCTTAGAGATCTCAAGGGCAGCAGCAACAAGCCAACAATAGGTTGGATGGAGCATTTACAAGTAATGTATTTCTTAGTAGCATTCTATTGCCTATAAATAGTGTGAATAGGGTTAAAATGAGATATATAGGTATAAAAAAAAAATATATAAAAATTCAATATGTATTGACAATAATAATAATATCAACGTAAATTTTTTTTTTTAAATATCGGTCTTGGGCCCTACCGATATTGCCGATATTTGGTCATATAGGAGAAATATCGGCCGAAATTTTATTTTTTAATTTCCATAATTCTTTTAAAAGGCTTGTTTTTCAGTTTTTTTTTTAAATTAAAAAAATAAAAATAAAAAATATCAGCTGAGATTTGAAAAAAAAAGAGAGGAGAGAGAATAATATCGGCCGATATCCGACTTGACCGAGATTTTTACTATGCATTATCTCTTTTAAAAAAAATAGAAAAAATATGAGAAAATAGAGAACATGAAAATCTAATGTGAGCATATTTTTGTAAAAAAAAATTATTTTATCGAGTATTAGACCTTTGAGAGTTGAAATTTTGATATGAATGGAGTATATGTTCTAAAAATTTTAGAAAATAGGAAACCATTAAGAGATAACACCTTATATGAAATTCGTGTTCTATATTATCCCATACCGACATGTAAAAAAAAAAAAAATATATGGAAATCACAAAGACACCCCACAAACTATATCAATCACATTAAAACATTTCCATTCAATTCCATAAGTACTAAATATTATTTCATTAACTTATTTAAAAAAAACACAAAATTAAGATTTAGAATAAAAACTTTAAAAAAATTGATAAAAATAACTCAAAATGATCAAATTTTAAATCCATCTGAGTGTATGCATTTCACTTTTATTTACATCACAACTAACAAGACGACAGTCAAAAGGTGAAATTTAAGACTGATGGTATCATCTTAAAATTTATAAGGAAGACAGAATGAGGAAATTGAATTTTAAGAGTTGATTCAATTAAAAATTGCACGCTTACTATGATGCACTCGACTTAATATGTGTAGGAATTAGTCTCACTTTCAATATGACGTCCGATGAAGATATCCACTACAATTCCAAAAAATACATATAAAAGATAAATTATAAAAAATTTAGATGAATTGATGCGAAAGAACATGACATACTTTGATAGAGAGTATGGTTCTTATAAAAGTAAATGCAATAGTAGAATTCAGAAAGCTAACGATTTGAGTAATGCATAGTCATGTACTAATGATCCAATTATTTTACCTAATATGCTATTTTTTTTTTCACTTAATTATATAAAAAAATTGCAGAAACTAACAGAAGTGGGGAGAACCAGGGGTCAAAAAATCGGCTCGGCCGATATATCGGCCGATATGTAAATATCGGCCGATATCCGATACGGACGATATATCGGCCGATAATTTTATCTCTCATACCGATATCGACATTTTCTCTCTCTTCCGATATCGGAACCGTGAAAAAACCGCAAAAAACCGTGATGAATAGTGGTGAACCGTGACAAAACCGCAAAAAACCGTAAAAAACCGTGGGCACCCTGAGAACCGTAAACCCTGAACCGCAGAAAACCGTGGAAAACCGCAGAAAACCGCGAAAAACCGCGAAACCGCGAAAAACCGCGAATACCCCTGAGAACCGTAAACCGTGGAAAACCGCGGAAAACCGCGAAAAACCGAGAAAAACCGTGTAAAAACCGCGAAAAACCGTATCGGTGTTTTAAATTTTTTTTTTTTAAAAAAATACCGATATTTTCGAATATCGGCCGATATTAGGGCCGATATTGGGGACCGTTTATCGCTCATATCGGCCGATATTCCAACTGTACGGCCGATACTTATCGTATCGGCCGATATTTCAAGGTTTCAAAAAACCGATATATATCGGCCGATACGATATGTATCGGCCGATATTTAAACCTTTGGGGAGAACTATGGAAAGGCTTATGCTTAAAACTAAAGGCTTGAGGGGGCTATAGCCTATAGTGAGTATGAGTGAAGGGATGGTTAACCAAACCAGTAGGCTACTGTTGTAGGTCATGACTGAAGCAGAAATAATAATGTTGTTAGCTTAAAAGATAAAATGAAAAATGAAGGATAAACATTTTCACATGGGAGAATTCTTTATTTTATATATGAATTCAATTTTTTTTTTTTAATTTCCATTTTAACTTTCTAATTTCTGTGTTGGTTGGAAAGGTAAAATGAAAATTTCAAAAAAAGAATTGAATTCCCATGTGAAATGAAAAATTCTTTCGTGCGAAAATATGTACCCGAAATGAAAGAACAAACAGAAAAGGTGTCTTATTACAAATTAATTAATTTTTAGTTTGTGTTTGCTAGCCTTCTTTGTTGTCTCTGTGCTTTGTTTTCTTCTTTCTTTTTCTTTGCACCAACCTTTCTTTTAATGAAAGTTGGAACTTAACAAAGAAATCAAAACAAGATTTTGGTCAGAGTTGTGTGAAATTTAAGTCATTATAAAAATTTATAAAATTAAAGAATATAACTAACACTTAGTCCCCAAGAACATGTTCATTCACTTTCTGTGAAATTTAATTTTCTTAATAATTTATTTTTCATAGAAAATTTCTAAATAAGTAGGATTTAAAGCCTTAATGAGTAATTTGGTATTTGCTGATCACAACTTTTGATATGAAGGACTCTACATTAGTCAATTATAGTGACAAATTCTACCAACTCGCTAACTATGATAAATTGCAGGTTACTTCCTAATTATTCTCATTGTTGAAAATATCATAATTATGTCATTCTTTTCAAAATGTTCTTTTACTTAACTAGGAAGCCCCTTTTTTGCCAATCCTGTGACCAATTAAAATTTAAATTCCTTACCAAATTAGAAGACTTCCTTACCTTGTACCTTTCAGCATTAATGTACAAGCTTATGCACAGTCAAGCTCAAAAGTAAGAAAAGACAGTAATTTTTTTCTTTTCTTTTTATGACATAAGTATTTCAATTTTATTTTGGAGCTAGCGATCTTTCCACGGGCACTTTGTGTTATAGACACAAGTTTTACTGTGATGCCCATTTCCCCTTCACCTACCGTATCGAAAATATAACACAATAGGAATGTCAGAAATCGGATCCCTTACTAGTTTTTACGAGCCGATTTACTGTTCACAGATGATTCGGAGAGCCAATTTTACTGTTCACAGGTGATTTGGAGAGCCGATTTTACTATTCACGAATGATCGGTGAGCTGATTTTATTCTTGGTGAGCCAATTTCTGATATTCCTATTGTTTTACATTTTCGGTATCGCAAGTGAACGGCAAAATGGGCATCACGATAAAATCCGTGTCTGTATACATAAAGTGTTCGTGGGAGGATCGTTCACTTTATTTTAGAGGTGATACTAATCTCACATATATAAGAAATCACCTTTAAATCTGGTGTATTAGTTAAGTTCGAGAGGACTTGAATCTAAGACATGTAATCTAATCTTAAAAATTTAAATGAACTAAACTACCAAATTAAGACAAGAAGAACTTAATTTCAAAGGAGATGGATTTGCTTATTAAATACCATAAATTCTTGAAAATGAAAGACCATTATTAGTTCTACAGAGCCAAAAGAGGTTGGTTGAAATGGACCGACAAAAATACTAAATACTTTGCTTCGCAGCCACTCTGGGGAGAGGAAAAAAAACAAAGAGTCGGTGGAAATCAGATAAAATGTTTTAATCATTTTAAATCAGTCTACTCCTTTGAAGGAGAGTCAAGTAATCGTTAGTTTCTTCTTAGGGAGAATTTGGAGAAATTTATCCTCATGGAAGACAGTGAGAGTATTAATAAGATCTCTAAGGAGGAGGAAACTTGGGAGGCTTCAAAAAGTATCGATTTTCTAAATTAGGAGTTTTTGAAAATAATATTTTTATTTTTATTTAATCATTAAACTTTAGTTCTAATGGAAATGTGATTTTGTGTGTAACATTTTTTAAATTGTTTTTTTTTTCAATTTTTTCATGAAATTTGTTTGGTGAGATAAAATTCATGGATGAAGTTGTTTAAAATTAGTATAATGTGTTTGGGAAGGATTGATGTAGTGTTTAGAAGATTAATGTAGTGTTTAAATGTTGGATGTCATGCATTTGTAATTTTTTTAATTTAATCTGAATTTTTGCTCTAAGGTATGCATTTAAATGTATTGTAGAGAAATGGCATCAAAGATAGACGCTCCAGCATGAGAGTTCGTTTTGTGAGAGATTAGATGATTCCAATCGCTTTAAGATTAGATGTGAGTTGTGTGGCAAAGTAATTACTCGTGGAATCACCAGCTTAAAAGAGCATATTGCGGGTAAACAGGATAATGTGGCTAATTGTCAAACAACCACACCACACCATGTCTGCATTTGCCAAGTTATGATAGACAATGTCGCTCAGAAAAAGAAACAAAAAGCCATAGATGTGATGACCCGAACCGACCCAACTCCATCGTGATATTGTCAGCTTTGGACTCTACTTAACTCGCACAATTTTGCTTTGCCCCCTTGACCCACATGGCAGGTCCAAAAGGCCTCACAATGAAGAGGATTGCTCCCTTTTAGAACCCCTTTTATCCCCAGCTAGTTGGGCAATGTGAGACTCTTCCCACACGCCCAGCTCTCAGCTGGATAGAGTCGTAACAATGGCTGAAGAGGAGGCCATGGAACATGTCATCGATGACATATAGAGTGCGCCACATGAGGAGGAATTTATGCCCCCAGGTAATGGATCCGATGAGGGGGAGTATTGGGAGATAAAACAAGAGCGAGACTTGCACAGAGCGCTAAAAGAGAGTCGCCGAGAGTTTGAGATGGAAGGGCATGGGGGTGCAAGTGGGTCAGGAGGTGGGCAAGATCGGCCGAAGAAGTCAAGGGGTTGATTTAAGTGGACCACAGTGAAGAAAGTTTTTGGCAGGAGTGATCGGCATGCGCCCGTCGATAATGATTCAACTAGAAGCCCATAATATTCTAAATTTTTTAGAATTTTTTTAGAATTTTTTGAAAATTAAAAATAGAAAACAGAAAAGAGAGAAATCGTATTAGCTATTCAAATTTAAAATCCCTGTCCAAAAGCTTGAAGAGTAAATGGGTTCCGTGCTGAGTTCTTTAAAGCTCGAAAAGTTATTCATGATTTCTTTAAAAAGGGAATGTTGAAGAAAGAGGTTAACACTCTCTCCCTTTCATTTTAGTTGTCTCATTTGAAAGATTTGTATTTTTTAAGAAACTCTCTATATAATGCTAGCACACCATGTAATTTCATCCATTTTCAACACACTTTATACTACTTCAATATAAATGAGACAACTATTTTGGAATAATTCCAAAATCCATATAAGAGAACTAATTTGGAACAGAGGAAGTAAAATATTGATAGCCCTCATTCTCAAGTGCAATGGTGGAAACCAATTCTCCCAATTGAGGCTAATTAGCCTCTGCACCACAGTTTATTAATTTATTTCTAAAAGTTCTGATTCAGAAATAAAGCATAATGATGAAAATCATCTGGGCTGCTTTCCTCCCGAAGAGACGGGTTTAGATCAACAACTCAGTAGCAGCCTAGGAAGTCATGAACATGATGGAAGAAAATTGAATAACTAAAATTTGACTTGAATATTTCAAAAGCCTACGACACAGTGAAATGGAGCTTTATAAGAATGTTTAGGCTTTGGTGAAGCGGCTCAAAAAAAATATCATATTAAGTGTTGGTACATAGAGTGCCTATCATAGCCTTTGATTTTTTTTTATGACCAAAGTGTACTCGCTTCTTAAAACATTCAACTAATCTGTGGGGTATGTGCATGCGTCCCTATCCACACAATGAATAATATACGGGGAGGAAGCCCTTTGAAATGAAGTGGGAATTGAATATAGAACTCTTGCTTTCTAACGCGAGCTACCGTAGCCTTTGATCCATGAGAGGGTTGAGACAAGGCAATCCTCTCTCTCGATGGCCATTCAAAGTAGAAAGTGGGTCTAGGCAAAAATGTCAGAGCTGTTGGCAACCAGCCACCCCCACAGTTTGTTTCTAGTGCAAAACCATCAAGATTTCCATTTTCCATCCCTTCTCTTCTAAGTTAATGGAATTCCAACTTGGATCTTCAATAGATCTCAATAATACACAAACACAGCCTTGCCGTTGCTGGGGTCTCAACATTAGTAGCATTAAGGATAAAAAAATCCCAAAAATCTGGGACTTTCGACATTCTATTTATGACAAACATGATGCTATTTATATCAAAAAGTGAAGAAACTTCTTCAGGAGAAGTCTAAGTTCCCCCATTTGTATTCTCTCCAGAATAAAACGAAGCTCACAAATTGGTAAATTTCTCCTCAAGAGGTAGATGGAGTTCTCCACCCACGGCACAGATCATTCCTAAAAAGTAGATTACCAAGTTACATCAAAAGTTCATATGTACAAAGAGAATACTTTTGGCCTGTTAAAGCATATTCTATAGGCATTCGGCATCAGTTTTTGTATCCTATTCCATAAAACAATGGGCATCTTCAAGCATCTGGGATCTCAAGTATATAATAACATGAATATAACCACGTAGAGGTCACAAAAACATGATCAGACAAATGTGATGTAACTGGAAATGTAATGACATTTAAGGAAGAAAATAAAGAATGCAAATTTCAATTAAATCCTCTGATTTGGTCCGGACGGGGCCATAGGGTGGTTCATGAGTACTGTAATTTGCTTAGTGGCTGCATCACACAAACTTCAGAACTGTTGAGCAGCGAGAACAACATAAAAGAATTCAACTCTGTAAAGTTTCAGAACGATTAGTAAGGAAATTTATGTTATTATCCAACACAACCGACTGATGTCAATTCCATAGATAGATGCCTCAGCAGCACGTAGATATCAAGGGATTCAGGATGGCTAGTATCACCAATAGAAAACTTATGAACCCTGCCATCTACCTCAATCCAACTGCATCCAGCTGTTTTGGGCACTCTACGTCCCCTCATCCAGCATCTGACCTTCGCAACATCTGCCCACATATGAGCCGATGCATAAATGTTAGACAGGAGGACATAGTTCCCAGCATTCTCAGGCTCAATTACAAAAAGTTTCTCTGCAGCAATTTCACCCATTTCAACATTACAGTGCATCCTACATGCATTGAGGAGAGCTCCCCATACACCAGCATGAGGTTCAGTCACCATTGTTCTTACCAAGTCATAAGCCTCTTGAATGAACCCAGCACGGCCGAGGAGATCAACCACGCATGCATGATGGTCTGGCGATGGCTCAATTGCATAGTCTTTGGTCATAGAACTGAAGTATTGGCGCCCTGCCTCCAACAGCCCAGCATGACTGCACGCCATCAAGACACCCAAGAATGTGATTCCATCAGGTTGTATCCCACTTGCCAGCAACTCAGTAAAAAGTTTCACAGCATCCTCAACATGACCGTGGTTGGCAAAACCCACAATCATTGCATTGTACGACACTATATCCTTGGCAGGCATTTGACAGAACAAGCCATGAGCTTCACCCACACAACCACATTTTGCATATGTATCAACCAAAGAATTGAAGACATGAACATTCATTTCAAAGTCATTTTCCTCCAAGAACTTGTGCATTTGCTTTGTTGTCTCCAGATCACCTAACTGACCACATGCTGAAATCACAACAGCCATAGTTGCCTGATTGGGTTTTATACTTTCCAACTGCATCTTGTTGAAGAGTTCTAGAGCTCTTTGCCAGTCTCCACACTGAGAATACCCTGTAATCAAGGCATTCCAAGCAGCAACGCCTCTCTCAGGCATCCGATTGAAAAGATCCTCTGCAGCCTGCATATTTCCACGATTTGTATAACCACACATCATGGCAGTCCAGGATATTGAATCCCTTTGAGCCATTTCATCAAAGACTTCTTTTGCAGCTTTGATGAACCCAGCCTTGGTATAGCAAACGATCATTGCATTACACACTACGGTATTTTTTATGGGCATCATCTCAAACAGATGGCTTGCCACATGGATGTAGCCAAACTTGGCATACATGTCCATGATTGTAGTTTGCACATAAATATCTGAATCCAAACCAAGTTTAACAGCGTGAACATGGATTTGGCTGCCTTCTTGAATGGCTGAAAGAAAGGAGCATGCTTTGAGTACAGATGAAAGGGTGTGACTATTTGGTTGTACTCCATTTTGGTGCATCATCTTATATATCAAAATGGCTTCCACTGTAATCTGAGACTGATGCTGTGAATATGCTGCAATCATGGCAGTCCAAAGGAATACATTCGCAGACTTTACCAAACCATTAAAGATCATACGTGCATAAGCAATATTTCCCAATTCTTTACAGCAAGAAACAAGCTTCACTGCAAAATAATTTTCATGATCAAGCCCATTGCTAATTATTTGAGCATGTATTTGCTTTAGACTTTTGAGTGATGCACACTTGCAGAGGCATTTGGCAATGGATTCCACAGTTATAGGCATTCTTGTGACCAGTTAAGAGGTACGTGCTTCAACTGCATATAAACTCCAACTTCTGTCCATACAAGTAATACTTCATTCAAGACGGAAAAAGAAACCTAAGTGCCTTCTAAAGAAAGGTCGCAGCTATGAGAAACCACCATACGGCCTGTTTTGACACGGTTTAATTTGGAGAAAGAAGCAGGCTTCTGGCGTTCAGATACTACTTGAAAAATCAGAAGAAACCCTCAAAGCCTACTAAAATGCATTGATTGTCTTTTTTAGTCCTGATTTTTGAGGATAAAAGAACTCTCCTCTTTTTCGAAAGGTATAGAGCTTCCATTAGAATGCATTTTACATCTGACCCAGATCTATCCAAAATTTGGGGTTTCCTTCTGAATTAATTCTTTCTAATTTACTGAAGATCAGAGGGCCTTACACCGATCCAGAAATAAACCTGAGCAACGGGCCCACAGGTCATATCATCAGTTTGAAGCATTTTCATGATCCTACCTGTTCCAAAAGGGTGAGATCCATGTTTACTGAACCATATTGATGACGTAATGGACTGCAACTGTGGATAGAGGACATCAGAGAAGTACCATAAGGGAAATCCTAGCCATCCATTCTTTGGTGTTTTATTCAAACATTCCGGCATCTAGCTGTCTGTTTTTAGGCCACTGATGAGTTAAGATATTCTAATCCAGAAATTTTGACAATGACCTCCATCTACAGGACATTATTTTGACAATACTCTAATCACCAAGTCTTCTGCATGTATGTACTATGGAATAAGAAATTGCAGAATGGGGGAAATTTTCTACTATGCAGTGTTCTGCACTCCTGTGAGATCAATAAGATTCAAAGTTGATGACGGATCCATCTCAACACCAACTTTCTGAAATAGAAAAGCCAAGGCAAGAAAAATGATCACAGGATGTAAAAGTATCAACAAGTTGCACAAGCATAACTGGATGAGAGGCCTGCCAGATCTTATGACCTGGCTTGGCTCACCTTGATTGGGAGCATCCTAGTGTCAATTAATCATGCTTAACAGGCAGTAAAATCTTAATTTCCTGAGCATGTGACTCATCCTGATGCAGTTGCCTCTTTAAAAAAGGCTGATGTCAAAATGTTTTGGTCATGCTTCAATAATGAGACGAAGGCGTTGGAAAATTCACAAAAAACATTTATTTTGTGCATCTCAGTATGTGAATGGATGATTAAGCAGCATAGAAAATTAAAAAGAATTGTAAGGAATGTATACACCAGAGACACACTAATGAAAACGTTCATAGAGAGTGCTCACAGTTGCAAGACAATTGCAGACAATCCATGCAAGTCAAACAAAATTATTAGCATTAGAACTTCATGTCTCTACATGACAATCCAAAAAAGAGAAAAATGAAACTGACATGGAAAATAATCTTTCTTCTTTTTCACATTGAGATCACCATCATCTTAGCATTGATAGACCCTTCATTACCTGAAAGAAAGATCAAATTTGAAAGGTAGCTAACCCTCTCAAAAACCATTTGGCCAGGAAGAATAAAGAGACATGCTTTAAACTTCCTCGCCACCAGATTGTCCGTCAGCCCCCACATCCATTGTCCTCAAACTTTCAGCCAACATCCTTTCCCTGTTCTGTATCTGCCTTTCTACAGCAACCATGTAAAGGCCTAGGCAAGTAACTCGTTGTAGTATTAGTAGAAAATAACCAAAAATATGTAAAAGAGAATTTCACTTCAACTGACAGAAACTAAGTAGATAATGGGAGTAAGTTAACAGACAAAATACCTATTGCACTTCCGATTGCACAGAGCCACAGAATCCTCTGGGACCATTTATCTCCAACTACTCCTCTTGTTCCCATTTTTGTCAAGCTCAGATTCTGAACACAATAAATTATCTTACTAAAAAGTCTCAAAACAAATCCTGTTGTTGACTGCCTAGGGATCCTCAAAAGATGACCACTTCAAGACAAGGAAAAGATGAAATGATCAGTCAAGATATGAAAAATCTTTGAAATAAGGCAACTGTATTAATGCCTTCTGTAGTGTCACTTATTGAGCTGTCTTAATATCACAGGATGCATGAAGAAATCACTATTTCAGAAATTTTACCAAGTCAATTAACATTCTAGTCAACGCATCCAGATATAGTAAAAAATAGCAAGATTTTACTTGGTTTGGCAGTCTTTCAGTTATTATTTCTTTGACAGTCCTTTTGTTGAAAAGAATGTAACCACAATGGAGCCACAAACATAAGAAAGTACACATAAAGATAGAAAGTTTACATGGTTCGGTGGTGTGTCGATCAGGGCAATTCCCCATTTCTGACAATGGGATTTTGGAGGTTTGCACTCTTCCAAAGGTTTTCTCAATATAGAATAATGAAATTAGAGGCCCTCAAGAAAGCCCAAGGTCCCCAATTGGGGTCCAATGTCTAGTATGCCTAGATTACTGCCAAATACAGGACATCTCTACAACATTTTTACATAACTTTTTAACAGTTGTATAACTATTTTTGGTCTTTTGAGCTTTCTTAAGTAGCAACTGTCTAGCTTGCCAATCAGAATACTGATATTCATGTCTAAAGTCCAAAATCCATATCTCATTTACCATAAACTTTTCAGAAAAGAGAAAAGTAGGCATGTGTGTGCACCTGTTCAACTGAAGTCTTGGAAAAAGAATAGCATTACAAGGAAGGTTGGAGTTAAACCAGTGATTGTTAACTGCATCAATGACCCTAAGTATGTCATTGTTAATTGTACTCTTACAAATAAAGCCAGTTGGTACAACTGCTAGTAAATGCACAAGATCATAGAGAATTACACTTTGCTGATAACATCAAACAAAAACAACAAAACCATTATCCAGCCATCCTCTCAGCAGAAACCGGCACAGGGCATGTGATATACATGTTTGAAAAGTCGCAGGGCATGTGATATTCATTCAAGCAACTTAATAATGTGAGCAGTATGGACAAGAGCTCAGAGAACAATTTTAAGTGCTTACTGTGCAATCTCAATGGTTGTGGGCTGAAATCATGTTGCCATTTGAAAAGAGTAAAAAGGTAAGCACCTGCAACCAGTAACTGTGTTGAATTTGAGGAAAGAAATGAAAGGCTATATAAAAGTTTCCCAACAGTCCAGACCTGATGTTCAAATCTAGAAGTTGGGAAGATCTTCCCATAACCACATCTTTCTGGAAGTGGAGCCAATTAAGTTAGAAAATCTCTTAATCACTATGCATCAGTGGAAATGTACTATTACATTGTCATTGTCCATATTCTCTGAAATCCACAACAGATAGAGCTCAGTCAATGAGATCATATGCCTTAATTGGTTAGAGCTCAATCAATGAGATGATAAGCCTCAACTGGCTCACTTTTTATGACCATCACCCCTTTATAAAACAAGGGTCTTATGGCGACGTTTCACCCACAAATGCCATGAAAAGCACTTACTACATGACTAGAAGATAAAAGTTACACCATGGTCTTGAAAGAAAGAGAGATTTCAAGAACAGCATATCTATCCACTCAAGCAATAACTAAACAGTCCAGACCTGATGTTCAAATCTAGAAGTTGGGAAGATCTGACCATAACCACATCTGTCTGGAAGTGGAGCCAATTAAGTTAGAAAGTTTCTTAATCACTATGCATCAGTGTAAATGTACTTCCATACTCTCTAAAACGCACAATCCATACTCTCTAAAACCCACAACAGATGGAGCTCAGTCAATGAGATCATACGCCATAACTGGTTAGAGCTCAGTCAATGAGATCATACGCCTTAACTGGTCGGATCTCAGTCAATGAGATCATAACCCTTAACTGGCTTACTTTTTATGACCATCAACCCTTTATAAAACAAGGGTCTTATGGCGGTGTTTCACCCACAAATGCCACGGAAAGCACTTACTGCATGACTAGAAGATAAAAGTTACACCATGGTCTTGAAAGAAAGAGAGATTTCAAGAACAGCTTATCTATCCACTCAAGCAATAACTACGCAGGTTTTGATGTATCCTGAAGGATTTGCCTCTCATATGATTACCACATATTGGGCCCAAATTATTAAAATAAAAAATCTTGAATTAGATATTCAACTCCAACGATTAATCAAAAAGGAAACTGTGGCACAAGCTCACAAGATGTCATGACCTAGGCAGCTAGCATTGCAATTCTGTCAGCTCCTACACGCATAACCCAAGCAATTAACTAATAGGCGGCTATAATCATTGTAAAATTGGGGCCAGTGCCCAATGGCCACCTAATGGATGGTTAGAATGAGAATAAAAAAATCCCCACCCTCGTGATGATCATAAGAAATTTTTTTGAAGACCAATGATCATAAGAAATTCACAGGTTATTTTTAGTCATTTGGCAATGGCAGTGGTGGCAAAATACTCTTGTTAGCAATAAAATAACAGACTTAGATCACCTAGCAATCACCATCATTGTCATCATCAAAGATCCAATCCCATCTATTTGGGATCAACCTTTTGAGTTCAACTTCTCCATTTGGCCCTTAAAAAACATACATTCTATCACTCCACTTTCTACTATGCCTTTCTCTATCTCGTCCCTCCATGTTTTCTTAGGTCCACCCCTCCTCCTTGTACTTGCAACACTTCTACCCTCTCAACTCTATGTATGAGACTGTATATGGTCTTCTACAGTTCTACTTACATGCCCAAACCACCTCAAATAAATTTCATTCAATTTATCATCTACTGGGCATTTCTAGCTCTATCCTATCACCCTACCCATGTATGCACTAAAGTGTTGCTGGGATTGCAAAACCAAATGTTGGGTGCATAGAGGACTCCTACAAGTGCAATTTGCAAAGAGACGTGGCCGATTGCTTGCTGCAATTGACACAAGTTCAAGCTACGTCACAAATCTCACTTATTGGAGTCCATGTACACCCAAGTCCCTTGGCTACCAGATTCCAGCACTAGGTGGGTGCCTATATTGGCAGTTAGTACCATGACCAAGGGACTGCAGTTTTATCACAAGCCCGAGTATTTTCCTATACAAATCTCATCAATAATCATTCATATACAGTGCTGAGTCACTGGAGTGTGTTTTGTAATTATACAATTTGATCATCTAAATGATTTCTCGATTATTAATGAGTAAAAGGAAAGGATCAATTCTCTTTTCCAACCATTCATTAGATAGGACCAATCATACTGGGAAGATTCTTATTTTTTCTGAAGAATCTTATTGTAACAATCTCAGCGAGGGAAAAATCTTAGCCCTCAGTAACTACAATTGTGCTGACCCAAATTTCTACCCTCCATTCCACTAAAACTCAGATAACTCGATACACCAACCCAATATAGGTGGTTTCATCGTGTTCATTTCCCACAATTTATTCTCATTATTCATCAAAATCTACCAACTAGCTTCCAGAAAAGAAACAGTAATAAAAGAAAAAGGTTAAAAAGGATTAGATCAAAGTTTCCCCTTTCTTTGAAAACAGAAAAATAATAAAAGAAAAAAAAAGGGATAAAGGGATAGATCAATTTTTTCCCATTTTCAGGATAAGAGAAAATAATCAAGAAATATTGGAGAATACAAAAATGCTGTTCAGACTTATGGAGAGAGAGAGTCTTACCGTATGAGAAAAAGGAGAGAGGGACGAAGGGAAGCAGCTATGGAAGACGGCTACTTCGGCAGCAGTGGAACCGAAACAAGACAGGTTAGGGTACTACTGCTCGGGGTTCGATGTTGACAAGAGTCCCGCTAGCCTGACCCAAGCAGTCAGGCTGTCCTGGAGACGTGGCTTTTGTTTCAAACCATTTTTTTTTTCTAATTTTAAGATTTTCATTTAAGTTAATATGAGTTGAGGTACAACTCCAATGTCAAATTTTAGTTGTTTATAATTAATTTAAATATTATATTTTAATATAATTTTAATTTTAATTTTTTCTAACTTCGTCAACCACTTTATTTATTTTTAAAACTCTAAGTCATTTTTAATTCAAATCAACTAAATTAAATCATATTAAATTGAGTTATGAGCTAACTTGAAAAATTAAGTAGAAAATTGGCATACATATTGTATTGGCTTTATTTCAATAAAAAGTTATATATAAAAACAAATGTTCACTGCTAAAATTAATTATTATAAAGAGTTAATTCTAAAAACTCATCAAATAATGATGTTTGTATGTTAATTTGTGTAATTGAGTTATATAAGCATGACTTTAAACTAGCTTATATTCTTTTAACTATTAGTTGACATTTTTATATAATTGTATCACATCAATTTTAATAGTTTTAAAATATATAAATAATAATATTTTAATAAATTTAACTCAATCAAAATTCATTGCGGACGGTGTCGTCCGTTCATACTTTGTTTGACCGTATGAACGCTGTTCATTCCAAACCGTTTTTCACAATTTTGCAAAGTGGGAACTCGACTCGATCCACGAAGGAAATCGTGTTTCGTAAGTTTCCAAAGTGGAAGTTCGATCGAGTATTCGGAGAATCATTCGGTCCAATTAGTACCCATTCAAAGTTCTCGCCTCCCTTCCGTCTTTAGAGTGTCTGTCTGAAGGGGAGCCGTCTCATCCTCGAATCCCCAAATTCCTTCTCTGCTCACCGATCGCCGCCGTCGCCACATCTTTTACCGATCTGAAGGTACGTTTCTTCTCTCCCTCTCTCTCTCTCTCTCTCTCTCTCTCTCTCTCTCTCGTTTCTTTCTTCCGTCTCCCTCTATCTTCTTCCGTTGGTCTTCTCTTTGTCGCGCGCCCTCTCTCTCTCTCTCTCTCTCAGATTTTTAAATCTGTTTTTTTTTTTTTTCAGATTCCTATTCCCTTTTTTATTGTCCTTCCTATGAGAATTTATATGTTTATTTGATTTGATTTGCAGGATTTGTAAATTTGCCTTTTTGATTTGTATAGATTGCAAGAATTAGGGTTTCGAGATGTTGGAGCAGTTGCTCATATTCACCAGGGGAGGGTTGATCCTCTGGACATGCAGAGAGCTCGGAAACGCCCTTAGAGGGTCTCCGATCGACGCACTCATCCGGACATGCCTCTTGGAGGAGCGATCTGGTGAGGCATCTTACAATTATGACGCCCCTGGTGCTGCCTATACCCTAAAATGGACGTTCCACAATGAGCTGGGCCTCATCTTTGTGGCTGTTTATCAGAAGATTCTCCATCTCCTTTATGTGGATGATCTTCTTTCTATGATCAAACGAGAATTCTCACAGATCTATGATCCCAAGCGCATTTCTTATGATGACTTTGATGAGACATTCCGGCAGCTGCGGAAGGAGGCAGAGGCCCGAGTTGAAGATATGAAGAAGTCGAAGCAGGCAGTGAGGCCTCCAAATGCTTCAGGCAAGAAGCAGGGTCAAACCACGGCCCAAAAGGCTGGACATTTAAATGGGGGGAGGCAGAAGAACAGCAGTTCTGGTAAGGATGGTGCAGATGGTGATTCTGCCAAAGGGCGTGGGATGGAGTATGGGAATTTGAATGGCATTCATGAGAATGGGGGCGAAGGAACTCGATCTATTGGTAATATCAAGGTTAAGGAGAATGGGAGCACAGATTTAGGGGCTTTTGATGTAAGCAAGCTTCAAAAACTTCGATCAAAAGCAGCAGGGAAAAAAGCAGATGTGCCAGTTGCCAAGGCTTCTAAAATGGAACCAAAGAAAAAGATAACCAAGAAAAATAGAGTTTGGGATGATTCACCTAAGGAGATGAAACTGGATTTTACTGATCCTGTAGATGAGAGAGGGGATGGAAATGTGGAAGTTGTGCAAGCAATTCAGGGTGAAAGCATGATGGATAAGGAAGAAATTGTGAGCAGTGAAAGTGAAGCTGATGATGACAATGAAGTGGAGAACACCAAGTCCTATGTGAAGAAGAAGGGTTGGTTTTCATCGATGTTCCAAAGGTATTCCATTGGCCAGTCTTTGTGTCTATTTGTTGGATATTTATTGTCTTATCACAAGATTTACTTAATCCCTTAGAATTTATCTGTTAATGATTTCTTTGTTAAATTGTTTGTCACAGTTCTAGGTTTATTTAGTCATTAATTTGATTAGATAGTTTTTGAATATTGTCCTTGCAACTGGAAAAACCTGTAGCACAGTTGGCAACTGCTGCAACCACAAAATTTGGTTTAGAGTCGCATTATAAAATATGAAGTTGCTTGTTACTTGCATTCAAAAGTTACAGAAATCTTTAGTTTTCCATTCATTCAAAAGGAAAAAAAAAGTTCTTCATTCATTTGAATTTACTTACTGAAAGCCTGACCTGCATGTGTTTTATCTTGTGGGATGGATTTGTGATCTCGTAATTTTCAGATCTTATGGTGAAAATTATGAATCTACCATTCAGCTACATTTGTTGTTGTTAATCCGGCTAATTGAGGAAGATGGGGATGTTGCATGGGATGCTAACCCTTGGAGTTTAATGTTGTTTTGGCTTTAGTTTGTGGTACAGCATCATGATTGTTGGTTTTGCAAACTTTTCAGTCTGAAATTGGAGGGGCCATATGTAGAAATTCGAAATTTCTATATGGTAGATATATTTTTTCTCGTTTGCAGAAGTAATTCCAAATATCTAATTGGTAGAAATTTTTTTTTTTTTAAATCTCTATGCCCAATTCATGACAATGAGAAGTGTGCCTTTGAACTGGATGATGGATGATTATGTATCCCATTTCAAAAGGAGGAAAAAAATCCACTACTATTGCTACCTGATCCATCAGCTATCATTTTCCCTTATTTGCTACTGCATGTAGATTGTATTTGAAGATCTTATATATTCCTTGTATTAAAGCTGTTCTTGAGTTACTGATAGCAAGATTCCTGGAACTTCACTTCCAGTATTGCAGGCAATGCAATTCTTGAGAAATCGGACCTGGAACCAGCTTTGAAGGCTCTTAAAGATAGGCTCATGACAAAGAATGTTGTATGTTGATCGGTGCAGTATGAAACTTTTTGTCTGACTAGTGCTTATGGAATGTGCCCATAACTTTTATCAATTGCATTCTCAGGCAGAGGAAATAGCTGAAAAGCTCTGTGAATCAGTAGCAGCAAGTCTTGAAGGTAAAAAGTTGGGCTCCTTCACAAGGGTCTCTTCAACAGTTCAGGTTCGTTTACATGGCTCTGTAACGTAAATTTCTTTCTCATCATCAACTGGCATTTGCTGCATTTGATTTTTTATTTTTTATTACTAGCATAACCAATTTGAGATTACTGCAGACAGCAATGGAAGAGGCTTTACTGCGTATTTTGACTCCAAAGAGATCTATCGACATCTTGAGAGATGTGCATGCTGCTAAGGAGCGAGGAAAGCCATATGTTGTGGTTTTTGTTGGTGTCAATGGAGTTGGAAAGTCCACCAATCTTGCCAAGGTTAATATCCTGTTTTATGTTTCAGTTACTGACTTAAAGAACTTAATGGTTTATACACAACAGTGCATAACCCTTCTGGTCGGTGGAGCTGCAAGCAAGTATCATGCTTTACTAACTAATTACTGTTAATTATGAATTTGCAGGTTGCTTATTGGCTTTTGCAGCATAACGTCAGTGTTATGATGGCTGCTTGTGATACATTTCGGTCAGGTGCTGTGGAGCAACTCCGAACTCATGCCCGACGACTTCAGGTATGTGTAATTGATTGGGACAATTTCTGGAGAGGTTTATGACCTGGATTCCTGGTATCTTATGACTGTGAAGCATGATTATGTGCATATAACTTGCACATTTTTCTTATGTCTGTTTTTCCATGTATCTGCAAGCCTGCTTATTGCTACAGTATTCAAAGAACTGCAATATACTTTCTGGGTATGAGCAGTCCAAGATATTTTCTCGTGAAATGAAATTCAATGCCATAACTTTAGTTTGGTTCCAGCTGCTGTTGTGTTGTTTGGCACTGTGCAAGAGGGGATTTCCTCCTTTCTCTGAGAGTTATACTTGAGAGATTCTTGGCATCTTAGTAAGAAGCAGAATCAGAAGTGGATGAGGCACTACATGGCTGGTTGGGATTTTTAGGGAACAACATTGCAAGGGTTGGTGAAGTTTCATCATCTGCTTGTTCTAGCCTTGTGGGATAGGCCATGAAAAATGGCTTGTACTAGTCGAACTTCTAAATGGTAAAGTTGCAAAATTTGGGATAACGTGATGAGGACAAAACATCAGTCAATCTCAAACCATATAGTCCTCGACATGTTCCACCAAACCATGTTGGCATGCTGTTGTGTACTTGCAAATTTATTGTAACAGCTGATGGAGGAAATTAATAAATCCTGTCAAACTTTCACATGGAAACTGAAATTTGGCATTGTTGTGAGCTGATCAATTGTTGCCCGAACTTCCTTTCAGATTCCAATATTTGAGAAGGGGTATGAGAAAGATCCTGCAGTTGTTGCAAAAGAAGCAATCCAGGAAGCTAGTCGCAATAAGTCGGATGTTGTTCTTGTAGATACTGCAGGGCGGATGCAGGTAGCTACTTAATCAGTTATTCTATGAAGGGCTTTCTTTTTGTAGGGGGAATAAGCCTATAGCGAGCACTTTTCTTTGTTTCTGTTTAGTTGGACACTGATTTATGCTCAACCTTCTTGTATATTTCAGGATAATGAACCACTGATGAGAGCACTTTCCAAGCTAATCAATCTCAACAATCCAGACCTTGTTCTTTTTGTTGGAGAGGCCCTTGTTGGAAATGATGCTGTGGATCAATTGTCAAAATTCAATCAGGTTTGAATTTGGCATAATTATATTGTGGTCATATGTGTGCACACTTGTTGCGACTATGATTCTTTTTTGAAAGATTCTGTTAAGACCTGACCACTGGGAAAAATCTTATCTTTACTTTGGTGGTTGAATTGTCCTCATTAAATCTACCTTGAATGACTTTTCTGTTTTATTCATGTCATGCTTTAAGATCCCTATCAAAGTATCAAAGATTCTTGATAAGATCCAATGGTATTTCTTGTGGGATGTCTTGGGAGATGCAAAGAACATGCACTTGGTTAAATGGAAGGACACAAATTTTCCATTAGATCAAGGAATCTTGTGTGACTCAAGTTACAAATTCTTCTTCTTCTTCTTCTTCTCTTTTTCTTCCATTTCCTTTTATTTCTTTTTCCACATATCTTCCCTTTTCCTACACCGTATTTTTACCCATTTTTTATCTTAACCCTAACCCCAGCCAAACCAAGATCTGTCCCACCATCAGCCACCAAAGCCCCTTGCTGGGACCCATCAATCTGCACACGGGTGTTCGTACATGTCTGTATGACCAAACGGACAAGCCCCTTTTGGTCTTGTTTTGCCCTATTTTGCACCTCAACCTCTGAATCCCTATCTTAGACCAATAAATTTATCCCTAACCTAATGTAAGAACCTATTTGAGACCTTGTTTTGCTTGGAAAAAAAACCCTAATTCCTTTGCAAACCCTAGGTGATCCAATAGCTCTATTTCATCCTTTGGGTGATGGATTTTTAAATCTAGAAGACTTAGGATGGGGTTTGGTACGGTTTAATCAGGCTTTTGAAGGATTTTGCTTGCTTTGAAGGTCAGCAATACAACCTTGAGGGTTTTATGTGTAGGTCTCAATCTTCTTTTTAATACCTTTGATTAATTGAGTGTGAATTTGCCTAAATTATTGTTTTATTATTTGCTTAGTATTAATTTCTCTCTCTAACATCTTATGTGAATCATGGTTATAGGTTGCATGCCATTTTAGGGTTCTTTTCCACACATTTTACATTTTCATAAAGGGTTCCATATGGCATTTTTTGTTGTGTTTTATTATTTGCTTAATATTAATTTACCTTTCTAACATCTTATGTGAATCATGGTTATAAGTTGCATACCAGTTTAGGGTTCTTTACCACATTTTACATTCTCATAAAAGGTATCCATATAGCATTAAGATCTATGGTTTTCAATATTTGAGACTTGTCCTACGTCAGATTTGGTATTAGACTTGTCCTATGTCAGATTTGGTATTAGAGCTTGTCATGCATCAGAGGTCTTGGAAATAGTAAGGGGCTGGAAGGAGGTAGGTGGTTTCAGTAGGGTAACGGCTAAGAAGGCGATGGAGTGGTCTCCCCCTACTTTAGGTCATCGGAAGCTAAATTTTGACAGGAGCACAATAAGTTGATCTTTGGTTATGGCTGTGCCATACTCAACTCTAATGGGTTCTTGCAAGTTTCTTATTCTAGTCCAATCCAGTTTCGTCTTTCCAACGAAGCAGAGCTGCATGCTCTATGGAGAGGGATGGAGTTGCAAGGCTTGGTCACGAAGGGGACATTGTGGAAGGCAACTCTTTTGTGGTCACTCAATGGGCTAAGGGCACAAGTTACCCTTGGAGATTGCTTGCTATGGATGAAGAAATCTGGATGGTTGTGCAGAGAAACTGGTTCATCATATCCCATTTAGTGAGATCCGCTAACATTAAGGTGGTTAGTTTGGCAGTGGAAGGGACTAATCTCAGCGTTGAAAGGCTGATCAGATTCTAGTTGGTTTTTTTTTCACTGTGTAGTTAGGGTGTGGGGTGTTTTTCTGCCTTCTGGGGGCTGTTCTGCTTCTGGTTTTGTTTTCCTGTTTGTTCTTTGGTTGGGCCTAATTTGGGTTCTCCCCCTCCAGGCCTTTATATGTTGGTTTTTTTCTCCTTAATTAATATAGTTAACTTAAAAAAATGTAGTTATGCTTTGCAAGATACTAATGTTTCTAGTGGGCTTTGGTTCACGATTCTTTCCAAGGTATCTCAGTGGAAAGATTTCTATGGACGTTGAACGGTTTCATCATAGATTTGTAACATGTGGTGATGGTTTTTTTCTTGTTTCATCTTGATTTCTATCCAATCTTTCACTGCACTGAAGCCTTGTATTTCTTTAACAATATTTTTACCATTACCTTTCAAGAGAAGGGAAGCTCATTGATTCTATAGATTCTCTAGTATCGTGCTTATGATTTTCACTTTTGGGTTGCCTCAATTTGATGGATCCATGTGGTGACCTTTTGTTTTTGGCAAGTGTCCTTCACTAATAACTTGATATGGTGTAGTCTGATATGGAGCTATTTGCTTTCCTTGTGCAGAAATTAGCAGATCTCTCGAATGTGCCTAATGCCACGTTGATTGATGGCATCTTGCTTACGAAATTTGATACCATTGATGATAAGGTGAATTGTTATCGGGCATGTGAATTTTGTTGGACATGAGATGCATGAACTCCATCTAAAATTAATTTGATTAATGCAGGTTGGTGCTGCGCTATCCATGGTTTACATTTCTGGGGCACCTGTGATGTTTGTTGGCTGTGGACAGTCTTACACAGACCTCAAAAAGCTTAATGTCAAGTCCATTGTTAAGACCCTCCTAAAATGAAAATGTAAGGTTGGTTTCTCATTGCACTGCATGTCTACTGTTGTATTATGAACTTTGAGTTGTTGCCAAATCTGTCCCCTATGACTTCATTGTGTCCATGATAGAGGTGAATCAACTTGTTCTCATTGTAACACTAAAAGCTAATTTATCTTTTTTATTTTCTATATTGGGTTGTGATTTTCTGCTCCATCCACCTCACAAATTCGAATGTTATTTAAACATGCTGTGACTGCTAGTGATCTCCACTCTTACAACTGAGAACTTCTAGTTAGGCAAGGGCATTGAACTGTTAGGCCTGCTTGATTATTTGTAAGATTTCTTGTTTCTTATTTCATATCAAACTCCCAGGAACTGTTGGATTCCATGCTAATCCCACCTCCTAAGCATAACGTAAAAGAGAGACTTCGACGGAAGACAAACCACGTTTCGGATTTAATTCGACTTCCGCAGAAGACAACTGCGTTTTGGATGAAGATTCTTTGTTCCCCATGACACATTGCATTTTGGTCTGAATTCATCTATATTCACCAAATTCTTTAAGGCTCCATGGCTTTTTATTTTTTTGCACGGCTTCCTCAAGTACAAGTTTTTATTATTGGTTTCCCTACCTTTCTCCCATGGCTTCTTCCACCTCAAGGTTTCTAATAATTAGATTTTTTTAATAATTTTTTATTTAATGAAAAATAACCTCAGATGAAACTCAGGTAGCTGGGCTCAGTTGGTTGAAGTCTAGGCTTACAGTAGTTATATCTTTTAAAAAATATTTTTATTTTAATTAAAAAAAAAAATCGGTTGAAGAAGGGGAAGAGAGGAATACAAAGCGGGTAAAGGAGAGGAAGGTTTTTATAAATACCTCTTTTTTTGAGAGGGTAAATCATGATTTTTTACTTCTACCATGTTGCTACCAAAAATGGAGAAATCTCGAGTCAAAACTATTTCTCTCCCATTGCACCTCAAACTAACGCAGCCATAGTAACATCATCAGCAAATTGGAGAACTGGAGAAGGATCATTGAAAGATTTTACGGCTGGTTTTATAAGTAAACTAAAGTGTCTGCTTTCCGTTGCAGCAAATTATCTGAACTTGTGTTACCATTAAAAAAAATATATGTATCTTAAGTTGTATTCTGTAAGTGTTGTTTGGTTATATCTAATTAACTTTTTAAAATCTTGAACACTCAAATATTACATGAGGCTATTTCTATGAATTTTAATATAAAATTTTTAAAATAAAATAAAGACCAATAAGATATAAATTATAAACATTATAAACATCAACCATAATATGAGTTAATTACTATCAATGATTATATAATCATAACCGGTGATTGAATGTTCTCATGTTTACGGGCCATATGATATTAGATGGAAGGATATTAACGTTTAGTTAAATAATTAATTAATTGATCGCAAATTAATTACTATATTTATTAAATATGATTTGAAAATAGGGTTTAAATTTAAGTATATGACTTCGCTTGGACGATACCACTCGTGAGCATTATCTCTATCATAGTTTTATAATGACTTAGTGATTTTTAAAAAGGCTGAGATTAAATGGTTATAAATTGATTTTTGAAGGCTCTAAAAAAAGAGTTTGACCCTAAGTTTGGTCCTTATTTCAATTTAAACGTTGGATTTTTAATAATATCAAATGAGTAGGTTCGAGTTTTAATATTTTTTAAATAGGTGGACTTTGACTTTGAGTGAAGTCGTTTTTCTGTGCATATAAAAGGGCTCCTCACAACTATAATCAACGGTACAGTAGTTGCAAGCGGATATAATGCCTAAAAAATGGAAAACCACCAAAACAAGCAACCGATTAAATGTTATTGGTCAAAATCGAAATTTCATACCATTGAAACCAATTAATTTTTAGTTCTCTGATAAAATCTAATAAATTAAAATATTTATATATTACCTCGCCCAACTTGAAAAGTATCATACTATTTGTTCATATTTTGAAGGCAGGCACCCAAACAAGGAGCATCAGCCACAAAATATCCAATTACTGAAATACATAAGTCAATACATATCACCTTTAAGCCGATAGTTACTAGACATTAGACAATATGAATCTTACATAAGATGTTACCTAACATTGGTTTTTCCTTTTTTAATTTTTTTTAACATACTTCATTTATATTAAAAAATTTAACATACTTCAATGAAAGGCATTTTCCATTTTTCTCTTAAATTTCTGCATTATACAAACATTTTATTTCATGACCGAATGGCAAGGGGCAAATTTTAAAACACTGCCAGATAAGTCACAACTCAACCCAAGGGGTTTGGTGTAATAGCTAAGATACGACTCCTGAATTCAATTCTCACTCCATCTCAAAGAATCACTCCATATAGAATTACCTATATGTAGAAGAGATACTTGCACATGCTCAAAAAATCAATCGAATGCTCTCAGAAGCCTAAAAACTCTAATCATTAAAATGCAATGCCCAACCCAAATGCAATGCCCTTCTTTTTCATTTTTCTTTTAAATAAGATGATTGACCAACAGACCATTAATCCAGAAAATAAAAGAGAAATGAACAAATAGTATCATCCGATTGAGAATTTTGTGTTAAATCAGCCGTACGTAACCAGCATTGGCACCAATCTTCAAGTCCAATTGCTAAATAACCACAAATCCCCTAGGGTTAAAAAAGTGTCAGCATTACATATAGCTGATACATCATTCTCTCTTTTTTATTTTTGTAAAAAAAAAAAATGGAAAATGAAAAATGAAAAACCTAATATGAACATTTTTTTTCAAAGAACAATCATTTTTGTGAAATTTTAAGCCCTTGAAAATAAAATAACCTAAAATTTTGAAAAACAAAATCTACAAAAATTTATAAAAAGAAATCAATACGTGGAATGTATTAAGTATTTCATTACAATTCATAACTTTATTATCATAAAAAAATTAAAATTTTATAAAAATATCAGAAATTAAAAAATTAGACAAAATTCTAAAAACACTAGCAATCACATTAAAGGCTCTTCATTCAATTGTAGAAACATTTGTATATCATTTATTTATTTATTTTTGACAAAAATAACAAGTATCTTAATTCATGGACCAACCGCGATCCAAGAAGAATTTATTCCTTTTTCACTGCTGTCCTCTCTCTCTCCCCAAAAAGAGAGAAAAAAAAAAAACTTTCCGTTTCCTCATCGAAGGATCAGGATATTGCTTGAGATAAATTTCTCAAACCTCGTCCATCTGGCTTCCACCTGAATAGATGAACATGAATTCCAACCCCCAGGCCAGATATCATGCAGTTCTATGAGAATGGATTAAGAAGCAGAGAAACATGCAGAATTTCTTTTTGAGCACAGATGAGAATAATTGTACAATGGCAAGGCTGTATGGCCTTGCCAGAATGGGCAGAGATACATGTATTGGAAATGAGAGAATTCAAAACTGCCCAAATTGCCCGGAAAAGAGACATGCCAGGTTACATACCTCAGTGATGGAAAAGGCCTTGCATCCACCACATCAGAATGCCCAAAACAGGCATATCACAACACTGGAGATCCCACTACCTCGACCCTGGCAGCATCTCAAAAGCCGATGGTGGCCCTTGAGTAGGATTTAATTTTGATGTTCACCTGATTCTGATCTGCCTCTTCTTCAAATTGAAAAATAACCAGCTCAACCAGGTGGCTGAGACCCACCATTAGGTAAATATGGAGAACTCTTGTGGTTAATTGGTGTTCGAAGATGTGGATTACATCTATCAAAGATGATCCGCCCTCCCCTGCCTATCCTTCCCTGAAACCGATATGGCGGGCCAGTTGCACCATTTTCAATTGGAGGATCTGACGGCTGCATAATCCCTGCAGCAGCCAGTTTCTCTGGATCGAGAGGCCTTGTGAACAAGAAGATTGGTTCGTCTGGATCCTGCATTGAGCCACATCAACATCTGGATTTATCAGTGATCTTGAATGCAACTAAAAGAATGATGAGGAGAAAAAGTACAATAAAAATCCTACGCAATGGAATTTGTTTATCTGGGTCATTTGATGTTGCTAGAAAATAAAATTGAAATGACCAATACTCAGTGGTTGATTCCACCAAAAGGGTGAGTGATGCGTCTAAAAATCCATTTCTAAAACCAGGAAAATTTTAATAAAAGTCCTCACTGAAAACATATAAAGTATGAAAATATAGAATATTTTAGGTCAACCAATGGTACTCAACCAAGCTCCATGTCAGCCACCAGATAATAGTAGGGCGGCTCATAAGCTAGCACCATAGAAGTTTGTTAAACCCAGAATTTTTTTCTACTTCTTGTGGAAGGTGAGTGGAGTAACTGGAACCAATGATATTTGCAATTGCACAGGTACACACTTACCAACATGTAGTAGGCTCCAAGACTCGAAGCCACTAAATCCAGCACACAGTTAAATGGCCCTAGCAACACACTAGGATCCTTTGTGGTAAATATGTCAAGCCCACAAAGGAACATATAGTTGAGCATTTAGGCCAGAACATACCCTCTTGATATAGGCCCAAGACCAGTAAACAAGTCTTTTAAGTCTCAACCATATTAGCCCAAAGCAGACTGAGCCCAGTCTGAACAAGCCCATGTAACTCTAAACTCTAACTAAGTTGAATAATTTTCTGAACTACAGTTTCCATTTGCCGGAGAAAGCCTATTGTATGTTGATGACTTAGTCATGGACTCAACTTGCTTACCCCTAGCAAACAGAACAATGCAATGAAGAGAGCTAACTGATGCAGCAGATATATACCCTTTTATGAATCCATTCATGTGCCATAGGCCGCCGTTTCAACTCTCGCTTCAAGCGTCCCGTTGGGACCATCATCAGCTTCGAGTCCGTGAAAGGTGGATTCTGTGCTGTGGCTGGACGAGCACGCAAGCGACCACTCATCATGTCCTCTGAGTCAATAAAATCATCCTCACTTGAACCAAACCTGTATGGGGTAGTTGTGAAGCTAGGTAGTGCCAATCCGTCTTCAACAAGCTGAGTCTCATTCTGGAGACCATTTAAAAACACTTATTAGTCTGCATTAAATCTGGCATCACATGAATGCTATGCAGTATCATGAGAATAACAGATTCAGATTGCCTCAAATGTCACAGTACCCACCAAATTCCTCTATTTAGTGATGGCAGTTAAGATTTGTCACTTTCATGATAAACAGAATCAATCCAGCTAATTAACTACTCAAGAGAACACTGGAAAATGAAATAACAGGAGTAAACAATGACATGAATCCTGGCCTTTATATGTAAACAAAACAACTAAGGGAAAACAGAATATTGAGATCACGAGTTTCCTAGAACACAGTCTTGCATTAATAAGGTGTCAGCACACTTGGCAGTATTCACTGCTGGCAAGGTTCTAAAAGTGGTAGTAGTTCACAACTAGAAACATAGAATATTTGTCCACCTAAATCCTATATCAATGTACAAGAGGCATCTCTCATGGTCATATCCATTGACCTGAAAAGCGTCTGAGGTATGGTTCTAAGAGGCAGAGCTGTAAAAGAATTCGTGGATAAAATCATTCTACAACTTTGTTTTTGAATGATATCCTACAATTACGTTTTAAAAACAGCAACTTCAAATCATGAGTTTGTAAATATGGAGCCTGCAGTTTGATAGATGAGACCATTTTAGACTTTTGGATTTCTTATTAAAGGAAAACCATTGAAGGCACTTGATGAATAGCCTCCACAATTAACAGTCAAATAGGAACTTCTGTTATTATTTTATTATTTTGAGAGAGAGAGGGAGAGAGAAAAGTAACAGGAATATATCAACTATCCACAAGCAATACAAGTAATTGGATAGACAATAGTGGAGTTTTATCTTAACATATGGATTGGGGATCATCGTTATTCCTCTCAATGCAGAGGGGTTCTCTCCTTGAGCCTTTCATTAGTCATGAAAAGAGCCTGAGTTCAAAACAATCTGTAATTTGTGCTTCATTCTACAGATTTATCACTGCATTTACACTTTCTAGGAACTGTTTAGCAGATGCCAGTGGAATATGCTAAAACAAGAAGTCCAAGGTCATGCTTCTCAAGAAAAGTGACCAGGTTTCCTCTGGGTATAGAAAATTGCAGCCAACACAGAATCGGATCAAGATATTGAATGCTTACCTTATACTTCATCTGAGTTCGTTGAAGGCTAACTTCACTCTCCATGACCTCTCGCTTCTTCTCTTCTCTCTGGATACAAGTGTTCCATCAGTACTAGTAACCTACTGATGATAGGATTTTCACTTTTTAAGTCAGTCACAAGAATATCACATAAATGAAAAGCATCACCTTAATCAAAGCTTCTATTACAGTTTTCGCTTGGTCCAAATTGCGCCTGACCTGAACCAGATACCACCAGATTCAACAAATAAAATAGTTTTCAAGGGGAAGAAAAGGATAAAATGTTTTGATTTGATGCAAAGTGGCTAATGGATAACAATAGAATACTAAATAGTCTCCAAGAGATCAGATCTCATATAAATGTCTTCCTAGTTACTTGTCTTTCCACTGGCTGAATTAAAATAGAACATGAAGTAGATTTAAACTGTAGGACACAATGCAAATGGGAAATCACAAAACATTAGGAGCACCAAATATATGGTTTCAGTGGATCACGAATACATGAAAGACTCCAAATGCACAATTGGATTTCAGCAGTGCATTGTGAATACATGATACATGCCAGAGCCAGAACCAGCTTCAGATCAAGGATCCAGTATTTTCATCCAACACAAACATCCCCAAAGAAATGTGATTTCAAACCATTGTCTTTGTAGTTACTTGCCCTTCGGCTGAAAGGTTTAAATTAAGTATGTAGCATAGATGAACCTCATGAGCAATCTTTTTGCCCAGGCTGGCTCTGGTAAATACAAACCTAAAATCCCAGCCTTTCTATAAATTAATGTGTTCCACATTGTCGGTCCCATTTGGAGTGAAATTCACTGTTGGAATGAATCTCCCTAATTACAGCTTCAAGAATTATTAGGAACAAATGGATGAAAAGAATCACTAGGGAGAAGAAGTGTGCATACAATAGGAATAAATTGGCCTTTCAATATGTTTCTTTAAATGAGACCTTTTGATATTTATCATGTACTGTAAATCACACATTCCATTTTGGGCCTCAAGATATGGCCTTGGAAATGGATATCTAAAATACTTATAAGGTGACTATGATCGAGTGCACACCACCTGCATTCCAGTGTTTGATACGGGTCACCTAAATACATGGTGGGTATCCAAAATATGTGGCTAAATAGAGCAAAGGAGAGAGAAGCCACAAACATGAGAGAGAAATTTTACAGCTCCTTAATTGATGTATATGATCACTCAAAGTGAAAATTTGGACCATATGTATCCATGATTCAGCCCGTCCAATCCAAGTATCTCATGCATGCTGAGCCTGACAATGTTTTTTTCTTTTCCAGTGACACTCAACCTGACAGTGTTGCCAGCACCATATTACAAACCAGGTTGTAAGCACCTGATCTTTCCACATAAAAATTAATGGTTATGAATTAAATAAAGTTGGTTAATATTTAGATGCACAACAACCTATGAGAGAACCCTGATTGATTTATTATACACGGCCAATAAACTATAAAATGTTTGTCTAAGCATCTGAGGGGAAGTGAAACATATATGCAGCAATTTGAAATCCACAAGAACCAATAGATTTCAGTGGCTCACAAGGTCATCCTACCTCAGGCATGTGGTAAAGTAATTAACAGCTTTATTAGTGAAAGCAACAATTCCATTGAAAGAATTTCGAGGATCACTCAAAAATAAAATTCAATACTGCCTCTCAGTCAAATCCTTTTGCAAGGAATTGCTGCAAACAAGCGAGATCGCTACAATTCATCCATCAGTCTGGACAAGTATCGCTCCATTAAAAGTGAAGATATTTGGTTGGATAGCGGGTTTAGAGAGAATACTAACTATGGATAATTTACGTCGGAGGAAAATGATTATCGTAAATGCTTGCCCTCTTTGTCTCTCGAATGCTGAGACAGTCAATCATCTTCTCCTTCATTGCCCTTTCTCAAAACAGATTTGGGACTATTTTTTGAACTTATCCGGAATCTATTACTGCATGCCAAGGTCTTGGTCTCAGATTCTTAATGAAACAGAAATGATGTAGGGAAGCCCTTTTCGCTGCACACTTTGGGCTTCAACAGTACTAAGCATTGGATAGTCTATTTGGTTGGAACGTAACAAGAGAATTTTTCAAGACAAAGCTTCTTCTATATCTCATCTGCAAGATCTAGTAAAAGTCAGGATTGCTTGGTGGCAAGCTCAAATAAATATTTAGGCCTCTCAATTACAGATCTATGTAGAAATTGGGCATATATCGATTCAATCCATCCACCAAAAAATACTAAAATTCAAATCCCTTGGGAGCCCCCTCCTAATGGAATTCTGAAACTTAATTTTGATGGCAGCTATCATTGCAATACTGGACTTGCTGGTTATGTGGGATTATTTGCAACAACTCTGGATCTTTTGTGCTTACATATGCTGGGAACCTACACAACGGATCTGTCCTAGAAGCAGAATTATTCGCCTTATGGAGGGTATTTTAGAATTGAATTCTTGGGAGGTTCATGGAAGCATTGTAGAAAGAGACTCCAAAGTAATAAAGGGGTGGGCAAGCGGCTCCAATTTTCCTTGGACTTTCTTGAATAAAATCGAAATGATTCGTCACTCTATCACCACCCACAACTATCATCTTATTTGGTCTCCTCGGTCAGCAAACTCTCCTGCCGATGAATTGGCTAAAGAAGGGGTTTCCTTATCAGTGGAAAGAGTTATACATCTGTTGTAATTCACGGACTTTCTATTATAGCTAAGAGCTGTTCTGGTCCTCTTTTGCTATTGTAATTATTTTACTTTATTAATGAAATTTATGTTACCTCTCAAAAAAAAAAAAAATCAACATTGTATTTTATGGTGGAAGAGCTTGTTGTGCAGTGGAAAGTGCTAAAAGTCACAATGTTACGGTTAAAAGTTCAAGTCACTAATTTTACGATTCAAAGAAGGAAAAAAAGGAATATTTTATAAAGGACAATATGGAATTACCTGGCGAAGTTTTTCAAAAGACTGGACATTGTTCTCCCGCCTTTGCATCTAGAAACCAAAAACGTCAACACGTCATGGAAGAAATTAATAGTTCTATTTTATTTTCTTGGGATGAAAGGAAGAAAATTGGGGTTCTCTTCTCAAATGAAGTATCATAAAGGAGGAGGACACTTTTTTATTGTCAAGTAGAATGGGTACTTCCATAATATACAAGAATTTCAAACATAAGAAACATGATATTAGCACCAACCCTTCTTGTGTGGAGCCGGTGGGCTTTCTCCCTTGGCCTAAACACATTGTAAGGATTGGTATCATTAACTGGTGGTGGTGGCTGCACAAAAAAAATAAGAAATTGAGTTACTTAAATCTATAGGCTATGCATTGAAAGTTTCAAGGAAGGAAAAAACAAACATGTGTTTTGAAATAAACTAATACATAGAAGCAATCAACTGGAACTAAGGCCATAGCTACATTTTCTTTTTCTGTTATGCATTTATTGACCTGAACTGGAACATCTAAAATAAACAACCAAGTGAACCCATTGACCATTAACGAGGTTTTTCTGGGAGTTATAACCATTAGCATGAATTGGTACAATTCATCTAAAAAAAGAAGTTGGTACAAAGTGCAGAACGTTCAATCAGATTGAAAAATAGGATGTTCTCTCTTGTTATTGCAAATGACACTAATATTCCTAACATACTAGAAGCATCATCGTTGTTTGAGCAAGTGATGAACCTCACCTGCAATCGGCGTAGAATGGGCTTTTGCCACCGCTCTCGCTGATTAAAAAGAAAAGAAAAGCAAGAAAGCATTAAACACTTTAGGCTACAGAAGCAACAATATGAGAACAATCAGTACATGAAATCCATTAAGCATAACGCTTTGGCAAGTGATAATTTGGAAATAATCAGCAGTTAAAATCAATATATGGATTGTTTAAATCCCATCTTCCCGCCACCAATATATAAAATTGGCAATGGCCTTTCAGAAATTGCAGCACGGAACACATACCTTAGCTTTCCAGTAGTTATAGACAGACTGAAAAACTGCATATCTTATAGATTGTGATTGCAGGGCCTGCAGCAGAAAGCAGCTCATACAGGATTAGACGAAAATGCAAGCACAACCCCCCTTAACTAGAAGACCAATGAACAAAGTGAAAAACAGGTATATAATATTACATCAATTATCATCATTCAACCAAAAATAAAACATTACATCAATTTATAAAATACGTAAACAACCCAAATGGGGGGTAACAAGTTTCTCCCTATTGTATTGACCATTACTATCATGCTTCCCTACATCATTTTGAACCCTTTGTTTTCCTACATCATGGAAGCTGGCAAGTATTTGTTGAACTAGACTTAAATTGTAAACCGTTTTGTTCAGATGATTCAAAGTGCAATTCACTCAATAGTTTTTGATAATGATTCAGTCTAGTAAGCAAATTGGATTGGACTAGTTTGATTTTTTGGGAACTTCTCAAAGTTGTATGTAGACAATTTTTCATATCATATCCCACGCTTCTAGTTAAAATGGATTTGTTTCTAGAAGATAGATACATTTTTTTTTGACGGGTAACAATTTTATTAGTTAGGAAAAAGCCAATCAAAATAGCCCAGTAAAATATCAGCCGAAACAACAGAAAACCTCCCACATGAGTGAACCGACCCGCACTAGAAGAGCAAACCAGACAGACCTGAGGCCTATGGTGCATTATTTGCATCAACCTCACGAGGGGCCCATCAAGGCCTAGGTGGATGGGTTGATTGGCAAGGTCTTTGCTTGAATAAGGACTCTCATGAAACAATCTGTTAATTGTATTAAAGAATGTGATACAAAAATAACCATACAAAGAGGCCATACAAAAAAGTAAGAAAAAAAATCATTTGGTATAACAGAGATGTATCGGCATAAATAATTAAAGAAATACAATAACAAGAAAGTCAAATAACTATGGTGTCCATAAAAAATCAATCTGGTAGATAATTAAAGCCATATTCTTTTTTAAGGTCACAAAGAGTTAGTGTTATCCACGAGTGGAAATTCAAGGGATTAGATCAACAACGGGTGTAAGTCAAATTGGGGCCAAATTGGGTAAGGATAAAATTCACCAGGGGTAGGTGGGTGCAAAGGGGGAGGGTTGTCAGCTGTGCCACAGTGGGCCTGCATGATCAACACCACATGTTGCTAAACACTGCTATTCTTAGGTAAGAACAGCACATATCATATTCTCACTGTGCACACCATCTCTATTCATCAAATAAAACCCTACAGCTTATTGTTTTTTCGGGACAAGCATTGCATGTGCTGGCTAAAGGAATTGGGTTATTAAATGCTGAAACTGTGGTCTACCCATAGAACGAAAAAAGATGACGGTACAAATTCCTACTATTGTTATCCAGGTTCGACCTTGGAAAAAGACAAAGCTGTGTGTCAGTAATGATGGCCTTTTACATGTTTAAATAAGGAACAAATATGATAAACATATGGTTTTTATGTGGCATTATCATTACATGAGTGGGCCCATTTGCTCACAATAATAAAATAAACAGGTTTAATAATGGCTGTGTATGTATGTATGTATGTATTCCACAAATCTAATTTATATTACATTATCATCATCTAAGCCATTTATCCCATCAATCTAAGGTTGGCCATTACATTTGGATTGGACAAATTGTTTCCATGAGCCTTTACCCCTTTTTTTTTGAATGATAACTATTTTATTCACATAAGAAGAAACTTTACAGCCAAAAAAAGGAAAACCACAAACCATACAAGAAGCCTGCCACCCCCTAAAAGTCGGGAAGAATTACAAAGCTCTGCTTACAAATTTCAATGAACAATAAAGTCCCTGCCTAGCCAACTCATCTGTGGAAGAGTTCGCCCCTCTAGGAACCCACGACATTGAAAAATCACGGGATGCAATGAAATGCCTAATTCTCTCCACTTTGTCAAGGAATTTCCAAGGGCATAAGGATCCTAAGGCCCAACTCAAAGCCACTTTAGAGTCTCCCTCCAAAATACCCCAAAGGAACTCAACTCCATGTCCTGGACCCCTCTCCAAATGAGCCTTTGCTGGCTGTGCTACAAGTTCTTGTCATATCCAATTTATATTGGAACATCATTATTTTGAATATGAATTCAAATCAATAGGGTATCAAGATCATCAGGGAAAATCAAATGCAACATAAAAAACAAAGTTGAAAATACCAATACTAATTGCCAACAGCAGTCAAATCGTTAGAAGTCACATGTCACATGGCCCAGATCAAGAAAGTGGTACACAATTCAGAAGGGTGAACCCACAACATATAAAATCAAATTGCTTCATATACTTTGTCAACAAATAGCTACGAATACAGCCTAGAATCTATACAAAGATACCATGGGTGGAAAACTAAGCACTCCAGCCATAGTCTTGTGACATCGAAATGGGTTCTAAAGTTGTACCAGTTAGTAGTAGAAAGTAGAAACAAAATAGGTGTCTCACAATACATAGAAAAAGGATAATCAGTCCCAAATTTAAAGTAAAATTCACCTCAAATGCAATTTCTAGCTCAAGAAGCACAGGAACAGGTGAACCAAGAGTAGTCACTATCATTCCTGCTCTTTCCCTAGTCTTGTGATCCAAAACCTCCAACTTAAACAGAAGACTCTCAAACCTGCAAGAATATGCAATTCCTACAAAAATAAGAAAAAGAAAATAGGAGACCTACAAAATAAGAGAAGAAAATATACATCATCAAAGGCATTTATCCCATATGTGATTTTTTTTAAAAAAAAGAGGGAGAGAATCCCATCTATCTGAGGCTGGTACACATAATTGGATTTGAAAAATTGTCTTCTAAGGTCCATTGCCTATCTTATGCCTATGACTTGAACCACAACTTTTATGGTTACAATTACATCAATGACCACTTACCAATTGTGCAATAGGCTCTCATCCAAAAAAACAATGTCGGTTAATGTTTTGAAATCAAAATCATATCATAAATCATTCTAGCCATGAAATCATGTCGAATCACAAAATGTATCGTAAATGATAAGATTTTTTTATGATTTTCTCAAAAAAGGATAAAATATTTTAAGAAGATTTAGATAGTACTATGTGTATAACTTGATAGCCATTTATGTAAACACTGTTTAAGATTACAGAAGACTTGTATATGACTTGCTAATTACATGTGATCATGGATAGCTAATAAGCTCAATATTTTTTTATCGCAAAGGAGAATAATATTTTGGTAAAACTAGCATATAGATAACAATTGTAAGGTAAAAATGTATCATATTATAGGATCTAAATCATTTTCTTTAAGCATTACATTGTAAGATTCAAATAACACCATTCAAAAATAAAAAATTAAAATCACAAATCATAAGATTTTAACAACTATGATGGACACACATATGTAAACATGCTAGTGTATATTGACATTGCACGGGAAACAAAGAAGAGTTTTTGCTCGAAACTTTCCATTTTCCACCTCCTAAAACAGACACATACAGACACATCTGTCGAAAATGCAGAGGGTCTAATTTTCTACTACACCCATTTTCCATTCATGCACCTAAGCGAGTATGTGTTACATGTGATGTAAAAATGAAGGAAGATTACTTCTTTACTTCTCTACTATGACAGCATATCGACAGCATGAGCCAAGTCAATGCACCTGTATGTTTCCTAAAAGAGCCTGAGGATCTCATGGAATCAAGCACACAGTATTCGTTTTCATCTAACAAATTTTGTTACCATGAAGGAAAAAATTCTCTGGTGTCAAGTGTTTTTTAATGATTAAAATGATTATATTAAAGGAAAGAGGAGATAAGATGCAACAACAAAACAACGGCGTGCCGACACCACACTTGAGATGTACTAAGTTAAAAACAAATGGAGACCAAAAACAAAAGCACAATCCTTTTTCTTGCAAAATTATCAGTCTGCCCATTAGCAATCTTCAAAACATGCTCAAGAGATCCCTAACTCGCTAGAAGTATCTCAAATTTCCCACAAGACATTCCTAAAAAGCCACAGAATCACCCTTGGCAATGAGTGGAAGAAGATTCCTGCTAGAAGCTTCCCTAAAACCAACCAACAGAGCTTTCCTTTGCATCAACAGCACATCAAGGATTCAAAGTTCCCCAAAAGCAACTAATGTTGATTCAGAAATATCACAATCAAACCACCGATTCCTCAAAATGTTCAGGTTTTTGTTTTGCCTTCTACTTAGAATCCTTTTTATGCTTATTTTGGATCTAAATGAGCCCTATGTATTTTTTCCTTGATTTCACAATAAAGGAGTCGCATATTCCCCCCAACCTCAACATCTCTCCCAAAAGGAGAGGAGGAAAGAATCTGTTACAGAATGTCTGTTACTTTCAAGTATGTCATGCATTTTCCAATGTAGGAAGGTATTTCCCAATATCAAAGATGAGAATATGGTTCTAACAATTAAAATAGAAACATATATTTTTTTAGATACTAAAATATTGCAAGTTGTGAGGAATTATGTATGATAACAAAATGTTTGTTACTTTCAAGTATGTCATGCATCGGTATTTCCCAATATGAGAATAGGGTTCTAACAACTATAATAGAAACATAATGTTGTATTCAAATATAAAATATTGGAAATTGTAAGGAATTATGTATGATAAATCATAAATGTTTACCAAAAACTATGCAAGACAAAAACATTCACCACAAAGAAAAGAATTGCCATTGTAGCAGCGAAATTTTGGCATATCATACTTTTCAGTTGTAATAATCTTCCTTTCATTGTTAAACTCTTGAAGCCAATCCTCGTCCTCATTGTCCAGGTCATACTCGACAAACTCCCCAATCTCAGCCCTGGCTGCAAATAGCAAAAGAATGCTTCATTAATTCAGCTCTTTATTAAAAAAGGTCCTCTAGAAACAACATCTATTTGACTGACCAAAGACAATGATTCAAAATGCATACCTCCTCTTCCACGTAAATATGATGGAGGTTGTGTAAAGGTGCACGAGTAGTCTCTTTCATATGTGTCCACAAAAACAAACTGAGGAATAGGTATTTCAGGAGCATTTTTCTTGCTAGGAACATGATGCACCTAGGAGAGGGATTGTTAGGTTAGTTGTAGATTAGTCAAAAAGGTAATTTGTATGAGGTGAATCAATAGCTAGACCAGCAGACATTTATTGCAGCACGGGCACTTGCTTAAGTTAATTGTAGAACCATGTATTACCTTGTTTTCTGCTAGTGTATCACTGCTCCTTCCTAATATGCATGTAGCACTTGTATGAGGACATGAAGCAATCAACCAGTGGACTTCCCATGCAAGGATCACAGTCCAAATTCAGGCTGATTGGGCCCGCATGAGGAAAATTTTCATAAAAAGGAAAAACTGATAGAATTTTGGTTGATCTTTCTTTACCTCTATCAATTTACTTCTTTTGAAAGGTCCTCCAAAAGAATGGTAAGAATTGTTCAGCCAAAATGATCTTTTAGCGAAAGTAACAGGAATGCATGTGAGGAAAGCAAGAGGCATATATGTATGTATGTGGGTATGTATGTACGTATGTATGTGAAGGCCCTCCAAAAGAATGGTAAGAATTGTTCAGCCGAAATGGTCTTTTAGCGACAGTAACAGGTATATATGTATGTATGTACATATGTATGTGTATATATGTGTGTGCATGTATGTATGTGAATGTGTGTATACTGTAAGGCCTATAATAAATTTACATCCCAACTTCTTAACTTCAAGTTGAGTGGTTACTCAGCGATGGCAACTATGGTTTATCCACCAATGGAGGATGCACTTCAAAGATGGAGTGTTTCAAGTTAATGCAGAAACTTCAGTAATACCAAAGGTGAATTGAAACCATGGTGCTCAAATTCATTTAAAAGCTTAAAGATGAGAATGAGAATTTTAGAGGGCACATCAATCTGAATACATGAAGAATCCAATTTGCCTTAAGAAGACTTCCAAGTTAGAAATGATTTAAATCCGTGTCTCGCCGTATCCCTCCGTGCCGTATCCTTGACGTATCCGTATTTAAAAAATGTTTTATTTAATTGGATACGTATCTGACACGTAACTGAGCCGTATTCGACACGGATACTCGAATGGTTTCGGAGTATCCGTGCTTCATAGATTTTGAGGAAGTGGAGGGGTTGGATTCACAAATATGTCTCACCCACCTATTCTTTTCGGTAGATTAAAAGGTTTAAAACATTAACGTTCATCCTCTCATCATTGTAGAAAAGTCTACTAGAAGAATGATAAGCACAACAATCAGAGCATTTTTGGTGCACCAATTCTGGATCAAGCATTTGAAAATTGATACATAACCCATTTATAAGTTGTGGACAACACCTCTTATTGTGTAAGCTGAACAGGGGACGCGTTGAAATTGAGTGAACTATCCACTAAATTAAACATAGGTCACTGGAATATGTTGGTGTTAGAGTTTATTTTTGGCATCTTCAATCATTATCTTGTCTTTTAAAGTGCAGGATTCACCCTCCTATTCAATGTCAATGGAGCCTTTGGGGGGAAACTGGGTCCGGCAGGTATTGGGGGCGTGCTCAGAGATCACAATGGCTAGACATCTGTGGTATTCATAGAATCAGTAGGGACTAGAGACTCTAATGAAGCTGAACTCTTTAGTATCAGGAGATTTTTGACCATTTGGGTTGGTTTAGTGGTGGAATATTAGTCATTGAGAGAGATTCAACAAATGTCATTAAATGGGTGAAAGGTTTGAAGAGACTCCCCTGGAGATTGATTACAATGGTTAGGGAGATCAGGGCACTTGTTAGGGGACTAGAGGTCTCTTTCGTCCATATCAAGCGCGAAGCAAATGGGGTAGCAGATTATTTAACGGTGTAGAGGGACCTGTTTTTGGCGTCTTCTATATTTAATGTGGATGCTCTTTGGATTATGCATGATGGACCTACTTGACCACTTGGAACCTTTGTTGTTTTGATTTTTTGTTTTCTACTTTTCTTTTCTTGTTTTTGGTTGGATCAATACCTCTTAGGCCTTTTTCTTGTACTGGATTTCTTCTTTAATAATATTTTCTCTTTGTTACCTCTCAAAAAAAAAAAAAGATCCGCCCTCTATTTGTATGGGAAAGCCTTAGATTTTATTATGAGACCTAAGTATGCGTGATTGAGAAGTTGAAGTCAACACGGAAAGGCCGTTGTCTTTTTCTTTTTTTAAATGGAAACTTCATTAAAAGCAAAAATGTACAAATCGGAAAAGGCTTATGATATGGTTGATTGGCACTTCATTCACTTTGTTCTTTCCAGCATGGTCTTTAGTCGAAAATGGTGCCTGTGGATCTTTGAGTGCATCTCTTTAGCTCACTTTACTATCCTCATCAATGGATCTGCTAGAGGTTTCTTCAAGAGTTCCAGGGGTATTCGTCAGGGTCACCCTCTTTCTCCAGCTCTCTTTATCATGGTTGTAGAGACCTTGAGCCTTCTCCTAACTAAAGTTGTTGACTTCTCCCTGATTCATGGTTTTAGTATTGCTGATTCTACACTGCATGTCCACCACTTACAGTTTGTGGACGACACAATTATTTTCTGTGAGGCAAATGAGGAGTCTGCTATGAATCTTTGCGCCCTGCTTAGATGATTTGAATTGTCATCCTCTCTTCGTATCAACTATCTAAAGACAGAAATTTTCAGACGACATTGATCTTGGTTCCACTTTCAAAGATTTTGGGATGCGTATCTTCTTCTCTTCCTTCCACCTACTTCGGGCTTCCTCTATGCATCTCTTGGGTACTACCAATGGGAGTCCATCATCCATGAATTCAGCAAAATGCCTAGCTTCGTGGAAAGGAAAGTATTTGTCTTTCGGGGGTAGGATCACTCTTCTCAAGGCAGTTCTTTCAACTCTCCCTATCTACTTACTTTCAACATTTAAATGTCCAATTAAAGTTGTTAACTCTTTGGAAAAAATCATGAGGAATTTCCTTTGAGATCACCAAGAGAATAGGAGGAAAGACCACCTGGTGAGTTGGGAGCAGGTTTGTCTTCCTATAGTTGTTGGTGAGCTTGGAGTGAGGCCAATTAAGGAGGTTAATGTTGCCCTTTCTATCCAAGTGGCTGTGGCGGTTAGGCACTGAGGATGATTCTCCTTGGAAGACTATTCTTATTCAGAAATACGCGTTAGGAAATCTTCTTGGCTGGGATATTAATCCTTTCCCCCGGCAAAGCATCAGGCATGTTGAGAGCTATAGCAGCTTGTGTTAACAAATTTAAGGAAGAGATCAGATTTAAAGTGGGGCGTGGTAACAGAATCAAATTTTGGACTGAACCTTGGTGTGTGACAGTACCACCTTGGATACTCAGTTCCCTTCTCTTTACCACATATCTCAGCTTCCGACAAGGGTTATTTCTGATTTCTATTCCGTCCCCAGTGATTAAGTTGTTTGGGATCTCTCCATTAGGCGGAATTTTTCTGATTCTAAGATCAATGATTTTTCGGAGCTTCTTCATATCATCTCTTCCGACCAGATCAGAATCTCTACCGAAGACTGCCTCGTGTGGTGGCCCGACACAACTAGTTGCTTCTCTGTCGTCTTTCTACAATTGGAATAACCAATCTTCTATCAATGCCATTGCCAATCCTAGTATTTGGTCCTCCAAAGCTCCACCTCGGACTATTTGTTCCCTCTGGATTGCTGGTTTGGAGAAAATTTTGACCCAAGGCAACTTGCGTAAGAGAGGAAGAACCATTGTCAGCGCTTGCCCATTCTGCCTTCAAGCTTCGGAAAAGACGAATCACCTCCTTTTCATTGCCCTTTCTCCTATGCAATTTGGAATTCACTATTGGATAAATTTGGAGTGCTTTAGGTGATGCCTTCTACGGTGGCTGAGCTATCTTATACTTGGAACATTATTTCGATCTCCCCAAAATGTTGTTTGCTTTGGCATTTGGCTCTATTTGCCATAGTGTGGAGCTTATGGTAGGAACGTAACAATAAAATCTTTAAAAATTGTGTTGAGTAGGATGGGTGATACTACCTTCACACATTCCTCGGTCGGCCAACAGTATTGCTGATTTTCTAGCAAAGGTGGGAGTACAAAAACAGAGACCGCCAATGGAACTGTTTTTATCACGACATTCATTGGGTGTATGAGGAGTAGGGGACACCTTATTGTATTTATGTCGGCCATGAAGTATTGTACATATAGTGTCTTTATCGATTCTCTTTGTATCCTATCCGGTAGACATGTATAACTCTCCTATACTTTGCTTCATCTCATTTGTACATTCTACATAATTTAATGAATTCATTTGTTACTGTTGCAAAAAAAAAAAATCTCCAAATGTTAACCGTGGTAAGTTCCCAAAGTTGAATAGGCATTGGAAGGAATTTTTGAACATGCATTCAGATGTAACTCTCTCTCTCTCTCTCTCTCTCTCTCTCTCTCTCTCTCTCTCTCTCATCAAAGATAGTAATTTCAAAAAAGAATTCCTAAAACCTGTATTATCACATCTATTTGATGGACCAAAGATTATGAGCTCAGAATTAGTAAATACAGAGAATGCATCTTTTTCTTGAAAAAAAAAATGTAAATACAAAGGCATGCGTCCATAAAGTTTTTAGAAGCAACCAGTTTACTTTCATCTAAAAATCCTCTTTGTATAAGTTTTTAAAAACAAAGGGGCAGAGGATAAATATTATGAGCCTGCCGAAAACATGATCTTCACTTAAACTACAGAATGATTGGAAGGCTGGTGCGGGATATTTGCCATGTCAACAACACAATCAGAGAGCCAATCAATCTGCCACTGGCCTCTGTGGGCTTCCAAGCAACCAACTAGCTAAATTAGAGAATATATTTTCAAGACATCAATATCAAGTGTGGATTTCCAATCCCTACCTCACCCTTTGGGCAGGAAAGATGGCAATTTTATTAATGAAGAGGGAAAACAATAAAATAAATCTGGGTAACATGAACCAAGCAACAATGCAAGACCAAAAAAAAAAGGAACATAGAAAAGAATGCGTGCTTAGTTTATGGAAGATAATGAATATAGCATCGATACAGTAATTGTTTGAATGAGAAGTTGGCATTTATACTTCGTGACACTAGAATTCCCAATGAAGTAAGCAGAAAAACTAGTATCATTCCAGCTCCTCGAAAGTTAAAGAATTAAACTAAAAACCAAAAAGAGAGGGGAGGGAGAATGCCAAACAAATAAAAAGCACACGAGGGAAATGAAAGAGCATAGAATGAGAGCAGTTTCCATTTGGAACCAAAATATTACTACTTACTGCCTCATTCTCAGCCTCGGCAGCCAGTCGGAGAAATTGAGAATTGCGTGTGGAAGTTGTAGTCTCGTCATCTTCAAAGTCCTTGACAGATTTTACTATCGGAAGCTTCTTATGGATGTCAAGAGGACGAGGCCGGATTGAGAGTCTATTCATGTCCGCTCATCTCCCGTCAAAACGAAGCCTTCTCACTGGTCATGCGACTCCCATCATAACCTCATACACGCGTATATCAACTCTCCTCAGCATTCAACAAAACACTTTCCAGTCAACAGAGAATAACCAAACAACACAATGCAATCCAAAACCCAGCAGAATTCACGTCAAGCTTCACCCATTCGTCATCCTCCGATTTCAAATAGTCCAATTCCACGCCAGGCTGAACATAAGCAGCGCAACAAAACCTGATTTCTTATGCCCTAACTTCAAAAAACTGAAACAGAGTCCCCGTGGCACGCCAGGGGATTAAATTACGAGAGAAAGAAACCTCCTAGCAAGCAAAGCAATCGAATTAGGGCACAGAGAGAAGCTCGAAAAACGAAATTGAGAAATTGCAGCAGAAATAGCCCCGAGCGTTGGAATAGCGTCGTTCTTTCGCCTAAAAACAGAGGGCAATCGCTCGGGGAAGATCGAAATTGAAAGCAGAGCGAAGGGAGATCGGATCGGTGGGCAGGGTCGGGTGATTTAGGGCTAGGCGTGGGAGAATGCGTATTTCTAGGGTTAGGGTTTGAGAGAAGGGGGGCGATAAAAGGGAAGGAATGGGGTTTTGGTAGGGTTTGAGGGTCAGTTAAAAAAGGAGGGAAGTCGGGAAGAGACGGAGGAAGCTTTTTGTGAAGGTGGTGATGCTGGTCCTGGTGCTCTGCTGATCATATTCGAGGCCTCTTCTCTCCTCCCTCTTCTCTCTTCTCTCTCTCGAGCAGTAGACTCGATTTTACGACCGAGTATACGAGCTGTATAATGTATAAACGCAATACGTATATTCAAGAACTGTACGTACGTTTTGAAGACTGCAAAGGATGCGATTACGTACTCGTAGACTACGCTGTATACGTAGTTATACCGTATGGGCAAAATGAACTGGGAGGGAAGGGGGAGAGGTAAGTGAGTACTGAGAGTACGTGATCTCTTACTTTAATAAGGAACTCTGGGGAGGTTGCTGATGACTATTATTTGTTTTTAATTCAACGCCATGCATGGTTAGATTCTGATTGAATATTTATAAAATAATTTAAGTAATTTTATGATTTTAAAATTTAAAATATTGATTGTTGTACGTTATTATTTGTTATCATTAAATTACAAGTGTTGAAAAACGAAAAAAAAAAAGAAGCTATTCATATTCATATCTTAAGAATTCAACTAATGTTACTTAGGTCAGTGAGCTTGTCATTCCATATCATATAAAAACATAATTATGTTATAAATTTATTAAAATACAATTAAATATATAGTTTGTGGTGGGTCTGTGGTCTTTGTGATTTGTGAAATATTCCACCATCAAAGTCATTATTAACCATTTAATCTAACTAAATCGAAATAAAGTACTGCACTAACTCTAATTTAAATATTAAATGTTTATTGGCTAAAACATGCTTGCCTTATAATCATTTTAAATTAGTTTAATAAAATCTTGATTATGTTAGAATTATATTATCAATTTAGATTTTCTACATATTTGTAATAGCTTTTATATAAAAATAGTGCATAATATTTGTAGAAGACATACCAATCTCACAAATGAAATAAAAATTTCTTGAAAAGATTATACGTCAAAAGTCAGTTCATATAAAACTTTTACTAATGAAAATTTCTTATATACATTTAAAAGTACCACATCAATTATATACTTTTGTAGATTAAATTTTAAAATGTGCTATTCTCTAACATGATAAAAGTCAAAAAAGAAAAACAAAAAATATAATAAGTTAAATTATACGAAAAAATTGTCTTTACCATATTCACTAATTTGGCCATCTATTTGTGTTCATGTAACTCAAACTAGTCACCTTGGTGCACCAATAAGCACCATGCATTGCATTTTAATCATCCCGTATAAGCTTGTAATAAATTGTTGAGCTCTAAAAGTCGTTAAAAGATGTAATTTCAAGGGATTGGTGTGTTTGCCAAGATCCCACATCACAAGGAGGAGAAATTCCATTTCATCTCAATGGGTTATTCTTCGTAAATTTTCTTCATGAGTGCAGCTCAACTGATTACCTCTTACATCAGGTAGCGGGAGGTTGCGGGTTTGAACCCCTATGGCCTGACTTTGGTGTATCCTAGGGGTAGTGGGTTCACCCGTGGAGGTTTTACGTTTGGGGATTCCGTAAATTTAACAAAAAAAAAAAACCATGAATACCTCCATAATTAAAAAAAATAAAAATAAATTAGAAGATACATTGATTTAGCAAAGAGACTCGACCAAATAAGCTCCATTTCCAACCCATTTATCACACAAAAAACATTAATTTGTCTCTTCCAACCTATTTATCACCAATGTAACAAATATCTTTGATATTTTCATTTTTATCATGAAAATACCGACAAAATAATTTTTGCGCGTTAAAAACCTAAGTTCATCACGTCTGCTATTTTTTTACAATAAATTCTTGTTAAAAATACATTTTTATCACGAGAAATGGTAAATTCCTGTTAAAATCGTGAGATTTTACCATTAAATTCCTGTTAAAAACACTTAGACCAAATATATATTTTTTATTTCTAAAATATCATTTATGTTTTCAAACTCCGACCACATTATTTATTTTTATTATTTTTCAAAAAAAAAAATTATTAAATTTCTAATAAAAATCTGAGAATTTAAAAATATTCTGCCGTTAACAATTGGAATTTGTGACAATGTTTACAGACGAAAAACATTAATTTGCCTCTCAATGCGAACCCTCCGGACATTATGTTCCTCGATAAAATGTGTACCTCTAAAATTCCACGTCAGAAGGTATACGACATGTCAAGGGACAAATGTACGGAACTAAGAACATAGAATCAACCAACTATCAGGACAGGTAATTAAGACATTATCATGGGTATATTTATGTATAATTATTTTTATAAAAAATTATTTTCTCAATAATTTTTCTATAAATAAATAAACTTTATAGATTTTGTTTTCCACATATTAATTTCCTTAAATTGGTACAATAAAATGTTTTTATAATAATTAATAAATGTATTTTTTCTATATTGTTCGGTGGAATAGGGTATAACTCGATTATATCTAATTCCAGATTATAATAATGATTATAAATATCATAATAACTAAAAATAATACAATAAAAATTATATACATTAAGTAGTTAATTCAACCTGCATTTTACTTAAAATGATAATACTATGTAACAAGAAGTATAATTGGTTTGGATCTTAATCAGACCTATTTTAATTTAATTTAGAAATTCATAAGTTAAGTCGGATTAGGTTAGTTCATTGATAGAGTAGCGGGTAAGTATGGGATATGGGTTGGGTTTGATCATGAGTTGAGTAATAAATTATAAATTATATGTTTGGATAGGTTTGAGCATCAATTAAGCTTTAAGTCATGGATCAGTAAATAAGTTCCATTAAGTTGACTATGAGATAAGAGTTTTTTTTTATTTTTTTATTTATTTTATAACCAGGGCCGTCTAGAAACAAGTTGAGGCTTAAGGTAAAAAATTTAAATGGGCCTTGTCGGAGTTCATGCATAAATTCCATTCGTCTGGACGGTCTACATATGCATAGTGCATTAGTTAAAAAAAACTATATAATTCCTATAGTTTTGAATAATAAAATCACCTTTAAAATTTTAAAATTATTTTTTAAGCACTGTATATTTTCAAAATTTCTCAAATTGAATATCCGGACTAATTACGATAACCTGATAAAAATATGTTAAAACTTTAAGGTCTTTTGACACTTTCAAATATTTAAAACACAATATTTTACAAATAAAGGGTATTCCTCGGCTGTGTCGAAAATACACTTCCGGAAGTCCAAACGACTAACCGTGAAATTCGTTGAACTCCAAATTCAAAACTAAACAAATATATGAAATTTGAAAACTTAGATATTTTAAATGATTGTTTAATTGAAATTTTTTTGTTTCGAAGAAAGGACGGGATTTGGGATGGGAAAAGATCATCTATTTTTGGTAAACAATCATTTGAAAGATTTAAGATTTTAAATATCACATATTTGTTCAGCTTTGAATTTGGAGTTCAATGGTTTTTACGGTTTGTTGTTTGGACTTTCGGAAGTGTGTTTTCGGTACAGCTGAGGGATACCCTTATTTGTAAAAGACTTTGTTTTCAGCATTTGGGAGTATCAAAAGAACTTAAAGTCTTAAAGTATTTTTATCAAGTTATCATAATTAGTCCGAATATTTAATTTGAGAAATTTTAGAAATACACAGTGCACCACCGCGAGAGGGGCCTTCTTCGTCCGGGGGCCTAAGGCGACCACCTTTCTTGACTAATAGTTAAGACGGCCCTCTTTATAACCAAGTGTATAGGTCTCTTATAGCACCCAACTAATTTTTGGGACATGTGCAAACCTCGCTAAGGTAAATCTACAGAGAATGACCCTTTGGAGTGGAATAAGAATCAAACTCAAGGCTCCTACTTTCTGAGACAGATTTTTGACCGTCACTTCAACCCATTTAGGTCAGATTAGTTAGGTCATGAATTGAGTCAATTAGACTATAAAATGGGTCATGGATGACTGATCACGTCATGAGTCAAAGATCATATCACAAATCATATTTAACTTGGATCTTGGATTCTGGATCAAGTTGAGTTATAGTTACACCATAGATTTAGATCAGATATCTCGAAATCTATAAGCCTTGAAAAATTACTCTCCGACTAAAAATTTATTTCCATATCACTCGTTGAAAATGACGAAACCACGAAAACCAATTACTATAAAAAAAAGTAACAGATAAAATACTGAAAACAATTTCAAACATAAAAAATAATTTCTATTTTTATGAAAGATATTATGCACAAACATATCTGAATGATAAAACCTTAATTATGTAGGAGCCCATATAGACGCCCGGAATTTCTATTTCAATACACCCGATTCTAAAAATTTGATGGAAAACACCATTTTCCCTTTCCACTTCCTCTTCCACCGATCGAAGGAAAGTTTCCTTCGGATGAATGGATCGACCGAATATACACAAGAGAGGGAAAAGAAACTGGTGGCCCCCACCATTGATAGAAACCAAAGATCTTCCTTAGTCGTAGATAGGTGGGCCAGGGGCGATCATGGTGGTGTCGATCATAGGGTCAGAAGTGCAGGATCCACTTGGATCTAACAAAAGAAAATCCAAAAAATTGATTTTCGGACGCCCTAAGCAGCAACCAAAGAAACCAACTAGAAGAGGGTCCCACTATACCCATATTAGAGATCTGATGGTACAGATGGATAGACCATAAAAAAAAGGAATGAGTATGGTGGGTCCCTCCGGCAGAAACTTTCTCCATTATTTGATCTAAGGCCGAGAAGAAGATCTGGCGGCACCAAATCTATTGCCGCCAGATCTTCTTCTCTGCCTTAGATTAGGTGATGGAGATAGTTTCTGCCAGTGGGACCCACTATATCTATTCCGTTTTTTTATGGTTTATCCATCTATACCATCAGATTTCTGATCTGGATATGATGGGACCCTCTTCTGATCGGTTTCTTTGGCTGCTGCTTAGGGCGTTTGAAAATCAATTTTTTGGATTTTTTTGTTAGATTTAAGTGGATCTTGTACTTCTGACCCTATGATCGACACCACCATGATCACCCCTGGCCCACCTATATACGACTAAGGAAGATCTTTGGTTTCTATCAACAGTAGGGCCCACCAATTTTTTGTCCTCTCGTGTATATTCGGTTTATCTAAAGGAAGGAATCAGTCATTCGAAGGAAGGTATTTCGGATATGATTTTGGTAGAATGGGAAGTAAAAGGACAAAATGCTTATTTCATCTAAAATTTTAGAATCCAAAAAGAAAAGTCAGGTACCTGTATGAGCTTCCTAGTGAAAGACCTAATCTACCCGTTTATTTAGGTGAATACAAAGTGATGCGAATGAACGATTACAACTTGCGTTGCCAGCAAAAGTTTTTTGTTTTACTGGATATTCATTCTATTGATGACATTTAATGCAAAACATTAGTCAGCATCTAACAGAAAGGAAGGCTATTAAATGTGGATTGGATTTGTACCTGTGCAACTGTTAAAGAATAGGTGGCCCTAACCTACCATTTATTGGTTAACAAGTCTAATACTATACAAAGTCAAGAGAGTTTCAAATTTATCATATTTTTATATTATTAAATATTATTTCCCATTACTATGGTGGTATTGAGATGTGAACGTTGAAGCTTTTATTTTAACTTTTTTTTTTATCCAATGTCATAAAAGAAGAATGAAATGATATTATTTTCCTTTTTCTCTGAACTTTGCAAATGTTCTCTTATTTATTTTAATCCCTCATTTGAGCTTCTCTTGTAGCTCAGGCTTGTTGATATTGCATAAGCACAAAATTGGGCTCCAGCTTCTCTTTTTTATTTTAGGCGTCAATCCATCCGTAGATTTTAAAATTGACTCAAATTCAAAGAGTTTGGGCTAATGGATATAATTTTTAAAGGCTTAATTTGATATCCAAAACGTGAATCACATAACAATAAGTTCTTTATAGTATATTTATTATAATTTTTATAAATTAACATTTTGATTTTTGAACTTAAGCATTGTAAATCTTAGTAAGCTCTTATATAAACCGGGCTTTGAAACATGAGCTTGAGGCTAGGGGTCGAAATCTCGGCTGATACGGTGCGTATCAGCCAGAGATAGAAAAGTTCGGCTGAATGTCGGTCGATTTTTATTTTTTATTTAAAATAAATAAATAAATATCGGAGTGGGCCCAGTCAATATTTCAAATATTAGCCGATATTTACCTTTTTAATTTTTTTTAAAAATAGCCTTTTTTTATTTTTTTAAATGATTTTTTTAAAAAAAGAAACTACTGAGTTTTTTTTTTAAAAAAAGAAGAGAGAAAAATCTCGACTAAGATTCTTTTCCGAATTTTTGGCCAGGCTTAATTGAGTTATGTTTATCATTCATACTGAAAGATAAAGATTTTGTATAAAAATGCATGAGTGTCATATTTTGAACTAGAGTATTCTATTATTTATTAAAAATATATTATCGCAAAATTACAAAAGAGATGATTCTATACTCTAATAGTGGGATGACAACCAATAACATTATTTGAGATATTTGAATTTATTTTTTTTAAAATTGAAAGTATTTATTATTTTTTGAATATAAAGTTATATTTTTTAAATTATATAAATTTATTGAAGCTACTCTCGAATATGTCAAATGAGACAGATGTTATAATTTTTATAAATTTTCAAATTAACTACGATTGATTCAATTATTTTATAAAATTTAAAAATATATTTAATATTTAAAATTAAAATAATAAAATGCAGTAATGCACACGACTGGCCGATGCTTCTGTACAGTGAGTGGAGTTGCCGACGCCATAAAATTAACAGCGAACTTAAAAAGGAAGCTCCGCAAATGCGGGTAGGTTTTCCGGCGAAGATTTTCCGGTTCAATGCCACCAATGCCAAAGCCCGCCCTTTCTCCTCCTTCTCCTTCTTCCTTTCTCCATGTCCATCTCAACGCATGCAGAACTCCCCAAACCCTCTACCCCGTTCTGGCCCGCCTCACTGTCTCCGGCCTCGTCCGCCAATCCTTCGCTCTCTGCAAGCTCGTCCACTTCCTCGCCCTCTCCCACTCCCACCCCACCTTCCTCCTCCACGCCCGTCTCCTCGTCGACCAGTATTTTCATCTCTCTCCCCCTTCCTCTTCCACCTTCCTCTACAACACCCTCATCAGAGCCTACTCCCTCAGCCCTTTCCCCCAACAGTCCTTATCCGCCTACTCTCAAATGCTCCGCAATTCTCTAAAGCCTGACAATTTCACATACCCATTTCTCGTTAAGGCAGCTGATGTCCGAAATTCGACCTGGGAAGGGAGGCAGACCCATGGACAGATTGTCAAGCACGGCTTTGAATTTGACGTGTTTGTATTGAACACTCTTTTGAACATGTATTCTGTTTTTGGTGACATGGTGGCTGCGCAGAGGTTATTTGATGTGAGCCCCGCATTGGATGTCGTCTCTTGGAATACCCTCATTGTTGGTTATGTGAAAGCCGAGGATTTAGAGAGTGCACGCAAACTGTTTAATGAAATGCCTGTGAGAAATGAGGTTTCATGGGGTGCTATGATTTCTGGGTATGCTGGGAATGGTGAATTGGATGTAGCCCAGTCTCTGTTTGATAGGATGCCGGTGCGGAGAAACACTGTGACTTGGAATTCGATGATTTCAGGGTTTGCAAGGTGTGGATTTTTGCCTTTGGCTAGAAAGTTGTTTGATGAGATGCCAGAGAGGAATGTGGCTTCTTGGAATTCAATGGTCGCTGGTTATGTGCAGAGTGGCGATCTTGAGACTGCACGTAGGTTGTTTGATGAGATGCCTGAGAGAGATGTAATCTCTTGGAGCTGCATGATTTCGGCTTATGCACAAAGTAACAATTGCAGAGATGCTTTGGAGCTGTTTAAAGAGATGCTCACTGAAAATCAAGTTAGACCAAATGAGGTTACCATGATGAGTGTGCTATCAGTGTGTTCTCAATTAGCAGCATTGGACCAAGGGAAGTGGATCCATATTTACATAGACAGGAAAGGAATGAGGCTGAGTGACAACCTTGGTGCGGCCTTGATCGACATGTATGCAAAATGTGGAAGTATCCAGGATGCAATCAAACTTTTCTGGACGTTGGAAAGGAGAAATGTTTCTTCATGGAATGCTCTGATCACAGGCTTGGCAATTAATGGATTGGCACGTAAATCACTTGAGTATTTTGCAGAGATGCAGAGATCAGAAGTGAAACCCAATGATATTACTTTCTTGGGAATTTTAACAGCTTGTTGTCATGGAGGATTGGTTGAAGAGGGCCGTCAACACTTCGACAGCATGTCAAAAATTTATGGAATTCAGCCTGAAATGAAGCATTATGGCTGTGTTGTTGATCTGTTGGGGCGTGCAGGTTTCCTGGATGAGGCAGAAGAGACTGTCAAAAGTATGCCCATGAAACCAGATGTAATGATATTGGGAGCTTTGTTAGGTGCTTGTAGGATTTATGGACATGTTCAACTTGCAGATAGGGTTCGGAAGGACTTTCTGGACTTGAATTCTCAGCAAGCTGGTTGCCATGTTCTTCTATCGCATATCTATGCTGCTGCTGACAGATGGGCTGATGCTTCTGAGATTAGAAATGTCATAAAGGTGAATGGGATAAAAAAGGAGCCTGGGTCTAGTTTGATTGAAATGGATGGATCTGTTTATGAATTCATTGCAGGAGATCATTCCCTTTCATCCATTGGCGAATGTTTAAGTTCTTAACGGATATCATTGGCAATCAGCAATCGATAGAACTTTTAACAAATTTTTAGCAGTCTGTTACTGCAGTGGATGCATTTCATTCATAGGGAATGTGGCTGTTCTCGTGTGAGAGTTTTGCGAGAAGGTGGTTTGAGTTATTACATTTTGAAATCAAGCATTTCAAGCCATGTCAATTGTGTATCAATTCCAGTTAAGCAATTCACCAAGACATAGCTAGTTAGAGATGAAGCCAATCCAGCTGTCCATACAGATGAGATCATAAAAAATCTTAACTTTGAGGCAACTAAGGGATACTCAATTTATTTGAAATGCATTACTAAGGGGATATGCTTTCTCTTAATTGGGAATTCAGGCCGCTGACTTTGATTTTTGACCCTGGGGTGACCTGTAGTAATTGCTCGCTTCATCAGGGACAACAAATTTTTCAAAGACAGATCCATGGACAACAGGCTAGCAGTAAAAAACTGCAGGTGGGGTCATTTTCAGTGGTTGACCTGCAATGTCAAGTGCAGAGGTGATCCATTCACTATCGTCGAGTTCATAAAATCTAAAACCCTGAATACCATGAGGCTGACCTGATCACCATGATTCCATACAGTCAGTATTACTTTTAAGTAATTATGACACTGTAAGAGGTAAGTTGATCCTCCTACCATAAAGTACCAATGATGCTTCCTTGGTTCAAGTGCAGATTTTATACTGCTTGTCTCATGGTTGGTTTATGATGTGAGAGGTGATTTTAGAGTATCCTCTCTTAAGCCTGTTTTCACTCTGCAAGAGCCTGTATTAGCTTCCAGCATGGGACATTGTGTAATATTCATCTCTCATGTACCCGATTGCATTAGACTGCTTATCTTGTGGTGCTTGTGATGGGTGTTGATTATCTGGGTTTTAGGGTTTGTGAATTCGATGAAACAAGTGCAGGCAAGCACAACAAAGAAGAAAGAAATATACTATATTGAGGAAAAATGAGTTTCTCATATAGATGAGATAAATGATTTTAATAATGATAAGGTGTACCGATGTAAACAAACTAGCACACAGTTGCATGGCATATAGCGTGACAATTTCCGGTCTCTGATCAAAGAGCATCCATGATGTTGATGGATTAAATTGACGCACGCATGGGAGATGTTGGTTAAGTAGTACTTAAAAAAGTTCTTAAGATGCCAATTTTATAAATTGGATTATTGGAACTTGGAAGTGTCAGTTTTTCAATATTGTTGGGGCAGAAACACCAAAAAAATGGAAGATTTTTCACTTGGACAGGTTCTGAAATCCAGTCCACCTCAACGCAACAGAAATTATGCAAGTGTCGTCACATTTATAGTATGGAAAAATGTCTTCTGCCAACTAAAAATGAAAGGCCACTGAAGCTTGTAAAGAAGACTAGCATTGGTGAAATTGTGCTTTGGAAGTTCTGAAAGTGCCAATTTTCATAGGTTTGATCATTAAGAGCTTCATTTTCCCAATATGATAAGAGCCAGAAACACCAAATGACACTCATAAAAATTAAGAGAATTCTGTTCAGAAACTACATAATCAGTGTTCTTAATAGCTGGGCAAACATTTAGATATTGAATTTCAAAATCTGAAACAATCCATATAGTTTTATAATCAGTTTTCTTAATTTTTTTTTTTTTTAATTTGGTTCATATATTAATAGATAAAGAGGCACTAGAGGTGAGGAACAAATAGAGAAAACAAATAAAAATTACAAGCGGAAAAAACAAGAAAGAAACCGCCCATAGAAAAGGCCTACACCCAGGAGATAGCATAAAAATACAAATGACTCATACAAGAACAACACATTCTTTTCAGGCCTGCAAAATATTAAGCACAGAGATGTTGCTGAATTCAAGAAGAGAATCAGCCCACGACAGCAGCTATCTAATCGTATGAAGAGATGAGAGTCCATTTCTGGAGTGAGTGGTGAGTCCTAGAACGTTTAATTGATCAAAGGAGGCGAGAACGATTTCCCCAATTTCTGTATCTTTCCAATCTTGAGATCCTCCCGTGATTCGCTTGCTGAACGGATCCCATAATAACGTAATGACATACAAGAGGTCGATCTCTACAATGAGAAACTAGATGGCAAATAAGTTACTTGTTACGAGGTTGGATGTTCAATTACTGATGATGTTGTAATTCCCTCCAAGACAACTGATTGCTCGGGTGCTTCAACTGTCATCTTCTGCATCTGGACTGAACTAGAAGAACTATTCTCCTTGCCTTTACGACCGAGCGACTTAAAAATTGAGGAACTGCCGCCCTTTTTCTTATTCCTTGCACCTTCTGCCCAACCATGCAGGGTTGATTGCGTGTATTTGTCAAATATATCTGCTTTGAACATGCTTCCCATCTTCATTGGACAACAAACCACAAAAAAGGAATCACCCTTGTCAAAACTCTTGACCAGATGAAAATTTGGATGAACTATGCAGGGAGAGGAATAAATTAAGTTACCTGCGTAACAATGGCATAAAGAGGAAGAGTACTATAGCTGCAAAGCACTTGAATGACAACGCTGCAAAACCAACCAATCAGTGTTCATCCAAGAGAAAAATAGTGGAAGAGAAAAAATCAGAATAAAAGTTAAGGAACAGTTTAAGGTGGTTTATGTATCTTTTTATTGTGTGTAATGAAAAATAGGTAATAGGTTACGCACAAAGAAGAAAGACTTGCTCTTTCTTCTTGATTATATCTTGCAATGGTAAAAGTGGAGACTGCTTTTTTTTGAAATGGAAGCCATCATGGGACTGGCCTAACAACACTTGGATGATGAAACTGTTGGATTGGTGGTCAAAATAAGATAAATACAGTCAATGATTCACATTTAATGAGAGAAGTTTTGAAGGGCTAGGATCATCTAATGGAGGAGGTTCTGGGGTATTTGGTGTTGGAGGTGACATTTTCATGTTTCAAACTTGTTTTGACCCAGAGGTTTGGACTAGCTACCCATGGCAGCAAAAGACAAGTCGATTTGACAGTCTTATACTGATCTACAAGTTTGAAAGATGGGATTTGTATGGGTAATATAATCCCAAAATAACATTCTCTCATGAATCCAATAATGTAAAGAATTCAAGAATCAAAATATTTCAACCCGCACTTGAAGACAAGTGGTGCTTCCCCTGAGCATTACCCGACAACGAGTCTGGTGGCTATGTACCCCACATCTTCCATGATGCATGAGTTAAAGCCATATGTGCTCTGTAGAAACAAAAGGGAAGTCAATGCATATGCACACCCAGAAATTAAAAAAAGAAGAGGGAGAAATCTAATTCACATACCAAGATCCAGAAGAAAAATGCAATCTCAAATGAATTCTGAAATAAGATGAAATGAATCAAGTAAAGGACAATCCAGGGCCTATTAAACCAGAAATGTTCATCAGATGGCTTCACTGTTGTTGCCCGACGGCCATCTGGCTGTACATCTGCACCTTCTTGAGCCATTTGAGTAATTATATGCTCTAATTTTGCACCCACAGCAAGTAGAAGCTGCAAATTTGTCCGATTGGATTGTTAGCTTCATTAAATAAAGAGTTGATCAGGCAACATGTAATCATGGTACTTAACAACTGGAGCTCACAGGTTAACATGGGCTTAGCCAACCCATGCCACACTAAGCTCACCCTTCATTGGGCTGGATTTGGCTTTGATTTTAGGACGGTGGACTAAACCTGGATATGCTTTTTTTGTTAAGGGCCTAGTTATGTTAAAGCTGAACTATAGGTTAGATAGTCTTGACTTATTTAACATGAAGGCAAGATAGTTTCCAGTGGGTTGGGTCTTCAGGCTCGTGGGCTGGACCCAGGTCTGAACATCCAGCCTGATAACCCTAAATGGGCTAGGCTTGGACAAGCTTCAGGCCTCCATGACCAGTTTCCAATCGACAAGCATAGGAACATCATGAATGAATTATAAATTCAGCTGTCAGAACCTACAATTAAGGGAAGAAAGGATAGCCAAAAGTATGTGTGCCATCCTGCAATGAGCAAACTGAATGAGGTTAGGAATGCCATTTTCATGAAATCTCCTAAATTCAACACCAAATACGCACAAAGCAATGTGATGCCAACCATGTACTATATATTGCAAAAGAAATGACCCAAATACGTGTTTTACTAGATCAAATACAATAATGAAACAGCACAAATACAACCTGCTCTATGTTAGAAATGGTGTTCTTGTAAAGAATCTAATTACCATCAACATCGAGCAATAAGAAGATAACAACAAAGAGCCAGAGATACCAGCTGCATCAAAATATATAGGCAATAACGTATGAGTTTACATGAAAAAAAAAAAAATATATCTTCTAACAAGCAATGTAAGGATGGAAATGAAGGCAAAATACTTCTAAAGGTTACCTTATCCCAACAACTTTCTTAAAATCTGTTTCGATCACCCGCATCATGTACTTGTGAAAATCAAAATTTGGGTTTGTTTGGCAGTGTGTCTAGAACAAGTGAGAAGAACTTATATATACAGAAATGCCTTCAAAAAAATAAAATAAATAGAGAAGCCTAACAATGTCTTAAAGAAGGTATCACATGCTAATGCCTAAAATATGATGACTACCATAATAAATCCGAAACGAAGTGCAGCATAATCTGTTTTTGTGAGGGAGGCATAGAATTGCTTGAAGAATGACATCTGCAATGAGGCAATCAAAAGAGGGATTTAATCACGTACCATTTTAATAATGGGTATTGTATAAAGTAGAAAAGCAGATTTTTATCCTATACAGAAAATGGATTCAGAAGTTGCAGTCAACAAAAGAATGACTGTATTTGATGCACTAGACTGCTAGTAGAGAGTGACTCTTCGTGTGTTGCGACCCTGGGTGCCGGCCCCTACCAAACAAGGGAGGTTGTGGTAGACTGTGTTGATGAGGCTTGTGATCAGATCAAGGAGGGAGGTCATGGCATTTGCAAGATCCCTAGAATCCTGAACTCTTCAGAAGATACCTTCTTAGAGAATAGAAAGGGAGGGCTAGGTGTGATGACAATTATGGCATAGTAGACTCTGTTTTGTGTTTTTTTAATGGTAATGTGGCTCGTGCCTACAACTTTTATGGTTCCAATAGTGAGCACTTAATACTGTGGAATAGGTTCTTGTTCCATGCTTTTGTGCTTTGTTGATTGTTCTCCTTGCCCCTGCTTGGGGCAAGTTGTTTGTCTTTTTTCTTTTCAATTTTTCTTGATAAAATAGTTACCATTAAAAAAAAAACAAATATTATCTATCAGAGATTGCAACACCAAATGTTTCTCCATAAGACAATCAAAAGATGCAGCTATTGTGAGCAATAAACAAAAAATGGAAGCAACCTAGCATGATGAACATCATCCTGAAGGTGAGCAAACATAACATAGAATCCAATTAGCACCATCAGATGGCCGACACTCAAATTCTAGGCTTCTAGCCAATGCTAAAAGCAATGTGCCAAACAAGTATCCAATATAACATGAATACATCACAGGCACAAAAATGGAGAGTCTGAACGTGGCACTACTAGACCAATTCATTCAAAGACATTCTTAAACCTCTCGAACAGATTAGAAATAGCCAAAGAGCATCAAGGGGTGAAACTTGTGATAAATAAGGCTCTTATATCATGGAATGAAGTTCATAATATCATAATAATTGGATATGACTAGGGGTGAAACTTGGTGCAAGTCCAACCGGGAGCCAACTAACCCAGCCCAAAATTTGAACATATGAGCAACTCACATCTATTGTGGGACCGAAGCGTGTCTTTCATTCTATTAATCCACAGTGGGGATCCACTTATGACTCTCATGTCCTTCAATGGTGGATGGGAGCATCTCCTTCCCCAGATTGACCCAACTTTAGGCTCAACCAAACACAACCATAGCGAACTGGGTTTTAGACTTAGAATAGTGGTACAGAGTAAATCTTGAATTTGTGTCACACCAGGTTGGCCTCTCATATGGGTCAACCTAGATATGCCTTCCCGACTTTGTTCAGATTGACCCAGTTTGAACATCAACCCCACCCTACCCAGCAGAGTTCTCCCTTAGATGTGACTCATTTAACCCTTCACAATAAATGGAAAATATGTCATATAGAATAGAAATTTTCGAGTGAAGTACTTGGTAACTTACCACCCAGCTTACAATGGCAGATTTTCTCCAAAATCCCACTGCACGCTCCCTGATAAATGCTCGGTGATGGTGAGCATGCAGGGTGATTCCTGGGACTGCAGCTGCAGATAAAATTTATTTCATGTATTAAATTTATGGCACCAGAAATGTAGTATAAAAAAACAGAGTCCCTATGCAGAAGAATGGATAGTGTAATAGACACAAACACGAAGAATCATTGCTAAGTATTAGAAAAGAAAAACCTCAATATAACTTTATATTCTCATTACCCTTTTGTATCTTCGTATTCTCATTCCTAATTGAATCCTCCCAGTGTTTCCATTGTCGTATCTGCATAAGCAATGAGAGATTTCATTTTTATAAGCCTATGATTAACCAAATAAATGATAATAAATTAATTTAAAAATAAACCAAATACATAAGTAAATGGATTTAAAATTACAAGCTTATCTATGAAACATGAGGAATGATTTAATGTATTCAACTCCATTGGTGAGGCTGATAATCATACGTGTTCTTGACATCTACATGTAGGCCAAATCATTCTAGGCAAGAACATCCCTCCATGACAGGTGACAGAGTTCAACGGTATATTCACAGTGGGTTGAATGCATCATAGGGTGCAATTAAATCCACTCACATGCCACAGTTTATTTCACTAACAGTGAATGTCAGTCTGGTGCAGGTGATGTTGGGCCCATCACCTATAGAGGAGGAAGTTTATTTTGCAGTGGCTCCCCCATTGAAAGGTGGGCTGACATTTACCAATTTGAAAAATGTGCAAAGTCGCATTAATTATGATCAAGTGAATTAGATAGTTCCTGAATCTGATTAGGATGCTAGGGAAAATATTTATGCCTAGTCAATGTAAACACCATGAGGTAGAACTTACCTTTGCCCCTCCAAGAACGATGGTAGTTGCACAAAAGATCACATGGACAACGGCCAGCACAAAGATGAATATGTGCAGATGATGCAATGCCTCAATGGATAACATTGGAACCTGGCCCTAAAAGTAAGAAGAATCAAATCAAAGGACAAGCTGTTAGTGATAATAACAGACTACTTACTAGTTGATGCTAAGAAATATTATCTGACTACGTAAAAAGAATATCCTTGATTTACAAGCAAGAGGGAGACTCCATTTTCTACAAGTGTTTGTTACCGATATCCATATCTATATGGGAATCCTTTCAGTTCTCACATTTAAGTGGAATTCATATACTAGGTTTTATAAGTTCCATCTTGTGTAAGTGGATCAGTTTTGCCATTCCATTTGACAATAATATGGTCTTTGATGGGACAGAATGGAACATACTACATAAAACACGAACCCCAGATGGATAGAAAAAAGGCCAATGGTAATGGGGATGATAACATATATTTTTGTTTACATCCAATTAACTGAAATTAAACAATGTAAACCTTTTTGCAGTGATTGGCTACAGAGGAACTGGATAATAGTCGTCGCCGATTCCATGTATGTATCTGAGAGTACTCATGGTAGTGGGCCTCTTGTCCAGGAGCATGAGTTCTTTTGCAAGGAAGTAAGTGATATGAAAGTTCTTCAGGAATGCATATGCGACTGATCATAGTTTGAAAGACAGTCAATAGAAGTGATATGAAGCCGAGAAGCATCAACTCTGCATTCAGACATAGCTAACAATACCATCAAAAGGAGAATGAAGCAAGAGAAATCTGACTGATCAGTTATGTTGGGCTTAAAGAGTAAAGCATAATCCATGATAAACCCATGTTGTATACATAAAATTTTACATATAGATTGAGGATCTTGTAGTAAGTATATCAAAACAAAGTGAGCTATGTGACACAAGGAAGTTGGTAAGTTGGGTCTTTGTATTTTTGAAGTTTGGCTTTGTGGAAAATTCATCAAGTTCACCGCAGATGTTGGCCAAGCCAGTTCAACTTCTCCTTCCCCTTTTTCTAAGTAATTTGTTGCACAAAGCACAGCCAAACAAGGCAACTCCAATGAGTTTTGAGCCAATTGAAAAGCTTTAGAACATGCCCATAAATATATTGAAACAAATCAACAGAAGTGTTTTCTTGAGATGACAGATTGACAGAAGTCATGATAGGGTAACAAGAGTTTGTAGCCAATGCAAACCTTCTTTTAGCTTTTGCAAGGCCTCAAAAAGTGAATCCTGGTGACTATGTTTCAAACACTGAGACAGAAACCAAGAAACAACCGTAAGCATTTTAAGACTCTCAGAGGGGGAAAACATCAAAATATAGTAGTTAAATCAAGATATGCATGGGTTATTTGCAACTGTGCATAAGTACATAAATACAGGAGGCAATTATTCGAGAATTTCTTGTGTGCATCCAACAGTACAACATTGATGTGCCTTTTTCCTGTTTGAATTTCAAGAGAAGCCATTTAATTGGCTCTCTTCATTGACAAAAGCCTGAAAAAGCTGAAAAATATAGTAGCTATAGTGTATGGGATATGCATACAAGCAATTTCTCTAAGAGGGCGACCTCAACCACTATCAATCACAAGTGCATGTGGGATATGCATGTCTCTTGATGGGATTTAGGGTGGCAGAAAAATACCCCTTCATGGATATTTTTTAAAATGATAATACCTTTATTGATTTTTGAATATAAATATTAAATACAACCAAAAACACTTGATGAGCTTGTTAGGATAGACTAAGATAGCTATCATCAAGATCATGGTTAAGATTATGACTTTTTCTAGTATGGTAGCCAAGATTACTATTATTCAATCTATATGTTTTTGCATTGCTAATGAAAAACACTGAATTTTACAGTCTTTCCATGCTATTAACATGGTATGTAGAGCTCTTGATCAGAACTATATCCTGGGTCTCTGGAGCCTGATAATCTCCAAGTTCCATATACAGCAGCTCTATGTCCTCTGTTTCATTTTGGCTTTCTTATTTGCACCTTCCGCCTTACAAAGAAGCTCAAAACAAAAAGGTTCATTACATGAACAACAGCCACTTACTGCCTGTAAGTGTGGTTGCCCTCCATTGTATAATTTAGGCTATTGATAACAACATTGGATTTTTTGTTATATCAGATACAATTTGTAAGTGTGGTTCCGTGTATCCGTGAGATTAGTCTCACCTCCAATGCGAAGTGGGGATAACTCAAAGAAAACTGACTCTAACAATGAGTTTTTTCTTTTGCTTATTGTTCTTCTTACTTTTCATTTTTTCTTCTTTGATTTTCTTCTCTATTTTTCTTATTTATTTCTCACTTCTTCTCATTTATTTTTTCATTTCTTCTCATTTTATTGATTTATTTTTTAATTCTTTCATATTTCATTTAATCTATTTTTTCAAAATTATTTTTTCATTTCTTCTACCTTTCCTCCTTCTCCTCCTCTTCTTCTTCAATTTGCTTTCATATTCTTCCCCATTTTTATTCTTTGTAACAATATTTTTTTTATCTAGATTATATTTTCATTTTTTATATTTTTAATAAATATTATTATATATTAAAATATGTAATTTTAATAAATTTTGACTGTCTTGACTTTTTGACTCGATCGAAACTAATTCAAGTTACTGAATTGACTCTACTAAAAAAAAAAATTAAATCAATTTATCAAATACTGGATGAAACTAAACTTAAAATGAAAACAATGAACATGCACTAGAGAACAAACTCTCCTCCCTCCACCTGGGAAATTTCGTACAGGAGCTTTAGCTCATCTCTCTTGACCTCTTCCATCCAGTTGTGAGGTTTTTTTTAATTATAATATTTACTTAAATATAAGGTCTCAAAATCACAATAAATGTGTCAATGTATTTGAATTTATAAAGTTAAAAAATAAAAATAAATTAAAATAAATAAGATTTGCAGCTCTAAAAATATGGTTCAGCTGATTCAATTGAAGTGGTTTTTTACATACTCCGTACCCATGTATAGAACTAGAAATAAGTTCCACAAATTATTGTAGACTATGAAAATTTAAAGATATAAAAATAACTCAAAACGATTAAATTTGTAGTCTTTTAAAAATATGACTTCATTGATCTGATCAAATTCATTTTTTGCAACTCATGTAGAAGTATAACCTTTGCACATATGGTGATTCTTGTGGGTCTCAAGTGTTATCTAATTCAAGACCTTTCTAATTATTTTTTTAGGTCTCACATGTTATCTAACTCATAAAAAAATTAAATATTAAGAAAACTCAGATAATTGAATGTATTAGGAGAAGAGACTCACTACTGAAAATATGGAGAAAAAGGATAAAAAAGAGACTATAGAGTGATTGATGTTATGATTATGATAGACTCAATCTAAATTTAAATTATCAAAATTTATAATATTTAAAAATAAATTCAATTGAAGTGAGAATACAGAGAGTAAGACATGTAAAATTGTGTTCCTGATATTACTCCTCTTTTCCCATCCATTTAAGATAGAATTTATTCAGAGAAAAACAAAAAAACCTTCCTATATATTGGACTTTATGTTTCATTTGTGTTTTTCTTTTTCTAATCATACTGTACAAAATACAAATGCAAGACCATTTAGCAGAGATTGGCATTCTAGCAATAGTGTAATGCTTGTGGGCAAATCCTCAAGTTTTTCTAGTTGATATTTCTTTTGAGTTTTGCCACCTGAATTCTACAAGCATAGTTTTCTACTTTCTCCAATTCATAATCAAGGAGATGATAACAACTCATTGGTTATATCAATCAGAAGCTTTGGATTGGGAAGAGATGATTTGGGTGAGAGAGAAACGGAGAGAGAGAGAGAGATTGAGGAGATTTACCTTTCCCAAGTAGTGAAGTAAGCGTTCGGCGACGAGAGAGATAATGACAATGACAGAGCAAACGAGAGCGACTACCCAAGTCGGAGTGAACTCCAAAGAATCGTATTCCTCCTCCATACTCTGCTTTCCACAACCCACCACTCTGCCAATAGATATCTTCTTCCTCTTCTTTCTTCTTTCTTCTTTCTTCTCAAGGACGGGAGTAATTGATAAACAAAACCAAGAGGGGGAAAGGGTAGTTTCTTATTTTATTTTATAAATGATATGAAAGAAGAAGAAGCGGAAGAAAAAGGGGAAAAAGTGGAGCGAAGTTGTGCGGACAAGAAAGGAACAGCCAAGAAGAAGAAGAAGAAGAAAGAGGGGCCAAGGAAGGAATATATGAGGCACCTGCCTTTGCTTCCTTTCCGTGCAAATGTGCAGGGAGAGTTTAGGAAAATTGGTCCTTGTGTAGGATTCGATTGGCTTGAGAGGAGAGACAATCACATCCAAAAGGAGGGAAAGATAGTACAGACAAAATAGGATGCCATCATGTCACAAATATTGAGAATATTTTTAAATGGAGTGTGATTTTTTTACGACTATTTTTTTTTACAGTGGTTTTTTTTTAAAAAAAAATAATTTTTAATTTTAGTGCATAAAAAATAAATGAAATATTTATTTTATTTAAATAAATAAATAAAAAAGAAAGAAGAAAAATTGAAATAAATTTAAACACTGCATCAATCACTCCTCTTTTCTTCTCTTATCTTTTTCCTTCTTTCTAAAAATAAAAATAATTTTTTTTAAAGAGTACACTGCAAAAAAAAAAAAATGATTGTGCAAAAATCACTATCCTTTTGAAATTTATCATATTTTTTGATAAAATATCAATCATTGTTACTATCTAAAGATCTATGATATTGTAGTAAATTCTTAATAATATCAAAATAAATAGTAATATTGTAATAATATCTTAATAAATTTCTTATTAATATTTTATTTATTATATTCCTATTCTTTTTAAATCTTATATTTTCTGTAAGAATTTCTTGTTTAAGAATTTAAAAATAACGGTATCCGTGCCAATTATCCGATTGGGAGGGAGATGAAAGAAGAGTTTAAGACAGAAAACGAGGGAAATACGTCTACCATTGACGTTCCTTTCTTCCTCCTTTCTAAATGGTCCACCGACTAATGAGTACTGTGGCCCCTCACCACATGTAAACGCACTAGATTTTATTTATTTATTTAACATTTTATTAAATATCTATTTATATGAATTATTTTTCTACATTAATTATGTAAATAACAAGTAGCCATCTTTTGATGGATTATTACTTATTGAAATTCAGTTCATTTAGAATTCTTGGTGATTTGATATAACAAAATGAAATGAAGGGTCAATGCTATTTTTCCTACTTTCTTATTATTTTTATATCTTTATTAGATGATTAATATAAATCTAAAATTATTTATTCTCATTTGAAATAATTGATATACTTTAAAAATACACACAGAGAACTTTGTATGGTCACTTACCTGCGCACATGGCTAGTCGGTGGCCTGATAAGGTGAAGTTCATTGATTGCCATTGTAATGATGTAGGGGAATACTGATGGAGTGTTAATATAAGAAAAGTTTCCCATTTTTTTTTTGTCTCACTTAAATTTTCATATGTACACATACGGTAGATGTGTAAAGAACTAAGGAGAGTGGTCTTTTTTTTTTTATTTGTTGAGGGGATTTTGATTGTAAGATTTTTTACAAACAAAAATAAAAATTGATCATCAAATTAAACCTTCGTATTAACAAAAGTTGAAGTTTGCAAGACATATTTTCCTTATAAACCAATTGAAATGATGGACTTTAACAACTTATCATTCTAGGATATCTTACTATGTGCCACAAGATTTGATACTTTTATGTAATCTTCTTCTCCATTTTGAAGTGTCTATATCACTTTATATGTTCTAGTGACGGGATATCTTCATTTTCTGTAAGATGTCTTATCCTCGATCTTATGAGGTGCCATATCTGATTCATAGTACTTATGGGTATTGTCATAGATTTAAGATTTTTCCAATGATCACCACAAAGTGAGGTCAGCAGATTTTCATAATTATATAGAAAGAAAGAGTTGTTTCAATATTGAGGGGATTCAACATTTTCAAAACTTTCATTTTAAAAGCCTCTCTTATTTGTATATGAGGATTTGAGTGTTTATAAGGTAGATTTTCGATCATAAAAAGGGATTTAGAGTTCATATCAAATTTGTATTTGTATGAGTTCTTATAATTAATCTATTGTTTTTGTAATTTCCCATATGCTACATGGAGTTTCACAATCAGCATTTTGAGAGAAAGCATGTAGTATATGGTTGTATTGATATTGATGATGTGAACAACAAATTAAGAGAAAGGAGAAGATGGAGAAATTGCATATTTATCATAGATTGGACTCCACATGATGGAGTGTGATGGATAGAGAATTTTATGAAAATAAAAATATTTTCTATCCAATCATTATAACTTTTTTAAATGAGTCATAAAAAATTAAAAGCTTATAACAATATTTTTTTTAAAGTCTCTCAAAATGTCAGACGTTGGAGATTTCTAATTTTATATATAGAGACTCCACATTTATCATGAGCTGAGCTCCATGTGATAGAGTGTGACGGATAAAGAATTTATAAATAATGTAATTCAAGAGAAATTCTTTCATTCAATCTTTATAACTTTTTAAGATGGATCATAAAAAATTAACAATTTATTCAAAAACAAGGAGAAAAATAATTAGATGGGGTTGGGGTTCAAATTTTATCCACCTATTTGCCCTTTTATTTTCTATATATATCCCAACCAAATTAATATGGCTTATTTAAAAATTTAATAAAAAAATCTCCTTAAATGAAGAGATTTTATAGTCTCTCTAATGTTTTGTGTTTTTAATGAATAAAATTTAAAATTCATGTGCTTGCGACAGGATAAAAACCAGGGAGCAGTACATTGTGTATTATAAAGTGAGACCCAACTTTGGCTACTCCATTGTAATGCTTTATACCTAAATATGAATTTAAAGTCATCACTTTCAATATGTGGAGCAAACATCGATACATATCGAATCAATAAAATTATTTTCTAAGCAATTAAAAATTGAATCATTTTAATTTTAATTTTAAAAATTTTAAACTCATTTTGGCCTATGCATAATTATAAAGCCCAAAATAAAGCATGCTTTTCGAGCCTCTGAAAATTGGAAGCCTCAAGACATGTACAATCCTCTTTATACATACACGGATAATTTTATGGAAAGTGACCATTTGGGTTGAAATGAGAATCAAACTCGTGATTCCCACTACCTTAAATTGAGTTTTTGACTATCACTCTAACTCATTTGAGTTAAGTAAGGAGATCGTGAGAGTAAATGTTAGTGTTTATTTCTCATATAATTTAAAATCATTAGATATTTTATTTACATTTCTTGCCACTCAATTGAATTGGTTATTTGATTAAAATGTACACTACAATAAAAACAAACATTAGTTTGAGTCTTTGAGATGTTTGTTCAAATCCAAAAGCTAAAATGGATTTAAAATCTGCATCCAAACTCATTCATTTTATTTCAGTTATTTAAGACTTTTAAATTTTTGAATGTTCGTTTAAATCTCTAAACGAATTTTGTTTTAAGCCTGAAATGAAGACAGTGAACTTGAGCCCAAATTGGCCCAGGAAAACCTTTCACTGGCCCATTTTTTAGTCACATTTTCAGCTGGGCTCTGAGTGGACTCAAGCCTTGATCAGGCTTGAAATGTGATGTATTCCAATCCAAACCTGGCTCCTGATAATAATGCCATTAAGAAATTCTTCAAGACATAATCCATTTTCTGAAGAAATTCAATTCAAATGGGATAATAAATATAATAATGAAGATGGTTTCCAATAAATAAATAGTAAACATGATATCAGACCACAAGCAATATTGATCTTTGATTAATTTATGAATTTTTAATTCAAATTGGCGAATCTTTCATTTTTAAAATTATGCTACTTATGCCCATTTCATCCTAACTATTTTTTGATCTGAATCCTCCATGATTTCAATGGTAAAGGCCCCTTATAAGGTGATTAAAATGAAAACTAAATGTTTGGCATAATCGTGGATTAGCCAATTATTTTAAATAAAAACAGCTCGGTAAGTTGATCTTAATATTAAAAAAAAAAATAAGATGAATTAAAATTGAGAGTTTGATGCTCTCAGCATCAATTGAGACATATTCAGAATTTATTTTTCACGTTCGAACACCTATAATAATCTTTAGAGTTTGATACTTATAGTTATCAAATCAATAACTTTTATCTTATCAATATTCATAATTGTTTTTCTTAATTGAGGGCAAGATCATATAGGCTAAGACGTGCCAAATTGACCTGCATCGCTGCATTTGTTATGGGCAATATGTTCTTTTACAAAATTAAATTTCACCAGAAGTCGAAACTAGGGTTGCAACTTGCAACTCAGAAAGGCTAGGCTGGGTTTTTAGGTTTGTCCGGGGCCTGAATTGCAATTTAAGGACTTGACTGCTGAGTCCAAGCCCGAGTTAACTTGAACCAGTCCAGGGGTTGAAATTTCAGCGAATACGGTGCATATCAGCCAATATATCTCGGGATTTCCATGGCCGAGATATCTTGGCCGATACGCATAGCAAATGTTTAAATATCGGCCGATATATATCGTACAATATGTATCGATATTTTTATACCGAACGATATCGGCCGATACGATATGTATCGGCCGTATATACATATTATCGGCTGATATGGCCGATATTTGGTCCGAAATACCTGTCTGAATATCGGCCGATATTCATAAATATTGGTTTTTAAATTTTTTTTTTTTAAACACCGATACGGTTTTTAACGGTTTTTTGCGGTTTTTAACGGTTTTTTGCGGTTCGACACGGTCCGTCCGATACGGCTTTCACGGTTTTTTGCGGGTTTTGGTGGTTTTTTACGGTTCGTCACTGTTTTTTGCGGGTTTTTCACGGTTCCGATATCGGTGGAGAGAGAAAGTGCCGATATCGGGAGGAGAGATAAAAATATCGGCCGATATATCGGCCTGACTGATTTTTTAACCCCTGACGCATAGTATTGGTAAGAGACAGAAAAGTTCGGCCGAATATCGCCCGATTTTTATTTTTTATTTAAAAAAAAAAACAAATTTCGGCATGGGCCCGGTCGATATCTCGACCAATTTTTATTTTTTATTGAAAAAAAATAAATTTCGGCATGGGCCCGGTCGATATCTCAGTCGATATTTATATTTTTAATTTTTTTTATTTTTTGTAAATGATTTTTTTCCAAAAAAAAAACCACCTAGATTTTCAAAAATAAAAAAATGAGGAGAGAAAAATCTCGGCCGAGATCAAAGATCGGCCAAAAATTTGACTCTGCCGCATTTTCGGCCCCTAGTAACTAGTCAAACCCGAGTCCGATCCAAAGTTTTATATATAGGCCGAGTTTGATTTCAAACCGAAATGTATATACATGCTTATATGGGCTTGGATTTCTTTAGCGCTAAAAGGATTTTTTGTATTTTTCTATAAAATAAGAACTATATATTACATAAATATAGGTCAAATTCGAGTGTTCAGGCCAAATTTGGGCTCTTATATAATAGACCCGTGCCTGATATTTTGGGCCAAAAGTGAGCCCCATGTGAGCCCCAATCAACTTGAACCCAATTTTTATTTTTATTTTAATTTCTAAGGTAGGCCCAAGTCAAATTGCACTCCTAAGTCTAAAACAGCAAATTCTAAACCCATATTAAAAACTCCACCTGACTCTAGATTTTACCCAAATGATGAATCTAAATATACATTTTTCTCATTTCAATATATGGGTATAAATCTCAGCAAAAATCGGCCGAATATCGGTTGTGGGCCCGGACCGATATTTACCCATATGGTCGATATCTGCTGATATATATATAACCTTTTTTATTTAATTTTAAATGATTTAAAAAAAAAAACCAAGGAGATTTCTTAATTTTTTTTTTAAAGAGAGATAAAGATCTCACCCAAGATCTTAAAAGATTGATTTGCAATCATCACCTTTGAAACTTATACCCTTGAGAGTATCTTTGGGCAGCAGACGTTAACCATCATGAGAACTCCGCCCTTTTCTTTTGCCATTAATTCGTTCATTGATTACATTTTAGAGTCACTTTAACTTAGGAATCAGAGGTCTCGGGTTGAGTCTTTTACTCATTTGATACCCATTGTTTGCAGAGGCACCGCATGCATTACAAATTTTACTAAATATCTTCGTACTCGAGAAGAATTGGCGATTTCTATCAATCATGAGAATACATTCTTGCAGTCCTCTACTATCCCATCATATCTTCTACTCTCAGTTGAAAATGGGAAAAAAATACAAATCCTGAAAAAAAAAAAAAAAAGTGAAGAGAACGGGGAATTAAAATCCAAGTACCAGATCAAATCAAGCTACAACAAATCACCCATGTTGAAAGAGTATTTTCATCCTTTCACCCACAGGTGCAAAAAACGCCCGGCCGATATGATTTTCTCTCATCTTTCTTTTTTTTCTTTTAAATATCGGTATTATTTTATTTTTTTATTTTTTCTGAATTAAAAAATATAAAAAACCGAAAAGAAACTGTTTTTTTTTTTAAAAAAAAAATTGAAAATGTAAATATTGGCTAATATTAGTTAATATTTAAAATATCAGCCGATATTATGACCCGAGTCCATCACCGTTTTGATTTTTTTTTTTTAAATACCACATATCGGCCGATATCAGACCGATATGATTCGGCGATATATCGGCCATATCGGCCAATATGAAAGTTGTACGGCCGACATCTGTAGCCCTGCTTTCACCCATGTTGAAAAATACATTGACTTCAATGAAAATACCAAAAAAAAAAACCTTTATATTGCATTTTAATTATGTGTTCTGAAATTTTTCTAGAGATGGTACATTTCAGTGATTCAGATTTGGGGGAGGGAAGGAATGGTCTTCTAATTGGGTGAACTCTCTCTCTTTTCCAAGGTGTTTAGATGTTTTAATCTGGCTTTATATTGTTTTAATCATTCATAATCTGGTGTTCTTTAAACTCTTGTAAGTGCCTTTCTTCTGTGTGAATGGTCTATTGGATATCAGAGAGAAAGATATTGAAGAAGGTGAAAGGAAGGAGAAGGGAAAAAGAAAGACCAACAAAATATATTGAAACATGATGAGTAGTTATTTAGACATTCCATTGATATCTTTTTTTTAAATTTATGGTGAAATTATTATTTTGCCTTTCCGACATATATTCGGAGGATAAAAGATTTTTCAAAATCAGAAAGGCAAAATGATAATTTTACTCTAAATTTTGAAAAAATGATGTCTCCTATCAGAAAAGTCGGGTGTCTAAATGACCATCCAACATGACACGTAGAATACACTGAATTCATCAAATAAAAGAAAATTTTATAAATCAAAGTGTGTAGTGAGATTGTAAGAATATCAGTGGGTCATTACAGCACCTCAGTATATTCAGATAGCCTGTGAATATATTAAAAACAGAAGGAGGAGGTTAGAAGGCAAGCATTACTCTATATTCTAAAGCATTACTCTATATTCTAAAGGAGACCAGTGCTCATGAGCCTCGTGTATCTTCCTAACTTTTGCACCAAATATCTCAATGGTGATTTTTCAAATTTTACTTTTTTATTTTACATTATCAAAATTATTATAATATCTAATCGCTCTAGTATCTATCATATTCTTTATCTTTTCAGTTACGCTTTAAATAGTTTTCCTTGTTTCCTAATGTTTGCTATGTTTAACCTTTCAACTCTATGTATTGAAGCTAACTCTAATCTTCTATTTAATTTGGACGAATTTCCCTCATTTGATCTTCAATCGGTGTTATTTTGGCATTTCTAAAATAAGACTCTAAAAATCGTACAAATAAATAAAGAAATGATCATGAAGCAATCACTGAATTTTTTTTCTTCTGCATTTTGTAAATGTGAAGCATTCACTAATCATTTCCCTTTGAATTTGAGGAATAATTCTCTACTTGGGATTGTCTAAATTCTCTAAATTAATTTAGTTTTAAGCATGGTAGGACTAAAATAAAATTTGGTCCAAACTCAGCTTCTTCTGTTTCATTTCAGTCTATTTCTTTCATTTGTAAAATAATACAGGTATAGATTGTAAATGTCTTGCAAGCCAATGGACATATGTTTGATATTAAGTTTAGTAATTCCTTTTGAGTTAATTTCGAGGAGTTGGTCTGACCGTCAATAATTTGTTTTAAAAAGTTTAGGTTTTACCTTTGATTCACTTTTATCTTTAAAAAGACACTCTCTATTGAACTTATCTCGTGTATGTGAATTAGAAGATGTACACATACCTCGAAGATGAATAAGGTGAAACGTCTGAACAACTTAGTTAAAAAAAAAAAAAAATTATCTTAAGTTTGTTTTTCTTTTTATTTTTTTCAATAGGGAAAATTTTATGAATCTAATTTAGACAAAATGATGGAATTTTGCTAGAGTAGGAAGGGTGGTGGTCTTCAATAGCTCATCATCTGACACACTGGCTTCTGTCCTTTGCTAAGCTCACATGCATTGACAGGTCTACTTTTGGTTGCAGCAAATTTTATTCTGATTTAATGAACACGCAAAGAAACTGTTGAAAGGAAGCGGTGAGAGTAAATAAAGTGAATGGGGAATTGATTCATTTAGCAATTACTAATTAGCAGTAAATCCAGTAATACGCTCTAAAGTATAAATACTTTAATACTTGTGTTGCCATTTAATATTTTCATTATTCTTGCTTGCTCAAAAGAAAAGGTAATCTGATACAGATCTTACTACTATTCTCGACACATACACAAACAATATCATACATATGCATTTGTTTTTTTTTTTTTTTTTTTAATTTAAGTGTAGAAAACTGTAGGATAGTCAGCGTAAAACTCCTACAAGTAAGCCCATTACCTATAGAACCAAAATTATTGAACCCACAAGCGAGAGACAATGAGTTAGGATGAGTCCATTTAGGTCAAGTTGAGTTTAGGTCAGATTACCCATTCTTCTCCCGATGCCTATCCATTTATTAAAAGGGTCAACACCTCTAAACTTATACTGCTTTGAAAAGTCAACTCAAAGCCATTCACCCTAGGTTGACAACCCATTTAACTAACCCAAACTTAAACCCATTTAGATCCACTTACTCATTTAGGTATTTTGGTTTATACTTGTTTGGACATGCAACTGTGATAGTGTTGGCATCGGAACATGGGCAAGTTAATACTGACCAGTTATTTTTTAGGCATATTGATTGTATAATTTGAAAATAACTCACGATTACATTCTTCTTCTTGTTATTTTTTTTGAATTTATGTGTGTGAAACTACGGGAAACCTAGCGTTAAATCTCCACGGGTGATACTCACTACTCTTAAAGTACACCAAATTAGGCCATGGAAATTTAAACTTCACACCTCCCACTTCTTGAGTTATTATTATTAAGTTAAACCAATCAAACTTTTTAGTAAGACTTGATAACAAGATTACTCATTGAATGAGTTTAGACCTCATACCTAAGGTACAAATATTGGCCGATACATATCGTATCGGCCGATATATATCGGTTTTTTAAGACCGAGTAATATCGGTCGATACGATAAGTATCGTCCGTACATATTGAATATCGGCCATAATATCGGCCGATATTCATAAATATCGGTATTTAATTATTTTTTTTAATTATTTTTTTTAAAAACACCGATACTGTTTTTTACGATTTTCAACGGTTCAGGGTTCACGGGTTCTCAAGGTTTTTTGCGATTTTTCACGGTTCTGATATCGGAGGAGAGAGAAAATACCGATATCGAGATGAGAGATAAAAATATCGGCCGATATTACGGCCGATATATCGGTTAAACCGATATTTTGACCGTGCCTCATACAACTCGATGTATTATATATGAAAATTGTTGAGTTGGATCAGCTCTCCAATTCTCCCAACCATTACTTACTCATATATAGGTTATATGAACTTAATATATATATATATATAGTGTGATCCTTGTCAAAATGATCCCAATATGGTGGGTGGGCCAGCAACTCACCGATTGAACTTCTCAATTTTAGAAAGAAAACACTTGATTCGAAGCATTTTGTTCTCTCATCATAAAAATTTTGGTCATGAGGAGAGAGAAACCTTGAGGGGAAGTTCAGCTTCAAACAACTAAAACCAGATCGTTTGTCATGAGGAACAACCAAAGGAGATCTTGTTTCAACCATTTGATCATCTTGCCATGGTGTAATGAATGAGATTTGCTACTTATTTTTGATTCACCATTGAGCCCAACCTAGACCCCAATCCTGATCAGAAAGTATAGTCCAAGTTGGTTGGTATACTTTAGTCTCTCTCTCTCTCGTGCAAGCTTGAGTCTGCAATAAATCCAAAGCTGATCTTCCCTCAACTCACCGACATGCTTATACCCAACTCTCAAAACTACAAAATTCTATTGCACTATAAAGGAACTACCTTCCTTTCACTCCCTCTTCACACCCTTCTCCACCATCTGTCAGCAATGGCTTACACTCCACACCAGTTCCCACTCCTCTCTCTCGTTCATATCTTTTCCATCATTTTGATCATCACCCAAGTAACCATCGCCACCCGCCAAGTTCCAAATGCCGCCAAGGACACCGAGATGAAGCACCCTGAGACTTTCCTCGACGGAGAAGGAGGCCTTCAGATTCCGGGTATCGGGCAAGTTACGCTACCCAATATACTTGGCGGCATTGTTGGAGATGAAAGCACAGCTGCTGCCGGTGGCATGCAAGGAAGGTACATTCCGGGACTGGACGACACATTTGTGCCGAACGCGGGACTAGAAATACCCAACCCTTTTGTTGCTGCAACTGTTCATCCCAGTGCTAAGGCAGCTGATGCTCCTTAAAGACCTGCTTTCAATAACAAAGTTGTTCTGATGGTTCTCATACTATGAATAACTCAGGCTTTAGGAGTTAGAAATTAAATTATCAGTATTTATGGTTGGCTTATGATGCTGTTTCTCTTAGATAAGATCAGTGGTTGATGGTTAATAGGCTCTTTTGTTTGATCTGAAATTTCGAATAAATAATATAAAGATCGAATCGTCTACTTGAGGAAAAAAATTATTTGCAAAATGTGAGTTTTGTTTCTGATAATATGGATTTCACATAAGGTGAGATGAACTGTATTGATATATAAAACTACCCATAAGCTTTGTGTATCAGGTAAGTTCAAGAGGAGTAAAATCCAAGACTTCTAATCTAATCATAGAAGTGAACTTTGAACTTTGTTATGCAATGTAGACCACGTCTACACTCTTCATTAATCTTAAAGAAGAAGTGCATAAAAAAAACCAGGCGCTGATATATCTTTCTTCGTATGAACTCGTATATACACAACTATATATTAAGAATTTTGTTGTATCTTTTCGATGACAAATTAACTAAAAGATAAATCAAGTGTCTCTTATTATAAAATTAATTTTTTCATTAGTTTGGTGATGAGAAATGAACTAAAGAAAAAGCCGAGTGTTCCTTATTATAAAAAATATCAAAAAGTATTTATTCATTCCCTCACAGGAAACTTAGAGACGGAGAGAGGCTAATGATCCCATATTTAATTATCTCTTACTCTCGTACATATATGCATTGCTAGTGAACCACACCTATGTTATGCAGTAACCTAACTTCAAAGCAAATACAAAGAAGATTCGGCCATAATAATGGGTTCCACCAAATACTTCAATTTATGAAATTGGAGGTCTCTTTAAGAAATCAAAGTTAGAGAGCAAAGAAAATCAAAACCAATTAATTCCAAATTCATGAAAAATGACCAAATTAAGAAAATTATTTTCTAAAAGTTTTTACAAACCAATAGAAATTAATTCAATGAGCAAATCATGAAAAATGTCGCACATAAGCATGCTATCATCCCCATGGCAGATTTAAGAGAGGCAGAATCCACCACTATTAGACATATTGGAGGGTGGCAATCCATCAATTAGCCACTTCATTAAAATATGCCAAACTTCTAAGGCTTCCTTCTGCCTGATTCAGTTGAAAATTTGTTCATTATTTCAAGAATAATGGAACAAACCAATGATAAGTTTATGAGATCAACATATTTGTTGCACTAAATCAATAATATGGTCATCAACTATCGAAGGCAAATGCTCATTGGTTTCATACATAGTTTTCAGATTCATTTTAGAACCCATTCTAATTTTGCAGTTTCCCACATATAAATTAAAAAAAAAGGGTCCAATATTTGAATCATTTTGGTATTTTGTATTGAAAAAGACTTTTTATAAAAAAAATAAAAAAACTAAAGAATATAATAAAATATAGAGACAATAATTCAAATTTATAAATATATTTAAATTAATTATTTTACACTAATTTGCATAAAAACATAAATTATTCTTAAATAATAATTATGCTGGTAAAACAGATTGGCTCCGTGATTCAAATAACGTGAAAAACGAAGATGGCAAAAAGTTCAGGCATACCTGCAAATGGACAAATAAAGAACTGAGAAGAGTAAAATACAGAAACGAGGGCATCACATAAGTGAGAAGAAACAAGGGAATAACTCAGGTAAGGATAGAGTTGTCATCAAAATGGGTTAAAAAAATTGCCACTGTAAAGCATATCATTTCGACCATTTTTCAAATTAAATTTCACATTAATTAAAATTTAATGAAAATATCTTAATGTGATTAATATAATTTATAGAATATTCGAGTGATTTTCTAAAAAACCTTTCTAAAAATTAATCAAACTCGAATTTTCTAAGAAAATTCTCATGTTAGAGTTTCTAATGAAAAAACTAACAAAATAATATACAAATTTTTTTTTAATTTAAATGAAGAGCCTCTGATATAATTTTTAAGTATTCATGTAATTTTTTTAAGATTTTTTACTTTTTATGAAATTTAGATCTTTTACAAAAAACATTATAAACTATAATGGAAGATTGTCACTATGTATATTAAAGACCATAATTTCATATTAAATATTTCTTTATATTGTCTCGTATTTTCTAATAAAAATAGACATTTTAAATTTTAAAGATTTTGTCAAAATTTGAAATATACTTTATTGATATAGAAATTTTGACTTTAAAGATTCCAATAAACTGTTTTTAATAAAAATATGCTTATACTAGATTTTTCGATTTTCTTATTTTTCTCATTTTTCTAAATAAAATAGAAAAAAATAAAAAGAGGACCGTATGGCATCGTCCAATACTTTTTAACAAATAATTTTCAGTACTAATGGTGCTTGCTTTAAATATGTAACTCAAAATTTATTTAAAACGGGCCTCCTGTTCACTTGAAGAACTAGGGCCCATGTCCCATTTAAAGCTCTTATCTTTATTTGCATTACTTCAGCAGTGTCTTAAAAATAAAATAAAAAACTGTGTGCGAATGTATTTAACTCTAAGCAGACACATCAAAACATAGAAGTTTTCAACTTGCATTTAAAAAAAAAAAAAAAACAGACCCAAAAGCGCATCAACAACCGATTGAAGAGAAGGAACAAATAACTAAATAAGACACAAATAGCCATGATTTTGCTTTTCCAAAAAAGGAAAGCTAATGACAAAAGGAAAAAAAAAAATTTGAAGACTTGAACAACATGACTTGACTGGATCAGTAATAAAAATGCAATTTCGTTCTAATAACATGAAAAACTATTTATCTAAGTTTTCAAAGAGACGAGAAAGGGTGTGGAAAACTCATTATCCTTATTGGGCATATACATTCTAGCAAGAGGTATGAACAGTTCATGCTCTAATATCCTTTTCTTTCTTTGATTCTTCTATAGTGACTGCTGATAATGTTTGGCCAAATTGTATGCTAACTTGTGTTTTTCAATGCCCTGGAGTGCATGAAAATTTGAGAAGGGCGGCCAATCAACTGGAGATGTGACATTGAGGCTGGCTGTTCATCATGTAATGCTGCATTGGTGTCCATAGATCGACTGCTTATCTGATTGATGCCCACAAACCAAAAATATATTTTTCAGTAAATCCCATCCCATCATCAAGATGCATTTCTGTTCAACTGCCTAAGGAATTGCTGCTTTCATTTTGCGCACCCAGCACCACTTTCATCTACAACACAACATACGCTAGCCCCACCTCAGACCTTGTTCAGATTAGAATCCATCTGCATCTTGTGGGCTACCCATCTGCACCATCCACTTCATGTTTGCCCAACCTTCTAATTGGATACCCATATTCTTATCCCACAAGACCAATGACAGCCCATGATCCAGTGATCTACACATACAAAACACAAACAGAGAGAGAGAGAGAGAGAGAAGATGGGAGGGGAGCATTCAGAAGGCAGCAAAAATCTGACGCGAACCTCACAGAGAGACAGACGTGGTTGCAAAAGTCGCTGTAATGCAAGAAAAGAGGTTGATGGTGACTGTTGTCCCCACAAATAGGAGGAGGAGACATGAATGACTTTAGTTTAGATACAGCCAAATCAATAATGGAGACGATATCATTTCCTTGTTGAGTGAAAAAAGTTGGACCTGAATTAAAGGCTCTATGATTATGTCATAACCAATTGAGTGCTTAGGCCATCAATTAGTGATTCTGAACCCATGAGCATTTTATCAATAAGAGAGAGAAATAGGTACCAAATAACGATGCAAATCTTTTTTCATTAACAGCAGAAAGTTTTAAAACCTAGCTTGCTTTGTAGTATTGGTTGCTGTGAGTTGTTGCCAAACGTAAAACTGCTGCATGACATGATTTCCCAACACCACCAACGACAAGGGCAAGTGTAGTTCCAAGATGGAAGCTGTAATGCTTGTAATCCAAGAACAGGGAGGAAGTGAGGCTTTTTCTAGAGCCCCTTTCAACTGGGCTATATATGATGGAAAGATAATCTATTCGTCTGCACATCTCCAAGACCCAAAAAAGCCTTAATAACTCAGATTGAGATGGCAGAACTTCAATCAGCCAGCCTATCTCAACCAACTGCAATCTAGGATGACGATGATCAAGTTGGGTCAGATTCTAATCAAATTAAATGTGTTGGGCTGGATTAGTAGAAAATGAAAGAGAAACAGACTTTCTTTAGCCTTTGAACAAAAAGAAAATAGAAATAATGAACTATATATATATATATATATACCCTTCCCACTTCCACTATATGGTTCATGAGAACAGACTCAGGCATCACTTGGCTAACACACCAGTACATGTACAATGAATTTAAGTCGGTGCAATGAACTGACAGCCAAATATGCATAAGCAGGCAGAGAGAGTTGAACCAAAAACGTAAGATGACTAGGCAAATTAAGAATTTCATATACCAAAAGCTTAAGAGAAATTATCAATCTAGCAAAGATAGTGTAATGACACATCAGGCAAAAGCAAAGAGACCAGTTTTCTAGAGCTAGTAACATGGGCAATATGAACTACAACAACAATAAAACCTCAGATTTTACTTGTAGAAGAGCCTCAGTTTTCCTCCAGGCACACAAGAATGTAGCAAAAGAAGCAAGATGCTTTCAAAACCAAAAGCACACCTAGTCAACCTCCTCCATCTTGCTTCCCTCAGCATCATCAGCATCCTCAAGTGGGGGCATTTCTGTGTCGGCATCACCAGCGCCAGCATCCTCATCGATGCTCAGGCCCAACTTGAGCATCCTGTGGATCCTGTTGCCAAAGGTGTTTGGATCCTCGAGGCTGAAACCTGAGGTAAGCAGGGCAGTCTCAAAAAGCAGCAGGACAAGATCCTTCACTGACTTGTCATTCTTATCCTCATCGGCTCTCTTCCTCAGCTCCTCCATAATCGGATTCTCAGGGTTAATCTCCATTGTCTTCTTGCTTGACATGTAGCCTGCCATGCTACTGTCCCTCAGAGCCTGTGCCTTCATGATCCTCTCCATGTTGGCTGTCCACCCATACTCCCCAGTCACCAAACAGCAGGGAGAGTCCACCACACGATCAGAAACCACAACTTTCTCCACCTTGTCACCAAGGACATCCTTGATCACCTTGCACAGGCCCTCAAACTTCTCCTTGAGGGATTCCTTCTTTTTCTTCTCATCCTCAGACTCATCGAGCTTCAAGCCTTCCTTGGTTGCTGAGACAAGCTTCTTACCCTCAAATTCTTTCAATTGACCCACTGCATACTCATCAATTGCATCAACCATGTAAAGAACCTCATAGCCCTTCTTCTTAAGTTTCTCAAGGAAGGGTGAGTTCTCAACTGCCTTCTTGCTCTCACCAGTGATGTAGTAAATGTCATTCTGGCCATCCTTCATCCTTGTCACATAATCCTTCAGACTTGTCAACTCATCCCCACTCTTCGATGAGTGATACCTCAGCAACTCAGCCAACTTTGTCTTGTTCTGAGCGTCCTCGTGGATCCCAAGCTTCAGGTTCTTTGAGAAAGCCTCATAGAATTTGTTGTAATCCTCCTTGTTCTCCGCAATCTCAAAGAAGAGTTCAATGCACTTCTTGACAAGATTCTTCCTGATGACCTTCAGGATCTTGTTTTGCTGAAGCATCTCACGGGAGATGTTCAGGGGCAGATCCTCAGAGTCGACAATACCCTTGATAAAACTGAGGTATTCTGGAATCAATTCCTCACAGTTGTCCATGATGAAGACACGCCTGACATACAACTTGATGTTGTTAAGCTTCTTCCTTGTGTCAAAGAGATCAAATGGTGCCCTCTTTGGTACATAAAGGATGGCCTTGAACTCAAGCTGGCCCTCCACAGAGAAATGCTTCACAGCAAGATGCTCTTCCCAGTCATTAGTCAGACTCTTGTAGAAAGCAGAATACTCTTCTTTTGTGATCTCTTCAGGCTTCCTCATCCAGATGGGCTTCTGCTTGTTGACCAAAGACCACTCATAGGACACCTCCTTTATCTTCTTCTTTTTCTTTTCCTTCTCTTCATCAACATCCTCCACCTTGCCCTCCTCATCCTTCTTCTCTTCTTCATCCTCATCATCAGATATCTCCTTTTCTGTGGTCTTCTCCGTCCAGAGAGATATTGGGTAGCTGATGAACTCAGAATGCTTCTTGACAAGATCCTTCAGACGGCGTTCTTCAAGGTACTCCAGCTACAGACATAAGTAGCCATATTTCAGAATGCATGTCATCAAGTCTACTCAATAATGAACAAAATGGCTCGTAAAACAAATTAAAAACAATGGCATGCCTTGAACAAAATATGATGTTCAAACATCATTTAAAATATGTTCTTTTCTGAGATACTAAATCACAAAGGTATCTCAACACAAATCACATGAAAAATATGTCAGAAGGAAATGATGCTTCCCTGTTCACACAATACAAGAACCATATCATTTGTGGGTAGGCTGCTGTCTGACTGAAGACATCTTTTGCACAATATGCATTGTTTATCTCTAGGAAGATCAATTAACCCAAGCAGTTTACTTGTCTAGACATTGATCCAGAAGGACTGGTTTATACCACCCCCTCCTATTCTACCAATGCAGAGCAATGAATCAAACAGAATCCTAATGTGGTTCTAATGTGGTTCTAATCTCTCAAAAACAAAAAGGGATCCCATTGTTGATAAATTCTTTGTGATCATGTAGTTCTCACCATTGTAAGGGCATGGGAAAATTTGCCACAACATAATCAACCACGAAACCAAGAGTCACTAGACAGAAAAGACAACCTGATCCACAGTCCACAAAACATTCAAAGAGAAAAGTATGCACATAGGAATCAAAAATCAGATTTTTTGAAAGAGATCAGGAGTCACGACTGGCTATAGTTGTATTAATGCCTCTTTTAGGAAAGTCAAACGCATTGAATAACATGGCAATAAATCAGCATATTTCCCCTAATATATGCATTTTTTATTTATACATTGTGATGGGAGGACTATTCTAAGGTCCCATTAAACAACTGAGACGTGTTGATGGCCATTTAAACAAAACTCCCCAATGCATCCTTCCAATTTTCAGGCTCCACTCACTTGAGAAAAGTACACAATTCAGGCCCACGCACTGAGCACTTTTCTTAAAGAAAAAAGAAATGCATGTCAACCACAACCACATGATTGATCAAAACACACAGCAAATTAACAATCATAACTTATTTCCATATGAGTAGCACTGCAACAAATATGTACCAAACAAACACGCCATGACAAATGATCATATTCTTTCAATAACATAAACCTCAAAAAATTTAAAGAGAAAAAATAACTGAAGCAGGAATACAGGATTGAGCACAATCTCATACCTGATCCTCCTTGAGGAAGAGGGTGATCTTTGTGCCTCGTCCAAGGCTCTCTCCTGAAGTGTCTCTAGTAACAGTGAATGAACCACCAGCCTGTGACTCCCAGACATATTGCTCATCATCATTGTGCTTTGTTGTCACCACCACCCTCTCCGCAACCAGGTAGGCAGAGTAGAAACCCACACCAAACTGCCCAATCATGCTAACATCAGCACCAGCTGAAAGGGCTTCCATGAACTCCTTGGTCCCAGATCGCGCAATTGTGCCAAGATTATTCACCAAATCTTCAAGCATCCGAACAAAAATGTGCCACATTTCAGTTAACAAATAAACAGTACCTCAAGCTTTCATTTAATACTTTTTTATAGTAATGAAGCACATACCAGCCTTGGTCATGCCAATGCCAGAGTCAATGATGGAGATGGTGTTGTTGGTCTTGTCTGGAATAATGTGGATGAAGAGCTCTGGCTGGGCATCCAGCTTGCTCTTGTCTGTCAAGCTCTCAAATCTAATCTTGTCCAAAGCCTATTGATTTTCCATTTCACATGATTTAGATTTAGAATAAAAAGATTAACGAGAAACATTAACATAAAAGAAACAAATGTTTTTTTAGCACATCTTCCACAAAAGAACTGTGGAAATGAAAAATTAATTACATTCTAAAACTACTATAAAATTTTCACATAAAATGGCTTCCACAACTCTCATCTTTCAACAATTTTAGTAGAGATACATATCAATTTTTGTATGTTGTATCGGCCGATATATACCATATCAGGCATACAAGGACAGTATTGGCTGAAACATTGAACCATTGTCGGCCAATACTACAGAGTATTGGCCATTTTCAATTTTTTTCATAAAATCAATTCGAACAATTTTCAGATTGAATTTTACATTGAGTATGATTTTAAGAAAATTTAAAAACAAGTTCTTCAATCGTGAAAGATTTAGGTCAACTCCAAATTTTTCTCCTAAAATTTGACCATTTTGAGTCACTTTCTTCTTCTTCTTTTAATTGTTGCTATATGATAACCCAATTTTGGGATTTTTGATAAATAATCTGGTGAAAAATTATTGAGTACTTTAGAGCATGAATAGAGGTGTCTATGACTTTCTAAGTTTTTTTTTCAAAAAAAATATAAAATCAAGTTTTCTAAGATAATTTCCATTTTGAAGTTTCATGTAGAAAAAATTAATAAAATGATAAGAAATGTTTTATAAAATTGAATGAAAGACCCCTAATATGCTTGATATAGTTTTTTAGAGTGTTTTTGTGTGAGTTTTCTAATACTCAATGTAAAATTCAGTTTTTGTAAAATCTAATACTCATGTATTTTTTGTAAAATTCAATTTTTTGTGAGATGTAAAATCTAGAGTGTGAAATTCAATTTTTTTACAAGAAAAAAAAAATATAACTTGTAACAAAAAATACATCTCACAATGAGATACTAAAGAACATGAATCTCATATTAAATACTCCTCATATTGATTTCCTATTTCTCAAAAGTTTAAGACAATTCTTTATTAGTATCGAATTCCAATGCTAAAGGGTCTAATACTCTGTAAAGTTAACTATTTCTTACCAAAAAAATGCTCACTCTAGATTTTCTATTTTTCTCATATTTTTTGTATTCTTTTAAAAATTGAATACGTATCAACAATAAAAACCACAATGATACATATCACCGATTCACCCAAATCGACCTATATTTCGGCTGGCATTTTTTACACACCTGCCATGCTAACAATTTGTTAGCTTAGCTCATGGAAACAAAAAACATATTTTGAACAGCTGACATATAATGGGTAAATGGATGGGATATACTAAAACCACAAGTGATTGTCAGCCATTCAATCAAGATGTATTAAATTACGAACCATCTCACTGTTAATTTTGATAAAAAAATAAATCTAATAGCTAAAAATGTCTGTCGGTCTTAAGCTCCATTTTTTTCAGAACTCCACAGTTCCATCTCTAATATAATAAATCCGACAAATTAAATTAATTATATGTAGCACATAAACATAGATACACTTCTTTGCCTCGGATCAGGTAAAATTCAACGGGTTATATTATACAAATACAAAAAATTAACTAGATACGGGTAGAATTGATCTAGAATACAAGGCCTAAACAAACTAATAAATGAAATAATTTCCATGGATGGATCATTATGTAAAATCTTTGCAGCACCCAAGAAACATAACTTAATCACAGCAAAAAATGACTAAATAAATAAATCTTCGTACTTTAACTTCCACAGGAAAACAGAACTCGCAGAAAATGGTTGCGCAAGAAGGTGAAATAAGATAGATAAGAAAGAAGCATATAAACATACATCGGAGGAGTTGCTGATAAGCTCGCGAAGGAAGATCTCTTTGTTAGAGTAAAAGGTGTTGATGATAAGACTCAGCAGCTGATTTATCTCTGCCTGGAAGGCAAACGTCTCTGTATCCGCCATCTCAAAGGACTTTGAGAAAGCAGATAATTACAGCAGAGCGAAGAGCAAAGGGGATGTAGACGAGAAGAGGAAGTTTTCTAGGGTTTCCAAGAGAAATGGAAACTGACACTCGAAGCGAAGGGTGGAAGTGATGTATATATAGTGACCAGTTAGGTTTCTAGATTCTTCCATCACATCCGTAATGAAAGCCTAGGCTTTGACGCTCGGATTTCTGACACGTCATCCTAAAGTGAGGGATCGATTCGAATTCGAGTGCATGCCTATTAAGGAAGAAAAATGCAGCGAAGTTGGGAACTAGGAATTGTAAAATAATCCGATTTCGATACAATCATATTATCTAAATCATTCATTTTGAGATTTAATTTTAAATCATTGAATAATTATAATCTGTATATTCGATTACTTGAAAGTTAATTAGATAGATATATTAAACTAAATGAGAACTTGATAAAATAATACATTAAGTGGTTTAAATTACTTAATGAGCCCAACTAAGCTAAAACTGCCACCTCAGTTAACTTTGCTGAGGGTGGAAATTTTGCTCTCAATAATTAAAAACAGAGATTAAAATTTCAATTTTAAAAAAGAATTAAAATAAAAAATATCAGCTGATATTTGAGTCAATATTGGGCCAATATAAGCGAATATCTTGTTTTTTAAAAAAAAAAATCTATAAAATTGAACATCGACTGATATGCTCATGGTATAGTCGACATTGACCATATCAACCAAGATATCTTGACCAATATGATACGTATCGGCCGAGATTTCTTCTTTTGATTAAAAATATATTTTTAATACTTGATATGAAATGGGCCAATAGATATTCTAATTTTAAATTATATTTATTGTATATTATTTTTAAAAAAATTATATTTAATTGATTATTAGTTATTCAATTCAAAAATAGTGAAATTAATATTCATTTCACAGTTAATAGTTAAAAATATTTTCTCTTAAATTTAATTTCATATACTCACCTAATATAGTAAATAAAAAATTTATTACTTTACCAAAATAATAAAACTATATTAGTTTCACATTTTGCACTTTGAACTTGTCCTCTCTCTCCCCTAGTCACCCTGCTTTATTATTAATATTTAATAAATAAGATGCAAGTTATAACATGGTTCATAAAATGTACTGCAAATGATGTTAAAGTATAATAGACAGTTTTCTCTAGTAATAAATTATAATAATATGTCTTTAAAATCTAAAATTGTGAAAATAAAATAATTTAATGAGGTAAAATCTTGAAAGCCCTTTATTTATGTCATATTTTCATCTCATGATATATGGCCCTCTTGAAAATAATAGACGCTTTTGTGTCTTCCTAATATGAGAAGTCTCACAACATATTTGGTCTCTAATTGGCTTTAGATAGAGAATCAAATGAAAAAAAATAAATACGAAAACATTTAATTTTAAAAGAAAAATAGATCTTTTTATATTTTTTGAATCCAAATATAAATTCAAGTGTAATATTGCTTGTATATGAATATGGGTTTAAATTTTATTAAAGTCAATCTTGATAACTTGATATCTTAAATGGAAATAATTTACCTACATGGGTGTATTTCAACTGGTTGTCTCCCGCCTCAGGAAGTGAGAGGTTGTGGGTTCGAGCCCTAATGGTCTAACCTTGAAGTGGGCTCACCTGTGGGGGTTTTAGCTGAGTATCCCGTAGTTCTCCACATGTAAATTCAAAGAAAAAAAATGCAAAGGATATAAATAATATATTTATTGCTAATACATATGTAGTTTATGAATCTAGACGAAGAAAATATTAACATTTACCCTTATATGTCTATACTATACTATTATTAAATTTTGAATTAGAAGACATTATCACAAAGTGAGTTCTAGTTGGATTTCATCATTTGAGTTATAAATTGTTATTTGTCTATACTATACTCTCAACATATTTGTCATCTCTAGGTCTTTTAAGTCAATAAAAATATAGATTTTCCTTTTCCATCTAAATTTAAACTAAAACTTTAAAAACGATGAAGATATAAGATACAAAAAACATTAAAAGGTGACAAAGAAGAAATTGAATTTCTAGTTATAGAAAAATAAAAAATAAAAAGATAGTAAAATAGCCTCGTATCAAGGAAAAATATTCTATGCCTGTAAGAATCAATTTTTTTCAATCGCCAATTATGTTGAAATTCAATTAGATGACCCTTAATTTTAATAATTTTATAATTTCTTTTTAGATACTTTTGAATTGTTTAACAACCCCATTATACTCTTTCAAGTGAAATAAAAGCTAATTTTTATAGAAGTGTAGCTCTTTCTTCTTCCTTCTTTCAAATTAAGATTTTAGTATGCAGATGGGCCTTACATCCTGTCCAAACTAAGAAAATTTGGATACAGATGGAGATTGAAACTTACTATTACATTATCAATAAATGTGGAATTTTGATTTGGACACCCGTCTTTTTATAATATTGAACTTTTTTTTAATGATTAAAGTGTTCAGGTCTCTTATAGCAGCTGATTAACTCTACGCAAAGTAGCCTTTTGAAATGAAGTGGAAATCATAACTCCCACTTTTTGATATGAGTTTTTAGCCATCACTCTAACCCCTGTGAGTTTTTATAATATCGAATATTGACTCACAAAAAAATTCGGACATCTTATAATTTCATGCACAAGGGAAAGAAAAACTTTTTTTTTACTTTTTTAATCCAGTCTAATTGTCAGATTCTTGTAGGATGATTAGAATGTAAATGCATCTCTCTTCTACTTTAGAGGATTTTCCTGCTACGCTTACCTCCACTTCCTGAATTCTCAAATTTTTTTTCTGCCATTTTTCGGATTGAAAATGGCATATTTGCCCCTGTAAAATCAAGTAATTCCAGTAAAAAAATGTTTTTATGAAATGATCACCGTGCAAAGGTTAATCATATGACGTCACGCGTGGAGCAGTGTAAGGCTTACAAATGGGTTGATTGAAAAGCTCTCCATTTTATAATTTTTCTGCTGCCGTAAGATTTTCTTCAAAGTCTTAGATCTAAGTGGATCTTTCACTTATGTATTTAGGATTGACATCACCATGGTCGCCCGTGGCCCACCTCTCTACGCTTAAGGAAGACCTTGGATTTAGGTCAACGATGGAGCCCCTTTTACTGATTTTTCTGTCATACATCTCTATTGCATAGTCTAATATCCATTTTTTTTGGACATTTTCAGCCAGATTGGCTGGTTCTGGGACTGTATTTCCATCAAAGGAATATTACTGATGTTGCCCCTGCCTTGGCTTCAATCTCACCTGGTGGGTCCCACCTTCTATCAAAGGTGAGCCTCCTCCTATTCCTCTTCCATCCACTACATGAGAACACCACAAACTATCCATTCGTTCGGTGTAAAGTCCAAACGAAAAAAATAAAAGGGGGCGTTTGGCTGATGCAGTGGTTTTAAGTGAAAGGTCAAAAGGGTAAATTCCATCTAAAATCAGAAAAGTATCTTTATTAATGGTTTCACTTTTTTCAAATTTTGACAATTTAAATTATTTTTCAACATTTAAAAATATAAAATTAATTAATTCAATCAAAATAATTAAAAAAATGGAGGAAATGTGAAGGTTTTAAAATGGAATTTCCACTTAAAAGCCCTTTAGTGTTTTGGGTGTCAAGAGATGCAAAAATGGGGGTACCTACTGCTGGAGATTCTAAGTGGAGCATGGAGAAAGTGGCAATGCTTGCCTATGAACATTCTTCTTGACCAAAAAGAAAGAAAGAAGAAAAAACGGATGCTGATGGTAGAAAAGTGAATTCTCCACTGAGATCAAGTGGTTAAATTTAAAGTTTAGTATAAAATTTAGTCCACTGATAGTTCATTAGGTGAGCTTTTTTGTTTTCTTTTGTACTTCATTTTTTAAAGAGATGATGGGTCGCAATTCTTAGTTGGAGAGATGGAAATTTCTTGAGAGGGGTGGAGAATGTATTTTCTCTAGAGGAAGGGAACTTTTGCTTTTAGTGGGCTCCACTTTCTCCTCAAAATAGCATCCAAATAGGGGAAGAGAGGGGAAGATGAGGTTCTCCACCTCTCTTTTGCTCATCCAACCTAAGGGAACAAAACCATTTCTCCTAGGGGAAGTTGTTTGCCCTTGTTTGCTACATTAGTGGTGCTAACTAGGAACCAGTTTCTCCTTAGAGTAAAATTCCTCCCAGTGGGGAGTGAATTTACAGTTTTCCTACATTTTCAATGATTTCAAATTCCATTTTTATCATCACAGTTTTTTGGTTTGAAAAGTTATCATCACAGGTGTTTAGGGCTCTGTTGAGTGTGTAGAGTGACAATAGATGGGTTTTATTAGTAAATTACATTTTGGGTGTTGCAACTCAATTGATTAATCAATCCCAATCATATGGAGGAGATCTCATGTATTTCATATAGTTGCATGTTTATACCAAGGGAGGTGCTAAGTGCTAACCTTGCACTGAAGTTATATACCTTTATGCTGATATAACAAGTCACAATTAATTATTTTTTCAAGATTTAAAAAGATACAAAACAGATGATTCGTAAAATTTTAGAGCAAATTTAGCATTTTATCTCATGCTAATCTTAGTAAGTTGAGTCCACTATCTGATATAAGTAATGAGAATATGAGATATATGGATTTGAAAAGAAGAGAGAGAAGGGGATGGCAGGGTTGCCTAATGAACCATATGTCAAGCATGCCCAGGGGTAGAAATCTCGGACGATACGGTACATATCGACCGAGATATCTCGAGATTTCCATGGCCGAGATATCTCAGCCGATACGCATAGTTTCAGCCAGAGACAGAAAAGTTTGGCCGAATATCAACCGATTTTTATTTTTTATTTTAAAAAAAAATATTGGAGTGGGCCCAATCGATATCTCGACCGATATTTATATTTTTTAATTTTTTTTAAAAAACAGCCTTTATTTTTTTTTAAATGATTTTTTTAAAAAAAATACCACCACCAAGATTAAAAAAAAAAAGAGAGAGGAGAGAGAAAAATCTCGGCCAAGAAAAAACCTAGGCTCTCATAGATATTTCCAGTTTTCTGATTTTAAAGGCATATTAACATCCCTCCAAGTTCCAAGCAAGCCACCTACATAAAACTTGATACATAAGTATCTCCGTTTTTTTCCAACTTTCTAGTTATCTTTTTTTTAAAAAAAAAAAAATCTCTTTTCTTTTAATGTTTGATGGAGCTGATACAGTGGCATAATGCATATCAATCAATATGTTGTGTATCAGCCTCATATATAGGGGGCTAAGGCGAGTTCACAAGATTTTGATCCTGGTCCCATGGTAAAGAACTTGTTTCTCCTCTTCAAAAATTTACCCCCACCATTAAGCCCTTCTCAATCAATCTTTATAAAACTGAGTCACACCCAAGCACGATTTTAAAACCCTCAATCAAAATAAATGAATAGTAAGGCACCCCCATCTTCCTCTTCCACTGCAGGGATAAGCCAAAATAGTGGGGAAGAAGTCCCAACATGAATATTTTTTTCCCATGAAAGCATTATGCATGCCGAAATGATAAACTGGGAACAAATCCCTTTTTACTAAACCTGCTGTTCCCTCATTTTGAAACGAATGGGGCCATCTCAAGAGCTTGGCCATGTCGTCTCAACGGTTACAATGTTAATTAGCACCAAAATGTTGTTTAAAGAAGCATATCAGAGCCTAGTTGATCATTTTGTCCATCAGGTCTTCGAAGTTGAACCCATGCAATTGGACATCTAATTCTCCTTCATGGGAAGCAAAAATATAAAAAATAGATCTTGTAGAAGAACAAAGATCATTGTCAAGCCCCACAATCTGCCATAGAGCCCACCTTTGCAACTTTGGAGGGCAAGACCAGGTCCAGCCAATCCAACAAAGCATGCAGATAATGTGAGTTTGAAAATTTCTATCCTTTCCTAGAAGATGGAGCTGTCGGATTGAGTGCAGTGGAATGGATTGAACTCAGAGGGCCTCCTGAATGAGTTTTTCTGTGAGCTCCTTATTAAGTCCCATCACACTGTCAGATGATCCAACCTGTACAAGTATAGGTTTTTAATAACACAATCCACATGTTTTTAAGAGGCCAAAGAAATGCAAATGGTAAATAGAAGTCTAGGTAATGGTAAGTTAAAGAACCAACCACTGCTTCAACAAAGCGTGAAGTCAATGGATGCTCGAGCAGCAAGCCACCTGCGACATTGAGCACAACTCCCTCTTCGATCTAAACCGACAAGCAGCTCAACCATGGTTAGCAGAAGACACAAGAACATGTAGTGAACTGTGTATAGTGTTGAAGACTTACCAACTCCTCAATGATCTCATCTGGTATATCATGGAAATAAACCTGCAAGACCTCATCAAGAATTCCTAGTTACTAAAATGTTTTACAAGATGGACTGATAATACATGACAGAAACCCTACAACTCTTGTTAAAAATCCCATGTCTTAAACCTATATAAACCATATCTGAAAATGTAATCGAATCATAGGCATATGATATGCCTCATTGTCAGTACTTTGCAACCACAATGTTGTGAAAACAAATCCTACAGGCAATAGATAGTCAGCCATAGAAAAATATTTGCAAAATCCAATTGAGAGTGCCAACCTTAGATGGATGGGAAAAATAACTCTAACAATGATGATGATGCATAAAGTTTTCCACTAAGACTAATTAAACAGAAAAAAAAAAAAAACAGATTCTTGTAATGGCTATGATTTCATAATCAGAAGTGATCTTGTTTGGCCGGTACAAACTAGAAGAATGTTTGAACGTCATTAGAGAATGTGATTTGCAAAATCAGATCAAACATCATCCAATGGGCTTTGTCTTTAGTTTATTTTTTCAGGCATTGATACGGGCCAATTTAGTGGCAGCTGGATGTCATTGGCTTAATCTTACTGTTTTTGGTTAAGCTTTTGTCAATGTTTCAGGCCAGCTTCTCGCTGGGCCTGTCCTTATTCTTGTACTGTTTGATTTAGTTTCAATAATTTTTTTGTTAAACTTAAAAAAAAGGGGGTGATCTTGGAAGTGGTTCTATCCTATGTATCAGAAGTGAAATAGAACTGCAGGTAAGATCCAACGAATTTTTTATATGCATTTGGATGAACTATGTTTTGATCATATAGAAGTTTGACAAAATTAACCATGCTTTTATCTAATAGTGATTCAAGAAAAATTTACAAGCTTCTAATAAACCAAAAGCAACATCTCTGCTTTGATGGAGAAAGTAAAAAACAGCAATCCAGTTTATTTATGGACTTCAAAATCTCTACTTAGAATTTTCTCAGTTATAGTGACAAAAATTGCAACATTCTAACCATGCTGCATTCAAAGAATCTGACAAATAACTTGCAAGAAATATTCACAAGTTACAAGTGGGATCGAACTTTTAACAAGTTGGCCTAATTGTGATTACTGAAGTCATCTTTGCAAAATTCTCTATATTTTTTTTTTGAAACATCAACGATTAAATTCCATTAAAATAAGGAAGGAGTTTCATAAGCAGGACTGAGTACAGGAGATATATACTCAAAGAGACGAATAAAAATAGGATATCAAGAAAACCAAATACAAAAATAACAGAAATAAACAGAAAATCAATGATACACCAATGTCCACCCCAAATGAATATCACTGAAGGTTCAATCCCATTAGCTCCCAAGATTGACGATCGGAAAAAAAACTAACACCGGTGTTAGAAGCTGAACACCAGATTTCGCCAAAAAATCTGCAACACAGTTTGCTGAACGAGGCGCATGAGTAAAAGAGATGTTACTCTTACTGCACAAACTCCAAATGTCCCTATCAATACCAACCAGCCTCCATGGGGGAAATTTCCTATTACTAGTCAACGCAATGACATTAGTTGAGTCACCTTCGACTTGCAAAATTCTCTATTTTAGGTGTAAAATTTGCAAGTTTTGCCCTTTGCCTTAGTAAAAGTGGGTTTTTTTTTATATTTTTCTTCTTCAATAATGCATAATCAGTTTCTGAGAGAAATGTAATAAAACAGCAATTGCAAGTGAAATTAAATTGAAGTTAAAACCTCAGCTTTGTCGTATGCGCCTTTTCTTGTGCCCGTCTTTAGGTTCGTAACAAGTGCAGATCCCACAGTTGATACATGATCTCCAGAATAGCCTACAAAATCATGGATCAGTATTACAATCTCTCATTGAACACCATATTTGTTTCTTAACAGTTAAATACAAAAAAGCTTACCTTTCGAAAAATAAAAAAATAAGAGTCCAAAAAATAAACCTTTAAGGAATTGGCGCGCTTCATCTTCATCAGACGGCTTTTCTCGAATTACACCTTGATGAACCACCACCTCCACATTAATTTAGTGCCAAAACATAAACATGATAAGCTACCTTCTAATAGAGTAATAAACAGAACCATCATCCAAGTATTTGTTTGCAAGTAATGAGAAAAGCCAGCATGTGCAATACATTACACGAGGATTTTGGAACTAAAGCAATTGAATTCAGATGTACCAATTAAGATCACATTGATTAGAACTATAGCATATGAACAAATTCAATCAATTAGCATATACTGAACCAACAAGTTCAATGCCAAATTCTCTGATGCATATCCACAATAAATAAATATTTTGAAAGGAAAATAAAGTTAGATATTAAATTCTAAAGTTTTTAGAAAATAACTTCAATCAAATTCTGATGTCTTTAGAAAATAATTTACGTAAATAAAACTAATGCAACGCACAGAAAACCCACCAAGATATTCAGAAATATGAACCAGGACATGAAAGCACGACAAGAATATATATATATATATATATATATATATAACAATGATCCCTAGGAACATTTCCCCCCTCACACCCACCAACCCCCCATGAAGTGCACCCATTTCCAATTTGACTTTTAAAGCCCATTGATCTAACTCGATGTGTGTGTGTGTGAGAGAGAGAGAGAGAGAGAGAGATTATACAAAATGATTTTTCCCAAAAAAAAGAAGCATCCTTTTTATATGCCTTCAGATATCAATGGTATAATCAATAAAAAGAAAGGTGAAGGAATTGGGACATACTATGTCAGCAGTAATCAGAAGTGTTGGTTCAGCATCATTCTTGTAGTCAGAAGTTTGGAGCTTTGAGATTATGGCATCTGCCTGGAAAGAAATTCTCTTTTAAAAATCCGAGGGATTTGAAATCAGAACAGTCAAATACTAGAAGAAATAGCTTACCTTAACTACATGAATGAAAGAAATACTGGAGAAGCTTGATTCAAATTTCTAAAAGAATTGAAAGCAAAAGCACATACACTTATTTATTTATAATTTCTTTTGGTTTATAATTCGGTATTCCAGGTTATTATAATTTTTTGAAGGATTCGAGTGAGTTTCTTTCACAGAGATTTTTGTCAAGGTTGCTAGAAGAGGTTGTGAAAAAGGGATAACTATTTTAATTGGATGAGAGGATTGGTTTAGCTTATAATCGTTGGTCATGAATCATGACCTGGTAGGCAAGGATTTGCATTTTAGGGAATTCCTAAGAAGAATGGATGCAGTCTTGTTTATTTTTTTAATAACTGCCTTCCAACAATTATAGGTAGGGCTGACCCCAGTTGCATGAGGAAATGGTTAACAGTGATTATGATAACTGCTTTGTATCAATGTAGGTATATTTCATTGATTACTTCAACTTTCATTAACTGGTTTCAAGGATTTTATTGCGTTTCCTAGACAATGTAATCTTGTGATGCTATTAGAATTTCTGGTTATTGAAAGCTTTCAAATTGAATCAAAATCCACCATCGAATTTGGAGGATCCTTTGTTGTTGTTGTTTTTTTTTTTTTTTTTTTATCGATTTATTCTTAATAAACATGTCCAAAACTAAAAGTCTATGTTGTGCTGTAAGGCTTTCTTCATGAATGACTTTACGATTCTTGCAGTGGATCACTTCTCTACGTCTAAGTAGAAAGAATCTCATGATAATTGCATGAATGAAGGTCTCATTGACATCCCCAAAACAAGTGTGAATGATGCATTTGGCAATTTACTTTCTCACAAAAGAAATAGTTTAGAAAGATTTTTTTTTCGAAAAATGAAATAGTTTCCAAAGTTGCAAAACAAAATGAAATTCTATATTGGCAGTGCATTCTAATATAATCTGCTGAATCATTCCGAGTTATTAATGTCCACCACTTGATGATTTACAGTCACAGGGAGATCTCATTTTAATTGTGAGTCAAGAAGCTTAAGATGGATAACAGTATGTACCTTTGCTTCAGCTAGAACCATTACCAATTCTTCAGGCTTCTCCCTTCGAATGCCTCTCTCATCTATGTCTGCAGTCTAAAGCATGCAGAGAATTAACTTTAAACAGTCAAAAGAGATAAAAGAGAAGATGATGGACAACAAACCATCACTGTAAATTGATAACCCATCTCTGCTAAGATCTGCCGACGAGCCACTGATGATGATCCCAAGATTAGCTGCACCACAAATTAGACTCAAATTGTCAAAGACATGCAATGCAATGAATTTTTCTCATGCTGTTGTTTCCTTGCTTTCCCTCATTTTGGATCAGAGATTGAGGGGTGCGGTGTGGGGGGAATGCAGTCTGATGCTCATAAATCCATCATACATTTAAGTTACAGGCACCAATTCTGAAACCATATAAAAAAGGCTCCTCTTGAGATATTATAACAAAAAGAAGTTTAGTCTCCTAATGGACACACTAGTGAGACTCTTGTCCAAAACCTTTATCTAGCAAATTTTTTCTATGGGTTGACTGCCTCCCATAGAACTTAAGTCCACAACCTTGGGGTAGCAATAATGAACACTTATCAACTGTTCTAAAGGCTCAACAATATTATCGTCTATGCCATTTATCCTGTCCTAAAGGCTCAACATGAGACACTTAAATGGTACCAAAAAAAAAAAGGCAAATAGTGCACCAGTATCAAAAGCAATGTTGCCCCTAACGAAAGCCAACGTTTATTCAAGAAAGAAAATGTAGTTTAACATATACAATCAGCAAACATCATTAAAAAAAAAAACATATACAATCACCAAACAAAGACAAAATAAATATGCTATTCATGACAAAATTCAAAAGTGAAGTGCCTAACGTAATAAATATACTATCATTAATACTTATAGTGCCTAATGACAACAGTAAACCTAGGGATAATCTAGATCACTTATCCATCACAGGACATCATTCAGATAGTAGAAATCTTAGCCATTTAAAGCGCCAGTTATTGAAATTACTAATATAACACTTAGCTCCAACTCATAACCCCACTACACCATACTAAAGAACTCGTCATAACTTCAAAATACATGTTAGATCCTACAAACTTAGGATCAATGAAAGGTAATTGAATAACTTATCAAATGGATCCCAATTAGATTAGACATGTACTTCTCTATTTGTTGTTTCATCATTGCTTACACAAACCTTCATATAACAATGCATATTAACAATGGCATAATGCTCCATAAGCTTCTTGCCATACCTCACATAGATCCTAATGTTCTCCTCAAACCCTTGGTTTTGCTCCATATTTGCTCCCAGATAGTAATTATCACACTGCAGCACTGTGGGTTTTCAATTTGAACAAATCATCCTCCCTATTCTAAATCAAATTAAACCCACACTCAATTTCTTTTGTCCTCATCCTACTAATTATAGACCATTTGACATGAACTTTACCAAGAGAACCAGAACGTTTCGGTTCAACCATGCCCATATCGTTATTTTTGTTGGTTCATTCGAAGAAAAGAATTTAGATATGGCATTCCATTATGTCATTAGTGACACAATTTACCTCTAAGTCTAGTCAAAGTTGGAGAATTGGTTGAGGCATGGCTTCGCCAAAATGGGAATTCAAGATTCCTATTTTTATGCAAGCAAAGAGACCCTCCATGTAATTTTTACCACTAATGAAAACGAAAAGGAGATTCAATCGCACAACCATTCCCTTTCTTCCAGTAATTATTTTTGTTATCTCTAGATATAGAAAGCAAAAACAAAACAGAAAACCAGATAGATAATCAGAGAGAGAGAGAGTACCTTAAATGGAGGAGAATTGGCGGGTACATTTCTCTTGGGTTCGCCCTCTTTCTCTGACATTTGGTGGGGCGAAAGAACAAACTCTATCTTACGCTGCTCTCGACAGCCGCAAGAGACTACTTCTGTAAGCCTGCAGAAGGAGATGATGCCGGGGCATCAACTTACGACTTACGAGGGGACCGTGTAAGATGCGGATTATCGCGAAAATTAGTATTTTTTTTAATATCTTAAAATTTGTGAATTTTGATTGAATTTTTCGGAATATTTTGTATGCTCATGTCATATATTTTTTAATAAAAAAGTTTTTTCTTGTGCTAGCACAACTCAAGTTTCTCCTCGCAATAGTACAAAATTAGTGTCTTGCACTAGTGTAGATTGGACGACATTTTTCTCTTATTTTGCGATAGATTAGGGGTATCTCACCTCAATTTTTTATGTGTTCCACCTAATTAATCTTTGGAGTATACGTAAATTTCTCAATCAGACAGGTACAGAATTAAGGAGAGTGACTCTTTTTGTGTTGAACGAGGTTTGATTTCAAGACCCATCAAGCTAACCCCTGAGGTTAGAATTCTGTTCCTAGCTTGAATCCAAGATAATCAAATAATCCAACTTCGCTAGCTTGAATCTGGACCGTTCCTAGATCAAAACTGCTTATCATGTTTGCTACTTCGCTTTGGCTGCCAAGAAGCTGGTTTATTTTCTTTGGGCCGGCAAAGGCCTAAACAAACATGCCATGCAGCCATAGATGGGCTTCTCGTGACACATACCCAATAACGATGATGATGACTTCCATGCGAGTGAAGAGCCAAGTTACCTAATGGAACAGAAGGGCTCAGGAGCCCGTGGAATAGAAGCCCGTATCTAACTCTTATTCTCTTACTACACAGGATATTTAGACCAGGCCCATGATCAAGAGGCTGGCCCATCCAAAAGTTTAACGGGCGTCTACAACACACATCGGCTATCTAAGGTTTGAAAATGTAAACTTTTGATTCGCACAATTTTTGGTTGAGACATGTAACTACATGGTGCATGGCTAAATTTTTTTAGTTAGATATAGTGGTCCAAAACTCCAAATATTGGTCTGAAATTGATACGGCCAAATATCAATGTATTAGTAACATGTATTATATTGACAAATACACAACAGTATCAACTCAAAAAATAGTTTTAATAAAAATAAAAATATATTATCTCAATGATACATGACCCAATCAGCCATATAGGATTGGTATCAGCTGAGGATTATTAAAGAGCCCAAAAACAATATGTATTGACCAATATTTGGACTCTTTGTTAGAGAATGACTCGATCGGGATCTTAGGATTTAAAAACACTGCTTGTTGTACTAGGGAGGGTTCTACTGAGCTACTGGACATTTTCCTATATCATTTTATTTGGAACATTTGGACAACAGGACAGGAACAGGCCCAATTTGGATCACACCACACCTGTGTAACAAATCCTTATTAAGGCCCAGGCTTATAGTTCTTTTGAGCTTCCAACTTGAATATCCCGTTGTGTAGATTGAAATGAACCAATTTCAGGCCAAGCTTGATTTGCACCAGCCCTACTATTTTGGGTTGGGCTATTTGAAATTTCACTCTCATCATTTTTTTTTTTACTTTTAAATATCAATGACATGTACTTGTTGAAATTTAAAGTTCAAATTTTAAAGTTCAAAATCATATTATTTAGATAATCAATTGACAGTGAAACTTTATATATTTTGTATCTATATATAATCAATTGTCAAATGAACCCAATTACGTGAGACTAATCATCCATTTGATGACATGTCTTGTTGCAGTGTCTCTTCTAAAGTCATTAGTCTAATTAAATGTCATTTAGAGTTGAGTCAAGTGGATCAATCTGAATCCAACGCCAGTTACACCACTATCTACTAGCTCAAAAATATTAACTCAAAAATATTAACTTGATTTTCTTAAGTTTCCTTTCACCTTTGAAGGCCTTAGAAAACATGAGGCACTTCAAGTGAATAGCTCATTTATTGAATGAAATGGACCTTGATTATCAATACTTACACACCAATTTTTCATCACTTTACTTACATATCAAATTTTCACCATCACTTTACTTACATATCAAATTTTCACCACTTGATTCACCTACTCTGGGTTAAAATATTTAAATTAATTTTGGCTGTAAACACTCGAAGCTCTCACCTGAAAAGGATAGGAATCACTTTTTACATTCTTTTGTCTTCCCTCTTCACCCCAAATTTATATAATTTTATTGAGGTTCAAAGGTAATTAGGCGTGGTCGCATTCAACTGGTCTAATGTATGAAAACCCCTCAATCCACACAATAGATCTGTGTGGGCATGGCTCAAATCCTCAATTACTCAATCCCCACCTTTTTCCTCCTCTGGTAATCCCCTCTCAATGGTGATCATTACCATATCAACCCATAAATGGGCATGGCTCAAATCCTCAATCACTCAATCCTGATCGTCTGTTTTCTAATTTTTTTTTCCTCCCAATTCAATGGTTGAAAATCCAAACTTGAAAGAGTTAAGTGCATCCCGTTCTTCCTTTGAGAACTCTGTCGACACACATTGGACAGAAGAATGATGGAATCATTAATCAAAATTTGTAATAACAAGAGACGTTAATATTTTTTTATCATTTAGATGACAATACAAATTAATATATTATTATTCTAAAGGGGTTGTAATGATGGTCAGCTTACACACTTAACGATGTAGAAGTCCTGACTTCAATTTCTACTTTATTTCAAAAGGTCATTATTTGTATATTTACTTTTTTGATAATTACAATAAAGAGTAACATAAGAAAAAAAAGTATTTATCCCATTTAAATAAAAATTGAGGGTGATAATTAAAATAAAGAGTAAAACAAGAAAAAGTATGTATCCCATTTAAACAAGAGGTTGAATTGCTCCGATACGAAGCCAGGTTAAGACTGAAGAAACCTACTGAAGAGAGCCTTCTGTAAGCCGTAATAGAACGATTGAATCTAGGGTACAGTATTTTTTTCTTTAGGGTCTTTCGATGTTTCTTGTTTCTTTAATAGTGATTTTTCACTTCTATTTAAAAATCGGTATCGGCCGATACGATATGTCGACCGATATATCGTTATCGACCAATATTTTTCTCTCTGCACTTGATATCGGCCAATATTTCAGCCGATATTGTGAATATCGGCCAATAACGATATATATAGGCCGATATTCACTCTTTGAAAACTGGTACATATCGGCCGATACGATATGTATCGGCCGATATTTGTACCCCTGATGTAAACAAATATAAGAAATAATTTTTGTATAAAAAAAAGTTTGTTATTGTCATTTTTTAGTACATCCAAATCTATTTGCTCTATATTCGCTTCCAGATACTGAAATTATCACACTGCAGCACTTTAGGTTTTCAATTTTGAACAAATCATCCTCCCTACTCTAAATCAAATTAAACCCACACTCAATTTCTTTTGTCCTCATCGTACTAATCATAGACCATTTGACATGAACTTTACCAAGAGAACTAGAACGTTTCGATTCAACCATGCCTATTTCAGTATTTTTGTTGGTTCATTCAAAGAAAAGAATTTAGATATGGCATTCGACAAACAATTTACCTCAAAGCCTAGTCAAAGTTGGAGAATTGGTTGAGTCGTGGCTTCGCCGAATTCAAGATTGCCATTTTTATGCAAGCAAAAATACCTTCCATGTAATTTTTTTTTTTTAATTTCAGAATGTTTTTTTTTTTCTTGCGCCAACACAAGTAAAGTTTCTTCGAATACATGAAATATAATCGCTTGAATTATTTATACCCATATGAAATTGATATCTTGCCTAACGGAGAATTTTATAGAAAATTAAGAGAAAAAGTTATTGGAGTCTAGTGATGAAGATTCTTGTTTGACTTGTGACAGAAATATCATTCTCGCACATGCCATCCGCATTTCACGTGTGTTGGTTGAGGTAATGTAAGGAAGTACCTTTCATTTTAAAGGATTTTGACGCTGATATACAAGGCACGTTGGAAAAAAAATTAGGGCACTTCGACTGGATTTCACCAATTTTGAAGTATTTTACCAAAAAATCCCTAAATTATATAGATTATAAAATTTATTAATGATATCGAATATTAATTTTTAAGATTAATCATTAAATAAATATTTTGGTCTGTTATAATTAATTTAATACTTAAATCGTATTAAATAAAAATAAAAAATATTGAATATAATTTTTATAAAGAGAAAATGAGTTCAAGATGAAAAATTATATGTGGGCGTTAAAAATGCCAGGATGCTTGGTAGATTCATTCTTTATACGAACAAAACGAATTCAGTTAAAAAATAGAAGTATGTCTATTCATTTAATTTAATTTATTTTCAGTTTAATAATCTATATATTCAATTAAAATTTTATTTAAAAATAAATTTAGAATCAGTAAAAGACCATTTAGCACTAGCTTCCGATATTGTCAAATAAAAATAGTTGCGGTGTAAGCAAGGCTATGGACTTTCGATCTATCAAATATATTTAAAATTTGCATTGGTCCTCCAGTCTAGAAGAATATATTTTTAATCCTCCCTTGTGGTTGCATACTTGCATGTAGATGTCTTTATGAGAAACACTTGGCTAAGGGGTAAACTTTACTGGGGTTACCTGAGGTTATCTCTGATTGGGGGTTACCCTCCATATTATGAATACCCCTTAGCAAGAAAGGGTTTTCAAAAGTAGAAGAGAAGAGGACCTTTCCATTACCAAAGAATGGTAATAGGGGGTAATCCCCCGTTACCATCTATCCAAACGCAGCGCTACTTTATGACCATATTGGTTTTTGTTCAACTCTAAGCTTATTTATATTCTAAAAGTCCTAGGTCACTCATAGTTAGATCAGCATTTGTTTAAGCTAGAGACTATTTGTATTTTCAAAGTCTAAAGTCCACCACAATCCTTTTTAATAACGGTGTTGATGGTCTGAATTATGACACTTTTAGATTATAAGGAGGATGACTCTCTTCTTTTTATAGCTTTTTTTCTAGTGTTTATGATTTATATGTTGTTGCATTTGTTTTTTTTTTCTGCTTTGCTGTGAGTCTTTTAGACCTGGTGTCCCTCTTTTGTATTTGTTCCTTTTTAATAAAAGTTTTCTCTATCATCCAAAAAAAAAAGGTTCACCACAATCCATTGGCCTTTCTTACACTAGATTCTAAGTTTGCCTATTTAGATAGATTGAAAAGGCCAAGCTCATTCGATTATTAGATTCACATATATGGAGTATGGACAAAGTGAGTCTAAATCTCAATTTAAAGGCGACTTCACATCAGGGGTAAAAAAAAACGCCCAAGAAATCTCGGCCGATATAGCCGATATGGTTGAGATTTGTAAAAAAAAAAAAGGAGAGAGAGAAAAAAATATCGCCCGATATCAATGAGATATTGGCCGAAAAACGGTGGACCCGAGATCTAGAATCCAACGTTTTTTGGACCCCTGATTCACATAGACATAAAATGTAAATCCATACTAAGGCCCCAAGTTCAATTTTCAATAAGATAGTTTTGTTTTGAGTGAAAGGGGAGATTATTTTGTATTTACGAGGTCTCATATGATTAAATAATGATACATATAACAAAAAAAAGTCCAATGGGCTTCATGGACTTCAATTAAGAGCTCAAACTTATGTCCAAACTCATTTATTTACAATGAATTTAGGCTGAGTTTAAGCTCATAAACAATCTTAATAGACTTCTACAGTGGGATGTTGATATCCCTATTTTGGAAAATGGATTGTACATCAAAGTCACTTTTATACAAGGACAACTTCGCATTTATTGACACAACATATTTTAATTGGTTGAAAATAAAGGATCTTGTAGAATCATTTATTTTGTGATATTTCATAGGTTTTTGTGTCCTGCCTACATCAAAGTCACTTTTGTACAAGGACAACTTCGCATTTATTGACACAACTTCATCTTAGCACGATCATTGAAAGTTTCTAAGATATAACTCTCTGATCGTGATCTTAGCACGATCAAGCTTGTCCTTCAGGCTATAAATCTAAGACAAATTTCTAGTGTGACTGGTTAATATAAAGAGGAACAGAAGGATGGAGCCAGTAGCCATCAAAGAGAGCGTGAGATCAGATGATTATATAGTTACATGTTCAAACATAAAAAAATCAACGTTGATATAATATTTGGATTTCAATCTAAACGAGCTTATTCCAATTGGAATTAAAATTAAGATATACTTGAACAGTTGGCCAAGAGATGACTTGACAGGTGAAGAGAGCACAAGGTGCACAAAAAGTTTTTTCCTACTTTGCAGAAGAAGGATTATTTCTAATGCTAATAAAATCATAAGTGTCAACCCAAATTGATGGAATTAATGACTTTGATGATAACGATATGATGAGCGCGGCCAAGTATTCAATGGAGATGGAGCTAATCTATTAGTCATATGGATTGTGACTTTGACAGGATCCACAGCAAATACAAAAAAGTACAATGAACTGTCAATCACAGCCTTCAAGTAATTGGATAATAAATGGATAATAACAAAGAAATCACGCCCCATGTCCCTGATCAGACACAGAGAAACATCATTCTAAATTGAAGATATTTCTGACTGAAGACCCTTTTTTCTCTAAATCATTGTTTCAATATTATGGATCCCACCAAATGAAGAATCCAGATCATTGAAATGTGGACTCAGATCACAACCTAACAAACTACATTAGTGTAGATTCATCAAGTCATGTCACTCTCACCTGTTTCAGGATCTTGACCAGCTTATAGTTTTTTTTTTCCTTTTTCACCAGTAACATAGAAAAACATATGCACATGGTATGTCAAGACCTAAGGTTCAAATTCAGACATACGATACATATCAAGAATCCTTGGCTTTTTTCCTTTTTCACCAGTAACATAGAAAAACATATGCACATGGTATGTCAAGACCTAAGGTTCAAATTCAGACATACGATACATATCAAGAATCCTTGTACAAAAGCCAATGCGCCAAATCTTAAAACCTTGGTCAAGACTTAAAGATAGATCCAATGCTTGCAAAACCACAGTATGAAAAGATCGAGACACAAAATTAGATGGGAAATCCTTGTGTACATTCAAAAACCTTCACAAAAAATTACAAACCATTTCATCTATCCCCCTCTTTCCAAAACATAAAACCCATCAAAAGATTCTGAAAGTTTCTTAATCTCCTTAAAAATATAAGCTACTATTCATCTTCCTTTTTTCGACAGTAGTCCAAAATCCACATATTCCTTGGAACTCCAATTATAACCTTGTCCAAGAAGTACTACATGAAAAACCAATTTTCCTGTTCAACCAACCAAACTTATCCCTCATTTGATTCCATGATCTATCTAGGACCTGAAAAGTCCAACTTTCAAGGTTCCAACTACATGCTAAAGGAGATAAAGAGAAAGACGAGATGGTTATTATGAACTGGAGTCCTAACCTTCAGCAACTGTTGTTGGTCATGACTTCTGCATGAGCATGTATAGCACTATAATTTAAATGACAAAGACAAGGGGATGTACAGAATGCAGACAAAAGTGCCTCAATATGGCTAGGTTTTTTAGCTGTCAACAAGTGCATTTACTTTTGAACAGCCAATAACCAAAGTGCATTCCATGGGTTTAAATGCAATCTGATGTTCAGACTTGATACAATCTGATATTTGGGTATAATACAAGAACTTGAAATCAAACACAAAATCATATGCTTCAATCAAATCATATGAATACGAGGTATTTCAGCTTTGAGGGTATGGAAGACAACCCCTGCTTTGCTATACCTCTTTGTGGTTAAACCATCATCATCTTTAAAATATTGGAGAAATATCCGACAGTCTGGATGGAAATAGATCTACTAAGCTGATAGAACGTGCAACGTTGGCAATCATGAGTCCCATAGTTGTATTTTACATCACTTGGCTTCAGATATGGCACTCTACTTGCAAGAAAACATCTTGAATCCCGTCCCTGGAATGCAATTCATGCACAACTTTGTTCCTTAGGTACCTTTATGAAGCATCAAACTGATGATTTCAAGAACAAATGGAATATAGAATACATGAGAGGGTATATGGGTGTTATGGGTGTCTGTGGGTGGGATGGTGTGGGTGGGTGTAAGAGAATGAGAAAGAAGTATAAGCAGCCTTGCCAATTGAAATTGAAATGCCAATCCTCCATGACAGTATTGCAAGTTCATTGAAATGCCCATCCTCCATGACAGTATCGAACACATGAGCCAATGAAGAACGTAACACCAAGTTTTGCTTACATGGGCTTGAATCTCTCTTTAAGAAAAAAATATTTCTGAGTGCAACAGAAGTAGTAGTCATGTCACAAACAAATGGTTGGAGACCTTGCCAGATCTTTAATAAAGGAAACCTCATGCTTGTCATTAAGCTCTCAAGAATCACCATATGCTTCAAAGTGCAAATTCACAATAAAACGGTGAGCCCCACATGTTAACAACAAAGTATATTCAAATAAGGTTTCCACTGCATCTTTTCAAAAGAAAAAGCTCCCAACTTTCCTCACCAAAGATTTCATTAAAAAAAATCTTACCTTTCATTAAAAAAAAAAATTTGCCCAATCAATAGAAAACCTCCAAAAAGTATACCAAATACAAGTTTGCATTAAAAAAGTGAATTCAAAAGGAAAAAAAAAACAACAAGAGGAAGTTTCAAATCATAAGATTGTCAAGATCGAACATTGGAAGTTACAAGTTTGAACTTACGTAATTCCAAATGTACAAAATATGGATTTTGAACCCAAGGTTCCAAACTGTAAGAATAAACCTTTTAAGGTCATGTACCTTCTAAATCCAAGTGGTGGGAACAAACTTCATGCTCCCTCACTTCCCAATACATTTTGAATCACAGATTTATATCCTAGGGTCCCAAGTCGCCCAAAAGTTCAAAACCAAAGTGATGAACTCAAGGCCAAAATCATGGATCCATGCCTTTCTGTTCCCATGATTATGTTTGAGTTATAAAACAGGCCCTATGGTCCCATAATTTGCTCAACATAAAATCTTTCACATTTCCTATGTCATCTTGGGTCATGAATGTATGCTATATTCCTATATTTCCTATTCCCCTGTGCTAGGAATATGTACCTTTAAGATCCCATGATTATATTCAAGTTGTGGCAAACACCCTAAAGTCCCATTGTCATCTTCTAATATCAGACCTCCCATATTGCTCAATACATCACAAGTCACATATTAATACCCTATGGTCTCTTGTCTCACTATTCCAAGTGGTGAATTTCTACCACATGGTCCCACGTCTCTCATATTTCAAGTTGTGGAAGACCTACCTTTCTTAGAACAATTGGATTATAGATGCACACCTTTATGGTCCCAAAACGCCTCCAATTCCAATGACAGATTTCTAGCTTCCCTCTCTCTTGATGATGTTCTAAATCCTAATAGCACACTGGACAGTCATGGATTTATACCTTTCTAGACAAACGATTAAGTGAAGCCAATTTAAAAAAAGAGGAAAATTTGTAAACCTAATTAGGAACATAAGAAACAGAAAAATATAGCTACTAGCTTTTGAAGATAAGAGAAAAGAACACTAGAGACCTTGATCACATAAGTTGTATTAAAGATGAAAATCAACATCTTAGTGAAAGAAGAAGAATAAATGATAGGTGCGGAATATAACTTAAAGAGTTGCTATTTGAACTTGCTAATTACAAAATAAACAAGTGAATCATGAAATTTTGTGAGCCCACTTATGTAAGGCTTACATATGGTGATGGTGATGGGTCCATTGCAAAGGCCCGGGCTTGACAGTGTGGCCCCTAAAAAATCATTTTGATTGGATCAATCAAGCCATGTTTTTCAAGCCCTAAAAAATTGTTTCTTTTTTAACCCCCTAAAATTTTGACTTTGAAAACAATGGCTTCATGCATCTAATGAAGATGGTTTTTTATGGATTACAAGTTCAAGACTAGATACTTTGAACATATAACATGATGCTTCGCATTTCTCCTTAGCTGCACTCTTCATCAGGCTGCCTATGTTCAAATTATATATATATATATATATATATATATATATATATATAAGTCTATGATGGTTGAGGGGTTTTGGAAGGCTTTAATCTAATCTTGCGTAGAAGAGTATCAAACATGAGACCAAAGGCGACTTTTCCCTCGAATATCTCCTTCAAGGTGTGGCTTAGTGGGTGCCAAGAGAGCATAGTGATCAAGGATCAAGCATACTCCACAGATTAATAGAGGTAATTATTTGATTTATTTAAGTTAATTTAAAATTGAAGGAAGGAATTTTTGAAGTTGAGTGGCCATGAATGCATTGTCAGACTTGCTTGTTGTGGAGACTATTATTTATTGTATTGAAATTTTATGAGGCTAGTTTCTTTTGAACCCAATCCCAAATACAAACAAGAATAACCAATTCTTATTGGATGTTTGTTCCACATCACAAGTGCTACAGAGTACAATACAGTCCCCTAACAAACATCAGCTGATGCACTTGATTCTGCATAGCCAAGGATAAGCCAGAAACCAAAAAAAGAAGAAAGTTGTTGTTCCACCAGTGCAAGATACTGGGACTGCAGCTTATCTTAACTTGCACCTCCCCAAATGCACAGCATAACTGAAAATCAGATTAACCACTGCTCCCACAAAATAAGGAAATTGCTAGAGACTTGGGATATGGACAAATTTTAACCTCATGATAGAAGCATCTTTCATGCTTAACAGGGAAAAAATTGGACGAGTCATGTGACTAAAATCTAAATGCGACACTAATGACAGTTTGAGACAGAATCAATGCTGAAAATGAACAGCATCCACAACAATCTATACTGCTAAAACTATGCAGAGCAATAATAGGATGCAAGCAATTACCTAAGAAACAAAGTATACCTCCTTGATCTAACCAGTGATAGGCATTTTACCCTTTACATTGCACTGCCGTTCTATAAGGAAATCCTCAAACTGTTTCTGCCTCTGTCTCAGCCGTGCAATGATCTCTTCAGCAGCTTCATTAACTTGTTGTGGCAAATATTTCTCCATCCGATCAAACCATTCCCCCAATGTCATTTTCTCCAATTCTTTTTTCTTATCAACACCAACATGTTCTCTACCCACTGAATTATCACCAATAGCTGCAGCTTTCTCCCCTCTGCAATTTTCTGGTCCCAAATTGTTCTCAGAAGAAACTCCTGTCTCAACTGGAGCTGCCTGGCTCCTCAAATTCTGTGATGATGGAACACTCTCTGAATCCGTTTCCTCCTTGACATTGATGGCATTGGATGGAACTTCAGCCCCAACTGCAGCATGGTCTCCGAGAGGAATTCTTTCATCAACTGTGGCAATATTGTCTCCGAGAGGAATTTTCTCATCAACTTTGGCAGCAGCATCCGATCCTTTACTCACCCCTTTGCCCTTGGAAGCAGCACGAGTAACCCTAGCACGAACAGCTCGACTCCTCAAATTCCTCAAAGGTGGAACAACTTCTGGATCACCTTTCTCTTCAACCTCGAATCCAATTGTGCCCATTTCACCCCCAACCCCCACATTGTCTTCAACAGGCATTTTCTCATACACCTTACCGGCTTTCTCTGATTCCTTACAACTCACTGGTCTTTCCTTCGAATTAGCAGCCCCAGCCCCCCGGCGCCTTAGATTGCGCCGTGGGGGCACATTCTCCAAGTCGGGTACGACCGAATTGATCTGCTCTTTAGAAACAGTTTCGGTTTGGGCCTTCTTTGCTTGCCCCCGCCTCGTATTTCTCTGAGGTGGCTTGTGATCGATGATCCTGACCGTTATTGAGGTGGTCGACCCGATCTTGATGATGTCGGCGTGGCTGAGAGGGTGGGGTGAGTTGGGAGGGAGTTGCAAGCCGTTGAGGAAAGTGCCGTTGGAGGTGTCGAGGTCGGAGATGGACCAATGAAGGCCGTCGAATTGGATAAGGAGGTGGTTTTGGGAGATGGAGGGGTCCTTGATGGTGAAAGTGTTGCCTTTGATAATTCGCCCGATTCGGACTGTGGATCCGGCATGGCATCCTATGTTTTCTCCCTTTCGGGGACCCTTTTCGATTATCAGCATCAGATCTGAGGCATTTTCACTTCCTTCTTCCATGACCCAAACAGATTGAGAAATCGAAATCAAGAGAGAAGAGAATGAATTTTGGAGGGCTCCAAATCCGAGATTCCCTCCTCAGTGAACAGTCGAATACAGAGGAACACCCTCATGAGGTGAGTCTGCGACTCACGAGTTCACGTAATTTTTTTTTGATGAGTGTAAAGTACCTCAACATTAAAATTAAGAATTAAAAATAGTTTTAGTCTTTAAAATTTATTAAAATCAATAATGAAATGGATATAAATTTCAATACATTAACATGTATGATTAACATTATTTTTATCTTAATTTTTTTAATATATATCATATCTGTGTTCTCAATATGATGAGACTTGATAGTCTCTTACGTGCTAGGTATCAAAAAAATATTTTTGTTAGGGTACATAGTTTTATTGAGGAAATTTTTTTCTATCTCACATGAAAATTCAAATATTTTTTTTTTAAATTTTCTTTTTAGTTTTTACCCTTCCGTTTTCTTCTTCAAATACCTGAAGAGGAAATCGGAGGTAACGAATTCATTTCTCGAGAAGGTTCTATTTATGATGAGGGCGACGGCTCAGATGATGGGTAAGAGTCACGAAACCGACGGTTCAGATATGCTTCAGTCCTTCACAGGACTTCAGGAAGCGTGCGGACCAAAGCCGTGATAGAACCATTTATCTTTTGCTTGAACGTGACATCTTTCATGAATCGCATGCTATGAGAATTTTTTGAATCTTGATATGAATATGATACCTTTTAATCATCACAATTCTTTCTTTAAAATTTTAATTTCTTTAATGATAAAATTTTAATTTTTTTGTTGGTCACATGTTGAGGACACTGGGGGCATTCTAATTTTTTTAATTAAAATTTGAACTTCAATTTTTTATTAGAGTAAATTAAAGAGTTTTATAATATATATCAATTTATTTAATCTGAACTCTTTTTTCCTGACTTAGTTAATTACCTTAGAAAGATTATAAACTTACTTGAAAATATTTCCTTTCAGACTCTATTTTAATAGAAATAGTCACAATTATTTGGTCTTTATGTTAAGTCAAATCAATTCAATTTACTCGTTTAATCTTTTTTAAAATTTTAAACTATTACATAGTAATTTGACACATGTAATGGATTAATGGGTTAGTTTGTCAAGATATTTTCTTTAAAATGACATTTTCTAATTTTTGCGCTTGAAGATGAAAGCTAATGACCAAGTAAAACCATGAAAGATAAATGAATTAAGATTATACTTTAAGTTTATAAGATTATATTTATAATGGTCTCGTATGATCATTTCATTCTATTTTCAATGGATAGCCTTATCTTTTAATTTAAATCTAATTTAGATTAAGGCTAATTTAGTTTACAATATGATCTATCAATAAGAAAAATATAAAAATTAGCTTATAGTTCAACTTTCATATCAAAATCAAAGGTTTGATAACACGGGAGAAGTCTTTTAGGAAACATAAGTTTTACCATGTTTTCCCCTTTACCCCATCCCTCCATACCAAAAATCGATTTGGAGTAAGTGGAAAGGAAGAATAGTTTGGCCCACTCGTCTCCAAATCGGTGCACCGATTTAAAGCAAGTGGAAGAGAGAAGAGCTCACTTAACCGATGTACCGATTTAGAGTAAGTAGAAGAGAGAAGAGGATAAGAGTTCACTGAACCGGTGCACCGATTCAGATTTAGAGTAAGTGGAAGAGAGAAGAGGAGAAGAGTTCACTGAACCAGTGCACCGATTTAGAGTAAGTGGAAGAGAGAAGAGGAGAAGAGTTCACTGAACCGGTATACCGATTTACTAGAAAGTGATTCAATCGGTGTACCGATTTCACTAGAAAGTGATTCGGTTGGTGCACCGATTTCTAAATATTCGATTTTTTTTTAATTTTTAGTATGGAGAGATGGGGGTAAAGTGGGAAATACAGTAAAATTCGTGTTTCCTAAAAGACTTCTCCCATGTTAGGATGATCACCCTAAATTTAATATTGTATTTTATATGATATGATTATTCATGCGATTGATTCTTTGTTTATAAGAGAATATGGGAGAATCCAACGAACCAAAGCTCCCCGTGACTACGTGTTAGCCAATATTTTACTGTTAGCTGATCAAATTAGATTGGTTTATATTTTTAAAATTTTATTAGTTGATTATTTTAAGATATTGGACACATATTAGTTTAACCAGGTCTATGACTGTACATATTCATTGTTTCTTGATGATAGTGACGGCCATGATAATAACAACATAAATCGTAAATTTAAATTTAAATATGCACCCTACACTATAAATAATTTGTTATTTAACACTTGTTTTATAGACAATTTATACATATTTTTGAGAAAAATCAGTTTTGACAATTTATAGCAAAGATACTTTATAAAATATATAGGTGAAGTTCAATTGGTTGCCTCTCGCTTCAGAAAGTGGGAGGTTGTATGTTCGAGTCCCTATGGTCTAATCTTGGTGTGCCCTATGGGTAGTAGGCACACTCGTAGAAGTTTTACACCAGGTATTCCACGATTTTCTACACGTAAATTCAAAAAAATATATATAATTTACAGCATTTTCTCAATATTACTATTCTTGGCTCTAAACAAAAGATAATGGCAGCAATTCTAGTAAGAATCTATCACTTTAGAGATCTACTTAAGGAGCAAAACTCGTCTTTAAGAGAGCACTCTTCTTAAAAAATAAAATTTGATTTGATAACTTATACCGAGGTAATATTCTCTCTCAAGAAGTGGAATGGTACAAGTTTGAGTCTACGTATCATAACCTAGTGACTATTTTGGGGTGTGGGAGGGACGCCTGGTACTCGAGGTTCCTCATTCTGTCGTTGTAAAAAAAATTGATTTATTAATGGCTGAAACTTTCACTCAAGACAGAGGTGCAAATGGCTCAATTGGTCTCATCTAAACCCAAACGAACAGGTGCTTTTAAAATGTGTTAATAAAATTTATCTTAGTGAAGCTATATTTTTTTAAGGTCATCAAGTTTTCAGCTTTATTTAATAGTATTAATTATTTAAGTTAGATCAGTTATTTTAAAAATAAAATTAGTGTCAAATTAAGTATATTTAATTCTTCATTTTTTTTCCTTGGAAAGGAGAGGGAGAGTCTGAGTGAGGAATGGTTCATTAAGTCTATTACAGGCTTTACAAACTAAAATTTACACTAAACTTAATATAAATTTATACCGTCAGTGAGTGTGAGATTTCAAAATTTGATAGGGCACACATAAAACTCAAGTGAAGACGTGGCCTAACTCACTTATCTACAGAAGTCAAGACTTCAATCTTCCACATTTGGTAAATAATAAATTAAGATCAAAATGTTCAATAAAAACTACTCCGTCTCAAAATACTTTTCCTATATACATTTTGGAATTGTCCCAAATTACTTGTCTTATTCATTTATTTTCACATTAATCAAGCTTTAACCTTCTCGATGAGCTCTAAATCGCATTCTAACATGATGAAAATACGACCATCTTTTATAAGTTTTGACTTGCTCAAATGCGGCATTCTGTAATTATTTATACATCAAACTCTCATCGTCTCAATCATGCATTGTTGTATAGTTAGGGAAACACTATTGAATTTTTGTGGATGAATATGATTGACAGTATCTTAGACACCGTCTAGATCTCAATTTTTTTCGTCTGAAAGAAACAAGTATTTTGGGAGAGAGTATTATGTTAAGAGCACCTCTTATGTTCACGATGATTCTTGTCACGCCTCGCACCCATGTGTGGGCTCAGAACGCGACTTACTTTTTTTTTTTTTAACCCAACATCTACATTTGTAGAAAGGAGTATTTAATCCAACAAATGTTAAGGTCGTGCCCCTCAATAGTCTCTGAGCCCCACTTTTTTTTTTTACATATGAATACCATAAAACACACCAGCACATATTATTACACATCAGAGTAGCATACAGAAGCACAGTGGTATATACATCCATAAGGTTTTCACATTTCAAGTGGCATGCTCACTTTCCAAAATTTACAAAATTCAGAAATATAACTATAATAAACCAGTCTCCTTATCACGGGTAAACGTGGCACAACTCAGACTTTCCGTCTACTATCGTAACACTGGGAATCCCTCAGTTCCCTCCTCGGGTACATATCCTGCATTTGTAAGGGACGTGAACAACTAGTTCAGTGAAAGAAACTCACAATAAAATCAAATGGATATAATGCAGCAATGAATAAGCAATGCATGACTCAAAAATAGAAATGCATATTATCAACATATCTCATTTTTACCCTAGGATCATTTTCTAATATATTTAGTCAGATTTGTACGTCTTATTAATACCGGGGTCGGTCCCTATCTGTGTTAGCAACGCCAGGGTTAGCCCCCACTTTGAAGTTCCAAATAGAACAAATTTTAATTTCTCCACGTAATAATGTAGCAATTTGCAAGTGCATAAGGTCTCTACGATCCGGTTTACTAGCACGTCCAACTCAGTGGTTCAAGACGGCGCTCGGCCAATATCAGCAATTAAAGCCCAATGGCCAATATCAGTTTTTCAAGGTTATTATCTTTAACAGAATTAACCTAATATCATAACCATTCTGTGCAAATGCATGACAATGCAAAACCACCCTTCTTACATAGGGACTTACCCTGAGAGAACCAACAAATCTCAGTCGCATCATCCGGAATATTCAATATTAATATACATGCAAGCAATAATGATAATCAACAATTCAACATTCACATATTACTTAAAACTGGATTATTAACACGAGTGCCTTTACCCAGTTTACTCGACAATTCGTAGACACTCCATGGGTCCATACTGCGTTAAAGACTACAAGTCCTCGACTCCCCAACACTCTTTAATGCATACGTTCTATACAGTTAGAACATTTTACATCCCTTAGTTGTAGGCAGTGTCATGTCTAGTATTCTAGACCTATTTAGCTTTTTGCACCTTTTAAATAACAATGGGTCTCATTTCAGTCTAGTGTTAGTGGGTTTAATAAACAACACAGTATAGGTATCGGTTCGAGTCTCCTCACCTTCTTCAGTTGAATTTTCACAGGAAATATGTAAGATAGAGTAAAACGTACAAATTTCCTATGTATTAGTATATACACGTAATAATTTCTCAAAACCAGTGTACATTTCCAAAAAAAAAACATGATAGATGGAAGTGAGTCACCCAAGTTCTTTCTACTCCTTTAAATTATGTTAGTGAGTTAGCTGTCAGCCATCCAAAACACACAATAAAAGAAAAATGGAATTTACTTAGTGTCCATCATCGTATTGTTTGGAAACGTATTGAGAATTTGGCCCAAATGATACGGTACAATAAAGTAAATAAATTACTCAGTGCCCATCCTCGTATTGTTTGGAAAGGTATTGAGAATTCAGCCCAAATGGTACCATATAGGAATTTAAATACACAAGGCAAAAAAATAAACACACAATAATTAGTTGGGGTTAATATTTTTTTCGATTTTACTAGGGTCAAAAACTAAGTTTTGAACATAAATAAAACTGATTTATGGGTGTAATTTGAATTTTAAGGGGAAAACCTATTTTTCTCTTTAATTAGAAAAATCCAGTTTTAGAGCCCTTGGATCTCACTTTTCACTCCTAGTTTGCTCTAGAGTTAATAAAAATGAGAAATGGATCGTTTTGATACCTTGGTTGCAAATTCCACTAAGGCTTAGCCTAGTTTGAAAAGCTCACGGAAAAATTTTAATGGTACGATTTGAACACCATATATTTTTAAAATCTGGGTAAAATAGAAATCTCCTTAATTCAGTCTAAATCTGGAACCAAAAACACATCGAAAACTCAGTGATTCAAACAAAAATCACATTTTGTCAAATTTCCAAAATTTTAAAGAATCTTTTATGAAAATTCTAACTTCACAGTTATGTTGAGTAAACTTATCTGATAAAAACATTCTAAAGCTCCGAGTTGTTTGACACTCCTAAATATTTAAAAATTAACAATTTCTAATTTGGCAGTACCCTCCTAGCACTAAAAAAAATACTTCTAGAAATCGAAATGACAAATGGTAAAATTTCCAAACTCAAAATTTAAAACTGAGTTTTCGTGTGCAATTTGGAAGTTCAAATATTCCAAATGAGTGATTTTCTAAATAAGAATACCCTTTTGAAAACAAATGGTAAAAGTTCAAATCAAGGGTGAAGATATCGGTCGATACGAAATGTATCAGCCGATATGATACGGTTTTTCAAAGCCTTATCACATCAGCCGATACTTATTGTATCGGCCATACGTAGTAATTCTTGGCCGATATGACCGATATATCGGTCCGAAATAAGCCAATATTCATAATATCGACCTTTTTTTAAAAAAAAAAATCAAAACAGTGGTGGGCTCGAGTTAATATCTCGGCTGATATCGGACCAATATCGGCCGATATTATCGTTTTCAATTTTTTTTGCAAAAAAAAAAAACAGCTTTCTTTTGGGTTATTTATTTATTTTTTAATTCAAAAATAAAAAAATATCAATATTTAAAAAAATACAAAAGAGGAGAGAGAAATTTAGATATCTCGCCCTGGGCGAAGTTTTCACCCCTAGTTCAAATCGTAAAAGGTTTGCCCTTTCAACTTTAACGAGTCGAATCGATAGGCTATCGAACTCGGATCGGGTCAAACTCAGATCCATTGGAAAACTTATTCAATAATCTTCATGATTAGTGGAACAAAAATCACAATCGATGGCTAAAAATTATTAAATTAATCAATATTAATTAAAATTAACTTATAATTCGGGCAGGGTATCACAGCTCTCTAAATCACCAACCTCTCCCATCCTCACTCCTACACTCCTAAGGTTTTTTTTTTTTTGAATTTACGTGTGGAAAACTCATACACAGTCCTACTAAAACCCCCACGGATGAGCTTACTACCCCTAGGGCATACCAAAGTTTGGCAATGGATACTCAAACCCGCAACCTTTCACTTCCTGAGGCGGGAGGCAACCAGTTGAGCTATACCTATGTGGGTTTTTTTAATATTAAAATAAAATTACTAGATAAATATTTTCATGTATAATGTTCAATCACATAATAAGAATGCATCAAATAAAAATCAATTATAGTTAAGTCTAAATTTACTTTTCAAAAAATTTATAGTTAAGTCTAATTAAAAAATATCTTTGATGAAATGTTAATATAAAAATAATTAAAGAATACACATTTTGTCATTTAATAAAAGTATTAAAATAGTTCTCTTAGTTAAAAAGGAAAAAAAATCTTAATCACTATTAATTTCCTTTTGTGTTTTAATCTTTAGATTTAGGAGATGGGTCTCATAAATGCTTGGATTGTTTTTTTTTTTTTTGGAATTTACTTGCGGGAAATCGCTGAAATCCAACGTAAAATATCCACGGGTAAAATAGGTAGATGGATCATTGTGTAGATTATTAAACTATCTAAAATCAAATTCATCAAATTATTCTAGTCTTTGATTTTTTTAATATTAAAATAAAATTACTAGATAAATATTTTCATGTATAATGTTCAATCACATAATAAGAATGCATCAAATAAAAGTCAATTATAGTTATTTATAGTTAAGTCTAAATTTGCTTTTCAAAAAAAATTATAGTTAAGACTAAATTTAAAAAATAATATACTAAGCAATATTAATTTATCGTAGAGACCTTAAACCCAGCCTAAGCCCTCAGCTTTCTCTAGTTTAGCATAAAGTTAGATTTTTTTGAATTTTAAAATTTTGATTCTTATAAATTATTGATTTTTAATGATCTATCGCATAAAATTAAAATAATTTAATAGAAGAATTTCTTTAAATTATATTATTTATAAAACCAAACAATGATGAATAAGAAATCATATCAATATATTAAGATTATATTTAAATTAAATATTATATTTTAAATGATTCTTGAGTCTTATACAAACTTGAGCATGATTTAAAGAAAATTATATAAATAAGTTGTTTATGAAGTCTATTTTATCTTCTTATTCTTTTTTTTTTAAATAATAAATTGTTATTAAAATTTAAAAATGTTAAAATTGTATAATTTAATTGATTAATTGAAAACAATATTTTATATAATTATTTTATAGATATCTTATGAAGTTGATAAAAGGAAAATGATTTGTGCACCCTCCAATTTTACCAAAGGTGCACTTCATACGAGTGAAATGCCATTTTTGCCTTCAACTTTTCTTTTCTTTTTCAGGAAAGCACCCTTATTTTTATTCAAAACTGACATTTCACTCATAAAGAGTGTATCTTGAGTAAAAATAAGGAGTTTACGAATCATTTCCCTTGACAAAATTCTCACATTATTTTTCACTCGAAATCAATAACTCTACAGAGGTACTGAATTAAAAAATCAATTTTATTTTAAAATTATTAAAATAGTGGACACATGGAGAAAAGATATATAAATTTTTAAAAAGTGAAAATCTCTGTAGAATCTTCAATCGCCCTCTTCTCCAATAGCAGCGCTTGGAAAGTGGAAACAGAAACAGTCTAAGGCGGCTACCCTGATATGATTCCGAAGTGATGAAAGAAAACAGTGATTATTGTGAAAAACTTGATTAGGAGAATGGGGAGGCGCCGGAGTCTTCTCCTCTTCTCCGGCTTTCTCTTATTCTCCGTCAGCCTCTTCTACGTTCAACTTGAACTCGCTGCGGCTCAAAACAGCTCTGTTGAAGACGTGATAATCCGAGTCGACGTGGGTTTGATTCTTGATTTGCAGTCATGGGTTGGTAAGATGAGCGAGAGCTGTATTGCAATGGCACTCGAAGATTTCTACGCCACCCACCCTAACTACACCACCAGGTTGGCTCTTCATGTTAGGGACTCCAACAACAACGTCGTCGATGCCGCCGTTGCTGGTCCTTCTTCTTCTTCCTCTACTTTTGAAATTTGAAAAATGACAGAGACACTAATAGTACACGGGACCGGCCCTGAAATTTGACGGACCTAGCAGGGCCCAAAAATTCGGTGGATACTGTACGTATTGCCGGATGTATATCGGAATTTCAAACGCCGATATATATCGAGATTTCATCTCGTTCGATACGTGTTCAGAAAGAAAAGTTAGGTTGATTTTTATTTTTTATTTAAAATAAAGACGCCACTTACCTACACCCGACTTTTCTGTCAAATTTACCTTCCAAACGTAAATTTAGTTCATTCCAACACTTATGCTACAGTATATACACATCAGATATACACAGAGTAATGCAAATGCATTATTTAAATAATAAAATTTTCTTTAAAATTTTAAAATTATTTTTTAAGTACCATTATTTTTTAAATTTCTCAAATTTAATATCCAGACTAATTAAAATAATCTGATAAAATATCTTAAGACTTTATGGTCTTTTGACACTTTTAAATGTTTAAAACACCTTATTTTACAAATAAGGGTATCTCTCAACTATGCCAAAAATACATTTGAGAGTGTCAAAAGACCTTAAAGTTTTAAAGTATTTTTATCAGGTTTAATTTGGATATTCAATTTAAGAAATTTTGGAAATACACAGTGCTTAAAAAATAACTTTAAAACTTGGGGGTGGAATATGTGGCGTCAACCTATAGGGTTTATAGTTTTTCTAAGGAGATTTTATTATTTAACTAATGCACTATGTATTACTGTAGTATTGGCAACTGAGACCGTTATTTTTTAAGCACGGTGTATTTTCAAAATTTCTCAAATTGAATATCCGGATTAATTATGATAACGTGATAAAAATACTTTAAAACTTCAAAATCTTTTTATACTCCCAAATGTATTTTCGGCACAGCTGAGGGATACTCTTATTTGTAAAATACTGTGTTTTAAGCATTTGGGAGTGTCAAAAGTCCTTAAAGTCTTAAAGTATTTTTATCAGGTTATTGTAGTTAGTCTGGATATTCAATTTGAGAAATTTTGGAAATACACAGTGCTTAAAAAATAACTTTAAAGTTTTAAAGAAGATTTTATTATTTAAATAATATACTGTATATTACTGTTCGTTCAAATAAACAATGTGTTCATTCGAACGAATAAACTGTTGTGCCCATTTGTTCGAATGAACTAAATTTATACTTCGGCATTCGTTCGAATGAATCATTCATTTAGATAAATGCCGAAATGAACTGACAGTTCGTTCAAATGAGTAAAAAACGCGGGGGCAAAATGGTAATTTCATCCTAAAATCCAAAAACAGGGCAGAAAAGTTGGGGGTCTGTAAGTCGCGTAAAAAAAAAAAATATCGGCGTGGGCCCCATCAATATCTCGGCCGATATTTATATTTTTAATTTTTTTTTTAAAAAACAACCTTTTTTATTTTTTAAATGATTTTTTTTTAAAAAAAACCACCGAGATTTTTTTTTTAAAAAAAAAGAGGAGAGAGAAAAATTCGGCCGAGATCAAAATTCGACTAGGCCTAATTTTCGATCCCTGAGGCCTCGGCCCACCACACTCGTAGGGGCCTTAGGCTCTAATGAAAGTGCATAGTGGGGCCTCTAGGCCATTGGTCAAATTAGGGGGCCCTAGGCGGCCGTCTATTTGACCTTAAGCCAGGGCCGGCCCTGATAGTACATTAACTCACTTTCAAAATTAGTCGTTGAGAAAATGGTCCTTTGTATTTTATTAATCAATGTAAAGTTTTTGTCTTGTGAAATATGAGAAGCCTCAACACTAGTAACAAACCATCTTCCATGTTTTCATATATAGAGAGCTCCAAAGTGTGAGTAATCAAATCAAAGATTGAATGGATACTTGCAGACTACCACTCTTAGGATATTAGGACTTATTTCATGAAATTTAAAGTTTTAGAGAGTTAGTTGCTTCTTCTTGGGCTAATTTTACTGTTACTGGCCGAAAGAGTTTCATCCTTGCGCAGACGCTCAAACTTTTGAAAGATATTTTGAAGAATTGGAGTCGTTCTTGCTTAGGGTCATTGAGCGAATCGCTTGCTTCCATTCTTCATAGCATCAACCAGATTGATGTCAGCGAACAGGCTGGAAACCTCTTTGAACACGACCACCTCCTTTGGCTCGATCTTCAAGACCAATACCGAGCCAAGGGTGTTCAAGACGAGATAAAATTGAGACAAAGGTCTAGGGATAAATGGGTCAAAGATGGTGACAAGAACACCAAATTCTTCCATGCCGTTACTTCTGCTCATAGACGAGTTAATCGCATCAAATACATCATTGTTGATGATACCACCATCTCAGATAAAGATTCCATCACCTCAACAATCATTGACTATTTCCATGAGTTGTACTGCACCAACCCTTGGGATAGACTTCCCATTGATGGCCTCCCTTTTAAATCTGTATCTCCACATGACGCTGCCTTCATTGAAAGGCCCTTTTTCTGAAGTTGAGATTAAATGTGCAGTTTGGGACTTGGGTGATGACATAGCTCCTGGGCCTGATGGTTTCCCAATTGCCTTCTTCAAGTCTTTCTGGGAAATTGTGAAAGATGACATCATTGCTTTCATTCAGGAATTTCATGAGAGAAGATGACATCATTGCTTTCACTCAGGAATTTCATGAGAGAGGATGTATCCTTAAAGAACTTGCTGCAACTTTCTTAGTTCTTATTCCTAAGAAGGAAGGTGCTTCTTCACTTAAAGATTTCAGACCTATTAGTCTCCTTGGCAGTTCCTACAAGATTCTCTCTAAGCTCTTAGTTAACAGGTTGAAGCCACATCTTCTATCGCTCATATCTCCTTTTCAGTCCGCTGAGGTGGATGGGAAACAAATCTTGGATGCTGTTTTTACTGCTCACAAGTGCATTGACTCACAACACAAGGAAAAGAAGAAAGGTATCATTTGCAAGTTGGATTTGGAAAAAGCCTACGATATGGTTAACTAGAACTTCCTCCATTTTGTCCTTACCAGTATGGGCTTCAGCAGGAAATGGTGTCTTTGGGTTGCCGAGTGTATTTCTTCAGCACATTTCTTTGTTCTCATCAACGGATCATCCAAAGGTTTTTTTCGCAACTCCCGTGGCCTTCTCCAAGGTGACTCCCTTTCTCCAGCTTTATTTATCATGGTAGTTGAGGCCCTCAGCCTTCTCCTATCCAAAACAGCTGATTTCTCTTTAATCACTGGTTTCAAAATAGAGCATTCATCCCTCCAGTTTGTAGACGACACTATCATCTTCTGTGATGCTTCGAAGGAACCTATTAGAAACCTAAAATCCTTACTCAGGTGGTTTGAGTTGGTTTCGTCACTTCGAATCAATTATGATAAGAGTGCGGTTTTTGGCATCAACATTGATAATGATGAATTCTCCTTCTTGGCAAGCTTGTTGAGGTGTAATTCTGCCTCCCTCCCTTCAACCTACTTGGGTATACCTCTTTGTATTGGCTCTCCTGGCTTCTCACTTTGGGAACCCATCATTGTCAAGTTTAGCAAAAGATTAGCTTCGTGGAAAGGGAAGTATCTATCCTTTGTTGGGCGGATTACTTTATTGAAGTCTGTTCTTTCAGCATTACCGGTCTTTTTCCTATCAGCATTCAGGTGCCCAACAAAAGTAGTGGAATCTATAGAAAAAATCATGAAGGATTTCCTTTGGAATGATCAAGGGGAAAAAGGAAAGTACCATTTGGTTAGTTGGATCATGTTTGCCTCCCAATAGAAGCTGGTGGTCTTGGCGTCCGACCTATTAGGCATGTTAACATTGCTCTTCTTTCTAAATGGTTGTGGAGAATTGGGTCCGTTGATGAAGCTCCTTGGAAATCTCTTCTCATCTCTAAGTACCGAATCAACAACAATGGTTGGAATGTTAACCCTACACCTCGCAAAGCTTCTGGTATGTGGAGAGCCATTTGTGCTTGTGTGGAGAAATTCAAAGACTGCATTCGGTTCAAAGTGGGGCATGGCAATCGAATCGAATTTTGGACGGACTCTTGGCAAGACTCCTCCACCCTCGCCTCTAGGTTCCCATCTCTTTTCCGTCTGGCCTTTTTATCAGACGATTTCATTTATGTTCTCTACTTTGTGGCAGATGATCAGATTGTGTGGAACATCTGGTTCCGTCAAAACTTGAGGGAACTTGAAAACGAAGATTTATAACAACTCATGCTCCTTCTCTCGTACGTTCAGATCCGTGTGTTGGAGGATGATTCCTTGATCTGGTGGCCTAACTCTTATGGTTCTTTCTCAGTTAAGTCCTTTTATGAATGGAACAATAGGAGCCAGGCTCCTCCTCTCGTGGATCCATCAATTTGGATTTCCAAAGCCCCACCTAGATCCATAAGTTTTTTTTGGACTGCTGGCCTCGGAAAGATTCTTACTCAAGATAACATGTGCAAGTGAGGAAGGGTTTTAGTCAGTGCTTGTCCTTTGTGCCTTCTTGCCTTTGAAGATGTTGACCACCTGTTTATCCATTGCTCCTTCGCGACTTCAGTTTAGAATGTCATCCTGGATAAGTTCGGCTTTCATTGGACTATGCCTTCTTCTGTCGCTCAGTTGTCCTTTGCGTGGAAGATTTTTAATACGTCCAATAGATGCGTCACTCTGTGGCGTTTGGCACTTTTCACCACCATGTGAGGCATTTGGTTGGAGAGCAATAATAGAGTTTTTTAGAATAATGTTGAAAGTCCCCGTTGTGTTGGCAATCGTGTTCTTGTGAGATGTGCTGAATGGGCTTCTTCTCTCAATGACTTCCAGCATTATTCCATGACTGATTTGTTGCGTGCTTGGAAAGAGTGTATCGGTCTTTCCTAGTTTCTTTTGCCCTTTTGGTGGTATCTTTTTTGGGTGTAAGGGGCTGATGGTTTTATTTTATTTTTTTGTTTTTTTTGTTGTTCTCTTTTTTTTACACCTCTGGTGCTCTTAATATACTATGATTACCATTTCAAAAAAAAAAAAAACAAATACAACCTGGTGATTCAACTTCGAACCATATATGTAAAAACCCATGAGTAGAACTCACCATTAAAAACCGGCTATCAAGGAGAGAGAGCCCATGTGTTTATACACTGCACATCCCAAAAGTATCTAGGCGATGTGGGACTATGCTAAAACTCCCCCTAAAAGCCAGGGTTGGAGACACTCGGTTCTCCCCTTCCATGCAGGGCAGGTGACACAAACCCGATCCATCTTGCGGTACACCCACTCTGATACCATGTTAAAACCCATGAGTAGAATTCACCCTTGGAAACCAACTATCAAGCCCATGTGTTTATACACCGCACATCCCGAAGGTATCCGGGCAATGAGGGACTATGCTAACAATCCATGCATCCATAGATTTTGATCCTTCATGAGGGCAATGAACAATGACATGATGCCTATATTACAGGTTTTAATCAGCACTTATTAAATCTCCCTTGTGTTTATCCAGGGCAATTTATTTCAGCACTGCACTTAAGTTGGCCAATAGTCTCTCTTTAATGATTTTAGTTTAGTTGATCTCAAATACTTTCCATGGAGAAACAGATACGAGAGAAATTGGTTGTTTTCAACTTTTATTAGTTACAAAAATGAATACATAATTTGTGGTTAAAGAACATATCAGAGTAGAAAAGGTCATCATTTTTTTATAGAACAAAAATAATGTTTTCTTTTGTGAGCAGCCAGAAATGTTATTGATAGGAATGTTTAGTGCTTGCCTAGATGTTCAATAGTAAGACTTAGGGGTGAACCTCGGGTCGGGTTTTGGCCCGAACCCGCATGACCCGACCCGAAAATCATGCAGGTCGGTTTATGAAAGTCGGGTCAGCGGGTCGGGTCGGGTTGAGAAGTCAAAAACCCGCATTAAATTCGGGTTGGGTTGGGTTGAGATATTTTTAAGTTAACCTGACCCGACCCGACCCGACCTGACCCGGTAAAAAGTAGACTAAAGTGGGTTCAAAATGCGGGTTGGATCGGGTTTTGGGTTGAGTTGGGTTATAATTCGGGTCGGGTCAAAAGTTCGGGTCGGGTTCCATTTATTAGAAACTCGGGCCGGGTTGGGTTTTAAAAAACCCGACCCAGCCCGATTTCAGCCCTAGTAAGACTAAGACTGCATTGAAGAGCGAAATGAAAATCCATTGCAATGTTCTCTAATATTCTTGAATTGTCAATTATTCGAGTTGGCTATCAATAGTGTATCTTACAGGATTTGGTATCCATTTCTCATGTTGTCTGGTATATAATTTTACAGTATAAATGTAATACAATATTCTCTCATATCGAATGTGGTCTAAACTATGCAGCTCTAGACTTGTTGAATGATGTGGGAGTTCAAGCTATTATAGGGCCACAAAATTCAGAACAGGCCAAGTTCATGGTGAATCTTGGAAGCAGAGCTCATATTCCTATCATTTCTTTCTCTGCTACTAGCCTCTCTCTTTCATCTATGCGAACACCTTATTTCATTCGTGCTGCACAGAATGATTCTTCTCAGTTGAAAGCCATCACTTCCATCATTCAAGCCTTTGGATGGATGGAAGTTGTCCCTGTCTATGAAGATACTGATTATGGAAATGAAATAATAACTTATCTCACACAGGAATTTCAAAAAATCAATGCCCGACTCCCATACATGAGTTCGATATCCCCTTTGGCAACCGACAGACAGGTTCTCACAGAGCTCCATAAGTTGATGAGCATGAAGTGTAGGGTATTTGTCGTGCTTACATCTTCATCGCTTGGCTCTCGCATATTTATGATGGCCAAAGAGGTGGGAATGATGAGTAAAGGGTATGTTTGGATCATAACTGATGAATTAGTGAATCTATTCGATGTTATGAATTCATCCGTCATTGATTCCATGCAAGGTGTTTTGGGTGCTAAACCTTATGTTCCAAATTCAGAAGAACTTGAAAACTTCTCACTTAGATGGAAAAGGAATTTCTCAGGGGAGAATCCACACTTCAAAAGAGTGGAACTAAGCAGTTATGGGCTATGGGCATATGATACAATTTGGGCACTAGCTACTGCAACAGAGAAAGTAGGGAAAGTGAATTCTCAATTATGGAAAGCAGCAAGAAGCATAAGCTCAACAAACCAAAGTTCCTTCAAGGACTCTGTTTCAGGTCCAGAACTTCGTGATGAAATCTTAAAAACACATTTTAAAGAAGGCCTAAGTGGAGAATTTCATCTCACTGGTTGGGGATTGGACACATCTACCATTCAAATTGTCAATGTTGTTGGAAAAGGTGCACGGGAGATTGGATTTTGGACTCCAAGATACGGAATTTCACGAGTATTAAATGTTTCTGGTAACAGAATGTATTCAACTTCGTCGGCTTATTTAAAGGCGATCATTTGGCCAGGTGAATCGACAACAGTGCCAACTAATTGGAAGCCTCTGAGGATTGGCGTCCCTATCAGACGCAATTTCCGTGAACTCGTAATGGTTGAAAAAAATCCCAGTACCAACACAACCTCTTACAGAGGGTTCTGTCTAGAAGTCTTTCAGGCTGTAACAGAAGCATTGCCATTTTCTATTGCTTACGAATTTGTTCCAGTCGGAGATGAAATAGAAGGACGAAGTGTAACACATCTTTATGACTATCTCGTTGACCAGGTCCATCTTCAGGTAAAGGTACATCCCAAATATCTCCATTATCTTCAGTGCTTTGTCATTCATCTAAGAGGAAGGACTGGGTTTGAGACAACTACATCTAACAACCATATATATATTTGACAGCCAGTCTCCTGGTCGCACCATCATGATATATTCACTGAATTTTCAATTGTTTAGCGACTGTCATCCGCGAACTGTTGGATCTAGATCGAAATTTGTAGAAATCCGACACACATGGTTTCTTTTTTCCCTTCATTTTTTGATGTAAATTTAGATGGAAACTTACTAAAACAAGCTTTATTATAATTGAAATCTCACTAAACAAGCTTGCTTTTAATGCATCAAACTACTATAAAAGGGTATTTACCCAGATAAAAGTCTTACAATTCATTTTTATGTTGACAGTGATCAGCTTTTGTGTTTCCTTCGATTGTTGTTAGAGGCTATAGGATAATGTCTTCCTGTCACAGTCATCATTGTTGCCATTGAAGCTTTATTCCATCTAGTGGGGATTGACAGGTTAATAGTTTCTAACTGTGATACCTCCCTTGGTACAGTCATCTTGTCACTGAAGTTCATTAGTCTAAATTGTTTCGATGGCCATATATGGTGGGCATCGTACAAACAAAAGGCTTAAGGATCCCGATAGCCCTTGTGTTGAGGAGCATATATTTTCTTCTATCTGGTGCAAGTTTCTTAAAAATCCTGATCACAATTTATGGTAAAAAATATCCATTTGAGTTTGAGCAATGTGATGAATGTTAGCTGCCAAAGATATCACTTGGCCATCACTAATAGTTTTGCTGCTGAAGGTGGTGAGATGGATAAGTTTTTACTTCAAAAAGTGTCAAACTGTGGTATCCCATTGATTACAAGTTTACAACTACATTTTTTTTGCAACAGTAACATATGGATTCATTAAAAGAAGAGGATGATACAAGAGAGAAAGTCACGTATAGGAGAGGTATACATGGCTATCAGAGGAAAACAAAGAAAAACATCTAAGAACTATGTGTAAGTAAACCGTATACAGCATAAATACAATGTGGAGTTCCCCATCACCCCATACACCCAAAGAGAGACAAGATTAGATTAGAGAAGTGACATTATGGATCTATGCTTTTGAACTCTCACTTTTGCTAGAAAATCAGCAATATTGTTCACCGATCGAGGAACAAATGTGAAGGTGATAACCATTTACAACTATATTGATAACCATTGTTGTTACTACTTCTGCTACTGCTACTATTTCCTGCATCACAAAGGTTTTGGTAAGCATGAGAAGGCTTCAAGCAGATTTCTAATTCAACTAAATTCATTTTTGAAAGATAGATTCAGTAATATTTTGGCAAGTTTCCCTACATTAAAGAGATAGTACAACTACTCTAAAAGCAAATATTCCAAAATACTTTATTGTTTCAAATTTTTTGTTGCTAAAAACAGAAATTGGACGCTGTGGTGGGAGATATGTCGATCACAGCCAATCGCTCGTTATATGTGGAATTTTCCTTGCCCTATACGGAGTCAGGGGTCTCAATGATTGCAACAATTGAAGGGGACGAGAGGAAGAATGCATGGGTTTTCCTGAAGCCTCTCAGTGTGGATCTTTGGGTGACTAGTCTGGCTGCTTTTATCTTCACAGGATTTGTTGTGTGGGTTCTTGAACACCAGATAAACGATGATTTTAGGGGCCGACCATCCCAACAACTTGGCATGATATTATGGTTTGCCTTTTCCACCCTTGTATTTGCACACAGTTAAGTAACTGAATTTGCATATATCAGTATTTATCAAAGATCATTACAATGTGGTATTTACTTGAAAACTCTGCTTTTCATCGTATTGTGACCACAGGAGAGAAGGTGATCAGTAACTTAACTAAATTTGTAGTGATCATATGGGTCTTTGTGGTGTTGGTACTGTCATCAAGTTATACGGCAAGTTTAAGTTCTTTACTAACAGTTCGGTCACTTACACCGGTAGTTGCAGACATCAATGATCTCATTCATAGAGGAGACTATGTAGGTTTTCCATTGCGTTCAAAGGTGAAAGAACTTTTGACGCAATTGAACTTCGATGAGTCTAAACTTATCGGCTACAGCTCTCCTGAAAAGTATGCTGAAGCCCTGTCCAAAGGAAGCAAGAATGGTGGTGTTGCTGCTGTTCTCGATGAGATACCCTATATTAAGCTTTTCCTTGCAAAGAATTGTGCTAAATACACTATGGTTAGACCTATTTACAGAGCTGGAGGATTTGGATTTGGTTTTGTAAGTCTCTCCCTCTCTCTCTCTCTCTCTCTCTCTATATATATATATATATATATATATATATATGAAGCCCACTTGATAGGTTGCCTTTTTTCGTAGTTGTGAAAGTTTTAGGTCCCAAAAGCTGATTTTTTCTTGTCTTTTGGGTGATGTAACTGAGCCATGTCAGCTCGCTTACTACATCGTTGAGGACACAACTGTGACACTCTATATAGTGTGTCCTTGGTTAGATTGTTATACATTGACCGCTCTTTAGAAGTTTGGTTTGACATATGTATCATCCACCATCCAATTATGTTTTGATAGCTATGACTGTTTGCTTGATAAGTTCATCTCTATTCTTATTTTACTCTCTTTTTTTTTTTGGAATGGAAATATAAGCGAATGTAGTACTATAGTTCATGCACGTGAGATTATTTTTTTCTATAAATAATATAATATATTTCTTAATTTGCTTTAAATGATAATAAACTATAACAGAGGCAATAGTATCATGAGATGCGAATTCTCCTCCATTTGGCTCTCCACAATCAACAGTTGGATGTGGTGGGTTCATCCCCTGCTCATATATGCAATTACTTCTGTTTTATTGTTGATGCGGTTCTGGTGTCCTCCCTCTAGATCAAGTCCGAAGCGTCCAATCCCCAGCAACAACAACAATAGATAAACTTAGAAAGAAGGGTGGGACAAAGCCTGACAGTGCTAGGTCACTATGGAACAAGATTTGTTTTGACTTGGAGAATCTTAATGCTGGATTCAAGTCCTTGAGTGCTATGATGTTCCAGACCTTTTGGAGCATTTTGGGACTCCAAGCCTTCAATCCTATCCATTTGGAACAAGATTTGTTCAAGATCTTCCATGCTTTTAGAAGAGATCATGTTCCAAACATTGAATGAAAGGGGAGGCATTGCAAAGTTATCCAAGGATTGGGCTCTCTCTGCCTAGTTCTAGGATGCCAATTTTTTTTTTTTTAAACTTTGGGCCTCCAAAACTCTGATGTCATCATGCAACCATATGCTTGTAAAGTATGTAAAACCAGCTTTCCTAATATCCCAGTATCTTGGATTTTTGTGCTCCATTGACTAAGATATGGATGCAGAATAAGGACCTTAGTTCAAAGAGTGCTGCAATTCTCACATTTCCTCTTTGGGTTTTTGCTCTTTCTAAATATTTTGGATTGCTTGTTTAACAAATTGGTGCCACTTAGAATCAACAAAGGCACCCTTCATGGGCTTGAGGATGTGAGGTGGGTAATAATTCCAAGGATTCAATCAGGATAAAGATTGGAAATGAGTGTTTGCAAGCCTTATTCTCATTCTAATCCTTTAAGTTTCATAGTTTTTTTCTTTTTTTTTTCAAGATTCACTGGATTGGGATATTTCTAGATATTTCCAATCCTCAAAATCAAAATGCCTAAGGAAGACTTTGGAAATTGGAGGAATCCTCGACAACAAGGGGTAAGTTTTACCCAGGGCAGTGAAAATCAATGTAAGCCAATATGTAAAGGATTTCATTCTGTTATCATGTAAAGCATTAGAATGTGTTCTCCAATTTGGAGGGGGTACAAGGAAGCCTGTTTTAGAACTTTTTTTATTGCATCACCTAAACCTTTTTCTTACATTCATAATGCAATTCCATGAACTTTCGAAATATCTCTAACTTCAATGATTCTTAGGTTGCAAATCAACATTTGCAGTATGTTAATAAATAAATGTTGGCCAAGTAATATCAAATTAATACATATTTCCCATTTAATTAGGAATTTCCATTGATTAAACCAACATGATCACTTGATAAAGGGAGGTCTCGAAAGAAGCTCTGAAGCCAGTGTATTTTTTTCTTTGCAGGTCTTTCCTAAAGGCTCCCCACTGGTCCCATACATTAACACAGCAATTTTGAATGTAACTGAAGGGGATAAAATATCAAAAATCGAGCACTTTTGGTTCGGGCCGCAAGCAACATGTGTGGATCAGGGAAATAGTCTTACTCTTGAAAGCTTTGGCGGCCTCTTCCTCGTGGCCGGGATTGCTTCAGCTTCTGCTCTCTCCATATATCTTCTCATCTTTCTTTACAAGCATAAGCACATTCTTTATGCATCAGAAAAGCCAGTTTGGGAAAGACTTATAAGCATTGGTAGGCACTTTGACAAGAAGGACCAATCCTGTTGTGACCTTAGAACTGAAACTAATGGCAGATCATTAACGGGCGATGGTGGCATCGTGGTTCCATCTCATATCAGTTCATCGCCTCGCATTTCCAATGACACCATTGGAAGCATTACTCAAGAAGATGGTAGCATTGGAATTTCATCAAACAATTACAGTGATACAATTGGAAGCATCACTCAAGAAGATGAAGGGAATGTAATCTCACCCCTGGCGGTTAAAGTGCTAGAAGCATCAGGCGATTTATAGATGACTGGATCATAGTATAGATTAATTGATTATTTTCATCTAGAGTATTTGTTTCATAAACCTAAAATTGTTGTCACTAGACTTTCATTTCCATTTTGTAAGGAAATCCAGTGTTGTCTTTGCAAGAAGAACTACCTAGGAAGATGTTGTTTAAGGAAATTCCAAGATGATATTTTAGTGGCTTATGCACTAGCTTCAAGCTAAGTGGATGGCTTTAAAGCTTGAAAAATGGAAATTTGTTTGGTTGGTTTTAAAGCTATGACTATATTCAAACCTAATGCCATTGAGGCCTAAATGGCATTAGGGACTCAATGATGCACACTTAGTCCATAGTGCCTGCTTAATTACAATCAATTGCCATTTGTAACCATTACAAGTGGAAAAGGGAGGAACTTGAGTTTATTTCCTTCTGTCCTTTTGTATTTGTTCAAATGAAAAAGTATAATTTGAAAAACTGAATTTAGATAAATGAGATTATAGCTTTGATTATTATGATGATGAATTGTTACTGGTGGCACCCACCTCTAAATTGTAATAGTTTAGGGTTTCTCTCCCATGTGGGCCCCCACACACAGTTAAAAAAATTATGGTACAAACATTGACTCGGCCGATACGGCCCGCAACGCAAAGGCTGAATCGTGTCCATAATGGCCAGATTACTCTTGGCCACAACGCAAACGCAAACGTATTGGCCAATGTATTGACCTATGCTGCAGAGAACCAAAACCATGGACTTTGACTGCAACATCTTGTTTATTCACATATCTTTATAAAATATATAAAAAATTCAAGTCTATAAGTGATTAATGTCAAAGCAATTGTAAGGGCTAATATATACAAGAGATTGTCCCACATTATTGACATTATAAAACTAATTCAAAACCTCTTAAACGACTGAGCAAAGAAAAGCACTTGGTTCAATTAGATTTCTAAGTTATAAATTTGAAACTGCAATAACTCGGTGAAAACTCACTTCCTATTTCTACTTTCCATGAGTCAACTGAGTTAATTCAGCATTTGAGGTTTGAGTTTGTACACATGGGTCCGACAGCGATTATTGATAAAAGTCAACTTGTGCCGGTCTCAACCAGTGCCGGCTTAGCCTAAATCACAAAATAAACTCAAGTCAACTTGGGCTTGGGCTCAAAATTAATACAATAGAGTGCCCGATTTAAGATCCAGCAGTCTCAGGCCTTGCATGTTGAGGGCCAAACCCAACCTCAAAGAATGAGTTTAAATCCGAGGGTCCATTACATCCATTATATACTATTATATTATATACAATTATAAACAATCTATTAATATGACAAAAAAAAAATTAAAAATTAACTTAAAATTATTTAAAACCCAATTAGCCAACCCTAGACTCAGCCCCTAACCCCGAATAAATATTCTCTCAAACCCAGTCACTTAAAGGCCCACTTGGGCTCTTGAATATTTTGGGATCAAAACCCAATTTCAAATTATAAGGGCCAATCGGGACGTACTATCAAACTTGGCCCGATCCTAACCTAAATTGACTCAGACCTACCAGGCCCACCCAAGTTGAAACCCCTAATTATTGATTCATACTTGGTCGAAAAAACTTTTTAATGAAATTTGGTTCAAGTATGTGTTTTTAAAGTTTGATGCATCACATGGACTCATCCATCGTGGATGAAGACTTCAAATCTAGCCAAGTTGTGGGCTACCTGGTCTATCTTCCAATCCATTGAGTTGTGTGCCACATTTTGAAAAAAAATGATAAAATTATATGAGATTACATACTGATAAACATGTGCCTAACTGTAGTACAGCTGATTAAAATTAAAATAATTACCCCATATGATTTAAATATGACATTTTAATAATCTTATGGTTGTCAATGGGCCTTAGAAAACTTGGATTTTGAGTAGGTTTAGCCTAAAGAGCCGATTTACGTATGGGAAACCGTGGGATACCCAGCGTAAAACTTCCACGGATGAACCCACTACTCCTAGGGCACACCAAGGTTAGGCCATGGAGGCTCGAACTTGCAACCTCCTGCTTCCTGAGAAAGAAGGTAACCAGTTGAATTATACTATGTGGATTAAAGAATGAAGCAAGACAACTTCCAACTATGTCATAGGCTTAACTCCAACTCTTAAACACAACAGAAAAGACTTTCTGCTATCATTCATTCACTACTTTGGTTAGATCGGTAGGTCCTGCTGTTAATTTTGCAAATTCAAGTACTGTCTTTATAAAAGAAGAGGTTGGAGGTTCATGATTTATGAAAAATTGACAGTAACACTAATCTCCATACAAAAGTTTCATCTTTTATAGGAGGTTGAGAGAAAGAGAAAGTGAAAAAAAAAAACTGGATTATTCCGAATCAACATCTTTGATCATGTGGTTATAACATCAATCCTAAGAAACTCGCCTTAGGAAGTAAGAGTCCTACGTTTGATTCCTCCTCTATCCCAAAAGACCACTCTGTATGTGGATGAGGAGACTTATATATGCTCAAAGATTAGTCAAGTGATTTAAAAGATCTAGACACCTTAATCATAAAAAGGCCAATAGGTGGTATGAACCTGGTTACGTGTTCGATCTTAATATATTCATCAAGTTCTCATGTTATCATTTTGACAAGAACATTATTTGTTGTCACGGTCACAGAGTTTATTCAGTCAAATATTTTTTTTACATTGTCTTCACTATTTAATAATGTGGGGGCTGTTTGCTAGCTAAGAAGAAGAAATTTCATATTTTCTGGCAACATGTGAAATCATTTTTAGCTTGAATCCTTCAAATTGAACAAAGAAAATGTCTTATAACTTAATGACATAAATTCTGTCAAATTCTTTTTGAAAAGTATTTGAGCCTTTTTTAGATTTCTTCCTAAACTGACAACAATAAAAATAATAACAATGACAACAATAATGAAAATTAGAAAATTTTGAAAATAATGCTCTGTGAATAGAGGATAATAAAGGCATGGAGTATTCCTTTTAAGGGTGTGAGCAAGGGAAAATAACTTTTCAATATTGACATATAATTTGTACCTTGAAGTTCAAGGGGAAATCATTGTTGGATGTGAGAGTAGACATTTCAAAATATATTTCATTTTTCCCATAAAAAGTTGTTTAATAAGATTCATAGGAAAGAGTTGTCTATTAAATATCATTATTCCAGTATTCTAATAATAATAGTCTAACCATAGATTAAAAGAATGAGCGTTAGTTGGGACAACTAATCGACATCATTGCTATAATGTTTAATAAAATTGACTCTTTTGTTGGAATGAATCAATATCAATGTTTATTCTCCATATTTTCTATTTCAAAATTGACTCTACTTATTGAATCCGACCCAACTTGACCCGAGTTAATTAGGGTCATGAGGGATTCAATGAGTTTTGACATGGGTTGGATTAGGTTTATTTGGTCGCTCGAGTTTTAACCCTAAACTTATATAAAGAAAGTTATATGAAGTGTCATTGCTATCCGAACTTTTTATCCCTTTATTTAAAAAAATTTAAAATTAATAATTTATGCTTATTAAAATTGTATAATTTGATAGGGTTATTGATAAATAAAATTTTATATAATCCTTCTGCAGATATCTTGTGAAGTCGGCATGAGGAGAAAGGATATAAAGTTGAAAAAAAGTGAAAATTTCTGTCTGATACTTCAATCACCCTCCTCCAATGGCAGCGTTCCAAAGTGGATTTTTTATTCCGAAGTGATGAAAGAAGACAGTGAAAACTCAGGAGAAAGCTTAGATACATTATTTGGGTGTGCGTTTTGGCATTTTGATTACTCTTAAAAACTTGACGAAGAGAATGGGGAGCGGCCGGAATCTTCTCCTCTTCTCCGGCTTTCTCTTATTCTCCGTCAGCCTCTTCTACGTTCAACTTGAACTCGCTGCGGCTCAAAACAGCTCTGTTGAAGACGCGATAATCCGAGTTGACGTGGGTTTGATTCTCGATTTGCAATCATGGGTTGGTAAGATGAGCAAGAGCTGTATTGCAATGGCACTCGAAGATTTCTACGCCACCCACCCTAACTACACCACCAGGTTGGCTCTTCATGTCAGAGACTCCAACAACAACGTCGTCAACGCCGTCGGTGCCGGTTATACTTCTTCTCCCTCTACTTTTGAAATTTAAAAAATGACACAGACACTATAGAGACACCAAACACTAATAGAGACACCAAACACTCGTGCCTTCGTCAATTTCCTTCGAAAGCCCATCTTCCATGTTTTCATATACAGAGAGGCCCAAAGAGTGAGTAATCAAATCAAAGATGAATGAATACTTGCAGACTATCCACTCTTAGGGTATTAGGACTTGCATCTCTATCACTCATTTCATGAAATTTCCACATTGGCATCACTTTTTTTTGGAGGTAATATATAAAAAAAAAAATCATAAAAAGAGGAAAGAGTACAGAAGAAACAGAAAACTTGAAAAAACAATCACAAAAAAATGAGGCATGCAACTTATTCCCCAAAATTGGGCACCACTTATTTTAGAATTGTTATTTTTTTTAAAAAAAAAAATTTAAATTTCAAGTGAATGGTGGAGATGTATGACCAGACCCTATCGTGATGAGTTTTCTCTGTACAGGGGTCGAAATTCTGCCGATATTTTATCTCGGTGCAATTTTTCTCTCTCCTCTTTTTTTTTTTAAAATCTCAGTGGTTTTTTTTTTGAAAAAAATCGTTTAAAAAAATAAAAAAGGATATTTTAAAAAAAAATTAAAATATAAATATCGGCCGAGATATCGACCAGGCCCATGCCGATGTTTATTTTTTTTAAATAAAAATAAAAATCATTCGGCCGAGATCTAGGCCGATTTTTTCTCTTTATTTTTTTTAAATAAAAAATAAAAATCAGCCGATATTCGGCCGAGATCTAGGCCGATTTTTTCTCTGGCCAATACTATGCATATCGGCCGAGATATCTCGATCGTGGAAATCCCCAAATGTGTGTGGGCCGAGATTTTGACTCCTGTCTTGTATTATGATTTCTATTTTTTTTTTTTTTTTTAAGAAATGATCCAGGCAAAAGACTTGACTATCGTACGGTCAAGTCTACAATGGAGATGCACTGGGGGTTAGGTGTTCTGCGCCTAACAATTTCTCTTTATAAAAATGAGTTCTCCTCCATACGATTATTTATGAAAAGAAAAATTGTTTTTTTTTTCAACTATTAAACAACCAGTAAAGAATGTGGCGCATAAAAAGAAACTCGTTTGAACTAAAAAAAGGACCAAAAGAAAAATTCACTTGGCAGAACCTGAGTTCAATTTAGGATCCAATCCAACCAAAAGCCCAAATTAGGCTCAAGTAGTTTGGTCTAACTTGAGGGTCCGTCATATACAATATATACTTCTATGTTACATATCTATCTTTAATCTACTAAGATTATAACCCCAAGGATCCAATTACCCGTCTCAGGAAGTGAGGGTCTTGTATTCGATTCACTTTTAATCTCAAGGGGCTATTCCCCGCAGCTTTAGCCGATGTGTGCGGATTGAGAAGTTTTTACATGCAGCGAAGGATTAGTCGGATGAAACACGTAAACACCTTTGATCATAAAAAAAAATCTAATATGATTTTTTAATTAAAAATTCTAACCTTTAATTTACATAACTTTAAATCCTGACTATCCAATTCTAAACTCAGCCTAGTTCCTTATATAAATTCACACAAATCGATCAGTACACATCTACTTCTCTAAACATGAAATTGCATATATGTTTAGGTGTAGACAAGCTTTTGCATATTTGAAAATGACCCTTTAATAATATTGGAATTAGTAATGAAAAAGAATGAGGAAAAACATAAATGGAGAAAGGGCATGAAGGCATGTTTGGGCCCTTATTTATTTTTAGGACCTAATTCTGATTTACAATAATTAGGGCCCACCAATGCCCAATCTTAGTTTGGGCCTTAGCCCGAATTGATTCAAGACCTGATCTGGCCTTACCCGACTTGCATCCCTAGAATACATTTTTTTTAGCGGAGAACACAGTGGATAATCACATTTTTCAGAATGGAGAACACAATTTAGTCTCTTCCTTTTAAGATGCATTAAAGGAATAAACCATAAAAAAAAAGATACATTAAAGGAATAAGAGATTTCAAGGTGGAGAACAAGCCCTTGGGGTGAAGGACATGGCAGAGCATGTGGCTTTAGATTGAAGAACATGGTTTGATCTGTCTCTTTATTGTTAGCGTTTATTAGCGGAAATAATAAATACATCAAAATATCAGAATAAATCAACACAAGCAAACACACGAACACCGACATGGAGCACGTAAATCATTTTATTAAGAGAAGAGAAATAGCAATATTACAAAGAGATTAAATTAGTTTGAACCAAACCCAAATTAAGAGCAAGTGGTGTAGTGGCCATATGGCCAGCTAGGTGGCCATATGGCCACCGTGCATGTGTGGTGTAGCAATGGCTAAATGTGGGGCCCACATTAGTTATGGCTAAATGGATGGCTACACGTAGCAACCATGTAGTCAGTCATTCTCTCTCTCTCCTCTTTATATATATATATATATATATATATATAACATGTATATAGTTTTTGATTTTTTTGATTTTCTCTTTTTATTTATTTATTTGATTATTTTGGATTTTTTGTTTTGTTTTTGGGTATAATTTGTATATTAGGGCAAATAATTATTTTTTTCTTACTTTATTATTTTATTTTTTATAAAAAAATAAAAAATAACTCTTTACCTTTTGATTTTTTTTTCCTTTACATTTGTAAACAAAATATATGAGAAACAAAAAATTAAAATTATTCTGTAAAAAAAATTAAAATTATAGCTATTGAGAAACAAAAATATTAAAAATAATATTTTATTCATCGCAAATAATATTCTGTATATTTTGTTAATTTATTTAATTACTTGTGAAAAAATATGTAATATCTTTATATTTTTTTTTTTAATTTGTTAAAAAAATGTACATAAAAAAATAATAATAAAATATTAAAAAGTAGCCATTCTAGTTAACACTATACCGTGTGACGAGGCTGGCTAAAAATTATATCCAGCCATGCTATAAAAAAAAATACTATTTAATTATATGACTGACTATATTTAGTGACATAGCCAGCCATGTATAATCATACGTCACTTGTCCTAAGATTGGTGCGTACACTTTTGCAGTCCCGATTCTTGTCTCTGTTTTTGCAGTGTTTCACGCTGTAACTCCCTGTGGTTCTGACACTCCACTGCTGCCAGAATAAAGAACAGATCTAGCACAGGTCTTTTCAATTTCTTCTTAGTTACTGCACTAAGAACACTTTCAGTTGCTTCCTGCAACCGGCCACGATCTCGCCAGTCTCTGTGGAGCGTCCAAGCCTTCTCACGGTGATTTCCAACAGTGTAATCACTGCTTCCTGCTACACCACAATCTGCCCTCAGTCAGCACCACTGCTGATCTCTTTGTAGTGCCCAAACCTCACACTGCAGTTTCTCTCTCTTTTCTTGCTCCTCCAAACCCAATCAATACAGCCATATATGTAGATATTGTGCAGTCGGTGTTACCTTCCTTCTATGTTGTCGAGTTTCTCTTTTAGCAATTGCCAAGATTGAATTCTTTCTTATAACTTAATCAACTACTAATTAGAAGAGTCCCCAAAGTTAGCAGTTTCGCTTTCTCTCTGCCGATCTTAATCCAGAGTCCCATGTAGCAAGATTTTCGGAGTTTCCATCTTTGACTCCTATTTAATTTGGGTAACTTCTATTGTTGACTAATTTAAACTACCGCCAACAATCTCCATCTTGGAGAGAATTCTCCAATCCTCGAGACGAACTGAGACACCACCCTCGACTCCACCTGCATCGGCAACTATGCACCACCGTGCACACCAGCCGCTCCTGTCCTGATTGAGCTCCACCGACAGCTGCATCCTTTTGGATCTCAGTGCGAGATGCACACACTCCCATGCTCTGGGGTGCTCCACCTGTCTTCTTTAATTAGAAGAGTTGGCCAAACCCAATCCTTGCTTTGACTTGACAGCTATCCACCACTTTGTCGGACCCGTCGCACTTTTCACTGTGTGGCACATTGACGCTTTCGCCTTTCCCTTCGTGCTTTCACATACATAATGGAAACTAGACAAAAAACCACAATCATCTAGTGCAAAAGTAACCTTACTTTTCGGGTCAGCCCTCACTGGAGTCTTACGGGTCCTCCTTCTGCCCGCACCCAGATTTGGAGGTCCCTGGTGTCTGTCAATTACTGTATTCCCTAACAGTATATACAGACTACCTTGCCTCTTTCCTTTCTATTGAAATAGAAAAGAGAGGAAGAGTAGGACTCTAAGTCCTAACTCAATTAGGTCATAGAGTTCTAACTCAATGGGGTCTCAGAGTCCCAAATGAACTCATACTTGTATTCTCTCTTATAAATATGTCTCTAATGTACATAGAAAAATACAGTGAAAATAATATACTCTCTTTCTCTCGTGGTTTTTTTCCCTTATGGGTTTTCCACGTAAATAGTGTGTTATGATAATTTGTGGTGTGTGATTTATGTTTCTACATAGTATCAGTCAGATCACCGATCCTGCTTCGGAATCACAACTGTTTTTTTATCAGCACATCTCGTCACTGTAATTCTTCGTTCTAACAGGTCTGCTGGGCTCCCGTCACCCATCTCTGTCAATTGGTGTCTCTCATACAGAAGGGAGGTCTCATCTAGATCTCCACTTTCGGATCTGATTTCCCAGCTCTGAACTCTTCGACAGATCTGGTCACCATCGTCGACGTCTCTGTCCCGCCGACATCAGGTCCCCGTCTTCCGCCAGACCAGAGGAGCCCGTGCAGGAAGACAGCCGAAACCTGCAGAGAGATCTTCGGGTTTTCTCGGAAGGAAGAAACAAACAAAAAAAAAAAAAAGGGGGGGGTTTCTAACATCGAAACCCAAAATCGGGGTTTTTGTCTCGGCAGCCAGACCGGCAAGCAGATCTGAGTAGGCAGCACGCCCGATCGGTGCATGAGGGGTTTCTCACATCTCCGCGTCGGTTGAGTTCGATTTCGCTGCTACTGTTCTTCTCCGATCTCCCAGATCTGTAGGCCGACCTGATTTCTTCTTGACTGCGGCTGCCGCTTCTCCCCCATCTCCAAGATCTGCTCTGGATGACTAGCCCAGCTCTATCGGCATCTTCTTCAGCTCCGATCTGCCCGCAGTCTTCCGCTGCCGATCCCCATCGCTCTTGAGATCTGGGTTCCCTCAGAACTGGATGTGCGTTTTTCTCAGATCTGAGCCCTGTTTTTGATCTGCTCTGACCCCGGCTCCGGTCTGCTGCTGCTGCCTCTGCTGTTCAGATCTTCAGCCGATCAATCTCTGTTGCTGTTCGGTTCCCGCCTGCAGCAGTTGCCGATTCTTCCTGGAAACTCCAGCAAGTCCTGACTTCCAAAATTTATCTCCGACGGCGTCGCGGTTGCCGCCGACATCTACTCTGCACTGCTCACGTCGGTGATTCTAGCCACTTCGCCGGTTTTTCAGCTCTCGACGGTGATTCCAGCCACTTCGCCGGTTTTTCAGCTCTCGGCGGTGGCGGTGATTCCAGCCACTTCGCCGGCTTTCAACTCTCGGCTCATTGCTAGTCTTATTTTTTTCCAGCAAATAAGAAGATAAGGGAGGAAATAGATTAAAAAAAAAAAAAAAAAAATCATACTCTTCTCCTTCACAATGGGTGAATCCGACTGCAATCCCAGTCTAAGATTGTCATCCGTGCTTCTCAATGCCAATAACTATGTTCTATGGTCTCGAGCGGTTACCTTATCGCTCGGTAGTAAGAGGAAATTGGGATTTATCAATGGGAAGAGTGTTTGTCCCTCTCTGGGTTCTACATCTAAAGCTTCCGCTACTGAGACCGCTCCGGCCACCGATCCTACTGCAGCCTATGATGATTGGATAGCTAATGATCAACTGGTCCGTTCATGGCTCCTTAATTCTATGGAACCACAGATTGCTGGTATTTTTACATTCTCCGATTCTGCAAAAGAGCTGTGGGAAGCTGTGACTGGTATGTATGGCAGTCGCAATAATATTGCTCGGGTGTTTCAAATTCAAAATGAGATTGCCACTGCGCTACAAGGTGAGAGGAAATTTTGTGATCTTTTTGGACACATGAAGCGACTATGGGATGAATTACATTTGTATCGCCCACACACTACTGATGCACAGACTCTCGTGCAACGAGACGAAGAGGATCAAGTTTTTTCTCTTCTTCGTGCTTTACGGCCTGACTATGAATATTTGCGGAGTAACATACTTATGACCGATCCGCTCCCCTCAGTGATTAATGCTTGCGCTATCATTCAACGTGAAGAAACGCGTCATGAAACTATGTCTTCTGCTATTCCGCTTTCCTCGGCGCACCTTGAACCAAGTGCACTTCTTACTCATAAGAATGACCGCCGACACTTCTCTGAGTCTGAGAAGAAGAAAGTTATTCCGAATAAAGGAAGAATTCGTTGTGAACATTGTGGAAAGATTGGGCACCCTAGGGATCGTTGTTGGTCGTTGCATCCACATCTCAAGCCTAACTTTGAATCCAAAAAGAGAGACAAGGCTCATATCGCAGACACTTCCACCACTCTAGATCAGTTGAGTCAGATTCTAACTGATCTCCGTAAGTCTCTGCCTCCTCCAAGCAAGTCTTCTTCGTCTCATACTGCAGGTAACCTTCAGGCTTTGCTTGCTTCACAATCTAATGGTCATCCTTGGATAATTGATTCTGGAGCCACTGACCATATGGCTAATTCTTCGTCGTCTGTGTCGGATTTTTCATCATCGTCTCGTAAACACGATGTGTATCTAGCCAACGGATCTATGGTTCCTGTGGTCGGCAGTGGTAAAATTGATTTTTTTCCAAATAGCATTCCTTCTACTGCTCTGGTTGTTCCTTCTTTTCCAACTCAACTCCTGTCTGTTGGAAAACTTACTAATGCTTTGAACTGTGATGTTATTTTCTCTCCTAACTCTGTCGTCTTTCAGGATCGAACGTCCAAGAAGACGATTGGTGAAGGCATATTTTCCAACGGTCTTTACATGTTACCTTCTCCTCATAAGGTTTATCATGCCAAGGACCGTGTATCGGGTCACCTACTGCACCAACGGCTTGGACATCCTTCAAGTCGTATTTTGTCTTGTCTTTTTCCGTCTGTTTCTATTCCATCTAATGTTTGTGATGTTTGTCAATTTTCAAAACAATCACGGTTACCATTTACTTCTTCTACTTCTAAGTCTCTTGCTTGTTTTGAACTGATTCATTCTGATGTATGGAGTGCTCCCATTGTTTCTTATGATGGATTTAAATATTTTGTGTTGTTCATTGATGATTGCACACGTGTTACTTGGTTATACTTGCTCAAATCTAAAACTGAGGTGTTATCTGCTTTCAAAGAGTTCTACAACATGGTCCATACTCAATTTCATGCAAAGATTCAAATTCTTCGCTCTGACAATGGGACTGAATATGTCAATGCTCTTTTCGCCGATTATACTCACAACAAAGGTATTATTCATCAAACTAGCTGCGTGGGTACGCCACAACAGAATGGTGTGTCAGAACGGAAAAATCGTCACATATTAGAAACTGCTCGAGCACTTATGTTTCAGATGCATATTCCCAAGACGTACTGGTCTCATGGCGTCTTGACTGCTATTTATTTGATTAATCGACTTCCTAGTCGGGTTATCAATTTTCAGTCTCCATTGGAAGTATTGAATAATAGACCTCTTGACTTATCTCACCTACGTGTGTTTGGGTGTGTCTGCTATGTTCATCGCCAGAGTATTAATCGTGATAAGTTTGATGCCAGATCTCTCAGGTGTGTTTTCTTCGGTTACTCTTCCACACAGAAAGGGTACATTTGTTATGACCTCTCATCTCGCAAGCTTCTTGTATCACGTGATGTCCGCTTTGTTGAATCTGAACCATATTTTCCAGCTCCTGCTGGCTCAGGGAATCGGTTCCAGGGGGAGTACTTGTCTGACTTGGTACCTCTTCCTACTGTAACTGATGAAGTTTCCTGCCATAGACATACTATGATTCTCCCTCCAGATAACCACCCAATGTCTACAGCAACTGAAATATCGACAGCTCCTACTGAGGCTATATCTCTAGAGATCCAGCCGATTTCTACAGCAACTGAAATACCGGCTCCTCCTCTGCCATTACGTAGATCGAGTAGAGAGACTCGTCCTCCCAAAGGAATGAAAGATTTCTTCACTTACCATGCTGTATCGTATCCAATGGAAGCTTCTCTGACATATGTTAATGTTACTCAGTCACATCTGGCCTTCTTGAGTGCAATGTCTAGTGAACAAGAACCAAAGACATTTCGTGAAGCTAACTCTATATCTGTTTGGAGACGGGCAATGAAAGAAGAATTGCAAGCACTTGATGATAATAAAACTTGGAATATTGTCAAATTGCCTCCTGGAAAAAAGACTGTTGGGTGCCGTTGGATATACAAAATCAAGTATAAAAGTGATGGAACTGTGGAGCGATATAAGGCGAGACTTGTTGCCAGAGGCTTTACTCAAACATATGGAGAAGATTATACAGAGACTTTCGCACCTGTTACAAAGATGAACACTTTTCGAGTACTTCTCTCCTTAGCAGTTAATCAGGGTTGGGAATTATCTCAAATGGATGTGAAAAATGCCTTCTTGCATGGTGATCTAGAAGAGGAGGTGTACATGAGTGTTCCACCAGGTCATTCACAAGAATCCAAAGTTGGATTTGTGTGTAAGCTAAAAAAGGCCATATATGGACTTAAGCAATCTCCCCGTGCGTGGTATGCTATGCTCAGTTCTGTTCTATTGAGTAATGGGCTTCAAAGGAGTGCAGCTGATTCTTCTTTGTTTGTAAAAAAAGGTGCATGTGGTACAACTATTGTTTTAGTCTATGTTGATGATATAGTGATCACAGGCGATGATAAAAATGAAATTAGAAGGCTTAAGACTCTACTGCACAAGAGATTTGCCATCAAAGACCTTGGAGTGTTAAAGTATTTCCTTGGATTAGAAGTTGCCTACTCAAAGAAGGGAATATTTCTCAATCAAAGAAAATATGTGCTGGACCTGTTGCAAGATATTGGAAAGATGGGAGTTAAACCATCAGATACTCCAATTGACAGTGGAGGTAAACTTGATAATGATGGTGAATTGTTATCTGATATTGGTCAGTTTCAAAGGTTAGTTGGTCGATTGATTTATCTAACGATTACTAGGCCAGATATTTCTTATGCAGTCAGTTTAGTCAGCAGATTTATGCATGCACCTACAGTTACTCATATGAATGCTGTCAATCGAATTTTACAATATTTGAAGGGTTCTCCAGGAAGGGGAATATGGATGCAGAAGAATGGAAATAGTTCAATTACTGCTTATACTGATGCTGATTGGGCAGGTTGTCCAGTTGATCGACGATCTACAACAGGATATTGTACATTTGTGGGAGGTAATCTGGTAACTTGGAAAAGTAAAAAGCAAAGTGTTGTTGCAAGATCAAGCGCAGAAGCAGAATATCGTGCAATGGCCTTGACCACCAGTGAAGTTATCTGGCTTCGGTCCTTATTGCAAGATTTGGGTTTTGGTTCTAATCAGCCAACGCAAATGTTTTGTGATAATCAAGCTGCCATTCATATTGCTTCAAATCTGGTGTTTCATGAGAGAACCAAACACATTGAGGTGGATTGTCATTTTGTTCGAGAAAATTTGCAAGCTAATGTTATTTCTACTCCGTTTGTTCGCAGTGATCAACAATTAGCAGATATCTTCACAAAAAGCCTCTCCGCTGTTAAATTCCAAGACATTTTGTCCAAGTTGGGCTCAATCGACATTTTCGCACCTACTTGAGGGGGAGTGTTGAAATAGAAAAGAGAGGAAGAGTAGGACTCTAAGTCCTAACTCAATTAGGTCATAGAGTTCTAACTCAATGGGGTCTCAGAGTCCCAAATGAACTCATACTTGTATTCTCTCTTATAAATATGTCTCTAATGTACATAGAAAAATACAGTGAAAATAATATACTCTCTTTCTCTCGTGGTTTTTTTCCCTTATGGGTTTTCCACGTAAATAGTGTGTTATGATAATTTGTGGTGTGTGATTTATGTTTCTACACTTTCATAACTATCATAGCTCCCTTCACTACACCTTGGAAGGCACTCGGCCAAACGGGGGGTTCTCTATGGAGAATACCCACTGTATATAAGGTGGAAAAACTGTCGTGTCCATAGTCTTAATCTGATTAGGACTCCATCACTTAGAAGTTGCCCAGTAAAACACTTCCCAATAAGAGTCCCTTGGAATAGAAACTACTATTCATATCTTATTGCAGAAAATATACTTTCTCTGAGTGGACTTGAGCCATACAGTCCCAACATTTATAAGTGCGAGGGTAAGAGACTGTTAGTGGTTTTTCATCTCAAATATGAAAATTAGAAAAGTTATCTATCGAGGACCCTTCATGTAATAACTTTTTACTGGACTCACTTTGCATGATGAAGATGGGTTGTTTTGAACAATTTATTTTTCATAAAAAACGTATAAAAGGCCAGCTTGAATAAATTATTTTAAAAAATGATTTTATAAGGCTATGAAGTTTTAACTCTCTAAATATCTTAAGCTTAATTCCACAGTGAGTATTGTTAGGTTCTGTGGAGTTTGTTTATCAGATATGTATTGTCGATCTGATTTACACTGTCATGGATCAAGTTCCATGCTGAGTTTGATGGGGCTGCCCTCGACCCAAATTTTATTCGAGGGCAATTTTTAATTTTCAATTTGCATATTTGTAAACCCTAATCAGACAGTATATAATGTTGTATTCGTGAGAGAGACATTGAGCTAAAATTGTAACGAGGATCATAATTGTCTCTTCTTCGATTTCTTACTTTTGAGCACAGTAGATCTGATTTGAACATGTGGAACAATTAATGGTGCACAAATAAATGACACACACATTCTTTATTTTTTTATAAACAATGAAAGTAAAAGTTCAAGAAACTGAATCAGACACCAGGTGTCGATGTTGGGTTCCAAAACGTACCATATCCATGCATCCATAGATTTTGATCCTTCATAAAGGCAATGAGCAATGACATGATGCCTATGTTACTGGTTTTAACCAGTCACTTATTAAATCTACCTTGTGTTTATCTAGGGCAATTTATTTCATTGCACTTATGTTGGCCAATAGTCTCTCTTTGATGATTTTAGTATTAAGACCTGAGTATCTAACAAAAAAGACTAGCTTGTTAGATGGAGTAACCCAAATCCTTTATAAATCCATATATCTTACTTCCAATGTGGGACTCATTCGCAACCCCAACAATCCCCCCTTCAAACGAGGCCTACCTCTCATCTGCCTTAGGAATCTCCTGAGTTCACATGAGGTAGCCTGTGAGGTCTAGCTTTGATACCACTTGATCTCTTGAGTTCACATGAGGCAGTCTGAGGTCTAGCTCTGATACCACTTGTTAGAACTGAGTATCCATCCCAAAAGACTAGTCCATTACGTGGAGTGACACAAATCCCTTATAAATCTCTAGATCCCCTTTTAAACTTCGAATGTGAAACTCGTTCACCAGCTCCCAACATTTAATTTAGTTGATCTCAAATACTTTCCATGGAGAAGCATATACAAGAGAAATTGGTTGTATTCAACTTTTATTAGTTACAAAAATGAACACATAATTTGTGTTCAAATAACATATCAGAGTACAGAAGGACATCATTTTTTTCTAAAACAAAAATAATGTTTTCTTTTGTGAGCAGCCAGACATATTGATAAGAATGTTTAGTGCGTGGCTAGATGTTCAATAATATGACTGCATTAAGGAACAAAATGAAAATCCATTGTGATGGGATTTAATTTCCAATCTAACAGCAGAAGCCAAAATAAAATCATCTATAAAATCACTAGATCAACACAAGATCAACACAAATTTAACGTGGTTCGGCCAAAGACCCCACGGCGAGCGAAGGGTAAGTTTCACTAAACCAGAGGAGATACAAATACAAAGTGAGTCTCTCGTGTCTGTCCCTCTCTCTCCCGATTACCTAACAAATCTACTCTCAAACTCTCTCCCTACCACCCGAGAGAGAGGCCATACGGCCTGCCTCCCTTGCGGCAAGTTCTCTCACCGTTTCTCTCTCTCTTAAATAGAAAAAGAGCCACCGATGGAAATAAAAGGAAAGGAGAAATAGGAAAGAAGAACAAAGATGGACTTTCTTAGAGTCCTAAGAAAGTTCACTAATCCTAAACAAATTAGGTTGCTCAAATCGAGCCAACCCAAAATTTCCAACACATTGCAATGTTCTCTAATATTCTTGAATTGTCAATTTATTTGAGTTGGCTATCAATAGTGTATCTTACAGGATTTGGTATCCATTTCTCATGTTGTCTGGTATATAATTTTACAGTATAAATATAATACACTGTTCTATGTTCTCTCATATCGAATGTGGTCTAAACCATGCAGCTCTAGACTTGTTGAATGATGTGGGAGTTCAAGCTATTATAGGGCCACAAAATTCAGAACAGGCCAAGTTCATGGTGAATCTTGGAAGCAGAGCTCATATTCCTATCATTTCTTTCTCTGCTACTAGCCTCTCTCTTTCATCTATGCGAACACCTTATTTCATTCGTGCTGCACAGAATGATTCTTCTCAGTTGAAAGCCTTCACTTCCATCATTCAAGCCTTTGGATGGATGGAAGTTGTCCCTGTCTATGAAGATACTGATTATGGAAATGAAATAATAACTTATCTCACACAGGAATTTCAAAAAATCAATGCCCGACTCCCATACATGAGTTCGATATCCCCTTTGGCAACAGACAGACAGGTTCTCACAGAGCTCCGTAAGTTGATGAGCATGAAGTGTAGGGTATTTGTCGTGCTTACATCTTCATCTCTTGGCTCTCGCATATTTATGATGGCCAAAGAGGTGGGAATGATGAGTAAAGGGTATGTTTGGATCATAACTGATGAATTAGTGAATCTATTCGATGTTATGAATTCATCCGTCATTGATTCCATGCAAGGTGTTTTGGGTGCTAAACCTTATGTTCCAAATTCAGAAGAACTTGAAAACTTCTCACTTAGATGGAAAAGGAATTTCTCAGGGGAGAATCCACACTTCAAAAGAGTGGAACTAAGCAGCTATGGGCTATGGGCATATGATACAATTTGGGCACTAGCTACTGCAACAGAGAAAGTAGGGGAAGTGAATTCTCAATTATGGAAAGCAGAAAGAAGCATAAGCTCAACAAACCAAAGTTCCTTCAAGGACTCTGTTTCAGGTCCAGAACTTCGTGATGAAATCTTAAAAACACATTTTAAAGAAGGCCTAAGTGGAGAATTTCATCTCACTGGTTGGGGATTGGACACATCTACCATTCAAATTGTCAATGTTGTTGGAAAAGGTGCACGGGAGATTGGATTTTGGACTCCAAGATACGGAATTTCACGAGTATTAAATGTTTCTGGTAACAGAATGTATTCAACTTCGTCGGCTTATTTAAAGGCGATCATTTGGCCAGGTGAATCGACGACAGTGCCAACTAATTGGAAGCCTCTGAGGATTGGCGTCCCTATCAGACACACTTTCCGTGAACTCGTAATGGTTGAAAAAAATCCCAGTACCAATACAACCTCTTACAGAGGGTTCTGTCTAGAAGTCTTTCAGGCTGTAACAGAAGCATTGCCATTTTCTATTGCTTACGAATTTGTTCCAATCGGAGATGAAATAGAAGGACGAATTGCAATATATGACGATCTCATTGACCAGGTCCATCTTCAGGTAAAGGAACATCCCAAATATCTCCATTATCTTCAGTGCTATGTCATTCATCTAAGAGGAAGGACTGGGTTTGAGACAACTACATCTAACAACCATATATATATATATATATTTGACAGCCAGTCTCATGTTCGCACCATCATGATATATTCACTGAATTTTCAATTGTTTAGCGACTGTCATCCGCAAACTGTTGGATCTAGATAGAAATTTGTATAAATCCGACACACATGGTTTTTTTTTCCTCATTTTTTGATGTAAATTTAGATGGAAACTTACTAAAACAAGCTTTATTATAATTGAAATCTCACTAAACAAGCTTGCCTTTAGTGCATCAAACTACTATAAAAGGGTTTTTACCCAGATACATTGGGTTTGGTAAAATAAGAAAAAGCATATCATCATTTGGGCGCCACCCTTCTGACACTCTCTTTTTTTTCTCTCGTAGGAAAGACCCTTTTTCAATTTTTTTGTGAAAATTATCATTTTGACCTTTCACTAAAAATCTCGATACTTCGAATGATGCTACAGTATTTCTCAAATTGAATATCCAGACTAATTACGATAGTCTGATAAAAATATTTTAAGAATTTAAGGTCTTTTTATACTCCCAAATGCTTAAAACACAGTGTTTTACAAATAAGGATATTCTTTTGTTGTGTGGAAAATACATTTGGGATTGTCAAAAGACCTTAAAGTTTTAAAGTATTTTTATCAGGTTATCATAATTAGTCTGGATATTCAATTTGAGAAATTTTGGAAATACACAGTACTTAAAAAATAACTTTAAATTTTTAAAGGAGATATTGACAACATAGACAGTTATTTTTTAAGCACTGTGTATTTCCAAAATTTCTCAAATTGAATATCCAGACTAATTACGATAACCTAATAAAAATACTTTAAAATTTAAAGGTCTTTTGACACTCCCAAATGTATTTTCCGCACTGCCAAGGGATACCCTTATTTATAAAATACTGTGTTTTAAGCATTTGGGAGTGTCAAAAGACTTTGAATTCTTAAAGTATTTTTATCAGGCTATCGTAATTAGTCCGGATATTTAATTTGAGAAATTTTGAAAATACACAGTGCTTAAAAAATAACTTTAAAATTAAAAAAAAAAAAAGATTTTACTGTTTAAAATTTTTAAATAGATTTTATTGTAACATCATTCAAACCATCTTTATAATCTTTTGAACGGTTCGAAGGATCTAAAAATTGCACTGAATTATTCAAAGGATTTTTAGTAGAAGGGCAAAACGGTAATTTCCATATAAAATTTGAAAAGGGATACTCCCGGCATAAAAAGGGGTGTCCTAATGGGGCGCCCATCATTTGTAGCTTATTTCTAATTTCCATTTTGTCATTAAGGAATTATGAGAGTTTCTAGTTGAGTTGGAATATATGTGGCCTGATGGACCCATTCTGGATGAACATATTTGGGAATTTTTTTTAGAAATGTGAACATATCTGGAAAGGGAGCACTTACATACACCCGAAAAATCTGCCTCTACACACCCGAAATCGGATTTTCGGGTGAAATTACGATTTTACCCCTCGTTTTCATTCATTTGAATGAATGCTCAGTTCATTTTAGCATTCATTCGAATGAATCCATCAGCGTATACGAATGAATGCCTTTAAACGTGCAGTCATTCGAATGAATGGGCTGATTTATTCAAATGAATGCATCCCTGCGAATGGCAGTTCAGGCATTCATTCGAATGAATTAGCCCATTCATTCGAATGAATGCACGTTTTCAAGGCATTCATTCCAATGAAAGGGCTGATTCATTCGAATGAATGAAACTTATATATAAATCGATCCACGAAATTTCACTCGTCTCATTCCATTCAAAACCTTAAACCATCATTTCCCTCTCCCTCTCCCTCTCCCTTCTCCCTTGAACCCCTTTCTCAATCCCTTCTCCCTTAAAACTTAAACCCCATTTTCAACATCCTCTTTTCACCCTTAAACCCCTTTTGCAAAGACTTCTCCCTACAACCTCATTTTGAACCCCCTTTTCAACTCTCTTTTCAATCCCAAACCCTTGAACTCCATTTCAATTCCAAACCCTTATATCCCATTTTGAACCACCTTTTTCAAAGACCTAACCCTAAAACCCCATTTTCAACCCTCCTTTTTAATCCCAAAACATTGAACCCCTTTTAAATCCCAAACCCTTAAAAAAAATCAATCCCATTTTCAAACCCTATTTTCAACACAGTCACTCTCTGAATCTCTTATCTCGGGTCGAAGTTATCTCTCTCAAGCTAATGTCTAGATCTCGTATCTCGAATCGAAGGTAAGTCCTATCTCAGTTTTTTTCTAGAAATCATTATTATTAGTGTTTTAGAGGTAGGTTTAAATCCTCAAGTGGCATGGAGTTTGTTGAGGGATGTTTTGAAAGTCGTGAAGACCTTATAAATTATGTTAAGAATATAGCTCTTAAACAAGGATTTGTATGTACGATAAAGAGGTCATGTAAAAAGAAAAATAAATTAGTCATTGGCTACGATAAAGGAGGTAAATACCGCAGCACGGTTAGCTTGGATGACGATGACAGAAAGAGGAAAGCATACTCTCGCCAATGTAATTGTCCTTTTGAAGTTAAAGGAAAACAGATTGTTGATGGGTCATTGAAGTTGACCATAAAGAATTTAGAGCAAAATCATGATATATCGGATGTATTATTAGGTCATCCAAGTATAAGATGTTTTTCAGATTCTGAGAAAAGAATGATCATTGAAATGAGGAGTAACAATATACCACTACGGCAAATTTTGACGACCCTTAGAAATCAAAATCCAGATATTGAAATATCAGCGGCTGATTTATACAACTTTTGTTCTGCGCTTCGAAAAGAGCAACTAAGGGGTCGAAATACAATTGAAGCTTTGATAGAAGATCTTCAACAAGGTGGTTATCAATACTTTCTTTACTATGACAGTGATGGTGTAATACCCTGCCCCAGATTAAGCGTGTTTTAGCTTGTTAATCCTGTTTAGCCGGTTAATCTCGAGGATTACGGTTAGGGCTTCGAGAAAAGCCCAGGTTGGCCCAATCTGAGCTCGAAAACTCAGTGATCCAGCTCGTCGAGCTGGAGGGGCATTTTGGTAATTTACCACTTGTTTTGTATATTTTTATGAATATTGTTGATATGTGTATATTATTGGTAAATAATGTTCTCCTAAATAAAGGATTTGTATTTCTGATTTTAAAATGAATTTATTTTCAGAAAATGGTATTTAAATCCCGCCCGTCAAAACCCCGAAAGGGAGTATTAATTATTTTAAAGGGTTTTGAGAATGAAATAAATTTTGAAATTAATATTCTATGGTAGATCATTTTAAGAATGGTCTATTTATTTCATTTCATCTCAAAATGATGTTTTTAAATTGTTTATTTTAACAATTCTTTATTTAAGTAAATAGTGTAAATTTATGATTTTTATTTAAATAAATGGTTTTTAATAAAAGTTAAATTCCAAAAATTTTATGGTGATTAAGATTTTTAAAGCCCAACCAATCTGTAAGGTTGGATTAAATTTTTGAGCTTTTGAAATTATTCTTTTAGTTAAAAATCCAGTTTTTGACAAAATGGGGCCCTTTTTGCAAAAAATGGAAAATGTGGAGGGCTGATTCGCAAAAAAACCAAAAATTTACTGTAGCAGCGTCAGCGGCGTGCAGTGTCTTTGCTTGGCCCGATTTCCCGTCGTCCCGTCCAATCCTCGAGCAGCCGGATTTCCCGACCAAAAACCTATAAATTCAGGCCTCCTTCAACCGGATTCACTCCCAGCAAATTTTCTTCTGCTTTTCCTCTCTGTGATTTCAGCCGAGAAACCCCCTGCTTTAAGCTTCCGTTTCAGTAACAGTAACTTAGAGGAAAAAATTTCAAAAATTCGGATTTCAGCCCAGGAATTCAATCCAAGGTAACCACTGCATTCCCCTTTCAATTTCGATCGGTTTTGAATCAAGAAATTTTGAATTTGGCTCTGTTTTCAGTGAGAAAAATGATTTCAATGTTTAGGGAAAATTCTAGGGTTCCTCGTATTAGTGAGCTTCCGGTGCTAAGATCGGATGGCTTACTGAGTTTTAAAGCTCCAAACCTCTCCCTATGGAAAGAGGACTCCCGGAGGAATCCATCGGACCGGTTAGATGTAAAAACCGAGTCCAGAAAATCCCCCATTTCCCAAGTTCGGTTTTCACTGTTCCCGACAGTTCACTGTCTGTTGCAGACAGTGAACGGGTGTTGCAGACAGTGAACGGGAGGAAGAAGAAAAAAATAATTATTTTTATTTGATATTATTGTTGCTTGTGATTTTTAATGTTGGTTCTCATTGGAAAAAAAATGAATAAATAATTGAATAAATAAATATTATTATTTTATTCAAAAAATTATTATTATTTTGTTAGATTATGTGATGTGATGATTAGTACCCCTTTTTGTTAATTAAAATTGTACTAACCCTCTTCTCTTATTACTTATAGTGTAAATACTATTGTATCAGATTTCAGGCCGACCCTATTGATCGGGCACTGAGTGATTCACTTTCAGGCCGACACTATAGTCGGGCACTGGGTGACCTTGAGGTCTAACTCAAAATGTCAGGTCTGGTCCTATCCAAAAGACAACCGAGAAGTGACCTGAGGATCTAGACCTAACTCAATAAGTCAATCTGGTCAATGCCCAGAAGACAATATGAGTTTTGGACTGAGCCCATTTTTATTTATTATTATATTGTGGATTATGATAATTTAAAAAGGATAGAAACCAAGTAGGAGACTTAATTCCATGAACCCTGAATATTTTGTTGGAAAACGTATGATTTCCAAAAACTACGTATGTGTACGTATTTGTTATGTATATTGATTGTGCACTTGTGTGTTGTTTGAAAAGAGACCGCGTAACCACACAATCACGGTGAGGGAACTTAACTCTTCAGATTATGTAAATAGGTTTTATTATGAGATGGGTTTGGGCAATGGGTGGTTTCAGACTTAATGAACCCACTCATGTGCCTAGACATGATGCATTATGGTAAGAGTGCTGATGATGATTGTGATATTACGATGTTGATCGTATGAGTATGTAAGACTGCTTCCACGTACCTGGGCTATTGAACCAATATCGGTCATATGAGAGATGGTTTATGTCTACTGGACCATGGGCGGACCATGCTGTCGTCAGTTGCTGACTTTTGAGGGTGTCAGTATCGACTAAGTCAGAGCCGGAGATGTACTTGTAAGGATGTATTTAGACCGTATCGGGACTTAATACTGGTCTTAGCATAGTCGGCAGGCGTTACAGTGGATGTTGTACATATTTTATGTTCTTGGCATATCAACAAGAATATTGTCGCTCGTTGTAAACCTTTGTTTAAGAAAATCGAAGACTGAAATGCATTTTTTTACCAAATAGAATGGCCTAATTAAGTCCCCAACTGAAGAAGCATTCAATACAGCGTTTGAGGCATTCAAACAAAATTTTAGAGATGATTCGCAGGCAGTAAACTACTTAACAAGGACATGGATCCCACATAAAAAACAATTCGTCAAGGCATGGATCGGATGGAGTTTACATTTTAAGAATCGAGCTACTTCAAGGGTTGAGGGTGTACATACTATTTTGAAAAGTTATATATCTACATCTATAGGTAATCTAGATGTTGTCAGAAGAAAGATAGCCCATGTCCTTGAAAATCAATTTGAAGAGTTCAAGATTCATCTTGAGGATGAGAAAAGTCGGTTTGCATGTGATGTGTCTATTCCTTTCTTTGATGAATTGAAGGGCAAAGTTTCTCATTTCGCAATGAATGAGGTTTACAACTAATATGATATGCTTATGAACCGATCATTTTCACCCATTTGTACGGAAGAATTTACAGTTTCAATTGGCATACCGTGTGCGCACAAAATTCAATGGATGGACAAATTACATTTGGATGACATACACCCACAATGGAGAATCGACTTAATCTCATTGGCCAACTTGAGGATTGAAAGGAGGAGCCCTGGGGATGTATTAGATGTACACTTTGAAGGTATTAAAAACAAATATGGACATTTGTCTTCGTATGATCAAGAGATGCTCCTAAATCATCTTCAAAATCTTGTCATCCATGATAAGCCAGTCAGTCACCCTATTATGCAATATTCTAGAGGACGTCATCCAGGTTCAAGGAATTCATCACAGGGCCAAACATCTACACGTCGAGATCCTTCTGCATTTGAGATTGTAGAGAATCAACTAAATAGAAGGAGATGTGGGTTATGCAAAAATACTGGTCATACGAGGAGAACTTGTCCAATAGGCCACCTTCTTCACAGGCACCTACGAGTGTAGATTTAAATGCTGATTATAATGTAAGTGATTTCATTGAATCACAAACAGTGAGTTTTCCACAGGATAGTGGATCTTAAAACTTTGGTGACGATTCAACATATAACTCTACAGAAATGACCGAAGTAAGTGCATTCCTTAAAGAGCTTATATGTATTTACCAATCGACATATAACTTTTCCATATGTTCTAATGTGATTTTTTTAAATGTTATGCAGTGATCTGGTGATCTAAGAGATAATAACGATTTCTTGCAATGGTGGAATCAATGAAGTGGAGATAGGAGTGTCAATAGCTTAATTTTAAGTTAGGAATGCTCTTAAATGTACTCTCATTTATATTAAGCATGGTCTTGAACGGCTTCCGATGGAAGTAGACATATTCTGATTTTTAAGTTAGGAATGCTCTTGAATGCTCTTATCAGCTTGAATGTATTCATTTTAAGTGGAAAATGAAGTTGATTTATGGAGAGTATGAAAATCAAATGAAATATTTAAATGTTAATTCAGTTCAAAATAACATTTTTAAAGTAACAATCTAATTCACAATGAGCAAGAGATAAATAATATAACATGTTCATTGAAAATATGAAATTTACATCTGTTTTACATGTCAATTAAAAAAAAAAAAGTACATCAAAGACAAATAATATCCGGATCAGAGGTAGAAGGTGAGGCAGGTGAAGCAGCAGGAGTTGCATCAGGAGGTGCAACAGGTGGTACAGCAGGAGGTGCATCAAGAGGTGCAGCATGAGGTGCATGAACTGGAGGTACATATGGAATAAGTGCAGTCTGACGATGACGGGGGCGAGAAACTGCTGGTGCTCGACTAAGAACAGAACGAGAGCCAGTAGCAGCTGCAACTCCAGTCGGACCAATACGGGGGCCAGAAGCTGCTGCTAATCCAGTCTGACGATCAGAGTGGCCAGAAGCTACTAATCCACTCGGCCGGACCGAGGGGCCTAAAACTGCTCCAAATGGACGACCACGGGTACTAGATCCTACTCCTGAAGCTGAAGCACCTGCTCCAGATGTAGGAGCATGGGTGCCAGATCCTGCTCCTGAAGCTGGAGCAGCTGATCTAGATGGACGAGCAGGAGTGTCAGATGCTGCTGCTGAAGCTGCTGATCGAAATGGTCGAGCAGGGCTGCCAGATGTTGCTCCTAAAGCTAAAGCTGCTGATCCAAATGGACAAATAGGGACAAAAGCGGCTCCTGTATATTCTTTAGATACCCTTGCTCGTAAACTCCCATCTATTTCTGCTCCTAATGCTGTTGTTATCCCCCTCTCTTGTGCTATAAGCATTGCCAACCTCAAAGTATCTATAATCTGATCCTGCATCACATCCAACCTTGCAGAAACCTGATCATATCTCTGGTCCATCTTCTCCTCCAAAGAAGAAATGCTATCAAGAATCTGTTGCGTGTTGATTCCAGTTAATCCTTCTTGAGGAGGAGTCCCTGCCTTGCCTGGCTCGCGTGCCTCACGCGCTTCAGATGGCTCAGGTGGTGGTGGTGCCTGAAGTTGAAGTGCCTCGACAACTTTGGGTACCCATTTCTTACTCACTGTGTCGAGTTGGAATCCCATCTTCTTTAAAGTTGAATCATTGAAATAATCAAATCGGTCTAAACAAACTTTATCATCGGGGAGAAGAGGGATTCCGCGTTCTTCAAAAAATGAACATAGAAAAAGATCGTACGGAAGACTACATCTTCTGGTCTTCCGGTAGATGCGCATGTGACTAATGATGATATGGGAGAGGGAGATTTGTTTCCCATTCATGATGCACCAAATCAAAAAGACATCGAACCATGTCACAATAGTATGCCCTTTTCTAGGGCAAACACAGTTGACAACTATGTGGTGGATGATTCGTGCTTCTAATGTCAAATTCGTCAGAGGATGGGTCTTCTTCTCAGTAATATCTGTCCTCCCACAGATTTCGTTTAGGGCTACCAAAACATCAAAGCCCTCAACATCAGTGGGTCATGCACGACTGTCGTACTTTCTAATCGCATCTTTCGGGAAATTGTATAGGAGGCCTAACCTTTCCCGTGTAATGACAATTTCTTGCCCTCGGACAGATGTTTTAACTGACTCATCGTCAATTCTTTCCACATTGGCATAAAATTCTTTAACTACCGTAGGATACAAATCACTTTTTAATGCCAAAAAAGACCCCCAACCCATTTTTTCAAATAAAGATTCAACTTTAAAACCAAATTGTGTGAAATACAAAAGGTCCACGATTTTACCAAATACAAAGGACCGTGTGGAGAAATCCTCTATGTACATGGTCGCTGCTTCCGAAGATCGAATGCGGTGTCCTTCTTTTGTTTTTTCCCTCTCCTTGTTGAGGTTGTTTTCCTTTTCGACGATACCATGGGTTAAAGGGTGGGTTTTTCGAAAGAAATGAAGAAATAGGGAGAATGGGGTGGGGTTTGGGATTGAAATGGGGGTGATTCGAATGAAAGGGGGTGTGATTCGAATGAAAGGGATGTGATTCGAATGAATGGGGAACGGGCTCGGGAAAGGGACTTCGGAATGAGGGACGGGCAAGCTTAGATTGAGGAAAGGGAGAGTTGAGGATGAGAGAGACACGGCCGGAGCCGGTGCCAGAGCAGGAGAGTGAAAGGGGGAGGGAGAGCTTCGATTTAGGGTTTCAAGAAGGACTCACGGCGAACGAGGGAAGGGGTTAGGGTTCGGTGTCGATCGAATGAATCGACGGTTCTTATATATTAAGTTCGCATTCATTCGAATGAATCATCCCATTCATTCGAATGAATGCTTGAAAACGTGCATTCATTCGAATGAATGGGCTGATTCATTCGAATGAATGCCTGGACTGTCATTCTAAGGCAGTCTCTGATACATTCATTGGAATGAATCATCTCATTCATTCGAATGAATGCCTTCAAACGTGCATTCATTCGAATGAATGGTCTGATTCATTCGAATGAATGGTCTAATTCATTCGAATGAATCAGCTGAACCAGAGGGACTGTCATTTTGAGGCAGCCTCTGATACATTCATTCGAATGAATGCTGTGTATACGAATGAATCGAATGAACGGGCTGAACAGTATTCCGTGTTACTGTTCAGCCCTTTCATTCGAATGAATGCCCAGTCATTCAAATGAATGGATTCATTCAAATGAATGCCAAAATGAACTGATCATTCATTCGAATGAATCCATCAGCGTATATGAATGAATCGAATGAACGGGCTGAACAGTATTCCGTGTTACTGTTCAGCCCATTTATTCGAATGAATGCCAAAATGAACTGGGCATTCATTCGAATGAATCCATTAGCGTATACGAATGAATGTTCATTCGAATAAATGGACTGAACAATATTCCGTGTTACTGTTTAACCCATTCATTCGAATGAATCAAAAATGAACTGGGCATTCATTCAAATAAATGGAAACGCGGGGGTAAAATCGTAATTTCACATGAAAATCCGATTTCGGGTGTGTAGAGGGAGATTTTCCGGGTGTGTGTAAGTGCTCCCATCTGGAAATCAGCCAGGATAAAATTCTTACAATTCATTTTTATGTCGACTGTGATCAGCTTTTGTGTTTCCTTTGACTGTTGTTAGAGGCTGTAGGATAATGTCTTCCGCTCACAGTCATCATTGTTGCCATTGAAGCTTTCTTCCATCTACTGGGGATTGACAGGTTAATAGTTTCTAACCGTGATACTTCCATTGTTACAGTCATCTTTTCACTGAAGTTCATTGGTCTAAATTGTTTCGATGGCCATATATGGTGGGCATCATACAAACAAAAGGCTTGCGGATCCTGATAGCCCTCGTGTTCAGGAGCATATATTTTTTTCTATCTGGTGCAAGTTTTTTTAAAAACCCTGATCACAATTTATGGTAAAAATATGCGTTTTCAATTTGAGCAATGTGATGAATGCTGGCTGCCAAATATATCACTTGGCCATCATTGATAGTTTTGCTGCTGAAGGTGGTGAGATGGACAAGTTTTTACTTCAAGAAGTGTCAAAATGTGGTATCACATTGATTACAAGTTTACAACTATATTGATAACCATTGTTGTTATTACTTCTGCTGCTGCTACTATTTCCTGTATCACAAAGGTTTTGGTAATCATGAGATCCTTATTAAGGGTTCAAGCAGATTTCTAATTCAACTCAATTCATTTTTGAAAGATAGATTCAGTTATATTTTGGCAAGTTCCCCTACATTAAAGAGACAGTAAAGCTACTCTAGAAACAAATATTCCAAAATACTTCATTGTTGCAATTTTTTTTGTTACTAAAAACAGAAACTGGATGCTGTGGTGGGAGATATAACGATCACAGCCAATCGCTCGTTATATGTGGAATTTTCCTTCCCCTATACGGAGTCTGGGTTCTCAATGATTACAGCAACCAAAGGGGACGAGAGGAAGAATCCATGGGTTTTCCTGAAGCCTCTCAGTGTGGATCTTTGGGTGACTAGTGGGGCTGCTTTTATCTTCACAGGATTTGTTGTGTGGGTTCTTGAACACCAGATAAACGATGATTTTAGGGGCCGACCATCCCAACAACTTGGCATGATATTATGGTTTGCCTTTTCCACCCTTGTATTTGCACACAGTTAAGTAACTGAATTTGCATATATCAGAATTTATCAAAGATCATTACAATGTGGTATTTACTTGAGAACTTTGCTTTTCATCGTATTGTGACCACAGGAGAGAAGGTGATCAGTAACTTGACTAAATTTGTAGTGATCATATGGGTCTTCGTCGTGCTGGTACTGTCATCAAGTTATACGGCAAGCTTAAGTTCTTTACTAACAATTGAGTCACTTACACCGGAAGTTGCGGACATCAATGACCTCATTCGTAGAGGAGACTATGTAGGTTATCCAGCGGGTTCAAAGGTGAAAGAACTTTTGATGGAATTGAACTTCGATATGTCTAAACTTATCGGCTACGGCTCTCCAGAAAAGTATGCTGAAGCCCTGTCCAAAGGAAGCAAGAACGGTGGTGTTGCTGCTGTTTTCGATGAGATACCCTATATTAAGCTCTTCCTTGCAAAGAATTGTGCTAAATACACTGTGGTTAGACCTATTTACAGAGCTGGAGGATTTGGATTTGGTTTTGTAAGTCTCTCTCTATCTATCTATCTCTCTTTTATATATATATATTTTTAAAGGCAACGTTGCCTTTTTTTCGTAGTTGTGAAAGTTTTAGGTCCCAAAAGCTTATTTTTTCTTATTTTTGGTGATGTAACTGGTTTAGGGTTTAGGGTTCATCAGCAGCCAAACCACAGATCCAGATCTGTTCTCACCGAGATTCTTTGCTCCGGTGGCCTCTTGTGCAGTACTTGTTTCAGATCCTTCAACCAGCCCAGATTTGGGCATTTGTCCTGCTTTGCCGATCTCCGCCGGTCTGCACCTCTGGCGTCCATCCCTACCGGCGTTGCTGAGTTCCACGGTCGATCGCTAGTTTTTGTTCCAGGTTTACAGATCTGTTTGGCATTAAACAGATCCCTCTTCCTGCCCATCATTCCCGGACTGGTCATCTGGGTTCCGTCGAAGTGGGCCTCTCTGGTAACCGTGTCTGATCTGTCTGGTTCAGATCGAGGAACCCCATGATGTACCTTGCAGCCTCGCCTCTATTTCAACTTCCGGCTTCCTGCCACGCTGTCACCTGAGCGACCTCCGTGTTTCCAGATCTGGCATTGTTCTTTGCCAAGATCTGTAATTTGTTGGTCGTTGAGCCTCAGCCAACCAAAAAAAAAAATCAAATTCAGATTTTCTTAACTTCGTGGGTTATCCAAGAAAGAAAGGTGCTACCCACAAACGCAACTGACAAGGTTGCTGCCACCGTTCTTCTCTACGGGCTTATGACACTTGGGGCAGGGATTTGTGTTGACTGTAATCCAATTGACAGTCCCTGATTCATCCTTACATTTTTGGGTCCATTGTTACCACATCATGCATGAACAAGTTGTCACCAAAAAAAAAAACAGCTTCCGCCACCAATTTTTTCTTGTTCAGATCTGCTGGTCGGTGTTCTTCAGCCGTGCTATGTTCTAAACAGAACATTGAAACAGTTTCTGCCCAGCAAACCCCAATCGTTATGCAGCTTAGACTCGGACTTGGAGAGTCCTTGAGATCTCCAAATCTGATTGGATATCTCCCACTGTTTCGCATGATGTGACTTCAATGGATCCTTCAAGAGTTGCAACGGTACAACCAGGATCTATGGATGCAGGTGGCGATCGTAGTGCTCTTTTTTCCACCCAATGTTTATGCCTCTCAAGCTCAGACATTTTATTATGGAGGTTATGAAAATACCCCTAGCAAGTGGGATGACTATTCTCAATATGTAAATGCTGAAGGCTTGGAAATTACTTTATTATGATTCACGGTAAGGGTTTAATGTATTTGCATCTGGTGAACCCTGGTCAGATTGGTCAAAATCCTCAGATGGACAGAGGTCATTGACTCCATTGTTGTCACCAGCAGCTTCACCCCAACCAATTGGCACTATCAGGTCATTTGAGGACATTGTTGGGCCTTTAAATGTTTGTCTGCCTTCTCTGCAATCAAACAGTCCACAAGGGCTGCACCATCGCTGCACTGCTGTGTTATTTTCAGTTGGGCGTCTTCTTCAGAGTTTTCTGCATCACCCTTGCTGCCTGCCGCCTAGTTCGCTTCCTTTGTTACCTCCGCCGACACAGCCTTTGCGCACCATCACCACTGGTGTCGGTTGCCATATATGTAGCAGCGTCTTATATGGTATTGTTTTGTTGGTTCTTCTCACCACGCTCTGCGAGAGCTGCGCCAAGAAGAAAGGGGGAGAGCTGAAGAAAGGGACACAAATTGTCATTCTCCTCCTACTTAGCTGTCTTTCTAGTATTCTTGTTTTGTTGTTTCTCCAATATGAGACAACCTCTTTAGCCGAAGGAAGGGACGCAACTTACCCTTCGTTCGAGCACACCTTGTTTTATCGTTTCTCGAAAACGAGACGGCATGTTTTTTGACACATGTCCATTTGTTGTGGAATTCATCCACTTATTTATTTGGAAGACTCTGATTCGTCCTCACTTTTGCTGATCTTTCAAGGCTTTAGCCCCTTTTGCTGGTCTTTCATAGCTACAACCTTTTTACTGGCCTTTATGGTTACAGTTTTTGCTGGCCTTTTATGGCTACAGCCTTATTTGCTGGTCTTTCATGGCTACAACCTTATTTGTTGATCTTTCATGGCTACAACCTTATTTGTTGATCTTTCATGGCTACAGCCTTTGCTGGCCTTTATGGCTTCAGCCCTTTTTCTGGCCTTTCCGATCTAATTGATCGATGTGATGGCTTTAGCCTTTTTTGGCATTTATTATGCCCTTGTTTTGCAGGTCATTTCATTGTCTGTGATTATTGCATATTGTGATCACTGTTTTTGCCGGACAACTATCTTACGGCCACTGCCGTCGTCCGTGCCAAGTTCTGTGTTTCAAGCCGCCATCTGTGTTTGCCGCCTGTCATTTTGCAGCCAGTCAACGCTACCACATAAAAACATATCTGCAGCCAGTCAACGCTGCCACTTCAACAAGTTTTACAGCCAATCAGTGTGTTGCTTCAACAAATCTTCGTGGCCAGTCGGTGTGCCACTTTTGCAGTTCACCTGTCGTTTCTTCACGTTCCAAGCTTCGCCTTCATCCACGCTTCAGCTTGCAGGGGCGTGTTGTAATATATTTAGAGTTCTAATATTAATAGAGTTATTGTGTGATTAGGAGTCTAAGTAGGGTTTACCTCTAATTAAGAGATGTATTTGATTTATAATTAGTTAATAGTTTCAGTTTGAGTGTGATAGCTCTAGAGTCGGCTAGAAGTTATAAATACATGTAATAGTATAGGGATTTAATATAATACACATTTATTATATTTTCTACAGCTAGTCACCATGGAACAAGATTCGTTTTGACTTGGAGAATCTTAATGCTGGATTCAAGTCCTTGAGTGCTATGATATTCCAGACCTTTTGGAGCATTTGGGGACTCCAAGCCTTCAATCCTATCCATTTGGAACAAGATTTGTTCAAGATCTTCCATGCTTTTAGAAGAGATCATGTTCCAAACATTCAATGAAAGGGGAGGCATTGCAAAGTTATCCAAGGATTGGGCGCTCTCTGCCTAGTTCTAGGATGCCAATTTTTTTTAAACTTTGGACCTCCAAAACTCCATCTCTTTTGATCTCATCATGCAACCATATGCTTGTAAAGTATGTAAAACCAACTTTCCTAATATCCCAGCATCTTGGATTTTTGTGCTCCATTGACTAAGATATGGATGCAGAATAAGGACCTTAGTTCAAAGAGTGCTGCAATTCTCAGGTTTTTGCTCTTTCTAAATATTTTGGATTGCTTGTTTAACAAGTTGGTGCCACTTAGAATCAACAAAGGCACCCTTCATGGGCTTGAGGATGTGAGGTGGGTAATAATTCCAAGGATTCAATCAGGATAAAGATTGGAAATGAGTGTTTGCAAGCCTTATTCTCATTCTAATCCTTGAGTTTCTAGTTTTTTTTTTTTTCCAAGATTCACTGGATTGGGATATTTCTAGATATTTCCAATCCTCAAAATCAAAATTCCTAAGGAAGACTTTGGAAATTGGAGGAATCCTCGACAACAAGGGGTAAGTTTTACCCAGGGCAGTGAAAATCAATGTAAGCCAATATGTAAAGGATTTCATTGGGTTATCATGTAAAGCATTAGAATGTGTTCTCTAATTTGGAGGGGATACAAGGAAGCCTGTTTTAGAACTTTTTTATTGCATCACCTAAACCTTTTTCTTTCATTCATAATGCAATTCCATGAACTTTCGAAATATCTCTACTAACTTCAATGATTCTTAGGTTGCAAATCAACATTTGCAGTATGTTAATAAATAAATGTTGGCCAAGTAATATCAAATTAATACATATTTCCCATTTAATTAGGAATTTCCATTGATTAAACCAACATGATCACTTGATAAAGGGAGGTCTCGAAAGAAGCTCTGAAGCCAGTGTATTTTTTTCTTAGCAGGTCTTTCCTAAAGGCTCCCCACTGGTCCCATACATTAACACAGCAATTTTGAATGTAACTGAAGGGGATAAAATATCAAAAATCGAGCACTTTTGGTTCGGGCCGCAAGCAACATGCGTGGATCAAGGAAATAGTCTTACTCTTGAAAGCTTTGGCGGCCTCTTCCTCATTGCCGGGATTGCTTCAGCTTCTGCCCTCTCCATACATCTTCTCATCTTCCTTTACAAGCATAAGCACATTCTTTTTGCATCAGAAAAGCCAGTTTGGGAAAGACTTATAAGCATTGGTAGGCACTTTGACAAGAAGGACCACTCCTGTTGTGACCTTAGAACTGAAACTAATGGCAGATCATTAACGGGCGATGGTGGCATCGTGGTTCCATCTCATATCAGTTCATCGCCTCGCATTTCCAATGACACCATTGGAAGCATTACTCAAGAAGATGGTCGCATTGGAATTTCATCAAACAAGTACGGTGATACAATTGGAAGCATCACTCAAGAAGATGAAGGGAATGTAATCTCACCCCTGGCGGTTAAAGTGCTAGAAGCATCAGGTGATGTATAGATGACTGGATCAAAGAGTATAGATTAATAGATTATTTTCATCTAGAGTAATTGTTTCATAAACATAAAATTGTTGTATCACTAGACTTTCATTTCCATTTTGTAAGGAAATCCAGTGTTGTCTTCGCAAAAAAAACTACCTAGGAAGATGTTGTTTAAGGAAATTCCAAGATGATGTTTTAGTGGCTTATGCACTAGTTTCAAGCTAAGATGGCTTTAGGGCTTGAAAAATGGAAATTTGTTTGGCTGGTTTTAAAGCTGGGAAAATATTCAAACCTAGTCCATAATGCCATTGAGGCCTAAATGGCATTAGGGACTCAGTGATGCACACTTAGTCCATAATGCCTGCTTAATTACAATCAATTGCCATTTATAACCATTACAAGTGGCAAGGGAGGAACTTGAGTTTATTTCCTTCTGTTCTTTTGTATTTGTTCAAATGAAGACGTAAAATTTGAAAAACTGAATTTAGATTGGTGAGATTATAGCTTTGATTATTATGATGATGAATTGTTACGGGTGGCACCCACCTCTAAATTGTAATAGTTTAGGGTTTCTCTCCCACGTGGGCCCCCACACACAATTAAAAAAATTATGGTACGAACATTGACTCGGCCGATACGGCCCGCAACGCAAGGGCTGAATCGTGTCAACGCAAACGTATCAGCCAATATATTGACCTATGCTGGCAGAGATCCAAAACCATGGACTTTGACCGCAACATTTATTTTATTCACATATCTTTATAAAATATATAAAAAAATTAAGTCTATAAGTGATGAATGTCAAAGCAATTGCAAGGGCTAATATATACAAGAGATTGTCCCACATTATTGACATTAAAACTAATTCAAAACCTCTTAAACGACTAACCAAAGAAAAGGACGTGGTTCTATCTTTATAAAATATATAAAAAAATTAAGTCTATAAGTGATGAATGTCAAAGCAATTGCAAGGGCTAATATATACAAGAGATTGTCCCACATTATTGCCATTAAAACTAATTCAAAACCTCTTAAACGACTAACCAAAGAAAAGGACGTGGTTCAATTAGGGGAGCCTTATAGACACTCGGGAATTTTTTCTCTATATGCCTGTTTTTCAAAAGTTGATGGAAATTACCCTTTTGTCCTTCAACTTAGAAAAGCCGCATCCACTGAATCCAAAAATCGTTCAGAGGATGTGATCAACCGAAATTTGTTCTAATGAAGCGGGTCATGGAGTTCATAAAATTCAAAGTAGATAAATTTTGATACCTTATTTGTAGAAATCAGTGAAGAAAATGGCTCGTTTGAAAATCTCACTTTACAACCCACTTCCTTCGAAAAAGAAATTCATTCGTTTGAATGAAGTCGGTGGAGTGTGATTTTCAGAAGAGGTCGTTTCTCGATCGATTTCTACAAACAAGTATCAAAACTCTGAATTTTATGAACACCGAAGCTGATTTTAAGAGAAGAGGGTATAGTTTTGGGCTTAAAAAATCGTACTCAAAGAATTAAGGAACTTCTCTCTTAATTCTTTGGGTAAACGAATTTTTTCATTTGGTGGATCACATCCTTCGAACGATTTTTTGGTTAAGTGAATACGGCGTTTTTAAGTGGAAGGGCAAAAGGTAATTTCCATCAACTTTTGAAAAACGGGTGTGTAAGGAAAGATTCCTGGGTGTCCCTCCCTTCAATTAGATTTCAAAGTTATAAATTTGAAACTGCAATAACTCAGTGAAAACTCACTTCCTATTTCTAGTTTCCATGAGTCAACTGAGTCAATTCAGCATTTGATGTTTGAGTTTGTACACATGGGTCCCACAACGATTATTGATAAAAGTCAACTTGTGTTGGTCTCAACCCGTGCCGTCTTAGCCTAAATCACAAAATAAACTCAAGTCAACTTGGGTTGGGCTCAAAATTAATACTGTCTCTATCCCAAATTAGTTGTCTCATATAGATTTTGGAATTGCCCTAAAATAGTTGTCTCATTTATATTGGAGTAGCATAAAGTGTGTTAAAAATGGATAATATCACATGAAGTGCTAGTTTTATATAGAGAGTTCCTTAAAAAATACAAATCTTTCAAATGAAACAACTAAAATGGGATGGAGAGAGTATAATAGAGTGCCCGATTTAAGATCCAGCGGTCTCCGGCCTTGCATGTTGAGGGCCAAACCCAACCTCAAAGCTTGAGTTTAAATCCGAGGGTCCATTACATCCATCATATATTATTATATTATATACAATACTAAACAATCTATTAATATGACAAAAAAAAAATTAAAAATTAACTTAAATTATTTAAATCCCAATTACCCAACCCTAGACTCAGCCCCTAACCCCGAATAAATATTCTCTCAAACCCAGTCACTTAAAGGCCCACTTTAAGGCCCACTTGGGCTCTTGAATATTTTGGGATCAAAACCCAATTTCAAATTATAAGGGCCAATCGGGCCGTACTATCAACCTGGGCCTGACCCTAACTATATTGACTCAGACCTACCAGGCCCACCCAAGTTGAAACCCCTAATTATTGATATATTTATTGATTCATACTTGGTCGAAAAAACTTTTTTTTATTAAAATTTGGTTCAAGTATGTGTTTTTAAAATTTGATGCATCACATGGACTCATCCACCGTGGATGAAGACTTCAAATCAAGCCAGGTTGTGGGTTACCTGGTCTATCTTCCATTCCATTGAGTTGTGTGCCACATTTTTTAAAAAAATGACAAAATTATATACTGATAAACATGTGCCTAACTGTAGTACAGCTGATTAAAATTAAAATAATTTACCCCATATGATTTAAATGAGACCTTTTAATAATCTTATGGTTGTCAATGGGCATTAGAAAACTTGGATTTTAATAATTAGTTCAAGAATGAAGCAAGACAACTTCCAACTATGTCATAGGCTACTCCAACTCTTAAACACAACACAGAAGACTTTCTGCTATCATTCATTCATTACTTTGGTTAGATCGGTAGGTCCTGCTGTTAATTTTGCAAATTCAAGTACGGTCTTTATAAAAGAAGAGGTTGGAGGTTCATGATTCATGAAAAATTGACAGTAACATTAATCTCCATACAAAAGTTTCATGTTTTATAGGAGGTTGAGAGAAGGAGAAAGTGAAAAAAAAAAATGGATTATTCCGAATCAACATCTTTGATCATGCGGTTATAACATCACTCCTAAGAAATTCGCTTCAAGAAGCAAGAGTCCTACGTTTGATTCCCCCTCTATTCCAAAAGACTACTCTTCGTAGATTTATCCCGTGTATATGGATAAAGAGGCTTATACATGTCTGAAGATTAGTTGGGTGCTCTAAAAGATCTAGACACCGTATTCATAAAAAAAACAGTAGGTGGTATGAAACTGGTTGTGTGTTCGATCTTAATATAGTCATCAAGTTCTCATGTTATCATTTTGACAAGAGCCTTATTTGTTGTCACGGTCACAGAGTTTATTCAGTCAAATAATTTTTTTAACAGAAATGTGTGGCATTGTCTTCACTATTTAATAATGCGGGGGCTGTTTGCTAGCTAAGAAGAAGAAATTTCATATTTTCTGGCAACATGTGAAATCATTTTTAGCTTTGAATCCTTCAAATTGAACAAAGAAAATGTCTTATAACTTAATGACATAAATTCTGTCAAATTCTTTTTGAAAAGTATTTGAGCCTTTTTTAGATTTCTTCCTAAACTGACAACAATAAAAATAATAACAATGACAACAATAATGAAAATTAATTTTTTTTGAAAATAATGCTCTGTGAATAGATGATAATAAAGGCCTGGAGTTTTCCTTTTAAGGGGGTGAGCAAGGGAAAATAACCTTTTAATATTGACATACAATTTGTACCTTGAAATTCAAGGGGAAAACATTGTACGATACGTTGTGTATCGACTGCAATGTATCGTCACACCATATCCGGACAGTGTTTTTTAAATCCAGGCTTGAACCAACAAACAAATAATTCTTAATTCAAACTTCATTTTCTACCTTAATCTAGACATGTCTTCAATTTCTAAATTAATAAAAGCAACTATCTTAGTTTAGTTGGTCAATTCCTCCATCCCAACTCCTGAAATTCAAACCCTCACTTTATTATTGTCTTTTGTCATTTTTCTATTCAATAAATGAATTATCTTTAGGGAAATGATTTGTGCACCCCCCATTTTACCCATGGTGCACTCCTTCAATTGTTTTTTCCAATTTTGCCCCTCACCTAAAAAATGATGGAAATGGAGAAAAGATGGGTAGAGGGCAAAATTAGAAAAAAAAAATTGAAGGAGTGCACCATGGGTAAAATGGGGGGTGCACAAATCACTTTCCTTATCTTTATCATATTAGGCATTAGAATTAAGTTTCTCTATCACTTATGAGTTTCATCTTCTTAGGTAAGACTAATAGAAGTCTGAAGCTGACACTGGATGTGATGTATTAGCCGTTGTATGAAATATTTGACAAATTATTTGAATTGGTCAGATGCGTAGGAAGTCAGGACTGAGTGTCGTGAAAAATCAAACTAATAGAGTTGTACCAAAAATGGTCCAAAAGATAGAGATGTGAATGAATATTAGCTTCTCTCAGTTCATTTGGTGGGGAAATTATCTGCACAGAATCTTTCAAGAGTCATAATTTCGTGCTTAATTGTCTTTTTGTGAATATTATTATCTGTTTATGGTCAAATATTCATCTGGGTGCTGCTTGTTTCAATGGTCTGCACTATTTATGATGGCTATTCCTACATGTTTTTCAAGACTTAACCACGTTATTGTTGACCCTAGAATTTGAAAGTTCAGAGATAGAGATAGATGGATAGATAGATAGATATCTATATGTTTATGTCAAATAAGTGGGTAATTCGAAATCCAATCCAAACAGACTAACTCATTTAATAAATAAGTGAGTAATGGTTTAATCTTAATCCGACCCATTGCCCATTTCTGTTGTTGACGTGTCACCCACCATTGTTTTCTGATGGAAAAAAAAAACCCTAATAGAAGGTATGCCATCCTAACTTGGGAGTATATTATTCAGACAGTTGGTTAGAGAAATGTAAAGGAAAAAAAAATATTCATAAGAAAAAAGTGCACCAAATTTTTGCTAATTGTTACTATACTAGTTGAAGTCACACATTCATGGCACTGATCTGTCTTCCAACTTTCTTTTACTTTTTTTTTATCTTCAACTTAATTTTCCTTCTGGTTCCAAGAGGTTTAATGCTATTGAATGAGACTTATGCCACTCCTTATGCCCATCAGAGTAAGAATTAAAATCCCACTTTAAAGGGTACATTAGTTTTCAGTTTCTATTTGGGTTGGACCATTGATTGAACTTTTTGGACTGGGAAAACCTCTCAGAGGTTGGTCCTGAATAAGTCTCACTACTGCCGGTCAAATCATACTGAGGCTACATTGAACTTAGTTTAACCGGGCGCAGTCACTCCCAACCTGTTGGGTCAAGTTGAGTCAAGTTAGTTTAGGTCACGTGGGTTTCAATTTGGTTGTGCCTAGTCAAGTTGAGGGCGAACCCAAGCCCAATCTAGAGTTCTAGATTCGGAAAAGGTTTTCAGGCCCAAGCCTAAGTGATCACAACCAAATCTGACATCCCACCCAAATTGATCGGACGGTCAGATAGGCCAGTTGGATAGGAGTTAGGACTGAGTGAACGACAGTAAACAGGCCGTGTATTTTCTCCATGTGTTATTTGGGCTTAACCAGGCCTACCTATTCGGATGCAGCAAGTGTGTTTATATAAGCTGTAGCTGTAGCTGTTTGTTCTTCGTTTTCATCGTCACTGTTATCATAACCGGTTATCTTACATATCTGAAATTACATAGCACCAGTTGGTGGGACTAAATTTTTGGAGTCCGCTTATATAAAAGTTGGATTCGGGCTTTTGCAACAAGCTCGTGACCCATTTAGTCTTGTGTATGAATGTACTTGGCTCTTTCTCATTAAAAAATAATTTCAAATTAATTAGAAGACTGATCGTTCAGATTAAAAATAGATGTGATGAATAGGTTTTAGTCACTTAATTTTAGTGATCAAAGTCATCAAATGTTCTTAAGAAAAACTAAGACAAGGACTCTAGGTGACTTTGAACACTAAATCAAGTGACTAAAAATTGAATTTTTAAACTCAAATTTGTTCCATTTATAGCTTATCATATCTACTTTTAATCTGAACAATTGTATTTTTAATGGTCTCAAGTGAATGGACTCAAACTTCTGTAGACGTCCTTCATCTCACATGCAGGGGTTTGAAACTCGGCAATTGATATATATAGGCTGATACGATTATATTGTCAATACATATCGATGCAGCGTTATAATATTGATACACTCTCTCTCTCCTTTTTATTTTTTAAAGAATACATAAAAATATGAGAAAAATGGAAAGAATTTTGTAAAAAAAAAAAATCTGAATTATATAAAATATTAGAATACTAGAAAAATCATACAAACACCCAAAAACAATATCATTGACATTATGTGCTTTTCGTTTAATTTCAAAAATATTTCTATGTTATTTCATATCTTTCCACAAGAAACTATAAATTTGGAAGTACCTTAGAAAACCCAATTTTTATTAATTATTTGAAACTTTGAAAAATCACAAATACACTTTACAAACTATATTAATCACACAAAGATATCTATGTTCAATTCTACAAGCACTCAATATTATTCTATTAAATTATTTTCACAAAAACACCAAAATCGATATTATCTTAGAGCAAAATTGCATGGCCTAACCTTAGTGATCCTAGGGGTAATGGGCTCACTCGTAGGAGTTTTACGCTGGGTATCCCGCGGTTTTCCACACGTAAATTCAAAAAAAAAAAATATATTAGAGTCTTTTCTTAATCATAACATAGATGAATCTTTTAAGTATCCTTTCAAAATCACATCATGGAAGCTTCATCAGCTCAATAGTTAGCTTTGGCACTTCGCAATTTATATGATGAAAATGCCATCAGTATTTTAATAGTTCAACAATTCTATTTTTCAGATATTTTCAATTACTGAGTTTTGTATAATTTTTAAAAGATTTTATAATATTTGATAAAAAAATTAAAAGGATATATGTTCACAACTTATAAGTTTCGAAGGCCACTTGTATGTCACTCCTAGATATTGCAAATAAATAAGGGGTTTAAATATCGGCCAATACGAATATCGGTTTTTAAAACCTTTATATATCGGCCGATATCCGATATATATCGCCGATATCGGTGATTTTAATTTTAAAAAAAATAGGAGAGAGAAATTTCTGAGATATCAGTTGATATTGAGATTTTTTCCCTGCTTGAAATAGGTCATCAAGTTTAAGTTAATTGCATTCAGGTTCAGTCTCAGAATCTCTCACTCAATAGACAATTTTTATATAGTACTTATCAATATTTAAAATTATTTGTACAATTATTTCAAATTTCAATAAATTCAAAAAATAATTATTTTTTAGAAAATAAGTTATCGTTAAAATTGTCTTCATTAGAGTAATCAATCCACGTGTTTTAAAGATGACAAGAGCTTAGTCATTGAAAAATAAAAGTATGAACAACTTAAGAAACATGAATTGATTAATCAAATTAAAATTTGTTTTTTATAGGCTACATATTTAAGCATACATTTTATCATGGTTGAGAAGTTTCTTTTAATTGTACTAGTTTGTCAGAACTTTTTAGAAAATAGTTTCTCTTTACTTTACAAATTTATATATAGAATTTTATATTTTTTTATATTAATAAAAAGAATCACCATCACGTCCTTCGTTCCAACTCACCAAATCTATCTTAAAATCCCTTTTTTTATTGTGCATTCTTTTCTTCTTCTTTTTAATTTATGTATAAAAAATCGTAAGATACCTAGAGACGAAATACAACCAATTGAACTACACTTATATGAATTTTATCATTTTTTATTTGTTGACATAAAAGCAAAACGAAAGTTAAGATCAATTCGAATAACACATGAACTATTTGTTTCTGTATTGATAAAATAAAAGTATTATTCATAAAATCTCTGTCACTCTTAACTAATTATAAGGAACTCAATGACTCAACTACCATTACCTTTATCATTTATTGTATGGTTAACGATAATCTAAGGGAGAACTTACACACACCCGGATTTTCTGCCTCTACACACCCGTTTCTGAAATTTTGGGTGAAATTATGATTTTACCCCCCGATTTTCATTCATTCGAATGAATGTCCAGTTCATTTTGGCATTCATTCGAATGAATCATTCATTCGAATGAATGCCCGTGTGTAATTTCAATTCATTCGAATGAATGGGCTGAGCAGTAACACGGAATACTGCTCAGCCCATTCATTCGAATGAATGGATGATTCGTTCGAATGAATAGTAATAAAATGACCTTCATTCCATCCATTCATTCGAATGAATGGACGTTCATTCGTTCATTCGAATGAACATGAAGGAAATGACCGTCACGAATCATTCGAATGATTTAGATCCAAACATGAAGGGAGTCACGAATCATTCGAATGATTCATCACGAATCATTCAGTATACAGTATACAGCAAATTCATTAAAATTCTTTTAAAATTTTAAACTTATTTTTTGATCACTGTGTATTTCCAAAATTTCTCAAATTGAATATCTAGACTAATTAAAATAACTTGATAAAAATACCTTAAGACTTCAAGGTCTTTTGACACTCCTAAATATTTAAAACACAGTATTTTACAAATAAGGGTATTGCTAGGGTGTGTCAAAAATACATTTGAAGGTGTCAAAAGACCTTTAAGTCTTAAGGTATTTTTATCAGGTTATTTTAATTAGTCTAGATATTCAATTTGAGAAATTTTTAAAATACACAGTGCTTAAAAATAACTGTCTTTATTTTAAAACATAGACCGTTATTTTTTAAGCACTGTGTATTTTCAAAATTTCTCAAATTGAATATCTAGACTAATTAAAATAACTTGATAAAAATACCTTAAGACTTCAAGGTCTTTTGACACTCCTAAATATTTAAAACACAGTATTTTACAAATAAGGGTATCCCTAGGCTGTGTCGAAAACACATTTAGGAGTGTCAAAAGACCTTAAAGTCTTAAGGTATTTTTATCAGGTTATTTTAATTAGTCTAGATATTCAATTTGAGAAATTTTGAAAATACACAGTGCTTAAAAAATAACGGTCTATGTTTTAAAATAAAGACAGTTATTTTTAAGCACTGTGTATTTTAAAAATTTCTCAAATTGAATATCTAGACTAATTAAAATAACCTGATAAAAATACCTTAAGACTTCAAGGTCTTTTGACACCTTCAAATGTATTTTTGACACACCCTAGGGATACCCTTATTTGTAAAATACTGTGTTTTAAATATTTAGGAGTGTCAAAAGACCTTGAAGTCTTAAGGTATTTTTATCAGGTTATTTTAATTAGTCTAGATATTCAATTTGAGAAATTTTGGAAATACACAGTGATCAAAAAATAAGTTTAAAATTTTAAAAGAATTTTAATGAATTTACTGTATACTGTATACTGAATGATTTGTGATGAATCATTCGAATGATTCGTGACTCCCTTCATGTTTGGATCTAAATCATTCGAATGATTCGTGATGAATCATTCGAATGATTCGTGACGGTCATTTCCTTCATGTTCATTCGAATGAACGAATGAACGTCCATTCATTCGAATGAATGGTCTATTCATTCGAATGAATAGATGGAATGAAGGTCATTTTATTACTATTTATTCGAATGAATCATCCATTCATTCGAATGAATGGGCTGAGCAGTATTCCGTGTTACTGCTCAGCCCATTCATTCGAATGAATTGAAATTACACACGGGCATTCATTCGAATGAATGCCAAAATGAACTGGGCATTCATTCGAATGAATGAAAATCGGAGGGTAAAATCGTAATTTCACCCAAAATTTCAGAAACGGGTGTGTAGAGGCAGGAAATCTGGGTGTGTGTAAGTGCTCCCTAATCTAAAACCCACAACTTTCTCAAAATAAAAAAATATAAGAAAGTAACGACTCTAAAAAATTTAAGGTAAGTAATTTATTATGAAATTGAATTAGTTGGAAATTCTATTTTATGATAAAGAATTGATAGTCAAATAGTGAAATGTCAAATCCCATCTCTGATATCAACTTAAAAAATGTGTTTAATCATTAAAATAAAATAAATAGATTCTAAAATTATGAATCTTACTTTTCAAACCTTTTTCTTTATTATTTATTTATTTATTATCAGCAGTACTATATTATTATTTTTGGCATGAAGTCAGCGGCTTAGGAAGGGGTGGGGACACAGTGATTTAGTGTCCTTGCGTTGTTCACTATCAAAGTATGACGTGGCAACACGTAGGCACAACTGGAAGGTGACTGGTTTTGGAGGGAAGAATGGAGAGTGCGTCGACGCGGTATGAGACGCGTTGGAACTTGTGACACGTAAGCATGCGTTTCACTTCTGCCTCCTTTTATTATGGAGAGGTCTGTTTCATGGGCGGAGAACACTATAGGCTTAAAGAGAAAGAAGAGACTTTTCAAAACCTCTATAGCCCTTCTAATTAAAGAGTCTATACAAATTTATTTTTTAACAAATGCGTGAAGATCCATTTTAGTCTTAGTTCAATTCGTGTAAGCTTCTAATATTAAATTAGATATATTAAGATGAATAATAAAAAGTAAAACACATGATTATAAACTTTTCAAAAATTTATAATCATAAATTTAAAATTTCAACTAGATTGAAATTCATGTCACCATCATCCATGGCTTAAGTAATTTTTTTTTTTATATCAAATACGTGAACATAGTCGCATAGATAATCAAGATCTCAAATATTAGAAGATGACTGACATTTCTTAAAAGTAATTGGACCCTCGTAAATAAAGATAAAAGCCCACACATCAAATTATAAATCTGTATCATTCATTTTTCATCATTATCATTTATTTATTTAAAAAATAATAATTTAATAATTCTCACACAGGAGAATCCTTTTATCTTACACGGAAATTCTTTTTTTTTTTTTTAATTTCTATTTTATCATTCCACTTTTTGTGTTGGTTGGAAAGGTAAAATGAGAATTTAAAAAAAAAAATGAATTTTTGTATTAGATAAAAAAATAATTTTGAGAATGTGTAGCTTAATTATTATGTTTCTTATAGGCTGCACTTACAACACCTGACTTTTGTGCCTCTATACACTAGATTCTTAGTTTTGTGGCAAATTACCATTATACCCCCACCTTTTTACTCATTTGAATGACATGTCCGTTCGTTTCAGCATTCGTTCGAATGAACGGATGATTCATTCGAACCACTTATGCTATAATATGGACACAGTAATGTATAGTACATTATTTAAATAATAAAATTTCTTTTAAAACTTTAAAGTTATTTTTTAAGCACTGTGTATTTTCAAAATTTCTCAAATTGAATATCCAGACTAATTACGATAACCTGATAAAAATACTTTAAGACTTTAAGGTATTTTGATACTCTCAAATGCTTAAAACACAGTATTTTACAAATAAAGGTATCCTTCAGTTGTGCCGAAAACACATTTGAGAGTATCAAAAGACCTTAAAGTCTTAAAGTCTTAAAGTATTTTTATCAGGTTATCGTAATTAGTTTGGATATTCAATTTGAGAAATTTTGAAAATACACAGTGCTTAAAAAATAACTTTAAAATTTTAAAAAAGATTTTATTATTTAACTAATGCACTATGCATTACCGTAGCATCGGCAACATAGACCACTATTTTTTAAGTACTGTGTATTTTCAAAATTTCTCAAATTGAATATCCGGACTAATTACGATAACGTGATAAAAATACTTAAAACTTCAATATCTTTTGACACTCCCAAATGTATTTTCAGCATAGTCGAGGGATACCATCATTTATAAAACACTGTGTTTTAAGCATTTGGGAGTATCAAAATACCTTAAAGTCTTAAAGTATTTTTATTATGTTATCGTAATTAGTTCGGATATTCAATTTGATAAATTTTAGAAATACACAGTGTTTAAAAAATAACTTTAAAGTTTTAAAGAAGATTTTATTATTTAAATAATACATTACTGAAAATAGTTTATTCTAACCAATGGATTTTACATTGTGATTTATTCGAATGAATAAATAGTATTTCACTCGTTTGTTCAAATAAATTAAATTTATATTTCAGATATCATGCGAACAAATGTTGAAATGAATTGGCACTTTGTTTAAACCTGTAAAAATAAAAAAATATAAATATATTTTGTCATGAAAATTCAGAAAATACAGAAAAGTCGGGTTACATAAGTATTGCCTTCTTGTATCTTTTAAAAATGATATTTTAACAATCTGGGTGATCATTGCATGGCAGACTAATGTAGATTTGTACGTGTCGTGTAAGGATAGTGAGTGGGATGAATGCAGGGGGAAAGGGTTGACTGTTAAATGGGATCTAACCTCAGACTAAAGTGGAATCACGAGAATGCCATCAATCCACCAAATTATTGTACCCATGTCACGAAAGCGGTAAACTCCTACAGTCCTTTTGTTTCTACTTTTTCCCGGCGCGCATGAAGAGTGAGTGAATGGAGTGAAAGCGACTTCATCCCTTCCTTGTAATTCAAAACTATATAATTTAAGGGTAATATTTGGGTCGAGTTTTAACCTAATTTGATCTGAAAAACTAAGTTCATTAGATTATACATTTTTAAAATTAGGATAAATTGGGTTGAAGAAAAAAAATCGAATTAAATTTAGGTTGAGTCATATCATATTTTCTTAAAAAAAATTGACTCGATTTGACTTGACCAAACCTCTTAAAAAATATAATATAACATTTGAATTGAGTTGGGCTAGCAATTCGGTTCGACCTCGAGTTGAGTCAGGTTAACAACTCAAGTCGAGTTGGGCTGAGCAATTTAGGTCGATTCAGTAATTTTTAATATAGGTTGGATTGGATTTATCAAAATCAGCCCGATTCGTCTGAGTTTCAACACAATATATATTCAACAAATCTCTACATTACAATTAGAATCTTAAATTGAGAAAACTATATATTTTTTATTTTAAGTATTTAATGGATGCTGGAAGTGTTAAAATATACTTCCTCTATCCCATTTTATTTATCTCCCTATATAAGACTAGTATTTTATATGATATCATCCATTTTCAACATATTTTATACTACTCCAATATAAATAAGACAACTAATTTCGGACAATTCCAAAATCCATATAAGGCAACTAATTTGGAACAGAGGGAGTATTAAAATATTATAATTGAATTAATATTACTATTGAAGGAGAACTATTAAGAAAGCCCAATGTACTATGTAAATATCTGATTAATAAGTTATATAGGCAATATTTTTTTATATAATCATATTTTTATTTTTAAATATTGTTTTTTTGAATGCCAAAATGAATTATATAATATATCTACATGAACTTGATGAGAAAACGCGGACAATGAAAATAAATTAGAATAGGAAATATAAAATTAAGACCATAGTACCTTAGGATATAAAGTATGAAATGTGAGTCACAATGAGGTGTATTGGTACATCACATTGTAACATTAGATGTAAAGTTACATCCAAATTTGTACAAATTCTAAACTAACCCATTTACCATTCTATCCATTACATTAATACGTTAGATATAATTATAAAATCGATGTCAAAGTATTGAGTTTAAATACAATAATCAAATTTAAACTTAAACCTATCTTGATTATTCGATCCTATTATAAAAGTAAGCTTTAAATTTAGTATCACAACTCATTAATAAATTCATTAGTTTAATTTAAATCTATCTAATAAATAAATTAAGTTTAAATTATTGTATCAAACTTTAAAAAAAAAAAAAATCAAATCAGTCAATCCGAGTTGATTCAACTCAGAGAATTTTGAGTTGAGTAAGTGAGTTTCTTGAGGTGTAAGTGTTTTGAGTTGAGAGAATTTTGAGTTGAGTAAGTGAGTTTTTTGAGGTGTAAGTGTTTTGAGTTGAGTTTGAATTGAGAACCTTCAAACCCTAATTTAAATTCACAAATCAAAGAACCAAAATGTTTTAACAAGCAAATTGGATCCATTGCCAACCCTAGATTTAGTTTATTGAAAATCCAACAACCCACATGCAACCTTGAATTTACTAAGGGAAGCGAGAGAAAGGCTGCGGGAGAGACTCGATCATGTGTGCTCCACGTGTGGAGACTCATAAACTAAGCATGACGATTAGGTGTTTTAGTTGGCTCTGTTGCGGGATTACCATTCTCTAAATATACAACCCTCCGTAGAGTTGGAGTAGATGGAAAACGAGCAGATCCGGGCAGCCACAAACAGAGAGGAATAGGATGAGATTAGCCTTTCTTAAATACATTTAATGTTGACATAAGAGGGGAGTTGGGAAAGTCGGCAACCCCCATATTACTCTGTGTTTCTGTGGTTACCAGGTGCACCTTGATTCAGTGCACTACAGACTGGGAGTGGGAGGGAATCCCTGTGAACAGTTCCAGGCTGGCTCTGGCAACCCGCCTGGGGTGCAACTCTCAGAAGTGGGTAGGGTTGAGGACCAACCCAATAGTCCAATATGACTCTGAAGTTTTATTTTTTAAATTAAGTGGACGATTTTGGACCCAATTTAGTGGACCAAAAACCCTTTACATCTTGTCGGGCGTGTCTTTGCTAAAAGTGCTTCTTAAGCAGTTAAGCTGCTTCTCTTTTAGAATTGAGGAGTTTTTCTTTCTGATACCAGTTTAGAAAGAATTTGCTATTTGTATTCTCGTTTAATTATCTCAATTAATTTAATATGTGATGAAATTTTATATAAGATCTAAATATGGGATTAGGGTGGCTAAATATGTGCAATTTGCTTTGCTTGATTATTGTTTATTTCTTTGACTTTTTTTGGTTGGCAGGTGTACAAGGATGATTGATTCTTCCTGCAAGGAAACTCTAATCTGAGATCTGACCCCTTAATTGATGGAATAGATAAATACATAGATATTGAAGGGAACATACACTAATAATTTAAACTTTAAAAAAGAAATCATCAAATTAGAAAAGCCCAAGGTCTTATGGGTCATCTGAAGTGAGAGTTCATCTATGTAGAAACCCTGTCTTTCTAGCATTTAAATCTATTTACATATATATATATATATATATATATATATATATATATATATATATATAAATAATAGATGCCTGAGTTTAGACATAGATTTTAAGGTCTATTTTTAAGTTTAAAAATTATATTTTCAAACTTGACCACCCATTATCATATATATATATATATATATATATATATATATATATTTATATATATATATTTATATTTAAATACATCTTGTGAGAATCACAAAAGTCAATAAGTGAATATATCTCATACATTTTCTAATTGAAATTTTACCCACATACGTGTAGCTCAATTGGTTGCCTCCCGCTTCAGGAAAGGGACGCTGGGTATCTCGTGGTTTCCCACACGTAAATTCAAAAAAAAATATATATATATATGAACTGAAACCATTTTCTTTTTGTAGAACATATAATACATTTTCTTTATTTATTTTATTTTAAAATAAAATATATGATATACCCATTAAGCACATTAATTCCTTTAAAATAAATGAGGATTCAATTTACATTAAAAAGATATCTAAAGTTTCTAACCATTTAAACAAGACAAAGAAATGAATAATTAATTGACAAAAAGAGCATTTTCACCATTAAATATTCAATTCACATCCTTTGAACAGATAGCTACAGACTTCACATGAAATAATATCACTTGTATTATTTTGAATAGTATAAATTAGAGAAGCATTTAGTAGAGACAAGTTCGGCCAAAAATTCAAAAACCATTAGTTAGAAACTTAATCATAATTAAAACAAACAAAGATAGTGAAGGTGATGTTGCTTGTGTATGCTAATCCCTTCAAAGATATCTGGAGATTAAGAATAGAAGAGAATTGGTGTTAATGTGTTGTGTTAGATAACCTAATGATCATTATTATCAATGTTTTGATGGAAACATTCTTAACAACATCCCCCATCAATTCTTCCCCACTTCCACATCACATTGTAAAGGCTCCACCAACATTTAAAAACAAAACCTAACAATTAGTATAGATCTCTTAATAAGAGTTTTGCTAAACTTTTCATGAGAACTTTACTTCATGGAACTCACAATAGATCTAATGGATTCAAAACCCTTCTCGTAGAGTCCCGATGATCTATTGCCTTCTCCCGTTATGGAATTACATATTTATCCAATTTGACTTTTAGAGTTTATTAATCTAAATCGATAAATATAAATTTTGAGAGCTTTAAAAAATATGACTTCTTTTATTGAATCAATATATAATTTTTATTGGATCCTAATGGATTCAATTCCCCCCTCACACTCATTTACTCTCTGTGAATTGCACTTGTATCCAACTTGACATAACTTTTACTTTTAAAGTCATTTGATCTAAATCCAATGAATTTGCACTGTAATATGAAAATTTGAGAGTTTTAAAAAAACATGAGTTCTTTTATCCAATCGAGATGCAATTTTGTACATATTATATATGTGCCAAGACATTTCAAACCCATCCATCTATGTGGATTGGCCATTTTCACAAAAGTTTTATGAGAATTATTTTTTAGGGATCACTAATAATAATAATAATAATAATAATTGTCATGAGACTTTCAAGTGAACTTGGCTCGTGGATCCCATAAGTACCATACTACCATAGTACATTTAATGGATCAAATTTCCTCCTCACACCCAATTGCCCCTCATAAATTGCACCCAACTTAATTTGACAACTATTTGAGTTTAAAAGCCCATTCATCAAACCTTGAATTTCCACCATTTGGTAAATGTAAAATTTTAAGTCTTAAAAACATGATTTATCTTTATTAATTAAGATAAAAAATTATAGGATCCATATAAAAGCAAGACATTTCAAACCTATCCATCCATACAAGCCCCAGTGGCCTCTAATGGCCGTTTGTATGAAATTGGATCCTCTCACCTCTTCTCTAAGTGCATTCTTTGTGAGCCTGCATATGTTGAACCCACATATATTAATGGTGATGAGTTCGTTGACAGGTTTAAACTTGAACTAATGATCTGTAAAAAAAAAATCATCTTCATTGAATATATAAACCATTATTTTCAAGGACATAAAATTTGAAAGTTAAAAAAATGTCAAATTTTTTAAAATTTGTAAAATATGACTTGATGAAGAATTGAAGATGATGGGTCTCATATATATTATGATTTTTTCATCAAAAGAAAACCTTCTAAAATAATTTATATCCTTAAAATATTTGCTACAAAATTAACTTTTTAATAGAATTAGATACCTAGAACCCAAGTTTTTAAGAACAAAAACTCTATTGGAAATAATATATTTTGACAAATGAGCCTACTATTATATTAACAGTTCACACTTGATGACATTAAATTCTAACTAGGATACAAATTTTAAATTCAGTCATCTGCTTTTATAGCATTATATTGAAAATATAAATATACTGTAAAAATAAAATTTAATAATTATGATATTTTCTGCTTACCAGTTTTCATTTGGTAGAATAAGAGCACTTATGGTTACTACAGAGTATTACTTTCAACTTTACTTAATTGGGATTACTCATATTTTACGCCAAGCTCTAGGTACTATCAATTTGATAATTAAAGGATTTTTTTTTTACACCAGTACTTTTACTGAAATTGAGGGTTAGATCTATTATAGTATTTATTTTATCATGATAAAAAAAAAATATTATCAATTTATCTGATAAATGAATGACATAATAGATGTGATGCTTGATTTTAATAAAAGTATGTGTGTCCAAATCAAATTTTCAAAATAAAATGATTACTTTTGTAATATGCTTAATCCTCCATGGATCCACTTATTTGCACGGTCTGGATTAATGCAGATAAGCTTCTTTCTCATCAATTTCAATACCTAATCTAACCCTTGAGTAGAGGTTTATTTACACAATGAGTCAGAGAGTTAAATTTACACAATCCACTATTATCTTTAAATGTAAGAAACAGCAACAGCAGGTGTACATCAGAAGCACCCAATTTGTAATCCTTGAGCTGGTGGAAGTACTTGCATAGTGACCTGATTAAGTAACTAATGAAGAAATAAATGGGTGGGTTGATTGTTTCAGGCTTTCAGCAGCTGATTAAACACGTAGGCCTTTTTTTCTTTTTCTTTTGAATTAAAGTGTGGAAAACCACAAGGATACTCAGTGTAAAATCTCTACGGGTGAGTCTACTATCCTTAGGACACACTAAGGTTAGACCATGGACACTCGAATCTTCAACCTCTTGCTTCCCTCAAACCTGTAACCTCCCGCTTTAAATAAGACGGGAGACAACCAATTGAACTATATCCATGTGAGTGTAGACTTTTTCCTCTTCAATTCACTAAAAAGCAAAAACTGTTGCCGATCACAAATGTCGGCGCTTTAGTTTGAATTTTGACTTGGAGGTGTTCTATCGTAACCCAATGTACGGTAGTTTATGTCACTAATTTTTCAACCAAACACGATTACAAATTATGCAAATCAACGATTCCTCTCGTACTAAGTTGAATTACTTTCGGAGCACAGCCATCAATATGGTCAAATTAATCTGCATCAAGACAATCTAATCCCAACTATTTGTAAAAGAGATATATTATGCTGATATAATTGAGTCACGACTCTTTGGTATCTAAATTAGATTAAAAGTTATTTGGAAATAACTAGGGTTTATCGATTTTACAAAATTTTAAAAAATTAGGGTCGATATAAAAATTTAGTTTAATCAAATATGTACAACCATCGTCCTTAAACTAAGTAAAATAAATATATGAAATAGAGCTTCTTGTTAAGTATCACCTTTATTTATTTAAATCAAATGGATAATTTTTTTTAAAAAAATGAACTTTGCATTTTAAGATTGTAGTATTGACAGTCTCTAATTTATTTTATAAAGTTATATTTTTAATAAATCAATATATTACAAAAAATAATCTAATCATAATATTAGAGTTTTGGTTTGCAAAAAGCCCTGATATTTTGTTCAACTGGAAAGACAAGAGATATTTCCAATAAGTAAGTAGACAACTCACATAATTATATAGACAGTTTTATAAATTATCTTGCTAATAATATTCTATTAATACAACATTTGAATATTAAAAATGTACTTTATACATTAAATGTGTAGAAATGTTGTGCAGAGATAATTTAAACAATGTGAATTATGAAAATATAATATAGACATATTTAGTAATTATTAAAAGTAAATAAAAAATTACCAAAAAATGTACAGAGGTTAAAATAAATTCCTCAATTACTCACGTGTAATTAAATCAAACTGTAAGAAGATTAAAATGGAAGGTACCAACTCATGTAATAATGAGGATGACAGATAAAGCAACATTATAGATGGAATTTGGATCTTAATTATACGTGTAGTAAATTATTTTCTACTACAGCAATTACAAACTATGTCATATTATGTATTAATTTTAAGGAGATTGAGATAATTTTTTAATAGAGAAATTGTGTATTTATTATAGAATATGTTTATACAGGTAAATAGATAGAGAGATGACTTCATAGATAATAAAATACAGCAATGTTTTTTTAATTTGATTATCATAATTTTATAAAATGAATTATAAAAATAAATTTATAATAACTTATTGTAAAATCTAAAATTAGAAAACTAAAAAGATGATCTAATAAAATTTAAATTTTACTTAAATAATTTAATTGTAACTCTCTACACATTCCATAAAAAAATACATAACATTCTTTAATATCTAACCAAAAAAAACTCTATAAATAAGGAGAATTGGGAAAACTCTCTATATTTTTCGTTTCTAGTACAAATAATTTTATTGAAAAGCATAAACGATTTTTTTTTTTTTTGAAATGATTCATATATTAATGGAAGAAAATGCACCAAAGGTGCAAATACAAAAAGAGTAAAAGATACAAAAACAACTCGCAAGTAGCAACAACAATCAAGATAAATCTGTGACAGCTTTCCAAGCACGTAAAATGTTTGGTTACTTAAAAGAGGCTAGCACACGAGACGCACTTGGTAAGTTTACGACCAGTTATGTTATTACATTCCCACCAAATCTATTCTAGAAATCGAGAGTCAATAATTTCAATTATCACTTTTAATGGGCACTCTCTAATAATAAAATTATTCTACGAGTGATATAAGAGTCGTCGACGTGAATTTTTTTTTTTTTAAATGGCAAAAATAGTTTAGAAGCAGTAGTCTCTGCTCAGCACATGTTCCATGTTGGACCCACCTCTTCACAGCTTCAAACGTGGACATTTGCAACCGAGATCCTCGTTACCAAAATTTCAGGTGCTCCCACTTCCATGGACCCGCACTATTATTTTCGTTCGTTGGGAAAACGATGGGACACAGCGGTAAAAGAAAGTGGCGGTTAGCCGTTCCTCAAATCCATCCCTTCCTCCAGATCTTTTCTAGTGTGTTTTGACTTCATTCTTTAACAATTTTTTTATTTAAAATAATTAAAAGAGTACTTTTAATTATATAAAATTTAATTTCGCTTTGATTGTTTGCAATTTCAATTGATAATATTTTAACATAAAATAAAAAAGGCCTTTGTCAAAATCTATTTTACTAATAAAAATGAATCATGAATTTAAGTTATAAAGATACTAAATAGAAAAAAAAATGATTAATAAAATGTGATCGACTAAAATTCATTAGTTTTAATACTTAAATTAAAATTTAATGATAGACAAATGATCTAATTAAACACTTCATATGATTGCATCCACATTGAAAATTTTACATTTTTTTTGGAAATGGATAAATGATATGAAGCCTAAAATAATTTGGAGTTGGGTCAACCTAGTTTAAATTAATGAGGTTCCTGAAATTAGAGATCTAAATAAATTATGGGACCTATTTGTATTGACAATGTATTTAGTTAGAAGGTAAATTTTCTCGTCTATGAGTAATTTTATGTTTTACCATGTGCTATTTAAGATACTACGATGTGAGGGTCTTTTGGAAGTTAAAAAAAAAAGAGAATCTTAAAAGTATTTGGACAAAGATTCTTTAACTCTAGATGCGGTCCATCAATAGATCAATTTAAATTGTTATATATGTTACTTTATCCTTTTTAAGATAAAATATAGTATAAAATAAATCTCATCTAACTTAATTATGTTATTAGATGAATTATCAATTGTATAAATAATTATATTAAAAGAAAAATCAAAGAATAAGAAGATATACTAATAGTACCAACCATGAGTGACTTTAAACTTTATAAGTACCATATTAAAAAAGTGGCCACACTTCTCCATAACTCTAATAACACAAAACCTCTCTTATAAAACTAAATTTATAAAATTATAAGTTGTCAAGGTTCAATCCTATCATTTCTTACCACAAATAGAAAACAAATAATATCGTATCAAAGCTCATGACATTAACTGTGAAATTGTCGATGACTATTTTAGTAAATTTAAATCTTTGGCCAATATCTCTATTCAAATTTATTTACATAGCTGGATTCTTTTCTGATCATTAATAAGCTATAGATTTAGAAAAATTAATATTAAAGATTTCAAAATTATTCAATAGCATAGTCACATTTTAGTGTAATCTTACAAAAAGTAATATGAAAAAATCATCACTATCATCAAATTATCTGTGTTTATTTTAATAGACTATTATTACCTGATTTAGCAACTTTACAATTTTAGAATGAACATGTGATTATACGCCTCTATCATTTTCTCCCTTTTTAAAATAAAATAATTCTCTCAGTGATGTTGGATCCCATACGAGTCCTTGAAATAGACAAGTCAATCAATCTTCTCAAACATCAAACCGCAGCCGAAAAAGAGTAGAAAAGGCGAATCTGAATCCATCACACATGCCTACCACTTTCTCAAAGTTCTTCCTTCTCCCTCGACTGGTCTGGAATATTGTTTCCAAGAAATAAAAATTCAAGGAAATTTATGCAGAGAGAAGGAAACTTTAAGAACAGAGAGGAAAAGAGGAAACAGGAAGAAAAGGGTGGAATACCGGCTGTTTCGGATCCAAATGGGTCAACGCCAACTGGCTTATATTTTTGAACTCCAACGTATAATTACGTGTACAGGAGACCACAAATTGCGGTGCACACTCGGAATACCCAAATGGCAACTCTGGTCAAATATGGAAGTAGAAGAAGTGTAGAAGAGCAATGGGGGTTGAGAGAGAGAGAGAGAGAGAGAGAGAGACAGTTTTAGGTGCAGATATCAAATCATGATTTCTGACAAACAGAGTCCAAGTTAAGCAAAAATTAATAAAGAAACGTTTTTGGGAGATTGAAAGAGAGATTTTTAGAAGCTAAGGAAGAAAGGTGGCAGTGATTGCGAGACAGTTCTACTGCTTTCCTTCTTCGCACCTTCTATTCTTTCCACCCTTCTCCTTCATCTGCAATTCTGCATCTTTTTCCTTTTCCCTGTTTGGATCCTGAAGCGGAGAGTGAGACGAGAAAGAGAGGGAGAAAAGCAGAATCCCAGCATTTTCTTGTGTTTGTGTTTGTGTTTGGGGGGTTTGGTCTTTCTAAAGTTTCCAAATTGCGTGTGCTTTAAATACAATCAACTCCTCCCATTAATGCCCGTGCATTCTTTCATACATGTAGAGTGCAGTAAATGGAATCCGAAGTGAGAAACCAACAGACCCAAAACCAGAGAAAGGGGAGAAGAAGAAGACGAAGACGAATGGGTACAACGAACTTTTGATGTTGATGTTGATCATGTGGTGATGATTGTGATGGGGGTGTGTTCATCATGTCATCTGCATACATCATCATAACCATGGCCGTGATGGATCTACACAGGACGGGTTTCTTTCTTCTTCTATTGATTTTGCTTCCATCCGCATTCGGGCAGGCGCCTCCTCCTCCTCCTCCTCAGCAGCAGCAGCGTTTGAGCTCGGGCAGTGAGCGGGCAGCACTGTTTGCGCTGAGGTCATCTTTGGGACTGCGGAGTAGGGACTGGCCGAGAAAGGCTGACCCTTGCTTGGCCTGGGTTGGGGTCGGATGCCGGGCTGGGCGAGTTGTCGGGCTGGACCTCTCCGGTCTGCGGCGGACCCGGTTGGGCAGGTTGAACCCCCAGTTCGCTGTAGACGGTCTTGCCAATCTCACCCTTCTTGAATCTTTTAATTCAACTGGGTTTGCACTGCCTGGACCGATCCCGGACTGGTTTGGGCAGCGGCTTTCCTCGCTCAGGGTGCTTGATCTACGTTCATCCGCAGTTCTTGGCTCCATTCCGCCGTCTATTGGTAACTTGACTGAGCTCAATCAGCTTTCTCTCTCCAGCAACGCCCTAACCGGTTCCGTCCCAGATACCTTAGGCCAGCTCTCCCGCCTCTCTGTCTTGAACCTCTCCCGGAACTCGCTGATTGGATCCATCCCACTGTCTTTTTCGTCCCTCCATAATCTCACTAGCATTGATCTCTCTGCCAATTTCCTTTCAGGTTCAATCCCTCCAGTGCTTGGGACACTGTCTGGCCTCCAGTATTTGATTTTATCCAACAACAGCCTAATAGGTTCCATCCCAGCTCAGCTCGGTGATCTTTCTCAACTTCTCGTACTTGATCTTGGTTTCAATGCCCTCACAGGGGCAGTGCCCACTGATTTGAGAGGGCTGCGGAATTTGCAGAGGTTAGACTTGGGAAACAACCAACTTTCGAGTCCTTTTCCGACCAATGTGTTCTCCAGTCTCACTCAATTGCAATCTGTGGTGTTGAGGCACAACAGTTTTTCCGGCATTCTACCTAGTGCAGCCGAATTGCAGTTGTTTGATGTTTCCTTCAACAATTTCACAGGAACTTTTCCGATTGCATTGTTGAGCAGTAATGTGACAACGGGCTTCCTCAATCTCTCACACAATCAGTTATATGGATCATTACCTTCACAGTTAGACAAATTTAGCTTAATTGATTTATCAGGTAATTATTTTCAAGGTAGGATTCCAGACGTGGATGGTCTAAATGCTTCATTCAATTTGAATTGCCTCCAGAATGCATCAAATCAGAGGAGTTTCGAGGGGTGCACTTCGTTTTATACTTCAAGAGGCTTGAATTTTGATGGCTTTGGAACTCCTGCCCCTGAAACAACCCAGCCTCCTGCCCCTTCCCCAAAGAAGAACAGGAACTTGAAATTCATATTGATTGGGGTTTTTGGGGGCCTAGTTTTTATTGGTGCCTTGGTGTGTTTGCTATTACTGGTTGTGCGCCTTTGCGGAAGGCAAGGCACTACTGATCCAAGAGAAGTCAATGTAAACCAGGCTTCTACAGGAGGAGGAGGAGCATCACCACCTATAGGTATCACAATTAATTTTTCTAGTCTGGGAGAATCATTCACCTATGAACAGCTGCTTCGGGCAACTGCAGACTTTGGTGATTCAAATCTTATTAAACATGGGCATTCAGGGGATCTCTACCAAGGTGTCCTGGAAAGCGGGGTTCCAATCGTGGTGAAGAGGGTTGATATTCGGAAGTTCAAGAAGGATTTGTATTTGATAGAATTGGATTTCTTCAGCAGGGTTTTGCATACCAGATTGGTGCCATTCTTGGGGCACTGTTTGGAGCATGAAAATGAGAAACTCCTTGTGTACAAATACATGCCAAATGGTGATCTATCTAATGCCTTGTACAGGAAAAACAATGCAGAAGAAGAGGGCTTGCAATCACTAGATTGGATAACTAGACTGAAAATTGCTATAGGAGCAGCTGAGGCTCTATCCTATCTACATCATGAGTGTTCTCCGCCTCTTGTTCACAGGTAACTCTTCTCTCTTTCTATCTCCCCAGTCAAGAATATTGCACTCAATGGTGTTCATCTATCATCAATTGCTAGTTATAGTATCACTGATTGTTGTGGATCCTATCTTTTCCATATAATCTTTTTGCAAGATAGCATTACATGGAAGTGTTTTCAACTCTCTTTTTTTTTTTTAATGATTTATCAGTCACTCTCTTTTCATCCATTAGTGACTGGTTTGGTGTAATCTCTTTCTTTACATCTGTATCTCCTAGTGATAATTGTGAAAATAATCTTATGTATGTGTGTGTGTGTGTGTGTATATATATATATATGTGTGTGTGTGTGTGTGTTGAGATGAAATTCTTAAAAAATCTCATTAGTTTTGTGAAATGTTGCTTAGAAATTCTACAAAAAATGGTGTCTAAAATGAAAGGTGATGTGAAATTTGACTTTTCTGAATATGGTAATGTTCTTACTAACATATTTTACAAGTTTTATGTTTGAACGTAATTTTTTTTTACTGTTAATCTTCGTTCACTTCTTTGCTGTTTCCAATAAACAATTCCACATTCATTGCCTTCTTTTTTCTTCCCCCACCTATGTCACAAGCTGAAGTGTTGAGCTTGTGGAATTATAACTTGTTGAGAGATGGTCAAGTGGAACCACATGTCACCATCAAATATGAGAGGATAACTGATGCTTGAGTTGAGGTCCATGTGATCTTGATTTTTATTCATGAATTGGGATAGTAAGTGACGCCCTGACTAATTTTTATACTGTGATCAGGCACTGCTTAGTCTTGCTTGGACCAAAAAAGACTGGTTGTTGTTTTAGAGAGCCATCAAGTTTTTATAAACCATTGAGCATCAACTTTTGATCAGTATAGCCCTTTCCTCAGATACAAGAGTTGCTCATTAGGTAACCTTTAGGTGTACTATTATGTAAGCATGCCTTCTTAAGGTTCGCTTGTGATTCGTGACTGAGTTTTATTTTGAGAGTCGCAAACGCTGAAACACATATTGGAGTTCCAATAGATGGAGCATTTTCTATGAGCAGTAATGAAATTTTTCCTTATGTAAATTTTTAGTGAAGATATTTTTCTTTATCACATGAATCATTATGCAGCTTAAATTACAAATTTAGTCAAACTTGATATTTGGGTTGATGTGCTAGTGCCAATGCATGCAAGTGGACCTAATTCCAAACTATGGACGACTAGACTTCTCAAATTTAAAGGGCAATGTTTGTAACACTTGAGCATAATCGAAACCCCTGACTGAAAGTCGAAACTAGAAAGACTCGTGTGTAGAGTTATTTTAAGGGGCGAGCCAGCTCCAAAAACAAAGAGCAAGCAGCTCCTAAAACTCCAATGTGCGGAAAAGTTTGCTGTTACTGCTCCCTTGGGGTCGCCTACACTTGCTGCCAAGTTTGCTCCAAAGTTTGCTGGTGCGAATGTGAGTATGTGGAGGTTACTATTCAGACAGAAGTTGTCTTTAAATGTTCAGATTCCTAGACATCAGAATTGACTCATTGGCCTTCAAATCGGAGGTTAATGTTCACAGTTTATTAAGCTTTAATGGGTGGACCAATTTGAGAAGGTATTCGATGAACAAAAGAATGTTCACATGCTATAATTTTTTTTAGAATTTTTATGTTTAAATATAAATTCTATGTAATCCTATGCTTTTTCAACCTTTCCCCCTAACAATTTCCTTCTTAAGGTTTATGATTGTATCCAACTTTCAGAACATGGGCATGTATCTATGCACATAGTTGTTAGATCTATTTATTAGCATTTTTTTTGAAAACATTAACGACTTAATTCCATTAAAACGAGAAGGGAATACAAGACAAGGATCCGAGTATAGGAGATACATACTCGGAACCAAGAAGAAGGAGAAGAAACAGAAAAATATAAAAAAAAAAGGAAAAACATGAAATAAAAGAAAAGATACATCAAAGAATCTACCCAATACATGATCCACCAGAAGACCCCTACTCCCCTAACTCCCAAGGTTGGTGAGATAAGTAAACTTCCAAAGTTGGTCTTTGTAAATGAACACCAGCTTTCACCAAGAAATCTGCGACACAATTTGTTAATCGAGGTGTATGAGTGAAAGTGATGCCACCTAGCTTGCATAACTTCCAAATGTCCCTAGCAATACAAACCAACCTCCATGGGGGGAATAAATAACATTTTGTCCTTTTTACCTTTTTTCTTTATTTCATTTTTTCCATTTTCTCTACATGTTAATCACGTGCAACATAGCACTATAGACAGAAGGTACTGGTTATGCCTTTTTCCTCAATATGTATGTAGTTATATGAATGCTAGATCTTTAATATGCATGCTAATGGTACTTGTTTCTAAGCAAGTAATATATGCTTTTTCCCCTTTTTTGATTTGTACGTAGCCTGATGGCAATGTAACTATCTGTACCATATGCTTTTGATTCCCACAATCATTCATGTGGCCTAATGGGGGTATGTAATAATCACATACATGTTAGTCAAGTAACATATTTCAGTGTGGATGGAGCACATATTGTAGCTGTCATATTACACCTCTCATACCAAATATCTGCACTACACACTTCCTTACGTAAGGTAATTTGTGTCATGTTTTGTGGTTAAATAGAATGATAATTATGACTCAGTAGATGTGAACACCTTGTGGAAGCAAAAATTGTAATCACAACTACCAAGCTAACAAAATAATTTAGAACTTCTGTCTTTGCTTAAGTGCTTCCAAAGTTGAGATTAAAAAAAAATTGAACTCGAAACCCTTTAGTTGGAAATAGTTTGAACTTGTAAATTTGTTTTCACAATGGAGAAGCATGTCCATAAAATGTGAAGGCCTAGGAGAAGTAGTTGTCTGCATGTATGTGGAAAAAACCTACTTGTTTTCTTCAACCTTCTAGTGGGATTGTATAGTGACAGATTTGATGATCTATGTTCCAAGTCTTTTGATAATTGAGTGTATTGGATTCGTTTAATGGAACTGTTGCGGTAGTTTTTTCCTAACATCGGATGCTTGATTAATTTTGAGATTTAGGATGAAATTTTAATTTACTGCAAGCCAAAAATGCTAGGATGAAATTCTTGATAGTGAGAAATGGGATATTTAGGTTCCTTCTCATGAGGAGAAACTGTTGGCCCTGTAGTTGCACGGATGCACTCCTGATGATGGAACTGAATCCTCTCTTTGCTTAGGGTGGATCATATGATCGTGACCTGATAACTACTCTCCATAAAATTGTGAGTAGCTTGATTATCACTTGGATTAAGAGTAACATTTACTGTTTGGTCAAAGTTATCTGTCACACAGTGATTTCAGATTAACCTTGGGGCAATGAGGATCAGTTCAATCTTGGTCCAATGTGATATTCAGGCCAGATCAATACATTGGAGGTGGTTTTGGTTCAATGGTCTACCTCAACATTAACAGGGTCTGTTAGTGAAGATTTTACCCCGCAATATCACAAAGCTTGCTACAAGTGGTATTATTGACACTGCAATAATTATTTTTCTGTAGCAAATACTAAATAAGATTCCCCCCCCCTTAATTTTTGGTTGAAGAGATGTTCAAGCAAGCACCATTCTCCTTGATGATAAATTTGAAGTACGCCTTGGAAGCTTGAGTGAAGTTTGCACTCAAGAAGGGGATACTCATCAAAGTGTTATCAGCCGGTGCCTGCGCTTTCCACAGTAAGTGTCTGTTTTATTCTTTTGTCAATGCATCCATTCTGCTAAAGAACCAAGGCAAGTTTTTTCATTTGCTTGCCTTGATTGTTTTACCATGTAAATCCACATCTTAATTTTGCGGTGTTCATTCTTTTTGTTATAATGTGTAATCTGGATGTCATTGTGTCACATCCATCAGTTTTTGGTTTCCATCCCTTAGTTTTCTAGAGAATGCTGGGAAGTTGTTGCTCTGTAGAGAAATGCTACTATTCCTCGTCCATTTTGTGCATTCCCATTCATCTAGGTTGTGGTTGGATAAGGGAGAAAAATTCAGGGTAGACTCCTAAGGATTATATCATTCTAAGCAGGGGTTCTCCTAGCGCTAAAAGTTAGCATAAGTTCTCTTAAGGTGGTAGTACGACTCGGTGCTTAAATGTATGAGATGGCGCTGATGTAGGATGCTGTTATTGAGTAAAAAATTGTCAACCAGTATGCTTGGGAGGAGGGTTGTACACTTTCTCCTCTTCTCTCCTGTTTTAATCCAAACACAGCCTTTGTAAATCCCAAAGTGTATAGGCTACTGATACAAACTCAATGGAGTAGAGATTTTCAGAGCCACACTATATGTATGTATCCATGTATTCAAAAATGGTAATGTGACAACAACCTTTAAGGTATGCTAAACACTTACAAGTTGTGCTATGAGTTCATTATACAAAAAGTGTTCTATGAGTTCTTATCCCATCAATGTAAATACAAATTGTTAAAATGTGGGTCCCACTTATCATTGTGTTTTGCATGGATAGCATGGACATGTGAAATCTCCAGTAGATAGCAATGTGGATAATAACATGGTTATAGGCAACGAGTGACCAACCAGGGTTGTGTGTTTTGTTGTTTTCAGTTTTTACTTTGTTGGTTTATTGTTACTTAAAAAAAGTTTATTTTTGTTGGCCTTGCTACAAGAACCCGGTTGCCATTACAGAGGGTAAACATGGAATTCTGAGATGGTGAGCATTTCTTTGATGAGAGACGAATCTAGCCGTTACACAACAGTAGTAGACCAATCCACTTTGTGGAATCCTTTCAGCTCTGTCGATTGCATATTGGATGCTTGGATAGAAAAATGTTAGGATTGCATTACCCGAAATCCAAGTTGATTTGATGATAACAAGCATTGAATCAAGAACATCTAAATAGTTGCACCAATTTGTTCTTGCCATTTATTTCAGGTGACTCATGAGATGTTTATGATAGTTGAACCAAGTTAGTTTTTCTTGACATATGCAATGTGTATGAAACTTTCTAATCATTCACCACACCACACATTATATGGGACAAAGTGGGTCACATATGGTGTTGGTTGGGCTACTATTATAGCACAACCAATAAGTTTGATCAGTTCTCTTCATTAATTTTACAACTCGGTTGTCCTGGGTTGCTTGGTATTTTTAAAAAAATAAAAAATGGTCTTTCAGTCGATACATACCTAATAGGCCATATGAAACTGTATATAATGGCACTCTGAAATATCAAACTATTTCTGAGTTTCTCTTCCCCACTGTATGGGTATTGGCCTTTGTGTGTTGACAATACCCCTGCTATGAGCGAGTACTAGGATCTTGTTCTTAACATCCAGTCTCCTGGTCATGTATCAGTAATATCAGCATATTGGAAAAGAACAAAAGATGCCAAAACCTATATAGGATTTTCTAAAAAATCATATTCTTGATTACTTCTAAGAACCTTTCCACCTGTACATTTCTGTTTTATATTGTTTTGTTCCTTGTGGATATGCATTGAATGTGTGGTATAGTTGTTCTAACACAACTCTGTCAATGACGTGCAGGACTTCTGAACAAGGCCATTCTGGTATGTGACCGTACTGTCCCCTTTTTTTAGGCATTAAATTTTGGGACTTAGCCAAGTCAGTCTGGAAATCTGGTGTCTTAGAACAATTTAGATATTCCATCGAGTGGGTTTTTCTGATTATGGGAGTGCAGAAACATTTTTGAAGTTACTTATTCTTCCAAAACACCTGAAGTAGTCATTCATCCCTCTAATTCTTTAGACTTCTGAACTGTAACCATTGTCAGAGGTCTGCCTAACAGGTTAGTTGGGCCCAGATTTTGAACTGACATGTGAGGTTCCACTCAAAACTAGGTTTGTACAGCATTTGCCATGGACCATGGACAAGCCTACCCAATGTTTCTATTTCTCCATTCTTTTGCTTCATCAGAACAGCAAAATATATGCTGTTTCTCTTGCATGCATCAGTTCGGAGGATACTTGTGTTTTTTTGTGGTTGCCTTTATTGTCTATAATTTTTAAACCTATCCCACATCACAGTGGCTGCCTTTACAACTATTCCCTATCAGAACATTTGACTTCAAATTTTCGCTGATGCTATTGTTATTTGTTTGTGGTTGGACATGGTCAGGCTCACCGTCTGCAAGCTGTGCTTATGATGTGTACTGCTTGGGGAAAGTATTGCTTGAGCTGGTAACGGGTAAGCTAGGCATCAGTGGGTCCAATGATGCCAGCACAAATGAATGGTTGGAATCTGTGCTACCTTACATCAATGCATATGAGAAGGAATTGTTGACAAAGATTGTGGACCCTTCTCTCGTAGTAGATGAGGATCTGCTAGAGGAAGTGTGGGCAATGGCTATTGTAGCTAAGTCGTGTCTGAACCCCAGGCCTGCTAAACGTCCACTGACAAGATACATCCTCAAAGCATTGGAGAACCCACTGAAAGTGGTGAGAGAGGAGAATACTGGCTCAGCGAGGTTGAGGACGACATCATCTAGAGGATCTTGGAATGCAGCATTCTTTGGTAGTTGGCGCCATAGCTCATCTGACATAGTGGCTGTCCCTGGACCCAACAGGGATGGGGCTATTCTTAAGCAATCAGGAACTGGAGGCTCTCAGGGTAGTGTGCAAGGTGGCGAGGTGTCATCATCTCACAAGAGGCTCTCAAAGGAGATCTTCCCTGAGCCTGCTGCTGCTGCGCTTGAATTGGAGAGACCAGATGAAGATTAGATGAGAGTTTCAAATTCTTTGATAATAAGCCCAGCAGGATCCCCATTTGAGTACCTGCTCTGCTTAGCGTCGGTATCCCTTTTTTGTTAGGTGATGCAAGGAAAAGAAAGGAGTTATGAGGGACTTGATACTGGTCATTTTACCCTCTCTCTCTTTCATGCCTGATAACTTCTAGTGGGGTTTTAACCATGGTCACGATGCCACGTGGAGATTGCGGCAATCATGGCCCATCGGCGATAAGGAGAAAGGAAATTTCAGACACAGCATATAGCCAATGTACTTGTCCTAGGAAATTGCGCGATGCTGTCGGATTCTTATTGTTTGCAGTATGTTTTCTTGTAAAACTGCAAGCTTCGATTTTTTCCACCCTTTTTCTGTAATTGATCCTTATTTTTATTTTCTAATGTAAATTGTGAAGCTTGTTTTCTCTGATTCTCATACACGGTTTGGAGTTTCGTGGGAAAAAAAATCATTTGTTTGCTACTTAGGAGAAGTGTATCACGTTTAAAAATGAATTGAACTCTTTTAGAAGGAAATGAGCTGGGTTTCTCTGTGATTTCCTCTACTTTTAACAGCATCCGGGTTATTAGAGATTCAATTATTTTTTCTCAAACCGAGTTTCTTGCACTTCAATCTTGCAAGCAACCCTTTTCGGTGACAAAGGGGCATGCATGGATTCTGGGCATAGTTCAAAAACTTGGATTTTCATGGAGTTCAGTTTTTCAATTGAGTGTAATCATTAATCAAGGCCAGACCAGACTCGCTTAAATCTGATCTGAAGTTGCTCGCCTAGACATTTGAATCCAAAATTTTAAAATATTGGACGTAGTTTTGGAGTGTAAAGGAGCTCATTTTGAGTCACTGTCAAAATTGCCAAGTTCTAATTCGTGCAACCGAGTCTGAGTCATTTAGAAATTAATTGATTCTGACTTAAACTAAGTTGAGTGAGTTGATTTTTAAAAGCCCGTTAGAATATAAATGTGTTTGAAATATAATGTCAAAAGATTGCAAAGGAACTCAAAAGGTTAAAAAGCTTGAATGGCAAAATTGTAATAGTAGCCCAAATTACAAGGAATATTGAAAAAAGTGAAAATTGAAGTCTGCTCTTTAGAGCATCCGGTATGGTAAACATATAGCCAGCTAGTCAAACATATAGCCACAATGTTTTAACCGTGTGGTGCTGGCCATAAATGGGCCCCACATCAATGTTTGTTAAATGACTGGCCAGAGGTAGCACAAGTGTAGCCAGTCATTTAACATTTTCTCTCCTACTTTTCTTTCTCTCTCCTTTTATATATATATGACTTGTATATAGTTTTTGAATTTTTTTTATTTTCTCTTTTTATTTATTTATTTGATTTATTTGATTTTTTTTTTTGTTTTGGGTATAATTTGTATATTAGGGCAAATAATTATTTTTTTTTTACTTTATTATTTTATTTTTTATACAAAAAAAATAACTCTTTACCTTTTGATTTTTTTCCTTTACATTTGTAAACAAAATATATGAGAAACAAAAAATTAAAATTATTCTGTACAAAAAATTAAAATTATAGCTATTGAGAAACAAAAATATTAAAAATAATATTTTATTCATCGCAAACAATATGAAAAATTATATTTCTAAAAATATTCTCTTTAAACTTCTTCATTACCAAATTTATTCCACAAATGTTCCATGAGATCTCTCTTGAGATCCAGATTATTATTTGCATTGCGAATCCTGTTAAGTCGAGTGGAAATGTGTGCCGCTAAAAATGATCGGTCTTGATTGTAGTGTCGAAGACAAACTGGCTCATCTGTCGGAGGTGTCCATTCTTCAATGTTGGTGTCGTGTTCATCTTCTATGATCATATTATGCAGAATGATGCACGTTTTCATTATCGTGCTCAGGTCTTTTTTTTTTTTTCCAATAATACACCGGTCCATGCGTTATAGCCCACCTTATCTGCAGCATGCCAAACGCCCGTTCAACATCCTTCCTAACGGCTTCTTGTCTTTGGACAAAAAAATTCTCTTTTCCAGTAGTTGGATGCGGGATGGTCTGCACCAAAGTTGCCCACCTAGGGTATATTCTATCAGATAGGTAATACCCCAACGTACATTGGTTCCCATTCACCTCGTAATTAACCGAAGGCATTGTACTATTGATGAAACGTTTGAACACTGGGGAATGATTTAAGACATTCACGTCATTGTGTGACCCAGCCATACCAAAAAAAGCATGCCAAATCCACAGATTTTTTGATGCAACTGCCTCCAATATGAGGGTAGGCTTACCACTTCTCCCCTTTTGCGTGCCATGCCACGCTACGCTGAAGGATAGTTCTTCCATTCCCAATGCATATAATCTATAGAGCCAAGCATACCTGGAAATCCTCTTTCCTTCCCTTCTTCAAGCAAACGCGCAATGTCATCTTCATTTGGTGAGCGTAGGTACTGCTCCGCATACAATGCAATTACAACATCACAAAACCTCTTCAAGCTTTTGATCTCAGCGCGCTCGCCAACCTTTATGTACTCATCACAAAGATCCGCTGAAATTCCATATGCGAGTATACATATAGCAATTGTCATCTTTTGTATAGGCATGCACCCCATACGACCAATATCATCGGGTTTTTGTTTGAAGAAGTTGTCATAAGCTTCAACATCGTTCATAATGCCAAGAAACAACTCTCGTCTCATCCGAAACCGTTTATGAAAGTACTCAGGTGAGAAAACAGGATTTTCGGCGAAGTAATCTTTAAAGAGTTGTTGGGCTGCCTTCTCTCGATTGCACCTAATATATATTCTCTTTGGAGGTTGACATAATGCTTTTATTACATCAGGCGTGAACATGCCCAGAATTGTTTTCATCCGTTTCTGATGGAATTGAAAAACCTTCTCCCGATTAGAATCTGATGAATTTTCTGAAGATTCAGATTCAGACACTGGAAGAGACCGTGATGATGAAACCATATTGTATATATAATGAAAATGATGATTCAAATAAGAGAATCTGGAGTTAAGGAGTCAAAGTAGACAAGAATGGATCTGAGGGATCAAAGAAGATGAAATGGACTTGAGCAATTACAAAATAGAAAATGAGTGGTTCATATAGCAATTGAGAATGTAGCCATTGGAAATATAGCCGTTGGGAATCTAGCTGTTGGAATCTAGCCGTTAGGAATTCTCTATAAATACCACACTCATTTCACTCAATTCTTATCCTTCAATACTCATGTCTCTTGATTAACATTCTTCAGCACTGCACATCCTTCGAAACTCTATGGATCATCGACCTCCATTTATGAACCTTTACATTAACCAATCTGGAAACTCTGAACTACCACCAGAATTCAATTTTGGGTGGCAGCCTCAAGATTCAACCGAATCTGGATACATATGCCAACCCCAGTTCCAATACTCACAATATCCTAATACGCATCCCAATTCCAATTCCCACATCGTCCCCAATACGCACCTCAATTCCAAAATTCATCTTATCAAGCTTCTCAATCACAACCCCCACAAAAGCAAAAGAACAAAAATTGGTCTAATCAAGAAGATGTAGCACTGTGCAAAGCATGGATCATGATTGGTGAAGATCCAGTGGTAAGTACAGATCAAAATAGAAGTCGACTGTGGGAACGAATTCACATTCATTTTGTTAGCCAACTTGGAGGCACGACAGAAAGAAATAGCAGTGGTCTGATGAATCGTTTTTCAGTCTTCCAAGCAAAAGTAAACAAATTTTCAAGATTTTACCAAAATGTCAAAGACACTCTAGCCAGTGGTTTCAATAATAAATATATAGTAAGTTTATTACTTTGTTTTTTTAAAACCATATTTTTATTTTCATTCAAATTCTTAATTTCAATTATTGATTATTTTATATAGACGGAGACTGCTAGAGAAGTATATAGAATTCAAGAAGGCCATGAATTTAAGTTCGAATATTGTTGGAATGTGTTTCGGGATTCACCAAAATGGAGGATCCATTGCAATGCTAAACAAAAGCCAACTCAACAAAGAAGTAATAGAGGTGTTATTGATTTGGATATTAATGAGATTGGAGATTTCTCCGAAGCGATTCCAACAACACCAGGTTCATCAACTCCTGGAGTATCAACTCCAAGTTCAATAAATCTTGGCGCTAACGACCCACCAGCCGATTATGAAGAACAGCATGACACACGCCCTGCTGGACGAAAAGCAGCGAAGAAGAGAAAAAATAAAAATACATCTCTTGTATCATTGCAGAAGGACTTGATTACAAAAATGGAAGATTTACTTGAACAAGACAGCATGTTTGCCGAAGCAGGAATCGAATGAGAGCAATTGAGACTTAAAGTTAGCATGTAGAAAGAACGAACTAAACAGCTGGAGATACAATCAACTTTGGAGTAAAATTTGGAGAAAGAACGGATTAAACAACTGGAGATAAAAACAAAAGAAAAGATGACTAATATAGAATTTGAAAGATATATAATGAGTTGAGATCCATCAAAGGAGGCAACAGAAATGGAAAAAGTGTGGATCATTGCACAACAAAATGCAATCATAAATAAATTAACTCAAGGTAGCGATCATATGTAATGTATTTTTATTTATGCTAGAGTATGTAATGTCTTTTTAATTTGTTTATTTCTAGCATCACAAATATATATGTCTTTTTAATTTATTTAATTTCTTGTGAGAAAATATGTATATTTTGTTAATTTATTTAATTACTTGTGAAAAAATATGTAATGTCTTTATATTTATTTTCTTTTAAATTTGTTAAAAAATGTACATAAAAAGATAATAATAAAATATCAAAAAATAGCCATTCTATTTAATATTATATCGTGTGCCGAGGTTAGTTAAAAATTATAGCCAGTCATGTCATAAAAAAATATTATTTAATTATATAATTAGCTAAATTATGTGCCATAATTATGTTCACCGTACCGACTGCACTTAGCGAAGCTTTTCAAACTGTTTAAATGTTGACTGAACTCATTTATGTCACTTTATACCTTCTTGCGAAGGACATGGAAAAAATAAAGGGGGAAATAATAAAGGGTATATATACAGTGAAGAAAAAAAAGGGGGAAATAATAAAAGGAATATATACAGTGAAGAAGGAAAAAAGAAGGTCCCACCGAGACTTGAACTCGGGTTACTGGATTCAGAGTCCAATGTCCTAACCGCTAGACCATGGGACCACTTTGTTATTAGGTAGCACCTTTTATTATTTAAATCTTATCTTAACTCGCCAACAGTACGTCTCCTTTTTCGGTTATGGATTGAGATCCGGTATTGTATTAAATACTTTACACTATTTCTTCATGATAATTGAATTGTTTTTACCCTTTATGTTATTGAGTTGAAATATAAATGAAAAAAAAACTCAATCTATCATGAAATAATAATACATGATAAAATATAAGTTTTATGAAATATACGATAAGAAGTTGTAGCTCATTTAGCCTGAACTTGTAGGACTAAACTCTTTCCTAACCAACCTCTAATACATAAGTTTGTGGTAGTATAATTTATTCATGGAGTGTTAATTTTATTTTAGAATAAGTTTTAAAGTACAACTTTTACTAGTTTCATAATTTAAACAGAAATGTTAGAGAAAATTTGCAATGCCCATATTCATGACACTTGTGATTTTGTACAGTATTCATACATAATATAGATATTGCACACTATTTTCACTGTAAGTTTTCCACCAACTAATAGAATTATCAGCATTGGGACATTAGCAAGTCGCTTCTCTTTCTTGATGGGCTGGGTTCAATCTAAACCTAAATCTGGCCCATTGACAACTCTAAAAGTCATTGAATGAAGAACATGTAATTCAAGTTGTTGAAACGTGTGGTGTTCAAATCTAAGTAATTTTTTAAAATTTATAGAATCGATATAAAACTCTTTCTATACACTGTTAATTTCTCTTACTTCTCAGGGGGCAACTCAAATGGGATGTATTTTGGTTTACGAATCAAACGTCTCAAGTTTGAATTCCGTAATCACTCAATGCCCTTAGCTTGTAGAGGACTGCGTGCATTAACAATTTTACCTAATGTCTTTGTACCTAGAGAGAGATGGGGGTCTTGAATTTCTTGGTCATAAAAAAACTCTTTCTATACTTATACATTGGGCAATTTAAAGTGGGCATGAACTGATATTTAATTTGAAAAAGTTTTACTAAGTTTATTTTTAAACAATCACAACAATTCTACTTTTTTCTGACAAATTGATATTAGGACGATGACAATAATAATAAAGACAACACTTAATGAATCTCCATAATTAAAGATCCTTCATATAGAGGTGTCGACTCATCCAAAATGGATTTCTTATTAAAGAAAACTGTAATCTTCTTTAAGGCACTTTAATATGATTTCTTGATGTTGGGTTTACACTTTACAGCTGAGCCTTTCAGGTATTAAATTAGCAAACTTCCAAATGTGTGTTTATTGACATTATTCAAATAAGTTTTCCTTGCAACATTATTTCTCTCTTAATTATTCTGCAAATGCCAATAATTACTGCTGTTCATTGCTTATGGTAAGCCATTTATGGTTCTTTAAGTAGAGGAATACCACCTGTATTATATTGTATCAATATTTTTAAAATTAGATCAGACCAATCCATTTGATGGATATTTTGGTTCAGATTAGTTTAATGATACTTCAATTCTTTTATGACCCAAGTGTCTAGGTTTTATAGAGTATCCGACCAATCTTCTGAGCATGTGTAAGCCTCTCTACCTACATACACCGGATAAATCTACGGGTACCTCTTGGAATTGGAGGAGTGAGAATGAACTTAGGGCTTCTAAACAAAACTCCATCCTTTTGGGTTTTTAATGATACTTCAATTGTGATTAAAATTGTCAGAGATTAAAAACAAGAAGTTAACGATTAGTTTTTTGACATATTTAACTCGATTTGAACTGATTTAGCTAGTATTCACATTGCAATATGATTTCAAAATATCTGTGCCTTGGGTCTCTAATTTCAATTAATTCTGATCAGGCCTGTCGGTTTCAATATTCAAGACAATGAAATCACATTGTTAAGGGCATATTTGTTAGCTTTTATAAATATACTTTAATTTGAAATAAATCCTGACAAAGGTTTTCTAAAAAAATAGTTTGATAGGAATTTATTGTCGAATGTAAAAAAATTCATGTCTCTTTATAAATAATTTAGTTAAAGAAAGTTTTGTTTAACAAATGGATTGAATTGATTTGAGTTTACCCATTTAAAATAGGTGAAGATTTGCATGTATTGGATTGGGTCCGCTCTTTAATAAATATATAAATGGTCCAAGTTACAATGGATAACTCACTCATCTAATAATGGAAGAAAATTTTCATTGGTGAATCATTCTACATCTTTTTTATCGCATTAAACAATATAACTTGATAAGGGTAAAATGTAAAAGATATAGATTTAAAAAAATCAAATTTAAATAAAATAATTGTATACAAACATACTCTAAAAAAATCTTAAAATCTTTTAAGTCTCTAAACAATACCAAAGGCTTTTCAAGTCTTTTTGGTAACTAATATATATATTATATTAAAGGAAGGAAACTAGGTCCCAACAATCGAAATAAGCTTGAGTCTCAATCTCCCAACCAGGGCCGGTCCTGAGATCCTATAAAATCTCAGAGGCCCTAGACGGAGTGAGATTTCAGGGGTTCTTTCTGACTGGTATATTAAAGAGTTTAAGTGTGTGGGGGCCCTTTCTATTTGAGGGCTCTAGGCGGCGGCCTACACCGCCTATGCCCAGAACCGGCGATGCTCCCAACAGTTAACAAGAATCTCTAGGTTTGATTAGTTTGATTACAGCATCCTTGAAGGAGTTTTCAAGTATTTAGGCTTTAGTATTTTAACCCAAAAGGAGTTTTCTTCTTTTGTGAATCTCCAAGTTAATTTTATTAAGGGGCTTTTTATATTCTTTGTCTTAGTATGTTTATGTAATACCCACCTCCTCTCCAAACCTATGTGGGAAAGTGTCCCACGTCGGTTTGGGAGGAGAAAATAGAAGGGGATATAAGTGGTGTACCCCTCTTGATTCTTGTGTGAAGCTTTTTGGGCCGGGCCACTTGGGTCCGGGCCCAAAAATAAAACCGTGCGGGTTTGAGCTGTGTGCGAGGCCAAAGTAGACAATATCACACTGAATCAAGCCCTAAGCCCTGTATTCGGGTCGGGTCGTTACAGTTTAAGTCTCATTCTATCACTACTTAATTAGATACAATTTTTATTAAAGATCTTGTTACACTTTAATGAGAATGTGATCAAGCATCATTCATTATTTTGTAATTGAAACAATCTTTAAAAAGCACGAGTCTTGTCACAAGGGCTAAATAATTAATTCAATCTTTGATTTTTGAATGTTAAATTTTGGCCACCTTCTATGTAGAAACAATTTTTTTTTTTGCATTTTTTAATCATAGGCTTAGTAAAAACCATAATATCATTAGCAAAATAAATATATTGTAGGCCTCCTATTAATAGTACCCGTACAAATAACTTAGTTGGTCGAAACATTTAAAATTAGAATAAAAATTTTGGGTTTAACTTCTCCCACACCTACCTGGTATATAGACTCGTGGATTGCTGCATTGGAGAAGCCCTCATTGAGTTTTCGGTTGATAGAATAAAAAAAATATGAGATAATAGGAATCCTATTTATCAAAGGATAGAAATAGTTGGATGTTCGATAAAAAGAAAATAGTATTTGATAGCTGTCCAACCAAGAATATTATAAGTCTTTTCAATATTAATTTTTAAAGAAAAATAAATAATGATTTGATATGACATCATTTCATACGGGGTATACATTCTTTGGCTACAATGATTGGTTTGTAGTTTTTCTTTCTTGAACAAAAGCTACTTAGCATTTAGAAAGATACAAGGATTCTTATTGTATTACTATGTCATATAAGTTTATAGGTTGATAGTGACTGATTTAGGTTAGATATTCTATTTTAAGAATGAAGATGTTTAAGGTGTAATTGGTATGTGGGGTTGGGAGTTGGGGTTTGGAATATGCTTTAATAGAGGAAGAATAAATCAATTTATAACATTAATTTTTTTTAATTAAACCCTTAAAACTTTAAAAGCTTCTGCTCTTGATAGTCTTAATTTGAATAAATGAATTAATTTATTTAATAAACAAGCAAATAAATTGGATTGAATTTGATATATTTATATTTTGAAGTATAGATGTTGAGAGAGGATATGATATATGGAACAAGTTACATAATACATGAGTAAATAATGGTTCAAGAATTAAATAATTCAAATCACCAAGTTACAGGGGTGATCCGATAAATGTGAAAATATATTTTTTAACTTAACAAGAAAAAAGAAATATTTTATTAATTAAATTTATAAAAATAAAATATAACAATGCACGTTAGACCGAGGACCTGTCGGACAAAAGGAGTACAGTCGATAGTCACAGACTGTAGAAATTGGGGAGAAGAGAGAGATGTGGGGAGGAGGCAGTAGAAGAAGGGCTCTTTCTACGCTAGCCTCCGCCTCCAAATGGGATGCTGTGGTGGTGGGCGGAGGCCACAACGGCCTCACTGCCGCCGCTTACCTGGCTCGCTCTGGCCTCTCAGTCGCCGTCCTGGAGAGGCGCCACCTCATCGGTGGCGCAGCCGTCACCGAGGAGATCGTCCCGGGGTTCCGATTTTCCCGCTGCAGCTACCTCCAGAGCCTCCTGCGTCCCTCCATCATCCGGTTCGTCCTCTGAATCCTAGCTGTTCATCTGTCTATCTGCTTTCTGTTTCATTTTAAGTGATCGCTGTCGATGGCATTGTCAGTTCAATGCCGGAGATCTCTGGAACATCCCAATCCATATTGGGTTGGGGTTGATCGTATCTTGATCTCTGAAAAGTCGGCCCCACTTGCTATGTTACAGTCCAACTCGAGTTGTTGTACCCACTCTGGTGCTGCTCTGGCAGCTCCCACGATGGTGCTGTCAGTACTTTTTGTTAAATAAATTAACATGTAATTTTGTTTATCTCCCATCAATGTGTTAAAATTGATCTGTAAACTAAATCATTTTATCAGTTTAATTAAGTTTAGCCACCCAGTTACAATGCTTTGAACTGTTTTGAGCTGTGGTGTTGATATTACATATTTAATATAAATGACTAAAAATATGAAAATTTGAAATTATATTGCAACTATGGCAGTGCAGTACAAAACAATGAAAAATTTCATTTACGGCAAAAGATAAGGGAAGGAAAGTAAAATAAATAGAAATCATAATAGCTTTTGAGAAAACCGAACTGCTTTAAATTTCAGACTTTCTTTGGGACCCCTTCAGGTTCAAAGAGGTCGAAGCATATGGTCACTTTGGTTTTTAAATACTGGTCCCAAAATCTATTTATTAGATTCATTTAAATATAAAAATTTACTTCTAAAATAACATTTTATATGATTGATTTGATATTAGAATTTAAAAATGATAGCTGAATATAGAACACAGCTTATTAAATTAAAAAAGAACTTCAACTTTTTTCATGTATTTTCATATATTTAAATTAGTTCAATTTTTAAATAATTGTGTTTAAGTAGATTTATAAAATACATTTTATTTGATATGGTTGATGAGTTCAACAAATACATGTATCAATTTATTAAAGAAAACTCACTTGCAGCCCTGAATCCAGACTCGACTCAGGCCATCGACCTACTTGCATGTTGTATGATTGAATGGCAAAGGACAATCATCTAATCAGCACCTTCCTGGATTTGAATAATTTCATCCAATCATTCATCTGGCAATGCTGTTAATTCAACGATTATGATCATCTAATCAAATTAAAGTTTAGACCATATTACGGAAACAACATTTGATCCAATCCATCCAATTATCCACTGTATAGTCAAGTGTGCTTAAGTGACCTCAAATAGTGGGTTCCAGCACAGTTTTGATACAACCAGTTGTAGTTATCACTCCTTAATCACAACTCACAAGTACAATATCTCATTAGGTTATGCTTGTGGGCAATCATTTTCTATGGTAATTTTTTTTTTTCTCTCTATGATCTCCTTTTCTGTAGAAATGAAATTTGAAGATATCAATTTCTATTGTGGTGCTGAAAAGAGTTTTCACAGTGATTCAACGGAGGAATTTGTTTTCATTCTGTTTCAAAAAGGAAGAAATTTGTCTTTATTGTTGAGCAAGGTCAGCTAATTCTCAAGTCCAATTTCAAGTTTAGTCGAAAGCTCTTCTACTGCTTCCTCACATCTCTCTCTCTCTCTCTCTCTCTCTCTCTCTCTAGTCTGTGACTACTATATTCTTTTCTTTCGATTTTTTTGACGTTCACTTTGTTTGAGAACTCGAAACTCGGACTCAACTTAAAATCGTATTGAGTTAAGAAACTTGACCAAGTTTTTAGAAAAAATTGAAAAACTCATTGACTTGAAATCCTGAGTTGAGTTGACTTGTACTGACCCAGCTGAGGTTTCAAGTTTTTTAACAATGGTTGGAACTATCTAGTTTATGTGTAGTTCCTTCTTCATTTGGTTTGATTAAATTTAGCTTCATTTTCTTTTCCCGGCAGTGCCATAGTGGTGAAGTGGTAAATAACTTGCTAAGATTACATGTGTTATTTTTTATTTTGGCATCATCACAGTGAATTTTATTCTCATTGTTTAGCAATTGATTCTCTTGTAATTTTCTGTTTGCGTGAATTCGTTCCCTTTATTTTCAACATGTTAAGGGAACTTGATTTAGGAAGGCATGGCTTGAAACTTTTGAAGCGGAACCCTTCATCATTTACTCCTTGTCTTGATGGACGCTACCTTCTTCTGGGCCCAGATGCAGACTTTAACCATATGGAGATTTCAAAGTTCTCAAAGAAAGATGCAATGGCCTACCCGAGGTACTTTATAGAGAATACATAGATAAATAGGACTGATTATATACTTGAGTGTTATATGTATTTACGATTCTATTTTAATATATGTATGCATATATCTCCACATGAATGCATGCATTTATTTATATACATATAGACACAATGTGCTCACATGGCAATTCTGGTTTGCCCACTATTCCTCAAGATGAGTCTATCGACCAAAGACTCCCCCATAATTATTGACAGCTTGAATATGACTCTCATCTGATTTATAGTCACTGTTAGATTGAAATAAAGGAAGACTCATGTATCTAATTACATCCTTGGGAGAGGGAGGAGATGACGTGTTGGTATGAGCTGTTCATATTTCAACTTTACACCCACTAAAATTTTCATGGACAAAATTACAACTCTATATCTTGGATGGGGCTGTAACTTCATTCACTCTCTATCCTCATATCCTTGTACATTTCATCCAACATTTTGGCATGTGGTGTCCCCAGATGGGACACATAAAACGTTATCTCATCACTGGTCTGTTGTTCAGGTTCATTTTAGTTTTCTGCATGTCTTATTTTAAGTTGTTCCTTGTCACCTTACAATGTTAATATGTCACAGTTATCTGCTACTCTGCTTCATTCTCGATATCTTTCTTAATCATTCTCTTCCTTCTCCCAGTTACTATACATAGCAGCAATGAGGTTCTTTGTCTGGTAAAGTGTTTCTGGTTTTCTACAGTCATACCCAAACCATCTCATATGTCCGTCCTGATTTCTCTTCTATTGGAGCCACACATTTCCTCTTTTGTACTCATTCTTATTTAAATTCTATTTTTTTGTTTCAGCCAGTTGTATGTCTCCTTATTTTTTCTTCCTTGTCCAAATTTAAGCAGTTTGTGTATCCATAATTGAAGTAGTACCATTGACTGTAAAATACTCTACTATCTTGCATCTATGTTGCCTACTGCACTCTAAGCCTTTTTGTGTTTTGTTCTGCAGTTGCTTCCAAATATTAACAAAATATATGTTTGTTATGCTTATTCTTCATTACCTTGTTTAAAATTTTCATCTTTTGTTTTTCACTTAAATGTTTTATTTTCTTTCACAACCTTTTTCATATTTTTTGTTATTAAAATTTGTATTTCATCCATGGTTTTGGATGGTACATAATATTTCATTTTGCTTTACTCATTAGGTCTTGAGCTACTTGAACTTTAGTAAAATTGCAGCATTGTGCTATGGTTGGCTCCCCTGGCCTATATCCATACGTCTTTGACAATGTCTCATTGTCCATAGCACCAAATTGGCATACATATATTAATCCAGGAAAAGGACCAACTAACTACAAAGGGCTGTAAACAGGTCAAAGCCAGGGGATTTCCTAATCTGAATTTCTAATTAGCAATTCAGGTCCTGAATAGAATCCTGGATTCAAATTTATAGTACTGCAGATAAGTTCATTCTATGAATAAATAGAGATGCATTGACAAGGTTGTTTCATCTATCTCACAGTGACTTTACTGAATTCTTTAAAAAAATTGTCCTACCCTGATACTCATAATAATGAACTACTAGTAATCTTCACATACCATGTTCTTATAAATAAATTGTTTGTGATTATTATTATTTTAAATTTGTAGATATGAGAAGCAGCTTGAGAAGTTCAGCAACTTCATGGATTCTCTTTTAGATTCACCTACTCCTGAAGTTAGGCATGATGTTGAATCCTTTACTGGTAGGCTGAAGGATACGTTTCGGAAGTCCGAATTTTGGGCTCATTGTCTTCAGGAAGCATTCTCACTGGGACAAAAAGATATGGTGTAAGTCCCTCCTTATAGCCCACAAACCTTTAAGGTTGCACAGTGAGTAATTGCCAACTTTTTACTGGCTCTTATTGATATTTTGCAAGTCCTGTTGCTCATTCTGATTAGAATGATCTTTAGGTGTTATTTCTTATTATTGGAAGTAGTGAAATTTTGCACTATGCTGCTTCTTAATTGCCTAAAGTCCAAGATTTATCATAACTTGCCACATTCCATTTCCATAGCAGTATTTTTTGTTTTCAGTTGAGAAACTGTTGACCCATCCCTATGATGACATGCTCAGCATTTGTTTTTACAGGGACTTTGCGGAGCTGTTAGTATCTCCAGCATCAAAAGTTCTGAATAACTGGTTTGAGGTTATCATATTACTTAATCATGTTCATGGTTTAGGGATCATACATTTCTATCTTCTCATATGTTTTCGTCACCATTACCTAGCCTCATCCCATCTGTCTGTAGGTAGGTTTGCACATGTCCTAAGATTAGTTAGGTGGTCTAAGAGGCCTGGACACCTTGGTCTTAAAAAAAAAATCATCCACAAACCAGGTCCACATGCCCAAGCTTGACTTCATGCTATTTTGAAGGTTTCCAAATCCCGTCTTGTGGTCCCAAACCTCCTATGCACCCAAACCTTGCTATGTTTGCAAGTTCCATGTCATGTGGCATCCATGTCAGCAATGATGTGAATGATGATGTGTAATTCGGATGTCTAGCTTGTAGGCAGCAAATGGGCTTCAAAACTTGGGCTGTGGAGGCCCAAAACACCTCATAGCAGGCCTTGGTCCATGACATATCCAAACGGGCTTCAAACTTGATTAGACTGGGTCCATTAGACAGCTTTTTGGGCCATCTCTTTCCACCACCAATTCTAGCATGTAATTGGAATGTAAATTCAGCACTTTCACCGAAAGGAGGCCCATCATCTTCAATTAATTCAATTGGGCTTGAGATGGCCGTATCATAACATGATGGGAATGACTATCTCACCTTACATGTGAGGCTTATGTCTGAAGCATATAAGTGGAACCATTTTAAAATTAGGCTTTGTTAATGCCTTGAATTGACAATGTCTTGAGGTGAAGCCTCAAGGGGCACAGTGGTACAAAATACAACTGCCTACTAAAAGTATTAGACCCAATTTACTGTTTTGTTTCCCCTGTGTTTTCATTTGTGGATTATAAAATGAAGTATTATTCTGCAGGATTGCAACAGAGAGAGCTAGACGAGTTTTGAATATAGGGTTTTTCTTTTTGATGATGATGACAATGAATAAGAAGATAGTAAACCTGTAAAACCCCCAACCAAACCTCAGTTCATCATCATCATTATGGCTGCTTCCTCATCTATCTGCATCAGCTTTTTTGAGTTGTATTTTCTTTAAAAAAGCACTTTTTGTGTTCTACTCTTCCAACCCAACCTCAATTCATGCCCACAAAATAGAAGTGAGTCCATTTTGTTTCATTTCCGCAACCTAACCCAACCCAAGTTGGACTTGTTTCGAGTATCATTAGAGTTAGAGACAACCTGGCCTTTTTCAATGTGATTCAAGGTTGATTTTGGGCCCAAAAATGAAAGGAATGAGCTCAAGCATATGTAGGCCGGGCCTAAACCTTGTTTATGGACGTTTTGCCTTGTGCTATGCATTTCTATAGTTGTATAATTGGCATCTTTTATCTTATTGACTTCAGTGATTATATTTTCTTTTGTTTCCATGCAGGCAGATGTATTGAAGGCAACGCTTGCAACAGATGCTGTGATTGGGACTACGGTTGGTATATGTGAACCTCTACATTTTTAGTGAAAAAATGGTTGGTTCTACTTGTATATATAAGAAATGAATTAATGTTTATACGTAGTATCTTTAGTGGTGGTGTTGTAAATTCTATCGTTATTAGATAAAAGACATGTTGCAATATATGGGTTCAGTCTCTCTCTCTCTCTCTCTCTCAAGAGATGGTTCTATTTTGAGTTGTTTTAACTACTTTTAATAGATAAAAGACCCATTGTTTGAATTGTTTACTAGTAGCAGCAGCAGTAGCAGTGACATGTTTTTTGGTTGTTTACTACTACTACTACTCTATACCATTATTACTCAGTTGTTTAAAGAGATAAAAGACCTATATTTTTGAGTTGTTTACTACTACTACTACTACTACTATTTTTGAGTTGTGTTTAGAGATGAAAGACCTATGTTTTTGAGTTGTTTACTACTGCTGCTGCTGTTACTACTACTACTACTATTATTTTTGAGTTGTTTATTACTTCTTCTACAAGACCTATGGTTTTTTGTTGTTTACTACTACTAGTATTACCGGTGTGAGCTTTTTGAGTTCTATGCTTCCATTCTACCCTATCAAAAGTCCTACTCTTTGCAACTCAACAATTTATCATGTCCTTCGCCCCTCAATCCAAGTCGTTGAGGGCATTCCCATTCTCCTATTACCGTCCACTTTGAACCCTTAATTCCTGGTCTTCTATGTACTTGTCCAAATCACCTTAAATTACGTTTGCTCATATTCTTATCCATTGGAGCTACCTTTAAGATGGTTTGGATGAGCAATTAAACAATGATCAACCTTATTTGCGATTTTTTTCCATCCATTCGAAGGCCATGTAATCTATGGTCGAAGTGAAATCATTGGAACTGTTATTTTTTTCACTGAAGGTTGGATGGTTAGGTATGACAAATCTAGCTGATATTTGCTATATGATGAATTCTTGCTATCATGGCTTTACTTTGATGATGTTCCTCATTTGCATTTTCCTAACTATTTTTGTTATCATCTTATTAAATAATTTGACGAGAGGATTTGTTTATTGCTCATTTCAATATGCAGCTGTAAAAATAAAAAAAGTTCAAGTGGGAAAAATGTTGAAAACATGAGCACAAGTTGTAAAAAAAGTATCTTTCATATGCATTTTTATATCAAATTGTGTTTCTCATGTAATGCAATGGAAGAAATATGTTCATTTCAGTGGCTTTAGAACTTATGCTTTTTGAGATGGCTCTGGAACTTATGTTGCAGGCAAGTGTCCACACACCAAGCAGTGGATATGTTTTGCTACATCATGTGATGGGGGAAACCAATGGTGATCGTGGCATTTGGTCGTATGTATTTCATTTCAATGATCTCTCAAATTCTTATTTAACATTAAATGTAAATATTTCGGAAATATTCGAGAATAATATGTTTCCGCATCACTTTTGCTCTATGCACAAGGTCTTTTATCAGGAAGCGTCTAAATTCCTTGATGCTTATGTTCTTTCATCATCATTATCAAAGCCACAATCCCATCTTATATTCCATGATGCTTATATTCTCTATCGATCTAAAACTTGCGAAACAGATATCCATAAACATTGTGAGTTACCTCTGTAATAACATCAATTTCTAGTTATTTTCCCAACCATCCATTGCCCTCTTTCCATCGTTTCTCAAATAAAATTTATACTTGACTATCTTTCTGATCATTATACCTACTCTCTAGAGTTAACGTAGAAGCTAACAGGTGGCCTAGAGGCGTAATTACCAGGAAACTTTATCTCCTTGCAAATGCTTACTTATTTTACTTTCAGTTCCTCTCATTCTTTCACACTTGTACATGAATACCATTACAAAATTTTGCAAAATGAGTGTCCACGCTTTTTTTATTTTTTAAAGACAGTAGATGATAATATCGGTAGAAAGAAGAAAATACAAGAGGAGAGGAGAAGTAATCGACATAGGCACTTTTTCTTTTTAAAGATACTAGTTGATAATATCGTTAGAAAGAAGAAAATACAAGAGGAGAGGAGAAGTAATTGACATAGGCACTACCCATAACGCCGAGGAAGAATGAGAAAAAGAGGATAAAAGGTTCAATCTGAAACAAAAGTTGAAAAATAGATTTAATCTAGGATGCCACTTTTAGCTAGAAAATTTGCCGCTCCATTAATTGGTCTTTGAATGTGGACAAAAGGAACATCAATAGAACTCCTTAGATGTCTGATCTCCTTAAGACTAGAATAAACTTCCAATGGGACTTCTTCTTCCCTTGGGCCTATATGATGGCATTGGCTAAATCTCCTTCCACGACAAGCTTACCCGGGAAGTGAATGCTAAAAATCTTCAAAGCATCCCTCATTTCCAATGGCTTCGCTTTGTGTAGGGTCCTTTTCTTGCACTGGCCTGGATGATCATCAGAGTTAAACAGGATAACTCCAATCCTGACCAGTCTTTTTTCTTATCCGTAAAGGCCCCATCCATATTAGATTCCAAAGCACCAGAGCTTGGTCTTTTCCATTTGTTAATAATTCTCTCCTTCCGCCTTGGGTCTTGTAAGAGAGATTTCCAATCTCAATCAATATCAGATGGTGAAGAACTGATAAATTATGATATTGTCCTGATCCTGATCCAAGTGATTGCTCTTGTATTTTTTCTTTATTTCCTGCCTCCATATTTCGTTTTGGATACTATAGCCGTGGGAACAACTTGATTTTTTCTTTATTTCAAATACACATTCTAAAATTAGTAGGACAAATTGGTGAAACGAGATATCAGCTAAATTAATGGTATACGTTTGTAGATGATGTAAAACTAAGTAGCAAGACCCAGCTAAATGATAAACTAGAATTGTGGAGAAAAGCTTTTCATGTGAATGGTTTGGGAATTAGATGGACAAATGTAGAAAATATGGCATGTTACTTTTGTGGACTTTAGAGTGAGGAGGATGAATTATCATTATAAATTTGAAGAAAAAAGAACTAGGAGGTTGAACTAATTAAAATTGGTAATAGCTTGGTACCAGTTTATGATTAACTTAGATTCTCAGGTGCATTTGTAGAACAAAATGGTGGGTCTGATTTGTCTATCGATAATGGAATGAGAACAAAGTGGCTGGCATACACAAGGTAGTGGAGTGCCATATGATGGAAGAGTGCCACGCTGACGAAGGGCCATTTCTATGAGATGGCGGCTAGGCTACAAGGATATATGGAGTTGATTGTTGGGCAATGAAAAAACAATACAAGTAGATAACTAATGGTGATGGAGACACACATGTCAGAATGGATGCGTGAATGCAATAAAAATAGAATTATACTAAGGCATTACAGAAGCCCTTTTTATGGAAAAGGATTGGATGAGCCCTTTCGTTTCCCTAATAAAAGAAAAGATGTTGGACTATCATCAAAGATGGTTTGTGTGGATATTTAGAAGACTATAGCAGCCCTAGTTCGAAGAATTGGAGGGTTACAAGTATAAGGTTCTAGGAGAAGGGGATGCAATTAAAGATTTGGATTGATGTGGTGGCTGTTTTAGGAAAAAGGTGCAATGATAGATTGTGGAATGACGGAGCACATGATTCCGACATGGTTGTTTGAAAAAGTATAACATAGAAAGTTGTCTCTAGGTAAATGAGAGAAATGGCTTTGGTAATGATGATGAAGGGGACCTTGAATTAAATAGGAAAGTTGTTGGATTTTTTGATAAATGCAATGACACTTAGAAGACTACAATCAACACCTTTTCTTATCGTGCTATGATTGATAATTGGGTATTTGAATGATCTACAAAATCCTTTGTTGGTGTTGATTTTCTAAGATGGTATAATGAATAGAAGGAAGGATTTTTTTTTTTCTATAAGATAAATATATTAAATTTCTCTGTTTTATTTTTTTATAATTCGTAAGCGCATAGTCTGCAATCATTCTCTACTAGTAACCATATCATGAGAATTGACTGTTTCAAGGAACCCATTTGTCCCATTTGAAGTTGATGCTAGATGGGTTCCCTTATCCTAAGAAAGCTGCCATGCACAAAATAACCACTCCCTTGACCACTAGAGAATGTGCAATATATGCCTATGCCCTAATCTCATGTAAACAATGTGGCCATCATCGCTTTAAGGATGCCCAAATCTTAACCTTAACCTATATAGTATGATATTTGACATGATGTGAGATCACTACCCCCCACCCCACCCAACTCACCCCAAAAAGGAAAAAAAAATGTAATTATGTAATTATTTAGGTCTTGTATGTAAAACTCTATCCAAAGATTCACCACCCATTTCATGAAAAGAAAAAGGCTTCACTGCTTCATCAACCATTGAATAGAAGTGGATAATGGAGAAAGTGTTTAATCAGTAAATCTGATGGAGATCTGAACCAAGTTTATCACTTAACACATTCCTATTGGGTGTTCTCCAAGAAATTTACAAAAACTGACTTGTAAAAATTTATAGCTCTCTAGATGGGGTTGTACAACTGATAAAACTTCTAATCCTAACAATGACGACCTTTTTGCTTTACTGATGACTTGAAGCAAAAACTGAACCAAGGGTAAATAAAAAGTTTACTCAATGTGGGACTTATTTCCATTTGACTGTATATGTTGGTGACCCATGGTGCCAACAGTGTCACCTGCTCTCACATGTTCACGTGTCATATTTAATGTACCTGAGACCAAGTTCGTCGGATATCTGGCCTCAGACCTGTTGACTGCCATCACAAAAGCATTTTTGTGTGGATGGATGGTGGGTTTTTAGTTTTGCAAGTTAAGATTCGTATTCCTTATTCTTGTTGTCTTCTATGGTTATTTTTGAAGTCATTGCTAATAATTGGAGCCTGGATGCTTGATTAAAAAATAATAGTAATAAATAAATAACACATGTTGCAGTTATGTTGAAGGGGGGATGGGTTCAGTATCCTTGGCTATAAGTAGTGCTGCTAGAGAGGCTGGGGCTCATATAGTAACAAATGCAGAGGTATGCTCCTCAACGTGACCAATCTCTTGTTTCTTTTTTAATCTTCAAATATTGATGATTGATTTTGCTGCCAATTTTATTTGACTTCAAAACCATAGCATTTAATATCTTTCTTTTATTTTTAAAAGATATGCTTGTAGCTTTCTTTTGGCCAAAAAACTCATAATGTCTTTTTCTCAATGGGGTGGGATTGGGACTTGGAAGGATAATGCAGTATACAGCTGTGCACAGGGCTGTATATATATTATAATTTATAAATAGATTACAGTATAGAAAATGAGATGACAAACATTGAAAAAGAAATATTCCTTCACAATATTTTGAGATTCTACATGATATATCTGAAGGTCAACAACTAGTATGAAAATAATGGTCTGCAGAAATGTAGCGGAGTTCCCAATTGAATTGAACTCAACCAAGGATCTACTTTGAGCATGCATCTGGCTGTCTTAATGATGGATAACATTACAAATCCAATGCAAAATTCCATGGTGTAGTGAAATAAGAAATCAATTAAATAATAAATTGGAATTTTTGAAGAAAGTGTTGGAGGTACATGGTTTAAAAAATAGTAATCATTCAAAAATGTTTTGAAAATTAGAAGAAAAAAGACGAAATTAATGGGTGTAACTTTAGTTGAATTGAGAGCAGAGAGGAGGAACTAATTGATAGAAATGACTTGAGAAAGTTGGGAGTCTGACATGGAACCAGTGCCCAGTTTTTTAGCAATGTCTTCTCAACTCGTGCAACTTTTATAGGCAATGACCTAGTCAGAGTGATGCGGAGCACTGTCCTGCATCTCAGAGCTGAGTCAAACTGGTCCTACTCGCCAATGCATGCATAAATGGGTAAGCATATAGTTCTGCTTGGGTTTTTTTTGTAAAAGGGTTAGATGTCTGATGTTTAGACAAAAAAAATTTAACACAGCATAATGATATGAGGTCATCCCATGTACTTAAATGAGTGTCGTGACTATTTCAGTTACCAACAGTTTGTTTTTGTTTTTTTGTTTTTGAAATGGCAACTGATATATTAAAAAAGAAGACACCAGAGGTGTAAGAAGACAGTACAAGATAAAAAGAAAAAAAACCATAAATCCTTATACCCAAGAACCCAAGCATTTAAAAAGACACTAGGCTAAAGAAGCCCAATGCACTCTTTCCATGCTCATAGAATATCTGATATGGATGCACTCTTTCCATGCTCATAGAATATCTAACATGGATGCATGCTGAAGCTCCACATGAGAGGATGCCCAGGCTACAAATTTTGCCAAGATCCAGGTCGAAACACTACAGAGGTTCGGTAAGATTCTTGAAAACCCTATTACTCACCAAATGCCCCACATGGTGGCAAAGAGGGCAAGGCACCACAACACCGAGCATTGGGAAACACTAGAGAGCTTCTAAGCGAAAGAAAGTTGAGCTACTGAAGAGGGCATAGCCCAATGGATGCCAAAACAATCCAAGACAGTGTTCCAAGCGGTCGATGAAGAGGAGCATTGAATGAGGAGATGATTCACCCTTTCAAACGCTTGCAAACAAAGAGGGCAAGCGCTAACCAAAACCCTTACCCTCCTGCGCAAATTGTCTTGAGTAAGATTCTTTCCCAATCAAGTAGTCCAAAGGAAACGGATGGCACGAGGTGGAGCTTTTGAGAACTAGATAGAAGGAACCATTATCAGGGAGGAGGTAGAGTGACCGTTCCGTACAATTTGGATTAGGCTTCTGATGGAGTAGAAGTTATGAGAGATTATCTACTTCATCATCAGACGTTCTGGCGGGAGTGGATGTCCCACACAATTTGGTCACCAACCAAAGAGTAGAAGTCGGAAATCATGCCATCAGGAGAGGGGGATAGGCGGTGGAGAGAAGGGAATCTGGTAGTTAATGGGAGGAGTCACTCCAGGGATCTGTCCAAAATCTGACTCTTATCTTTGTGCCTCACTTTAAATCGGATGCCTTCCTTGAATTTTTCAATACACACACAAATGACCCTCCACATACTTGAAGCTCGACTTGGAGCAGGGTTGATGTCCCAATTGCAATTAGGGAGACAATGAAAGTAACTCCAACAAACACGAGGATAAGAGACTGACATTTAAGATGGTTTGTCATGTATATAGGAGATTGAAGAGAGCCCCATTCAAATAATTGAAGGTTTTAAGTGGTTCATGGTAAAAGGGAATGCTTTTAAAAACATGGATTAAATGGATAAAGAAAGAGACAGAAGATTGTAGAGTGGTGGAGAATATATTTTTAATGTGGACAGAGTAGAATGGTAGAACTTACTTTTTCAGAAAAAGAAATGTAGAACTCCAAAAGCCAAATCTAGATAAATGGGAAAGTGGCTGATGATGATGAGATTTGAGTACAACTTTAATGTCTATTAAAATATGCATGGTAAAGGAGATATCATCCCTTGGTTGAACATGGTCAACCATGGATAGCTGTCACTTAATTCATCTCAGCTGCCGATCTGTTTATTATGTACTCATCTTACTCTATTCCAACAAATCCAAGTCTCATGCTCTCAATCATAGAATCCTCTATTTTGGATTAGATTTGTGATCTGATTCAGTACATGGTTTCGTTGTAAATCTAATTGGGGATTGAAGTCCTCTAAAAGCTACCTTTAGCTTCTAAGAATTAACTAATTTCTAAACTTGTAGCTCCAATCCCCCCCGCTCCAACAAAAGAGGAAAAAAAAAGAGGGATTTACTTGTCCATATAGGAGCTCTGAATTTCAGCAAACCTGTTTCTATAAGCTTCCAAATGAAGTTCAGGAATCAGAAAATTCCTGAGAATCTGATTCTTCTCTAACAAGTATAGCTCATTTTTGGCCCTTGTTCTGTTCGTATCAACTGTTGTAGAAATCCCAGCAAATTGACCTCTAGAAATTATCTGTTGTCATATTAAGTATCGTACAGCTTTTTTCTTTTAGGTGGCCCAGTTGATGGTTGATGAAGATCAAGGAACCGTATATGGGGTAATGCTTCTAGAATTTCCTTGGGTGATTGGATGCTGTGGAACCACTGAGATGATCTTTTTTAAGACACTTGAATTGTCTTTGTACAATTATCCAGGTAAGATTGGCTGGTGGAACAGAAGTTCATTCTTCTGTTGTCTTGTCAAATGCTACCCCATACAGGACGTTCATGGTAAGCATCTTTTGATTTGTATTTCGAGAAGCTTTCTCTGTGTTATATTCAGATACCAGAATTTCGTGACGTACTTGGTCTTACTAGTATATTAGATGTTTGATCATACTTTTGTGCTTTTTCATTCAGGAATTAATGCCTCAAAATGTTCTTCCTGATGACTTTCTCTGTGCTATCAACAACCTAGACTACAGCTCAGTAAGCCTCTCCAGAGGAAATTTTCTTTTTTCACTTGTGGATGATAACGTTACAAGGATATGCTGCCCACTTGGTTTTACTTTCATTTTATTCTTCAGAGTTGAAAATCAAATCAAAAGGTAAATCACTCCGAAATTATATTGTTTCTGCCATGGCTTGCAAGGCCCACTGCATGCAAGGAGATCCTTTTAAATGGACATTAATCTCTAAGATGTACAATAAAATGCATAACATATATCAAAACCTCGGTTAATAAACTGCAAATTTCGTAGTGCACTCTATAAGATTTACCAATTTTGGACTTATTGTGGGCTCTGGATCTTGTGGCCATTGCTACTACTCACCAAATGTTTAGATAGAGTTCTATTACAATTCATATGATGAATTTTGCACAGATGCCAAATAATGAAGATTACACTGACATTTTTTTATAAAGTTGATTACAGTCTCAGTTTATTGTTTTCTATTAGTTCTAGAATGATCACCTCTTATTATCTTCTCTAAGACTTGTTCTGAGATTAACTCCAAGGTACAACTTGCTTTGCTTCCATTTCTTGGACCAGGCAACGACAAAAATTAACATAGCTGTGGACAGATTGCCTCAGTTCGGGTGCTGCAAGGCTCTTGTCAATGAGGCTGGTCCTCAACACATGGGTACAATACACATTGGTACTGAAAGGTTGGATACCAGATCCAGTCTGTTCTATTTTCTTCCATGCACTTGATCAAATTGTGCGAAAAGTATATTTTAATGCATGTTAGTGTTGTTACTCTTTTGGATTGTAGTCTTCTCTGATAATAGGACTAAGGTCTAACTATTGAATTTGTTTCCTGCTGGTAACTGATGAATTGGGAGCATTTTTTTAACCTCATAGATTTTTTTTTCATAGGAACATTCTGATATTTTCTGATATAAAATTTTGATCCTTCCTCTCTTTGTTATTTTTCAGCATGGAGGAGATTGATTTAGCTTGTAGAGATGCTTGGAATGGTTTTCCATCAAAGAAACCTCTTATTGAGATGACAATACCATCTGTGTTGGACAGTACTATTTCTCCACCAGGTATCTAGAAGCTGTTTTCCTTTTCTTTCCCTCTCTTTATGTTTTAACTGAATATTACAAACCATTCTCTTACATGGTCATGGTTGTGCATAAGCATGGAGTATGTGCGCATATATATAAAATATAGATTACTTAGACATATCTAATAAATTTTAAACATAGCATTTTACATGGCTTTATCTTATTGTGAGTCAAAATTTACTCCATCTAAGTTTTTTCCACCTCTGTTACCTCCATGTAGGAAAGCATGTGATTAACCTCTTTGTTCAATATACACCTTATAAACTTTCAGAGGGTTGTTGGGCTGACACATCTGTCAGGGTGAGTTTTTTTTCCCGTTTCTCTATTAAATATGGTTTCTGTGAGTTTGTGAGAAATGCAATAGGTTGAAATCAAGGTTGTTGCAATTTATTTTGTTGAGTCTAATGCAAGTGCTGTAATTTCTTCCTTTCAGCATTAGGCTGTCTTCCAGTATCAGAAAAACCTTAGTGCATATTCATGTTTCTTCAAACTGTGATGCCATGTACAGACTTAAGAGTTCTTCTTTCTAGAATCCCTGATATATTTACTTTTAGAACTTAGATGCTTCAAACTTAATATGTGTTAGCTATATTATATGTTTTATTATATTAACCTCAAAGCATCTACAGTTCTAAAAGTAAATATAAAAGTGACATTGCTTTATTGCTGAGTACTTGGTTACCTTTTTAAAATAATAATAATAATACATGCTAGGGTGACGATGCATCTAGATCTTCCCTCGGAAGGTTCACTTCTTTTGAATGTGTATTTACACAGTGTATGTGCACAAATATCAAGATGTCCAAAAGAGTTACCAGTGTCATCTTCCCGAGAGTCCTGGCAAGAGATCATCATCTAACTACCTTTATTATCTTAATCGAATTCTTCAGAAAGCATTTGTGCAAAGATGTTTCTCGTTGATTGATGAATATGCACCAGGATTTAGTTCATCAATTATCGACTATGACATGTTGACACCACCAGATCTTGAGAAGGAGTTTGGTCTAACAGGTAATTTCCTTAATTTATCTGATTTAATTTCCATGGTCGCTTTGCTTTCTTCATAGTTTGTTTTCGTCAAGTGTAGATATACACTTTCACTCTCTGGTTCCTAAAAGATGCACGCTGTTGCTGAAATGATTTGGAAATACTTCTTGATGCTGTGTTTGCAACATGACATTGATAACCATATATGAATGGACTGTCAATAGACCCCTCCATAATTTTGAATATTACCTTGCAACCTGGCCTGGTGCATTGTCCAAGTTTACCATGTTTAATGCATTCATGTTCCCCTGAGTCACACAGGTTGACAATGTTTACCTCACTGTGCTCTGCAACTGGTAAGTAGGGCTCTGAAAGTTTTTGGTTGGCTATTAAAAAGGACATTGTGATTTAGATTTCCCCCCCTAGCGCACCCAAGGCCAGAGCCAAACACTTTTTTCCCTTACACTTATGGGTTTCCCAGATATATACAAGATGTTGACTAGGCTTGTTCACGGGCCGGGCTTTGTAAAAAAGGATGAGCCCGTTTATAACTACAAAAAGCCGAGCCCATCCAAAGCCCACCGGACTTTTAAAGTCAAAGCCTGAGCTCTTCGTTTAAAGCACGTTTACTTTGCACTTGACATTTTTTTTGTTTTGCAACTTAAAAAATTAAATGCACAGATTGGAAGTATACTTAAATACCTACCGCCAATTAAAATTTCAGTCAAAAACTCAATTTCTAGCTATTTGATCTTGAGAGTCAAAGTTGTCAGACGTCCTTGTAAAGATGACGCTTAATATGAACCGTTAATATTTTCAATTTATAAAACAAAAATAAAATTATATTAAGAAATAAACGGGCCCAAAAGCCTCAGCGGGTTTAAGTAAAAACCCGAGCCTGGCCCGTTGGACAAAAAGCATGCACAAGCCCATTTATTTAAGTTGGGCTTAGGCCGGATTCGGACAAATGAACACCCCTAATGTTGACTCAAATATGAATAAAAAAAATTAATATTTCCGTCCTTTGCTCCCATAAAACAAGATAAAACAATAAAAGTAAGCGTCAAAATACAGAATGCTCTCAAAATTGGATATATACCCAATTTCATCAGGTTGGATCCTTAAGGTAAGAGCCAATAGGGAAAAATACAGGCATCCATTTTGAGCCTATCTGGAAGTTCACAAGCTTAATTTTCTACTTTCAAATTGTTTCAAATTGAGTCTGTTTGAATGAATTCAACAGGAGGGAATATCTTTCATGGTGCAATGGGCTTGGATTCCTTGTTCCTAATGCGACCTATCAAAGGATGGTATGATTCTAACATACACCAATACAACTGTTTCATTATTAAAGGATCTCCTGATTCTGGTGATGTGGAACTATTACATCCATATGCATACAGGTCAGATTATAGGACACCATTGCGAGGGCTGTATCTTTGTGGGAGTGGCACCCATCCAGGTGGTGGTGTAATGGGAGCCCCTGGGCGTAATGCTGCTCATGTTGTTATACAAGATATGAAGAAACATACCACAAAATGAGGAAAACAAGCAGAAAGTAAGTCATTCCTTCCATATTGTAAAGGTGTCTTCTCTCTTGTAGAGTGCGTATTGTTGTTCAATGTTGAATGAGTTTCTTCTCTAAATTAAAAAATACATTGAATGAAGTTTAAAAAAAGGGATTTATTCAATCAAGAAAATGACAAGCAGCATTTTATTTATTTACTTTTGCTTGGTTGCAGGGGGACCCAATCCACCTGCGATAGAACCCAGAAGAGGTCTTTGCAGAGTTGCATAAACTGAACTAGTGAAGCCATTGATTATTTTGAACTCTTTTTCTTCTTTTATATTCTCATGTTTGCAGGACTGAGACAGAAATGCTGCTAGTGCTTCTTAGGTCCTAACAAGCATACAAAATCCTTGGATATAACCTTCTGAGTTAGATTACAAATTCTTGAACTACTTTTGCGGGATTATTTGGCAATATTTGCTTATAACCTTCTCAGTTAGTTTTCAAATCCTTGGATTTTTGGGCCCAGTCTAAGGTTGTAGCACAATTCAAGTACTACAAACACATGCAAATCCCCCACATCAGACAACATACACAAACGAGAGAGAGGGAGAGGGAGAGGGAGCGTCAAGAGTGGACAAAGTTGATTATGTAAGTGATGAACGGGAATAGGAAAGAGACGAGTGTTTTTTATAACAAGAGTTACTTAGAATACTTTTTCATCACTTCGGTGATGAAAAGTGGACAAAAAGTCAAGTTCAATGGCCCTTGTTATACCAGCATCCCGGTGTACCTATCCATTCTCGTGATGAAAACAAATTGAACGATAAGATAAAATGATGAAAAGACATTTTTCTTATAGTACACAGAAATGAATCTCATCGGTATGGAATTATGTGAAGACGTGTGATGACTATCTATGGCAAACTGTTCATTCATCCCAGCTAGTTCAATCTCTGCAACTCAAATTCAATAAATACTCTAAATTGCTTGAAGCACTCAAATGCAACCAACTACTTAACAACTCATTCCAAAAATTCTAGGGAGACGATATTTTCTATTCAGAATAAGATGCAACAATTAAATTCATTAAATTTTCCAAAATGAAGCTTAGTCTTGCGATATAAATTTGCTACTAAAATGTAGCAAGCTTTAAAAAAATGGCTGAAGTTTCAAATTTTGCCAAAAATTTCCAGTTTTGAACAATGTTTTAAAAACTGAACTGTCAAATGAAACACAGTTCAATCTAATTAGATTTGAACATTGAATCGAACCATTTTAAACTGTGATGTAAGCATAAAATCTTATTCAACATGGTAAGTTCATCATCATCCTCTGCTAAAATTCTATCTATTTGAAATCTATTTTTCAAATTTTACTTCTTCATTTGATTCTTATAAACTATAATTATCAGTCACTTCACTATATATTAGACTACTCTCTTACATGATGCCCTTTATTCATTCCCTCCATGCTTAACAACATGATAAGTTGTTACTTCAAAAATAATTCAATTTTCAAAATTAGAACACATTTCAACTATGATATTATGATGACAACAGCAAAAATGATTCATGAGAGAAAAAAATTATTCCACAATACCCTTTTTTTTGAGACCAAGATGTCCAGACTTCTTAGAGCATTGACTAATTTTTGAAGCTTGTGGAAACCTCCCTATCCACACATTGGATAAACACTATAGAGTGACCTTTTTTGTGTTAAGAGTGATTTGAATTCAAGATCTCCCGCATCAAACCAACCTTGACAGGTTTACGATGACAACACTTTGGAAAATCAGTCTTAAAAGACCAAATCATCTTATAAAGTAAACTATGTCAAATAAAGTTTAATTGTATGGTTTGATTTGAACCTAACCAGTAAAAAACGTAATGAAATATCAAATTTTATCTAACAAACACTGCAGCAGACTACATTTCAGCTGGTATCAGACCAAAAATCAGTCCATTTAGCTGTTCAGATTTTTCATTTTTCTTGTTTAAGAATTAGCAAAAAGGACTATACTTTGGTCTAAATTCAATCCCGTGGGGGACCGAAATATTAATTTGGCCTGGAAAAATAGTAAAGATAGGTCCTTTGGGCACCAACTGGGAATCATCTCATAGAAAAAAAATTTACCAAATCCAATTACAAGGGCTAAACCTATATAAATTGAATAAATGATTTTGATGATGATGGCGACTTACAATTTTTAGTACCATCAGTGTCAAAACTAGGCAAGTTTTTTGAAATGGCAACAATTGGCTTCTCTCCCAAATTGAGAGAAAAAAAACCGTCTTTGGTCGAGTAAAAGATAACTGCTCCCAGTTATCGCTTGCGAGTTCATATAATATTAACTTTTAGTAGCTAAATTTCCATATTTACAGTTTTCACAACAACAAAAGAAATTGTAAGCATTTCAACTATGTATAAATGTGGCGATGCTTTAAACAAGCAGCCACTTGTTATCGGCCCTGCCTGCCAGAGAGGGACTTTGGAACAAGACTAACTGCATTTGACGACTTCTCCATCCTGAATGTGGCAAACAAACAGAATCAGTGAGCACCTTTTAAGCGTAAGAATGTTTTACATGTATTTCAAAAGTGCAGAGAGAGAGAGAGAGAGAGAACTTTGTAATCTCATCGACGGCCTTCATAACTTCTGATGAATTTGTTTCCATCACCTGACCTCCGAGTATAATCTCATCTAATATAGTATGCATCTGCAAGGACACATTTTAAATCAAGGGTGGATATGCTTGCAGAATGCTTGGTAAATAAAATTAAATAATGAAATGAATGTACTAGATTTTTCAGGAACTCATTAGTTGACTTGAAAAATGGCTAAGCCAACCTGATCTTGTCCGGTCCCAAGTGGGCCGAGTCCAAATATGTCAACCTCATTTCATTCCATTTCCACTTACTCTTGAAACCAAACATGACATATAAAGAAAAGGAATTGACAACGGGACCTTGTTAAAATTGAACACAATGTCAAGTTCACAAACATTCTTGAAGCATTTGTCCAGTGTCTCAACAAAAACTGAAAGTCAGAAAATCTCAAGTAAGTTGAACATGTCAAGAACTTGCAGTGATGAAGGGATGGCAAATATCGTACTTGAAATAAAAAGTAATACAGAAACTGACATATAATATGGACCATCAAGCCACATTCTAGGGTTGAGTGGTAAGGGGCAGTCAGAAAGGCAATCCCAGATATGTGGGATAATGGCTTTGACGATAATGAAATGACTTAGCGCAGAGTGCATTTTTTATCTCTGCGGAGTTGGTTTTCCTTCTGGGATACCGTAGTTATGAGGCCTTTTTGTTGAATTTTAACACCCCTTTTGCAGCTCATGTCAACTACACTTATTTCAGTTATATGACATGCATTTTCTATTGCTTAAAACATACATTTTTTCTTGGCGCCCAATTTTGGTGTTCTTATGTTGTATTTTATTTATCGTTCATTCCCTTGGACATGTTAAAAATCTAAGAATATTTTTATGCATAAACAATAGAGGCTGCAATCTACGCAGGTCTTTGTAGTGACTTCCGTGTCTGTGTGGCTATTCAACTGATGCTTGTCCAATTTGCATCACTGCTACCATCCATCTGATTGTTTCAAACTACTAATAGATTTCAAGACAGGGTTCCCCCCTCCCCCTACCTCCAGGGTGGCACAGAGGACAAATGAGTTTGTACAAGACATGAATGGCTCTGGAAATACCTTGTATAAGATCAAGCATAGCCAATTCATTTTCAGAACGGTCAAATACAAAAACAAAGTAAAGTGTTGCATAGTGCTTGTACACCAAGCGGGTATCCTGCAAAGAACATGCATAGATTAGAGGTGCCTGGAATGAGCAGAAACTCAGCAAGAATCAACTGTGCCATAAGAGATAATGGCTTTAGAGTTGCATCTATGATTAATTCCATACCAAGTCTATGCAGTGATGATGTGTGAGTGTGTGCAGAAACTCAGCAAGAATCAACTGCCGAATATTTGTAAAGATGCCATAAGAGAGAATCGATTTACAATCGCATTTTTGATTGATTGCTTACCAAGTCTATGCAGTGAATGTGTCTGTCTGCAGAAACTCAGCATCTATGATTGACAGCAAAACAAGTCTATGCAGTGAATGCTCACAATGCAGCACACCTGGATTTTCTGATGCCCCATGGAGGGTAGGCTCCACTTCTAATACTTGAGATGGATGAGTTTTAGTCCCACTTGATCATGCCAAGTTTTGAATTTAGGGCCTTAAATTTTCCATGGACATGTACGGAAAGTTTTCAATTCAGTGGAGAACCGAGACAAATGGTCTAAAAGTTAGTATAACTAATGCATAATATGTGCGGTGTAACTTTAATGGAACAAAAGATAGAAAGGGCAATATAAGAAGGATTGGAAATGACTTAGTGTATGTGCATCGGATCTATGGTAGAATCTCTTGGAGGATTGGACTTAGATACAACTAATAGGATAGGAGCAGAGTGGATAACATGTAGACAAACAAGCAAAGTTTTGTGTAATAGGAGACTCCTATATTGCTTAAAAAGACGATTTTATAAAGATGGCCATCAAACTCACAATGCTTTCTGGAGTAGAGTGTTGGCAATGAAGAAAAGACAAATTGGCAAAGTTAAGGTGACAGAATTGTTGAAAAGAAAATTGTAAAAAGGAAAGAAAATAATGAAAAGAAGGGATGAAAGCTAAGAGAGATTAATTCTATTGTATTTCTTGTTTTTAAGAAATAGTGGTACACATGTATATATAAAATATAATGAGCCAATCAAGGCGGAAAATAAGGAAAGAAGAATCAATTACACCTAATGACATCTGTGGGTCAACTCTATAATAAGACATGTGAAAAATACAACATTTACAACACTCCCCCTTAAGCTGGTGCGAAGATATCGATTAAGCCCAGCTCGCCTAAAACATTATCAAGTAGTGATCAAGAGATGACCTTTGTGAACATATTAGCAAGTTGACCCTTAAATTGAAAATAAGGAGTGAGAATCTGTCCCGCTGAAATATGATGGTGAAGAAAGTGACAATCTACTTCAATATGCTTTATACGTTCATAGAACATAGGGTTGCTGACTTATTATGATGATGATGAATTTTCCCATCTCTATTGAAGACAGAGAGGGAGAGAGAGAGAGCGACACACACACCCATGAAACCGTTGCTATGACCTCTCCTTGTTGTCGTTGCCCTTAAGCCCTCCTCCACCCACCACCTTTGCATCTCGCCACCTTTAAATCTCTCCTTTGTTGTCACTTCTTGAGATCCACTATTTCTCCTGCGTCCATCCATTTGTCTCTCGCTTTCAGCTCTCCCAACTCAACTAGTTCCGTTTGCCCTTACCCAAATCCATCCCACCTAGCTCCATACCCCTCTTTTGCCTTGACAGCCTCACCTTGAATTTTGTTGGAACTTTCCTCATCCGCGACCAACGCTTTTTCCACCTAGATACCACCCTCTTCTCCCTAGTCGTTGTTGTCGTCGGTTGAGGCTCTCCTACTTCCCCTGTTCTCAGTCTTGGCCATTGCTGTAGGTTGTCGCTACTACCGATTTCTGAACTCCTTTCCCTTTCCTTTACTTTTGCTACTACCCTTGCAATCACGCCTTCTCCTTTTATCTATAAGCACCAATCCTTGCCTACCCTTGCCTTTTGTTTTTATCAACAAAGATCTGCCCACTACCCTTCCCATCACCAGCCTCTAACAGCTTGATTCACATCTAGATTCAACATCCACTCAAATTTGATACTACACATAGGGGGGGAAAAACTATTCTTACATTTCCAATTACAACCCACCCTTTTCTACATCCATCTACACCATGGTTGATTCTATGGTTACCAACAAGGACCGAATTGAGAATTAGAAGTTGATGTTCAACAAAACTCAACAACCATTCGAGAGATGTCCGACAACTTAAAGGAATTGTGGGCAATGGCTGCTATGATGTGCTTATGAACGGGGCCGCATTCCAATGTCCATTTTTTCCAGGTTTGAAAATGATGAGTCTAAAATCACAAGTAGTGGTAATGGTAATCAAGGAGGTGCCATTCAAGCTCGTTAAGCTCGACTTGATTTCCTCATTACGCTGGCACTAACCCAACCGAGTGAAATCATTGTGCTGAGCAATTCTTCAAATACCAATCTACTCCAAATGACAAACACGTATTATTGGCTTCTTTTCATCTCGAAGGAGAAGACAATTAGTGGTGTTAGTGGTACAAGCGCACTCAACTAAATCTCACATGGGAGTTTGGACTCAATTGTTAAGGCCCTTTGTGTTTGATTATGTCCCATTGAATATAAAGACTTTGATGAAGCCTTGTACAATTTGTGCCAAGATGGCTCAGTGTGAGAATATCAAACTTGAATTTGAGTAGTTGGCCCATCGTGCTGATAATTGGCTACATAAGTCACTATTTGATGTTCTATTGGTGGGTTGAAAAAGGAGATTGTTGGTACCTTAGGTTGGTGCAGTGGCAAGGATACGTGGTTGTGCCAACATCCAGACATCAACACATGGTTTGAAGCCTCCCTCAGAATAATGTTGGGGAAGACTCCCTAAACCCACTTTGGAATAGGCCCAAGGTCCACCCTTCCATGAGGAAATCCATCAACAATGACAAAAAAAGAAAATGTTAAAACTCAAAACATAGGGGAAAAAATGGTCGTGCAACATCAAAAATGGATAAATAGGTGATACTTTGCTAGTATTTCGCCCAGGCAATTGGGTACTCTCCACATTCCATAATTCCTATCTACAAATTTTACACATTTCCTCCAATGATATCATAGGAGACACACCTTCTATTCCTTTCCCCAATACATCATTCACCTTTGAAAAAAGGTATGCTCCTCTCCAAATCTAAAATAAATAAATTTAAATACAAAAAATCACTTAGTTACAAGTGTCCAATTTCTTTTGTGATTCACACAATATAATTTCGTCTCCAACTAGGGCCTTTACACATCCTCACTAGCCACAATCAATAAAGTGGAATAGATGGCCACCCCCGCTTTGAAGAGAACCCCTTTGGAGTTTCTCAGGAAGAGAGGAACTAGGTATATGCTAAAAAGGAAAGTTAGCAAGAAAGTTACTAATCATCTAAGAATATCTTATCCATTCCTTACTTCTACTAGGGGACCATTACAATCTAACTTCTCACGCTCTTGTGGGTTTCGGCTGATAAATCTCTTAATTGTTCTTGTCAAATGTGAAGTGGAAAGAGAGTCCCATTTAACCTAATTTGAGAAACTAATGATTCTATATAACATTTGAGGCACCCTCCTCTCGATGGCTAGCTTTTGAGAGTAAGTTCTACCTCAAGAATGTTATCAAGTCATGGTTTTCTAACATAGTATCAGAGCAAGTTCCACGTACAGTCGTTGCATGTAAGGGAGGGTGAGCAGCTGCACATGAGGATGGGTGTGAAGTGGCAAGAGAGTCTCACATAGCCTAATTTGAGAAACCAATGACTCTATATAACACTTGAGGCACCCTCCTCTCCATGGTAGCTTTTGAGAGTGAGTTTTATCTCAAGAATCTTATCAAGTCATGGCTTTCTAAGATCAACGACAACTTAATTTCTCCAATGTTATTAACAACCTTGGAAAAGATAAACTCAGAGGGATATGTTTAAATTTCTACAAAACACAGAAAAACTAACATTTAGAAATGGTTTCCAGTGCAATGAAAAATTCATGTACAAGTGGATCAATTCGAATACAAAATATTGGTGTTTAAATATCAAATTATCAACCATCTTCATGGTTATATAAAAACAAAGCAATGCCAAGATTTTCAAGACTAACAACAAGCAAATAATCACATAAATAATGCAAAAATTTAGAGAGAGATCGGGGTATAAAATTAGTTGCACAAGGAAGAATTTGATTGTGAAGCCACTCAAGTGCACGGAATAATAGGCAATGTGGGTATCCAAAGAGGAGACAACAACATCTGCAATTAATGGATTCTAGGAGAATTTTAACATATTCATATGACTTCTCCTGCCAACTTGTACCACACAAAGAACTAAATGGTTCATCAAAACTCCCAATGGAGAATTAGTGAATCAGGATATACCGGGCCAAAAATGGAATCTGCTTCAATGAAGTTGCTGACATTTTCCGCTCTGCTGCATAGAACTGTGAGTGAAAACCAATGAGAACGTAAGTGCTGGTTAGAAGCAAACTCGTGTTAGAACCTGATGTGGTGACTTAAGAATGCAACCACTTAAAAATAAAGGGAAGAAGAGAAAAAAATGAAGGTGTACTTGGTTTGGGAATGTTGGTCTTGATTCCTCCAAGTAAACTATCAAAAGACTACATTTCCAATAAAAAAAAGACATTAAACACGAAGTTGTCCTTTCCTTGAAGAGAACAATGTTTTTTTTTCCACAATAGTCATTTTTTCATATTTCTTTCACTTCTTGGTACTCTAGCATATGGATATCTTTAAGTTTGTCTCTGGATTAAATTATCTAGTAACGATGTTGGTACTTATCTCCAATTTATTGAGAAGCTGAGATTCTTTGTATTCCAATCTCTCTTATGATGGTAATATGACATGGACTGCAACCTTTATGGCCGCAATAATAAGCACTTTCTAACTATGCTCAATTGTGCATCATCTCATGCATACCGCAATACATTTTTGTTAACTGAGTGAACAACCATCCATTCCACCCACCTCCCGAGAAAAGTAAAGGGAAAAAAAAAAAAAACAGAAAGACGAAAGAAAAGTTGAAAAAAGACCTCTAGTGTCTAAATATATACTTAAGGTCCGGGTAGAAAATGAAATGAACAAAACACTCCACATTAACCCATTATCTATATGGACAAATAGAACGTGAAACAAACTGGAAAGCCACATTTTACAGCCTACTTACAACATTGCATTTTATCTTTTATTTTCTAAGTCCTTATGTGAGTTGTATGTCAAGGATGTCACAATGCCTGAAATGTCTAGCACTTTCACGCGGCCTTCAGTTATAGACATTGATATTCTGTAGTCTTTATAGACGTAATGGATATTCCTCATTCTGATCAGGAAAATTATAAAGGAAGCAGATGAGACAGGTCAAGGTAGAATAAAATTGAAAATATCTCCTCTTCATTAATTATCTTAATTCTTAAAGATGGATTTATCTTGGTATCATACAGATTTTTTATATGCATCTTTGTCTAGTGGATGTCAGTTGTTTCTTAAAGAAAACAAAAATAGAACTACAAGGAAGGTGAAAAACTGCTAAAAACCTCCAAATATACTCCGAATCAGCTCCTGCTGCTTCTCCATAGGCTGAACTTGCAATACAAATCAATGAATCAGTATCAATCTAAAGAAAATGGGTTCAGAATCAACAAAATTGAGATACATGGTTAAAGGGTCAAAATGCCAGAACCAAACAATATACACAACGGCAGTGTTGATTGAGGCCATTAAAGATAAATGAAGTGTCCAGTCCCGATCTGTCATCAGAAAATGTACAACGTCAAGATGCGACCGTCGGTAACAAGATGGGGTAATGAGGTTCATCGTTCTAAGATCCCAATTCATTTCATTGTGCCCCATAGCGGCTGAGGCCATAGGTGCGCCCCCAAAAAGCTTTTCAGGTAATCTGGGTTCCTTGTCATTTACTAATATGATTTTTTCCTTTCTCCTTCGGCATTTATTCACAGTCAGGGCTAAGGTCCAGCATCATTCTCCATCGATCATGGGATGGATCTGTTGGATCACAGGTCCGTATTCATGACTGACTTGTCAAGTGAAGTACTGTCGACTGGTATTTCGACGACGAAAGAAAATGAAGTATTTAAAATTGGATTTGATTTGGGATTGGAATTCAGATAAAGGGGGAGCTGGAATTTGACTGGTATAAGTGAGACATCGAGGACGAAAATTTGCTCGGATAAAAAAAAGGGAAGAGAGAGAGAGAGAAGAACCTGGAAATCATAGAATTTGGCGAGGCGAGGCTTGCCCTGCGTGTTTATGACCATCACTGCTCGAATCATGATTTGTTTCAAGGACGACAGGAACCTGCAACTCTCTCTCTCTCAATTGTGGAGTCTGTTATTGTTACTGGATGGAGAGAGAGGTAAGGCGAGAACTGAGGCTTCGGGTCGGGTGAGGAAAAAAACCGGACCCGCGTAGACCCAACTCAAAAGCTAGGGTAGGTTCATAAACCCCAACGGGGCTGAAACTCAAGCGGGTCGGGTCAGATTTGTAAATTCAACCCATAAAAATGACTAAGCCTGACCTAAATTGTAGAACCCGACCCGACCTAGAGCCGAGAAATCGACCCGAATTGAATCATAACCCTGCCGGGCCGTCCCATTTTAGCTCGAATTTGAAGCATCAATTAAGCTTCAGTCTGCCAACAAGAACTCTTATTCACAAGAACCTTCTCAAGGTAAGACCATTCTAAATTGAATTATTATTCTCATCAACATAGTTATTTTAATTTAAAATACAAGATTTCTAAATTCCACTTGCTATTTTTAGCTTAATATCAAAGAAAATAATATTGTATGTTAAAAATAATTTTCTTATTTAAATGATTGGTCAAATGAATAACTTAATATCGAGAGCAAGAGAAGTTCGAAAGTGAGAGAGCATCAAGAGTCAAGGAGAGAAGACTATGAGAATTGTGGGCGTCGAGGAAGGGAAGACTATGAGTTTAAGACCTAAATTGATGTTAGAACATAGAACTTGTTGTTGTTGCTGTCAAGAAAACAACGAGAAAACTCAAAACTAGGGATGACCGATTGAAACTTGAAAAGTTGAATTTGTATACAGTGGTTTAAAAAGGGTCGAATCGAGTTTGGTCGATTTTAAAAAGTTGGGTCAAGCCCAACATGACTTTAATTTAGATTTTTTCTCCAGCGCAACCCAACAATAATTCTAAAAATACATAATCCAACCCATCTCTTTTTTTGAGTTAGGTAATACGAGTCAAATCAAAACCCGACCTAAGTTTCACCCTTATCATTAAGTTTGAGAACAGCGCAGTTTTAAGTTTTGAAGGCCCGAAAACTTTCTGGATCAACTCGCTTTAACCCAAAAAACAACTCAATATTTAAAATAATACATCAATATTTTATATATATATAGAATATGATATAGTGATATTTTATTATTTCATTTTTTAACTTTTATTTTCAGTTTTTGTAGGACTTTTTAATTTAAATAATCATAGATATTTGTTTGTCTTTGTGGTTAAGGATTTTTTTTTTCTTTTGCCATCTATTAATGTTGGATTCTCAAGTCTTGTTCTTGAATCTTAGGTATTCTGTTTGGTCAATTCTCAACATGCGGCTATTTTGGATTAGGTTAAGTTTGGAATAAAAAATTTAATTCCAGGGTGAGTTAACTCACCATCTTATGCAAAAATTATTTAGTGCAGAGACAATGTGTCTTCACCTTCCACTTGAAAAATCTTATATTTCAGAATTCAAATTTTACCAATGAACTGTGAACATGCAAAATCTAATTGTGGTTAGGTCTCTTACAAATTACAACTAATTATTTCTCAAAATATAAATAATTTCTTTGTTCATTATTAGGATACTATGAAGCCCATCAAATTATTTTAATCTATAATTTTATAAATCAAAGTAAAACTATTTGATAATTTTTTTTAATAATGCTGAAGATAAATCAAATCAACATTGATTTATGTTGAATTTAGATCCATTATAAAACCCAAAGAGCTCTTATTCTAAGGGCATAAAATTACCCATCAGTCCATCATGTTTTACATTCAACCTTAATTCAACAATAAATATAACTAAATATGTATTCAAATTGGAGAAAAATATAATACATGGTTTTTTTATTCAAACCCATTCAAACAAATTACTTTGAAAATATTTATCCAATGTACTACGCTCAGCTCATTTTTGTGAGTGCATTTAGGAAGTGAATGAACTCAAGCTTTTTGGCATGTTTAACATTATACATGTCATTAATTTTTTTATAACCAAATCTATCCAAGGGTCTCACCTATGGGAGATTTTACCCGACTAATCCTTCGGATAACCTCTCTGCACATATATCGAGTTCAAGCGATGATAAATATTTCCATAAATCGAACTCAAGACCTCTCTTCGTGAGGAGAACTTCTTGACCGTAAGAAACCCCCTCTGCATTATTTATATATGTCATTATTAATATATATTTTGTCCTTATATATTAATTAAACTCTAATACTAACATATATAAAAAGAGATCCTTTTTCCAATTCTCATTTTTGTTAATTTGAATGATTATAAGATCTAACCCACAAATATAACTCGTTTTTAATTATTTATAATATCTAAAAGGCATAGTGTTATTGTAGTCAGATAGGCCATCTCTTCAACCGTCCTTCATATTCTCATAAAAACTTCTCCCACAAAGGATGGTAGTTTGAATATTATTTTGACATTAGATGGCTGAACAAATATGATCGTTATTAGAGCTAAACATAGAATAAATAAAAACAACAAAGTTCAGACAAATAAAATAAAATAAATTATTTTAATATATAAGATGGATAAAGTCCAAATTCTATTTAAAAATAAGAAAAAGCCATAAAAATTTGTTAGACCTAATTAGCATATGTATCACTGGCGGCTGGAGGGAATCCGGAATTCCGCCCTCACCCTTTTCGGTGTAGGCTAAAATTCCCACACGAAGAAACCACACTTGTTCTTTGCCGCATCGCCAATCATGCTCCAGGACGGTGATGGCGATGGCGATGGCGACAGCGATGGCGACAGCGATGCCACAGCCCATCTGGTCAACGGCCCTCCACACCATGAAAAAGAAGACGACGAAGATGAGGATGAAGAAATACTAGTATTAGAAACAGCAACTGCAGCAGACGAAGAAGAAAAATATCATGGTCAGCAGCAGCAACAGCTCCGCCTCCATTCCCTCCAAATGACACTAGTCATCCGTCAAATCCCCTCTCAAGGCCTCTCTTTCCAGATCTGGCCTGCCGCCTCTACTCTCGTCTCCCTCCTTGACTCCCCCACCAACCCCATCCTCCCACTCCTATCCAATTCCAATTCCTCCTTCCCCATACGCATCCTCGAGCTTGGCTCGGGAACAGGCCTCGTTGGCATAGCCGCTGCCTCCCTCCTCCACGCACACGTCACCCTCACTGATCTCCCCCACGTCCTCCCCAACCTACAATTCAATGCCAACGCTAATGCTCCCGCAACAGCATCCAATGGTGGCACTGTTGATGTTCGTTGTCTCAGGTGGGGAGACCCCAATGACATGGGCTCCCTTGGCCACAGGTACGATCTGCTGCTGGCCACCGATGTTGTCTACCATGATCACCTTTTTTACCCTCTGCTCCAGACCCTCTCCTTTTACCTACAAGGACCCGTTGCCCTCGTCATGGTCCATCTGAGGAGGTGGAAGAAAGATGCCATCTTCTTCAAGAAGGCAAGGAAGGTTTTTGATGTAAGGGCAATACACACAGACGAACCACTGCCTGGCTCTCGAACGGGTGTCACTGTCTACCACTTCATTAGAAAGCACCAGTGCAATGGCAAAGCCATGCACCCACATGAGCCAGTTGTTTGATCTTCTGGCTTGTCTGTTTTGGATTTTCATGTGAGCAGTTGTTTCTTGAAGTAAATCATCTTGTCTCCAATTTCAGTTTGTTTCTTGAAGTAAATCATCTTGTCTCCAATTTAGTTTTGGAGGATTTCTAACTATCTCATCCTATCGGACATTATAATGATCAACCTTTGCTACTCCATTTCAGATATTTGATTGTTTTTGTTGATTTTTTTTGTGTGATTCTTTGTATTTCACTCCCATTTGGAGGACTCCAATTTCATTTCAAGGTTTCATTGCAATCTCTAACATTATAAACTTCTAATCACTATTAGCAAAAATAAACATTAAAAAAAATCACCATTTGAAAATAATAACAGCGATCACCATATGCACTAGAATCAAAGCCAAGATCTCTGGGTATTAGAAAGATGAGTGTATATCAAAACATAACAAATTCTGATTTCCCAAGCACATTGGTTTTACTGTTTATTCTGTGTTCAATGACAACTGGAAAATTGCAAGCTGGGTGCTATCAAAGTCAACGATAGAGGCTTTCGGCTCTGAGGTTCTCAGCGATCTCAGTTTCCCATCTATCCCCATTCTCAAGTAGTTTTTCTTTGTCATACAAAAGCTCCTGCAATGACAGGTGGAAATTCACGATCAGATCTTTCTTTGAAGCATGCCGATAAGGAAACTTCTCTAGTCTGAAGTCTTTTAACGGTAACTTTAAGAGATTTACCTCATGAGTTTCTGTAGCAAATTCAAAATTTGGACCCTCAACAATGGCATCAACAGGGCATGCCTCTTGGCAAAACCCGCAATAAATGCATTTAGTCATGTCAATGTCATATCTACAAATACAAGAGAATTAAAAAGGATAAATAAGAGAATAAGCATAGGGAGTACAGCATGAACTAGTTCTCAAAGCCAACAATAAACCAAAGCAATACCCTTTACCTTGTAGTCCTACGGCTGCCATCTTCTCGTTCCTCTGCTTCAATAGTGATTGCTTGTGCTGGACATATCTGATAAAAGTGCATTTAATTAGGAAAAAAAAAAGGTGATCAAGAATTGAGTTAAATGCTCAACCAAAAACTCACCTGAACAAAAAAAAATCCTAGTAAACAACTATGTGAACATTAGTTGAGTAAGAAGATCTAAATCAATTTTCATGTCTTTTTAGATTTCTAGTACTGGATCAAGTGATTCAAGTACTCATCCATATACATATTTCTCGTGTTCTATCAAAATTTTACCATTTTCCATCAAAGAAAGTGATACATATGGCATGATCAATAAGTTGATTGAACGAAGTAAACTCTGGGTGAAGTATTGTACAAAATTTCATGCACAAATTTAGTCAAAAAATAAAACTACAGCATGACAACCAACATCATATACATGCTGTTGTCTTACCAGAGGGGCATTGAATTATAGAAAATCACAAGTAGGTGGGGTGCACCCAGCACTCTCTATTTCCTATTTTCCATTTTTTGTAGAATTTAAATAATAAAGAAAAGACTGTCCAACGTTCAAAACAATAAGAGAAATGCTACTTCATATATTGACAAGATGTCATTCCTCATTCCTGCAACACCATTGTGCAAAGCCAGGAAGCAAGGTGTCATTTTTTGGTTTTCTGGTTTTCTTAAATGTGTGAAACGGAGTTGTGTCATAAAGCAAATTTTATACAATATGAAACTCACTTTGGTATAATTAAATATATTTATTATAAGACCTAAGCACAAATATAGGACAAAAATCACTTTATTAAATCAATAAAGTTATATTTTTTAAATTCTTCAAATATTAATGATTTCAAAATATTTTTTAATCTTTGAACTTTTATATCCAATTTAGAGCCCACTTTGGGCCAACGTGATGGGTTCATTGAAAGTTCTAATTATAAATATGAAAATAAACATGGCATACCTTGATTGAAGTAATGAAAGAGCACTTTTAAGCTCTCCTAATTTTAATGACTTTAAACTATTTTTCAATACTTAAATTTTTGCACCCTAGTTAAGAATTTAGGATCCACTTTGGTCCAATATGATCAACCAATTACATTGGAAATAGTCACAAGCAAAACCACATTATGTTATCTCTAGAAAATTTGATGATTTTAATTTTTTTTTAATCCTTAAACTTCTTACCCTATGTGTGCCCTACTTTGCTCAATTATAATGGGTTCAATGGAAAGATCTAAGCAAGAATATGAGACTGAAAAAAGTTGTAACGACCCGACCTGAATACAGGACTTAGGGCTTGACTCAGTAAGATATTGTCCGCTTTGGGCTCGCACACAGCTCAAACCCGCACGGTTTTGCATTTGGGCCCGGGCCCACGTGGCCCTGCCCAAAACGCGTCTCACTTGAGTTCATGGGGTGACCACTTAAAACCCCTGCAATCTCAATCCTCCCAACCGATGTGGGACTTTTCACTTTTCCCACATCAAGTTGGGAGGGGTGGGTATCACAATCACCCTCCCTAAAGCCTCGAGCCGTCCCCGGCTCGACTTGGTCTAGCTCCACAACTGCAAGAAAGGAGGAAAGTCCACATAGTCCGAGTGTAGAACCTCGGCTCTGATACCATATTTATAACGACCCGACCCAAATCCTTGACTCAATAAGATATTGTCCGCTTTGGGCCTCGCACACATCTCAAACCAGCACGGTTTTGCATTTGGGCCCGGGCCCACGTGGCCCCGCGCAAAACGTGTCTCACTTGAGTTCATGGAGTGGCCACTTAAAACCCCTTCAATCTCAATCCTCCCAACCGATGTGGGACTTTTCACTTTTCCCACATCAAGTTGGGAGGGGTGGGTATCACAAAAGTTTACCTTAATTGAATTAAAGTAAGGTATCTAATTCAAAATTTTAGAAATTATTTCATTATATAATAGATTTCTTGAACTACTAAAATTTGATTATTTAACTTTGAATGAACTCTTAAAATATTAAAGGTAAAAGTAATTAAAAGTACTAATTGTTAATTTATAATCATTTGTATTTAAATAATTTAATTCACAAAATTTTGCCTAGGCTAAACCTGGACGTGGATATGCTAGGATGAATGGATACACAAAAATCACATTTACAGACAGATATCTTAACCACCACCCAATTTACAAATCTTCTTCATTGGCCTAAAATATTATTAGTTCTCTTATGCTTGAATCAGGATGCACATCAACATACCAATGTATTGGGTTGCTATAAATTAGGGCTGCATCTTGGGTTGGGTTTTGGCCCGACCCGCATGACCTGACCCGAGAAATCATGCGGGTCGGGTCAAAAATTTCAGGCCAGCGGATCGGGTCGGGTTAAGAAGATAAAAACCCGCATGAAATTTGGGTCAGGTCGGGTTGAGGATTTTACAAGTTAACCCGACCCGACCCGACCCAGTTAAAATTAGGCTAAAATGGGTTCAGAATGCGGGTCGGATCAGAATTTGAGTTAGAATTCAGGTCGGGTCGGGTCGGGCCTGGTTCTAGAGTTCGGGTTGATAATTCGGATTGAGTCGGGTCGGGTTGGATTTTAAGAAACCCGACCTGCCCAACCCGAGTTGCAGCCCTACTATAAATTAGCATGTTTGTGTTGTTTTTGCTAGAAAGAATCTCAGTAACGAAAAGTTCCAACAAAACACTAGCAGTAAAATAAGGAAAACTTACAGCTTCACATAATTTACATGCAATGCAGCGTTCTTCTCCAGTTGGATAACGTCGGAGAGCATGTTCTCCACGAAAGCGAGGGCTCAGAGGTCCCTTCTCAAATGGATAGTTAATCTGTAAGAGGGAGAATAAACCTCAGTGATCGATATTGTGTCACCAAATGATAACAGCAGCAAGTAAACTGTCTGAGCATGGCATGAAACTTACAGTCACTTTCCTCTCAAAGAAGTATTTGAGCGTTAACATCAAACCCCGAACCATTTCAGTCAGAAACAATGTATTTATACTTCTCTCAAAGACTGCACTCCATTAGAAACACTTGTAACATTTGAACAAAATCCAATGGAACTTAGAACTGCTTAAGGAAAGTGTTCAAATAGTAAATAATCGATAAGGAAAAATGATCTAAACAATTACCAGAGTTCCAGTCCTTTGAGATCTCCTTTGCAAGTTGCTCTCTTTCCACATCATCTGCAAGTTTGTAGAGGGACAAATAGGTCAATAAGTTTGTTTTGGACGACTCTCTCAAGTTTTATGAGCTGCTCCTTCCATACCTCTTCATTCATGTGAGTAATTAGGAGAATATAAAGTGTGTACAAATGATCAATAGAACTGGCAAATGGACAAATTGACAAGTAAAAAATAAACCTTTGTACCACTAAAAAAATATAAACCTTTTGTCATTCTAGAAAATGGATGTGAACTGAATTGCCGTCCATAATTACGTGAGAGCAGTGGAGATTGTTCAGCTCCAATCTACATCAAAGTTAATGCTCTGGTTAAAATCCCAGCTTAAATGCAACTAACACAACCAAGAAATCTTATTTAACAATAAAACCATAAACAAGAAGGAAAACCTATATAGATGAAACCATAAACAAGAAGGAAATCCTATATAGATGATTTATTAAGGAATAGAGGTATTCAGAGAACAATCAGAGGTGCACAGAGAAAGAATCAAAAGGATGTCAAATGACAAAATCTAGCACAGAAGAAATGCAGTTATCAGAAGAAGATCATAAGAATCTCTACTGTACATTTTTTCCTAAGGGAGGAACGGAATGGGAACAAAGAAACTATATAAGACAACCAATAATGCAAGATGCATGGAAAAATTTAGTGAAAAAAGTGATGCAAGACAACTAATAGGGTGACCCTAAATGCCTAATGTGATCCCTAAAAATTAAAAGGGATGAAAATAATGCACCCTAAAACTAACATGGGCTGAAATTAAAATCTAAATTAATATATGTAATTAATTAATATAAAATTTATCTCAAATACTCATGTAAATTCTTGAAATATAATATAATCAAACCCATTAAGATAAATAAATAAAAAGGGGATGGAAAGGCTTTGACTAGAAAGGCACGTGTGAATTTACAATGGAATTGGCTAAAGTTTAAGTGGTTTCAAGATGGGTATAGGGTGTTAGGGTAAAACAAAAAGGGAAAGAAAAGGGAAAGAAAAGGAAACGAAAGAGGGGGAAACACAGAGAAAGGGATGCGATACAGGGAACGGTTTCCGGAAGCTAGGGAAGAAGGGAAGGGGATCGCATATGGAAGAAGGGAAGGGGATCGAAGGTGAAGAAGGAATAAAGAAAAGAGGAGAAGAGAGAGAGAAGGAGAAAGAGAAATACCCGAATCAGAAATAGGGACTCACACCAAGCCTCTCGCTTAAGGAATCACTCCCGTAATCTGAAAATCGCACCTTGGAAAGGTATTTTGCGAAAATCTCAATCTTTATTCATCAATCGTATGTTTTTGCCTCATAGGACTACAACTTATATAAACCTTCCACTTACTAAAACAAAATACAAATACGAAAATAGTAAATAACGGGAATAGCAACTTGTAGAATCTTGTGCATGGAGGATGCACCGCATCAAACTCCCCATCTGAAAAAGAACTCGACCTCGAGTTCAAACAGATGAGAACACACAAATTGTCCAACGAACACCTCTTCCTAAGGTAGGGTCTTCAAAATGCAAGCACGCGCACGTGAGGTCTTCAGCATCATCCAATGGAGTCACCATCAAGCCACAATGCTGCTGGAGTGGCTTTCTTCCGTCGTCGCTGGGATGCTCGGATATCTGAACTATCATTTTGGTCAACATAGTGTAAATGAAAAGAAGACGCCTCTGGTGATACAAAGTTGTGGTATCTCTCCAGAAGAATCGGATCCTTTCGCTGAAGGTCATCTGCTGTCAACAATGTGAATTATGTTTTCGGCTGGCGTGTGGGAACCACTTTCTCATTCAGTACAAACTCTACCTTCTCTCTCTTGGGTGATAGGGAAGTCTTTGTAGGTTCAGGCCATGGATTATGAAGTGGACTAGGTAGGCCAGTGTGTGGGCCAAGACGAGGCTCATATGAGGTAGGACTGAGTGGTAAGGCTGTTGGAACTGGACAGAATGTGAAGTCCTCCATATGATACCAAATTTGATCCAAGACAATTAATAGGGTGACCCTAAATGCCTAATGTGGTCCCTAAAAATTAAAAGGGATGAAAATAATGCACCCTAAAAATCTAAATTAATATATGTAATTAATTAATATAAAATTTATCTCAGATACTCATGTAAATTCTTGAAATATAATATAATCAAACCCATTAAGATAAATAAATAAAAAGGAGATGGAATGGCATTGACTAGAAAGGCACGTGTGAATTTACAATGGAATTGGCTAAAGTTTAAGTGGTTTCACGATGGGTATAGGGTGTTAGGGTAAAACAAAAAGGGAAAGAAAAGGAAACGAAAGAGGGGGAAACACAGAGAAAGGGATGCGATACAGGGAACGGTTTCCGGAAGCTAGGGAAGAAGGGAAGGGGATCGAAGGTGAAGAAGGAATAAAGAAAAGAGGAGAAGAGAGATAGAAGGAGAAAGAGAAATACCCGAATCAGAAATAGGGCCTCACACCAAGCCTCACGCCAAGCCTCACGCTTAAGGAATCACTCCCATAATCTGAGAATCGCACCTTAGTAAGGTATTTTGCGAAAATCTCAATCTTTATTCATCAATCGTATGTTTTTGCCTCATAGGGCTACAACTTATATAAACCTTCCACTTAATAAAACAAAATACAAATACAAAAATAGTAAATAATGGGAATAGCAACTTGCTACAAATACGAAAATAGTAAATAACGGGAATAGCAACTTATATGATCTTGTGCATGAAGGATGCACCGCATCAAAAAGGCTACAAAAGTTATAATGATCTAGATAAAATCCCCTTGAATTCAGCAAATTTAAGTCAATGCCTGATATGCTGAATCCTCAATCCCATCCCTCCATTGGGTAGAAGTCTTATTTGCCTGCAACTTTTCCCTTCTATGATCCCAGGAGCCATTATTGGGAGAAAACTTGATAGACCAATGAGTGTACAGCCTACCCAATTTTTTTGGAGGGAATCAATTCAGCGTTATGATGTATATAAACTCATTTATAAGTTTTCCATGAGGAATCCCATAAATCACTATTTCTTGTTCAGTTTTATTTACATTTATCAGTTACCACAGCAATCAGTTAATCAAAGTGAGCAGACCCACTGTTACTAAGTCTACATACAGAGACATGAAGCACACTTTTATCACAAGTCACAAATTAAAAAAAAAGACGAGAAGTGCAAATCTGACACCTATTACCAGTGTTGCTAGTATGGGAAATCTCAGCTGCTGCAAGACTGAACATAATTTTTCATTAAAATTGTGAAAGTATGATGAAAAGAATTGAAAAGGGTATGGCATCAACTCTCGAGTCAATAAGAGTTAAAAGATGGTTGTAAAGCGTTCAAACGCATTTCTCCAAGAAGATGCTTATCTGCTTATGGACATTTTGAAATGGAATTGAATTGAATGGCTTTATTTAGACAGCAAAAAGCAAAAATAATTCAATGGTGATTGGTGATTTCTTCAAAACTGAAAAGCTCAAGGGAGAAGTTGATAGGAAGATTTAGAAAAGATGGATGTGATGATGATGGCGACGATAATTTTGGAAAAGGAAGTTGAACAGTTTTGACTATCAAATGTTGGTGCAGTGAAAGACAGTCTATGGTGAGTAAGGCATGTTGATACAGTGGAAGACAATGTTATGAAGATGATGTATCAAGTTCATACAAAAGCACAAACAGATTAAGGACTCAGACTTGGTTAGTCTTATTAGAAATGAAGTGGTTGGGAGAATGACTTCATCGTAATGCTTGGGGAGAATGACTTTATGTGGACAGTGAAGTACTTGGAGACCACGCATTTGGTTATGATGTGCATGGGAGTACATGGTTAGGGGTGTGGCGTGATGTTTCCTCCCCATCCAGTTATTCCAGCCTCATTCAAGAAGCCATGAAAAAATTAAATGGTCTACAACAATGAAATTTTAAGCATAAAAAAGACAATGCTAGGGGATGATTCAGATGGGGGTTCATTCTCCCAAGCATTCTCCTTATTCTATTCTTGCAAGAGATTTTGTTATTAAAAGATTCCTATAATTATTTTAGGGCAGTGGTCGTATTTTGGGATGAGATGACTAGTATGTTTCTGGAGTACTGTCAAAATTCAGATATGATTATCCTTCTGAATATGTATTTGCTCAAGGAGACAGACCTGAACCTGGGTTCTTTAAGATGGACACTGCAAATAAGATGGAACAGCAGTTGAGTTTTGCTTGGATATGAAGATGAATCAACGATTTAAAATAAAAAAAGTAAGAATTGAAATTTTGTTAATTCGATTGGTATCATATAAAAGCAAGCACTGTACAATTAGACAGACCAAAATTTACAAATGTAGATAGAAGAAATTTCCTAGTGACACAGTCTCCTGATCTATCCCTTGATAAAAATCTGCTATCACATTCAATTTTCAATACAAGGAAAACCTGCATCGATCACTTAATGACCTAATTTTATCCAATGCAAATACCATCCTCCATAACCACTTCTCAACACCCACACATTCTAATCCAAGCATTTACTTGAGGGGATCCTCGATATGGATCAGTGCTGATCCTTCTTCTTCTTCTTTTAAAGAGAATAACGTAGACCATCATTCATAAGCAAAAAGAACAAAGGCCAAAAAGATGGGTGACATCCAAGATGAATGTTGCACTAGAATATACAGAGTTGTTATATATAAATCGGTACAACAAGAAAGATACTAATACAAAAAGTAACCCAAAAACAAGTTACTCCTTTAGATCCTGCTCTTCACCCAAAAAAAATCTGTAATGCCATTGAACGATCCCCTCATATGGACAAAGAAACATGTAGGCCCCTTTTGAGCTCCCTAATCTCCTTGGATATACATTTAGATTCCAAAAGGGTTTCTTCCTCCTTTCAGCCCCTGAACTGCATCTAAAGAGCCTCCTTTAGTGATGAGCTTCCCTCTGAACGAACATATAAACACCCAACAATGCCTCCTTGATAGCTCTGAACTCCACCTCACTCTACTCTCCCCACAGGCCCTGAGAAGAAGACAAGAACCTTCCCACCAACATGACGTAGGGTCCTTCTAATAATGCCTGCAGAGCCTGGCTTCTCTCTTGCTATTCCCTCTCTAAATGATGCTCAACTTCCTGGAATTTCCCTCCATTATCAGCTTCCAGTCCCTATCAATAATATCATTGAGATGCCCAAAATTTCCTTCCTCTCATGGGCCCAGCTAATTATTGACATCCATAGCTGGATCAAAGCCAGCTTCAACTTCCTTTCAAAGACCCTGATGTTTCTCTCTTTCCATACAGACCAAATGATTGCTATCGGAATGGACCTCCAAAGGGTTCTACCTCTGTCCTTGAATGGACATCCGTCCCAACTCCTAAGTTGGTCTCCCGAGAGGTTACAACGAACCCAAGAAACAACATGAATCCAAGAAAGATGTCCAGATAGATCTCGCAAGTTGCCTCCTGTGGAATGATCTTGCATCTCATGAGATTACACCTGATGAAAGCTTTATTTGGAAAAGCTGTCCAACTAAAAGCCTCTACCTAGGGAGGAGCAGTCCTCACCAAGTTTAGGCACAAAGAGGTTGACTAGAAGGTTCTAGACAAAGAGATCCAGTCAAAGACTTAAAAGAGAGCCCCAATCAACCCAAACCCTCAAGTCAACCTCATCTCTGCAAATGAAATAATATTTTAAGAATAGACAAAGTTGACATACTTGGATGACTGAGTCTCAAAATGGGAAACCCATACTCTTGAGACTCCAGATACCTTATCAACCAAATAATCATTAGCAATCACTCACCCTCTTACTTTTGTGACAGGAAACCCATTAGACCCTAGAGAAGGACATCTTTTCTTTTTTGAAAGGTAACAATTTCATTAAAAGAAATAAATGGACATTACACACAAGACAAAATGAACAACAAGCCAGAATAAGGCCGCCACCCCTCCCCCAAAAATTATACATGCCTGTTTGCAATTTCAGAATTAGAAATCAACCCCTGTCTAGTCAAATTGTCCGCTACTGAATTAGCCACTCTAGGAACTCACGACACAGTGAAATCATTTGAGTAAATAACATGCCAAATCCTGTCCACTTCATCCCAAATTTTCCAAGGACAGCTAACACCCGAAGCCCATCCCAAAATGGCCTTTGAATCACCTTCCAAGATGCCTCTGGAAGCGTCTAATTCCTCCAAAGAGCATGCAACTCAGCATCAATGGTTGAGCCAAGGGGTAAAGGGCCTGAAACTGAGATCTAAGAGTCAACACGATGGTCCCTTATCACTCCACTAAACGCAACCATCCCACGATCATGCACACAATTTCCATCAAAATTTAACTTGAGAAGGCCCGTCTCCAGAGGAAGCCTAATAATAAAGGAAGAGGTTGAAGACGAAGGAATTGAACTTCACATGTCAACTGCAACCCAGTCCCTGCATTGTCAGCAATGTGAACCCCACGATAGGGCTGGCCCCTAGCAACCATCAATCAACTCTAAATTTAATTTTCTCAATGACCTGATCAAACAGACCGATTGAGGACTTTGTCATTCAACAAAATCATCAACTGCTGCAATTTATTTGGGAATTATTAGTGTTGCAACTCTAGCTTGATGGTAAGTATGAATTACTGTTGTTATACAGATGTCTCTTGTTTCTCATGATTAGGATGGAATTGAACTCTAAATAAGATGACTTTCTTTCCTCTCTTTTTTTTTTTTTTTTTTGAGAAATTAAGAAATAGAATAAGTTAACAAGATTCTCAAGCCATGTAGACCATGTTCAGATGTGTGCTCCTATGTGTGGACCGTAGATTAACTGAAAGTTGGGCATCACATGTTTTAAGTGGCATATTGATATTTGGTTGTTTATACACAGAGGAGTTGTGATTAAAGAAGCCCATATTCCATATATGTTACATGTTTTAACCACTTATTAATATCTTTCTAAAAAAGAAATATTACTAAATACAATTGTAAGTAGAATATAATATTTTTTGCTTCGGACAGCTTTGTAGCTTTATCATTGTGGGTTGTGTGATGTGGTATGTGACACAGGCATTCTGGGTTTATTAAACCCAGCTTGCATATATACTCTAGAAATAGTACCTCTTCTAGATCTTTATTCTCCATTTCTAGTGACTGACACTCTCTTTATCTTCAATTTTTTTCAAAAGACGGCAAATTGAAAAAAAAAAAATTGCGGTACTGGCACTATGTATCTTCACTCTTGTGGCTGGCACTTTCTCTTTATCTTCACTAACAAGCAATGGATTGTTAGTTTGAATCCATCTATATAAGTTCCCAACATCGTGCTCACCGTCAGCACCTCATCTTCAATAAACAAATGCGAACCCTCCATTCATTTCTTTAGAATATGCATCTGGGTTACCTTAACATGGATATGGAATAGCATTGAAAGGCCTCACAAATTCAGGATCTAAATTTGTTTAGTTGACCATATATCATCCATACTTTGGATCATTGTTTACAAATACCATAGGAATAAACAAAATTGCTCTACCAAGAATTCTCATTGTACAAAATTCTGTTATCAAGAATTCGAATCACAAAATCTACCAAGAATTTGATTCCAAATCAGCTATTTCTACTCCCAGCTTGTACACTTCTCATTATGTTTATTTTCTGCCTTCCAATTTACCTGCCTCCTCACTTTGTAAATTCCCTCAACACATTTCTTAACATAATCCACCTGGCCATTACCTACCCTTTCACACTCTGCTTAATATATAAAATCCAACAGACCATGAGTTACTCAGCACCTGTCTCCCATTCCTGCTTGCAAATCCCTCATTCTATTATGTGTATGTCCCCACTGTCTGAAATTCCTAGTTGATTTGCTGCGCTGTCTTTGTCTCCACACAACTGTGCCCCAGCAGATGACTTAGAGGGCAGATAAGTGTATTTTCACTTCAGTAATTTCTCACATCATGCAATATGATACAAGCCTGAATTTTACCTGATACCACTAGCAAGACAATGTTTTTTTTTTTTTTTTGAATTTACGTGTGGGAAACCGCAGAAAACCCAGTCTAAAACCCCCACGGGTGATACTTACTACCCTTAGGGCACACTAGGTGAAGCCATTATTGTATATTTTTGAAAGGATTTGCAATATTCTACTAAAAATTACATAGAAATTTCTAATTTTCAGCTATTAATATAATTTTAACCAGTGATCTAAAACAAGAATATATGGGGAGCTTCGAATGTGATAACAACAACAAAAATGATCACATGATTCACCAGTTTAAAGCACAAACCAGAAGAGAACACAAGAAAAAGGTACACAGCACAGGTAGCACTGAAATCCCTCTTTTATTTATTTATTCATTTTATTTTTGAACAGTAATTCATGAAACTTCAGGATTGCATCCATAAAAAGGGGTATAAACCAGAGAAAATTTATCTGTTTCCAAACAGCACGGAGCCAAACACGGCCTAAAACCAAAAAACCCAGTTTTGTTTGTCACCCGATCATCAACCTTGAAAATTTCCTCACGGTGAATCGCGAAATCCATCCAAGAGGATTCCAAGTGTTATCTGATAAGGAGTCTAAGAAATATCTCTCAATCCCAAATCTAAAACCAGAGCGGGACTTGGACATCCACGTTTCCGCAACGGAGGCACTTGTACAGATGGTCCATAAATTCGCACCCCTTAATGATTGCAGGGATTAATATTGGACGAAAATTTACAACTGACGGAGCACTCCAACTTTGAATTGAAATTTGGAATAACAGAAATACAACATGGTTTTGGGGTTTTCCCAAAATGGGAAATTGGGATAGGGAAGAAAGTTAGTGAAAAAAGTAACGAGAGGAAAAGATTCGTGAGATATGATAGAATCCCACTAACACTCACAGCCAAATGCCTGGCGCGGAAGGCAAGCAGGGATTTCCGAGCAAACATCGACGCTGCCATGGATTGATTAACCCGATGTTGTATCGTTTTCTTCTCTGCAACTGCAATCCCACTATATTCAATTTGACGGGAGGAAGGGGAGCGAGAGGTGCAGAGGTAGCCCGTTTAAGCGGCCCAGCAAAATAACGGAACCCACATTTCAGTGGGCCATATACCAGCATCCATTGGGCGCCACGTGGAGGCCTTTGATGGGCCGAGATCACTCACCGCTCACCGCCACGGTCAAAATATCAGCAATGTTATCGTCTGGAATTTTGGAATTTGGCTAGAAAAATGCTAAATCCACGGCCAAAATGGGTCTACACAGGAAGATCAACTTCTTATTTTTCAATAGAAAACTGATTTTTTTTATGGTTGATATGAATTTTTAAGTAAAGAAAAAACAGTTTTTTATATGTACTACTATATTTCTTTTTTAAATTCATCTTTTAATAAACATACAAATAAAAAGTAAATTTAAAATGATTTTTAGAAAAGTTATCTTGATTTTATACCTAATGGTAGGTATTTCAAATATCTTCAAATCGAGATTAGTTCTAGAGAAACTTGACTTGACATGGCTTACAATCCAATCTGTGGATCCTCATATTATAAATTTATGTGAATCTAGAAATGGGGCTCACCAACATTGATGTTGATAGATCTAATAGAAATGTATATAGGAATACACAAGTGGTTAAATAAAATCATATTTCTAAAAAAAAAAAAAAATTAATCACTTGAAATTATACTCTCTTTATAATTTTGTGACCTTTAAAAGAATACTTTAATTAATTTGACACATGATTTTTGTGAGTTCAATATCCAAATAAGGACCTTGTCAATTTACTTACATCTATTATAATTTTGTGACCTTTAAAAGAATACTTTAATTAATTTGACACATGATTTTTGTGAGCTCAATATCCAAATAAGGACCTTGTCAATTTACTTACATCTATTATTATGAGACCTTGTCAATTAACTTACATCTATTATTATATTAATAGGCTCACATAGAAGTGGGCACCGATTATCCATACCCTTGTGCACTAAGTGTTAAAAAGGCGAGACGAGAAAGAGTCTAGAGTGATCAAAGGGTGAGCCTTAACTTTTTTAAAAATAGACAATGAATACTCATTTAACAAATGATCAAATCAAATTAATTTCATTGTAAGTTACAATAGGATAGAGTAAATTTCACAAATCAATTTAATTTTCATAAAAAAAATCACTGGATCTCAACATCTTCGTATGATAAACAATGCACTGCAGAACCAGCTATTCACAAGGCTTGGTTCATCTTAGATTGAGATACGATTTAGAATCTCTCAATCCACCATACATTATGATGTATTTTAATCCAATGGTTAATAGTAATTAAGATTTTTTTTATTATTGGAGCTTATTAACAATTATAAGATGTTGAGATCAAAGTGTTTTTTTTATTTAGTTGACACATTATCAAAATCTAATTTCAAACTATTTTTAAAGATACTGAAAGCAACAATACTTCTAATCTAATCCTAATAATTCAAAGTCGAACTGAACTACTTTACCGAGACTAAGAATTCCAAGTCAGGGCTGTGTTTTTATTGAGATAATCGTTCAAGACCGACACCCAGATATTAGTATCCTAATATGTGTTCGTCAAATAGCCGATACAAATGATAAATAAAATAAATGGATTTAAACATAATAATCATCCATCCAATTCCATGAATATATTTATCAACCCTTTCCAACCTTCAAGTGGCATGCCGTTAGCGTCCATTTGGATGTGAGTAGCAGAATGCAGAGAATTCTCCTCCTTTCCCTATTTGGTATTTACTAAAGAGAACTCCATTTCGCCTCCCTAATCAAAATAATTTTACCTTAAAAAAAACACGAAACCATAGTTTCCTCTTTCTTTGCCCGTCTTTGCTTCTATTTTCTTCATATCTTTTCTCTCATGACTACCAAACAAAATATAGGATAATCCCTTAATAGAATCGCAGGAGAATAACCTGGAAAAACTCTCATGAACATATTGGATTCCATCAGTGGTCACCATCATCCAACAGGGATATTTCTATTACAACACGGCAATATGCTGTCTTTGTTGAAACCTTCCAATTCCACCTGCCCTTGTGATTGGTAGTAATCCCAGGTGAATCCTGAATAGATTTGGAACTCATTTTGAGGTAAACTGGAACATTCCGAATCCAGCATTATACAGTTCAACTGCCTTTGTCAACCCAATCCCATCAAAGGAATGCTGACAGGGTAGAGGCGTCACCGGAAACAACAGAATTTAAAGAACTAAATGCACTAGCATTAAGATTATGAAGAGACAAAATAAGCAGTTTACAGATCAAACTGTCAAGTTTCAGCACAAGACTTGATAAAACCACATATCTACCAAATGGTAAAACATAAACAAGAAGATAATCCATGACAAGAGATTCACTACAGTATAAAAGAGATGGATGACGCCATAAAGATCACTGCTTCTTGACACTATTCAACAACAGTTGCGACTGACACTTGAGTCTTGACCATCCCCCATTCATGATCGATATTCTGCAGCAGAGTAATGGAGGTGGCTCAAAGAGCAAGAATATCAAATTCATGGGGCATGAAGTCTTCACTTGGTCTGTAGTATTTATCAGGTGAATACAAGCTTAAGTTCGTCACTTGGCTAGTGTAAAGGCAAGCAAACCTCTCAACCTGCACGAGAAACAAGAGTCATGAGTAATGCCAGTCAAATTACAAAATTCAGCAAGCCCCTTTTTCTTTGTTTTTTGTTCTTTTCTTTTTTCCTGAAACACAAGCCTAACTATGTCATCATGATATTCTCATTTTAAAAATCTGCAAAATGTTCAGAATCTCAGAGGAGAGAAAGAGAGAGACCTGATGTGCAAACCGAGAGTTCTGGTATCCTGTCTTCATGAGTTGTCCCCAAACCTTGTGAAACTAAACAGATTGCAAAGCAATTGTGATTAAGACATGAAGTCAATTGCCTTGTGAACTAAGTTAGAAGCCAATGATTCAAAAAGTGAAATGGCAGTCAGCAGAAGGATTGCTATGTCATCTGATCAATTGCCTCTTCCATCTCCAGTAATAGACTACTTTGGATAAGATTTTTTTTTTGGAGAGAGCATTTCAAAGCAAGTAATAGACCTAACAAAATTGTGACTTTCCACCATGAGGGATTTTACCAGTTGGTGACACTCCCGCTGAATTTGTTGATGAAGACAACGAACTTGCTCCCTTTGAGACTAATGTAATGGAGGAAACGAAAAAGAAGTCGATCATGGAACTCATTGTTTGGTTCACACAAATGTTAAAAGGTTACAGTTCAAGAACATAAATTATGTACGATAAAAATAGATAAGAAGAGAAAACTGAAACAAGGATAATGTAATGACCATGCCCCACACAGCATGATATTGTCCGCTTCGGCCTCACACACACCGTCACGGTTTTGAATTAGGACGTGTGCCCATACACACGCCCCAAAAGGCCTCATGCTGAGAGAAGGGAGAGTGCTACTTATATTCCCAACACCAAGACAGCTCCCAGGCGACGTGGGATTGCCTCCCCACCCATCAGCACTTGACTGGTGAATTTCTCTCTCTTGTACAGTGGAGTTCCTCTCCTCCTACTAGCAATCACCGTGTTCGGGAGCTTTCATCGCTGGCCACTGCTGCCACCTTGGATTAAGAGAACTGAGTACACCATCCAGGGTGGGCCATCACAATCTCCCCTCCTGGGACTAGAGCCGTCCTCAGCTCAGATGTCAACCAGTCATGCCCCACTCTTATCCAGAGACGAGACACGTGACTTAATCTAAGTCGAATGGAAAGTGGCCTAGTTTCTTTCTAATTCTTCTAACCAATTGTCCATCTCAATTATTTTCCAAAGACGGGGAAATTTCTACCAAAAATTCACCAAAGTTCCATTTGTATTTTGGACTTTCCAAAAATCGCTATGACCTGTTTTAACCTGTAATAACACTTCTAAATATCTCATTTGTCACTTACATCAATCCTCTTACTACAATGGAATCTCTTGTCCCCTCCACAAACATCCACCAATCATGCATTACTGATTTCATATCCACATTCTCAAAATTCCACAAGTCAATATAACCGGCCTTAGGCCATCATGAACCCTGTGACCTCCTAATGATAGAAAAATTGCATGTGCTATGAAGAATGACTAACCTCCAATGCAATGAGCTCAGAAGATAATTTTTGCCTCTCTTCAACATCCACTATTTCAAATCTGAACAAAGAAACAACAAATTTGCATATAAGAGAAAAAAGTAACATAATTGGAGTAAGAAAATATAAGAACCATGCCTGAGTTCAACAAAGGAAACAAGGATTTATATTTTGATGATTTTAAAGACAACTTTAGATATGCCGTGCTAACTGAAGGTTCAAACAAACAATGGACTTCAACTATCCAAATAAAATTGGTTGGCGGCCATCTCAAGCTACTTAAAAAAATACCTAAAATAACAACAAACTGTTAGTGACTCGATGTGCAGATCATTATTAAGAACAGTTCCTGGAACAAGAACAACTCTGACAGTCCAACGCATTACTAATATGCAAAGGTGTATCCCTCAAACTAATACCAATACGTTACATGGCATGGTGACAGTTGGAACCAGATGTGGGAAACAAAGATAACAATAATATAACTACTCCTAAAAGAGCCCCAATGTTCTTCCACCAAAAGAGAGCCATCACTCGAATAATAGAGAATAATGAACAAGAAAATGAATGACATATGATGCAACTTATAAGATCGTTTGAAGAGGCCCTAATGAAAGTGAGAGATCAACAGGGAAAATGTAGTCGCAAAAATTCCAGAAGATCTTTTCTTCAAAAATTGGAGTTAAGATGCGGACAACTAGAGCAATTTTGAGTTCTGACACTAAAGACATCTGAAACCTGCTTTCAACTGGTTCAGTAAAAAAGAGTTCATGAAATGGTTCTATTGAAATTGGACCCAAGGGCTTTCCCACCACCTCTAAGCATGTAATACATGATATACTTCATTTGATGTCTCATACTAAACAGGTTTATTTGGATCACGATATATGTTTCAAAGAATTTAATGAACATTAGATTGTATTGATAAATCACAATTTTACCACTGTAAAAAATCACAACACATCATGTTAGTGTAGCTTCTTACCAAACAGCCCTCAAAACAAGAAGTAATCTGTGCACCACTGTGATTGTTCAAAACTTAAATTGAAGATAAGCTTACTGAATCCAGAATCCAGACATGCAAATAATTGCTGTTCCAATATAAATGAATATGAAACAGCATGTTGTGGAAAGTTGGGAGGCACATATAATAAAAGTTGCATCAGGATTGATACAACTTTTCTTTATTAAAATGTAAATCAGATAATTTGGTATCTACAAGTTTTCAAGTTTGTGATTAAAACCTATAGCTGTCCACCATTGTAAGGACATCTAAATGCACCACTAACATGGCTTGAGGACAAGAAATGAGCAATGTATTGAAGCATATTTCCACACTATACTTACTTAAGAGACCACTTCAGATGATGTATTTTGTCTTCAACATGATCACGCTGTTTTCTTAATAACCGAAGCTCCTGTACAAAGTTTTGCAACAAATGGTGAATAAAAAAGAAGTTCATTAACATTCACCTTCTTGGGCCTTGCTGGTATATGATTATATGGCTGGCAGGTACATGCCATTCAGTAAGATTGGCTAGGCTAGCACGTCTCTTAAAGTTGAAAGTCTTCCCAATTGTTAGGTCCAATTATTAGGAAACAAATATGCTTATCTGCAATTTCTGGAGACAACAAATACCACCTGAAATTTTTTATCAAGATGCCTTGGAAGGGATGGTGAATCTGTCGATGGTTAGAGCTAAAAGGTATTAATCAATCAATCCACACCATATACAGATTGGCCCGTCTTTGTAGCTTGACTAAATTGCAGAATATAAATGTGAAATAACCACAGCAATATATCATAACTGTTTATCTTATAAATACATGTTTGCATGTATACCAACCCCAACTGGATGTACAAATGGTTTTGATGATCTGTATTTGTGTTCACAGAAGTCATAAGTTGTTCATTTCTGCTTCTTTTAGGCACAATCATCACTACAAGAAGTTTAAGATCAAAAACACCAAATAACTAAATATTAGGACATGGAACAATTAGTGCTGCATAAATCACATTTTACCTTACTATTTGATGTTAACAAACAAGAACAATAAGATGTCAACAGGAGAATGTATGATTCACTTGGGCGCCATATTCTAAGGTACTTTTTCGTGTGATGAGAAAACATGAATAAGTGAAATTTAAATGGTAAAAGTCAACTCTCCAAGGAGACCAAGATCAAAATTAAGTGATCCTGAGGACAATTAAATTCCCATTGATTCAAGGCCATGGTAGCACACAAACAGGATTTAGAGGCAAACCAGGATCAAAGTTGAGACCAGATTTAGGTCATCCGGTTGGGTTATGAAAGACCAGATAATTTTCATCAGCAATATTTTTTAGACTACAAGCAACAAGTGTTTTTTCACTAATTAATGAAATTAATTAGGTATTTTTTACATGGAATGTGAAAGAACCGCAAAGCAATGACGCAAAAGTTACTTAAAGCACAAAAGAATACAATAATGCAAAAGGACCAAATATTAAATTGAGTTGTTCCTATTAAGCACCTTGCGGTTGTTCCTTGTCTCCCAAAGAAGTTCCACCTCTCGTTCAAGCTCTGGAACAACAAGCATTGTTCGCCAACCTATTCAAAAGATTGTGAAAACAAAATGTTAAATCAACCATAATTCCACAGAGGGAGAAAAAGAGAGAGAAAAAAGAAACAATACAAAAATAAAGTGAGTAAAAACACAAGGGCAAATCTTGTCTTTGTTGAAATAGAAAAATGCAATAAACCATTTCTAAGATTTTCGGGACCAACAAAAACATAATATCCTGCACACAAAACAATATCACAGAGAAAAAAATCATCTAAAACTACCACAACCCATATGCTGCAGGTTCAGAAGCTATGCTGTAATTGAATGTCACAGCTAAGCTAGAACTTCACATAATAGAATTGAATATGACGTTAGCTGTATATTATTATTTTGATTGGTAAAAGTGATTTTTATCAACATAGATACAATTACAAAGGCAAAATACCCAAGGCAACTGCAAGATATAGAAAAGAGGTAACTCATTCTGCAGGTATGCCTACAATCCACATAGGACTAGGCCTTTCTAGGGATAGAAGAATGAGACAGTCCAAGTTGAAAAAATTCATCATAAACAGTTGAAAAACTCCCCTTTGAGTGACAACGAGATCTTCTCCGGTATGTGGTCATGGATCCCCACCTCCACCACAAGGTTGAGTGAGGAACAGTCTTCCTTGTTCAAGTTTCTCTCATTAACCTCAATAATCTTCTGAGCTTGCTTCTGAAAGCTCGAATCAATTTCTCGATCCATCCTTGAATGGGATAACCAAGACACTAGAGTTGTGTCCTTTTGATATGCTGGAAAAGATTTGGGTGCCAACACCCAAGGATACAGAGACTCACGAAGTCTGAAGGTGATTTAAGGATCCTCAGTAGCTCATCTTCTGTCTTCAGGACCACCATAAAGCAATTTTCTCCCAACAAGCATATCTGAGGGTCTAAGAAGCCCTTCGAAGATATGATCTGATGTATTTTTTCACGAGTCAATCTGCAAATAGGAGAGATTACCAAGGCTTTGGCTTACCACTCCTTAATGTTCTTCTCTTCATTTGGGTCATTCATCAACTCAGCAATTTGGTTTCCTAGTGGTGGGTCTTTTACGACTGCCTGTAGGCACCTTTCTCCAGTTCTAAAGGATTCTCCTATCACATCTGTCTATTTCTAATTTTGGTGAGAAACTACCTCCTTGCCCTTCCATGTCATTGTATTGGAACCATTGATTCCAGGTGGATGAGGCAATGGTTTCTTTCCTTCCTTTGTATCCTACTTTGCAGTTGAGGATTTACTTTTGTTTCTCTAGAAATGGATAGGGTTGACCTGCAGCCGCCTTCCTTCAAGGAGGAGCCATAAAGCTCCTTGATTGCCTTTTCTATTTTGGCTCCATTAGCGATCCTCATGAAGCCGAATATCCTACCTGTTGTGTCTCTCTTCTTCGAAACAAAAGCGTCCCTGATTTCCCCATTGTCGGAAGAAGCCTTGTAGCCAACTCCAAGTTGTTGGGTCCAACAGGTTGGCCACGAACGAGGTGATTTGTGCACCTCCACCATTTCTCCTTCCAGCCATTTGTTGCCACCCCTCGCCATTAGCTTCGTCTTGATCCCCCAGGTGGTTCTGCCTTCCCCCAGTTACTCCAGGGTACGTTTGCTCTCTCTCACCCTTCCGCTCATGCTCTCTTTCTCATCTATTGCCATCCCCCACCATCAGCGTCGTCCTGATCCCCCACATTGGTTCTGCCTTCCCCCAGTTTCTCCACGTATGTTTGCTCTCTCTCACCCTTTCGCTCATATCCTCTCTCTCTCTCATATCTGTTGTCTCCCCACCCCCCCAACCCCCCCCCCCCCCCCACCCCAAAAAAAAAAGAAATCATTAGTTTCGTCCTGATCCCTCGGTTTGTTCTGCCCTCCTTCTCCTTGCTCCAAGTTTGTCTAAAAGATTCATAGATCAACTAATGAGGAGGTTGATAGTTTACTTGATTAGGGGCTATGTCATTCTCTCTCACACACAATTCTTTTTTATTTTGACTTTTTTAAACAGAAAAAATGAAACCTGGAAAAGCTTCAATCTTTCAAATGAATGGACCTCTCAATTTCTTCAAATAGGTAGCACAATTTTTTTTTCATTCTGTGTGTTCAAATAGTTTCTCCTAAACAAGCCAGATCCAAATTTCCCCATTAATTTCTGAAAAAATAAAGCTTCAAAGGGCCCCACTGCAAGGTTGTGCACTTTGCCATTTGCATTTGATCCTTCCATCTCTAGAAATCATGTCCCACCTACATCAAAATATGAAAACAAAATTCTTGCAACTATTGTTTACATTACGCCCAAGATGCCATTGTTTCCCCCTTTTTATCAACCACAACATTCCAATGCACAAACAGAACTCTACAACTGTGATGATTTCTTTGGTTCTATATAAACGAAATTGCCAAAACAAAAGAAAAACAAAGAAACTTCACCTCACCTTGACCACAAAAGTACACTTACATAACTTCTCCAATTGTTAAAAGCATTAACAATTGACTTTTACTTAAACTTAAGTATTAAATGTTTGATGTCTATTTGAATTATTTTGCAATTACATCTCTGATTCTATTATCACTTTTAGTTTGAGAAAAAACCGAATCTACATATTATTCATCAAAGGCCTTCATTGTACCCAATCTTATTGAATCAGTTACCAATTTAGATCAAAAGGCAGAAAAGTCATACCTAAAACTTTTTTGCTGCGCAGAATATCACCATAGATGTGATCCCCAACATATAGAACCTGTAAAGGTTTAGCAGCATATTATCAGGAAGGATGCATTCAGAGAGGATTTATCTGGGAACAAAACGATCCATATGTTATAGCAAAATATTAACCACTATAAAAATCACTCTACTGAAAGCAATAAACAAGCTCCACAGGCATTTCTTGAGCATGGCAATGAGTTACAAACAGGAGTATGGATTGAAGTCCAAGAGCATAACATGGAGAACTCTATAAAGCATCTATTTAGCAAACAAAATACAGAAAGAGTTCCTACCAAAAGCTACTAAAGCACAATATCTTCAAGTATATGCACATATTAGCTAGTAGAACATAAGTTCTCTAAATTCAACCAATCAAGGAATGAAGACAATCTTATTTTTCATGAACTCGGCATTTTACAATTTGTAAATTATATATATTGCATTCTAAGTTACAAATATTAAGCATTCTAAACCACATTTTATACAGCATGTCAAGTACTTTAATTGAAGCCTCAATTGTAAGATTTTATATTTTTATAAAATTTATGGTGACCTTTTATAATGTTTTAGAGCCTTAAAAAATTGTTGGAGTTGGTTGAATCACACCAATAAAGAATCGTTTCACTGATACAACTCAGTTGCTATATTGATTCCACCTGAGTCCAATACTGAGTGCAAGTTGTTAACCCTAAATACAAGAGAGCAACATAAGAAATCATAGGGGGAAAACCTTGAGAAGAAGATAAGGGATAATGATACTTTGAGAAAGATATGAGAAAAAGAGAACAATATGATGAGAATTCACCCTCCAAGGGGGGGGAAGGGAGGGAGGGACGGAGAAGAAGAAGATAGGGATAATGATACTTTGAGAAAGATATGAGAAAAAGAGAACAATATGATGAGAATTCACCCTAGGGGTGTGTTGTGGTGGGGGGGGAGGGAGGGAGGGAGGGAGGGAAAAGTGGGGAGAGAGGGGGGGGGGGGGGGGTGGTTGGGGGTTGTGGTGGTGGTGGTGGTGGGGTGTGGAAGAGAGGGAGGGGAGGACAGAGAGAGAGAGAATAATTCAAAAATTCACTCCCAAATAATTCCTCAAAAAATGCGATGCTCATATACGTGTTGAAAAAAGAAAAAAGAATACCCTACTCTAAACTTTGCCAACCAATAAATAAAATAAACATATTAAAAAACCCTAAATTAGCAAGTAAAAAATGATTCTAGTCATACTTGCTCATAACTATTCCAATACATATCAGAATTGATAATTCTTGGGCCCATTAGATGGATAACTTGAAAACTAGCATTTAACTCCACTTAGGCCCTGAAAAGTGGCTCATGAAATAAATGGCGAAAATAAAAAATCAAGACACCAACGGGCACACCACATTAATAGTCAAGATCAAAAAGGCAAGGACTGTCTTCCATATGTAATGTAGGCTGTGCAAGTTACATATATGACAAACAAAGCAAATGCAATTTCTATTGAAATTTGAAATGTCTACCTCAATTTCACACTTGATACATACCATTTTGCAAAAATGGGTAGAAAAATATCAAAGTGACACTAAAATGATCCATTAAAAAGAAAAATACACATGATAACTAAATACCTTTCAAATTACATTTAGCACAAATTGAGAGAATCAAATCTCTCAAGTGTCTAACTGAATTTGAAAAACTAAATATATGTGGTGACGTTGTGTTACATACTCTACCCTAGATGACGTACAGCTAATTAGTGGAGAGTCATGGAAAACTTGAATAAATGCTCTCAAAACAGACATCAAAATAGAAGGGGGAAGAAAACAAGACAAAATGCATTAACATCAATCTTCATAGACAATGATCGTAGAGCACCTGTGAACTTGATTCGATTGAAAACAATTTATGAAGATGACCGACATTCCCTCCCTGACAAAAGGAAATTTAAAAATGTCAAAATTAATCATTATTGATTCCAATACTTCACTAAAAAGGATCAGAAACATAAAATGCACAGACGTATAGCAGGTATCTAACAGCATTAACCAAACTTTTTATACCCTGGTACCAGTTCTGGGTTAATCCCATGAAATAATATGTTATAAGAATACCTGGAAAACTCGACATGCTTTTTTCAGCCCCTTAGACGATAATCTTGGTGAAGTTGTCCCGATCTTTTAACAGACAATTAAAAAACAAGGAGTGAAAAAATCAAATAGATTTGCAATATAATCAATGATTTAGAAACACGTTTGCTTTATTTCTACTAGCCTGAGGAAGAAGAGTGCCATCATCAGTATTAAGCAGCATTCCTGACTCAGGTTCCACTTCAAATAGGTTTGCACGATTTTCATCAAGGAAAAAGCTTGGCTTCGAGCTATAATAAATGAAAAAATAAACAAAAGCTATATTTCAGAAAGGAAGATGCTATTTAAAAGATTTAAAATTCATATAAATTTACCGATTAAAAAGAACCACAAATGACACAAAGGAATCGTCATTGTCTTTGGAGCCATTCATCTCAACTACATGGGTTGGCACTCAAATTTCTGCAGATATTGGCATTCCTTGTATATATAATATAAAATAGGAGTTTAGGCATTTCCCTTTTATTTTTAAGAATTTTAAATAATCACAATATATTTATAATATTTTAGCTAGGACAGGGATGTCTACCACTCCAAGTACTTTATTGTGTATGTGATGTTTCTTGTTTGCTTTTGTTTTTTCTTAAAACAGAAGACCTTGTCTTTACACTTTCCTTTACTCGTTTTTGAAAAACGGAGACAGAGCATATTTCATTAATTAATGAATGAGATACAAAAGCATGGAGGGACATGTATAAGAGAGTTATACAGGGCCCTCAACTAGAGAGAAATACAACAATAGTGTGAGAAGAAGTAGAAGATAAAGTACTATGACAATAATAAAACCCTGCTCTCATACAACCCAAGCGAAGTTGTAGGATGTGGTTAGAGAGGAAGTTCTCTTGAACGAGGAGACTCTCAAACCCCTCCTCCTGCAAAGACTAAAAGGAAAACACTTGTACTCCAACCTTGGCTAGGAAGTCAGCAACACTGTTTGCCGAGCGAACAACATGCAAGAAACGGATGACTCCATTCCTGCACAATCTCCTTATGTCCCTAACAATCTTGACCAATTTCAAAGGAGGATTCTTCCTTCCACTAGCCCAAGCGATTGCACTAACAGAATCACCTTTGATAATGAGGTTGCCATTCCCAAACCTAGCCCAAAGATGGATGCTCACCTAATTTGTAATGAGGTTGTCATTCCGCTTTGTAAGGGTAAACCCAGTAAAGCTTGTTGGGATAAGTTTATTGAGAAAATGGAGAAAAGACTACCTCTTTAGAAAGCTATGTATTTATCTATTGGTGGAAGGATGATCCTCATTAAGTCCGCCCTCTCTAGTCTTCCAGTATATTTTTTCAGGGTCTTTAAATGTCCAGTAGTAGTGATCAACAAAGTGCAAAGCATTCAGAAAAGGTTTTTGTGGAATGATGATAGAGATAAAAGAAAGTTTCATTTGGTATCTTGGCCCCAGGAATGTAAATCAATGGAAGAAGGGGGTATTGGAATCAGGTCAGTTATGAGTTCAATATTTCCTTGTTGAGGGTGGTTATGGAGATTGGGAGACACTTCAACAGGGACTATGGAAGATTATGATTCTCAAAAAGTATAGGCTAAATAGTAATGGCAAGAGGATTGCAAGCTCTTCTAGTATGGCTTCTGGTCTCTGGAAAGGAGTTTGCTCGATCTCAATGGACATCAGATATCGTGCTTACACTGGTGATAATATTCTTTTCTAGAAGGATAGAATGTTGTGTGAGGTCTTTCTTGCTGAAAAGCTTCCTGCACTATTTCCTGGGCAGCTAATAGAGATGCAATGGTCAGAAAGTTGTATGATCTTCATCATAATAAGGTCGTTTGGTGCCCTCAGTTCAAAAAGGAGTGATGGAGGGGTGGTTATCCTTAATGGATCCTCTTAGCAAAGTTTTTGAAGTAGGTAGGGGAAATGATAGAAGAAGTTGGGATCTTGATCCTCATGGGTATTTCCCCATCAAGGCTTTTTGTAGAAAGTTGATGTCTATCGGTGATGTCCCCCGTGTTAATCAAAACATACGAAAGGGTGATACTCCTTTTAGGGTGAAGGTATTTGGGTGACTTGCTAGTCATGAGAAGATTTTGACGATTGATAATTTGAGACTTAGGAAAATGATTATTGTTAATGTTTGTCCATTATGCCCGTCATATGCAAAATCAATGAATCATTTTCCTCTGCATTGTAGGTTTGCATCTCAGATCCGGTCACACTTCCTTTAATTGTCAAGTATTGCTTTTTGTATTCTAAGAACTTGGTCTGAAATGGTCAATGAAGCAATGATCTTGGTTGGTAGTTCTTTTCGAATAAACCTTTGAAACGTGGCATTACTAAGTATAATTTGCTCTATCTGGTTGAAAAGAAATAAAAGAGTCTTCCAAGGAAAGGTGTCTTCTAAATTGCAAGTTATAGATGTGATTAAGTTTCAAGCTGCTTGGTGGACTGTGGGTTCGGATAAATATCGGGGTATAAAAATTTCAGATATTTGTAGGGATTGGGCTTCGGTGGATTATGTTATGCCAAACTTTGTTACCTTGATGCTAGTTTCTTGGTCCCCTCCAGATATGGGTCGCCTTAAGCTAAACTTTGATGGTAGTTGTGTGTGTGACCGCGCTGGCTATGGTAGAATCATTAGAAATGATTTTGGAGAGACTAAGATTTCTTTTGCTGGTCCTCTTCCAAATGGATCAGTGATTGAAGCAAAACTTCATGCATTATGGAGAGGTATCATGGAGATGGAAAAGTTAGAGATAGTAGGGGGTATTTTAGAAAGGGACTCTAAGGTCATTGTCAGTTGGGCCTCGGTTCTCTCTATCAATGGATCTAACTAGATAAAGTTGAAAGGGTTCGTCACTCCAACGCCTCTTTTGGCTTCATGATCCCTTGGGTCCCAAGAGTTGCAAATTCAGCTGCTAACGAAATGGCGTGCCAGGGTTTGTCTACATCTTGTGAAAGTTGTAAATAAAATCATTTAATATGTTGGGGCTTGATTTTCCTGTAAGCGAGCTATTTTTCACCCGGTTGTTTGGTCTTTTGGTTGTACTTTCTTCCTCTTTTGTGAATAATACAGTTACCTTTAAAAAAAACATATAAAATATATATCTAATATCAAAATTTATATTTTTTAGTATATTTGACTTGACTTTTTTACTCGGCCAAAACTCGTCAGAGTTTTCGTGTGCTCAAACACCGAGTTAGACATCATATGCAGTTTTATACATGTTTTGGGTCGGCTCCCTTTTTTCCCTATCTTTAAAGGTGCCTTGAGTTCAAGACCATTTTGTCCTTTTAAATAAAGCTTCACAAAGTGAATTAAGTAGCAATGAAATATCAACATCAATAACTAACAGATAGGGAAAGTATTGCTAATATTGTCCAATTGCAGGCTCATAAGTGTAAAATACAATCGAAAATGATTAGCTTGTAAGATATACAGATATAAATGCTGTAGAAAATAAGAAAACCTGCCAGTGATGACGATATCAAAGTTCTCAAGCCAATCAAAGTTGCAAGGGGAACTAACATCAATAGTTTGGCCCCGACAAAGGAAATTCATCACAACATTTGTGTAGTCCCATAAGCTGCACAATACAAATAATGTTTTCAGTTAAATTGAATATCAGCATTATTTGAAGGATTTAGTATGGTGATATCTTTAACACAATAAAAGGTCCCTAAAACATCAACATGCATCAAACAATTAGGACCAGGCAAAAATGCAATAAACAAGGATACCAATATTAATTAATGCATCTCAATCACATGCACTGTGTTTCCATTGCATTATTTTCTTATAGAAGAAGAAGCAAGAAAGCACCTGTTCGTCACCAAGAATGTTGCACGGCCAGAATCACGAAGCATTTTAAGCATGGGAACTATTGATAGATCCTCATTGATATACCTAAAACATAAATAATGGTTAAATAAATGGTCAAAGTCTAACAGTTTTAATAGCATCATGGTTGTCCATCATGAAGGTACAAACTTAAAATATATTTACCAAGCCAACATGGGAGATATCACCAGCACCCATAAAAAAAACCTAAAAGAGTACATCTCTAATCCTCTTTCATCAAGAAACAGTCAAGAGAGATAGTATAGATAGATAGATAGATAGTAGAGAGAGAGAGAGAGAGAGAGAGGGATCACAGATCAACTATCAATATATCTCTTACAACGATTGGCTAAAAATTCAGCTAAATCATTTGCCTCACGTATCATATTTTTTGTACTTACAAGTTTGGGAACCTTACTTTAGTTTTACCAAGTTTCAACTGTATAAAAAGTTAAAAAGAATGACATTGGCTAAAGGTCAACATATTAACTCTCTGACAATCTAAAATTTGCACCTTATCACATAAGAATTAAGCAAGTTATATGGACGTGATCCTACTCCAACAAGATTGAGCCACTTATGGTTGAAACCCAGACAGTGTGCAACACTAAGACAAGTTCCTTATGTTTTATGGTAAATGATGTTTCCAATTATCCTATTGAGGCTAAAGGAAAGGTTTTGGTGGTTTTTAGTGCAGGAACTAGAAATTTCACAATTTCAAATTCAAGTTTCCTTAGGAATCTTTCAGATTTTCAGAAAGTTCCGTATTTGTTGGTTAAAATAGGTTTTAGAAGGTTTTGCTTTATACCAAGTTGGATTAAGGCTTCTCTTAAGAAAATTATATAATGATACTGTATCGGTGGTTGTAATTATGAGATTGTGGGGAGCAGAAATTTAATATTATAGACTTTTTATTGTTGATACATGGTCCACAGATCTACTACTACTGCTTATATATGAGTATTGGAGCTGTTAAAGACTGAAAACTATTGGGTTTTGGAATATTTTTCAGTCTTAACCTGAGACCATGATTTTTGCTCTTCTTCTTTTTTTAAGTTGACTATGATTCTTGAAATTAAGAGTGAAATTTAAGCAGGCAACCATGTTTGTATCATTCCATATGCCCATGGACTAAGAATTCCACATCAAAGGAAACAGATAAAAGTACTGAATCTAGTTTCACACCCATGCACTAGTATAGATTAATACTTGAGTTACCAAAGCAACTAAAAATTTATAATTTCCAAAGGAATGCTATTTCAAATTGCAAGTGAGACCAGTTTTTTGTCGACAAAACTAACAAAATAGAAAAAGAAAATGTTTAGTTCCTTGTGAGTTCATACTTTCCGGGATCCTTTGCTACCATTTGCTTTACCGTTCCATCACGATGGCATAAGTCAACAGCAGCTCGAACATCCTTATAAATGCGACTGTAACTGAAAGTACAAAATCATTTAATGATGTCACATTAATAGTAATTTAGTAAAGAAACCCAATTACAAATGAAACAATATTATACTTGTAAGGTATGAAATAAATTTGTAACTAGGAAATATATTTTAGTAAAAGAATTGACAGAACAATCATGTTAAGTACTCTTTTCAGTAGGATGGCCAAGTAAACTAGAATTGCAACTCTTCTTCTTTTTTTTGCTAAAGTTTTATCATAGAAGGATACATATAAGTGAAATCACACAACTGACAACAGTTTCATTGGTAGTAGCAATGGGGTTGAACGAGCACTCATGATCTATTGAAGTGACATTTCTCTGTTCAGCATTTCTGTCTGCATGTGAAAGCAGTTGGTAAAGATGAGAGAATTGCTAACATGATGGCTAGCTTATAGTGATAGCTGACACCATTTATGGAGAAAGACGCATGACATGTTTGTGAAGCCCATAGGCTTGAGCTTAGAACTAGAGCATGTGGGTTCATGTCAGCAAAGATATCCCAATTGGATGTTGCCATGCATCTGATCGAAGATCATGAAATGGATGCTTGAAAGAGAAACCAGTGAAATTGATGTAGGACACGGATCGAGTGGGCCCGAGTGGACCTTGCTATCTTATATATTTTTATTTAGCAGGTTTGATTGAATTTCTAAATTTAATTTAATTTGTTTAGTAGTTTCCTAATGTCATTAAGTGTCTTAATTAGATTAGAATCCTCCTTTAGTTAGTTTCCCATTTCATTAGCTTTCCTAATACAATTAGGATTTTCTTTCCCTAATTAGTTTCCTTGTTTTCCTTTCTATATATACTGCTCCTATATAATTGTGAGATACACCCTCGATGAAATAAATCAATGGAATGAAAGTTTATGCCGATTCATTTGAAATAATTGTGATATTTTTTTCCCTTTTCCTTCTACCTACCGTGAGCTGTAGGCAGGCGTTGTCTTCCTTCTCCCAATCTCAATGAAGACTCGGGATCCCTATTTTGCTGGGTCGCTCTGCTGATGAGCATCGATCCCGCATCAGAAATAGTTCGCTGTGAGGCCTAAGGTCCAACCTAGCAATGTCGGGTGTGATACCCTGCCCTCACACCACCGATGTGGGGGAGTCCCACATCGGTAGTGAAGGAAAAATGAGGAGGGTTTATATGAGGCCAGCCCACCTTAAACTCGTAAGACGCGTTTTGGGCCGGGCCATGTGGGTCAGGTCCCAAGAACAAAACCGTCCGGGCTCACTTGTGTGCGAGACTCAAAGTGCACAATTTCTTACTAAGTTGAGCCCTAAGCCCTGTGTTCGGGTCGGGTCATTACAAATGATATCACAGCCTCAGTTCTACACTCGGACCATGTGGGCGTTCCTCCTTTCCTGGTGTTGTTGAGCTGAGCCGGGTCGAGCCGAGGGCGGCTCGAGGCTTCACTGGGGGGTGATTGTGATACCCTGCCCTCACACCACCGATGTGGGGAGTCCCACATCAGTAGTGAAGGAAAAATGAGGAGGGTTTATATGAGGCCAGCCCACCTTAAACTCGTAAGACGCGTTTTGGGCCTGGCCATGTGTGCCAGGGCCCAAGAAAAAAACCGTGCGGGCTCGCTTGAGTGCGAAGCTCAAAGCGGACAATTTCTTACTGAATTGAGCCCTAAGCCCTGTGTTCGAGTCGGGTCGTTACATTGGGTGATGCTGAACATTAGCAGGTACATAATCCCCATAGTTTCTTTATATGATGGAGCCGGATGGGGCCCCATGGGCATGCCATCTGTCCAGTTCCAAACATGGCAATTGACCATCAAAACAAGTTGGTTATCATGCTAGCTTATTTCATTAGAACAATTTTTTCCAACCATCACATTGTTAACATATAGCTAGTTTCAAAGAACTAAAGACTTGCTTATTCAAAGGACCAGCCATTAGGGGGAGGAGAACAATCTCGATGTGGAACAAAGCAATTACAAGCAACACTTCAGTTAAGTGAAAGAATTTGGCCCAAGATAGGAATGATGGAGAAGGCCTGGATGACAATTGTACTTTGGTTTTTGTATAAACAAAGACAAATTACCGCTCCCCCTCCCCACACCCCCCCAACCAAAAAAAAAAAAAACCACACCCCACCCTCCCCTCCTCTTCTATATTTATGCAATGAAATAAATTTCACAAGTTTCTATATAATAATAAATCTGTAATTAATAATTAGTTTTAAAAAGATATAGCTCTATAAGTCACGTCATCTGTATGGAGTAATTAGAAAGTTCCTTATCTGGACCTAGCATTGGAATAAATGGGACTAGAGGTCTGATGATCCAATTCATTTAACCGATACCCACAATCAGGACTCCAAACCAATCATGAAGTAAAAATCTCCAATATTGGAAATCTAACATTGCATTAAAATTCATCCATGAAATGATGACCATATTCAGAAAATCAATGAAAGAATTAATTTTTATATTAAAGCCAACACTCATCTTTCTATGTTCACATCCATTGAAATAGGAAAAACTTACAAACCACAAAAATATATACACAGTGAGAGCTCCATGTGAGGCCACCTGAGGTTATGGGGTTGGGTGGGTTAGAAAGATCTATGCTTGAATATAGTACTTACAAAAATCAGCTCAATTGAGTGACTCTAGCCATGGTTTTAAAGGACCCAATAACCACTGGTAGATAACGAGTGCAATTGCATCAAGTTCAATCCATGGCTAGAGTCATTCATGTAAGTTGATCTTCTATGAGTACCATCTTCTAAACCCACCTAACCCCATGATCATAGATAGGCTCCAGATAAAGTTCTTGCTAAGCTTATATATAATTCAAATGATTTCTTTTGGGCTTCTCATCACCCGTTGGAAAAAAAAAAAAAAGTCACTGCATTCCTTTTTCTACTCATAAAAGGACCGCTATTATTAAAATAGTGCATCAAGGGCCATAATCTTACTCAGCACCATCAGGAACTTTTCCAGGATGACTATCCTTAAAGTCAACCAGCTGGGCAAAAAGGTAGGCTTCAGCTAATGAGAAAAGAGTATCAATAAGAGCATAGTCAGGCTCATCGAAAGAATCCCGTATCAAAGTGTTTCCATAGGTTGCAATTTTGTCTTCCTTGGACATCTCTCTAAAGCCATGGTATGCTACTTTCACGTATTTATGACGATCCATCTGAAAATAAGCAGACTTGACTTGTAATTATTGCCCATAAAGATAACAAAACTGAAAGATAATGAAATTGTTGCCCACTCAAAATATTTGCTGTTTTAAGAGAAATTGAGTCTAATCAACTACAAAAGTCAACTGGGTGGGATCAACATAAACCTCAGCCATGAAAAGACCAAGAGACAGGACTATTTTCAACCAAGAATAGGAAAAGTAGAGTCAAATAAGGTAGATCTACTTTATTTAAATATTATAGTTAATCATTGTAACATCACTTTAATTCAACAACCACACCCTTCATATTGCATACCATCTTGAACATGAACAGAAACAAAACAAAATGGTAAGAAAAGTGAAGAACGCTACTTTTCAAAAAAAGAAAAGTGAAGAATGCTAATCAAGGTCCAAGTGTTGTGAGAAATTACTCAAACAATCAATGGCTTAAATCCAAACCACAAAACAAAAGAAGAAAAAATAGAAAATCAAAGATAGAGAAGACACAAAGATTTAAAGCAGTTCAACACATAAGTCTACATACAGAGGGTGTAACATAGGAGTATAATCTTCACTGGAAAGGGAAAATACAAGGCTTGGCTTACCTTTCTCTAGATCTCTCTCAATACAAGGCATCCAGAAACCCTGAGAGGATACAAGTGACTCATGTGCATCTCCACTATATATTCTTGTGTGAGACTTGGGTTTCTAAAGCAGTACGGCCCCACTTCCCACTCACGTATCTACATGCTTTTGGTACTTGCCTAACGTACATGTAAATACATGCTTTTGGTACTTGCCTAACATATGAAACAAGCCAACTAAGGCAAACATTAGCAAGGAAAGTGGCCCATGTGTTTCCCACTTTCAGACTTTCCCAAACAAGACATTCTTTTGTTACATCCTTCCTTGTATGACACAACTTGAAAAGGGAAACATGGCTTTACCAACCTAGGACTAAGTAGGAAATATTCCAATGATAACAAGCAATAATAGCTAGAAATCACTTCAAATGCAGTACAAAATTACAATTTTAGAAGTGTTATGAATGCGATAAAGGCTGAAATTGTTTTCAATTGAAAAAATATTCATTGTTAGTTTCAACCTATATTGCATAGACATTTCAATGTAGGCAACATGTTAGTGTCAGATACTTCATTTTCAAGGAGTTAGACTAGCGAGACTTCCCCAAGTGAGACTCTCTAACAAGACTTCCTATCGAATGGACCATGGGTCCTACATAGGTGCATTGAATTGGTGATTGCATGGATATTGAGTATGTGAATTTTCACAACCAATTGATCATCAAAGCAATGCAGTGAATACAAGTCATTGACTTTTAAAAATTCAAATTCAATGGCTAGGATAATCAGATGGGGTGAAACTTCACATACACCCTAATCATATGGTCCTCTTTATATCACATTCAAGCATGTATAGCCCAAGGCCCATTTAAAGAGTAGTCTCAGTATCAACTCTAAGTAAAGGAAGTCTCATTAAAGTTTCTGATTTTCATGTGTAAAATCCCTGTCCTCATCATATTGATGACATGTCCTTGCCATGTATAGGCATCATAAGTTTCATCACTTTCCTACCACATTATTGTTATAATAGGAAAAACCCATCACAAATGTGGATGAGAATCTTCTAGACTGCGATCTCTTGGGTTAGCGGGTGCAGAAGGGCCCCCTAGAGGTTGATACTGGCAGTCAGGGAGATTTGAGACCTTTGTACTCTATTGGACATTTCTTTCAACCATATCAGAAGATTTGCTAATGCGGTAGCTGACCTCCTTGATAAGTTACGAATGGAAAGGAGTGATCCTATTCTTGATTTTATGTAATTTTTTTCATGTTTTTTGGCTTTTGCCTAATGTAGGGCTGTGGTATAAGCCTCTTATACCTTTTTACTTCTCTCTGTATCATTTTCTTTATTAATGAAACTGGGTTACCATTTCAAAAAAATAAAAACTTCTGGACTGCTTAGACATAGAAAAAGTGTTTATCCAATTTACTAGGTTCTAGCAAAATGTAGTTTTTAATTTGTAGTATGAAGTACGATAAGGTTGGACTATGCTGTACAATATGTTGTAAAATATGTAGTAGTCTTCATGGTTTGCTTCAATCACGAGCTTTTAAGATCATCTTTAGCATAACAATAATTGGAAAAACTAGAACTGAATTTCAGCTAGCATCATACTACAATTTTGCAGATTTCGTCAATGATAATTTATTGTGATGAGAAAATAATTCCTTTAATAAACAAGAATCAGCATTTTATCCCTCAGTGCACTGTTTTAGGGGTGCTCATCTAACATAACTGGGTTGTAGTCTTAGGTGCACGCTTTTTCCCAACCAATAAAATGGTAACCTTTGTAAGAAAAAGAAAAAGTTGATTCTAATGGATTTCTTTTATCAGTTTTTATTTGGTAGACAAGTATATAAAATCAATTCATGAACTCCACATCTTCATTAGCATCATTCCGAAAACAGGATGAGAATGACACACCCAATAGGCTACTTGGAGAATGACTGCCGAAGATGCACTGACACAGCTACAGGTCTGGACTACAGACACAAACATGGCAACCGGAATATGATACACCATTTTCTAAAGCCCTGGGTAAAGATAGAAAAACTGGTGTCCTAATTAAAATGTAAAATTATATTATCATTTTCTACATGAAACATTTACCCATTTTATTAAAATGAATTAGTCTTTACCGCATGTTGCATGTCACAAAATTATTTAATTCATGCGCCTCTTACAGTGAGATCTTTCATAGCATTTTCTTTTCTATGTGTACTATAACTAAAGTATAATAAAACCATTAAAACATATAATATTTAGTATCCAATGAGTATCAGGGCATCTAACATGTGTACAGCTGTTCCACGCAACACGCTGAGCACAAACAAGTATCCAGGCATCTTAGGTGCTGCTTAATTCACAATGTTGAGTTCCTAGCCCAAAAAGAAAAAAAAAAGTTGTGTAATTTTAAATACCGTATAAATATCTGCCAATACATTTGGCTTTTCGAACAACCAAGACCAAAAACCATCGTAGTGGAAGGAAAAGGCCACCTTGTAGATCAATTCATGGACATCTGAATGGTGTGTAGGGTAGGGGCAGTGCATTTTAGGCATGTCAAAAGTACAGGTAACTGCACTGTGGATTTTTTAGCGAAATCGGGTGTTGACAAGCTACACATTGTTGTTGAGGTTTTGTAATTGGTGTTCTGACTAGGGCTTGTTGTGTTTTGAACATGGTCTAAAAACTCAAAACTCAGACTAAATTCAAAATCTTATCACGTCAAGTAACTCAGACGAATTTTTTTACTCGATTCGACAAAACTCAATAAAACACATTGACTCACTCGACTCGATATCCTACTAGTCATGTCAATTCAAAAAAACTCATTCAAATTGACTCACCTGAGTTTTTTTGAATTTCTAAACTATGGTTTTGACTTGTTCTCCCTACCCACTCTTTGTTATTTGTTGGTGGGTGTAAGAGGTTGGGGTTTTTCCTTCTTTCCTGTTGTTCTCCTATTCATTCGGTTGTTTCATTGCAATATATGCCTCTTATATGGAGCTATGTTTTTGCAATTAAATTATTATTTGCCTTGTCTCTGATTCAAAGGAAAAAAACACCATGATAGCATCAGTTCCCTTCTTGCACCATATCACCTGTCCGTACAATAAGGTACAGCCAATACCATAGCTATATGGAACAACTCCATCAAATACAAGAGATACCAAGATAAAGATCAACCTCTAAATATGTCATCCTTTTCTTCTTCCAAAAATTACTCCCCTTCCATTAGCAAAGCAACATCAAGCCTCCTCCAATGGATCCATAATATTCTTTTGGGAAGATCTATGGGTTGGAGATGTACCACTCAACGCTTCTTTTCGATGATTGTACTCTCTTTCAAACCAAAAACAAAAGATAATCAAAGACATTTTGGAGGAAATTGAGTGGAGATTTTCTAGGGCATTTATCGTAAAGAGAAATTTGATGGATCATGAAATATCAATGTTTGCGCCTCTTATGACATTAGTAGGAGCAAAATTCCATCAATGGTTGGGAACTTGGGATCTTTTCATGTAAGTCTTTTTACTCTAGTTCCTTAGTTTTATGCTTAACATATTCAATTCGTAGAACTGCGGAATAAAAACCTAACCCCAAGAGAGAGATTTTTTCTCTCCTTCAGACCCTCGCTCTCAATCAAGGGAAGAAAGAAGATAGAAGTCCCGCTTCACTTGCTTCCTGTAGCCAGATAGATAGAAGGGATTCTAAGGCATTCTAATGAAAGAATTAGGGGTATAAACAAAGACAACAACAAGACAATGGAACTAGATAAGACGAAAAGATGATGAACCAGACTAAATGTTAGTGTGTGTTATAAATGGTCTGATTGTCTACTATAGAGGAAGCAAGCTGGATCAAACAACGTGAGACTTGCTATATGCTTAACACATGCAAGTCGAACCTTCTTTGAACGGCAGCAATCACAAGCAAGTGATTGAATGAGCGGGGGTCTTGGATGGAATAAGATGGGGTTCGACTCCCTACGCCCCGATGTGGCTAAACATCCTGCAAACGCAGGTTCCATTTTTTGTCTGTATATGGCCAGAAAACGTCGCTTACTTTAAGAAATTTATGCGAGTACTGTTCCGGTAACTAGCGTTCCCTTGCCTCCTTTCCTTTCAAATTCATTTGGAAATCGGTTGCGCCGTCCGAGGTTAAAGATTTTTGTTGGGTTGCATACCTAAGCGGGATCTTAACAGTGAATAATTTGATCCTTCAAGGAATTTCCCCTTCCAAATGTTTGCTATGTAGGGGTGTCAGCAGGTCGGGGTCCTACCCGGGCCCGACCCGACCATTTAATAAATGAGCAAGTCAAATGGGTCATAGGACTAAGGGCGGGCCACATTTTAAGACTTAACAGTCTTAATGGGTCAAACCCTAGTCAAGGGGGGTCCGACCCTCCCGACCCGTTATCCCCTATTCCAAAATGAAATTTATGAATCACACAACAATAAATAAAGATAGTAACAAGGTAGTTTGATGCCTTTTTTAATTAATGTATATAGACACATCTCACACTATATTTCACTAGAAAGGGTTTTCCAATCCAAACAATCTATCACACCAATCCACCCAATTAATAATATTGGGACACTAACAGATCCCCCCGACCCAACCCATTTCTCTTTTCAAATGGGCCCAGTCATCTTCTTGAAGTCCACTTTGACCTGGTCCAATTCATTTACCTACTGGACCCTAACAATGATTCAAGGAGGGTCCAGCCCAAACCCGGCCCATTGACAACCTACTTTTTTTGAGTAACCAAGAGTCAGTTGATCACATTTGTATTCATTGCCCTTTTGTTATTCCCATTTGGTCCTTTTTCGAGACTTTCTCCATTCTTCCCATCCTTCCCGTCTCTTTCAAAGCTTTTATTGAAAGATGGGGATCAAGGTCCTTTTCTAAAAAGGTCCAAATTTTGTGGAAATCAGTGCCCTTAACAGTCACTTGGACAGATTGGAAAGAGCACAAAAGACACATTTTTTAGTATAAACTTTTCCCTGTAGATCAATCATAGAGCATTGCAAAGGTTGAATCATATAATGGGACTTGGTTACCAAAGATCGTGCAGGACTGCCTGATTTCTTTTTTCAAAAGGGCTAAAAATCTAGGTTGTATTATAATGAGAATCATATCCCTTTGCTATTGGGTTTAATGTTGGTTGTATTTTCTTGTTGGTTGTTGTTTAGCCCAACTCCACTTTGGGCCAACTACTTTCCCTTTCTACATTTTCCTATTTTTCAATAAAATTCTATTATTCTTTAGAAAAATAGTAGTCTTTTCTGATGCAAATTACGTGTAAGACCCATATGGATCACCAAGCCAAAGTGGATGTGATGTATTCTTAGGTCCAAATTTAATGTCGTGGAGTCCTAAAACCATAGACGGTGCCCCATTCTATAGTACTAAGTCTAATTCTCAACACTTGGCAAATATTGTATTTGAATTGTGATCGATCAAAGCACCATCAGATGAACCAATTCTCTTTTGTGACGACTTAAGCGCCTTTAATCTCGCAAGAAATCTAATTTTTTGCACACACACAAAACATATTGAAACCAAACAACATTTTGTGCATTAAAGGGTTAGAATGCAAGATCTTTTAACCAAAGGTCTCCACTCAAGATTTCAAATGTTGCAATCCAAGCCTACTATTTTTGTGCGTCCCATTAGCTAAGAGGGAGTATGAGAGAGAACAATCCTTCAAAAGGAGGGAAATCTCCCTCTTAACATATAGTTAGAAGGCAGGATTTTGTTGAAAAAAAATGCACATACTTTGGATTAACCAGCCAACATCTTTATTCAATGTCTCTACACATCGAGATTTCTGACGTTTTGGTCAAAACTCACTATCATTGTGCATCCCATAGTTTATGGGGGAGTACAAAATATTTGGGTCCTATTTCAGTAGGAGAATCTCCTTCTAAACAAATTTCCATTACCGTGACATTGCATTCTTAGAGAACTACTCGTTGATTGTAATCATCCAAGACAAGATCCCTTCTAGTAAGGAGATAGGATCCCTAAACCCTTGATTGTAGGTTATCTCTCGATCTTAGCCCTCTAATCTAAGTCTTGGTATATTAACAAAAGCACTCCACAACACAGGAGTTGTGAACCTGAGCTTTGCCTACCATCCTACATAGCAAACAGCAAAAAGCTCATTATAATGTTCTATTTAATCTAACCCACTCATTCAAAAAAAAAAAAAAAATGTTCTATTTAATATTAATATCTATCAAGCAAAGATGTCTAATCAACAAGATGGCATTGATGGTTAGAGCTGCAATTCATCATCATAGCAATTTCCCATCTATCTAGCATGGTTAGGGTTGTAATTAGTGGCCATAAATGGCATATTCAAAATTTAAATTCATGGCCAAACATAATTAATGAGCATAAAAATGATTTGACAATTTATTACCCCTTATAATTTTTTCTCCATTAAGTACTTTAGGGCATGAATTTAAATTTGTATTATGACATTGATTGGTATTTTAGTTGCACTTAACAATTGAGCCATTAAGTACATATAAAATTTGAATTAGGCTACACTCTTTAATAACCCTCTCTTTAAATATCCTATGTAAAGAGATTCATGGTAACTCGATCACAACAACTCAAAAAACCATTCTCCTTTTAGATTCTCAAGCAATAATAATGTACTCACTACATAAAAAAGCACTTAAAAGTTTACAGAGAGAGAGAGAGAGGGGTCCAATTCCATGAATCCATACTCCCTATCTCAAGGGAGAAAAAGTCTAATATGTATTTATAGGTCCCCCTTTCAATGAGGGGAAAGCAGGAGAATGCAAAGGATTCCCCTCCTCCCTTCTTTGGTATTTACTAAAAAATTGTTTCCCTTAGAGAGGGAGTCGAAACCATGGTTTTCCCTCCTTCGTTGCTCCATTCTTTCATTCTTTTTCCTTTTACCTTTTTACTTGCGATTACCAAACAAGATACAGGAAAATTCCTTAGCAGAAGTATCCCCTACTCAAGGGAATCGCCTAAAAAGCTTTCTCCTCATCCAAATGCAGTCAGTGTTTTTGGATTCTTTAGATTTCTAAAAAAAATACACCAATATTAATGTAGGACACGTAGGCCCAATTAGTGATTTTATTTTATTTATTTATTTTATTATCTCCATGAGATTACGATTCTATTATTTGTTAGTTTCCTAGTTTACTTAGATCTTCCTTCCCAAATGTAATTAGGAGTCTTAGTTGGATTCCTTCCCTAAGAAGGTTTCCTTTTTCTTCTTTTTTCCTTTCATACAAGGTTTACTATAGGGAGAGAAAACTCCATTCACGTTGATACCTATGGAATGAAATCAAAAGTTTTATCTCTTTTCTATCCATCTTCTTCTTCTCCTGCCTTTGGCTGCAGGCTTATCTTCTTCCTCGCTGTCTCGATGAAGACAATAGGGACCCCCATTAGCTGGATCGCTCTGCCAGTGAGCATCGATCCCGCATCAAATATCAATCAATGTGCTGATATGTGTTGTCATACCATACAATATATATCAGTTTTTCGCAATCCAACACAGGTGATGTGTTGATACTTAAAACCATGGTTGCATGGCATCTTTGAAATGAACAACGGATGAAGTGTCAACATGTACTAGCATGGTTACTAATGTCAGACTTCTTAAAACATTGCAAGATTCATCTAATTTTAACATCTTTGTACTTCAAAGATATTATTTCTTCTCTTCAAGTTCAAACAAATATTAATACATTTGCCATTCAAATTTTTGGTTTAGCTTAGAGTTATTTTCGCTTTCCAGTATTTTAGATAAACAAGGTAGTTATTCAAATTTATTCACCACTGCTTAGAATTGTGAATCCTATTCTTCTGGATTTGACAAATCCAACACCCCCCAAGGGTTATAACTCTCATACATGTACGCATACTCATGCACCTTTGCAGTAAGCTAGTCTCAAGATTCAATTTTCATAAACAAAAGACTTTTTAGTTAAGAAGTCTCAAAAACATAAAAAAGATTGGAAAATTTTAGGTGAGAAAAGTTCCTAGGAAATCAACACTCACAACCACACCGTCATTAATTTGATGCAAAATAAGAGCATCTCCAGATAAGCAGAAGAAAGACTAGGGAAGATGCTCCCAGGCTCCAGATGTTGATGCCAGATGAGGTTTGATGTATCCTTCAGTTGATAAAGCACAGTATAGATATAAGCATTAACAGGATACGGTGGGTCTCAAAAGTTAAAACAGAAATAAAAATATTTTTTGCAAAATAGAGATGAACATTGATGTCCAAGATCAATTGTTCTTTATAGATAATAAACATCATGACAAGGTAAACGAATTTCAAACCCAAGGACAAGGATAGTCCAACAGAAAGAAATAGATAACAGAAGTTAACCTTCAAAATGTTGCCTCTCTTTTTGTCAAGAACAAGTCCCCTGACCATGTATTTCCAGTCAAATGACCATCCCAATAACTGTAGGAAAAAAATGAAACACGTGTGATTACTACCACTTCAATCAACACTAAACAACAGAACAAATTGGCATGGACTCAAATAATTAAAATTCAACAAAATATTCAGTTCACGTCAGTTAAATAAAGGTATGATGCACAGAAGAATGAAGATCAGTTCGTGACAGAAAGAAAACAAGAGATTAAGATGTAAACACACCTCTTGGGGGTAACCCAAATTATAGACCAGTTTCCTGATTGTGCCATCATATGCTAAGGACTCAAATGTTTCAGGCATGTACTGTGCCAAGGTGTAATCCATGTCAAATCCAACAGCAACGATACTCTTCATGTTTAAAGATCTGTTACAAAAGATCTGTTTCCCCAAAGGAATTTTGCAACCCCATGCAGGAGATGACCAAATAAATTGGTCCCGACCACTTTCATTGCAATTGGCATGTTGGAACTGCAGTGTCTTGCTCTCTACTCCAGACTCACCCATTGTATAACTGGATAGCAACCGATCAATACCTGATGATCATTGTGTACTGATATTAGTGCCAAATAGTGAAAAAGACAAAATTATATCATCAACTAGAAAGCGACCAGTTGAAGAATAAAATCTAGCATTCATCCCACACAATGATGCATCAAAACCAAAACAACATCACTATCAAAACAGAACAAATGCAATAGCCAGTCATCAATTAAGGCAGCGAAATGCAGCTGCGGCATGCATCAAACCTACCACCAGAATCCCTACAACTCAACACAATTCAACACTAAAAACGAGCTCAGAATCAATAAAACCTCGTCTCCTCCTATTCCTCCTCCTCAGAAAGCGATCCTCGCCGCCTTCGGCAGTGCTGGTATTTAGGCAGGAGGAACCAGAGAGGTTGGAACTTAACCTACTTGGGAAAAGGAGAAAAAGAACGGACGAAGAAGAAGAAGAAGAGGGTTCGAAAGATGAGAGAGAGGCGAGGGAAAAGGCAAAGAAAGGCCTTTTGGAAATCCTCATCCTGGGTTTAAATGGGCATCTGGGGAGGGTGAGTAGATGACAAGAATCGGATACTGGAATCGTCACGGAAGGAGTTGGTGTAGTTGAAGCAGCAGACGACATCTAATTAGACGTTATAAATGGGAGAATTGGAATCGAATGCGTTGGTGCTTGGAAAGGGAAAGAAAGAGAGAAAGGAGCATTGGAATCGTGATACCCATATTAGGGAATCATGTGCAAATGGCGCTTCGATTCTGGGAACCAGCCACTTGCTCCCAGCAGATTGGAATGGAATGAAAAGGAATTGCAGAGGGATGGGAAGGGAGGGGAGGGAGGGGACAGAGAGATTTGGATGCCCCGTGCCACGTGGACTTTGGCGGGAAGACGTGACGGATGGTGTAGCTGATAAAGTGAGTGAGGCAGGAGAGACTGAGTCCGCTGTCGTCACTCGTCACCGATCTTAGCTTCGGATTGGAGAAATGATCCGTAGCACGTACCTCGGCAGCGGGAGTTAGATTTGAGGAGCCACGAATAGTTATATTTTAAGAGGCATAAATTTTGTTGAACTCATTTTGCCCTTATTTATTCAGAAATTGATTTATTTTTTAGTAAATCATTTCACTTATCGATTTACAGGATAGGTACATTGACCGAATCATTTAAAAATTAGTATACCGTTTTTTTGAAAATCCAAATCGGTACACCGATCAGATCATTTTACACATAAATCGATTCAATTTTCAGTGATTCGATTCACTTATCAGTGCATCAGACAATGAACCGATTTATTAAAAAAGTGAGCTGATTTCTTTAAATAGAGGCAAAGTGAAAATCTGAAAAACCTATATCTACTAAAGAATATGTTTGTGTTAGAATGGCACCTTTTTAGAATCCTTCACTAATTACATTCTTCGATCCACCGGTTTAACTAACACCATGTCTACAAAAATAAGGAAATATTTAAATTATTAATTTAGAGTTTAATTAAATAAATTGGGTTTTATTTTAAATAAATCTAGATCTTCATCTAGTAACCCAACCTAATTATAAATATGAAAATTAAGTTTTAATTTATTTGAATTAAGTCACTCTTGATTAAATTAATTTAATTATAATGATATAATTGGATTGAGTCAATCAAATAAATAGATTGTAATTTTATAAATAATGAATTATTATTTATTAGAATACCAAACTCGGGAATTTTAATTTAAGTTATTTTTAAGTGATCACTATGAATATGAAAATGTATAGCTTCACAATCCTACTATATATTCAATAAAGTTATTATTTAAAATTAAATTGAGTTGCATAATTGATCTAATTAAATAATTGAAACGTTTGTATTTTCTAACATATCATATCAAAGTAATGAAGATGATGAGTGATAAATTAACATATTCATATAATCACAATCACATCACAAGACATGATTATTAATGATCACAATATCACATATTAATAAATTTATCATTTGATCTAATTTACTATATTATTTATTAGTATTTTATATTATTCATTTATAAGTTACTATTTATTCATCACATTGATTGATTAGTGTGTGAAATAACATCAATATGTCCTTCATCAATTATTTAATCGCATTCTAATTTAAAGAGAATAACAATAATTTAAAATTAGTAGTTATTGAATATTGATGCGTCTATTATAATAAACAACTCTCGACTAAATTTCTTTATCCATTTAGTTTAAACAAATGAATAGACAATCATAGGAATAATTCTAATGTGATTCTTACCATCAACGGGTAATCTCATCTATCTGAAGTTGATTTTATAAGTTCTTATTCTCTAATTATTTATATCATAAACCATATTACTATATTATTCACTCCAAAATCTAACATGTTTTCAAAGTTCTCTCTTTCTTCACTTTAGACACTAGAATTTTATTTGATCTTTTACTGACAAGATAAAATCGTCTCAAATAAGTCTTTTTGAATTTATTAATATCAAAACTATCCTTAAACTACTCATAATTCATTTGTTTCTATTTTTCAAAATTAAATCACTCATCTAACATAACATTGCACATCTTTAATGCTTCTTTGATTTTTTTTTTCTTTTTTAACTTATTGAATGTGTTTTGTGTGAGTATATATTTAATAAAATTAATTTCTTAAATTGTAATTTAAAACTACTATTATATTCATACAGCCATGACTATATTCACGGAGACTGACTGATTCGGAATTATGGATGGCGTTACGAGAGGAATGGAGGATGGAAAGCTGCTTTTGGCGATGACAAATGTGAGGATGAGATCGTCTTTTTCGAATTCCCAACTGAAAAACGGCCAAAGGCTCTTTGGTCACAAAAGGGCCAAAAAGACGAACAGCCCCTCTGTCGCCAGTCTCTTCTATTGGTTTCATATAAAATTTATTAAAATTATTTCTCTTTTTATAACTTAGATTTATTATTTTAAATTACTTAATTTAATTTTAAAAAATAATAGGAAAGTATGATAATTTCAAGGACAATTGATCCATCTATATAATTTTTGAGGATTATCAAGTGAAATTTGTTAAAACATTCAAACTTTTCAATTCAAATGACTGTCAAACATATCTTTTAAGTGTAAAAATATTTTTTAAATAATATATAATGTTATTTAAATATTAAATGTGTAATATGAAATTAGACGGTGGACTACAATACTGAAGTTAAGTTGTGAAAATTTCCAAGAAATTAAAATAAGAGATTATTTCGTCTTATTTAGTATAAATGTATTAAAATGAACTTATTCAATAATGTTTTACTGTCATGAATTTAAAACTTAGAATGGTAAGACATGCCCTCCATTTTATACACTTTAAAATTTGAATATTCTATTATTTTAATAAATGAGTAGTGAATGTTTATTTGATGGATTCTAAAAAGTATCGATGCAAAGTTTGATACTCTCAAAGTCTCAATTATAAGAAATGATCTATTGTCAATCAGTTCACAAAAATTGGACTAAACTTTTAATGGCAACTTTCCATTTGAATTATTATGTTTGAATATAATTAATATAAAAGTAAACTCTAACGACTTTTTGCTCATTTAAATATTATAATGGACAATTTCTTTTAGATTATTATATTTAAAAAAAAAATACATTAGAAAGATAGAATAACATAGTTCCTCCGTCCTAAAACACTTGTCCTATATGCATTTTAAAATTATCTTAAATTACTTGTCCTATTTCTCTATTTTCATATTAAATCAAAATTTTAACATTTTTTATTAGCTACAGATCACTTTCTAACGGATGGGAAGACCACATTCTTTTATAAGCTTTGACTTATCCATATGCGATATTCTTTAATTATTTCACACCTCCGGCTCTCATTGTCTCAATGATACAATGCTTCGCAATTAAGAAAACATTATTGAGTAGTAACTATACAAGACATCGTCCAGATATTTTTTTATTATCAGGTTTGTATTGACTTATAGAATTTATTAATAAGCTTTTGGCGCGCTTAACGTAGAAACGATCCTTAAAAAATAAAAGAATTCTAAATAGGACAAGTATTTTAGAAGAGAAGGGGTATATGATAAGGTATACGATTGTGAAGACATTGGTATTAATATAATTGAAAAAATATTTTAATTTTATAAACAAAATTATTTGGTATTAATATTCTCATTCAATATTAGAGGTGAAACTAATCTTACGAATATATAAAATCACCTGCAAGCTTTGTAAGTAATAGTGGAACCAAATCCAAACCTTCTAGTCTAATCTTAGAAGGTTAGATGAACTGATCTACCCGTTGATATATTGAGAAGTACCAATTTCACTAAAAGTGAATCAATGCCTTTAATCATCTTTTAATGTCCTTTTCTTAATATATGTTCTAAAGTTAAAAATAACTTTAATACCTTTAATTCTACCTAGTGCATTAAACGATAGAGTGATTGTACCAAAATTCTTCATTGAATATTCACAGAATCTTCCAAGCTACGTGTTCGGGTCAATTCTATTTTCTGATAGTACGCGTTTCTCCATGACAATTGGACTCAATTTTTTTTCCAAAAGTGATAAAAGAATAAATGGAATACAGCGAAAAAGAAACCCTGAAAGTAACTAACAAACTTTTTTTTTTATTCAAAGAAACCTGCCGCCTTTTCATTTGTGATGAACTTTGGTAAAATTTTGAATACATGACGCCACCTATCACATGTCAATATTGTTTTACTTAAGCAAAATAGATAAAAAAATTGAAATAAAATATTACAAGCTAATTTAATTTAATAGTTAATAACCCTAAAAAGTATTATATTATTTATATCAAAATTGAATTATGCAAACCTACGGCACAATTACATACAAATTTATCCTTAAAAACTAGATAGATTTTTAGATGGTAGACTTGTAACAATCAAGTTTGGAATTGACCTTGCCATCCAATTATCAAGAGGAACAAGCATCAATGGTACCATTTTAATTGTTCTATTTTTGTCTTCTATGCCAATTTTTTTAAAAAAAAATATGATATTCTTTTCTACCTTTGTATTTGGAATGAAAAAACATGTGGACTACAATGCACAGCATAATGTTCTAGACTTCTAGTGGTGCATGTGGAACATTGATTATGCATGTTCATGGTTTATCGAATATCCATGGAACTAAAATATTATAATAATGGGAAGCAAAGAAATTAATTACATTAATTCTTTGAGTAATAAAACAAATTTGTTGATTAATTCAAATCCACAATATAATTATAAACTTTGATGCTCATTTATAAAGATTCATGTAGAATGGAAATTTTGCAAGAACACTCAGTTGAATGAAGAAAATAACACCTCGTTTTATAAGAAAATTAAAAGCAAAAAATTTAATTTCAATATTTTTTTTTTCAGAATCATTTTGTACCCAGTAAATATATTGACTTTTTAAGACTATTTATATTATCGAAAATTCTTTCTCATTCCAATACCAAACAGCCAGTAAAAATCATAAAATCAAAACATGGAATGTAAGAAATTAAATTTCAAAATATATTTTGAAGGATGCTTGTTGGAATTTTAAAATATAAAAAAATTTAGATGAATGTTGAATGAATTCTCCATTTTCAGTTATTTTATAGCTTCTGATGCTATTCCAATTTAAGTATTTTATATGAGTTAGGTTACTTAAATATATTAATGAGATATATTATTAGACAGATCGTGGATCCCACAAATATAGGTTTACTTGATAAGTGATTATATGGGTACGGAGTATATAAAATTTCACTAAATGAGAGGTCCAAATATCAGCTGATATGTATCGTATCGGCCGATATTTCAGCTGTATCATATCGGCCGTTTTTGTAAAAAAAAAGGAAGAAAGAAAAATATTAGTCGATACCGAATTTTGAATCCCTGAGTAAATCAATTGATGATCCAAATCATCTAATTTCCGCTCTTAAATTTTGATGAGTATGGATTGAATCAAGGAATAAAATCAAGATAAGATTTTATACAAAATTTATTCATATAGTCCTATTAAAGTCAATCCTAATGGGCTTCACTTTGCTTTATAACAATTATGGTCATTTTTGCAATTAGAATTCTGGCAATACCCCTTTAAAATTAGAAACTCCAAAGCTTTTGAATTACTAATGCGTGTAGAAAATGTGATTTACACCTAATAAGTAGAATACGTATAAAACATGTAATTCGTTCAATGTTAGCTATTGCTTTAATGGAGAGATGATACAAAATATGTAGTTTAAAGAGATCAGTGCCTATTTTAATAGGTTGACTAAATAGATAGTAGCCTTTGCTTTCTAAAATCGAAAACCTGTGGGGCTGTGGGCAATTTAATTTTTGATATCTTAATAAGTATAAATTTCATTAAAATAAATTTATTTTTAGCTGTTGATTTTTGAACTCTTAAAAAATATGATTATTCAAATTTAATAGATTTATTTTTTATGAAAAATAAAATACCTTTCAAATCCACTTATGAAGTCCAAGGAAATTATTGCCTAGATCAAAGGGCCCTTTTACCTTAATAGTGATTTATTAAGTTATTCAACTACAAAAATTTAAAACATTTGCAATTGAATTGATATTCACTGTTAACGAAAATTACATTTCACATGTTAGAGTAGCGATTTTTCAAAAATTTCGTATTCTACTTAGGGTGTTGATTAAGTATTAGACACGTTTTCTACAGCAGTATTTGATAGTGTCGAGACAATTATTTATTTTTGATATTTTGCAGATATAATATATTTTTAATTTTAATAAAAATATTTTTTAAATCAATAAAGTCGTATATTACTAATATATCACTGATATGTATATCACCAATACAACAATATTTAAGGGCAACAATTCCAAACTGAAATTTGGACCATTATTTGCTAGTTCTAAAATAAAAATATATATATATTTTTTATATATAACATGAGTATTTCCACTTTAGATTAGAAGTGAGTCTAATCTTAAAATACGTGTAAACCTTCTAATCTAAACATATTGGTAAGTACATGAGGAGTAACTCCATGGAGAGTGACTCAGAAGAATTTGAATGTAAATCGAATTCAAGACCTTCCTTCATAAAAGGAGTTTCTTGATTGTCAACTCAACTCCCTCTAAATTTATAATTTTTTACTTACGTCCAAATTTCAAAATGAATCTTTTACTTCCTTACTCTAATGAAGTCTTAATAAAGCTGAATTATATGGTGTGTTATAGTGTATGGAAGAAGAATAATATAAGTATTAATTACCTTAAATTGCAGAATTGTGGTGGAGTTAGAAGGAGAACTACTTGAATTATATGGTATTCATCAAATACTTTATTATTTCAAATCAACACGACTTGAATTACTTTATTATTGTATTGCTCCATTATCTTCTCTGATACTGAAATGTGGATGAATGTGAACCAGCGTTTGCTTGCTGTGCTGCATACAAAATTGAGATTTATATTTTAAAGTTAATACCATAAAGTTATAATTATTATTGTTAAAGTTATTTCTCTTATTTATATAGTTGAATTTAACAAGTTTTTTAAAATCTAGTTACATGGCATCTTTGAACTCAAACATATCTTTTTATTAACTGGACTGCAAGCTCTTGTACAAACAACAAACATATAACATTATAGTTAAATCTATAAAAAAATTAAAGAATAAAGACTTTAACCAGCATTTCTAATATGGCCAATTTTTTTATTGGATAGTAATAGGAACATCAATATCTTCTATAATAAATTATATTGGACTTAATTTTTTATTTAATTTGTAGTGACCCGACCCTTATTTAAGATTAATTTGGGCCAATTATTGAATTTACACGTGTGAAATGGGTAAAAGACCGCCTGTGGGCCCCAATTTTACCTGCCATGGACTCTAAAAACCTGGACTTGGGCTGTTAGAGTGTAGAAGAACTTAGAGAATTGAATGAAGTAAAAGTTGGTCCGACCGAGAAGATTCAGCGGCCCGAGCGACGGATCGGTCAGACCGGTGATTGGTGTCGGTTCAACCTTCTGAAAGCAGGAAATTTGACAGAGAAATCAGTCTGCGTTGGTACGAACGGCAAGGAAATCGGTTTGACTGACAGTATCGCTGCAACCCACGAAGAACCTTCTGAGAACCAAGAAAATTACTTGATTTTTTTGGATTAAAAATGAACGACAAGATACATATTTTAATTTAATATATTTAATCTAACAACGAATATGCATCAAATGAAAATTATAAAAGAATGTTTTTAAATTTAAAAAATAATTATAATGAGTTATATTAAGTGAATCACACGTGTAGCCCTTTAATGTTCCAAAAAAAACTCAAACATTTTACTGTAGAGGTGCAAAAAACGCCCCGGCCGATATGATTCTCTTTTTTAATTTTTTTAAATATCGGTATTATTTTATTATTTCTGAATTAAAAAATATAAAACACAGAAAAAGAAACTGTTTTTTTTTTTTTTTTTTTTAAATTTGAAAACATAAATATCGGCTGATATCGACTGATATCTATTTTGACCCGGACCCATCATCATTTTGGTTTTTTTTTTTTAAATACCTATATAAATCATATCGGCTGATATCGGACCGATATATATGCCGATATATAGGCCATATCGGCCGATAAATAGGTTGTACGGTCGATATTAAACGGCTCTTAAAAACCGATATATATCGACAGATACGTTTCGTATTGGCCGATACTTGTACCCTGTTTTACAATGTTGCCCTTGAACAAATATGTCAACCATGTGGTCATATGTCCAGCCCCATTTGATTCATTGCCGCCCCTAAAACCAGGGAAGCGACGTTCGCAATATGTCATTTCTATACTTTAATCACATTTGCACCATATTCATGTACGGTTCAAATTTGAGCCCTCTAATTTACTATTTAATGGGCCTTGTTTGGGCCCATAGACAGGACCGAAAGAGTAGAAGCAACAGAGCCATCTCACTCAGGTCAATTCATATGGGCAACTATAGCCTACAGCTGTGATTTTACATGCTTTGAAAGCAACATTCCTCACCACAAGCATCTGAATTCTGATTCATCTAAACTAAATATGTAAGTTAATAGTTGCCACCAATTGTAATTTAAAATTGCAAGCTATCCATTCTTGAGTTCCATCAGTTGAAAAAGTTATACTCGGAATTACGTGATTTTACATGTAGAGACGATATTGCATTTGACCCAATCCTTTGTTTATTTTCTATCTTTTTCAAGATGTGATTCACTTCTGCTTTTGTTATTTTGTTACTTGTTTGATTACGTCAATTTTTAAAATAGGTGCGTCATCTTTTCTTTATTCCGTTGTCTTTTACTAAAATCCTCTGATCATTATCTTTAATGCATCTTTTCTGCTCTCTTGCATCTGAACAAGTTTCTAAATTCTTTTTTCACCTTCTCTGTACAAATCATTATAGGCTTCATATATTTCTTACAATTTTGTTAACAATATTTCATGCTATCATATAGTTCTCCTTATCTACAATCTTTCTTGTTTTTTTTTTGTCATATTTTAAATTGATTTTCTTTTTCATATAAAGCTCTTTCCACCTCAATATTCCACTAAATGTGTCCTTACGCGGGTCTATTATAGCTTCCTTAGTTTTATTCAAAATCTCTTTGGATATTTTTTAATGAGCCTAGATATCATATCCCACATCTCATTAAAATTTAAATCATCCTCTCACTCTACGATATTAAACACCTTGTCCTTTAAAATTTCTATTTTTTCTTCTCTTAAATTTCACCATTTAATTTTTGTGATTATTCTCAATAAACAAGCCTAAAACTAAAAATCTATATTATATGAAATGAAAATAAAAGTATTCAATATGCAAAACTAAAGAGAGGTGACATATGTATCTCATGGTTAACAAGAGCAATCTCAATCGGGTAATGTAAGAAGCTATTAAGTAAAAAAGCAACAGTGTTGATCGAGAGAGAATAAATGGAGGTGAAGTAAATCCGAGAGAATAATAATGCAATAAATGCAGTATTTAATAATAATTAAGACGATGAATATTGATTAATGATGATCAGGCTACAGTAAGGTCCTTTCTCAAGGTGTTTATCTCTTTCCTTACGGTGAGTAAATGGTCTTCAATTACTACAATTTTTTTCTCCCCTAATTTTGGACTTAATTAGAGACGAGATCCATCGATTAAAGATCCTAATTGATGCAAATATTGTTAGGGATTAGATCCAACCCACTCACACAAATCACAGATTCACAAGCACACATCAAGCAAAACACAGAGAACACAGGACATACGTGGTTCAGCACTCTAGCCCACGTCCATGGAAAAGTGTAGATTTTATCTATAGAGAAAGAATACGTAGATAAAAGATTTGGAACCCCTGACCCCCCTTACTCAAATTCTCCTAGTATCTTCTCTCGTGTCTCTCTCTATCTTCTTCACTACACCTCTGCTGCAAAGGCCCTATCGTGGCCTCGGAAGGCACTCGGCCAAAGGCCCTTCACAGCGCAGCAGCTCTCTCAGCTACATCTTCTTACCGTGTGTAGCCCCCAAACACACTGTCGTGTGTTCTTTTTTGTAGATGCTTGCAGTCGGTAGCTTTCCCCCTTTTCAGCCGAACTCGACTATTGAAATTGGCAATTGCTGTGTATCACAAACATAGCAGTTGTTATGTTCCTTTTCAGCCGATACATAGAAGTTTCCTAATGTAATTAGGAGTCTCAAATTTATCCATTGCCATGTTTTGCCATAGTCCTTTCCTAGATTTTCTGCCTTAGAAAATCAAGGACTTGTTGAATCAAGCCACCGTCAACAAATATGATAATTTTTTTTAGGTGTTGAAGACATCTAAAATCTTCTATATTCAAACAAGAGAATATTAAGTAAAATTCCATATACATACAGACCTTTGCAAACCACGAATATCAAGTGATTAGAACGATGGTAATAGATCTTGACTTCTTAATTTTAGGTGTCTATGGTGGGAAAGAACTTCATAGTTTCTTTAGAAATCGATCATTTAGTCTCTCTCTTTATGCACACACAAAAATTTTAGTGTAATTTTCCATCCATAATTACATATTGGAGAGAGAATTGGAGAGTGAAGATTATTGCCAAAAGAGTGTAGCATTTGCTCATTTCAATCTTAGATTTTCTATATCACGGCTCAAGTATTTGTTTAATTTTATAAGGAATTTTGTCATTGCATAATTTTATTTTTGAACGGTAACAAGTATAAATATATTAGAAGAGAAATAAGAATAATAAAAAGATGGAATCGATGGTATCTATCTAATCTATGAGTGTTCATATCTATAATTTGATATAATAAAGCTCTGGCATGAAGCGCTAGTGTTGAGGCTTATCTTGTTTTAAAAATATTAAGATTATGATTATAACCACTAATTGAATTAATACTAAAAAAGAGTATGCATGGTAATTTTTGGTGCATTTGTAGTTGGGCTTTTATTTATCAGAATTAACCATTTTTTAAGGGGTTATTTTCATTTTTTAACCATGAAAATAAGACACTTTTTTCAAATTTTAGGGGAAAAAGTTTGAAGTGGATAAATACCTTTCACATTTGAGGAACTTATTTATAAACCTATCTTAAAATCACAAGTTCACAAGCAATGCAAGATTCAAACCAAAAAGTGATCGAAACAACCTTTTTTGTTTCTTGAAAAAGTAAAAAAGAAATTGAAAGAGATTGATACTATGGTGTGTTGGTCAACTGATACGATCGGCCATTTAAAAGGGATGTATAGCCAAATCCATAAGTGTCAGGATGATGTGTTATGTCACACCTGAAGTTTTTATTCCTAAGATGGAATTGAGGCTTTGATGATGATGATAATGAGCTTATGAGGTTTATTAATGATTAATTGTCTAAAATAGCAAAATAGTTTGGGCATGATCTATTAATGATGGGTTATGCCTAGTAATTGACATTATTATTGTTTTTATGATTTTGGGTTAAATGTAAGATGTTGTGGATTCAACTTTTGAATGCATTTATGTGTCATAATTTGGGTCATCACGAAATTAAATGATTGTAAATGATTTTTTGGTATTAAATGTGCCTATTAGAATCCTTATGGATGTTGGATTATCATTAATGATATTTTTAATTTATAGTTCACTTGGAATCCTAGTAAATTTTAAATTTGAGATTATAGGCCATATTTTTTAATGCTATTAAAATTGGTTGAGATACATAGTTTTAAGTAATTTGGTTGCCACCAAAGCAGCTCCAATTATGCAAACCTATGGATATGAAGTAAATTACAATTCATCCTCACTATTAGTTGTGAGATGATTGAAAGCATTAAACCTACAAATGACACGTATACCTCATTGTCATAATGGTTTAATTTAAATCATATCAATTTCTTAAAAAAAGTTGAAATGATAGTCACTTTGGTTTAGGAATCAGAGGTCTCAGATTTGAGTCCCGTAGTCACTTGATGCTTATGGCTGGTAGGGAGTTATGTGCATCTAGAGTTTTATCTAATGCCCTCATACTCGGAGAGAGATGAGGGTCTTGGATTTCTTCCTCATAAAAAAAATCAATGTTTGCACTTAGAGACAGGCTTGTTACAGTATTTGGGCCTGACAAAATGTTTTGCCTCCAAATTTGAGGTCCAACATAACAGTTGGACCTTAAAACGGAGCCTGAAAAATGTTTGGTCTTTCTAATGTTCCATCAGAACCTAAATGGTCTTTCTGAGTAGGTCCAGAAATCTTATATGTCGCTATTAAGTGGTGCATTTCATATTCACATTTGGGCCTAATATAAACATGGGCCTAGTTTGTGCCTTACATGTACAACATTGATAGAAAACCAAAATCTTGAGAGATGTATTTATGTCCAGGCATATATTTATAAGTCATGTAATCTCTTTTTGTTATATGTACCATAAAACATAAACAAAATGTCTGATTAAATATTAAATCAAAACAGTCAATCAATCAAAATATATTTTATCTTTGACAACCAGATAGAAGCAGTCACAGACGGAATGCACTATGTGGTTTCATCTCTGTTGGTCCAACAACTGAGATGATGATTGACACGAAGAAAGATGATCAACTAGACATGTTAGTTGCTTGACGAACACCTTAAAAAATATTGTATTTTTTTATGACCAAGGTATCCAGGCTTCTTAGAGCACTAGACTAATCCTTGAGGCATGTGTAGTGATCCTTTGGAGTGGAATGAGAATTGAACTTAGAACTCCTACTTCCTGAAGCGGGTTCTTGGCCATCACTCCAACTCCTTTGAGTTGGATAATCATAACTATGCATTTCAAGGCTAAGAGGGGAAAAGTGTGTAGCTCTGATTGTGATAAAATTTGTGAGACCCAGCAAGAGACATGTGGGTGAGACATGGGTGGGTGGAAAGGTGATCTATGTGGGCTCATAGAGTAGCTCAACATAAGGGTTGTGATCGAATTTCCCATTTGATGCCCTTAATGTGGGTGGGAGGCAGAGCACTCACAAAAATAATTTGTCAAATCTGAATATAAATGGCAACTTCAGATTGATGAGAATATGAGATAAATAACTTAATGACGAACATTTTGCTCTCTCTATCCATCTGCACATCTGTCTTCTAATTTGGCTTTAACTTCAAAATTTGTCAGCAAAAGGCACTTGAGACTTGAGACAGAAACGTGGGATAGATTTGCAGTAAATTAATCAGAGGACCTACAGGTTGAAGGAAATTTTTAATGAAAAACTTCAGAAATAACTGATTTTCTTGGCCTATAGGGTGTTACTTGGATGCAAGGAAATGAAAACTTGGATGTCCTTCACCAGTTTTGGCTTGAATATTCCTTTGATGCAATGTCATTAGAGATGCCAGTGGGCCTGTTTATCTGATTCGCCAGAGTATGCACCCAAATGGAAGAGTATAGACCATTTTTGAATGCCCTATTTACATCCTAAAGGATGACAATGGATCTGTTTATCAAATTAACTAAGGGATCCTAGCTGTTGATTCATTTTAGAGACGAAACCCCAAAGATTATTATATTTTCTTTCTATTAATTCCTTTCAAGGTTTCGATCTGGACTCTGGGATTTATCTGAACTTTCTCAATGAAAATATCGATGGGAGGTCATAATCCCTGTCCAACCAGTTATAGCCCTATTAATTAAATATGTCCTCTCCTGATAAGAGAAAAGCAAAAGCAAATTGTGGGCAAATCCAGACTCTCAGCATTGATATAGGCACCAACAAAAGCAACACACTGATCACCCGAAAGAACTGTGAGAAATGAAAAGAACAGTGACACTGTATGAACCAGACCTATAAACCCCAATCCTTCAGTAACTGAATTCTGGTTTTGTACATCATGGTGACCATGAACATTCATCGAAGAATATGGATTTTGAGAGGCAAAATCAAGCGGTATTCACATGAACAACCTGCATGCACAAACCCAGAATATAAACTTCCATCTTTATGTTAGTTTTGAATAGTGACTCAATTGCTTTACTATTCTCTCAAAAAACTGCCGCGAGATGCTGAAATTTTTAAAATGCCATGTACTACTCGGATAATGAACGATTGAGAGCGCCGTATCTTTGAATGTAGTTACGCATATTATATTCTTTTTCTTGGATGAAAATTTCCTCTGAGTACAGTCTCGTTGCTTCAGCTCACCATTCACAGTTGCACTCAGATGACTTCATGAGAACTTGAAGATCAAATACACTTTGATGTTAAAAGGCAGTTGCATTCAATATGTTGGGCTTTCTAAGTTGTTCACACTACTTTTCACCTTCTACAGATGATTAGAAAGGAAATTTATTGCACACAGTAATTACCACTCCATTCATCAATAACGTTTCAAAATATGGCATGGCTTCTCAATTTTTTTTTTCATATTCTGGTGGCTAGAGTTTGCCCTTATATAATGCAGACATTATTTTAGTTATATATCTCTTTTACAGGATAGAAAACAAATGAACAAAGGCCAATTCCCTTTCATTTCTTCAAACAGTACTCACATTGCTATTATCAAAGAGCTCTCTGGGATCATGTTGATCTGTCAACCATGTTCTGTTGTAGCTTTAGCTGCAAGTGATTTAATGTGACAATATACTAATTTTTCAAGAAGAGTTAAGATAATGGATACCAGAATCATTTAAGCACTTCTGTAACATGATAATTTCATAATTTTGCTCTAGTAGTTATTCCTAGGGCAAAAATTATAAGAATGTATATGCCTGAAATTAAGACAGACATGCATGTATGGTATATACGAATGCCTATACTTTTGGCCTTCTAAGGCATAGACTGATTAGGTGAGCCAGAGGCTTGTACCAAATACAGGCGACGGCATGGAGAGCCATCCTCTGGGTGGGTCTGCACTGTTCTTGGCAGCTCCCTGAGCTTGTTGAACATATTTAGAGGGTCCTGCAATAGCCCGAAATGAGCATCAGGGTCTCCAATCTGTGAAAGCTTTACATGGGAGAACCCCAGAGACGGTAGGAGATGGTCGGGCCAATCGCTATAGAAGTGAAAAGTTGAATGGGAGAGAGCGTCGTCGAGGATTTGTTCATGAAGTCTGCAAGGAGTACTGTGTGAGTCAATGTACAATTAGCAGCTATGGAGTTGAGGACTTGCATAGCATGGAGATCAGAAAGGTAATATAGTAAGCCTTCAAGTACCCAAACTGTATTCCTCTCAGGCACAAATCCACATCTCTGAAGCTTCTCTAGCCAGTCATTTTCTCGAATATCAGCTGCCACTCTAGTAAGGGACTTGGCCATCATCTTTTGCTGCTGTTCCTCTGCAGATCCCATTGCCTCCTGAAGCAGGGTTGGGTTGCCTTCACTTGCAGCAGATTGGGGAAGTCCACTTCATAGACACTGCTTTCCTTCAAGCAACTTAGCCGGTATGCCCTCGCATCCATGCCTGTCGAGTGAAGAGACATTTGAAGTGTAATTTCCTACTATTGTCTTGACCAATGTCCAAAAATTCGCCGATCAATTCTCGAATTGACTCTGTTTGGCCGGGTTCTAACTGTCACTGCATTCTGATTAATATAAATTTGGAGAATTTTCAAGTTCTCAATTGAATCGTCGGACTCAAACATGGAAAATTTGAGATGTTGATTTTTGAACAAGGTCTTTTGAACACTGGCCTGGACTTGATCACTAAGTTTATGTAATGAACATAGTTTGACATTGCAAATTTAAGTCCATAATCAATCTCACATAGCATTTTGTCAATGCAATTCTATCATGAATTGTCCACTACTAACCTGCACCGAGGAGAACAACCTGCGGTTCTCCGCCTCCGAAAGATCTCAGTGCATCTTCGAGGTTGGAATCAAACCACAGGGTGCGGACAGCTAGAATCACTCCGGACACTTCGCGGGCATTGCCGAGCCAGTCTTTCTTAATCTTCTCATAGAGGCTTCTAAGGTAGCTCTCACCTGCAAGAACGTCAGCAAATGGGTCATGGATAACATGGTTCCAAAGTGCTCTTCCTGCTGCCGTCTGGCAAGCGCTTTGCTCCAGCGAGTCCCACTCTGTATCTATGACAGAATGGATTGATCTGACTGCTTCCTTCGACAATAACTCCGGTAGCTTCAGCTCCGACCACATTGGGTTGTGCTCAGGCGGCAATTTGGAGTCTTGTTCAGACATATTTTCTATAGTCATTCACTAGTGAGAGAGGGTGGAGGAGATAATGCAGGGTAATGAGAGACTTTTTAAGAGTGTTTTGGGTTGTGTAAGAAAAGGGAGGAATCGGAGGAGATAAGGAAAGAGAGCCACACAACCAAAGTTTGAAAAAAAGAAACCAAGTAATGTATCTAATTCTCTATGCTATCCTTATGGAAGGGAAGCCATCCACGCCCACATTTGATTTACTGAAGAAGAGGGGGAATCTAGGAAGTGTCCCGGAATTATTTTTAAATTTAGATTCGATTTTTTATCATTTTTATTTAATCAGATTAATCATGATAGGATAAAACATTCATTCATTGATTTGCTTTAATCTAAAATATAAAGACTACCATTATTCAATGAGTCTTATTTTTTATCATCATCTCTTCGAACACCCGGGTACGAAGAGATATGGTGAGTGGCACGTGGTATGAAGGTAAGACTCCCCTGATTTTGGTAGAGACAGATAGTGGTTGAGCTTCTATGATCTATATGGTTTGCACGTGGAGCTCATTTCGTCTCAACTACTGACGTTACCTTTATTATAAAAAACACACCTATTCTAGCGATTTTGTTATTTCCCTACCATTTTTTTTAAACTGCTTTAAGATAGGATGAAAATTTCTTGATGATTCTGTGGGTGTGATTCTGTACTCACTAAACATAAATAAGTAAATTTTTTTTTTGTCCGAGAGAAAGATGGAATCATTAAGGGTGTGTTGATAACTAGATTCAAGAACTAACCAGCAAGATAAAGAGGGGGGATATTAGGATAGATTAGAATTAGTATTAAATTAGAAATATCAATTTGTATTAAGGGTAGCGATCCTCCCACGGGAGGTTTGTGTAACCAGACACGGGAATTAGTGGATTTTTTCTTTTGCCCTTCGCATGAACAGTAAAATCGGACATTTCGCATGAATTATAAAATTTCGACGAGCCGATGTTACTGTTCATGTGAATTTTGGAGAGCCGGTTTACTGTTCATGTAAATTTTGGCAAGCAATGTTACTGTTTATGCAAATTTCGACGAACTGATTTACTGTTCATATGAATTTTGGAAAGCCGATGTACTGTTCATGCAAATTTCGATGAACTGATTTATTGTTCATGTAAATTTTGGCGAGTCAATTTACTATTCCTGTAAATTTTGGCTAAGCGATGTTATTGTTCATGCGAATTTCGCGATCCGATTTACGGTTCATGCAAAGGGTAAAATCGAGAATCTACTAATTCCCGTATTTGGTTATACAAAAAGCCCGTACCCTTGTATTAATTTCTTGATTGGAGATTGAGTCACTTTAAGAGTCCTAGATTATTTAAAATTAGAGTTTGAGTCGGTCTATCATAATTATATCTATAACTATATATTAAAGTGTTTAATGAATGAAATCATGCAATTAAGTTTAAAATTTATCTTTTGTCACATCCCTTTATGTTATGTTTGAATATTTAAGAAATAAATGCTGGTACAGTTGGTCCCGCCATCCCCCCCAGTTCTCATCAAGTCGGATCCTGTCACTAGTCATAACTCATAAGAGGATAAGATGCAAAAATTTCCAAAAAGAAAAAAAAACCACATATACAGATTTGGAAAATGATCTGTATTTAAGTAAAGAGTGATGACTTCTAAAAAAATATTCATTTTCTACTTCAAACCTTACTCTAAAGGAGAACCTGATTGTGCCCATTCATTTAACACAATTGAGATGAGCATTATGGTTGAGTTAGACATATTTAATTTATGGGTTGAATTGGATTGACCGGAAAAGATTCAGCTCAAATTCAGACCAAACTAGATTCACCTAAGAAAACCTAACTGGATCTGATTCGACCTTAATCAATCATAGATAGATATCTAGACATTGTTCTTTTATAAAATTTTATGATTTTATTTTTAAATTATTATTATCAAATCTCAAGATCAAGTCAACGAAGAACGTTATGCATATATACCGGGGTAATAATCTCAGCCTATACATATCGTATCGGTCAAGATATTTCAATTTTTAAAGTCTTGGTATATCGGCTGATACAATATGTATCAGCCGATATTGGTGATTTTTGTAAAAAAAAAAAGGAAAAAGAAGTTGATCGGCCGAGATATCGGCCGATATTGAGATTTCTACCTCTGCATATACATATTGGTTTCTCCTCTTTCTTACGAATACTGATGTGAAAATATGTTTAAAAATAAAGATAGTGTATTAGTTGCGCTTATTAAGGACATATTGGGTTATTGGGCTAGGGTCGAGTTAGATTGAATCATTGGGATAGATTGGGGTTGGGGTTGGACTAGGTCATGATAGTTGGGCTATGAGGTTGGGTTGGGTGGGTCTGGACTCAACCATGAAAGTAGGGCTGCAACTCGGGTTGGGCGGGTCGGAGACCTTAAAACCCAACACGACCCAACTTGAATTGTCAACCCGAATCTCACAACCCAACCCGACACGAATCGACTTGAAATCTGACCCGACCTGCATTTTGAACCGATTTTAGACTAATTTTAGCCGGGTCGGATCAGGTTGTATCGGGTCGAGGCGGGGTAACTTATAAAATCCTCAACCCGACCCGACCCGAATTTCAGGCGGGTTTTTATATCCTCATCCTGACCGGACCCATTGACCTGAAATTCTCAACCCAACCCACATGATTTCTAGAGTCGGGTCATGCGGGTCGGGCCAAAACCCGACCCGAGTTGCAGCCCTACATGAAAGACACTAGGCTGAGCTAGTTTAGTAAAACCCAACATGACCCATCTGGACGTGGCAAAGTCAGTCTTGACTCAATTAACATATCCGATCCAAAGTCACTTGTTTTGATAAATGACTCAATCTGACTTAACTCGTTTAATAGATGACACGAATCGACCAAACCCATTTGTAAATAGGTAGACTGACCTGAAGACGAAAATAAATAAGTAGAATCAATTGACTCGATTACTATCATGTGTATATGCAATGACATGAGATTACACTCATTTAAAGTGTAGTCTTAGTATGTATTTCGATAGGAAAGTCTCTATAGTCAAATAAATGGATAAATCCGAGATAAACTCAAAATAGACTCACCTTTAACTCTTTTTAACATGGCCCCAAATAGACTTGAAACCGAATAAACACGAAATGAATAAGATTTGACCAAAACTTGACCCGACCCAATCCGTTCCTAGGTCCAGACCCACCCAAGTTTCACCTCTAAATCTCTGATATTGCCATCTTTCAATCATCCTCTTTTGTAGGAGGTGCAAGTTAGGTTGGGTAAAACGAACCCACATGGATTTGACCTGAATATAGCTAGGATTAGGTCAAAGATCATCGGATTTGGGCTAGGCTCACTCCAAGTTCAAAAGATCCGAGATCTTGGATCAGGTTAGGTTTAGTAGAAAAAGATTAGAACGAAGACCAAACCCAAAATATTTTAATATAACATATTACATTTATATAATTATATAAAGACATTTTAAAAATCCTAGTTGTCTGTTCAATATAATTTTACAAAGATATTTTATTTCTTTCATTTTGGATCTCTTTATTTTCAAATTTTTATTTTATTAAATTTGAGTACTTTGTGAGACTTTTATTTTATTTCTTCCATTAGTAGGATCTCACTTTTTTTTTTTCTCTAAGGGTTTGTTGGGGTTTTTATTACAATCTATTAAAAAGTCAAGTTCTTGAGTCTTGGATATTTTTCTTAGGCTGAGTTGATTTTAAAAGATGGGTATTTTGGGTATCTCAAGTCGGTTGGATCTAGATTTAAACTCTTTTTTTTGTTGTTTAGTATGAAGTATGAACCTCTACTAGGACTTGCAATGTTGCTCCAAATCATGGTAATAGAAAAACTACATATTTATCAGACGCCGAAGTCCTTCATCCATTTCACTCTACCATGTGGAGCTCAAAGAGGACTTTATAGTCATAAATAATACATTAGAAGTAAAACTCTTCAATTTAATCGTCATAACTTTATAATTTAAATTTCTTTAAATACAAACTTTGTATGTTCAATTAAGTTGATTTTCTAACCCTCCTAATTTATGTCTTAATTTTGAAAAATTATTCTTCAAACTGTAATATAATTGTAGTTTGACCCACTTTATAGAGACCTTTTGACCCACACATGAGTATGCACGAAGGATTGAATAACAATCATGTTTCATTGATCACAAAAACTGTAAGAGATCCACCGTGACTTGATGAGCGTAAAACATTTAATTAGAATTGTTATCTCTTGATTTACTAATTATGACCAAAACTAAATTGAAATTAACTAAATTGAAATTTTGTTGTTTATAAATTAACATTTTATCATTTATTTAACTAAGTGACTAAATGAATTCCATAAAGTGGGTTTAACTAAATCTATAACACAACGATCTAGAGTTGATTAATCAAAAGGATAGATATGAGTTTGGGGCTGAACTAGTTTCGATCTGAACTGTGAATTTTTTAATAAAATTTCAAAATAAAATAAAATATATAAAAATGGACTATGTATACACACAAACACGCATATGTAGCTACATGGGCTGTAAAGCCCAAAGGACTTCACGGGCTAATTCAGTTAGCTCATGTCTATCCGTTTAGGTGAATTTGTTAATAAAATGAGCCCAAGCCTGACACATCAAATTATTATACATGTTCAAACCTGTTTGTTTGGGATGGGCTTAAACTGGGACCTGGAACATGACAGGCCCAGTTGCATTCAATGTTTGCAGCTCTGAATGTTACTTTTAAGTTTTAACCAAATGATACCATCAAGGTTTAGTGCAAATTATAGTAACAGGGTTTTTGTCTGTTTACCAAACCCTATTTGTTGGACAAGATTATGGGCCGGCCCAGCTTGAACCTATCAAATGCTACCCGAGCTTTAGGTCAGGTTGGGCTGGAATTGGCTGACTGCATGCTCTATCCTGAAATTTTCAAACCAGACCGAGCTGGGGTTGGGTCTCAACCCAATCTTACTGAACCTAACAGCTGGGTTGTGTCTTGCAAAATCCCGATATCAAACAACAGAGGCAATAAAAAATAAACCAACCATCAGTCCACAAACATAACACGATTTTGATGTCCATGGACTATGATTGGAAAAATTCCACTAATATCAAAGGTACAATTTTTTTTCTCAATTACAAACCCAGACCAATTTCCTCTCAATCAATTTCAAATCAAAGCACAAGAATACAAAGATTTACCTGGTTCGACAAAATCCTACCTACGTCCACGGAATGTGAATCATATATTAGAGACAGAAAAGAATAACCCTATAAGATACAATAAATAAATCACTTAGGTTTAAATCCCAAACCCAAGTCCCAAAATCCTTGTACACCCTTCTCTTGTAAATACCCTCAATCCCACAGTACTTGCTTTAGTTTGTGACAACGAAAGTTGGAAGTCTTATTTTTCTCTTCGAATTTACTCCATTTGTTCCTCTGCTGTATCATTCAACCACAAACTGGTAATTGAGAAGGTTCCAATTTTTCATCTTTGGTTAAGATTTTAGGGACAGATCCATGTTTACATTGCTTGTTAAGACCCATGGTATCTATTGGATATTTTGTTGTGAAATTTGTTCATTTGTTAGCACTGTGGCTTTGTTCATGGTAGCCTATATTACCTTTTTTTCATCAAAGCTGATTCTATTTCCCTCATCTTTTTGGTCAGGAACAATGAAGTTGGTATGATGAAATTAAGTTGCATTTGAGTGTCATAGAAGAAAATTTAGAATTCTGACCATCCATCTAAATGTTATGAATTTAGATGTAAATCACACAATCAAAACCACACAAGAACACAAGTGATTTTAAGTGGTTCACCTGAAGACTACATCCATGGAGCATTTCGCTCAATTCACCATGAAGAAGATAAATAGAATGCTACAATGATCTCCTCCTCTCTCTCTCTCTCTCTCTCTCTCTGAGAAAAAACCCCTTAGAAAAAACCCTTATAACTTGGGCTTACGGCTTACAAGAAGACTTGGCCTATTGGACCCAACTTAATATTGGTATTTTGAGTCAAACCCAACACTAAACTGTCCAAATACTTCAACAATTTTCTTTTATGAGAAACAAAAAAATTCAATAAATAACTAGAAATGAAAAGATTCAGAGGTTCCTGGTTGTTCATGGGTAAACCTGCAAAGGGCCAGCTTCTACTTGATTTTGGTAAACCCGGCGGGCTAAGCTAAAATTACTAACTGGGTGTGTCTTTTCAACCTGTTGTTATGGTGTATTTTCCATGGAAATATATCCCAAATCATGGATGAACAAATTTTACTGATCCTAAAATAAAGAGTATGGCCCTTCTTTATTCTTCTATAGAATGAGAGTTCTCTCTCAAAGTCATAGAAATGTTACATTTTCTTCTTCTTCTAAAGAATCCATTTATCGTAAGGGGATAGGAAAATTTGTTGAAGAGAATAAAGTGATTTTGCTCTCTAGCCAAGTCAATACTTCGATCATTTTCAATAAAAATAAAAATTTTGACACAAATAATCAAAATGTTTCACAACCCAACACAAGATAGAATTTCATAGCACTTATTGGATAAGATGAATAGAAAACATAATTTTTTTCTATGGAATTTCTTTCCTTGAAGAAATAGACGAACAACTTCTATAAGATTATTTAAACCATTAATTTTAGTCTTCTTTCTCTTTTTTTTTTGTTGTTATTGCTGCTGCAATGGATAAAAGAAGTCAAGTCATTTGCTATTGAAATGCCCAAAACATGTGATTACTCAATAACTTCCATTATCACTTATTTTTCTGAATTATTTTTGCCTCTACTCCACACAGAATCACTTTCTTTAAAATTGTCTTGCAATTCCATGATATTTTTCCCTTACCATGTCAACAACGGTATTGAATTCAGTTGTTCTACTGTAATTTTTTTCATCTTCCAAAATCAAAGCCTCCTTGGCTTCCTTACCTTTCACCCACTCCAATTGTTGGGCTTCTTAGTGGACTCCATAGTCCATACAAACCCTTGCCAACAATGCATTAGATCCTACAGCTGTTGCATATATGGCACATGGTAACATAGACCAAGTTAAAAGGAAGCACATTTTTTTTTAGAAGACCAAGGTATTCGGACGTCTCATCCGACTAATTTTTAGGGCATGTGTAAACTTTTTAATCTGCACACATCGGATACAAAACAACGGGGAGTAGCTCTTTTTGTGCTGCCCATGAATAAATCTTAATTTGAATACACTGATCCCAATTCAATTGAAAAAGACCAAATATGACTTTTTTCTGTAGCGTTGAGAGGTTACATATCACATGCACAAAGAGGAAAGATCAATTACTAAAAATATAGAGGGAAAGGAAAAAATAATGTGATAAATAGTAGAGTGAGTAGGATGGTTAATTATAAAGTCAAATGGAGAAATAGAACTCGAAAAACTGACTCTAGATAACTGGAATTGTAATTTATTATGATGATGATAGTTCCAATTCAATTAAGAATAGAGGCACCTCATGTCACCCAAAATGCAAATTCAGCTGGGCAAATCCAAACTTAAACAGCAGTTCTTGAACTTACATCCACTCAACTCTGCCATAGCCATTACTCCAACTTTTGTGGGACTGAAAGGAGTCTAGGTCATGTCAAGATGGGATAATATATCAAATTGGGTTGGGTTCAAGACAATGTAACTCCAAACCCAATCAAAATTTGTCGACCACTTCAGATGTAGGTCAACTAGGTCTATGGAGTTAGACCCAACTTGCATCTTAGATTGTGCACTGGTGCATTGCTAAGGGTCACACCTTATTCAATTGGTCCTCACTTTTTGTACATTTTAAATATGCTGTTAAAATTTGTCACTAGTTCATTATCATCATCTTAAATTTGATTAGTGTGAGGCCTCCTTTCTTTTGTCATTCCCACTTACACAGCTACACCACGCTCAATTTCTATGGTGGCACTGCTAACAAGGACAAGCAAATAATAGACACAGAAAACAAGGAGAGGGACAAGAAGGGCATGGGCAATTCGCCTCTCTTCTTTTTCCTTTTCTTATTTGTATATTTATGTGGGATGACTCTCTCTTGACTTTGAAAAGTGTAGATTTTTACTTTAGATGGAGTGGTTGAACTCTTACCATTCCATCTCAAATCTCCGTGGTGTAATCTGGTGAGTGCGACTATCATGTAAAGGTGTGGGACGTCATTCGAAAGTAGAGTTTAGTAAGACTGTACTCAAGATTGCTCCTTCCGTCATTAAAAAAAAAAAAAAAAAGAGTAGATTTTTACGAGGGTTGTGGACTTAACTTGGACCTAAATCCTAATGCCCAATCTTTTACTTTTAGGACCTAGGTCCATTGGACCTAATGGCCTTGAATTCTAGGTTTGATATTTCTTGCCAGGACCAAAAATGGGCTTTGATTAGATAGTATAGATCCTATATTTAGGGCATGGCAATTCTGGGCCTTAAAAAGATTTGTTTAGCTTAGAAGATGGTGGTTTGCATGTTTTTATATGTTTTATAACATTATAATATATTAGTAAAGTTTAGCATTTTCTCAATCTAATGTCATTAAATGAATTATATAATTAAAACTATTTTGAATTGTTCATTTATTGGCCTGTAAAATTGATGGCTAAAAAATACAAGTGAGGCTAATATCATGTAACAATATATAATTTTTTTTATACATACCCATTTTAACTAATTAAATGGCACATAGCTAGGGCCCATTGCTCTACATAAAATGTCAAATTACCATCTAGTTAAAGGGTATGATTTACAATTTTCTCTCCAAGGGCAATGTACAGTGACTCAGTGAGTGACTCACCTAAAATTATTACATAGACAGTGTTATGTTTAGCACTTTAGCCTACTTTTATCTATGATGATATGTTTAGGGAGCACTTACACACACCCGGTTTTTCTGCCTTTACACATCCGTTTTTTAAATTTCGGGTGAAATTACGATTTTGCTCCCGTATTTCCAATCATTCGAATGAATGTCCAGTTCATTTTGGCATTCATTCGAATGAATCATTCATTGAATGCCCAAGTGTAATTTCAATTCGTTCGAATAAATGGGCTGAGAAGAAATACGGAATACTACTCAGCCCATTCATTCAAATGACCCATTCATTCGAATGAATGGGCCTCATTCATTCGAATGAATGGGCCTCATTCATTCAAATGACCCATTCATTCGAATGAATGGCTCATTCATTCGAATGATTTAAATAATAAGATTTATTTTAAAACTTTATACTTATTTTTTAAGCACTGTATATTTTCAAAATTTCTCAAATTTAATATCTAGACTAATTAAAATAACCTGATAAAAATACCTTAAGACTTCAAAGCCTTTTGACACTCCTAAATATTTAAAACACATTATTTTACAAATAAGGGTATCCCTAGGGTGTGTCAAAAACACATTTGGAAGTGTCAAAAGACCTTGAAGTCTTAAGGTATTTTTATCGGGTTATTTTAATTAGTCTAAATATTCAATTTGAGAAATTTTGAAAATACACAGTGCTTAAAAAATAACGGTCTATGTTTTAAAATATAGACAGCTATTTTTAAGCACTGTGTATTTTTAAAATTTCTCAAATTGAATATTTAGACTAATTAAAATAACCTGATAAAAATACCTTAAGACTTTAAGGTCTTTTGACACTTCTAAATGTATTTTTGACACACCCTAGGGATACCCTTATTTGTAAAATACTGTATTTTAAATATTTAGGAGTGTTAAAAGACCTTAAAGTCTTAAGGTATTTTTATCAGATTATTTTAATTAGTCTAGATATTCAATTTGAGAAATTTTGAAAATACACGGTACTTGAGTGTCAAAAGACCTTAAAGTGTTAAGGTATTTTTATCAGGTTATTTTTATTAGTTTAGATATTCAATTTGAGAAATTTTGAAAATACACAGTGCTTAAAAATAGTTGTCTATATTTTAAAACATAGACCGTTATTTTCTAAGCACTGTGTATTTTCAAAATTTCTCAAATTGAATATCTAGACTAATTAAAATAACCTGATAAAAATACCTTAAGACTTCAAGGTCTTTTGACACTTCCAAATGTGTTTTTTACACACCCTAGGGATACCCTTATTTGTAAAATACTGTGTTTTAAATATTTAAGAGTGTCAAAAGACTTTGAAGTCTTAAGGTATTTTTATCAGGTTATAATGTCAAAATGAACTGTACATTCATTCGAATGATTGGAAATGTAGGGGCAAAATCGAAAATTTCAAAAATGGATGTGTAGAGGCAGAAAAATCGGGTGCGCGTAAGTGCTCCCTATGTTTATTTGAAAATATTTATGTTTGAACATGGGAGTTACCAAAGATCAATCATGTTTTTTAAGGTTTTAAGATTTTGATCATTTTAAGTGGAGGAAATGGATAAAGAAAAATAAAATGGGACAATAAAGTAATATTTATATCCATTCAAACCTCGACTTTCTGTCAAGTTTAATTTTTCTTTTCTAATTTTCTTACCTAAAGATTTAAAATCTTTTTTTTTTTTAAGAATCTGAGGCAATTTTTTTCCCCTTTTCCTCTGGAGAAAGCTGGTATCCCTTTCAGACAAAGCCTCGTGAACGTAAATTCTGAGGATAAGGTCGCAAGCCACAGGAATAAATAAATTAGAAAAACAAGATCTGTCCCCTCTTCTATCCATTCATGCATCCATTTGTAGATCTGCAGCAACCCCACCACCACCTCCTCCTCTATGTTTTCCACCTGCTTGTTAAATATTTTTTTTTAAAAAAGATTGCTCATCAGTAAAAATGTGACTTTGGTTGAATTTCCAACCATTTTTTTTATTTGTGGTTGGAAGATAAAGTATACCCAGAAAAGAAAATTCAGATTATGATTGAATTTCCAACCATTTTTTATTTGGGTAGGAAGATAAAGTATACCCAGAAAAGGAAATTCCGATTATGATTGAATTTCCTGACTTTGGGTTCTTTTCCAGTCTCCTTTTTCATTTGTCTTCCATTCTTAGCCAGGCAAAGAGGATCATCACAATCCACTATTTGGCATTGAAAGCTATTGATGAAGACATACACGTTTAAATTCTTATCAGTTTGGTTGTTTGATTTGATTGCTTAGTTAATTTATTGACTTTGAGTGAGAGAGGGAGGGGAATAAGTTTATAGAATTTCTTGATTGGATTGTGTTTACAGGGATCATCTTTAGTAGGAGGTTTGTATAGTGATTTTTGAATTTTTGAAAAAGATGAAAAAAAAAGGAAAGTATAGACAAATTTAAATTTTATTTTAAAGAAGGTGAATTATGAAAAAAAATGAAAATGTAAAAATCACTACTCAAATATTTTTTTAAGTTGTAGATTCTCCAAGGATTAGAGTGATCCTTGAGTGAAAAGATAAGGATATGAAAAGAAGAAAAGAGATGCAAGAAATGGAGACACATCTTGGCTTGAGTGGAGACATGAAACAGCAGGGGGTCTTAGTTTTTTCCCTTTTAATATGAAAAGCTCTATAGAAATATGTTGTGTCTTGTCAATGACGAGACATTCAATGAAAATTTTAGAGTTCATTGTGGATCTGATGTAAGGAAAAGTTATGAATAGTTATTGAACGATTTTGATTTTGAATTTTTAAAATTCTATGCTGTATACTTTTTAAAATTTAGAGGCAAGGATCATCAATTGAAAGTAAAATTTTATATACTTCATATTTATTATTAAATTCATCTAATAGTATGTCTTGTTAGTGTGTCTTGTTAGCTTAACTTTTATAACATGGAGTTTTTTTTTTTTATAGTTCTATCTTTTGAATTTGAAAAAATTCTAAGATTTTTATAATTAAAAAAAACCCTCTAACTTTGATAAATAAAATAAAATTTAAATACTTCTTCACCTTAGTTCATTAATGAAAATTTGATTTTTTCTTTAAGATTTTCAAATGCATATTATAAAGCTCACTTGGACGTCTACATTAAGCGAGTAGGATGAATAAAAAAATAATCTTTATGAATTGATAGTAAATCAAAAACCAACAAAGTTAGACAATTACAATATTAGATCTTAAGACTAAAAAAATCACTGATGGCAGACCATCTCAGTTTCAATTCAACAGTGAAATTAATTTTGCTTATAATCACTTTTGGAGAATGTCAAATACACAACACATATAATTAATGTAAAAAAGGGAAATGTGTGAAAAAATTGTCTCACGAGGGCTCTATAAAATACTTCTCATGGTGTAAAATATGTGTTACAAGCATAAATAATTTGCAAAAAGAAGTTGACATTTGGTCTTTCTTAATTTTTTTTTATTAAAAGTTAGAGAACTTTTTAGAATTATAAAAAAATTATTCTTTTTAATATATATATATATATATATATATATATATATATGTTAAAATAAGAAAAAGAAAATAATTCCCCACATTCTCTTATTTTTCACCTATCTAAATAGACCCTAATTCTCAAAATGAAGTTAGTCTATTATATTAAGAGCACGCTAAGTTGACATAACTGAGCAAGAAAATAACAAAAAGTGGGTATGACAGGCTTTTAACTGGGTTTTTCATAATTTTTCACAAGTAAATTTTAAAAAATAAAAATAAATTATTTTTATAATTGAGGAGAACCACAAGGTGGGAGCCCCATAAACTCCTCAGAGAATACCCCACACCAACACTGAACACTACAATTTATACCTCTGCGACTCGAATAGGCTACACAAAAAAGTTGTTATTAATAGTTCACATTATTTTTCTCACCGCTACAAAAGTTCTTATTATTTCTCTCACTCCCGAGAACCACTTAAATTTCTTATCAACAAAATTGATTTCTCCTCCTTTACATTAAGAGGACAATGACGAGTCTAACCGTTTATTTTATAATTTTATATTAAATAACTAGAATTTTAATATTCTGATTATATTTAGCAAATTTTGTTCTCCGTGTAACGGTACCATAACCGATGGACTCCAGCGATTTGCCAGGCAAAAGACCTGAAAAATGCCATGACTTTAAGGAGTCCCATATCGAATCTTAACTCCTGCAGAAGATATGAAGCTTGAGATTTCAGATAAGAACATTAGTGATAAGGAAAGTTGTGGTTTTGACGAATTCGGTGGTCATTACTTAGAGAGAGAAAGGAGTGGTCTCTCTGACCTCTACATTTCTACTTGTGGGGTGCTGATGGTGATTCAAGAAGCCACAGAATGTTTCTGTTGAGATTTTAATTTAATAATTATGTAATTGGGATGATTGGGTTGTTTGATTGATTGATTGAGAGAAAGAGAGTGTTTGTGGATGGAAGACATCCGATTCGGAGGTAAGTTTCTTTCTGTCCTTCACTGAAAGAGATGGGCAAAAAAAATAAAAATAACAGAGCATTTGCTGTGGTTTTCAATGATCCGGCGGTCTTTATACAGATAATAATCGAAAGCCCAGCAAGGATTATAAATTTATAATGCAGAGAATCGTTGGTTTTTGATAGTCAGATGAATTTTATGACCGTTTTTTACAGTCTTACAGTAACAGCAGAGGTTGAAATTTTTTTTTTTTTTTTATGGAAATATTTAAATAATTTTAACTTATATTAATATAGTAGAAATGTTTATTTTATTAGTAACTAAAGCGCTTCGATTGCTATAAAAATTAATAAAAAACATAGTATTTACAAATATAAAAAAAAACAGGTGTGCCGCTGTGAGCAACCGAGCCTATTGTATTTGGCGGCGTGTGCGACGTGGGTGTTTTGGCTTTGGAATGATAGTTGTTTTTCTTTCTTATATTTTGCATGTTTTGTGAAAAAATTGGCGATTTAGAGGACAATTGGGAATTTAGAGGAGGAAAAGATACAATAGTGTTAGTTCTCTGGTTCTGGTGAAGCTCTGTTTCTTCTTCTTCTTCTTCTTCCTCTCTCTCTTATTGGATATAAGAGAGACTGAAAGAAAGGAAACAGAAATCGCCTTCAGAAGACGGGTACTTTCTATTTCTTTCTCCTGAATTTCATGGGTTCTCTTTGCCGTGTTTTCCTTTTATAATCCTCTATGTTCACTTCATCTTTCAGTTTTCTGCCAGCGTTCTACTTTCTTTCTGCTTTTATCGCGTCCTTCTTTTAATTTTTCTTTCTTTTGAATTGGGTCTCTTCTATCTTCTTCTCTTTTCCCTCTCTCCCTTTTTGGTTTTGTTCTGAACTGGGTCTTTTTCTGGTTTTCTTTTTACATTGCAATACTCTGTTTCCTGATGTTTCAACCGGGCATCTTTTCATTCTTTCTTTGTCTGTAACTAACAGTATCCTTTTCCAATGTTTACACTGTAATGTTGCCTTTTGCAGATTCCTAGACATTACACCTCTAAACTAGGATGTTATTCAAGTCATCGTCTAGATTTCTGTGAGGAGGAGGAGCATTTGACTCCAATAATGGAATGTTGCTATGAACCCGTGGATGTCGATGAATTTGTAGAACCGGGCAGGAAAATAATTAGGCACTCTACTTACCAACCCAAGCTATCGTCTTGGCTTGATGTGAGGGTTTTCTATGTAAGAATTAGCAATTGTGAGATCAATGTATCGACCCCAGAATATCTCACTCTCAACCATATCCCTCTTAGTCCTGATTCTCTCCTTGAAGTGAACGGTGGAAGGAGCAGCATCTACTCTGAAGCTGTCTCTTCTCTGCTGAGAAGGGATAGAGTTGATAAGAGATCAGAAGAAGCAACATTTGTGAGCACAGACAGTATAAGGATGGCAGGGAGTGTAAAATTTGAGGTCTATGATAGAGACAATCTGTTGCTAACTGGAGTCTTGGAGCGGTCTAATGGTACTAATGGTTTTATCGGTGAGTCAAAAAGCCATTGCAAGCAATGGAGCATGAATTGTCAATCAAGTGTCACTGCCTGTCGTGGCTTCTTGAGGGGGAAGCAGTATATGGGTCCTGAATTGCTTGCACCAACTGTGGATGTTTATGTTGCCGGTTGTTTCTCTGGCACTCCGATAATTTTGACCAAGACTATTCAGCTCAGTCCTCGGAGGAAAAACATGAGGAAGGGGACATTGGATTCAATCTCTGAGTACGAGACAACTGAAAACAAGAAAGTCCCACAGTCTGATCTTCCTTTGCAGGTAATAGAATTCAATTTGCTTCATAAGATACGTTTAAGATATAAATGATCCATGATATCCTATCTGAATACTCTTATTTTCTTTCACAATGATCCGATATTCTCTTAATGGTAACCCAAATGTCTCCTTATAGTTGGACATTTCTATTTTTGTTACAGAAACCCTTTTAGAATTTGGATTTGTAGAGGAATCTTGGTTTCATGGGTTTGGGTATGGGTATGGGCATGACACATGTTTCAAAGACTCGGAACAGAATACCTTTGTCTTCCTTTGAAGTTTTTACTTTGGGATATTAGACACTGACAAGTCAGTGTTCTGAGTCTTCAGCTTTTCACTTATGTGTGTACATACACCTCCCTTACAGTGTGTAAGAGCCAACTCATATTGGTTTGGGTAGGAAAAGAAACTTACCCACGTTGTAAACTATGTTACTAGAAAAGAAAAAGGATAGACGATGAAAATGTGAGTTAACTACTTCGATAACTTGCTGATGTGGTTTACCGAAGCTCAGTGGTGGTTACAATGGTTGTGAATTTTGAGAGGTTATAAACTTCTATTGAACATTTTGCTGATGCAAGATGTAACCAATCTGCTGACCATAATATAGTCTACTCTGAGATCTTAATCCTTTCTGTTCCATGTTTTAGTAATAACACTTTTTCACGTTATGATTTACCAAAGTCTCCAAAGTGAGTTTTCTTTCTCTAATATGTTTTTGAACAATTTTATTTTTTATTTTTTGTTATTTAATTTTTGTGATATTTCACCATTATATCCCAACAAGGATGCGGAATCTTTAAAAGCTCTCGGTGTTTTTGTGGCAGAAAGTTGGTAATCATGAGATTTTTTACGATGATTGTAACCTAAGGATGTGGCCTGAGGATGTAGCCATAGCCATGTTTAACCTGTGTTCCATATCATGTATACTCAATGCCTCTCAATATAATGACTTATTGCATTCTTTCCACTGGCATATGTTGTTCATTATGGGCTTCTTCGTTTGTTGGGATCTAGACTACTGGACCTGCTTTCTCTAATAGTCTGTTAGTGACTATCTTTCTGAATAGCAACAAAAAACATGTTTTAATGCTGGAATCTTAAGAAATGATTCTCTGATTTGTTCTAGCCTGTGTTGGCAATCTGGAGTAGTATTGCCTAAATTCTGTTTTGTAAAGCACCCAACATGGTGTTCTCTTCCCCCTTTTTCCCTCTATTGACTTTGAAGAAGTCCAATTTGTGCCTCTGTTTTTACCACCCAATGAATCAATTTGCCTAAATATTTAATAGTATTTTGGTGGGATGGCATTTCACTGTCACATATTATCGATCCATTCTACAAAAAGGATTCGTAATCATGTCATCTCAACACTCTCTGACAATGTGCTTGTGGATGATGCCTGCATTGACTCAGCTTAGTTATCTTCTTCTGTCTCTCAACTCCCTTTCTGAAGGTCATCAACATTGCTTCTATTCAAGGTGATTCTCCTGAAATAGTGTTCTCTGACTTTTCAATAGGGATGCCTTGGCCATTCAGATCCCTTTCAATTACTCTTCAGTAACTCATAGGTTGTTCATAATTCCCAGCTCCTTTCACAGAGGCCACATATGCAATGTCAAGGGGTGAGTCTCTCTTGTATAAATTGCAAGATCGAGGAACTCAACTTAAAAATGGCTTTGAGAAATTTCTGTATTCTATATTGCCATTTCCCCAATATAAATTCTTTTACAAGGAAGGTTCTTACACCAAAAGCTCTAGTTACTGTAAAACCCTTTTTTAATCTATCCATTGGAATAAGTTAAGAGATTAAAACTCCTTTACAACTAATTCAAAATAAAGAAGGATTTAATTGTTTCTAAGTAAAGTGGGATTTAAAAAAAATGGTAATGCTACTCGAAATCACAACCTTCAAGGTTGAATAGGTAGCAGTCACTGAATGTGATGTTAGTTTAATGGTCTTACTATTTGATCTTGGGAGCCAACTGGTCTCCTTTGCCACACATACACCCAATATGCTCCATGAATGGCAATTCCATGTTTTGCACTTGATTGTGATCTCTTTGCATTATTATCTTTAGGATGGAGAGAACTTGACCTCAAGTTTCTCACAAGCCACATTGTTATTCTTGTGTTGGCATCTAGCCCATTAACTTATTAGAGTGATCAATCTCAATTCTTAAATTGGTTATCCACTTCAATCAAACCATCTAAAGCCTTGTGCGTGTCTTCAGTTGGTGCAAGTGATGGGTGCACACTTGAACTTGAATTAGGCTGTAACATGCAAACCTGCAAAAAGAGGATCCACATACTGTGTATTGTGGGCTTAATATTGGAAGCTAAACAATCATCATGCTAGGGGGAAGGAGAAAAAGTGCCACAATGTGACTGCCCAAAAACAGGTCAGTGATGGTTGTTTCAAATTTCAAAAAACCAATTACGTCTTGGTCATCAGTCTCACCTTAAAATTAAGTTCATCTCTCCATTTTTTTGTGAGAGTGGGAAGGAGCAGCAAGGTATAATTCCCAGGAGGGGATTCTTATTTCCATCAAGTTTTTCATTTCACATTTTTAGTCTGGACAAATTCAAGAATTTCCATTATTTCAACTAGTACTATTGATGGGGCAGAGGCATTTTTCTATTAATTAGAAAATACCAAAAATGTCATATTCATAGATATTTGGATGTTGTGAAGATTTCAGATTTAGTATTAGCTGACAAATTCACATCAAAGTGATAGGATTTGAACCTATGCCCCTTTATACCTGAAACAGATGCTCTGACTGGATTGTGCTACACCTTATCTCATCCTCTTGAAGCCCTTCAATCCAAGAGACCCTTTGGATCACAACCACTATCCAGTCCCATCACATCCTTGCTACTCTCTAAGACAGACTATCATAATCTATCAAGATTCTATGTCTGAACTGGTATTGTGCAGTATTTTAATGCATCTATGTAGTAATTGAAATCATCCGCATCAGGAAATTCATAATAGATCAGTTGATCCTCTTATTCATCTTCTAGATACAGATGATATATGTCACTTAGCTCGATGACTATCTTAATTTGCTAGTAATCATTTGTTGTCAGTGGGTAGATTGATTTTTTTTCATCCCAGATGGCCTCCACCATCCTTCACTTTAATCCCAAGATGTTGAGCATCATGAACTTGCAAACTACTCAGAACAGCTCATGGATGGAATGGATCATTCTAATTGTTTGTAATCTATCAAGACAAGTCCACTTCCAAAGTAGGATGATTTGACATGTGATCAGAATATCAGATGCTGGAACATCTCTATAACCTGCCTCTCCAAGTTTTCTTATTTGTTGTTTTCCTGATCTTCTCATTTGTCTATTATCTCCCCAATCATAAATCAGCCATCCGTACACTTCTCCAGGCATTGGTCTCAGTACATCACATTAGGGCACATAAGGGGAATCACAACAGGTGTCATAAGAGATCTGAAGCTTCGATAACCAATTGATATAAATAAGGACTCTACGTTACTCTGAACCAAAACGTCAAGAATAGGGTATTTCTAGTGGTAATCCCTCTCTAATCTCAAAGAAGAAGAATCTGTTTAAAATGATAGAATACCCAACTAAATAGAAGAAACCATAGGAGAAGGCCCTATAGCTGCATATTTGTTAAGAAGAGCTCTTCATAGTCATCACCATCATCATCATCATTTACCAAAATCTCATTTAGAGCTCTCCATAGTGTGTTCTATGAAATACGAAAAAAGAAACCCAAAAAGGCTTCAATTGTGTTCTCCAATCCCTTGTCCTCCATTGTTTTAGGAGCCTTCTTCCAATATATAGTCTTCTATGATCCTTTCAGAAAAATAGGAGAGATCCCACACCAAAAACTCTACCCCAAACAACTATTAGTAAAATCATGAAAATAAGTTAAAGAAGTCTAAAACATGCACAAAACTAACATCAAATAACCAAGGAAGGATCTTAAACTTGTCTCTGAGCAATATGGGTCTTTTATTTTTAATCCAAGAGTAACTTTGGATGTCCTATTTTAGTATGCTAGACCTGCTATTGGATCTTGGACTCAAACCTGTCTCTTTTGCCATGTGCATACTCAAAAATTTTCAAGTACGAATGCCAATTCCATGTCCTCCAGTCTATCATGGTCTTGTTGCACTAAGTGGTCTATTGCGTCGAGATAATTGGTAGAGTTGGATGTGGCAGCAAGAGTAGTTAAAATTCATCAAGAGATCCATCTGACCTGACCCACTCTGAACCAAAGCCAAGCCTTTGGAGCATATTTACTAGAAAGGACCAGTCAACATGGTCATAGGCTTTTTTCAAGTCAATCTTGCAAACAACCTCTGGCTCTCTAGCCTTCTCTCTTGAGTCAATACACTCATTTAACTGTAAGGATGTCATCAAGAGTTTGTTTAACTTTCACAAAAGCTCCTTCATGGGGAAAGCCACAAATATTTTGGATGATGAAATATGTTTTGGACCAATTTTGTGATCCTTCTGCTGATCTCCTTTAGACTCAATCTTGCATTGTTCATGAACCAAACAATCTTCTTATCTTCCATTCTGCTTGGACAGAACAATCCACTTATTTTGTCCATGGGTGCAGTTATCAGGATATCAAGAATGCAAACAGGATACTGATGATGAAGACTATGGAAGTCTCTATTCAAGAGCCGAATACCTAGAAAATGATGATGGGGAACTCTCATGGTTCAATGCTGGTGTGCGGGTAGGCGTTGGGATTGGCCTTGGTATTTGCCTGGGCTTTGGAATCGGAGTTGGTTTGTTAGTCCGCACATATCAAGCAACCACTGGCAACTTTAAGAGGCGACTCACATAATCCCATAACCATCAACCAGTAACCATCTCCATTGCATTGTGTTTGATTCTGAAGACAACTAACTATAATGTCATTTTCTAAGGACCTCCCATGCAAAATTTGAACTAGTATAAAATCTCTTGATGCAGCTAACATGCATTTGTCTGTTCTCTTGTCTGTGAGACTGTAGAAAAGATAATAATGCTCTTCCACTGCCTAGGAATTTCTCTCTGGGATGCTGGTAGTCTCTGCTCTAGTAACTCTCTGATTGTCACCGTCTATATATTTTTGAGATGTGTGGGGGGCATTTCTGCATATACGACACATATGAGAGATACTTGGCAGAACAAGAGACCATTCAAGTGTGGCTCAACTGTAAACATGCCCATGTATGAGAGAGAAATCGAAAAAAGTAAGGTCATTTTACACCGCAAGTAATTTAGATACAATTTTTTGATAATTTGAAACCACTCCTTTGCATTTTGTTATATCTATTACTACTTTAGATGTGAAAATATGAGGATGGTGTCTCTTCTATCAGAAACATGATTTTTTCTATGCATTCCTTGGATGCCGATCTTTGTCCTCGTCTGTGAACATATGCGTTTTCTCAGCATGCAGATGTTCACCATTTCATGTGGTTGTCTCTTGCCTGATTAATTGTTTGGATCTCTAGCAGGTTCCATGTGCAATGACATTCTGTAGGGACCTTTTAATCTTTTTTCTTGAACTGGTTTTGGACATGTTTTCTGCATGTGGATATGCATAGATGTTTAATTTGCCTCTCCTCCATTTACATGATGACTTATATTTGTGTTAATAGACTCGATCTACATCACCCACATTGTCTTTAAAAACTCCAGGGGAAAAAAAACCATATTCAAACATTTCTCCAAAATCTCCACAGATGTGGCCTTGGCCTCCTCCCAGTTAGGGAGGCTGCCTTGTCTATTTATTTTTTAAATGTACCGTGCATCTTTTGATGGAATGGTAGAAAGTAATGTGTGCATAAGAGGGTAAATTTTTACTCCATCTAATCAAAATAACTTTGTAATTTGGATCTTAAAATATATTTGTTATATTGCATTAACTTTTCATGTTCTATCTCGGACAAATGACCTCCAATGCCCAAGACAAGTTCTACGTCAAGGCCCTGAATGTCCCTCCACCAATGCTTTAGATAGGTTCTACTTCAAGGCCCTGAGTATCCCTCCACCAATGCTCTAGATAGGTGCTACTTCAAGGCCCTGAGTGTTCCTCCACCAAGCCCTAGATAGGTTCTACTTAAAGGCCCTCAGTGTCCCTCCACCGAGCTCAAGATGATTTCTACTTCAAGGCCCTGAGTGTCCCTCCACCAAGCCCAAGATTATCGCCTTATTTGGCCAGATCTTCCAACCTTTTCACAAACTTCTCTGTGCACATAGGGTTTGAAGCCAGCTCCAAAGCAAAAGAAGGCTTTTGAGCTTGGCTCAAAAAATGCATACTTCAAGGCCCTGAATGCCCCCCCCACTATTGCTCTAGACAGGTTCTACTTGAAGGCCCCTGAATCTCCCTCTACCAAGCCCAACATAATTTCTACTTCAAGGCCCTGAATGCTCCTCCACCAATGCTCTAGACAGGTTCTACTTCAAGACCCTGAGTGTCCCTCTACCAATGCCCAAGACAAGTTCTACTTCAAGGCCCTTAATGTCCCTCCACCAAGCCCAAGATGATTTCTCCTTCAAGGCCCTGAATGTCCCTCCACCACTGCCCTAGACAGGATCAATTTCGAGGCCCTAAGCCCTGAATATTCCTCCATCAATGCCCTAGACAGTTTCTGCTTCAAGACCTACACATGTATTGAGGGTATGTTTGTGCGCAATATTTTGTGGAAATGAAAATTGGTTTTCACAGTAAAATTGTTTTCTACTGTTCCATGTGAAACTTTTTCATAGAAAATAGTTTTCGTGGCTGTCATTTTTCACAAGAACCATGCTAAATGAATGACTAAATGAATGACTAAAGAGAGAGGGATCAGAAATTAATTTCCATGACTTGTAGATTTTAAGATATATGACCCAACGCATGGACTAATCATGGCCCAACCCAATGGAGAGCGATCCTCCCACGGGCATTTTGTGTTTAGCGACACGGGTTTTAGAGTATTCCCGATTTTACCCTTCGTATTAATAGTAAAATTTCAATAGGCTGATTTTTACTGTTCATGCTGATTTTACTATTCATCGGCGAGCCGAATTGCACTTTTCATGATTTTCAGCGAGTCGGCTTGCAATTTCGGAGAGTCGATTTCAGGAAACATTGCACTATTTATGATTTTCGGAGAGTCGATTTCAGGAAACATTGCACTGTTCATGATTTTCAACGAGCCGACTTGCAATTCGGAGAGCCGATTTCAGGAAACATTAAACATTACACTGTTCATGATTTTCGGCAAGCCGACTTGCAATTCGAAGAGCTGATTTCAGGAAACATTGCATTGTTCATGCATTCTTCTTTTTGGTACGGCAGGTGGAGGGCAAATTCGGCATACGCTAAAATCCTTATCCTTATACACAAAATACCTGTGTGAGGATTGCCCCCCCAACCCAATTCATTGTCCAAGATCCAACTCAAACACGACCTGTGAATGGATCCATGACTCGTAAACCAATCTATGATCTAATTGACTCAATCTATTATCCAATCCAGGATCCAACCAGTCTAACTCTTTCAACATAACCAAACTATAGACCAATCCATGACTCAAGATCTAGTTGATGATCTAACCTTACCAAATATAGTATTTATAATCATTGCTTGACTCATGACTAAACATAATCCGTGTCTCATGCTTATTGTCAGATCAATGAATCAACCTAATTTGACCTAGTTTAGATTAAATTGAGGTAGGTCAAGCCAAGATCTAAATCAATTATACTTTTATTATATAATATTATCATTTTAAATAAAATATAGGTTCAATAAACTTTATTACATAATATTATCATTTTAAAATATAAAGTTAAATGAACTTGTTATTATTTTAATTATTATGATCATAATTATCATTATCACATCACTATTATCATCTAGAATTAAGTACATTCGCATTATAATCTACATATCTTCACAGAACAATAGAAAGAATTCATTTAAGAATTATAAAATGGAAACATTTTAATATCCGTGAAAAATAAAATCTATAAATTTCATTTATGCTTCATTTAATAAAATTACTTGTAGGTACAAGACTACAATACAAATTACAAAAGGACTCCTGTTCAACTATTGGCGCTCACGTTTGACATTAATAATAAGGCTATCAAAAAAATTTATAATTCAAAATATGAATGTAGAATCTATTAGAAAATCGCTTTGACCGAATTAAATTAATTATGTTTTAACATCGAATAATTAAATTTGAGAAGCTGAATAACTTTAGCTTGATTGAAAAAAAAATCTAAATGAGTTTCGTTAAATTTTATTATTAAAATTTAGACGTTTTTAACAAACCATCATGAAAAAAAAAAATGTATACTTCACATGGAGAGCATTCAGAATGATGTTCTGCACACTTGTGCAAAGGTAATGGAAAAAATAAACATGATAATGATTATGATGGTATGAGTTATCCTTAAACCAAATCAAAACTCTCCCAATTCATAGTTAGGAAAAAAGAAAGTGCAAAGCAGGGGCAATTCCCAAGGATTGGATGACTTGATAAATCACAGCCAATGATGACTCATCCTAGCATGTGTAGAGAGAGATCTTAACCTGCACAGTTGGATTATTTTAGGCCCTATCAATTAATGAAGTAGCAAACCCTTTTTCAAGGAAACAGATTTTATTAATAGCAAGATGCCAACAAAAATGGAAAGCCATTTCCAAGCACATTTATCACTGCGATATAACAGCTTGAGGATCACAGTCGAGCGCAGTTGACACTTTCGACTAAATTTGAAAATTTAAAAAAAATATAACTAAAATTCTTTTAATATTAATGTTAAAGTTAAAGAAATTATTCTCTATAAAATGATAGAGAAACAAATTGTAAGACGATTAGGAGGAGAAAAGCGTTGGGTAAAATCATATATTGAAGTGGCCTTGAACAACCTACTGAGTTCAAATTTACTGTAGTAGTGAAGTTACTACTAAACTTTGAACCAGGAAATAGGAGAATTTGGAAGTCTGCGGCTCATCATCATTTTTCAATCTATTAGGATTGACCATCCTCTATTCTTCACACCGGGGTGCAAAATTCGATATCGGCCGATATTATTCTCTCTTTTTTTTAAAAAAAAGAAGAAGAAAAAAACCAATATCGGCGAAGATATCGGCGTATCGATCGATGCTAATACGAATCATATCGGCCGATATTTGCACCCCTACTTCACACTCTACTCATTAAAAACATATTCTCCATCACGCTCAACCCCTCCAGGCCACTATCCATCAACTTGTCCAGTGTGTGAATTGAGAGATTTACACATACTAGTGGAATTAGTCTCACCTCTAATGTGGGGTGGAGATACCCATGTAAAAAAGAAGATGAAAGAGTTACTAATGGCTTTTCCCTGCAGTTTTATGCATATGTCAATACCATCTTGAAGCTCTCTCGCTGACATAATCAGCAAAGCAACACTGTAAGGGTATCATCTGCCAATCGAACTGATAAGAAAGATTGAGGTTATACTATCACCTCCATTATCATTTCATTACTATTTCTCAGAGTTTTGGGAATATGTAGAGGGGTATCTATTGCAGATCTGCAGGTCTGATAATACCCAAGAAAAACATGAAAGACTAACGAAAATAACCGTTTTTTTCTGAAATATCCATCAGTTTCTTTAACATCTAAAGATGGAACCTCAGTTACAGACTTCCATCTTGTGTTAGTAAAATGATTCCAGGTTGCGTCCTGCATCGATTCAGACAAGGCAGTAGTCAGGGATCCTTTCAAATTGTAGGCATGGTGAATAACAGCAAGCATCAGCTCCATACAATATAGGGAGATGCATTACCATTTTTTTTAACGAGGTTTAGGCTAGCTCGGTTGTGACGTGGGAAGCACCGGCTCTGGAGCTACCTCTGCAGTTGAATGCCCTTTGCCAGTGCGATTGAGTTTATCATCCAATCCCCAGACACCAACAGCTTTTACATCGTCCTTGGCCATCAAACTTGAGAACTCCTCATGGTCATATTGAGACGCACTCCTCCCTCCAAACTCAGCTGGGAGAATCTCAACATCAAAGTCCAGTCGCATAAGCTCAAGGCTCTCTTCGTTCTTTGGGTAAACAAATTTAACTTTCTGGAAGGTTTTTGGATCCAGGAAATATTTGACAATCTACAATGAAGGAGAGTAGAATAAGTAGATGATAACGGGAACACTGAATCACAAAGGAATTTTATCAAAAGGTACATAAAGAAGTTTATTTGAGTCATTGCGTGGACAGAAAGTGCAGATCCCTCCAGATTTCCAAATGCTGAAATGCAAGAGATAGTAGCAAAATATGTCGAGGATGTCTCTTGAAAATTAAAATATGTCGAGAATGTTAATATCTTAAGCTTGATCAACCATTTATGCTTACAATACAAATATCTCTGAGTCACTGAAAAACTTGCATGCAAGTATGAGTCAATTACCGATTTCATTTTGCTTGAAAAGACTCCGGTCAGTGATCATGACAGTCAAGGTCCAATACACACGCCTACTTTTGCTAAGCTCATGGGTTGTGTGTATCTTGTGTCTTCATGACACCAAATAACCAGCATAAAGAATACGCAGTGTCATAAAAAAAGCAACAAAATGGCAATAATAACAAATGATTCAAAATTATAAGGCCTCCACTTGGTGTCAGCCTTTGACTAGGGGTGGTGCACTTACGACCTCTAGATCAGTAAGGGGTTGTTTGTCATTTTCTAGCTCACGGAATACGAAACCCTCTTCTCTTTTTCCATGGAATAAGGCTCTTTGCCAAAAATATGAAAAATGAGACATTTTCCTCTTCTTTCAAGGAATCCTTTTGCAATAGGGGAGGAAAAAATGACCAAAAAAAGGAAGTTTTTCTCATTTAGTGAGAAAACATTTCATTCATTTTCAACGGAAATGAAGGTTTTAAAGAAAACAACAAAAACGCCGGGTTTCCACAACCCAGAACAATGCCGATGTTATGATACCTATCCGATGACGTGGATCAAATCCAAACATAATTTTTCTGTGGAGGCACACTGGTGAACACAGTATTACCCCGCACAACTAGGCATCAAATCTATCAAGCGGTGAAGGGTCCATTAGAAAGGCCTTCTCTGAATATGTGGCCCAACAAAATCATCATATTAAATCAATCAAAACCACCTTTTTAGACTCTAAACTTTGACGAGTTCAAATTATTTTTTTAACCTTTAAACCTAGCGGCCTTAAAGAGAATGGCTTAATTGATTTCATCAAGGTGTTTTTTATAAGACCTCAAATAAGGACATTTTCAATAGATTCATCACCACCCTATTCCGTGAGCTACATGCCTAGGTGTGTAGGGTAATACTGTGCACACCAACGTGTAGATGATCATCCTTAATCAAGAAACAACCTCTAGTGATGATTGGAATGGTCAAACTAAGTCACTCCAGAGAGAATATTATCATAATTATAATAATTATTAGTTTTATTATTTTAATCGCTCCAAGAGAAAATTGACTAATGTCATGTAAGACGTAAGACATTTGGGCATATGTGCTAGAAGTTCGTAACACCCCAAAGTTAAGGGATGATGGTCCCTTTGCCTAACAAAGTAAGAGCAGTATATCTCATGAAAATTTGTTTAAGGTTGCAGTAGTTAGCATAAAGGATAAAAAAAGGGAAAAAGGAAAAACATAAGTAGGATGTAACCTTTTTTTTTAAACGTTACATTATGAATGTAACTGTTACGATTGGTCAAAGGGAAAAAAGAAAAAAAAAGATGCACCAGTTGCATCTGTGGAAATACTAAAGCAATATGACAGCATAGAGCAAACAGAATTTTGTGCAGTCCGGTACACTATAACGTAGATTTCTAACTTTTTAGTTCTACAGATATTTACTCGGGAAAAAATATATCATATAGCACTCTACACAAAATCAGAAAACAAAGGAAAAGGCGTGATTCTATCCTTCCATTAATACTTTTTTAGAGGAAAATACATGTTGAATTACTTCCTGCCATCAAGTTTGAGAGAATGATCTTTGATTCAACTTTCATAATCCAATACAGATTTGTGAAAATAGAACTCAAACCTTCCAAAACGTTTCAAAGATCCTAGGAGGATTGTAGAGAAATGCCACAGCAAGCCTCTCTGGATAATGATTCTGCAGTATGTTTATGGTTTCGCGAGCAGTCTTGATGGGTACTGAGTTTGTTATGGACCAACCACTAAAGTCTATCAACCATACCATCTGTTCATGACCCTCAGGTAAGTTAAGGATCGCATTTTCTATAAGATATACTAGATGCCGTAGCTGATTGTCATGCGATGAAGTATTCTGCAGAGAAGCAAGCTGACAGTCAGGTTCTTATTTTCATCATCTAAAACAGGGAAGGAAAAGCGGGAGGGGGCAAGAGGGGAGGGGGTGGGGGGAGAAGGAGGTGATATGGCACTACTTCAGCCACCATTACAACTGCAAGAACACCTTAGACATTATATAAGCACAAACCTGCTTTCCCGGTCTCAAAATAAGAACAGTCCTCTCATGTCGATCAAGAAAATTTGCTCTATAGACTTTCCCAGTTTCACCTTCACTTGCAACTTCATGCTGGAAAAGAACACGGATTAACAGATAACTCTCAAATGAAGAAATATGACAAGATTCTATGTAATTTATAAATACACATATTCTTTGGGTTTGACATGGGAACACAAGGAATCCTGCCAAATGAAAGTGTCTGTACATTTACACATTGAGAGTTTATCATCATCACTCAAAAGAGGTAAAAAAAGGAAAAAGAGTTGCAACATCACCACTGATGAACGATATAAAATCAAAGGTTAAATTCATTCAGGGTCAAGTGCAGATAATCATTTCTGGATAAATAAAAATAAATTAGAGAATAAGTACAATAACATATGGCTGGATAAATACATAATATAGGCTATTGCTTTGTGAATCAAAAAGGAGGATCACATCCTTATCCTGTGACCGATCCGAAGAGAGAGATACCCATTACCACCCCTAAATAGGTTAACATCAAACAAAATGATACCCACACACAAAAACTGATACACATGCATACACCTAGCTTAAAGGTGCAAATAATTGCTCATACAATACTTTCACAAGATTCTTAACAATACAACTAATTAAAAAAGAGAAAGAAAAAAATATAACCATTTCATTTTGATATTTCATACAGCCTGTCCGAGTCTCTCATTCTATCAATGAAATTACTGGTTAACGTATGAAGTAATGCTGAAGCCAATTGCAATATTTATATTTCTTGGCATTAACAGGTCATATATGCGGCTAGAGTTCATGCGAATCTCTCATTCTATCATGAAGTTACTGGTTAAGTTATGAAGTAATGCCGAAGTCAATTGCAATATCTATATTAGTTAGCATTAACAGGTCATATATGCACATAGAAAATGCAATTTGCATCTCATGAAAGTTAAAATAAGACTTCCCATGAAGATACAGAAAGTGAGAAAACCAAGATATGTATATGTTTCCCAAGAAGGACATATACAAAGAAAGGAGTCTTTCTTCATATTTTTTATCAAGGCCATAAAAGACAGGAAAGAACTAAACCAGCATACAATGCATACTGCATATTACAACTTCAGGGTTTCAATTTACTTTCAGAATCGAGGACAGAGCAATGCAACACATAAGACAGGGGAGCTTACCCAGCGGATTTCCTCAGGCTTAAAGGTTGATCTCCACCTCAAAGTCTCTTCCAACATTTTTTTTGACTTATCAACATTCCAGTTACGAGCTTCCAAATATCTTCTTAGACATGCATCAGTACAGAACTGTAAACTGCGACCAGAAAGAGGTCCAATAGCAGCTTTGAGCTCATTGACCTGTTCGTAGAATAAGAATATAAGGTTTCCTTCAAAAGGACCAGCTTGATAAATTGTCTTCTGCTAATAAACTATCTTCAGTACTGCTGTTTCAGTGGTACAGGCAATATTGCCAACTTTTACAGTCAAACTGCACATGGCTTGATGTAGATAGTACATTGTCATTGTCAAACCCATTTATCCCATCTATCTATGGTTGTCCTTGATGTAAACGGTGCCTACGTGTCAAAATTGATTATATATTAAAAGTGATGACAACAGAAAACTAATGGGCATGTGAAGTCTGCTTATTTTTTTAAAACCAATACTGAGTTTGCTGAATGTTTCTATGCAATAAATGCATTAGGAACTTGAGTTTGCTGAGTAACTCAATGCAATAAACGCATTAGGAATTTGGATTTGCATTTGCTTCTTTTCATCAATGTAGGGAACGTGTCCATGTCAGACATCTCAGTTTTTTTTTTTTTTTAATGATGGTCAGACATTTCATTTTTTTGTGTGCGTAAAATTCATGTCCTTGCTGTATCGATGGTGTGTCCCTGCCGTGTCTGGGCATCATAGCTCCCTATTTGATGTTCACCACTGGATTGGACCAACATTTTCATCCAACGAGCACTGTGGGTGGGCCAACACAAAAGCACACATTCAAAAGTTCTGACTGATGAACAATAGTAATGGATTTGGGGATTACTAAGGAACTAAATGTTTGTGGGGGAAAGGGGCATCCCGAGTGGACCCCATTAGGTGGCAGAGGTGGGAATGCAGGATACTTCTTAGTTAAACATCTTAGTTGATGTAGTTACTTCCAAGAGGGACTGACTGACTACTTTTATGTGGGGCCAACCAAGATGTTTGCCAATCATAGAGATAGGGTAGAGAAAATAGGTGGATTAGTGGTGAATCAATTTCAACCCAGTTGAAAATCTAATAGGGTCTGACAAGTTACCTGAACTTCATACTCGTAGTTATTTTGTTGAATGAACGTCTAACTGGGGTATACACATAATTCAGGTTCACGGTTTGTTAGTGGAACAGATCGATCACAGGAAAAACCCACAGAAAAGTCACTATTTCATAATAGCAACTGTCACTCCTGGTTTTTGTGTACGACCACGTATTATTGAAAATGAAGAATATCCTCTCTATTTACTACTGTAATTCTAAGGATATTGAAATAATTTAACTGATTAACATGAACAGAAGGAGAGAGAAGCCATAAAAACATGGATTGAAGGGCCTTGGCTAAGCGAGGTGTTGGGAGGCAGCAGCTTGTTTCTGGCAATTTTGAAGACTGTATTCCTTAATGAGACTTGGTGTGACCCTTATTTGCTGCTTGTCCAGTCCAGGTGTAGGGTGTACTGATCAGGTGTGGCTGTTCTAATTTTCTCTGTTGTATCTCTTTCTTTTTCCCAGTTTTGCCCTGCTTCGAGATTTTTCGCTGTAGTATCCAATCTCTCTTTAATAAAAAATCTACCATCATTGAAAGAAAGTAAAAAACATGGATTGAAGGAATAAGCAATCATACGATAGATCGTGGGCTAACAAAGGGTATGGTGTTTGATAGGATATGATGGAAGAGAAGATTTCAGAAAACCAAACCTAGGTAGATGGGCTTAGTGGCAATTATGATGATGATGATGATGACAACTACAAAATTTAATCATGCTATATTTTATTGTATACTATACCAGCGTAATTTTTTTCTATTTTATTCTTTACCTAAAAATAATGCTTTGTAACAGATACTATGTCCGTTATAAGAACAAGCACAAATTTTATTACATTTTGTTGTCTGATGTACCTGCATCTCCTAAACTTCGCACTTGAAAGTTCCATGAATAAATAAAAGAAGGGATGCAAGTTTTCGACTGGTATAGATATTATCATTCAATTACCTTTGCATCTCGGTGTGCAGAATCCTTCTCCTCATGATCATGACCATGCCTCCAACGGAACATAATGAACGCAATCTCTCTAAGAAAGTCCAACCTACAACAAACCACAGCATGTTACTGATATACAAATAAGAACCATGTAAAACAGTTACTGACTGTAATATAGGAGAGTCTTATTTAAAGCTAGGAAACAGACATTGAGATTTTTTCCTTTTTTTTCTTTTTAGTGAAGTTATATAATGCATTGAGTAATTATGTTCACAAATGAGATTAAACTAGTCAGTATGAAACCTCTTTTCATTTAAAATGAGTCAATGTGTAACTTCAAACAGCTTTCAGGTCATTGACAGCTTAAACTACTAGGGACAGTGTGTCTCTGGTTTAAATCCAGATGTGGAAGAGGAATGTTTATGGTCTTCAGAAAATCATCCCAAAGGGTTGGACGCAGCACTGAAAATTGAGGAGCCTTCAAAATCGGATGCAACACTCCTTATGTTGTAACATTTCTTGCAATGGAGTTGTTTACCCTAAAAAATTGGAAGGATGCAATAGAAGTGAAGCAGTATCTGAAAACCTTTAAGCTGGTTCTTGTATCGACTAACTAAAGAAGCCTAAATCCCATTTAAATTAAGCTTGCATCAAAGAAGGTCCTTAGTGACACAACAATAGAAGATATGAGCACTGAGAAATTGGCCCTTGGACCTGATGGTACAGAGCCAGAACAAAATAAGAGCACATCACATTGAACCATCACACTTTCAGCCTGTCCTGCCAACAAGATGACATATCTGAATCTACTTTGAAACAGTGAATTGATGTTTTTCCACTAAAATTTCACCTACGAGCTTTGAAGGCAAAACCCCCACTATCTCTCAGGAAGTATGTTAACTGGACTGGCCTTACTTAAAAGCCAGATAGATCCACTTGGTTGACACCACCTGAAGCATGTCCAGACATCTGGGTGTCGATGCAGAAAGGGTAGCACATGATGCTGGCAAACCACATGACTTATTATGACAGATGAGATAAATATCATATAAAAATCTAGTCATTTTAGCTTTGAATTCTTCTCAAATGAGTTGATGAAATCTGAATCTTTATGAATTGTAGAAAGGAGTTGAACGTTGATTCTTCATAAGAAAATAAACTGGCAGAAGACATACACCAAATTCCAGGGTCTCTGCCAATTTTTCAGGTTTCCAATACCAGTTCTCAAGGATTCATCTGATTTTGTAAATGCCTGGAGGGAAATCCAAGATTCCATTTCTTTGCAACGAAACAGTCAAAAGATATCAGGTAGGAATATACTTATTGTAAATATCATTAGCACAAGATGCTAATCTGAATACTCTACGCGAAATCTGTATTGGATGCTTGCCTCATAATCCAAGACCAGAAGATGGGTCAGAAACCGGAAAAATCCATTGACCTTGTTTGATATTTTCTCACTGGATTCCAGTGGAAATGACCAGGATTAAAGGGAAAAAACCACCAGTATAGATATCTAAACAAGATCACCATATTTTCTCTGATATGCGTGGAGTCCATTTCAGGGGGTGAAGGGTGAGAGAACATTCCCCATGATCCCATGTAGATCTCCATCCTTGACTAGTTCTGTCTGGCAGTTTGGAATTCCTTTAGTGTAGTTAGAATTTGTAGAACTCCAGCTATATGCAGCTATAAACGTCCACATAATTCTACAAAACTTTTAACCACCGATGCGCTTTAATCAAAAGCATTTTAGCCTAAGAATTCAGTTGCAAAAATGACGAAAGCCTTAGCTCCTGAAAACTCAATATTCATGAATCACACGGGGAAGAAAAATAAAAAATTACTAAAAAAATCTCTTATACGTTTGTGGTGCTTCCACATTAGAAAGTAGAGTAAGAGAGGAGCTTTTCTTAAAAATGACCATTTAGGTAGGAAAATATATTTTTAGCATAAGTATCATTGCATATTTTAATCGAAAATCCCATCTTTTATCAAAGGTGAGAAAATAAAAAGTCAGTGAGAAAACCACTTTTATTCTAAAAACTACCTCAATTTTTATGCAAAAGCTTATTTTCATTGAAAAACACAAACATCTCCACACATAGAGAGAAAAAAAAAAGCTTTTCCAACCTCAATCCTCACCCTCCACCAAACGCCCAAAAAAATCTATAAAACAAAAAAGTGCCAACAACAAATGGGAATTCTAAGAACGATCTGAAATGGAAAGCAAGATTCCTTCAAAAGAATCTTCATTTTCATGTGCAAATGGAATTCCAGTACAAAATACAAAGAAAAGGCATGAAATTTCAGCACAAGAAGGTACGAAATAGAAAAGAAAAGGGCAAACTCTCAAGAATTGATCCTACTTAAATTCTTTTCCCCTTTCTGAAACGTAAGATCTCAAATAAAACTCACTTCGAGAAAGGATCTACTTACAAAGAAGAGAGAGAGAGAAGAGTCTTTGCTTGGGTACTGCTCTACTTCTGATTTCTGGACTGGAGAGCTTTCCTTCTGTGACTGACTGAAGTCGCGTAAATGATATTGCATATACTATGCAAAACATAAAGATGTAACTTTATTAAATTAATATTGGTTTTCTGGACACGTGTCATGTGCTTGACATGTGTAATGTATTTTACTTAATTTAAGTATAAATACTCCAACATCAAAAATCAAATTAAAAGATTGGATTTTTAGCTGAAAATATCTTAAAAGTGGTAAATTTACAGATTCTGAGATTGGGTCACAATGTGTTCTATATCTAATTAGACTTTTTTTAATCAAATTATCTATTTTACTTTTTTTTAATCACAAGATATATATATTATCTATATATATATATATATATATATATATATATATATTATATATATATATATATATATATATATATATATACACGTAAAAGTGCTACATTCTCTAAGCACTTTAACAATAAAGCACTAAAAACTAAAAATATAAAATTTATTGTAATATAATATTAAAAATATTTTTTTATGGAGGTCTTGAATTTAAATATTTTTCAACTTATTTTTTTTTCCATTCTTATCTTTTAAGTAAAGATTTGTATGAGTTCAAGTTCCCACAAAAAAAATCTAGCGCCTTAATATAAAAAAATATTAAATAAAGTAGCACTTTCATGAGTACACGTGCTAGTGAAACAAACACGCTCTTTTGCAGCCCTTATGATTCTAAAAAGTGAGCACTTATGTACACTTAGATTTTCTGCCTCTTTATATTTGAAATTAAATTTTTGAGTGAAATTATGATTTTACCTCCACATTTTCATTCATTTGAATGAATGTCCAGTTCATTTTGACATTCATTCGAATGAATCCTCAAGTGTATTTTCAATTCATTCGAATGAATGGGTTAAACACTAATACGGAATACTGTTCAGCCTCATTCATTCGAATGAATGGGCCTCATTCATTAAAATGATTCGAATGAATGAGATTTATTTTAAAATTTTACACTTATTTTTTAAGCACTGTGTATTTCCAAAATTTCTCAAATTGAATATCTAGACTAATTAAAATAACCTAATAAAAATACTTTAAGACTTTAAGGTCTTTTGACACTCCTAAATATCTAAAACATAGTATTTTACAAATAAGGGTATCCCTAGAGTGTGTCAAAAACACATTTGGAAGTGTCAAAAGACCTTTAAGTCTTAAGGTATTTTTATCAGGTTATTTTAATTAGTTTAGATATTCAATTTGAGAAATTTTGAAAATACACAGTACTTAAAAATAGCTGTCTATATTTTAAAACATAGACCGTTATTTTTAAGCACTGTGTATTTTCAAAATTTCTCAAATTAAATATCTAAACTAATTAAAATAACCTGATAAAAATACCTTAAGACTTTAAGGTCTTTTGACACTTCCAAATGTGTTTTTGACACACTATAGGGATACCCTTATTTGTAAAATACTGTGTTTTAAATATTTAGGAGTGTCAAAAGACCTTTAAGTCTTAAAGTATTTTGATCAGGTTATTTTAATTAGTTTAAATATTCAATTTGAAAAATTTTAGAAATACACAGTGCTTAAAAAATAAGTTTAAAATTTTAAAAAGATTTAAATAAATGTAATAGATACTATAACCTGTAACTCATGAATCATTCGAATGATTCATCTCATTCGTGATGAATCATTCGAATGATTCATCTAAGAACGTCTTCGTATTCATTCCGTCCGTGTTCATTCGAATGAACGAATGAACCGATCGTTCTGAATATTCATTCGAATGAACGGTCGGTTCATTTGAATGAATTCACGAATGAGATGAATCATTCGAATGATTCATCACGAATGAGATGAATCATTCGAATGATTCATGAGTTACAGGTTACAGTATCTATTACATTTATTTAAATCTTTTTTAAAATATTAAATTTATTTTTTAAGCACTGTGTATTTCCAAAATTTTTCAAATTGAATATCTAAACTAATGAAAATAACCTGTTCAAAATACTTTAAGACTTAATGGTCTTTTGACACTCCTAAATATTTAAAACACAGTATTTTACAAATAAGGGTATCCATAGGGTGTGTCAAAAACACATTTGGAAGTGTCAAAAGACCTTAAAGTCTTAAGGTATTTTTATCAGGTTATTTTAATTAGTTTAGATATTCAATTTGACAAATTTTGAAAATACACAGTGCTTAAAAAATAACGGTCTATGTTTTAAAATATAGACAGCTATTTTTAAGCACTGTGTATTTTCAAAATTTCTCAAATTGAATATCTAAACTAATTAAAATAACCTGATAAAAATACCTTAAGACTTTAAGGTCTTTTGACACTTCCAAATGTGTTTTTGACACACTATAGGGATACCCTTATTTGTAAAATACTGTGTTTTAAATATTTAGGAGTGTCAAAAAACCTTAAAGTCTTAAGGTATTTTTATCAGATTATTTTAATTAGTCTAGATATTCAATTTGAGAAATTTTGAAAATACACAGTGCTTACAAAATAAGTGTAAAGTTTTAAAATAAATCTTAATATTTAAATCATTCGAATGAATGAGGAGTCATTCGAATGAATGAGCAGTATTCCGTGTTACTGTTCAGCCCATTCATTCGAATGAATTGAAAATACACTTGAGAATTCATTCGAATGAATGCCAAAATGAACTGGGCATTCATTCGAATGAATGGAAACGTGGGGGTAAAATCGTAATTTCACTCGAAAATTTGATTTCGGATGTGTAAAGGCAGAAAATCCAGGTATGTGTAAGTGCTCCCTTCTAAAAAAACTGACAATTTGGTCTAAAAAAGTCAGATTAGATGCAGAAGACATTCTGACCTAATTTCATGTAGGTGTATTTACTCAAATTCACAATTTTTGAGGTATTTTCAACTAAAATCCCTTAAAAGATTATGCACTCTCAACCATTCAAAAGATGTAGTAAAAATCAACGGCCAGATATTTAGCTATTGTTATATATTTAGATCAGATAATTGATTCCCATATAATGATTTTCACACCAGTAACTTTGATAGTTGCACACCATAATAAAAGGAAATCTCATTATTACCCTTTTTCTTCTTCTCTTTTGAAAGTAAGTTACACCTTAAATAACAAAGGGTAATAATGAGATTTCATTTTGTTATGGTGTGCAACTATCAAATTACTGGTGTGAAAATCATTATCCTTGATTCTCACCATTAATCTAATATTTAACATCGAGGTAGAACATAATTTATAGTTTAATTAAAGTCGAGCATAATGACCTAATAAAGGCAATTTGTTAATATGTTAGTATGGATTGATCGTATTAGTATCATAATCTACGAACGATGGTGATTAAACGGGCTATTATTTTTACCAATAAATTATTTTCATCAATTTAAAAGATATTTTTATTTATATCGTTCATTGTATTTTATCAAAAATAATATATTTTATCGTTTGCAATAATCCATATCCTTCTTCGTCGTTCAATCTAACTATTAAATACTCACTCTTCTTCTTGGGAAATATTACATACTTTTAATACTTTCTATCCATAAATTTTATTTATTCCAAAATCCTTTCATTTGTCTAAAGTTCAGACTAAAACTAATTTTTAGGATATATTTAGGCATTAAAGATAGATTTAGATATATTTAGATTTTACTAAATATTGTATTTCCTTATTATGAATTTTCTCTTTATTTGCTTTCCTTGTTTGTGTATTTTATTATCTCTGTAAAATGCAAGCCTATTTAATATATATACACAAAATACAAACTAACAAAAATAAATGATTTTTTTTTTATCTTTTGTCGTTACTTCAGACATTTATTTTAAATATCCACTTCTTTTAACATCCCAAGAGAATAATTAGTTTTAATAAATAATAATTAAGAAAATTTATTTGAGGTGCTTTGAACACGTATGTAAAAGACTCAAGAAGTGGGAGGCGTTAGGTTCAAACTCCCATAGTCTAACCTGGTGTACCCTAAGAGCAGTGGGTATCACTGAAGGTTTTACGCTTGGTTTTCAGCGATTTTCTACACGTAAATTAAAAAAAAAGACTCAAGACAAAAAGAGTAAATCCTAAGAGACCTTATGCTAAAAATTAGAGAAGTCTCAATTTATATCCTACAAAACAACTCTGACAATGTGGGATAAATAGTGTCCAACCTGACTACTTTTTTTTTTCTCTCATCAACACTTACACAAACACAAAGTAGTACAAATTCAATCGGTTAAAAACCAACTTGACCCGACCTTATCTGACTTAATACCTAGTGGCTATATGAATACTTTTAGATTGTGATTCAATCAATAATTATGTTATTTATTAATAAATCTAAATTTAACGAAAGTTTTAAATTATATAATAGATATTGGAAAAGATATTTAGATCAATCAATGGACGTGCAAGTTTCACGTGTAGATAGTAGTATCGTACACACAAATGCAATTTGCCAGCGAGAGTTATTTAAGTTTGCTATGAAAAATAAAACTATAAAATGGCGAAAACAACTGGAAGATAATAAATTAAGTGGTGTTAGGCATTAAGTTATGTCATCAGTCTCACTTACCTTATGTTTTTCATTTTATTTAATAAGACTGAAAACTTGAGGCAAATAGATTGCTTACTACATGACCCAATTAGGTAACATTAGCTTAATTGGTTAACCTCCCACCTCAAGAAGTGAGAGGTGTTAACTTCGAGCCTTTATAGTTTAACCTAGTGTATCTTAAGGGCAGTATATATCACCTGTGGGAATTTTACATTGAGTTTCCTGTGATTTTCTACATATAATTTTTTTTTTTAAAAAAAAACAAACTTATTTTACCTAACAATCACCTCGTGTACCTTTTTATTATTATTATCATTATTTGCAGCATAAGCCATATAAATTTTTAACTCTTTTCTATATTGATAGATGTGTTTTCTTTAAAAGCAAACTAATCTATATTATATTTAATAGCACCACGATAAAGATAAAGTTCAAGAGTAGCATCCCAACCTGAAGTTGGTTGGGGGAGAGTTGAGAGTTTAGGGCCCATGGCCCTTGGTATAGACCAAATTGCATTAGAACTTGAAGAAATTTAAAAAGATTTAAAAAAGAAAAAAACCTTCACCGAAACTAGACTATCCTAAAGACGAAATTTCTATAATTAAAGTGTCTCAATGATTTTTTTAAGACCAAGCTAATCTTTAGGATAAGTAAAAATCTTCCAATCTACACATGTAGAATATAAATTATGGAGAATGACTCTTTTTGTATTGATTTCAAGATCTTTAATAAATAAAGGTGTGAATTTACCATCAAAATAATCTCACATAGTTGTGTCTCAATGATTCAAGATATTTATCCTTTCTAACCACTTCATAAACATCTAAGTAGCTCAATCCTCAAAAGGTGATACAGATGGAAGTAGTTGGTCTTGTCTTCAGCTTCGTTGGCTTCACAAGGGTGAATAAAAAGGTAGGGGTGAGACTTGAGTTGAGTTTTGGCTCAATCTGAAAAATAACTAAGTTGATTTATTTATTTTTAAAATTTTGGGTTGAAAAAAATGAAACCCACACTAAATTTGAGTTGGATTGAGGGTCACCATTATTTAAAATCAATTTAAAAGATAATACTAGTGGTCTTGAATTTAATACGAAGTTGAATTCCTCTAAATAAGGTGGGGATTTTAGTACAGAGAGGTGTGGATCAAGATAAAATTTTTATACAAGAAAACCACTCCCCCCCACCTCAAACTTTTTGTTGAACCTCTGGTAGATGCATGACACCACCTACTAATACTTATATATCGATTTAGCCACTCATAAAGATTCAAAATCTTTACCTCCAATATGAAGTGAAGATATCCAACTACTCAAACAATAAATATTCCCCGTAAGAGTTCAGTTTGCATGCTTCCATAGGAGGGAATCCAATTTGCAATAGGAACAATTGGATGCACCAATTGATTAGCATGACTAATTTGCCATTTACTCATCTGCTCTCATTTCTGCCTTTGTTGTGATGGCTCTCGAACTGATATTATTAAATTTGCATCTTTATAAAAATGTCCTTTTCATGAGCATTTTTAAATAATTTTTGTTACTAAAGTTCTTATAGCTAAATTGCCGCAACACTTATCCAACAAAAAGATATTGTGCCAACTATTTAGCTTATTGTTGTCACAATCTCCTCAACGGAGGACATCTTAGGGTTTAAATTTGCATTACCAGATTCAAATTTTATTAAAAAAAGAAAGTTAAAGGAGGACAAATGTTATGAACAAACTTTTTTTTTTTTTAATTTACATGTGAAAAATTATGGGATACCACACGTAAAATCCATACAGGTGAGCCCACTACTCTTAAAGCATATCAAAGTTAGGCCATGAAGATTCGAACCCATAACCTCGTAGTTCATAAGACGGGAGACAATCAATTGAATTACACCTAAATAGATAACAAACTTATTTTTTTAACTTACTTAGAAAAATCATTCACATCTTACACCTAAGAATAAAATATGTTAAAATTTATAGTCAATTTGAAATTCAAATTTATCGTGCACAAATTTTGAGTCTTGGCATTCTTGGACGGGAAGAAGTGAGGAGAGCTTTTGCTTGAACGTATTTTTCAAGAGAAGTGAAGTTAGTAAACAGTTGATTTTAACTTCTTTTACAAGAATATGGTGTTTTTAACCTTTTCTAAGAGAACACCAACTTATAAAAAAAAAAAAAAATAGAAGATACAGAGAAATTCTTCACTTTTTGAAAAATCTCTTTCTTTAAATTCTTTTTATCCATAGAATAAGATAAAATAATAGGTAGTACATTGATAGTGACACCTAAATGCAAGAGAACATCAACTTCTATTCAAAGTAATTAAGAAGGGGTTAACTTGTCGGTGTAGAAGATCTTCTCATAAAGAGAGGTGTTGAGTTCGATTTACGCTCAAATTCCTCTAAACCAATTCCTATTGAGTTACTTCTCATTGACTTATCAATACATAGATCGAAAGATTTACATATGCTCGTAAGATTAGTTTGACCTTCAATATAAAGTCGAGATATCTATATTAAAAAAAAGTTTTTCATACTACTCCCATACTACTCCCATTGAAGTTCTTTCTTTTACACATTTCTTCCTTTTTTTAGCAAACTCACTCTTGAATTCTAACTTTCCAACTTATCTGATTGGAGACATAATTAAGTATTGTAATCTACATATCCTAAATCTAAGTTAGTGCTCCCTCACAAACAAAGCATCTTTTGGAAAGTATTGGCTTTTCCGCATAAGGGTTGAGGTGCTGTTCAAGCTGTAAAGAAGACTGATTGAATTCAATCGACCAAAGGTAAGATTGGGGATTTTTCTTCCTCTTTTCTTTTTCCTTTTCTTTTTTATTTAAATATATGACAAAGTACTACTATTTTTATAGATTTTTTTTCGTTAATGATGGTTCTAATTTTGCACGGAAGCAAAAACATGCAATGTATATACAAATTTCCTAAGTTAAAGGGGTTGAAGCGATGACCAAAAATTTGCCTTAGAAAGTTAGAGTTAGTAAATTTGATTCTCACTCTACCTCAAAAGATAATTTTCTGTAGAGTTAACATGTGTGTGTGAGTAGAAAGACTTGCACATACCTTAAATATTAGTCGGGTGTTCTAAAAGACCTGAACACTTTACTAATAAAAAGATATATATACGTGTCTCTTGATTTTCAATTTGTTATTTGTTCGTACAATCCTACTTTTAACAAATTAGATAAAATTTATTATATACATTAGAATTTAAATATATACTAAAATTATTTAATTATTCCATTTTGAAATATTTGGACCTAATCTTTGTAAGAGACCCTTTATCTCATTATCCTGTTTTTCATTTGGTCTAGACTTTAGACTGTGTGAGTCCAAGCATTCAACTATTTTGCCGGTTTTCAGTGAAATTCAATTCAAACTTGGATTGGGTTTCCTTTTTTAGTCAAAAAGTAGAATATCAGCTGAAATTTTTCGAGATATTGACAGGCAAATATTTAAATATTAAGATTTTTTGTCATTTATAGGAAATATCCATAGTTTAGGCCAAATATAAAATTTGTTCAAATTTTGATTTAAAAAAAAAAAAAAGAATAGGGTCTGTAATAGGTTAGAATGGCCACATTTTTTAATCTTATCGAGAGCTCCAAATGTCAGATTCCTGTGATATTTTAAACTTAGACCTTCACTCACTTAGACGATTGAATCTTATGTTTATACTTGCTTAACCTCAATTTGGTAAAGGTTTTAAAGAAATATATCTTCCAATTCACCCACAAGAAACTTTCGACTGTGGACGAAGCTAGGAGGGGAGTTGGAATGAATCGGTTGAAAATATAGAAAAATTAAAAAAAAATGAAAACCTAATGTAAATTTGTAAATATTTTTCTTTTAACTAATAGAAGTTTTCATAGAGTATTAGATTATTGAAAGAAAAAAAATTGATATGAATAAAGTAAATCAACAATTGACCGAGTTGATGAATCCTCTAATTTTTAAATTTCAAAAATAAAAAGTATAGACCATTACAATATTATATCCACTCAAACAAGTTCATAAGGAGTTTGCATTCCTTTTAGAACAATATGCAAGTAGGGTGGATGTTGGATGGGTTAAACTTGAACTCAGCTAGACCAACCGAGCTATCATGGAGTTTTGCCCGACTCAAATTGATCTTTGGGCTCAGTTTTAGCTAAAGACGGGAGGCCCAAATTAAAATCAGTGCAATCTTGGTCTAATGCTTCGAATAGCCCAACGCACCAGGATTTTATATACTTTATAATATATATCAATATAACAGTTTTTTTCTCTTTTTTTTTTGAATTTAGTGGCTATATCAAGTAGTGTGTTTGAGTGTTTATTTCTTTTCTAAAGACACTTGATGTTTTCAATGGCATTTTATCTTATAATTTATTTTAAATTTTGTGGCAACAATTTTTAGACAAAACATAAATTGTAACGCGATATATTTGAATTATCTAATACAATAGTTTAGAGAAATATTTACATGCAGAAACGGTGTTTTAAAAACCAAATCAAACCGTGTATTTCGACCAAATTAGACTTAAATAGGTCCTTAAGGCAATCCGGTCCTTAAAACAGTTTGATTCATTAAAAAATTATTATTACTTCCATTTATTCCGTTTTTCTTTTCTTCTCTTCCAAAATTATTATTACTTCCATTTATTCCATTTTTCTTTTCTTCTCTTCCACCAACAATGTCATTTTCATTGTTTTTTACTCCTTTCATCCCATTTTAGTTGTCTCATTCGAAAAATTTGTATTTTTTAAGAAACTCTCTATATAAAGCTAGGACTCCATGTGATCTCATACATTTTCGATACACTTTATACTATTCCAATATGAATAGGACAACTATTTTGAAACAATCTCAAAATTCATATAAGACAACTAAATTAAAATAGAAAATATTATGATGTAACATATTATCATGATGTCATACTAACGTCATGGTTGAAAATTATTCAAGCAATTTAACTCAACAACTGAACGAAATCATTATATAAATTGATTTAATTATTGTTCCGTATCTAAAACATTCTTTGTTCACACTCATAAAGTGATACCTAAAAAAACTAACTTAATTTACTCACGTAAAGTCATTTATTTTTTTAGATAACAAAGGTATCCCCACTTCACATTAGAGGTGAGATAATCCCACGAATATGTGTAAACTTCCGAATCCACATACCGATTAAGTCTACAGTTGAGCTTCTTGACCCTCAAGCCAATCCCTTGAATTTGAAGCTAAGGTTGCATTTTGATGGTAGGGAAGGGGGATTTACCCCCCTTTACCCTTGTTTAGTAATGGGGGGTGAGGGTAAAAATTTGAAATTTTACCCCCCTCCCTCCTTATTTGAAAACCCCTTGGAGTATAGGGATTTTCATGAAACCTTTGCCCTTCTTTACTCCCCTTTATCCCTCTTTGCATCTACGATGCAAAAATATTTTAAAATATTTTTTAATTAATAAATATTATTTATTAATTATGCTTCATAAAATTTTATTTTTATTTTTTATATTATATGAATTTAATAAAAATTGTTAATATATTACCCTCCTTACCCCCTCTTTGCACCTATAGAGCAGAAACATTTTTAAATATTTTTAATTGATAAATATTATTTAATAATTATATTTTATAATTTTATTTATTTATTTTATATAAATTTAGTAAATATTATTAATTCTAATAAACTATCTTTACCCTTCTTTACCCCTCTTTGCACATATTACCTTCGTTACCCCCCTCTTTGCACCTATAGAGCAAAAATATTTTAAAATATTTATAATTGATGAATATTATTTAATAATTATACTTTATAATTATATTTATTTATTTTTATATAATTTTAGTAAAAATTATTAATTCTAATAAACCCTATTTACCCCCCCTTTATCCCTCTTTGCACCTATTACCCTCATTTACCCATATTTACCCTTCTTTGCATCTATTATCCCTCTTTACCCCATTTACCATTCTTTGCACATGTTACCCTTCTTTACTCTTTAAACCATCTTTAATCATCTTTATCCCTCTTTGCATCTCTTACCCTTCTTTACCCCTCTAAATACTCTTTACCCTTCTTTACCCTCTTTGCATCTATGGAACAAAAATATTTTTAAAATATTTTTTAATTGATGGATATTATTTAATAATTATGTTTTATTATTTTTATTATTATATGAATTTTGTAATTGCAGTGGTAAAGTAAGAATTTATCCTAAGGGTAAAAAAAATCTTATTTGGTACCTATTAACAGGGGTAACCTGATATATTAACAATTTTATGAGAAATTTTATAAAATATAATTATTAAATAATATTCATTAAGTAAATCTAATATTATCTAATGTTTATAGATTATTTTTTATAAGTATAATTTAAAATGAACACTTGCATTCTAAAAGTAAAAAAATAAATTAAAAAAATAGATATTATTATTTTAAATCCCAATAAATGAATAAAAAAATATCAACATATCTCTTTATAAAAAAATATAATTTGTTCATTGGTAGCATGAAATATATAATATAATAAACTATTATAATAGTTTAATAAATCACAACAAATATAAAATTAATATTAAAAATTGTCACGGGCTGAATCCTTAAAAATAGAATATTTTGACAAATATGTTTCAGAAAATTTTATTCTTATTTTTATATTATATATATTTAATAAAATTATTAATTCTCATAAAATTGTTAATATGTCAGTTTATCCCTGCTTATAATTATCCCTAGGGTAACCCCTGTAAAAATTTACCCTCACCGAAATACATCACGTTGAAAATGTTGCATAATTTTTTTTTATATTATATAGATTTAATAAAATTATTAATTCTCATAAAATTGTTAATATATCAGTTTACCCCTACTTACAATTACCCTTACTCAAGGGTAATCCCTGTAAAAATTTACCCCTCACCCAAATGCATCACTTTGAAAATGTTGCAGAATTTTTTTTATATATTATATAGATTTAATAAAATTATTAATTCTCATAAAATTGTTAATATGTCAGTTTACCCCTACTTACAATTACCCCTACTCAAGGGTAATCCCTATAAAAATTTACCCCTCACCCAAATGCATCACGTTGAAAATGTTGCAGAATTTTTTTTTTATATTATATAGATTTAATAAAATTATTAATTCTCATAAAATTGTTAATATGTCAATTTACCGCTATTTATAATTACCCCTACTCAAGGGTAACCTCTATAAAAATTTACCCCTCACCCAAATGTATCACGTTGAAAATGTTGACACATTAATAATCTTCTAATAGAATAAATTGTTAATTACCCTCAAAGAAATTATCATGAACCTCAAACTTTTTCAGAGTTTTGAGACCCTATCGAAATTTAGACAGAATCACCCCTTAAAAATAGAACATTTTGACAAATACGGTCACGCCCCAACCCGAAGGGTGGGCCCGGAACGCAACTGTTTTTTTTTTTTTTTTGAAAATAAACTAACACAAGCACTTTAATTGGGCCGGATCAACAGTTGGGCCCAGAGGTCACACATGATCCCAACATGTGGAATCAAACACATACCATAAGTCTACCCCATAAAATAGATATAATAACAACATCAACATATAACATGAATATATGAAATCCAACCATTGATTCATCATTCAAACCATCATCTCAAAATTACTACAAGAGCAACACAGTTTAATACATCACATTTAAACAAATTAAGTACCACACCCGGTACTTAAAAAAAGCAAATGGTTCCAAGAACCAACAAGTAAAGATAAGGGTATTCTCCTCTGGGGGAATCCCGAAACACCGCCTCAGCTTATCCACCCTAAGCTTGAAAAAGAGGGTTCTCCTCCTCAGGTTCATATCCTGAAAGGTGAGTGAGGTGCGCTAACTAGCCCACTGAAGGAAATATAACAATGCAGTGTAAGTAAAAATAACAGGTTAGCAACGGTTCGATAATATCACATGTTTGATAACAAATAAGCATAATATCATGTAAAGTATCATCATCATTCCCATATTTTGTCAATTACTGCTATCCAACGTAACGTCTGCCGACTACACTGAGACCTGTATTAAGTTCCGACACGGTCAAAATACATCATTCCAAGTACATCTCCGACTCTGACTTAGCCGATACTGACATCCTCAAGTCAGCAACTGACGACACTCATGGTCCAGTAGACATAAACCATCTCCCATATGGCCGATATTGGTTCAATAGCCCAGGTACGTGGAAGCAGTCTTATATATTCATATGATCAACATCATAATAATCACAATCATCATCAGTACTCTTACCATAGTGCTTCATGTCTAGGCACATGAGTGGGTTCATCAAATCTGAAACCATCAATTGTCCAAGACTCATCTCATAATAAAACCTGTTTACATATTCTGCAGAGTTAAGTTCCCTCACCGTGATTGTGTGGTTACGCGGTCTCTGTTCAAACAAACAGACAAGTACACAATCAATATACAGATCAAATACGTACATACAAGTAGTATTTCGAAATCATACATGTTTTTCCCAAAAAAAACCAAGGTATATGGAATTGAGTCTCTTACTTGGTTTCTAACATTTTTAAATTTTCATAATCCACAAGATAATAATATAATAGAAAGGGGCTCAGTCCAAAACTCATATTGTCTTCTAGGCATTGACCAGATTGACTTATTGAGTTAGGTCTAGATCATCGGGTCACTTCTCGATTGCCTTCTAGATAGGACCAGATCTGACATTTTGAGTTATGCCTCGAGGTCACTCAGTGCCCGACTATATAGCATCGGCCTGGAAGTAAGATCACTCAGTGCCCGACCAATATGGTCGGCCTGGAAGTGAATACAATAGTATTTACACTATATTAGTAAGAGAAAAGGGGTCAGTACATTTTTAATTAACAAGGGGTATTAATCATCGTCAAATCACATCAATGCATCAAACAAGATTAATCAAACAATATTTTATACTTAAAAACTAGGTCCCTCGGAACATGCCTCGGAACTAGGTACAGTGGCTTCGGATCATCCGAACCACACTTAATCTAGTCACTGACCTCGGAACATGGGTTTGACTTCGGATCGTCTGAAGATCGGGTCTCGGATCATCCGAAGATCTGGTCTCGGATCATCCGAACCTAAAAGAAATCCGAAAACAAGTCTCGGTGGGTCTGGGTCCTCGGAACATCTGAAGTCGGGGTTCGCAACATCCGAGTGGGTTCGGTCCTTCCGAGCTCGGCTCGGTTCGTCCAAAGGGGTCTGGCTTGCCTCGGGTGTAACTGAGCTTGGGGTGAAGCTCGGAACGTCCGAGGGTTATCTCTCGGACCGTCCGAAGGTTCAGACCTTCCTAAGACCGACTCTCGGATCGTCCGAGAGTCGTCTTCCTTACAGCAGACAGTGACGGTGGACGACCAGTGAAATACGAATCCAGAAACAGGGGGTTTCCCGAACTCGATTTTCAGATCCAGCCAGTCTCATGGACTCCTCTGGGAGTCCTCTTTCCATAGGGAATGGTTTGGAGCCTTGAAGCTCACTAGGCCATCAGATTTTAATATCAAATCCTCACGGGTACACGAAACCCATGGTTTTTCCTCAAACTTCAAATTGGTTTTTCTTGATTCTAAACTGATTGAAATTGAAAGGGGAATGCAAAGGATACCTTCGCTTGGGTTCCTGGGCTGAGAAATCTGGATTTGAAAGGTCTTCCTTCTTAAGCTACGGGTGACTGAACTGAGAAAAAGAGAGGCTGAGGAAAAGGGGTGATCGGCTGGTAACACAGTGCAGTTGAGACAGAGAGGGAGAGAAGAAGATTTGTGGGAGTTACACCAACAGACTGAGGCTGGTTTTATAAGAAATCAGCCGGGAAAAGGGGTCGGCTGGCCAGTGCATACCGCTGCATACAGCGGAGTGCGGACGTTGACACAGTGAAAATATTGTATGGCTGGGTGGTTGCAAATAAGTCCCCGATCACTTTCTGTTTTGCAATTAAGTCCCTCAATTAGATAAAACCTGATTTTAAACTAAAAGTTTGATTTTAAAAACTCAATAACTTAATCCAACCTTACAGATAGGCTGGGTTTTGAAAACCTTAATCATCATAAAAAATTTAGAATTTATCTCTCACTACAAATCATTGATTTAAATAAAAAACATAATTTAACCTTATTTACTTAAATAAACAAATATTAAAATAATCAATTTAGAAATCTCATTTTGGGGTGTAGAAAAATAACTAGACCATACTTACAATGGTCTACTACAAAATGCCAGTTTCAAAATTTATCTTACTTCGAAAATTATTTAAAATAATTATTTCTCCCTTTCGGGGTTTTGACAGGCGAATTTAAAATACTATTTTTCTTAAAATGAATTCATTTTAAAATCAGAAATGTAAATCCTTTATTAAGGAGAACATTATCAATCAATAATATTCATATATCAACATAATTTATAAAATAAACATAATAAGCGGTAAATTATCAAAATGCCCCTCCAGCTGGATCACTGAGCTCACGAGCTCGGATTGGGCCACAACTGGGCTTTTCTCAAAACCCTAACCGTAATCCTCAAGATTAACCTGTTAAATAAGATTATTAAGCTAAAACACGCCTAAACTGGAGCAGGGTATTACAAATACGTTTCAGAAAATTTTATTTTTATTTTTATATTAGATAGATTAAATAAAATTATTAATTATTCTAAATTTGTTAATATGTCAGGTTACCCCTGTAACGACTCAGCCCAACCTAACCCGCCTTCGAACACAGTACAAAATTGTCCGCTTTGGGCCTCGCACGCACGCACACGATCAGCCCGCACGGCTTTGCCTTTGGGCTTGGCCCACATGGCCCGGCCCAAAACGCGTTGTACTATGTTGGAGGGTATGACTACATATACACCCAAGCCAATTTTCTTCCTTTTCGATGTGGGACTCCACACTCACATCGATGTGTATCATCTTGCCTGGATGCTCAGGCCCCCTCCTTCACAGGGTAGGGGTATCACAATCCACTCCCCTAAAACCTCGAGCCATCCCAGGCTCGATTCACACAATCTAGTGGAAGGTAGTAGGCCCACACAGTCCAAGTGTTGAATTGAGGCTCTGATACCAATTGTAACGACTCAGCCCAACCTAACCCGCCTCCGAACACAGTACAAAATTGTCTGCTTTGTGCTTCGCGCGCGCGCACACGAGCATCCCGCACGACATTGCCTTTGGGCCTGGCCCACATGGCCTCGCCCAAAACGCGTTGTACTATGTTGGACGGTGTGGCTACATATACACCCAAGCCAATTTTCTTCCCTTTTCGATATGTGACTCCACACTCACACCGATGTGTATCATCTTGCATGGATGCTCAGGTCCCCCTTCACAGGGTAAGGGCATCACAATCCACTCCCCTAAAACCTCAAGCCATCCCCGGCTCGATTCACACAATCTAGTGGAAGGCAGTAGGCCCACACAGTACGAGTGTTGAACGAGGCTCTGATGCCAATTGTAACGACTAAGCCCAACCTAACCCTTCTCCGAACACAGTACAAAATTATCCACTTTGGGCCTCGCACGCTCGCACACGAGCAGCCCGCAAGGCTTTGCCTTTGGCCTGGCCCATATGGTCCGGCCCAAAACGCGTTGCACTATGTTACATATAAACCCAAGCCAATTTTCTTCCCTTTTCGATGTGGGACTCCACACTCACACCGATGTGTATCATCTTGCCTGGATGCTCAGGCCCCCTTCAAAGGGTAGGGGTATCACAACCCCTACTTACAATTACCTCTACTCAAGGATAACTTGGGGTAACCCCTGTAAAAAATTACTCCTCATCCAAATGCATCATGTTGAAAATCTATATAATAAAAAATAAATTGCTAATTATTTGAAATCTATTAATTTTTCAATTATATAATACATAATTGAAAAATAGAAGAAGGCATGAGATAAATAGGGGAAAGGTTTCCTTAAAAGATAATAAATAACCACTATTATTATTTTAAATTTCAATAAATGAATAAAAAAATTCTACATATCTCTTCATAAAAAAATATAATTTGTTATTTGGTGATATAAAATTTATCAAATGGAAATAATGGAATGCTTTTAAAAAAAAAAAAAAAAGCCAAGTACTCAACAAAATAAATAAATAAATAAAATGTAAAAAAAAAAATCTCATAAAAGAGCAAAAGGAGGGTAAGGAGGGGTATTCATTCTTGAATACTCCAAGCCCCATGGGGTATTCAAAATGATGACCAGAGAGGTAAAAAATTAAATTTTTACCTTTACCCCCTTGTTACCAAACGAGGGTAACAAGGGCTGCGTTTGGATGGGGGGTAAGAGGGGGAAAACCTCGTTACCCCTTGTTACCCTCATTTGATAACAAGGGGGTAAGGGCAAAAATTTGAATTTTAACCCCTCTTGCAACCATTTTGAATACCCCCATGGGGCTTGGAGTATTCATTCTTGAATATCCCTCCTTACCCTCCCTTTTGCTCTTTCATGAGTTTTTTTTTTTTTTTTACATTTTATTTATTTATTTATTTTGGTGCGTATTTGGCTTTTATTTTTTTTAAAAGCACTCTATTATTTTTATTTGATAAATTTCATATCACCAAATAATAAATTATATTTTTTTATGAAGAGATATGTAGAATTTTTTTATTCATTTATTGAAATTTAAAATAATAATAGTGGTTTTTTATTTATTTTTTATTTTTTAAGGAAACTTTTCTCCTATTTATCCCGTGCCTTTCTTTATTTTTCAATTATATATTATATAATTGAAATTTAATAGATTTCAAGTAAATTTTTTTATTATATAGATTTTCAACATAATGCATTTGGATGAAGAGTAATTTTTTACAGGGGTTACCCTTGAGTAGGGGTAATTGTAAGTAGGGGTAACCTGACATATTAATAATTTTAGAATAATTAATAATTTTATTTAATCCATATAATATAAAAATAAAAATAAAATTTTCTTAAACGTATTTGTCAAAATGTTCTATTTTTAAGAGGTCATTCTGTCGAAATTTCGATAAGGTCTCAAAACTTTAAAAAAGTTTAAGGTTCATGATAATCTCTTTCAGGGTAATCAACAATTTATTCTGTTAAAATATTATTTTAAAAATGTGTCAACATTTTCAACGTGATGCATTTGGGTGAAGGGTAAATTTTTAAAGGGGTTACCCTTGAGTAAGGGTAATTGTAAGTATGGGTAAACTGACATATTAACAATTTTATGATAATTAATAATTTTATTAAATCTATATAATATAAAAATAAAATTTCTGCAATATTTTAAACCTGATGGATTTGAGTAAGGGGTAAATTTTTATAGACGTTACCCTTGAGTAGGGGTAATTGTAAGTAGGGATAAACTGACATATTAATAATTTTATGAGAATTAATAATTTTATTGAATATATATAATATAAAAATAAAATTTATATAACATTTTCAACGTGATGCATTTGGGTGAGGGGTAAATTTTTACAGGGGTTACCCTTGAGTAGGGATAATTGTACGTAGGGGTGAACTGACATATTAACAATTTTATGATAATTAATAATTTTATTAAATCTATATAATATAAAAATAAAATTTCTGCAATATTTTAAACCTGATGGATTTGAGTAAGGGGTAAATTTTTATAGGGGTTACCCTTGAGTAAGGGTAATTGTAAGTAACGGTAAACTGACATATTAATAATTTTATGAGAATTAATAATTTTATTAAATCTATATAATATAAAAATAAAGTTTATACAACATTTTCAACGTGATGTATTTGGGTGAAGGGTAAATTTTTACAGGAGTTACCCTTGAGTAGAGGTAATTGTACGTAGGTGTAAACTCACATATTAACAATTTTATGAGAATTAATAATTTTATTAAATCTATATAATATAAAAATAAAATTTCTGCAATATTTTCAACCTGATGCATTTGAGTGAGGGGTAAATTTTTACAGGAGTTACCCTTGAGTAAGGGTAAACTGTCATATTAACAATTTTATGAGAACTAATATTTTATTAAATTCATATAATATAAAAAATAATTTTTATAATTTTTATGAAGAGATATGTTAATATTTTTTATTTATTTATTGGGATTTAAAATAGTGATATCAAAAAAATTCTTTATTTATTTTTTTAATGTTAGAGTGCATGTGTTCATTTTAAATTATAATTATGAAAAATAATTTATAAAAATTAGATAATATTATTATTTAGAATTTACTTCATGAATATTATTTAATAATTATATTTTATAAAAAAATTAAAAAAAAAATTAATATATTAGGTCACCCTTACTTATATTTACCAAATAAGATTTTTTACCCTTAGGATAAGGTTTTACTTTACCACTGCAATTACCAAACAAGATAAGGATAATCTCACTTCAACGATCACCCCTACTCAAGGGTGACCCCTACTTAAAGATAACCCCTATAAAAATTACCCCCATCCAAACGCAACCAAGGGGTAATGGCCTCTTACCCCAATCCAAACGCAGCCTAAGAATTAGTGGGTTACTCCGAGTTTCTAGTAAAGAAATAAGTTAGCAGGGTATTAAAGCATTACCTATTTAGGTTAAGTCTCAAGCTTAGGAGGGATGGTCGTAGGCCATGTGTTGAAAAGTAAAGAATGGAAAAACGCGGATAAGGTCAACACCACTCTCAAGAATCATTTTTATTTTTGGAAGCTTCCATTACGCAGTAGTCACCTACTCGCCCTCTATATATTCATCTATCCTCTCAGGTCTCAACTCTTCCTACAAGAGAACAAGAATGCTCTCTCTCTTTCTCTCTCTCTTCATGTTCCAGATCTGAAGGACCAACCAGGAATGGAGGATGCAAGAAGCAGCAGCAGAAACTCCATATCGTACCACCACCATAAGAGGTCCAACAGCATTCTCCTATCATCTGAGTCCATCTCCACCGAATGCATGAACATCACAAACTACAAGAGGTTGTCTCAGTCTATGAGATTGCCCGACGAATGGATGGGTCAAAGGAGGAACAACAGACAATGGCTTTCTATTCGTCGCTTCTTTCTCAGGCAGCGAAAGGATGTTGGAAATGAAGATTCAAACAAGGGGAAGGAGGGAGAGGGGAAGAAGAAGGGCAAGTCAAGATGGTCGGCATGGCTGCCGGATCCCAATCGGCGATGGCCCGTCCAGGGATGGTGAGCAGAGCGGTCCAAAACCAAGGAAAAGGCATATGAATTTATGATGCTGTTCTCCATTCTGGGTTCCGGACCATTGTGTAGGATTTAGATTGTGCACAGAAACATATGTTGCGTGACACGGGATTATCATCAAATTTGGTAGTCTCACTGTCTCTTGTCCATAGTTTCTTGTTCATTTATTTATTTTTATCTGATTGGCTTAATTAGTATAATAAATAAAGGGGACCTTGTAACTCATTATTTTAGATTTCGAGTTTTTTCTTTTAACATCAAGATATCCAGGCATCTCATGACTAATCTTGGGACAAATTTAAATCTCACAATTCAAACACAAAATTTACCCAGCCCCATTTTTTGTCCAGTGGAATTCTTCCCCGAAGCAGTTCCTACAAAATTTGAAATGTCTGCCACCCAAAAGAAGGAAGAAAACATGGAAACACCCAGAGAGATTTACCTGAGCTGCATTTGGATGGGGTAATGGGGGATAATTGATAACTAAGAGATAAGAGTAAAAAATCAACTTTTTACCCTTTCTCTCCCACTTTTGAAAGGGTATTCTTAATACTCAAGATAACCCCTGATCAAGGGTAACGGCAAGTTACTACAGCAAAATTTACCCCTCATCCAAATGCAGCCCTAGATAGGAGATTACCCTCTCCTCTTTTGTGAAGTGGGGAACACCTCGTGATAATCCAACCATTCCCTTCCCCTCCCCTCCCCTCGGCTCTTAAAAAAAACTGAAAACATCCTTGATGCTCAGGTCCACTAAAGTGATGCAATATTTGATTTATTGCACCACCGCTGTCTTTGAAGACTCTTGTTCCAAATAGGAGACAGGCAACAGAGGAAAAGGTTATCCTCCTCTTCCACAAGTGTTGCGGCACCAATAAATTGGTTGACTAATGGACGAAGTCAACCACGAGTCAACCATAGATGGCCATGGCACTTCCTATCAGCTTTTACTCCTATGATATGATCATCTACCACCGGCTGAAAAAGAAATGGGCCAAATATTTGCCTACATGCATTTTGAAGGCCCACAGAACAGATTGATTAGGATTATCAGAGCAAAGTGGGCCGTTCAAATCCAAATCATCCAATTATGAGTTCCGGGAATATAGATATGAAAGAAGCAAATCATCTGTGATTGTTCTCTGGTATCGTTAAAGTCACTGATTCAGAAAAATGCCCTATTTTATATGGACAACAGAACATGGCTTTCATACAGGGGAGGGAGGATACACAAGTGCAGATCAAAGGCAATCTCAACTCTAAAATCAGAATATGAACAAGGTATGATCAAACTGGCAGTAGTTGTAAGCAGACAACACGGGAACAGTGCTTCAAGATGGCAAAGCCAATGACAACGCCTCCTTCAGGTAGAATTGTCAGTGTGAGGTGGGCGAGTAGCACGTCGGAACCAGGTTTCAAAGGCTGATACCAAGTGTGGGCAGTCATCCACATTGCGGGTGGCAAAGCTGAGGCAATGGTGCAGTAATGACTCAGCATCTAACAAAGGGAGTGTTGAGATTATCTTCAGAAATGTTTCTTCCAGTTCCTGGTACGGCTGTTTCTGACCACAAGGTATAGGTGAAACATTCTTCTCTCTGCAAACAATCAGCACAGGAAGCCAAACACTTACAAGCTTCAATCTCACCTGCAAAAACAGCATGCTGAGTTAGCATGTTGAGGTGTCCAGAGCGGCAATAGAGTCTTGAAGGTGTCAAGAAATTTCTATGCGAATGAAAAAAAAGTGGTTTCTTATGGTTAGAGGGAGGAGGTTAAGTTTCTTCAATATGCTTGGATTTAATGGTGAAGATCCATGACAATTACCCACTTCTAAAGATGGTCACATCTTCACCCTAGTTCTAGGAAACCATTTCCCTTCTCTATATAAAATGAGAATGTTGCCAAACGTGAGCCCAAACTGCCAGCCTTTTTTTTAATGGTTATCATATATTAATAAAAAAAAAGAGTACAATTAATAAAAAAAACACCAGAGGTACAATAACAAAATAAAAGAAAAACAACATGCATCAAGCACAAAACAGGAAAAAACCAAAAGATCCAAAACACTGCAACATGCACAAAACAGAAAAAAGAAAAGAAAAGTAGGCTTCTGAATGATGCTCGGAACAAACTATCTGGACTGCTTTGAAGATGGAGCTCTAACATGCTGGATTCACACCAAAACACCACGAACCTCCACTAACCAGGATTCGATTTATCACCTCGAGTGCGTTTGGGAACATCAGATCTAATTTGATTGCGACTAAAGTAATTAATAGAGGATCTCAAACGAGATAATTCTCTTGCAGTTCTATCTTTCCTCCTAGAATTCACCGGAGTGGATTCGAAATCCCTTACCATGGCGAGGTAAGAAAGGAGAAGGCTTTCCTGACCATTAGAGATTAAAGTGAGTGTTCTCCCAACCTCAAGCATTCTTTGCTCAACCCACCCCAAAAGTTGGCAGTCATCTACGATGCCCTGAAAATTATATGGGGGAAAATCAGTAGGAACCTGAAGACTGCTCAGAATTGGAGTATCCATCTCAGAAGCAGGAGCTCCAGCTAAAGGACAAGAGGTTATAGGTCTGGATGGGCTTAAAGGTATGTCAGACTCCTGAGGGAGTAACGAAATCTTGGGAGAGAGATCCGAAACCCCAAACAGCCAGCATTTTAATCAATACTTGTGAAATGTTTGGCAACAATTGCCATTTTAGGTAGGAAAGGAAAATGCTTTCAATGATCCTTAACGGGGTACATGTAAAGGATCAATTGTGAAGACTGCCTGTTGAATTTGAAAGTACATGGAAAGTTTTTTTATTCCTTTTTTTTTTTGGCCGTAAAAAAGAGGTAAAAGAGAGAATGGCTCCCATTAGGAACAATGAAAACTCACTTAGCATGCATGAAAATCCAACCTAATAACTTACTCATCTGGAATGCATAGAAGTTTATGATGACAAATGGACGGAGACATTTATATATACCACCACCACGGCAATCATAATCATTTGGGTCATTTATCCCATCTAGGCACTCACAATTGAATACAACATTTTTTTATGAGCTGACTGTCTACCTAATGCCCGTAGACATTATATACATAATTATAACCTGTAAAAAAAACTGAGAAGGAAGATCTATGACAAAGATCCAGAAGTGTCATTCCTGCACAAAGGCATACACAAGGCCCAGAAAACAAAGGTTCAAGGAAAAACCATGCACTTGATTATATCCTCAAGTCCAATGAAAATCATTGTTTAAATGCTTATAGAGACAATCAAGGAGAGCAAATTCGACTGAACTGCAAAGAAAGCATAGTTTTCTGCCCTAAAGGCATACAGAAATGAACAAATATACAATTTTTTTTTTTGAGAAAATGCAACTTTGTTATTCCATCTAGCATTCCTTTGCCAAATGGAGTAGTGGGAAAGATCTTGACAGGTGTCCAAATACCAGTTGGCACAAGGAGCTAGATGGAGAAGCATAAGATGGCTTCATCCTATCAAGTTTTCCCCCACCATTCTGTTAAATGAAGGTACGAAAAGTTGGGTTTTATCCCAGGAGATGAGTTTCATTCCCTTGGAGGAATGTGACATGGACGTGCTTACACTATTTTCCTCAGATAACCAAAACGACAATTTGGATGATTCTCATTTGTCAACCTTCACCTTCAATCTGAAGGTGAGAATACCTGGCACTCTCATATGGAGGTGGCACTGGCCTTGTTGGAAAGATATAGAGGTAACTTGGCCAAACCTCCTTTGCTGTGTGAAGTAAAAGAAAATAGACAGCATCCTATCTTACAAATCCGTCACATTGAATTGGGGTGTGGAGGGGGGTTGGGGGGTGGGGTGGGGTAACTAAATATAAAACCACTTCTCCTAATATATTCAAGAAATAAATTAACCTACTCGAGTAAAAACTGAAAATGAAAGCTGAAAGTCAAAGCAAAAGTTCTAACAAAAAACTAGTAGAAAAATCACATATAAGAAGAGAAACCTTAACTTCTAAATTCAAAATGGATTTATATGTGAAATTTTAATTGAAGAATATGAGAGGGTAGTGTAGGTCTTTCAATTCAAAGATGTAAATCATATATGACAAAATTTTACAATGAATTTTGGATGTTAAATTTAAAAAAAATCTAGCTTTTTTCCTTCTTTTTTTGTAGATGTGTAAAATGGCTAGATGGAATGATGGGAGATGGTGGAACTTAGTTATCATCATATATGGTGTGTTTGGTAACCTGTAGATTCTAATATAGGAGATTCTGATTCTAGGAGATCAGGAGAAACCTTTTCAGCTTAAAATATTGTTGTTTAGTTGTCCTTGCCAGATGGAAAGATTAGTTATTGCTAGAGTGGAAAAGGTCTTTGAAGATTAGAGAGCATTTAGCTGAATATTCAAACTCTGGAGAAGGACATCCACTTATGACAGGTACTACTCAAAGCACACTATCTCCTATTTTTCTACATATTTGCTTCTAATCTACTGCCGGATAAGTATGTAAATTGAAATAACTTAGTTTTGGGGCTTGAAAATTCTTAATATCTAGAGATTCAGAGTTGCCAAACATGTAGTAGAGAGACTTTCAAAGTCTCTCGCCATTTACAGAAAGTCCTTTGAAGTAGGGGACACATCTATAAATAGAAAACAGCAAGGAGAATAGGTGGGTCTTGTGGCATGTTTGAATTTAGAGTTGAACAATTAGATGTCAAGATGGCATTCCTCCAAGGTGACTTAGAGGAGAGGAGGATATCAACATCAAACAACTGATTGGCTTCAAGGTCAAAGAAAAAGAGCACATGGCTTGTAAGCTAAAAAAAAGTTTGTATGGGCAAGTACGAAGCCATTGGTACAAGTTTGACTGGTTTATGGTAGATCATGGCTACCATAGATTGTTGGTAGATTCTGATTGTGGCCCCATGGTTTTTCCCTACTACTTGGAGAGGTTTTTCGCATAAATCAGTGTATTCATTTCTCTTCATAGCTCTCTTTATTTTCTCCATGAATCAGTGTATTTGTAGTGGTTGTGGTGGATTGGCATATTTCAAGTGCAATAGTAGCACTTGTGTTTATTAAAATTCTTGATTGACTCACATAGAGAGGAGGGAGAGGGAAAAAAGTGGAAAAAAAGGCTCTGTGGCGGTTGGAGAACAAAACATAGACGAAAAAGTGGAAAAAAGGCTCTGCAGCGGTTGGAGAAAATAAATGCTCCTTCCAAGGAGGGAGAGGGGAACTTTAGACCTCTGATCGGAAGAAGATGAAATGATGAATGGCATATTTCTGACAACCAAGCCAACGATGGTGCAATGGTGGCAAGGTAGTTTTTCAATTTTTGTAGGTAATATACCAGATTGGGGGGCAGGAGATCTTGTTCGAGTCATTGGAGTTGCAGTTGTTGTGTTTGATAGTTATGTGCCTCTGGATAGGAAAACAGGGAAAGGGAGGAACTTTGTTTTGTGCGTGTTTCAAAACGGAGCGGGAAATGACAAATGCCATTAATATTTTGGATGGTAAGGTGTTTGATGCACAGAGGATACAAGTTAATAAGGCTAGTTTTGGTTCGGAGTCTAGAAAAATTGGTCGTTGCGACGATGGTAAGGCTGAGCACTCACAACATTTTTTTTCCAGAAACCCAATTCTGGCTTGGGATTAAAGCCTCAACTGATCTATCACACAATGTCTCATCCAGGTGAGAATCTATTGCAGGTCAATAAGGTTGTTGTAGAGGTTAATAAAGAAAACTCATCTCGTGCCTGGGTTGGGGTGGCTCACCGTTTGAATTTGTCTTCACAGGAGATTAAAGACTGGATTTTGGTGGTGTGGGGCTTCAATTCGAGTTTAATGGTTCGTCGGCTGTCTCCTATTCTTTTATGGATTGTTCTTGCGAATGAGGAAGATAAACAACACTTCAATTTAGACGACTCGTTTTTCGTTGATGGTCCAATGACACGGATTGATAAATGGACGGAGTTTCTGGGTCCTTGCTTAGTGGTGGATTGGGTTAGGATTTTTGGTGTCCCTCTGCATGTATGGAGGAATGAGGTGATGTGTCAATTTGGAGAAGTGATAGGGGTTGTTGAAGAGGTGGATGACCGTTGTATACAAATGGAGGTGGTGGAGTTTCTACAGTTGAAAATCATTCAGCCATGTGCAACTGTTGTCCCTCAAACTCTATGGTTAGATGTGGGTCGGACGGGTTGGGTTCCTTAAAACCGAACCCGACCCGAGTTGATATATATGGAACCCGACCCGACCTAGCCTTCACAACCCGACCCGACCCGAATCAACCCGAATCCTTACCCGACCTGCATTTTGAACCCATTTAGCCTAAGTTAGCCGAGTCGGTTGGATTAACTTGTAAAATCCTCAACCCGACCTAAATTTCATACAGGTTTTTACCTTCTCAACCCGACTCGACCCACTAACCCAAAATTCTAGACCCGACCCGCATGATTTCTCGGGTCTGATCATGCGGGTCGGGCCAAAACCCGACCTGAGTTGCAGCCCTAGATGTGGGGGACGTTCGTTTCCAATTGTGACGGCGGTAGAATCAAAGAAGTTGATGTCTATGGAGGAGTTGGTGGTTCAGGATGTTTCGATGAAAGGCGGTGTTCTTTACTTGTTTCCAGGGTGAAGGATCGTCTGTTTGGAAGTGCTTCTGGCGACTCCGACCCTTCATCTTCAGTCGGGAATGAGCTTCAGCAGGTTTTACCTCTCCAACATTTTTTGTTGGTGAGCGGCTCTTCTTCGAAAGTTACAGCATTTACCGGTGCAATTTCAAGATCTATTTCTCTCCTGATGTTTTCGGCAAGGATTCCTACCACAGGTTTCGCCCCTAGATCTCAGGAGAAAGAGGCGAGAAGAAGGGGCTTTAGGGAAAAACGATCACATAGCTAAATCTTTTAAGGAGGTTATCGTGGATTTGGGTAATCCCCAGTCTGCGTCCAAAGTTCAGGCTCATTTCAAGGCCCAGAGTGTGACGGGTTTCATACATCATTCGGGCTCGAACTTAAGCCCATCAGCCACGGGTTTGTCTCCAGGTCATCGTGGGCCTGTTTCGTTCTCTTCTACTGGTCATGTTATTAAGTCCTTTCATCGACAATTTGTGAATCGTTCACAGTCCCAGCGAGTTCAACGAAGCTCTTCCCTGGAGGTTGCAGCTTCTAGACATGGTGATTTTCGACATCGACTGGCTGCGAGTGGAGAGGTGGGTGCATCCATTCGTCGTCCTTTCATCGATAATTTGTGAATCGTTCACAGTCCCAGCGAATTCAACGAAGCTCTTCCCTGGAGGTTGCAGCTTCTAGACATGGTGATTTTCGACATCGACTGGCTGTGAGTGGAGAGGTGGGTGCATCTATTCATCGAGACGCATCTACACAGGGGGTACAAGGGGTTAATGACGCTAATAGGAAAGATGTGGTCTTGCAGAGTTCTCAGGAGGGGCACGCAATGTCTAGTGGGCCTATTAGTTGGGCGGATGAAGTGGAGGCAGAAGATTTTCTTGCACTCGCTGTTAGAACGAAACATTTGATGACGAGAAGATGTTGCTAGTGGGGGCTATTCTTGGCATTTCCTCGCCGAGACACTCAGATAATTTGAAAGAAATTCTAAAGGATTTCTGGGAGGCTGAGCGATCGGAAAAGGAAGAGGAGTTGTAGTTGTGAAGAAATAGAAAACGGGGGAGGGAGCTTCAGAATTTGCACAATTCAATTAATTATGATCATTCTCTGGTAGTGGCGGGGACCTCGGGTGTGCAGGATGGTGGATCATGACGGTTCTTGTTTTTGTATTTTTGTTTTAACTGTTGCTGCTTTTAGCTATTTGTACTTTTGTGTTGAGCGTGGTGTTTTTGAAGAAATCACTTCAAAAACTGCAAATTGGGTTGCATGACCTAATTCTAATTTAAATGGTTGCATGACCAATTTCTGAAGAAAAGGAGATTTTCCAACATTACCTCTCTGGCAACCAAAATTGAACCAGCAGCAACAGCATCTGCAAGCCGGCCCGTGCACCGGAGCACAAGTGCAGGCAATCCAGGTGCGATGTTCCTCCATGTGTCGTCCTGGAATGCCCTCTTCAAGTCAGCAACAAATGCTGTCTGTTCGCCCCATTCCTTCACAGCTGTATCTGCAACCCTCAACTCAATCATATTCTCCACCAACCAGAGCAGATCCTTCCCATGGTACACTGCCGTGTGCAGATTCAGTCGCTGGATTGCCTCGGTCTCATCATGGTCCCCCCTAAGATCAGGGCTTGAGAACTTCTCCAGCGACTCCTTCACTGTCTTCAAACTTGTTTCAAATGCCTGATCAAACACACGCCGTACTGCGTCCCTCGATGGGAAGTTCCTCAGCATCTTGCCAACAAATGCCTTCACCTTGACAGACACTACAGACCGGTGGTTCCCAATCGACGCCATAACCAACCGAAGGAGCATCGCTTCTGCCGAGTCACTGCAAGGCGGCGAGACCCTAGCAAGGAGATCCCTCGACTCATCCCGCCCCAGTAGAGGGATTAGGCCAAGCACTGCATTTTCTTCATCTTCACTCCATGGGACCGCCTCAAGAAACCGGATACAGGCACCTATGCAGTCATCAAACAGGAGCTCAAGCGCAATAGGTAGGATCGCCAGTGCATCAGCAGCACTGACGATGGTGCCCGAGAAATCATTGGAGTAGAGAAGCTGGAGGACCTTCAGATGCGGATCAAACGATCCAGATGAAGCCGATGCTTTCACGGGCAAATAGAGGCGGGGGGCGCTGCCAGGGAAGTTAGGTTTCGTCTTCCATCGGTCAGAGAGGAGGGCGTCGAAGTACTTGGAGCGACGGAGGGCGTGGGAGTGGAGATGGAGATCGACGGTGGATTGATCGTCGGCGCCGACGGCGGGATCGAAAGGCGAACCTTCGATGTGGAGGCGCAGGATGACGTCGGCAGTGAGGGGGTTGTTGAAGCCGCCCGGAATGGAACCGAGTTGCCCTAACCCCCCAAATGGTTTGGAGGATTCCGTTGGGGTTGAGTCGGAAAAATCGATGTTTGAGGAGGCTGAAGAGGAGAGGCGATTGCTGCTTCTGACGCGTTGCCTTTTCTTTGGAGCGCCTGATTTCATTTCTCAGAAGAGAATGCACAGGGAAGATGACAGAAGAGACTGAGAATATCAGAGAGAAATGGGGATGAATCAGGGAAGCGAGAGATTTAGGGTTCTCTCTCTCTCTCTCTCTATCTCTAATGGAGATGAAGGAAGAAAGCAACGGTCTCTGAAATCAAGGAAAAATGGAAATTTCTGATCTTCGTCTGATTAATCGGATCGGATGGGATCCTAACGGACAGCTTATCCATAAGGAGATTATATTAAGAAGACGGCCATCTAAATTCCGAAGCACAGAGATGGTGAGCATTCTGGATTTGTTCTCATTTTTAAGCCCAGTAGACGCGGTTCTGGGCTTTCCAGGCCTGATAAGTGTAAGTAGGGGTTGTTATGTGTCAACCCGGTTAGAAACTAAGAACTCGGTCACCCAATTTTAAATCTTCAACCGGAAGTCAACTTAATTATCAAATGAATTTAGATCAAATCAACATATTTATGAATGGGATAATATATATATATTGAACTTCAACCCTATTTTTAAAGTCATGAAATGTTGGATTCACAAGTTCATTTAGAAACGGTAGGAGATCAATTTGATAGTTTGATTTTTGAATCATTAATAAAGAGGACCACATATTTATTAAATGGGTTTAAGTTTGGTCATTGTCTTTAATGAACATGTTAATGTACACAACCAAAATCTATTGTCTTGATTAGATGATCTAAGTGAGGTTAATATATTGGATTAGAATTTGTGCCCCCACGATTACAAGCATTGGTGCTTTTTATGGATTTGGGCTCATGTCTTTAGGGCCTATTTGGTAGTTTGCAGGTTCTAATGCTAGTACTTCACTTATTATAAAAATTATATAATGACGTGAATAAAGGCAAAATTGTGATTTAGGGCTTCCTTGATTTAGTATTTTGGAACAGGCTCTTAGTTGATTTAATTTTTGACCTTATAATACGTTTAAGATGTTTTTTTCAAAAAAAAAATCATAATAAAAAATCTGAAAAGAATCTCACTGAAACCACAAATGGAAAAGATCTGCATGTAAACCAAGAAAATGTACTGTTGGGGCCAGAATTCTTAGTGATGTTTTAATCAAATCTTCCTATGAGTGACAACCATCTCACATTTTAAATCTCTTGCATTTTAATTGTTTATTTGATACTGAAATTTTGGTGATTGGGGCTGTTTTTTTTTTTTTTCTTTTAAGAGTATTTTTTTTTTTTAATTTACGTGTGGAAATCGTAGAAAGCCTTTAAGACGCACCATGTAAGATCACGGTGGCTCGAACCTTACACCTTCTCCTTCCTGAAGATGAAGAGATGAAATTTATGAAGTTTGCTGCCTAAGTGTGTAAGCCTATTAACCAATACCCCGTCTCTATCTAGTTGCTTATTGCCACATACGAAAATTTTGATCCCATGACCAATCCCATTCAAATTTTGTTTTTCAATAAACTCCCATTTTTCTATTACTTTTTAACACTCAATGTTTTTCAACTACAATTATAACATGTTTATAATTATCACAAAAATCTATTATTAAAAGAATGTCTTCACCTAAATAAATTATTCACCAAATAGCTTACTATTTCAGTAGATTTTCTTGGTTTTCAGGACCTCTAATCAAGAGATATTTTTCTTCTTTCAATATTGTATTGTGACTTGTGAAGAGCTTATGTCTACAGCGATATTGTTAAGCAAAAAAGACCAAAATATTGACCCATTTAGGATATTGTTGTACATTTGAATTGTAGAGATTTGGTTCTGGCTACAAATACTTTGATATTTGTCAAAGATATGATTCCTTTTTGTCAATAATGGCTGCTGTTAGGACTATCTACAAATCCCAAAAAAAATATCTACAAATAGTTTAATAGTTGTATTTTTCTGCATTTTTTATTTTATTTTAATGTAAACTTTCTCTTGTTAGTATAGTATGATATGGATTCCATGATAGCATACCAAGTATCACATCATTCAATTTCTCAATGGAGTCTTAGTTTTCTAAATTTTGATGAGTATATATAATTGATTTAAAAAAAAATATAAAATCAAAGAGTACGATGATTTGAGAATGAAACTTCATAAATGCCATACTAATGTGATCCTTTTTACATCATATCCATCTATGTTGAGTCTAAAATTTATTTTTTAGGAAAAGTCTGAATGTAAATTTTGATTAAAAAAATTATTTGTAAAAATACTATTTTTTTTATAAAGTACCCTAATTTGCAGCCATTACTAAGATATAAGACAAGTCTATTAAACCATCCTATACACGCGCCGAGTTGGCTCAAGATTTTGATTTACATCGATGCATTGTTTAATAATTTGTAATGGTTTGGGCGAATTAGTATGAGTCAACTCGATTTGATAAAATTTAGAGTTGAGTAAATTAGTAGTTTTTTTGTAAATTTTTTAAACTTTTTCAAAAGCCTTTGTTGTGAGCACTTGTTTGTAAATTTTCCCCAGTCATCTCCTTCCACAAATGAAAGGTTTTAAGTTTTTAACCATCTCTCAAATTCCCTGACTCCCTATTTACTTTGCATGCTATTATGTCAGAAATTAATATATAACATATCTATACGAATATGTTTATTAATATTTTTATTAAAATATTTTATAATTATATAAAATGTGACTTACCCAAGTCACCACATTGACTTGCCTGAGTTAAAAACTCAAAATCTTAAACAGAGCGAATCAAATCTAATTCTTGTCCCATATGAGTGTAGTTCAACCGTTAATCTCTCTTCTCAGAAAGTAGGAGGTGTCAAGTTTGAACCTCCATGGCCTCACTTAGTGTTCTCTAAAAACGGTGGTTATCACCCATGGAGGTTTTACGTTAGGTTTCCTCCACGTAAATTCAAAAAAAAATCTAAGTCTTAATTTTTTCCAACTTTATCTTTGTACTATGTGCAACATGAAGATGAAAATGCATTAAAAATATTTAAGATTTTACCACTTTTTCCAGTCCCTCTCTTGAGAAATAATAGACTTTTTTAGTAAATAGAAATATAATTTTATGTATTTATTTCATTAAAATAAAATTAAGAAAAAAATGAACAACTACATATAAAATAAGATGTGCTGGTTTATTTATTTTCCCCCTCAAATGCAACTGTCAAGATGAAGCTATACTGTGGTTTAGAGTCTTAGACATGACCTGACCCCAAAATTGGAGGCCAAAAAATGTGTCCATTTATGGGACAGCTGAAGGGTGAAGCCCACTCATGTGCATGGTCACCCAAATGAACATTCATTTTGTAGATAAAGCACCCTTACTCGTTTCATGTCTCTTTATGCCAGCAGGCAGCCCTTCTTCTTGTTAGCTGTCCCTTCTGTATTTGTGGCAATTTATTATTGGGAGTTATTAGAGTAGATTTAATAAAATTTGAGTCGATTTAATTATTCGAATTGAAATTGGGTATTTTAAATGAGTATGTGTTTAAAATATTGTAACTCAAACTTGAATTAGACTCGAACGGAGAAACTTATTTAATAAATAAATAAGTAATGTGTTAATAGTTGTTGGACTGAACCCAAAATCAATCTGACCTGATTGATCCATTGTTAGATCTACTTTAAATTAACTTGACAAAATTTGATCTAATCCAAACATTTTAAATAGATATAAGTTTAAATTTTTGTGACCAAGAGTTCCAAATAGATTTGAATCAACTAACCTGTTAAATAAACAAGTAAGTAATATATTGATTCGAGTTGAAAACATGAAAAGTTGATATATAGGATTTGCACTTATGAGGGTGAGGCCTCATACACTTATTTTAAAAAAAAATTATCAAAGAATAATGGATATGTATACACTTAGTAATTTATCTGTCACGCCCCGAACCCAGATGTGGGCCCGAAACGCGACTAATTTTTTTTTTTTTTAAAACAATAAACTCTAATCACCCAACGTCATAACTGGGCTGGATCTTCAAGTTCACCAAAACCCGATCCTAGAAAATGTCACACGTGCTTTTCACACATGGACTCAAACATATACCATATGTCCCCATATACAACCCATATCACATAACGGATATTTCCATTTATCTCATCAGCGTTACGCACGAAAACATAGTGGATATAATGTATACGACATTAAAACTTACAGACATAAGTTTCTTATGCCACATGAGGCATATTTATTACAAATACTCAAACATATTTAAGCAAGCATATGGTTTCCACGTGCGGAAAACCTTAGGAACTTCTAAGTTCCGACTTTCAACGAGGCACCACTGGTCCCTCCAATCCTTCCTCTGGTTCAGATCCTGCATTGTAAGGGACGTGAGCAACAGCCCAGTGGGGAGAACTCACCATAAAATCCAATGATTTTAATGCAACAATGCATAAGCAATGCATGTCATACAAAGGCATGTTATTAGCATATCTCATTTTCACCCTAGGATCGCCTTCTAAGGTTTTTATTCAAATTGTATTGTTAACACCGGGGTCAGTCCCCAGCCATGTTACAACACCGGGGTCAGCCCCCATTTAAAGTTCCAACCAGAACTAATATTAATTCCTCCACGGAAATAATATAGCAACTTGCAAGTGCATAAGGTCTCCACGACCCAGTCTACTAGCCCATCCAACACCAACGGTTGATGGCGGTCGACTACAGCCTACTAACACGTCCAACCCAGCGGTTCGCAAACGGTGTTCGGCTAATCTCAGCAATTATAGCCCAACGGCAAATATCAAACTTTACAAAGTTATTATCTTCCACAGATTTAACTTATGAACATAATTATCACATGCAAATGTCAAATGCATGATAATGCATGATTTTCAGTGCCCTCCTTACACAGGGACTTATTCTGAGAGAACCACCATATTTCAGCCTTACCATTTGGTGTATCAAATACCAATAGAAGAGATCAATAAATTAATCAATATCACACAACATATAAAACTGGATTTAATAATACGAATGCAAATATCAGCAATTATAGCCCAACGGCAAATATCAAACTTTACAAAGTTATTATCTTCCACAGATTTAACTTATGAACATAATTATCACATGCAAATGTCAAATGCATGATAATGCATGATTTTCAGTGCCCTCCTTACACAGGGACTTAGTCTGAGAGAACCACCATATTTCAGCCTTACCATTCGGTATATCAAATACCAGTACAAGAAATCAATAAAATAATCAATATCACACAACATATAAAACTGGATTTAATAACACGAATGCCTTCACCCAGTTTTTACCCGACAATTCCCAGACACTCCATGGGTCCATACTGCGTTAGAGACTACAAGTCCTCGACTCCCCGACACCATTTTAACGCCTACGTTCTAAACAGTTAGAACATTTACATCCCTTACATGTAGGCAGTGTCAGGTCTCGTATTCTGGACCTATATAGCCTTTTCCATCTTTAATTGACCATGGGTCCCATTTCAGTCTGGTTTTAGTGGGTTTAACATATAACACAATATAAGTGTTGGTTCGAGTCTCCTCACCTTCTCCGGTTGAGTTTTTCACAGAAAATCTGTAAGATAGAGTAAAATGTATAAATTTTCTATTTGTCAGTATACACGCATAATAATTTCCCAAACCCCGTGTTATGTTTCCAGAAAACATGATATATGTAGTGAGTCACCTAGGCTCTTTCTACTCCTTTAACTTATGTCAGAAAGTTAGTTGTCAGCCATCCAAAACATTACAATAAAACGAAAAATGTAAAGTACTCAGTGCCTTCTCTCGTACTGTCTTCTGGAGAAAGGACCATGGAGACGTATTGAGAGAGGCCCAGAGGGTACAGAGACAGTAAAGTAAATAAAAGTACTCAGTGCCCCATCCTCGTATTGTCTTCTGGAGAAAGGACCATGGAGACGTATTGAGAATGTGGCCCAGAGGGTATAGAGACAGTAAAGTAAATAAAAGTACTCAGTGCCCCATCCTCGTATTGTCTTCTGGAGAAAGGACCATGGAGACGTATTGAGAATGTGGCCCAGAGGGTACAGAGACAGTAAAGTAAATAAAAGTACTCAGTGCCCTATCCTCGTATTGTCTTGTAGAAGAAGGACGTATTGAGAATATGGCCCAGAGGGTACAGAAACAGTAAAGTAAATAAAAGTACTCAGTGCCCTATCCTCGTATTGTCTTCTAGAAGAAGGACGTATTGAGAATATGGCCCAGAGGGTACAGAGACAGTAAAGTAAATAAAAGTACTCAGTGCCCTATCCTCGTATTGTCTTCTGGAAGAAGGACGTATTGAGAATATGGCCCAGAGGGTACAGTACAGGAATTTAAACACACAAGGCGGAAAAATAAACACACAATAGTCAGCTGGGGTTAATCTTTTCCCCGATTTTACTTAGGGTCAAAAATTATATTTTGAACGTAAAATAATACGAATCTTGAGGGTAAAAATTTAAATTTTAAGAGGAAATCTATTTTTCCTCCATTAAAAAAAATCTCATTTTTTGAACCCCAATACTAAGCTATTTTACTCCTAATTTGCTATGGAGTTAATAAAAATAAAAATAGAATTATTTCGATACCTTGGGTGCAAAATTCTGTATAAGATTGACTAAATTTGAAAACCTTTAAAAGAATTCAGGAAACCCGATCGTTCGGCTGCTGCTGGTATGGCCAAAGCAAGAGGAAAAAAAGAGGAAAGAAAATGAGAGAGAGAGGGCTTGCTGTTTTTTTGAAAGAGAGAGAGGGAGCAAAACGGCAGAAGAGTTTCTTTTTTCTTTACCTTCTGCCTTCCTCGCTGATTACTCCTATTTATAGGCAGCCGTATGAATTTTTTTATCATACAGGTTGCCGAAGCTATTCATAGGTTTATAGGTTTTTTAATAACTCTGCATTTATTGTTATATATTTTATAATTACTATTCCAACTACCACCAACCGCATAGGCAATTGGCGGTGTTATAATCTTCCAACACACCTACAAGCTACATCCGTAGCTTTAAACTCGTCTTTCACATGTTTCTGATATTATTTTATAATATAATATTAGTTTATTCTTTTTACTATTTACATCTATGTCCTTTCTTTTATCGGGGTATTTCAGGGTCTCACTAAATTGATACAATTAGTTCAGTAGGTCAGGTATTAAAAACTGAGCATGGTATTAAAATTTGGAGTGAAATCTATTTCAAGAACCCAGTGTTTTCACTAAAAATCACCGTTTTAACAAAATCTCCTAATCTTCAAGATTCTTTTTGAAAGTATCCAACCTTATAGTTTGATAGAGTAAATTTGTCTGATAAAAATATTCAAAAGTTTCAAAGGGTTTTGAAGTCAAAAACCACATTTTCTAAATGAAAGAATATTCAACGGCCCATATTTCATGGCTTAAAATAAATATAAAAAAACTAACTATTTTAGAGTGTAAAGAAATAAACAGCTTAGTTATAATACAGATTGAGTACTGACTCTCTCTGTATATTTTTAGGACTTCCTCTACCCTATCGAATTAGGGTTTTACCACTTTAAAACTTAGGGGTAAAATAAATTAGCGAAATTATAACGAGATTGGCATGTCATTAGGTCCGGAATTTAAAAATAATGTATAATCTAAAATTTGAAATTCAAACTACGTTAAATGACTGAGTTTATACAGCAGCTAAGGTTTAAGCCTAAAATAATATTATTATTATATTCGTAACTCACTTATATATCTTTAAAACTTAATTAAAAGAGTTATAGGATTCGGATCAAGTCAAACTTAGATCCGTTGAAAAACTTATTTGATACATTTTACGATTAGAGGAAAATATTTCATAATTAACGGATAAAAATTATTTAATTAATCATGATTAATCATAATTAATTCCTAAATTGGGCTGGGATATTACATTATCATTTTATCAAAGAAAATGAAATATCAATTCCATATTCAATATTCATTAGACTGCCAAGTGCCAACCATGTCTTTTAAACATTCTATATTCGTTGGTTGCCATGTTTAGATGCTGACATTAAATAAATTTATTGATTTTTTTATTAAATTTAATTATAAAATTTCAATTCAAACAGATGAGATAAATTGATGGGACAATGTTAGATAATGTTTTGTGTTAATCGTATAGTTTTCACATTGTCCCACATTGTGTAATTGTGGGTCATGTAGTCTAAAATGTGTAACAAATGAAAAACAGCTTCTATATTTAATTAATATATTAAGATTTATTTCTGAGACATCTAATACAAAATTATAAAATTGATAGTTGAAATGATAATTATTTTTCTATATTTGTGAGCTTAAAATAGACTTCTAATTTTACAACATTTGAATTGAAATTTTGCTTTAAATAAAATTGTTCTAAATGTAAACCAATAATTATTGTATAGGAAAAATGACTAGTCTTGCTCGGCCCCTATCCATCTCGGTGCAGTTAAGGCCACATTTAAAAAAAAAAACATTTACAAACCTTATATTTTATACTATTAAATTATTTTAATCCTGTTACTTACATACGTAAGTGGGCGTTTGGTCTAGTGGTATGATTCTCGCTTTGGGTGCGAGAGGTCGCGAGTTCGATTCTCGCAACGCCCCCTCATTTTTAATAAATAATAATTATTGAAAAGAGACTTTAAAATCAGTGTCTTGACTTAGTCATCTACTTTTGTAGTTTTATATAAAATTAAAATTTAAAAATGGTTTTTATTTGAATAGATCGAATAAACATAATTCATATAATATGATTTATGGGACTCTTTAAAAAGATACATGTGATGAAACTTTAAAAAAAACAACGGGCGGAGGAAACTACAGCCAGTGCATGACCCAATCTTTTTTCATTGCCTAGGCAATGGCATTTCTTGTGAAACACAAAAGAAAAATCTAGAGAGACTTGAGGAGTCTCCTTCTCTGAGTAGACTTTTTAAATATTAAAATTAATTTATATTTTATAATGAAATATGACTAAAAAAATAGAGATATTGACTATGTAAAACTTGAGCTTCATCTAACTATTTAGTCTTATAATTTCATATTTTAAAAAAATTATTGTTATGAGCCGTTAATTTTTTATCTCATTTTATAATGATTAGACCTATTATATCATTATGAAATCCTCTATCTATTTCACCTAACTATGTTGTGCTCAATTTAAAATAAATATATAGTCTCTTTGTTGAAATTGTGTACTTCAGTATTTTATAGTTTTCCAATACAAAATAACACGTCCATGTGGGGATAATATGGGGAGAATGAGCTAAGAAGGTTAAGGAGTTTGGACTTGGGACTTTGGAGTGATGTGCATATCCTTAGATTTTGTTAGGGCTGCAACTCGGGTAAGATTTTGGCCCGACCCAATAAATCATACTAGTCGGGTTGAGAATTTTGGATCAGTGGGTCGGGTCGGATTGAGAAGATAAAAACCTCACATGAAATTTAGGTCTAGTAGGGTTGAGGATTTTATAAGTTAACCCGACCTATCCTGTGATACCCTACCCCTCTCTTAGAGTCTTACATCGGTGGGAAAGAAAAGGGGGAGGGATGGGTTTATTAAGAAGCCACCTATGTTGATTCTTGTGTGAGGCCTTTTGGGCCAGGCCATGTGGGCCCAGGCCCAAATGCAAAACCGTGCGGGTTTGAGCTGTGTGCGAGGCCCAAAGCGGACAATATCACACTGAGTCAAGTCCTAAGCCCTACATATCGAGTCGGGTCGTTATAAGTATGGTATCAGAGCCGAGTTCAACACTCGGACTGTGTGGGCTTTCCTCCTTCCCCTGCAGTTGCTGAGCTAGACCGGATCGAGTCGGGGACGGCTCGAGGCTTTAGGGAGGTTGATTGTGATACCTACCCCTCCCTTAGAGTCCCACATCGGTGGGAAAGAAAAGGGGGGGTGGGTTTATTAAGAAGCCACCTATGTTGATTCTTGTGTGAGGCCTTTTGGGCGGGGCCATGTGGGCCCAGGCCCAAATGCATAACCGTGCGGATTTGAGCTGTGTGTGAGGCTCAAAGTAGACAATATCACACTGAGTCAAGCCCTAAGCCCTACATATCGCGTCAAGTCGTTACATGTCCCGACACAACCTGACCCGACCTGACTAAAATTAGTCTAAAATGGGTTCAAATTGCGGGTCGGGTCAGAATTCGGGTTGATTCGGGTTAGAATTCGAGTCGGGTCGGGTTGTGAGATTCGGGTTGAAAATTCGGATCGGGTTGGGTCAGGTTCCATATATATCAACTTGGGCCAAATTGGATTTTAAGGAACCTGACCCACCCAACCCGAGTTGCAGCCCTAGATTTTGTTTAGGGCTTCTCTCATCTTCTCCATAGAGTACTTTAATGATGGCCCTTATTTTAAGCAACAAATATTAGAATTACGAGAGTGAGTAATCTCCTTACCAAAATACTTAATTGATAGGAGGGTGCTCAAATTATTTGTAATGAAAGAGCCCATTATTTTGATGGATAAGATTTTGATGATTTTTAGTGAGTATTCTCCTCACTCAAATACTTAATTGATAGGAGGGTGCTAATATTATTAGGAATAAAAGAGCCCATTATTTAGATGGATAAGATTTTGATGATTTTTTTAGTTATTTCTTAGATTGCTCATCACTATTTAAGGGTGAACTTGGGTTGGATTTCAATCTGACCCAAATGACCCGACTTGAGAAATCAGAGGGTTTCGGTTATCTATTTGTATATTCGGATTGGGTCGGATCGAGAAAATAAAAACTTTCATAAAATTTGAGTCGAGTTGAATCGGATTAAAAAAAAATTCACTATAAATTAAATTAGATTTATTAAAAGTGTGTTTCCATCCAATCACTACTATTCCTTTTTAGCTTTGTAGAGCTCACATAAATGGTCAATGCATCGAAATAGTTGAGTTTGAAAGGTGCCTTGACATTGATATTTTTTATAAAAGAATAGTTTATTGAATTTAAAAGTTTTAATTTGCACAAAATCTTTAAATAATATAACAATAGAACTGTGCATATTAAATGATTCAAAACCCTAATGTATCTAAATTATTTTTTTCTTAAAAAAATAATTAGAGTAGACCACAACTTTTTGGTGATCCAATAATTGATATATCCGATAAAAGTAAAAAATAGGGGTAATTAAAAAACTTCAGTACATCTGCGATCGGTCAGTTATGCTTATTCTTGCATGGGTATAAGTACATGTAAGAAGGTCCCATCGAATCTCAAAGTCGGTGCTGCCGACACAGTAGATTTTTCTTTTAATAAATTAGTACTCTTATATTTACAAGTTTATCAAACATATCAAAAAATATATTTTTAATCATTTAAAGTATAATTTTCTTTCAAAACATGTCTCTTGATATTGATATTTATAAAGGAAGACCTTGATAATAATATAATAAATTATATTTATTATATTCATTGTGATCTATCTACTATTAAGATTTTAAGTGAATGTGAGATCTAAAAAAAATACTTTGATGTAATTTCAGAAATCATAATTTTTTGAGTCATGAAAATATCTCGATCTTCACTAAACTTTCACAACTTATATGAGACTCACCTTTTCTTTATATGATAGATCTATTGGAAGATCATTTTATACATGAATTTCACACAGAAAGAATCACATTAACCCATTAGTAGAAGCCATATTTTTTAGGCTTTTTAGTGCTAATTGCTTTAAATTATTTTTTAATTCATCATTAGTGGCTATCTCTGAATACATTAAAAAAAGGGTTCTGTTTCAAGATTTCTTTTGAGAGAAATTGGAATGTAGTGAAATAAAAAAAATTACCATAAAGAAAAAATTACAAATTAATTGAAACTAACCCTCCTCCTTCATTTTGGACACATTTTTTTCTTATAAACTCCTAGTTGAGCTCAAATAAACACATGCATGTATCAAATATGGCACGTGACGATCTTCTCATAATATATTGCTATGTAAAATCAATACGTCCCCGAGTTCCCACCGTAAAGCTTTCCAACTTTGGAACATCAATTGCAAAGGAGAGTACATATAATGTTTTAAGTATGATATAAATGAAAACAATATTGATAATATTCCGTCTTAAGAAGAAGTGGGATGGTGCAATTCAAGTCCTCGTGGTGTAACTCAATGGTTATCATATGGAAGTGTGAAACAGCCAAAAGAGGAGTTTCGTGAGACTCTGCCCGAGGTTACCCCCTCCATCATAAAAAAATAATAATAATAATATAAACGGAGCACTTACACACAGCCGGAAATCCTGCCTCTACACACCCGAAATCGAATTTTCTGGTGAAATTACGATTTTACCCTCACGTTTCCATTCATTCGAATGAATGCCCAGTTCATTTTGGCATTCATTCGAATGAATCCTCAAGTGTATTTTCAATTCATTCGAATGAATGGGCTGAACAGTAACACGGAATACTGCTCAGCTCCATTCATTCGAATGAATAGTAATAAAATGACACAGTTTCCATCCATTCATTCGAATGAACCGACCATTCATTCGAATGAATGCTCAGAACAATCGGTTCATTCGTTCATTCGAATGAACACGGAATGAATACGAATGAATGAGAGGACGTTCTCATTCGAATGATTCATCACGAATGAGATGAATCATAGGTTATAGTATACATTACATTTATTTAAATCCTTTTAAAATTTTAAACTTATTTTTTAAGCACACCTGATCAAAATACTTTAAGACTTCAAGGTCTTTTGACACTCCTAAATATTTAAAAGACAGTATTTTACAAATAAGGGTATCCCTAGGCTGTGTCAAAAATACATTTAGGGGTGTCAAAAGACCTTTAAGTCTTAAAGTATTTTGATCAGGTTATTTTAATTAGTTTAGATATTCAATTTGAAAAAAATTGAAAATATACAGTGCTTAAAAATAACTGTCTATATTTTAAAACATAGACCATTATTTTTTAAGCACTGTGTATTTCCAAAAAATTTCAAATTGTATATCCGGACTAATTACGATAATCTGATAAAAATACTTTAACACTTTAAGGTCTTTTGACACTCCTAAATATTTAAAACACAATATTTTACAAATAAGGGTATCCCTGGGCTATCCCTAGGCTGTGTCAAAAACACATTTAGGAGTGTCAAAAGACCTTAAAGTTTTAAAGTATTTTATCAGATTATCGTAATTAGTCCGGATATTCAATTTAAAAAAATTTGGAAATACACAGTGCTTAAAAAATAATGGTCTATGTTTTAAAATATAGACAGTTATTTTTAAGCACTGTGTATTTCCAAAAAATTTCAAATTGAATATCTAAACTAATTAAAATAACCTGATCAAAATACTTTAAGACTTTAAGGTCTTTTGACACTCCTAAATGTGTTTTTGACATAGCCTAGGGATACCCTTATTTGTAAAATACTGTGTTTTAAATATTTAGGAGTGTCAAAAGACCTTGAAGTCTTAAAGTATTTTAATCAGGTTATTTTAATTAGTTTAGATATTCAATTTGAAAATTTTTGGAAATATACAGTACTTAAAAAATAAATTTTAAATTTTAAAAGAATTTAAATAAATGTAATGTATACTCTAACCTGTAACTCATGAATCATTCAAATGATTCATCTCATTCGTGATGAATCATTCGAATGAGAACGTCCTCTCATTCATTCGTATTCATTCCATGTTCATTCGAATGAACGAATGAACCGATCGTTCTGAACATTCATTCAAATGAACGGTCGGTTCATTCAAATGAATGGATGGAAACTGTGTCATTTTATTACTATTCATTCGAATGAATCATCCATTCATTCGAATGAATGGGGCTGAGCAGTATTCCGTGTTACTGTTCAGCCCATTCATTCGAATGAATTGAAAATACACTTGAGGATTCATTCGAATGAATGCTAAAATGAACTGGGCATTCATTCGAATGAATGAAAACGCGGGGGTAAAATCGTAATTTCACTCGAAAATTCAATTTCACGTGTGTAGAGACAAATTTTTTGAGTGTATGTAAGTGCTCCCTAATATAAAATGTCCATTTTTTCAATGTGATTAGAACAAACCAAAAAACCGATCTCTTTAACTAGATAACACTTGTGAATATTATAAAAAACACACGGATCTTTAGCCAATCCGTATAAAGAATGAAGAATCAAAGATTGTCATCATACCTATGGAATCCACGTCAGCAGGTATGAAAAGATGATTTCCAAGACTTTTAATCAGCAAGGTTTCTAATAAAGATGTCTATCCATAAGATCCACATATTAGGAAAATAAGTGTAGAGAACTCTATGAATAAGAGATTAATGAAATTTCAAACTCTATTCGATATTTTATGTGAGAATCTCATGTAAATAGGAAGGTATCAATTGGATCTCATGTAATCAAGGAGAATCTAAATTAGATTTCCTATGTGGGGAATATTATTTGTATAAATAGATCCCTTGTAATCATATTTTAAATACAGAGAAATTATTTTAACATGATATCAGAGCCAGGGTTCGATCTCCTTCCATAGGAATCGATTTTTTTTTTTCTCTTGTCTACTGTGCTGTGCTTGTGCACAGTCTCTTTCCGGGCGCGATTTGGGCGATTTAAATCTGTCTGAATCCCTGTTTTCAGATCTGAATTTCCCTCTGTTTTCGCATATCTCTGCCACTCGACTATTTCCGCCGCGCTCTTCCTACCGTGCCGGATCTGCCGGAGCGGCCGTTGTCGACGCCGTCTGCTGCTACATCGGAATCCCAAATCCCTGCCGTGTGCATCGCCTGCACCGAGGGCCGCGATTTGCTCCTCCTTCGTCTGGTGAGCGTGCCGATCTTCCGGCTGCCTCGTCGGCCCTTCCTACCAACCCGACTCTTCAGCGACCCGCCGGCATCATCCCGAGCAGCAGCCGATATCCATCATTCCAGTTCCTGCTGCCTTTCCTGAAACCAGCAGAATTTCCATCACCAGCCAGCTTCACGGTTTCCGATCTACATCAGCATCGGCCAGATTACCCGATCTGCCGCCGGTCCTCATCACCCATCTATGTTTCCGCCCTGCTCAGACCGAGCCCGATCTGGAGCCGATCTGCCCTTTTCTTCCTGCTGTTCGCCGGATTTGGATCCGAGCACCTGCCTGGTACTCTGCTACTAGCCGGACTCCTTTTCTCTTCTCCCTGCTGCGCTCAGCCGCCGTGCCCCTGTTGCGGCATCGTCGCTTGCCGAGATCTGATCTCACGCTCCCTGCACCTGGCATTCATTCACTGCCCGATCTGCGTGTCTGGGTGGATTCGTAGGCCATCCTCTCTCCGTCCGTCGCCGTCGCCGATCTGCGCCTACCGACTTTGGCCGTGATTTTGGCCGTGTTTTTTGGCCGTGATTTTGGCCGTGATTTCGGCCGTGATTTCCGCCGTGATTTCTGCAGTTTCCAACCGTCGGCATTGCTCTGCTGACAAACTCTTTCTTCAGCCCAGCCTGAACTCTGTGACGCTCAGCGGTGCTAGAGGGGTACTACTCGGGTTGGCGTCACTCGCATCACACGCGGTTTCCGTTTTTTTCCGCCTTCTATCATGACTGAGTCATCCTCTCCGAAAGGCAAAGCGAATGACATTCCCACTGTATTGCCTCCGTTCCACATACAAGATATGTCCTCCATCATTACTCCCGAACGACTCGATGGTACTAACTACGTTGAGTGGTCCTTGAATGCTCAGAATAAAATCAAGGGCCGCAAACGTTGGGGCTTTATCTCTGGTAGTAAGCGGGCCCCCGAAGTCATAACTTCTGAGGAATATGAAACTTGGGATGAGGAGAATTGTATGGTCAAATCTTGGCTTCTTGACGCTATGACTAAGGATATCAGGTCCCTTTTCCTTCGCCTACCTACTGCCAAAGAGATCTGGGACGCTGCCAAACAAACTTATTCTGTCAGTCAAGATGCATCCAAGGCCTATCAATTATATTGTGCGGTCCTTTCTGTCCGCCAAAATGGAGGTTCTATTATTTCTTATTTTGGAAAACTACAAACATTATGGCAGGAGCTTGATGCTATTGCGCCTTGCACTATGGAATGTACCCGTGATCTTGAACGGTATACCTCCTTGGTCCACTCTCAAAGACTGTATGTTTTCCTGGCTGGTCTTGATTCTCATTTGGATGGGGTTCGTGGTCGTATTCTTGCGACTTCACCGCTTCCCACTCTACCAATTGCTTATGCTATCATTTGTGCCGAGGCGAATCGCCAAGATGCGATGCTTGGTACACCATCTATTGACGGAGTTGTTATGGCTATTCGAAAATCTGGTCCTCGTCAGGACCCAAAGAAAGGAGTTCGTAAGTGCACTCATTGTAATGGAGTTAATCATGTGATTGATATATGCTTTAAGCTCCATGGTTACCCTGATTGGCATCCGAAGGGTAAGACGACATCTCCAAAGACTTATAATCCCACTGCCGTGGATTCTGTTCCCAAGAGTCACGTCGTCACTACTTCCCGCTTCATTGCCAAGTCAGGTATCACTAATTCTGCTAGTACTCTTTTTACTCGAAATAGTGCTTGGATAATTGACACAGGTGCTACGGACCATATGACTTATGATCAATCTAGGTTTAGCCATTTCTCTTCTAGTTGTCCCACATCTGCCATTACTAATGCCAATGGTGTGTCTTCCCCAGTTGTAGGTGTAGGCACTGTACCCTTGTCACCATCCTTATCTCTCACTAATGTTTTATTGGTCCCATCACTAAACTGTAATCTTATTTTGTTAATCAGTTATCAGCATCTCATGACTGTGTTGCCACATTTTTCCCTACTTACTGTCTTTTTCAGAACCTCCATACCAAGGCGAAGATTGGCAGTGGTAAACAACGTGGAGGCTTGTACTATCTGGACGATGGGTTACACCGATCTGATGATGGAGCCCGTGTTCACGTTATGGACGCAAGCATCTTTAAAAGGCAGGAGGAGATTTGGTTATGGCATGCCCGATTGGGTCATCCCTCATTTGGTTACCTTAGGAGATTATTTCCCTCATTATTTCTTGGTTCTAATCTTTCAGACTTTGTTTGTGAAACTTGTGTACTGGCGAAAAGCCATCGTTCTGTTTTTCATTCGAATGATAATAAAACTGCAACACCTTTTGCTTTAGTTCACTCGGATGTCTGGGGTCCTGCTCCACTTTCTACAAATCATGGCATGAGATGGTTCATTACCTTTGTTGATGATTCTACCAGGATGACTTGGGTTTATTTGCTGCGACACAAGAGCGATGTCTGTACTGTATATCGCCTTTTCCATCAAATGGTGTTAACACAATTTGGCATTTCTATAAGATTTATTCGTTCTGATAATGGGGGTGAATATTTCAACAATGAATTGACTGATTTTCTGCATTCCGTTGGTACTATCCATCAAACATCTTGCTCTCAGACTCCTCAACAGAACGGGGTTGCTGAACGAAAAAATCGGCACCTTTTGGAGGTCACTCGTTCTCTCTTAATAATTGGAGGTTATGCTCCATCACATCTATGGGGCGACACTTTGAGTTCAGTTGTCTACTTGATCAATCGTACACCATCCAGTGTTCTTGGATTCAGACGACCTTTGGATGTACTATCTGACCACTGTACGCTTCCCTCCGTTGTTCATTTGGCACCTCGTATCTTCGGATGTGTTGTGTATGTTCACTTACATTCCAATCAACGCACAAAGCTGGAACCACGTGCTTTGAAGTGTGTGTTTGTCGGGTATGGCTCCACTCAGAAAGGATATCGCTGTTATTATCCCTCTACTAAAAAGTTTTATGTCTCCATGGATGTCATTTTCAATGAAAGCATGTTTTTTTATTCCCAAGCAATACCAGATTCTTCACTTCCGAGGGCGCCTAGAGATGAAGTACAGAATCAGGATGAAATACGGTTCTTTGAAATAATGAGGCCATCTAGTATTGAAGCCAAGACACCCGAATCATCCTCCATTGAGCATTCAGTTGAAGGGCGTGACTGTCCAGTCCATGATAGTACAATGTCTCCTACGTCTACAATACCACTGATCCAATCGTCTCCAGATGACTCTTTAGAAGTATTACCTGATCCTGTTCCTGTTGACTCTAATATCCATGATATTGTTAGTATAACTGAACATGCATCTGAACCATCCCAATATCATCTTCCACCCCGATCTAATCGTGGTCAACCAGCAAATAGATATGAGCCTGACCCAAAAGCTAAAGTTAAATATCCAATAAGTAACCATCTGTCATCCCACAAGTTGTCTAAGTCATATGCATCTTATGTACTTCAATTATCCTCTGTCTCTATTCCTAGTAAATTGTAGGAAGCTGTAGCAGATTCTAGATGGCGCAAGGCTATGGAAGAGGAAATGACAGCATTGGACAAAAATGTCACTTGGGAACTCGTGCACTTACCAAGGGGTAAGAAGACTGTGGGATGCAGATGGGTGTTTACGGTCAAACGAGCAGATGGGACGATTGAGAGATACAAAGCTCGGCTAGTTGCAAAAGGGTATACACAGTCTTATGGTGTAGATTATCAAGAAACGTTTGCACCAGTTGCTAAACTTAATACTGTGAGAGTACTTTTGTCGTTAGCAGCTAATCAAGATTGGCCACTTCTTCAGTTTGATGTAAAAAATGCCTTCTTGCATGGAGACCTACTGAAGAAGTATATATGGATCCTCCTCCAGGTATACCAAAAAATACGCACATACAGCAATGGTGTGCAGACTGCATTGTATGGGTTGAAGCAATCTCCAAGGGCTTGGTTTGGCAGGTTCACCAAGTCTATGAGGAATTTTGCTACAAACAGTAACTGTTTTTAAAGCACCAAAGAGGTAAAACCACTGCGCTAATTATCTATGTTGATGATGGTAGTGACAGGTGATGATCATGAGGAGATTTCTAGTTTACAACAGTATTTAGCATCTGAGTTTGAAATGAAGCAGCTTGGAGATCTTAAATATTTTCTTGGGATTGAGGTAGCTCGATCAAAGCTTGGTATTTTCTTATCCCAACGAAAATATATCCTTGATTTATTGTCTGAAACAGGAATGTTGGGATGTAACCCAGTTAATACTCCCATTGAGCAGAATCATAAACTCTTTGAATGTTGGAGTGCATCTCCTACCGATAAAGGGAGATACCAGAGGCTCGTTGGAAAACTAATTTATTTATCTCATACCAGGCCAGATATTGCGTATGCAGTAAGTGTGGTGAGTCAGTTCATGTACGACCCACGTAAACCTCACATGGATGCTGTAGAATGTATATTGAGATATTTAAAGTCTGCTCCGGGTAAAGGTTTATTGTTCTCAAATCATGGTCACCTAAATGTTGAAGGTTATACTGATGCAGATTGGGCAGGATCAGTTGATGACAGAAGATCTACCTCAGGATACTTCACCTTTGTAGGTGGGAACCTTGTGACTTGGAGAAGTAAAAAGCAACAAGTAGTGTCAAGATCAAGTACTGAAGCTGAGTACAGAGGTATGGCACTTGGGGTATGTGAGTTGCTTTGGTTAAGAAATTTACTGAGTGACTTAAGCATCAAACCAAGAATGGCAATGAAACTATACTGTGACAACAAGTCAGCTATAGACATTGCTCATAACCCTGTTCAACATGATCGGACTAAGCATGTGGAGATTGACAGACATTTTATCAAAGAAAAGCTTGAAGCCGGAATCATTGCTTTTCCATTCGTGAAGTCTGAAGACCAACTGGCAGATGTCCTCACTAAAGCTGTAATAGCAGAATGTTTCTCGACTCTCTTGACAAGTTAGGCATGAGCGATATCCACGCACCAACTTGAGGGGGGTGTGAGAATCTCATGTAAATAGGAAGGTATCAATTGGATCTCATGTAATCAAGGAGAATCTAAATTAGATTTCCTATGTGGGGAATATTATTTGTATAAATAGATCCCTTGTAATCATATTTTAAATACAGAGAAATTATTTTAACATTTTAGTCTTCTAAATTTGGTTAGTAACTAGCTGATTAGTGATATTGTTAAAATCACTAGGGTTGTAACTTTGAGTATGAGGGGTTTTAGATAAGCACTTAGTTTATAGGAAGAAAAATTGTAAAATTCCATTGTTGTATGATAGCTACTCTATGAAAATAGGGTAGTGACTTGACCATTATAAATTAATGGTTTTGATTAATTTATGATATGATTAATTGAAAAAGAAAAGATAAATTTTTCTGATCAATGGTTCTGCATTGATTTCAATAAAATGTTGATGGGATTATAGTAAAGATAAATTATACTCCATCCGTCCTATTTTAATTGTCTCATTTGAAATATTTATATTTTTTAAGGAACTCTTTATTTAAGACTAGCACTTGTGATCTCATCCATTTTTAACACATTTTATACTACTCAAATACAAATAAAACAACTATTTTGGAACAATTCCAAAATCCATATAAGACAACTAATTTGGAACAGAGGGAGTATAAAATTATGTACACATTAATGACAGTGGAAATATGAGTCATTGACTATTTTCATTAATAACTTTAAATCTAATGATTAAAAAAGCTGTAAGAAGATGATGACTTTTATAAAAACATAATCCATATAATCAACTTGGTTGGGGCAGATGGCCCAACTAACATTCAAATATTAGTTGTTAAAGTAAAACTACAAAATATCATAAAGAACTTCATTAATGAATTGACATCCAATAGAAAGTATATTATAGATAAATTAATAACTATAATAATAGGCCACTAGAATTAGAAATTAATCTAAATCATAATAAGTTTAAAAAAATATAGCATTCACCCAACTTCAAATGGCCCCACAGAAGAATTGGTGAGAATGGGGCCGATAATTTTTTGGTGATTTGGTTGAAGCTAGCCTTTCTAGTCTGGTGGAGTCCAGAAAACTTGAAACCTATGCCAAACAAGGTAGCGGTATTACTGTACTGGTGCACCAGACTTCTATAGTTAATATATTATTTTCATCTAATCTTGTCAACTTCTTACATCATTCATGATGCCACACTTCTGTTTCATAACAACTACATTTCAATTTGATAACAATTGTTGTTAAGCCAAAGGATTTTATTTTTCTCTTATTTTATCTTTGAAAAATAAAAAATAAAAAAAATCATCTTTAATGCCTATTTTAAAAGAAAGTAATTTATAAAATTTATGATAAAAAATACGGTCCATATGTTGTGGGCTGCAACCGTACTGAATATGGAAAATCCTAGTTGCAATGAGTCAGTGCGTTGTGACTGTGGTTGGAATAGGTATGTGTTGACTTGTATCAATCTATACGTTTAGTTGTGCTAATAAATTAACAATATATTAAGATAGCAATCATCTCACGGGTATTTTGTATAATGAAACACGAGATTTAGAGTATTGTCCATTTTACCCTTCCAATACCGTACAAAAAATATTTAAAAAAATTCCAGTGATCCAATTTGTTGTTCTTTATGAAAAAATAATCTCACTTAAATAAATTTCAGGATCCGGTCAGTGAGCCGATTTATACAACAGTGGAAAGGTCAGTGATCTGGTGAGCCGATTCGAAGGACAAAATAAACAATACAGTAAAACTCGTGTCGGATTACACAAAATGCTCGTGAGAGGATCGCTACCCATATATTAGCATTCCATATTAATATAACCCATCTTTTACTCAGATAAAATAAAAACTATATATGTATATATATATATATATATTATGTTATATTTATTGAGTTGATCATTAATTCTTGTTTGATTCGTAATTTTTTTCACAATAATAGCCCCATGTCCATTTGTTGATAGAATTGTATAGGGTATCCAGAATCATGAACATGAAATGCATTAGATGTAACATAGAACAATAACCCTTTTAAAAACAGTAATCATTAATCATTTTTTATTTTTTATTATAATATCTAAATGCATTTACTGTCAATAAACATTTAAACATTCGTTTAATTTAGTGAGATGGCAAGTGTCAAATAAAAGATTAAAATCTGGTTTGCATGTCTTGTATCAACTGTATTATCATAACTTTTAAGAAATAGATATGCAATGTATTTATCATGGTTAATTCAGATAATTGACTATATATAATTTTTTATTGCCTTCATTTATTTTCAAATTTATTAAAACAAATAATTTATAAAACTTACAAGAAAATACATTTAGCCCTTTCTTTTTAATTGTCCGCCAAGCCACGTCCTGTTTGACAACATAAAGCCCGTCAAATTGTATTAGTTTAGTGTATCAGTCAGCTTGTTCGAAGTTCAAATGATTTCAAATTTTTAAACACTTGGGTACATCGAGGCATGTATTTTCTCATACATTGATGAGAATAGTTAATTTATAGGGAACAAGAGTCTAATATAAATATATTATAAGATACCGTACATGATAATAAAGAACACTTCAAATCATTTTGTTGTTTTGCTCATAATAATTTTATTGTTTTAAATATTAGTCCTTTGAGCATGAGAAAAGATACAAAATTGTGCATGTTTTTAGAGTAGATATTTTTAATTTTGATAAATTAGCCTCGTAATTAAGAACTCGTCTCAGAAAGTAGGAATCTTATATTTGATTTATGTGTTAGAACTAGAATTTTAATCCAAAAAACTAATTTACACGTCAAGATATTCAACTTTATATAAGTCTTTATATTTTTCTCTCACTCACTAATTTGGAACTCATTCGTATCCCAATAATTTTTCTCTCGAACGAGGCTTTCCAGTGGATAGATTGTCGCCAACCATCTCATTGGATAAGAGATTCTTGAATTCATATGCCGTAATTTGGAGAATCTGACTCTGATACCATTGTTAGAAATGGACTTCCAATCCAAAAAGACTAACTTAATAGGTGGAATGACGTATTCTAATATAAGTTATTAGTTTACTCCCTTTACAATCGATGTTGGTCTCTCATTCGCACACCAACATTTTGATGTATGTGAATTAGAAAGTTTTTACGTATTTCGAAAGTTTAATTAAGTGAAACATCTCAACACTTTCTATCAGTAGAAAGAAAGAGTAAATATTCCTTTTTCATGGATTTGTGATAGTTAATAATATTTACTAAGGCATTTTTACTTCTTATTGTTGGTTTTGTTGTATCTTTCTAAATCTTAAATTAAAGGATTAGAGTGTTGGAGTGGTTAAATAAATTTAACACTCAGCAAGCGAGACATCACAATCATTCATTTACGTCTCATTACCGCTGAAATAAAACTTTTAAATAATTAAGAAAAAAATTAACTCTCTGTTTAATTATTCCCTTTGAAAGAAGAAACAAAATTTGAATTCAGCGAAACCATGGACGACCAAGATTAATGAACATTTATGAGGCCCCATGCAGGTCTGGATATCGTCTGCCCACATGCAAATGTCTCAAACAGTCCCATCATTTCTCTCTACCGTGTCTGGTTCCCTCTCCTTCCTACACATACCAATTTTCTTTCTCCGAATTCTCCATTTTCCATGATTTCCGAGTCCCCCTATTCTTGATTTTCTGTCGGTTTTCATCCCAATTCCCTAATCACTGTTGCGCCTTTCAAAGAAAAGCGAGTTGAAGCCTCGAGGCCATTTCCAAAACGAAATTCCATCCAAACAAGAACGATGGGGTGGCAAAAGCGTAATATTCGTCAAGCCCAGGTCCCTACTGTCAGCGGTAGTAGCTTTTTAAAATTCTTTATATTTTGCTTACTTCATGTATCCGTTGAGTTGGAGTGGAAAGGCAGCAGACTCTAGTTTCCGGAGCAAGCTTCCAATTTCTTGCTTTTTTTCTGCCCTTTTCCGGAAAACGGTCATTGAATTTTCTAGGGTTTTTGTTTAGTTGTTTTATAGGTTTGCGTGGTATTTTGGTGGGATGAGTATTTGAGTCAAAGTAGAAGAGAGGCTCTTTTCTCCTCTCCTCTCCTGTCCTCTCTCAGCAAGTGAAGAAGTAGCCGTTGCCGCGTCTGCATCTGCTATCCCTTTTCTATTGCGACCTCCAAACTCTTTCCAACTGACGCTTGGCTTCGCTCAAACATCCCATCTTTCCTCCATTTCCCCAGACGCTACCTGATCTCTACAACCCATTCTCTCTCTCTCTCCCTTCCCCCCCAGCCCACAAGGAAGAAGAACATCCAATCATTTCTTAAAAAGTAAGAAGAAAAATTCAATCTTTCATCCAAAATCCTCATTAGAAGAGGAAGAGAAGAAGAAGCTGGAAAATTCTATCTTTTCACCGAAACATTCTTTCAAAGAAGGAGAATTATAGTTCCTGAAAATCTTGCTCTGTCGTCAGGAGAGGAATGGAAAATGAAGTTAGATCTTTCGTCGTAAATACCCGCTAGAAGTTTCCTCCAAAACCCTCTCTCTGTCAGAAAGAGAAGAGAAGGAAGAAGAAGGGAAAATACAATCTTTACTCCAAACTTCTCTCTAGAAGAAGGAGAAGCTGAAAAAACCCACCTTTCCTCCAAAACTGAAGAGGAACTGCATTTCATCATCCAAAAGGAAAAAAAAAAAAAATCCAGTCTCTCTCTCTCTCACTCACTCTCTGAAGAAGAAGAAGAAGTGCATTACCCTTTCTAGAAATGGTAGCTGGAAATCAGTCGGAGGGGAGCGATCTGACAGAGAAATTGACGGAAAACACATCGATTCTCGGCCTGAAAGTGTACGTGCTGATCGGAGTTTGTGTGGGGTGCATTATTGCAGGAGTACTCGTGATCCTTCTCTGCTTATGTTCAAACAGGAAAGCGAGAAAGCGGCCAATGAAAGTGCAGAATGCTTCGAGCCTAATTCCTATGATATCAAAGGAGATTTTGGAGATCAAGGCATTGGATCCGCCACCTGAGAAGATGGCAGCAGTAGATTTGGAGAAGGGTGGGGGAGAGGGATTGGCGCTTGTAAAATTCTGTGCCGAGGGCAATGCCTCCGGCGGGAGCCAGAGCTCACTGTCAGCAGTTTCAGCTGAAATTTCTGATATAGCGTGGGGGAAGTGGTATGGATTCAGGGAACTGGAGGTGGCGACAGATGGATTCTCTGAAGAGAATGTGATTGGAGAGGGAGGATATGGTGTAGTCTACAGAGGTGTTTTGTCTGATAAATCCGTAGTTGCGGTGAAGAGCCTTCTCAACAACAAGTGAGTGGTGATTCACCCAGTTCATTTACCTCTTTCCCTTGTTCAATCTCGCACACATATATATTTATATTTTTGTCTCTGATCATTAAATCACTTCTTATTTCAATGTTTCAAAAAAATTAAATCACTTCTTATTTGGGCACTTTAAATTAGGGAAGCACAATGTTTTTTTTTTTAATATATAATTTCCTCTGGTGAAAAAGATTTAAAAATTGTAAAGGTTCAGCTGATTCTTTGGTAGGAAATGGTTCTTTACTGTTTTTTGAACCATAAAAAATTATGAAATTGGGCATTAGTAACATGTAATGTCATGCTTAAAATATCTGGATTTCTCCTATATATTTTGAATCAAATGTCATGCGAGTCTTGCACAGCTTGAGAAACGGGCTGGTCTTTGTGAAAATGTGATATATGGTTAAAGTTTTCTGCAAAAGGGGAAGTAGCTCCATTTTGTGGACAGAAGTTGAAATTCTTTTTTTTTTTTTCTTATGACCAAGGTGTTCATGCCTCTTAGAGTACCCGACTAATCATTGGGACATGCGCAAGCCTCCCTACCCAGACACACTAGGTAACTCTACGAGGAGTGTCCCTTTGGGCTGGAGTGGAAATCAAACTCAGGACTCATGTTTCCTGAGGCTGGTTCTTGACTATCAGTTCAACCCCTTTGGTTGGGAAGGTGAAATTCTTGATGATTCGACATATTTGATCTGTCCTCTGCCTTTTGATCGAAGATCATAAAAATAAATGCATAAATATCAAGATAAAAATGTTAGTGGGCATTTGTTTGTTTTGTACATTTGGATCTCATTCTGATAAGTGATCACTGATCAAAATGGTAAAAGTGAGTGTTATTTGTCGCCGTGGCTGTTTAAATGTATAATGAAAATTAGGGCTGTTGGAAGATATTGTGTGCTTCAGTGGTTCCTTCCAATTTGAAATTTAATTGGTCAAGTGGCTTTTCTGTAGGGGTCAGGCTGAAAAAGAGTTCCAGGTGGAAGTGGAAGCCATTGGAAAAGTGAGGCACAAGAACCTGGTGGGGCTTCTCGGATACTGTGCAGAAGGCCCTCAAAGGCATGCTTCTTCTTACGATCTTTTGAATTTTATTTCATTTTTAGTGTTGGAATGTTGCAGTCTTTTGATTTCTTTTTCTTAATCTATAGAGGGTTTGTTTTCATCCTTATCTACATTTAAGGAATGGTGTATAAGCGACCAATCACAAGGTCGCACAAGATACTGTTTTTATCCATTTAAAAAAAAAAAAATGTTTCTTCACTTGAAAATATAATTGTACATATCAGTATTCTGAAAATCAAGTTGTTCTATAAAATCGTTATACATTTTGAACCATAAATAGTATATCGTAAACCGTAGAATCATAAGATCGTAAAGTGTTTTCTCTAAAAAATACTTAATATATGAGGTAATGTAAAAGATATCTAAAAGGTAATAACGGGAGCAATTCTTTAACCTTCTTTAAATATTAAGTAAATATTATATAATTACTGCATTGGAGTTCAAATTTCAATTTTCCAACTTCTAAACGATCAAGACCAGTATATTCTAAGTATACTGTAAAAAGTCAATAATGAACTAAAAATCCTTCTCAAAATCCAAAGGTCCTAAATGCCTAACAACGCAAGTTTTAAAAACCATCAAAACAAAATGTTTCATGCTTTTACATTTCAAACAACTCCTTAATTTTAATATTTATAGGAATCATAAGGTTTGTTAATAGATACGAATGAGGTTTGTTAATAGATACGAATTATTTCTCTTATTATAACGTATGAAGCGTAAGATACGGATCAACACGTGCTTCTTACTAGTCTTATTTGTAAATCTAAGTTGATATTGTTTGTTCCTAACATACTTGGATTCTTTCTGCCTGTTGTACAGGATGCTTGTATATGAATATGTTGATAATGGTAATTTGGAGCAATGGTTGCATGGTGATGTTGGACCTGTTAGTCCTCTAACTTGGGATGTTAGAATGAAGATTGCCATTGGGACAGCAAAAGGGTGTGGCTTTCTATTTCATTTCTTTCTCTGAATTCCTATTCCTGTTGATAGTTGAACCAATGTTGTGATCTCCAGGTTCTTTGGGTCATATGGAACTCACCTGCTACAAATTTAAATGATAGAATCTAAGATCCATGTCATGTTACTTGAAAGATGAGTGAGTCATGTATGGAATATCTGATCAATTCAGATGTTTTATTGTGCTTGTCCGTGGAACAAGACATGCCAAATACCATTTTCTTCTCACCCACATGGGTGTAGCTCAACTGGTAATCTTCTGCCTCAGGAAGCGGGAGGTGGAAGGTTCGGGCCCCCATGGCCTTACCTGGTGTGCCCTAAGGGCAGTGGGTATCACCCGTGGGGGTTTTACGCTAGGTTTCCCGCGGTTTCCCACACGTAAATTAAAAAAAAATATACCATTTTCTCTAATTCTATTTGAGACATCTTGGTATTTCAGGTGAAAATTTTCTGAGTGCACTGTAACTTTGAAACTGTATTCGGGATAAAACTTTCATTTGGTTTGGCCTTTGACACAGGCTAACTAGTAAAAGTGCATCAATTAGATGATCCTAAAAACTAGGTATCCTAATTTTTATATAACCATCTATTTTCATGCCAAAAATGAGTTGATGAGCTTCATAAAATTAAGGTGAATTTTAGAGTTTTTTTTGAGAATGATGATAATAATTTATTAAAAAGAAAAGGGAAAGATACAAGGGATACAAGGGGCAACAACACTAAGACAGCAGCTGGTCCTAAACCACATTTCAAAAAAGCCCGAAGGCCAAAATTGAGGAACACCTAAACTGGAACACAAGCAACACCCAGCTGACAACCAGCAAAAACAGTTAGGAATTGCACATTGCAAAGTCACCGGATATCACCTGAGAACAATAAACACCGTTCCTAGCTAACGAGTCAGCTTTTCCATTTCCACAACTTAACATGTGAGCAAAGGATACTAACTCGGTGATACACAAATCAGGGATCTGCTCACTTATATCTGAATAGACCAGGGAAAGACAGAAGACTTCGAGGCCCACCCAAGGGTGCAAGATGAGTCACTTTCCACAATGATGGGGGTGATTGCGCTGAACAGCAAGCTTAAGACCAAACAGAAGAGCCATTGCTTCAGCAACGAAAGCAAAGCAAGGAGAGCAGGGGCCAGACAAGGTAGACAAGGTCATACATCGGAGCCCAGCTAGTTATGAATCAAACCACCAATACCTGCAAGCCCAGGGGCACCCAGAGTGTGCACCCATCAAAATTAAGCTTGAAGAAACCAGGAGGAGGATGCTCCTGAGGGATAGGGACACGAATGATCTTCCAAAACTGCAGCCCAGTCCCTCGAAATGGAGTCTACTGATAAATCTTTAGAGTTGTAGGCATCTAAGATGCAGGCCCTTTGAAATCATTTAACTAGATTGATGGTTAAAAAATGAGCTGCCCATTCTTTGAAAGGTAAATTGAATGGTTAAAAATTATCTGATTTGTTCGGCAATTATTGAGCCTAAAGAAAGTTGGGTTAACCAAATTAACAGGGATTGCTGTTCTGGATATGATTGTCAAAATGTAACTGTGATTTTTTTCTTGTTTTCAGAGAGGGTGACTTGATTCTGGTTTAAGGAAAATGCTGTAAGGTTGTATAAGCCTTGTTCTGATCGGTGTTATGTATGGGAATCTATTTGTACTGTCATAACACAGTATACTGGATTTTTGTTAGTAATGCTCCCAAATGATGTTATAACCTGATTCTGTAATATAGTTGGCAAGTGTTCATTGTCAAAATCATTGAAGGTTAGGATTGAATCATGTTCTACCATTTCAAAGAAACAAAAAAGGAAAAAAGAGAAATAGTAAATTCCTCAATTATACCTGCATAAAAGCCTTTTTGTGCTTTCAAGCTGCTGCAATCCAGTGCCTTTCTGAGTGTTTTCTGGTATATGTTAAATTTCATATGGTTGCAGATTGGCTTATTTACATGAAGGTTTAGAGCCAAAAGTTGTTCACCGGGACATCAAATCCAGTAACATACTTTTGGATAAACAATGGAACCCAAAAGTTTCAGACTTCGGATTGGCCAAGCTCTTGGGATCTGACTCAAACTATGTGACTACACGCGTAATGGGAACATTTGGGTATGTTCTTTTTATTCTATCTTGCTGTTTTCGTAAATGTTATTAGCTTCTCAGCAACTAATGTTTGATCATTGTTTTGAAATTGAATCGATATTAAATTTAAGATGCCAACATCAATATATACACTTGTATGTTCATATGTTATCATATCAACAAGCATGATTCATGTGATTTTTTGATATGTTGATACAGGTATGTATCCCCTGAATATGCAAGCACAGGCATGCTTAATGAGGGAAGTGATGTCTACAGTTTTGGAGTTTTGCTCATGGAAATAATTTCAGGAAGGACTCCAGTCGACTATGGCAGAGCAGGTGGAGAGGTAATAAATCTTCCTCCTCTTATTTACAGTGAGACATGACCTTAGGGTAATCACTGGTGCATTTGCAGGTAAACTTAGTTGACTGGTTTAAAGGGATGGTAGGCAGCCGACGAGGAGAAGAGGTTGTTGATCCATTGATAGAGGTCCAACCACCTCCAAGAGCACTGAAGCGGGTGTTGCTGGTTTGCCTTCGTTGTATAGATTTAGATTCTCTAAAGAGGCCAAAGATGGGGCAAGTGGTTCATATGCTTGAAGCAGATGAATTTCCATTTCGAACGGTGAGCATGACTTCTTGAGATGATTTTTTTTTTAGCCTTGTCAGTAACCATTCATATATTTGTTATGGTTAGTAACCCAGTAGGCATTCACTCCAAATAGTTTATAATTTTTTATTAATCAAAATGAATAATTTGCAAGGCTGAAGTTTAAATTTTTCGTGAAGAGGGTTTTTCAAGTTTCATTTTTTGGTTTCTTTGTCCAACTTTTGGGAATTGAAGTATTTTAAAGAATGTGACTGCTCATATACATGGTGATACATTAGTGTGTGCTCATATGAACAATACCTAGGATCATTGGATGGCACTTCGACTATATTTGTCTGACTAGGTTGGTAGATTAGGCTTAATTATGGTTACAATCATAGAGGCCTTGAATATGGGTAGGCTGATGGGGACACCAAATTTTTTACTAATTAGGAACACTGGCTTGTTTTTTTTACACAATCATCATTTAAGAGGTGAGAAAGTACACCGATGTTCCTATCATTAACCCATGATATAAGCAAGGAGGATTAGTTTGGCGTTGCCATAATGGATAGAAGCTAGTGTTGGTGCCCATTCTGGTAATTCTTCTAATGTGGCAGTCAGACACCTTAAAATACCATAGGAATTGAATATTGAGCAAAGGAGTTCGGTGACTGAAAATAATTTACAATTTACTATGCATGTTAAGATTCACTTGTTGGGAGTATTGAAAGGACTCAGTGCTTGCCCTTCCAACCAATGGCAAGTTGGTCATTTGTAGCACATTCTTTTGAATGTAAATCTGTTTCGGCATTCTGTATCGGGGCATAAAAGGTTATTTAAACCAAGACTAAATAAATTTTAAATTTATGGGAACGAATTATCTGTGGTAATCAGTATATAACCACAATGTAACGAGTGAGCCATCTTTTGCATCTCTTCACCCTTCGATTTCAATACTTGCTTTTTGGGCATTGAAGGTGCATCTGTGAGAGATGAACCCTTTTTTTTTCAGTTTTATTTCTTCGTATTGTATCTAGTTATCTGAATTAAAGGGAGTGACGGGGCAATTAGTGTTTTTGACAGTAAGGGATGTTAGTGTATCTTTCTACCAGTTAAATGATGACAAATGGATGAAAGGATAAACTCGATTTCTCTATCCATTCCCATGAATTAATCATATGTTTATGAGTCTCTCATATAGAAGCAATTTTATAGAATTTCTGGGTTAGTTTAGTATCATTACCTCAGTTGATATCAAGTTAAATGTTACTACAGGAATACCGGACAGCAAGGGAAACAGCTCTTCGTCCTCCCCGAGCTGGTCAAACTACAGCAAACCGAATTCCTCTGCAATCTGAGAATGTAGCAAGGCGTGATCTGGAGAGATCAGAGTGGAGATAAAATGTAATATTCATTGTGGTACAACAGATGTTAAAATAGATTTTTGGTTTGTATATTGACAATTCAGTATATATTGGATGAAATTATTTTATGCTTTTATCTCAGGCTTTTTTTTATTTTTTTTATGATCAAGGTGTCTAGGTCTCTTAGAGCATTCCCGATTAATCTCTGGGGTATCTGCAAATTTTTCTACCCACGCACACGTTGGGAGATGGAATGTGAATCAAAATTAGGACTTCCACTTCTTAAGATAGCGAGTTCTTGACCATCACTTCAACTTCTTCGAATTTGCTTTTATCACATGCTTTTAACATATACCTGAGTTTTTTCTTTTTTCCTTCTTTTACCGTTCCAGTATCATTTTCTAGTTTTCTTGTACAGAACCATGTAATCGACACTATTGGATGATATCTCTCTCATCCCGATTTTTTAATTTTTAATTTTTTTTCAAAAAAATTCAGAAAATTTACAGAAAATGAAGAAAAATATGAGCTTCGGGGGTGTGTAATTTTTTCATTAAATAATGGTCATTTACATGTTTAAATATTATTTTAAGTTAGAAACTCGAGAATTTCAAATATTTTTAAAAAATGAAGAAAAATTATAAAAAGAATTGTAGCAAAAAAATTTAAGTGATCATTAAATGTCTTGATTATTTATTTATGATTTGTTTTCATGTTAGTAAATTAATTTTTTTTTTAAATTTAATGAAAATAAAAAATTATCAGCCCAGTTTAGATGCTCAAATTACTACTAAAATATGGTAATGTGTGGCTCCTTAATCCAAAACAACAATACACACTTTTTTTCTAAAACCAAATGAGCTGAAATTATCGTCCAAAATATTCCCATAAATTCCAGCCATTCATAATTTTGAAATTTCAGCCATATTTTAAGCCTCAATTTTTAATATAGTTAAGTTTTTAATTGCCCGAGATATCTGCAGAGAAAACGCTGGTTTCTTTCTTTCATTCGACTGGATTCTCTCTAACAGGATGAGATCGCCCAGCCTGGATTTTCTCCAATCACAGCAGTGTCAACACCCGACCTTCCTCTTTTATTTGATTTGCAATCAGTAACAGATTTCCAGGCTTCCAGCCCATAATTTGGGTCCTTGATGAATATATTAGTACTAAGGTCGGTTCACATCCAAGCTGTAATTGGTAGGCAACATCGATGACAATTTTCCCATTTTTTCAACCGGTTTGTCTCCTAATTTAGTAATTTTTTATCTTTTTTTTTTTTTAAATAAAATAGTGGAATAGCAGCCGATATTATAGATATTGGCCGATATTTTAGCCGATACATATCGGTCATATCGGCCGATATCTATAACGTTCGGCCGACACATATCGTCTTGGCCAATATGTATCGACCGATATTTATACCTTAGAGACCAGCAATCTAATCCTGATGTGAAAGGGATCTCTGCCAGTGTTATCTTTAGACCCGTAGGGACTAACTGCCTTGGTGAACTAACCACCGCAACCTTACAAAGAGGGTCACTTGTACTGCAATAGAGAATGGGTGAAAAGTCCTATGTTGTGTAGGAGGTACAAGGCTTGGGTGTTTATATGAGGGGTCTAACTCTATCATCTAATATAAGGCATTTTGAAAACCGCAAGTCCGAAATGTGGTGGGGTCTTGAATTAGTTGACGAAACGAATAATATCACACACGTAAAGCGTGAGAGGAGGCTCACGATCCCAACACTTCCTCTTGTCCTGTATACTTCAACTTCCCACCCTTCACCAGCAATTGGTGATGAGTGTTAGAAAATTTCTCGATCGCATATAATTTTTATGCAGTGACATAATATGGCAGCCACCTTGACTCTAATTATACTCCTATAGAGTATTTAAGAACGGAAGCTTTGCTGAATTTGACTACTATAGACTATAGAGTATTTTTTTTTTCTTTTTGACCTTAGGGTTGGACCAAGCACTTGAGGTTTCTTTAGCATGATCGTGTGATTTTGGGTTTTTTTTTTTTTTTTTCAAGTTTCTCTATTTTTTTTGAACTTTTCTCTAATTTCGATTTTTCAGTTTAATAAATTATGACACAATTCAAATATATATATAGTTTACTCGTGTAAGGTTTTTAATTTTTAAAGTTTAGATATTTTTATGAATTCTGGGCACCAATAGTCTGAAAACTATTGACATTTAAATTCTGAATTTGAGATATAAATTTACTGATTTTTCCTATTACACAAATTTCTAAATTTTTTGAAAGAAAAATTATAAAATATCAATGATGTATATTCAACCTTATCAACTGATAGTCTGATACAATCCCTTCGTTTTTTTTTTTTCCACCTTCTTATTCTTCCAGTTCCAGCACATCAAAGACAAAAACCAAAAATCTGATTTTACTTTGTAAGTTTTCAAAGACAAAAATCCAAATGATTTTTTAGGTTTTAAATAATAAAAACCCAACAAACTGAGTCCACAATTTTCGGTTTTAAAGATTGTAAAAATCAAAATTGGTTTATAAAAAGTAAAATGGCTACAAAACTAAAAAACTTGGAACGAGTTCGCAAACGTTGAATCCTCAATACCAAAACAAATTTTGACTCAGTAATTTTTCGATAAAATATAAGCATAAAAAACTAAATTGGGTTTTGAAAATTTTAAAACTGGATAAGTTCAAAAAATTAAAAACTCATGTTGGCAGTCGGAAATGGATTCTCCGATTCGATGAAAGCCGTCTGCACGGTGAAATTCCGATTCAAGAACGGCGATGGCTGGCAGCGCCATCCGCATGGATTCAGTATCCTTTTATTGTTTGTGACTCTTGCAGTGGCTCAAAAAAAAAACCGACGATGAGAATGAAATTTCACCATTATCTAGAGATGAAACTTGAGCCAGGTTTTTAACTCCGACCAATATGACCCGACCCTAAAAATCAGTGGGTTTGGATTATGTATATGTATATTTGGAGTCAAGTTGGAATTGGAAAATAGCAAATCGAGTTGCGTTGAGAAAATTAAAATCAATGCAATCTGACGTAATCCGACTCGACTCAAGTACACCAAATTATAAAACGGTACTTAAATTGACTTGAGTTAGAAATTCAGGTCGAGTCAAATAATTTAGGTGAGCAATTGGTAAAAAAAAAAGATGAGCATGAGAATGAAATTTCACCATTATCTATATGACTATCGCATGGACGCAAGCAAGCCCACCTCGAGTCCTAAGTCGCTCGTGGGGTTGAAAATGATTTTTAGTAAAGAACAATAGAACATGTAAAATAACTTAAAATAAGTTATTTGATTTTGTTATCATTAAGAATTAATTTGAAGTTCAAATTTAATTAGTTTGTAGTTTCATTGTGTTTATTCTCAATCTGAATACCTTGTCTTTTAATTAATTTTAAATAAAATTTTAAAAATTAAAAAATATTCCACCTGTCCACATAACACAATAATTAATTAGGTCGAAAACCTGAGCCAATTATTTATATAAATGGCTCAAGAATCAAGTCCGGGCTCGGCCAAATGGGCTGACATGTGTTCAATCTTATTTATTTATAACGAGTTTTGTCGGGTTTTAGGCCCGTTCTAGACTAAGACGGCCCCACTAGATATGGTTGCTTATCATGGGTCTCCAAGATCTTGTAAGCAGAAAGGAAATCAGATTCCAGGGGTAGAAAAATCGGCCGGGCCGATATCTCGGCTGATTTTTCATATCGGCCGAACTTTTTCTCTCTTCTGTCCATTTTTTTTTTTAAAAAAAAAAATCCAAAAAAATACAGTAAATGCAGATAATTATGAGCTTATTGAATATGTAATTTTTTCATAAAATATCGGACATTTACATCTTCTAATATATTTTTGAAGTTACAATAGCGGGAAATTATATAAATGGTAATGAAATGGTGAAAATTACAAGGAAAATGATATAAATGAGGAAAATTTGTAGAAATAATTTTATAATTTATTTTCTTAGTCAATGAGTGTTATTTTAAGTTATGAAATTATAGAAATAAAAATAAATAAATAATAAAATGATTGAAAATTACATAATAATGTAGAAAAATATTAGAAAATGAAACTAATAGGGTCCTAATTACTTGAACTGATAACCACACAAATGTCATACATTTTTAATTATAATAAAAAAATAACAGCAAATAAGAAAATTTCATTTATTATTTTATAGGTTTTACCATTTACTAACATTTATATGTCATAATCCATAGTTAATAATGAAATAATTACAAAAAGAAAGAAAATAAAAGGAAAAAATTGCATCCCTGTAAAAGACGTTAGTATACATTAAATAACAGAAAATAAAAAAAATTCAGGTATTATTTTATAGGTTTTACCATTTTCTAACATTTATATGTCATAGTCCATAAATAATATTGAAATAATTACAAAAAGAAAGTAAATAAAAGGAAAAATTTTATCCCTGTAAAAGACGTTAGTATACATTAAATAACAGCAAATAAAAAATTTTCATGTCTTATTTTATAGGTTTTACCATTTTCTAACATTTATATGTCATAGTCCATAGATAATAATGAAATAATTACAAAAAGAAAGAAAATAAAAAGAAAAAATTACATCCCTGTAAAAGAAGTTAGTATACAGTATATAACAGCAAATAAAAAAATTTCATGTATTATTTTATAGGTTTTACCATTTACTAACATTTATATGTCATAATCTATAGTTAATGATGAAATAATTAAAATAAAGAGTAAGTGAATGTAAAAAATGTTGTTGTAAATTTTGACATATTAATAACAGTAACTAAGAGCAAATGAAAATTTTTCATCTATTATTTTGTAGGTATTATCATTTTCTAACTTTTTTTTTTCATTTACGCTATTTTATGTTGAAATAGTTAACAAAAAGGAATAAATAAATGAAAAAAAAAAGTAACTAACAAAGTACATCAAAAATAACTACAGATATATTCAGATCGAAGAAAATTATAATACCTATATAAAGCTTTTATTTACTACATATCTTATTTAACTTCAAGCATTTTTTAACTTTTTATAACACTTTTATGTCATTTTTGGCTAAAAAAATTAAAATAAAATACAGATAAATCGAAATAAATTACAAAACTTACAAGATCAGTAGATGTATAAATGAAGAAACCTTTGAACGATCTACATCGTTCGGTTGCAAACAAATCCGGGTCGTTTAGAACTTAGTTAAATCAAGTAATGAAGAGTGAAATTTATTTTTGAAAGACAAATAGTAAAATCTGGTTTTCTCCTTGAAAATAAGGTGTGAAATTTGATATCTAGGTGAATGGTATTTATAGAAAAAAATTGGACCGGGTTGATTTTTCAGATTTAAAACAAATAATAAAATATTCACACATGCCGGACCAGCCGAATCTTGCAGTCCGCTGGACACAGAGATGTGACGGGGAGAAATTGGTTGACAGGTGAGATCTCGTCCGAGATCTCGCCCGATATATCGGACATGAGATATCGCCCGATATATCGGAAAAATATCGCCGGACTTGAGTTGGGCCCAGGCCCGAGTTTTACTATTTTTTGGGGAAAAAATGGCCGTTTCAGCCCAAATTCTACCCAGATTCGGCCGAGATTTGGACCGATATATCGGTCATCTCAGCCGATATTTATTATAAACAAAAAACAAAAAATCGAATTTTTAAAATTCGGCCGATATGATGACCGATAATTCGGTCAAAAAATCGGTCATATTGGCCGAATTTTTTTTTGTACGGTTGATACTATACGTATCGGCCGATATAATTCGGTGGCTGAAAATCCGAATTATATCGGCCAATACGCACAGTATCAGCCGATATTTTAACCCCTGTCAGATCCCAAAGCCGAATCCTCTCGTCTCGTCATACTAGATAACCTATGTGGTACCAATCAACAACTATGATATATATATACTGTGAAACCCTATAACGTAATATGGTTGGGACTCTATTCCATTATAGAGGTTATTAAATTAGAGAGATTTAAAAAAAAATTCTTTAAAACTCTGCCCCATAATTAAAACATTGTTTGAGCTTCTCCTTGATAGAAAAACACTTCTTTTGGCTTCCACAAACCCACAGACTGGGTAGATCATCCAACCAGAGCAGCTGATCTCCTTGTCCAAGTTCTGCATTGGCATCCAACGATATAATACCCTGACACAGATTAGGCGGAATTCGCTAAATAAATCCTTCTTAGACCGGTTAGTCTCGAAGATTATGGTTAGGACTTTGTGAAAAGCCCACGTATGGCCCAATCTGAGATCGAAGGCTCAGTGATCCAGCTCGTTAAACTAGAGGGGCAAAATGGTAATTTGCCACTTATTGTTATTATTTTATTATTTGTGTCATTATGTGATTATTATTGGATAATATTATTTTTCTTAATCAAGGATTCCTATTTCTGATTTTAAAATAATTTTATTTTCAGAAAATAGTATTTAAAACCGTCCGTCAAGACCCCGAAAGGGAGAAATAAATATTTTTAAATGGTTTGAAAATAAGAAAATTTTTGAAACAAGTATTTCATGTTACACCATTTTAGTATGATCTAGTTTATTCTTTCAAACCCAAAAATGAGAATTTTAAATTTTTTTATTTAACACACGTTAATTTAAGTAATTAGTGTTACATTATGATTTTTATTTAAATCTATGGTTTTTAGTGAGTTTTATATCTCCAAATTTTTATGGTGATTAGAATTTTTAAAACCCAACTTATCTGTCAAGTTGGATTAAAATTTTCAAGCTTTAAAAGTATTGTTTTAAGTTAAAAATTGAATTTTAATCAAAATAGGACCTTTTTTGCAAAACCAGAAATTGTGGAGGACTTATCTGCAACCAGTTGGGGACGTAGACAACAACTGCATGCGGCACCCACGTGGCCTCCTCCGATTGATCGGTCACCTCTATAAGACCATCCCCTCCCCAGCTGGTTTCACTCCTAGATCTTTCTCTTCTCTCTCAGTCTCTCAGCTCTAATTCTCAGACCAAACTCCCTCTCCCTTTGCCTCTGTTTTTAGAAGTTGTTCTCCACCGTAGCTTAAAGGAGAAAATTTTCAAAAGTTGGATTTTCAACTCAGGAACTCGAGTGAAGGTAACCATTGTGTTCCTCTCTAAATTTTAACTCGTTTAGAATCAATTAGAAGTAAATTTGGCCAGGTTTTGAGTGAGTAAAACCGATTTCAAATTTAACGAAAACCATGGGATTTCTTGTATCAGTGTGATTTTCATGTTAAAATCCGATGGCCTATTAAGTTCTAAAGTTTGAAACCACTCCTTATGGAAAAAGGACTCACTAAGGAGTCCATCTGATTGGTTGAATGTGAAAACCGAATCTAGAAAACCCACCGTTTCTAGATTCGTATTTCATAGTGTTGCCCGTTACTGTCTGCAGTTGCAGACAGAGGAGGAAAATGACTCTCGGACGGTTCAAGAGTTGTGCTTCGGACGGTCCGAGGGTAACCCCCTTCGGACGGTCCGAGAGTGACCTTCAGACGTTCCGAGCTTCAGTTCGAAGTCCCGAAGCGTCCAAGGCTAGCCACTCTCCCGCCTCTGCTCCGGACGTTCCGAGTCCTGTTCGGAAGGACCGAACCCCTCTCGGACGATCCGACCTTCCCTCGACATGATCCGAGACACACAGACCCACCGAAGCTTTTTTTTTCTGATTTTTTTCGGTTCGGAAGGACCTTCGGACGATCCGAGACCTGATCTTCGGACGGTCCGAAGACATACCCAAGTTCTGAAATCTGTGACTAATTTTAGGTAGTGGTTCGGATGATCAGAAGCCACAGTACCTAGTTTCGAGGCATGTTCTGAGGAACCCCAGTTTTTTAACGTAAATTTTAATGTGATATTTATACCCCATTGATAATTTAAAAGTGTACTAACAATTCTTCTCTTATTACTATAGTGTATATACCATTTTATTCACTTCCATGCCGACTTTATTTGTCGGGCACTGAGTGACTTCACTTCCAGGCCGACGCTATATCTGTCGGGCACTGAGTGACCTCAAGGCCTTACTCAATATGTCAATTTAGTCCTATCTAGAAGACAATACGAGAAGTGACCTAAGTATCTAAACCTAACTCAATACGTCAATCTGGTCATGCCGAGAAGAAAATATGAGTTTTGGATTGAGCACCCTATTATCGATTATTATAACTCAAAATAGTTAGAAACCAAGTAGAAGACTCAATTCCATTTACCTTAAAGATTTTTGAGAAAAAAAATATGGTTTTAAAATACCACTTGTATGTATACATTTGAATGCTATGTATGTTGACCTATTATTGATTGTGCACTTGTTTGCATGTTAAACAGAGACCACGATACCACACATTTTCGGTGAGAGAACTTAACTTTGCACTAGGTGTAATCAGGTTTATGAAGTGAATCTTGAGCAATGAGTGGTTTCAAGTTTGATGAACCCACCCATGTGCCTGGACATGATGCACTGTTGTAGGAAGTGCTTTTAATGATGTTGATTATGAGTTATGTGATACTCCTTCCACGTACCTTTTACTATTGAACCATCGTCGAGCTGAGTGTGTCGGTTACATCTACTAGACCAGGTGAGTCAACAGTGACTGATAAGATGTGTCAGTACCGATTTTGAGGTGTATACCGGAGATGTACTTGTAAGGAGTATTTTGACCGTGACGGGACTTAATACTATTGGTGACAGTATAGTATCTACAGGTTACGGTGGATGACAACAGTAATGGAAATGATGATGAGATTATACTTGATATGGAGATTATATTGTCAAACATTAGATATTTTACTAATCTGATGTTTCATTAGACTGCATTGTTATATTTCCTTCACTTGGCTAGTTAGCTCACACCACTCACATTTCAGGAGATGTGCCCGAGGAGGAGAACCCTCCGTATGAAGCTTAGGATAGATAAGCTGCTGCGTTACCTTGGGATTCCCAATGAGGGGAATTCCATTATCTTTCTTTTTTGGTTTCTTGAACCTTTTGCTTATGTAAAATACCGTTTGTGGTACTTAATTTGTTTTAACTTCATGTATTGAACTAGCATGTGTTTCGTATTTACTCTAATGATGTTGTAATAATAATTCGTTGTTTGGAATTATGTGTTTGTAGTGGTGTCTCTTTTGGATAGACTTATGGTATGTGTTTGAGTACACATGTTGAGATTATGTGTGACCTTTGGATCTAATCGTTGATTAGGCCCAGTTAGAATTCTTTAATTTAGTTTCAAAAAAAAAATCAGTTACGTTCCGGGCCCACCTTTTGGGTCGGGGCATGACAAACGATCTCTCTATCAAACATTGGCATCCGAATTGCAGCCACTACACCAAGTTCTGCGTCTCCACCACTACTTGCCCACCCTAGTGTTGAATCTACTTGTAGAATCTTAACCTCTTTGCTTTCTTTAATCTCCTACAAATCAACGTCGTTGATCGGGATAGAAAGATTGGTCGAATCTATTTGATCGGGATAGAAAGATTGATTGAATCCCTTTAATCGGGATAAAAAGAATTTTTGTCATTGCTAAATTGTGGTGTCATTCTCACCAACACCCACAATGCCTCTCCACGGCACTACGTGGTCTGGGGCAATTGTTTGTAACGTCTTTATTCACTTTTACAATAATTTTGTACTCTTAACGTATGGTAATGTTATCCACACCTCCAAATCTTTTTTATATACACCCCCTACTTTACTTTCCTCTTTTACACCTCTCAATTCCATAGATGTAGTTTACCACCCCTCTCTCTTGAAAGTAAAGCATGCTTTTTAGAAGCTCTTTTCGAGGGTCGTCTTCTTTTCCCCTCTCTATATTTCCCTCTCTTCGCAGGAAGATTGCTTGACTTCATATCAGCCCAAGCACTGCCATCCCTGTGCCATTCTCTGAGTACCCTCTCTACCGTCCGCCTGGGGCTTTCTCCAAACGCAGGCCCAAAACCCATCTTTGCTGCTGCTTGGACCAGCGCCTGCTACCCAGATCTGTTGCTGCTTGTATATCCATGTGCTCCCGTCATCGCCTCTATCTTCTTATTCACTGTACGCAACAGAGGACCCTGCATCCTATTCCACTTTTACGACTCAAGCCTTGTCCACCTGGAAACCAAAGCTTCACTCGTACCCATTTCTGTTTCTCTTCAATCTTTCCCATTAATTCTTCCCACTACAGTCCATACCCTTTTATTTTCCCTCCATTTAATTACCAAAGATCCATTAAACTCCACCATCAACTGTCCATTTCAATCGGGTAGTGAGCATCGCCACAGTTCGGGTTGTTCGAGCGATCAGATCCTATTGCCGCTGCATCAAAATTCTTGGAGACGAGACACCCTATTTACAAGGATGTGCGGCGGAGAAACGACTGCAAATGGATGTGCGAGGTTCGCGAGCCGCACAAGAAGTCACGGATATGGCGTGGGACCTTCCCAACCACAGAGATGGCCACACAGGCACATGACGTGGCGACAATCGCGCTTCGACGTCGTTTGGCCTGCCTCAATTTTGCGGACTCGGCTACGCATTTGCCGGTGCAAGAATCCACAAACACTAAAGAGAGATAAAGGGCTGCCGCAAAGGCTACAGAGGCCTTTAGGAAGCCACAATCCGATGCAGTCTCGCCGGTGAATCTGACACTCGCAGGAGACTCAAAGATTGCCAACATTGCTTGCTGAGATGGCAGGACCCCTGCATTCTCCACCTTCATACTCTGAAAGTGGATTCCACTGGGAAAAACTACTGCACCACCATGATAAAGAGACAATTGAAAGAAAAAAGAAGAAGAAATATTGAGAAAAATAACTCAACATGGACGACAATGGATGTCTGGGTGTTGTCTGGGAAGGGGGAGAGAAGAAAAGAAACCAAAGCTTGAGAGAGGAGAAAGAATGACCCTTAAAAAGAGCACCGAAAAGCGTGCGTTGTTGCAGATGATGTGGTAAACTGTGCATGTGGGAATTGAGAGGGGTAAAAGAGAAAAGTAGTGATAGGGGGGCGTATATTGAGGGTGTCATAACATTACTCAATACATTTTTTTATTCCGAATGAATTGAGTAATTTTGAATGGATCCAAATTGGAACAGCCTGTAAAACAATAGTTTGAACAAGTAAAGGAGAATTTTGATGGTTGGTGCTTCTTTAGTCAAGATTGCAACTTGTTTTGTGTAATGTTTTCCTTTAGTAAAGATAGAACTTGTTTTGTGTAATATTTTAAAATCTCCTTTCTATGTATCATTCAACTTTGATTTTTATTAAATACAGTTCGCTTATTTTAAAAACCTTTTTAAAATTCAAACCTTCAAAACTTCTTTCTTTATGGCACATGATTTAAAAGAGTTTGTAAGATGCATTCTCAATAACCTCTAAAAAAATTTGAATCTATTATGTTAGATGGTTAAACTATTTTATTATCTATAATTATAAACAGAATAAAAAGATATTTTTATAAAAACAGAAATGTTACATTTCTATATTCTATATTTATTAGCATATTATTATTCTTTTACCATTTATTATTAATTAATATTAATTTAAAACATCATGCTAATGTGATAAATTTGACCAAGTTTCCGAGATCAAATCTTGTTGAATTTTGTCAAATAGAAGAAGTTTTGATCCACGAGTCAAATTTTATCACATTAGTTTCTTGGGAAGAAATTGAGATGTGTTCTTAGCTGCGATAATGAGAAACATATAAAAAAAGTAGGAGGAAAGATACAAGAAAAGAGAAAAGGCAAAGAAACATCATAAATAACTATCTAATGATAAAATAGTATTCTCTTCGTCACATTTTAAAATTTATATTTTTTAATAACTCCCTATATAAAATTAACACTCCATAGTATCTCATCTGTCAACATACTACTAAGTAAAATAACTATTTTAAAACAATTTTAAAATCCATACAAGACAACTGAATTGATAAATTAAATTAAAATATTTATTAAAATTTGAAAGTAAAAAAAAAACTTATATTAGGGTGATTTATGTTGGGGTTGCTTAATTTTACCTCTAGTGATTTAGGTCGGAGTTGTGGGACTTTGTTATTATTTTCTAAATGTTTGGAATTTTCCCTTTAGAAATAAATATTGTTAAAGTGGTTGCAATAATTATAGTGGCACGACGTGCAAAGCACCTGCATCCACATACTACTCTGTTCCAACACATTGAGATGAAGGGCAAAAGCTCAAAAGTGTGCCTCAAAGTAGAGCTTAATTTTCCATCTTAGAAGGGTGAAATTACTTTTGGTAAGGACACGGATCTTAGTGGATTCGAACCACTAACCACTCAAATTAAATTTGAGCGCTCTTACCCCTTTCGAGCTCAAAGATCCCTCAACCATTTCACATTTAATTTATTACGACTAAAAACATTATTCAAAGTAAATAAACTTCGTTGAAAACTTCTGGATTGAAATTTGAAAGTCACCAAAAAAGGAATGAATAAAAGAAACTATACATGACCTTACAAAATTACACATGGAGAATTAAGAACTAAAAAACAGCACCAGATTCTCAATGGAGCCACTTACATGGACAAGTATAATATCTATTGTCAAATTATTCATTGCAAGCCTTTCTTGAAAATAATAACAAATAAAACAATTTCTAACAAAAGAACGTCAACAAAAATACAGTCCATTTCAACTTATAAACTAATCTGAGAATAACGAAACATTTGAAGGGTTCACTGCAAATCTCATAATTGAATTTTACAAGTATCGTATTAGATCTGAATTTGCTCACCACTGCTACGAATTGAATTAAAACAAAGAAAAGGAATGAAAAAAGTACCTGTTCTTACTTTCTGCAATCAATCTATAAAATACAATATACTGTCCAAAGAACTTTCAACTAGCAATAATGAGGAGGAAACACAATCTAGGTACATGAATTCAAAATACTTGGAACATCGCAAGAATCATCTTGTAAGGAATGAAACCACATGACTATAAAATAACATAACCTCTTCTAAAGAACTCAAAAACAGAAGAATGGTTAGATGGAGCAATAGTGATGATTTCAAATCATAAAGCATGAAGAAGTGTTCAACAGACATGTATACCTTAACACAGTAACAGTCCATGCGGCCGTAGTTCCTTACAGCCTCCAAGGTAAGGTAACAAACACCCAGAAACATTCTAACCCAAAAAGATACTCCTCCGCATCCAATGTATCGACTTGAAGAAGTCCCTCTCTTTCTTGCAGCTATCACCACAGCAGCCAAACAGGCAGGACAACAGTAGAAAGCCATCGTGATTCCTCAAGCTCCTTCTATATTTCCCATTCGGCAGGACATCAGACTGCAAATACTTTTTTTTTTAAATTGCCTCGCAGCAGAATGCAGCAGTGCCGCGCTAGAGTAGAATTTATTTTTCTCTACAACAAGGGACAGTCAACCCTAGGGAGGGGCGGCAGTGTTGTGCATTCCACGTCTACAATTCCAAAAAATGACAATACACAGTCGAAACGTCAAAGCGCAGATTGGAGAAAAATCCATCGTCGTCCACTGGATTGGGTCGATGCCTCCAAAATTCAACATTTTCGACTTCAGAAACTTCAACTCACAGGTAGGAGAAATCCATCTGTCATTCACTGCTTTGGGTAAAGCCTCCGAAATTCAACATTTTCAACTTCCCATACACAATGCATGACCTTCTATCAAATCAAATTTCTACTAATTACACCCCCCTAGACATGGGGTCTAAGAATTAATCAAAACATACATGTACAACGAATAAGACACAATATAACCCCCTCCCATCAACAAATGAATTGACAAAAAAATGAATTGACAAAAAATCGAGGAAAAGTAGAAAAAGCCAGAACACACACATTCAGAAGGATCGGAATGGACCACATTCACAATAAAAATATTCCATTGACATTTATCAGTCACGATTTCATAGAGCAAATTGGAAGGACATAATTCCAATTAGGTCGTAGGCTAACTTATGTAATACTGATTTGAATATCATGTAGGTATAAAACTATCTCAGGCACTTTCTGATATCTGGCAGTACAGAAATAAGGACGGCACATGATACAGAATTTTACTATACACAATTAGCTTGAATGGAAATGGGGGTACACGCATGTTTGATTCCCAAGCAACGGCCATGGCATTTCAGGGGACCAGTTCAGAAGAAATTTCTGTTTGGCCCGTAAAAAGTATGGAACGTCATCAAAACGAAGGAAAAATTGGATCCGAGTGCAATAATTAGGAATAGAAACATAAAATCTTAGCTCAGCAGAAGAATATAATAACGCTAAAGTGCATATTAAAATTTGGATACAAGAGTTTCTCAGGTCTAGTTGTGCTCAGTTTCAATTTTAGTTAATAGAAATTGAACCTAAGAGAACAACTTCAAATAAAATAACGGCCAAGTTACCAACAACAAATGGATTTCAGTTTCTATCTTGTAAAAAATATTAGAATAATGATACTGCATTGAAATAAATGTACCTCTGATAAAGCGTGGAACGTCTATGAGAACTGATTGAAAGATATGCAGTTGCCATTCTTACGTCATCGAGGATAACTGATATCAGCTCGGATCAAGAGTGCATGCAATTTCTGTATTCTGACATGTTTGGATGCATTGAAACACCAGTTCATCTTCCAGAAAATAACCATTTCAACCGAAAAAGAACATTTTATTCAATTTCTGTGAAAATGGTTATTTACCAGAATTCCATGCATCCAAAAAAAAAAATGTAAAATTTAAGAAGGAGAAAGGAACAATGAAAGAGAAGAGACACAGCAATGGGGCAAGATCCCGGGCAAAAGCGCCACGTGCGATCTGCCCCAAAAACCAAAAAGAATGAATTTCCATTAGTGTTTTGACCTGCCATGCAAGCGCACCCGTCATGGCAAAGGTCTGATGACACAACCATAATCACATACCTCGATCACCATCTATTTCACCGATTTCACCCCCTAAGATCCACACAAATTTACCCCTCAAAAAGATCACAACAGTCGCTCATTCAACAGATATCAGAGAATCAGTTATTCTACATCAAAAGTAGATCTGACATCAAACCACCCCATCTATGCATCGACAAACAGATCTGGCAAAAGCACCACAGAGACTGAACAAAATCAAAAGTTCAACGACGAATCAGATCCATCTGCAGAGTACCCATAAGAAGAACCTTCCACCTGGATCTCCACCTCATCTTCCCAAACGAAAGAACCGCCTGCATCTGATGAAAACATGGACTTATCGCAAAAGCAACATAGAGTTAGAGAAACAGAAGAAATAAACGAAGAAAGTAAAGAAAACTCCCTCTCAAACACTAGATCGAAGATCACAGAAGCTATTATTGATTAGGATCCGCATAATAGCACCATTTCCTTTAATATCACAAACCAGGAGGCTTCATAGCTCTTTCAAGGATGAAGATCGCAAGATATCCAGCCTTCCACTACAACGAATATAATGAAAAAAAGGGGAACGCTAGAGCAAGAGAGAGATGAGAGTTTGACAGAGGAAGAACAGACGAACACGTTGAGGATGAAGAAAGGATGATAGGGGATACCGAGATTTGTGATGAGGTTGGCCCTCTATTTATCGAAACCCTAGACGAAATCTACGGTTGTGATGTTTCAGCGTGGGTGCAAATCAACGGTAGCGATGTTCGCTTATGACGTGGAATTTTCCAGCGGCCAGATATTTTAGGGTAGCTGGAAATTTACGCGAACGGCTTTTTCTACATGAATGAGAAATGACACGTGGCACCGCTTATTACGCACTCATCGTTATCGTTCTGGATCGACCATTTGAAGTTTTGAACCTACTTGCCGCAAGGAACACGCCAGCGACAAAGACAACGACGCAAGGGTCTCGGTTTCAGTTCTTTTTGTGGCCTCACGTCAAATTAGATTTGAAGAAACTACCATTATACAAATTAGTTTAATTTTATTTTATTCAAATATATGAAATTATATATGTTTATTCGTTCGAATAATCAGCTCAAATTATTCGAATGATTAGTTTGCGAATGAATATATATATGTTCATTTGTTCGAATGATCAGTTTAGATATATTCTAAAAATAGTATATTTCTTTGATGAGTAAATAATATGTCATGGTAAATGTCAAAGAATGTTGAAGTAATGTGTTGTATAAGATATACAATGGAGAACTAGTTCTGGAGATATCAAGTATCAACCAACAATTCTTCAAAATAATTTTGCCATCTCCTACAGTATAGGTTTTTACTGTTTTATTTCAGATTCTATTTTGAAAAAGGAAAACAGTTTCATGTTTGCTGACAGATCTCAAAGCAAAGTAGTTAAATGTGAGGATGCAGCAAAAACATGGGCCAAGTCTGAAGATGACAAACTTGAGGAATATGAGGATGTAGCAAAACCATGGGACAAGTCTGAAAAGGACAAAGTTGAGGAATATGGGGATGCAGCCAAAATATGAGCCAAGTCTAAAGAGGACAAGCTTGAGGAAGTGAATGAGAATACACATTCGTTCGAATGATCCTAAGTGATCATTCGAACAAATTGAAATCCTGCAACTAGACGTAAGCACGACCTAGAGGGGGTGAACAGGTCGGTTTTCAATTTTAATTCCCTTTTAAAATTTTCTTACCAATTTATATGTTTAAGTAAACAAAACAATCAATCCATGTATTCAATCACATATAACACAAATATTTTATATTAGTTCGGTTTCACCAAACCTACATCCACTGTTAGACTTCCCAACTCTAGGGTCGTCCCAAATATACTATGTAAGGGTCTCACACCCAAATAGTACAACCTAGTTTTTTATAGAGGTTCAACCCAATTGGTCTAATCCTCTACACCTTTTTTTTGAGTGGTTCGAACACACTATTCTAATCCACTTTAAAATTTTTAAAAATAAAACAAGAAGAAAACTTGTCTTGGGCCTTAACCGTTTTCTTTTTAGCTATTTCTTCTTTACTGAATCTCTATGCTCCTTTCCATCAACTCGGCATCAGCAGCGTATTTTGTAGGCACAGCAGTAGGACAAGGTATGATTGATTTTAGTCCTATGTAAACACCTTATTCTTCATCTTGATTACCCGATTATCATTAAGAATGATGATGAAGAATAATGTCTAGAGGGAAGGTCGAATGCTCTCTTACTGATAATCTTATTGCTCTGTATTTTCTGAGTGGATTCGGTACATTAAACAGTCCCCTTATTGTTATTTTATAAACAGTTTCAAACAGTGTTGTTAGTCACGCCTGTGAGGCCTCACAGATTCTGATGAGGCCTCGCCAGCGTTAGAATCTGGAAACACAGCACACGTATGTGCTGTGCAAACTGACAAACACAATCCATATAGATACCAGTCAGCTCCTGTTTACTGTGCATGATTTGCAACACTTTCCTTAGCCATCAATCAAGGATTAGATGAAAGATTTTCAATATTTACCTTAGCTATCAATTAAGAATCACATGGAAGTTTTTCAACATTTTCCTTAGAAATGGAGGAGCCTTTCCATACTTGTCATTGACAGCTCCTCAAAGATATCTAAATTCAAATTTCAAACGAGGTGGCAATATCTCACAATGGGTTTGTCACGCCCCGAACCCAGATGTGGGCCCGGAACGCGACTAATTTTTTTTTTTTTTAAACAATAAACTCTAATCACCCAACGTCATAACTGGGTTCGATTTTCAAGTTTACCAAAACTCGATCCTACAAAATGTCACACGTGCTTTTCACACATGGACTCAAACAAATACCATATGTCCCCATATACAACCCATATCACACAACGAATATTTTCATTTATCTCATCAGCGTTACGCACGAAAGCATAGTGGATATAATGTATACGACATTAAAGCTTACAGACATAAGTTTCTTATGCCACATGAGCCATATTTATTACAAATACTCAAACATATTTAAGCAATCAAATGGTTTCCACGTGCCGAAAACCTTAAGAACTTCTAAGTTCCGACTTTCAACGAGGCACCATTGGTCCCTCCAATCTCTCCTCTGGTTCAGATCCTTCATTGTAAGGGACGTGAGCAACAGCCCAGTGGGGAGAACTAACCATAAAATCCAATGATTGTAATGCAACAATGCATAAGTAGTGCATGTCATAGAAAGACATGTTATTAGCATATCACATTTTCACCCTAAGATCGCCTTCTAAGGTTTTTATTCAAATTCTATTGTTAACACCGGGGTCGGTCCCCAGCCATGTTACAACACCGGGGTCAGCCCCCATTTAGAGTTCCAACCAGAACTAATATTAATTCCTCCACGGAAATAATATAGCAACTTTCAAGTGCATAAGGTCTCCACGACCCAGTCTACTAGCCCATCCAACACCAACGGTTGATGGCGGTCGACTACAGCCTACACGTCCAACCCAACGGTTCACAAACGGTGTTCGGCTAATTTCAGCAATTATAGCCTAACGGCAAATATCAAACTTTAAAAACTTATTATCTTCCACAGATTTAACTTATGAACATAATTATCACATGCAAATGTCAAATGCATGATAATGTATGATTCCCAGTACCCTCCTTACACAGGAACTTATTCTGAGAGAACCATCATATTTCAGCCTTACCATTTAGTGTATCCAATACCAATAAAAGATATCAATAAAATAATCAATATCACACAACATATAAAACTGGATTTAATAACACGAATGCCTTCACCCAGTTTTTACCCGACAATTTCCAAACACTCCATGGGTCCATACTGCGTTAGAGAATACAAGTCCTCGATTCCCCGATACCATTTTAACGCTTACGTTCTAAAAAGTTAGAACATTTACATCCCTTACATGTAGGCAGTGTTAGGTCTCGTATTCTGGACCTATATAGCTTTTTCCATCTTTAATTGACTATGGGTCCCATTTCAGTCTGGTGTTAGTGAGTTTAACATATAACACAATACAAGTGTTGGTTCGAATCTCCTCACCTTCTCCGGTTGAGTTTTTCACAGAAAATCTGTAAGATAGAGTAAAATATATAAATTTTCTATTTGTCAGTATATACACATAACAATTTTCCAAACTCTATGCTATTTTTCCATAAAACATGATATTTGTAATGAGTCACCTATGCTCTTTCTACTCCTTTAACTTATGTCAGAAAGTTAGTTGTCAGCCATCCAAAACATTACAATAAAATGAAAAATGTAAATTACTCACTACCTTCTCTCGTATTGTCTTCTATAGAAAGAACCATGAAGACATATTGTGAGAGGCCCAGAGGGTACAAAGACAGTAAAGTAAATAAAAGTACTCAGTGCCCTATCCTCGTATTGTCTTCTGGAAGAAGGACCATGCAGACGTATTGAGAATTTGGCCTAGAGGGTATAGAGACAGTAAAGTAAATAAAAGTACTCAGTGCCCTATCCTCGTATGGTCTTCTGGAAGAAGGACCATGCAGACGTATTGAGAATATGGCCCAGAGGGTATAGTACAGGAATTTAAACACATAAGGCGGAAAAATAAGCACACAATAGTCAGCTGGGGTTAATCTTTTCCTCGATTTTACTTAGGGTCAAAAAATTATATTTTGAACATAAAATAATACGAATCTTGAGGGTAAAATTTAAATTTTAAGGGGAAATCTATTTTTCCTCCATTAAAAAAAATCTCATTTTTTTTTAATCCCAATACTAAGCTATTTTACTCATAATTTGCTATGGAGTTAATAAAAATAAGAATAGAATTATTTCGATACCTTGGGTGCAAAATTCTGTCTAAGATTGACTAAATTTGAAAACCCTTAAAAGAATACGGGAAACCCAAACGTTCGGCTGCTACTGGTATGGCCAAAGCAAGAGAAAGAAGAGGAAAATAGGAGAGAGGGTGCTTGCTGTTTTTGAAAGAGGGAGAGGGAGCAAAACGGCAGAAGAGTTTTTTTTTTTCTTTACTTTCTGGTTTCCTCGCCGATTACACCTATTTATAGGCAACCGTATGAATTTTTTTTAATCATACAGGTTGCCGAATCTATTCATAGGTTTATAAGTTTTTTAATAACTATGCATTTATTGTTATATATTTTATAATTATTATTACAACTGCCACCAACCGCATAGGCAATTGGCGGTGTTGTAATCTTCCAGCACGACTACAAGCTACACGACCGTAGCTTTTACAAGCACCTCTGTTTTCTGATATTATTTTATAATATAATAGTAGTTTATTGTTTTTACAATTTACATCTATGTCCTTTCTTATATCGGGGTATTTTAGGGTCTTACTAAATTGATATAATTGGTTCAGTAGATCAGGTATTAAAAATTAAGTATGGTATTAAAATTTGGAGTGAAATCTATCTCAAAAACCTATTGTTTTTGCTAAAAATCACCGTTTTAACAAAATGTCCTAATCTTGAAGATTCTTTTTGAAAGTATCCAACTTTATAGTTTGATAAAGTAAATTTGTCTGATAAAAATATCATAAAGTTTCAAAGGGTTTTGAAGTCAAAAACCACACTTTCCAAGTGAAAGAATATTCAATAGCTTATATTTCACGGCTTAAAATAAATATCAAAAACTAACTATTTTAGAGTATAAAGAAATAAACAGTTTAGTTATAATACAGATTGAGTACTGACTCTCTCTGTATATTTTTAGGACTTCCTCTACCCTGTCAAATTGGGGTTTTACCACTTTAAAACTTAGGGGTAAAATAAATTAGCGAAATTATAACGAGATTGGCATGTCATTAGGTCCGAAATTTAAAAATAATGTATAATCTAAAATTTGAAGTTCAAACTAAGTCAAATGACTGAGTTTATACAGCAGCTAAGGTTTAAGCCTAAAATAATATTATTATTATATTTATAACTCACCCATATACTTTTGGAATTTAATTAAAAGAGTTATCGGATTCGGATTGAGTCAAACTCAGATCCGTTGAAGAACTTATTTGATACTCTTTACGATTAGAGGAAAATAATTCATAATTAACGGATAAAAAAAAATTATTTAATTAATCATAATTAATTCTTAAATTGGGATGGGGTATTACAGGGTTAATTTGTTTATCATAATAGATTTACCATAATTGGCTTTCAATAGATTTCCCATCATTTACCTCTTAATTAAACAGTCACAGATTAGACTGATTCAGCTCGACATAGGGTCAGCTGCACTCAACTCAGCATAGCTGGTTGAAAGGCCTCGGCAGATTACCTGAGGCCTCGAGATTGAAAGTCATTTATTTAATTTATTTTCCAATTGAATACTAGATATATGACTTAGCCTAAGGTCTCCTACGGGTCACTTACCTGTGTGCCAATACTGTATTTGATATAACCGCTTCAACTTCATAGTAGATCTTCTTATTCATCCAAGGAAAGTCAAACTGAGTTACGTAATTGACAATAAGGGTGACTCGGACGAACCGGGGCACTTACACAAATGAACATATATAAGTTCACTCGTTCGAACGAACACATCAGTGCATTCATCCGAACGAACTGAATTACACTGATGTGTTCGTTCGGATGAGTATATTCATCCAAACGAATTGAAAATAAATTGAGAGTTCATTTGGATGAATATACACGGAGAGATAGAATGGTAATTTCACCCGATTTTTTTAAATTGAGTGTGTAAAGTCAGAAAAATCGAATGTCTAAATGGGGCGCCGTTTAGGAATAATTGAAATTTTACATGTGGACACTTTAAAAAAAAAAAAAGGTTATATCTCACTTATCTAAACTAAATGTCTCACTTGACTAATTTTTGAAACATTATAAACCTTATTATCTGCACACGTTGGATTCAAACTATGAAAAGTAGCCTTTTTTTTTATATTGAGAATAGCTTCATTCCAAAACCTCCCATATAAAAAGGAAATATGATAGATTTAATTCAACGGGTTGCCTCATGCTACGAGGAGGAGGAAGTTGTGAATTCGATCCTCTATAGCCTAATTTTAGTATATTTTAGTGATAATGTGCTCATCCATAAAAATTTTAGTACGATTAAATATGAGTTTCCTATACGTTAATCTAAAAAATATTACCACCATACATGACTCCTCAAGATTCATCAATGCACACTTTTACTTTATATCAATCTTTTAATTTATCGTGAGACAATGATTGCTAGTAAAAACCTCGTCGCACCGAAACGATTACCATTGTTAGTTTAAAATTTCACATCCTTTTATTATTGAATTTTCTAATAGGGATTTAACGTCGATTTCTTTATTGAAACTTAAAGCCTACTTGTTTAATAGAATTTATAATAAAATATAATTATTTTCAATCTGAATATCTAGTCCTTTTATTTAAATTTGAAATAAATTTTTAAAAATAAAAAAATTGTCTATATATATAACAACTAATTAAGTTAAAATGCCAAAGTCAAATGTTTATGTAAATAGGCTGGCATGTGTTGAATTACGTTTGTTAGGCCGCGTTCGAGAAGAAGAACAGCCATACAAGTATACAACAAATGGTTGGTTGCTTTTCGTATGGGTTTTTGAGATCTTGTAAGCAAAAGAGGAAGCCAGATCCCAGCGCCGAATCCTCTCATAATACCTCTCATAATAAAAATTAAATTAACTTTTACATGATTAAAATAATCACTTCATCTTTAAATAAATAAATGAGTTGATAATTAGTAACATTATAAATTAACTAGTGCGTATTAAGTTAGATGGTAACTTGTTTTAAAGAAAGAAATTGAGATGCTTTTATGAAATTATAATTTGCATCATTCTATTCGAACAATTTTTACAAAAGTACAGGTACTGTCAAATGTTGGAATTTACATCTATGATTAGATAGTTCCTGTCAAGATTATAAACTATGAAAAATAAGATAATCGTTTTCACTTTTTTCTAAACTTTTTTTTGATTATATTTTAATACTACTCGAATGCTCGTGAGTCCGTGGGAGAGGCATGGAAGGTGTCACGGGGTGGCATGGGGGGTGTGGGTAGGCGATATCATGGGCTCTTTGAAAAGAACGAAAGTGGAGCATCTTCAAGAGAAAAAAGAAAGGGTTCATTGGAGTATTTTTTAGGAGAGATTTTTAAAAAGGCGAAAATGAATTTGATAGGATGGATATCAATTTGTAAAGAATTATATGAATTAATCAAAAAAGACTTCTACTTATTCTTAGAAACGTGAATGATGGAAACTAGAAAAGTTAAAAAATCCAAAGTCGAATGATGGAAACTAGAAAAGTTAAAAAACCCAAAGCCGATTGGAGAGAGTTTTTCAAAGGCGAAAATTAATTTAATAGGATGGATATCAATTTGTAAAGAATTCTCCAGATTAATTAAAAAAGACTTCTACTTACTGTTGGAAGGGTGAATTATGGAAACTAGAAAAGTTAGAAAATCCAAGGTCAATTGGCTAGCACCACTTTAAGACCTTTTTAATTTTAACATGTACCAGGCGTCTTTAGAAATTGGAAGGGCATTGAATGACGATAAAGGCAGAATGATATTAGCATTTTTTAAACCTTAAGATGTCATAGAATCAAATGAAGTATAAATAAAAGCAATTAAAAAAGCACTTCATAAATGGTCTAACTTTAGAAATAAGAAACTTATTATAAAAGGTGATTTACGAAAAAAGAAAAAGTCTAACGAGATTAGATCTAAAGTAAGGGAAAAAAAAACTAAGAAAAAAAAATTTAAGAAAAGAAAAACAAAAGAAAATTTAATAAGAATGAAAACAAAAACTCCTTAAAACTCGAAAGAGAAAAATGACAGAGAAAAGACAGGTGAAGACAAGCTTGGCAAGGTTCGACCTGAATGAAGAATACATTTCTAATCTTCTTAACTAAAGCGATCATATATGCTTTTGACCCATTATCTATACTTAATTGCATTTGTAATCTCTCAACTAAAGCGATCATATATGCTTTTGACCCATTATCTATACTTAATTGCATTGTAATCTCTCAATAACATATTTTACTTGCCCGTACAATTTTCAGATGAGCACAATTTTCTAATGTTAAAAATTTCTAACTCATTAGACTCTCTAGTTCACACTAATCAATAATCCTCATAATTTCTAACGTCGACATACATCATCACTATTATTGAAGAATTTTTACAAAATAATAGGGTAGTGTAAGAAATTGAAATTCACTTTATATAGTTAGGGGAATAAAAAAAGGATTCATAGACAGACACTTTATTTTTCTTTTAAAAATTACTCCATTAAAAAAAAATTATATAAAATTACCATTTTACCTTTAATTTTTTTAAAGAGATGATTTCTATTGAAGAATTAACATAATAATTTCATATAAAATTTTAAAATAAAATATTTAAAAAAAAAAATAAAATGTCTAAATGACTACCCATTATTAAAAAAGTCAAAAGTGGTTCACTCTGTCCTTAAAATCATTAAGAAATTAATAAATAAAGATCCATAAAAAAAATCAATCAAAATTAAAAAAAAAAAAAAATCGAAACCAGTTTAGAATAACCGCCTAATGAGAAGATAGGCTAAAAAATAAAATAGTATAATTTCAAGGAGAATATTGATTAAAATATTGAAAATAAAAAATACTGACAATAATCAAATTTGATTTGAGTTTTATGGAAATTTGTAAAACAGAGTGATTTGTGTCAGAGTTGTGGAATTGTATTATTGTTTTCTTAACGTTTGGCATCTTCTCTTTGAGATGAATATTGTTAAAATAATTGTGTATTTTATTTAACAGTTTTCAACAAACAACTCTCCCTTTCCAAATTAATTTTCCTATATTAATATTTAAAATTATCTCAAAATAACTATCTTATTTATATTAAAATAATATAAAATATATTAAAAATAAATAAAATAACACAGAGAATTAAACATTATATAAAGATTTTTTTTTTAAATATAAATATTTTAAATGAAACAATTAAAATAAGCCGTAGTAAATATATTTAAAACAAAAGTGGCTGCAATAATTAGAGTGGAACGTGCAAAGCAGCTGGCATCCACGCACTACCGTCTGTTCTAACAGAGATTGAGAGAAGCAAAATTGTGTTCAAAGTAGCTTAATTTTTCAATTTTGGTGGGTGAAATAACTTTGGATAAGGTATCGGATCTTAGTGGATTCGAACCACTAACCTCTCAAAACTTAAATTTGAGCGCTCTTACCTTCTTCGAGCTCAAAGATCCCTCATATCAATTTCATATTTAATTTAACACATAATAAAAAATAGAATTCCATTCATTGTAAGGTCTTACATTATTGACTAAAAGTACCCAAAAACCAATTGAATAAAAGAAACTATACATGACATGATAATATTACACATGGAGAACTAAGAACTAAAAACCAGTAGACATATCTATTGTCAAATTTCCATAGCAGAAATTACCTGGCTGTGAACCGTTTCACTGCAAGACTCGTAATTAAATTTTAAAAGCACTGCTACGAATTGAATTAAAACAAAGATATACAAAATGATAAAACATAATGACAACTGTTTTACTTTCTACAAGCAATCAATAAAATACAATATACATTTCCAAATAACTTCTAACTTGCAATAATATAAGTTGGAAAATATCTAGGTAACTGAATTCAAAGTACTTGGAACATCGCAAGAATACAAAATAACATAACATCAAATTACAGAACAGAAGAAAATTAAGTAGATCAATGGTAAGGATTTCAAATCATAAAAACATGAGGTTGTGTTCTTACAGTCATGTATACCTTCCCTGACGAGCTAGTTCCGTACAGCTTCCACGGTAAAGAGTCCAACGCAGAAATATTCTTCTAACCCAAAAAGATGTATCAACTTGAAGAGCCTCCTCTTTCTTCGTGAACCGCAGCGAACATGAAGTGTCGCAGCCATCATCGCAGCAGCCAACCAGGCAGGAAAACAGTAGAAAGACTCATAATTCCCCGAGCTTCTAAATTTATGACCCATTCAGCAGGACATAAAGACTGCAAACAGATTTTTTTTTTTTTTTGAAATTACATCCCACTAGAATGAAGCAGTGCCGCGCTAGAGTAGAATTTAATTCTCCCCCAAGGGCAGCGGTGTTGTGCTTTCCACGACTGCAAATCCGAGGACGACTATACACAGTCGAAACTTGAATGCGCAGATTGGAGAAAAACCCATCGTCGGTTCACTGGTTTGGGTCAATGAATCCAAAATTCAAGAATTTCGACTTCAAAACTCTGGCACAGGCTGGAGAATCCATCTGTCATCCTTTGCTTTGGGTAAAGCTTCCAAAATTTGAACATTTCAACTTCCCATACACAACATATGACAACCTATCAAATCAAATGTCCACTAATCACACGCGCCCAGACATGGGGTCTTAAGAATTAATCAAAACATACATGTAAAACAAATAGGATAAAATAAACCCCCCAAACCGCAACTCCCTCTCAACAACAAATGAATTGACAAAACAAGGAAAAATAGAAAAAGCTAAAATAGACACATACAGAGGATCGGAATGGACAATATTCACAATAAAAATATTCCATTGCCATTGAACAATCACGATTTCACTGAGCAAATTGGAAGGACATAATTCAAATTAGGTCGTAGGCTAATTTATGTAAATACTGATTTATCATGTAGGAATAAACTATGTCAGGCACACGATATATAGAATTTTCCTATCCACGATTAACTAGAATGGAAATTTGGGTACTCGCATGTTTAATTATCAAGCAACGGCCAAGACATTTCAGGTGACTAGTTCAGAAGATCTCCAATCCAAAAAAAGAAATTTTTGTTTGGCATATAAAACGTATGGTAAGTTACCTAAACAAAGAAACAATTGCATCCGAGTGGAACTTCACATCCATCACAAAATACCAATTTGGAATAGAAACATAAAATCTTCATCTTAGAAGAAAATAATAACGCTGAAGTGCAGATTAAAAATCCGATACATGTGTCTCAGCTCGTGTGGTGCTCAATTTCTATTTTGTTAATAGAACTTGGAACCAAAGAGAATACCTTTAAATAAAATAATGGGAATTACCAGCATTATATGGATTTCAGATTCTATTTTGTAAAAAAAAATTGAATAATGATATTGCATTGAAATAAATGTACCTTTCATAAAGCGTGGAAGGTCTAAGAGAACTGATTGATATATATGCAGTTGCCATTCTTACGTCCTCGAAGGTAACTAATTTCAGCAAGGATCATCCAAGAGTGGGGCAATTGCTGTAGTTTGGCATGTTTAGATCCATCAAAGTTCTTCTTCCCGTAAATAACCATTTTAAACCAAAAGAACATATTATACAATTTCTGGGAAAATGGTTATTTAACAGAATTCAATGCATCCAAACAAAACATGATAATGTAAATAAATAAAAAAGAGGAGAAACGACAGATGAAAGAGAAAAGACACAACAGTGAGGCGAGATCCCGGGCAAAAGCGCCTCATGCGATCTGCCCCAAAAACAAAAAAAGTAATTTCCATTAGTGTTTTGACCTGCCATGCAAGCGCACCTGTCATGGCAAAGGCCAGACGACACAACCATAATCACATACCTCGATCACCATCTATTTCTCCGATTTCACCCCTAAGATCCACACAAATTTACCCCTCAAAAACATCACAAGGGTCGTTCATTCAACAGATATCAGAGTATCAGCTATTCTACAACAAAAGTAGATCTGACATCAAACTACCCCATCTATGCATCCACACAACAGACATGGCAAACGCACCGCAGAGACTCAACAAAATCCTAATATAAACGACGAATCCGATCCATCTGCAGAGCATCCTTAAGGAGAACCTTCCACCTGGATCTCCGCCTCATCTTCCCAAACAAAAGAACCGCCTACATCTGATCAAAACATGGATTTTATACCGCAAAAGCAAACGCTGCATAGAGATGAAGAGAAGAAATAACCGAAGAAAGTAAAGAAAACTCCCTTTCAAACACAAGAACGCAGACCGCACACGCTAGATTTGAATAGGATCAGCATAACAGAACCATTTCCTTCAATATCACAAACCAGGAGGTTTCATCTCCACAGAATAAATGAAGCGATTAGCTCCTGAATGGATGAATATCGCAGGAGATACAGAGATCCGCTGCAACGAAGGAAACGAAAAAATGAAGAAAAAAGGAAACGCTAGAGGCAACAGATTAAGGATGAAGAAAGGAAGATAAAAGGAATACCTAGATTTGTGACGAGGTTCGCCCTCTATTTATCGAAACCCTAGACGAAATCTACGGTTGTGATCTTTCAGCGTGGGTGCAAATCAACGGTAGCGATGTTCTCTTATGACGTGGCATGTTCCAGCGTCCAGATATTTTAGGGTACGTGGAACTTTACGTGAAGGACTTTTTCTAAATGAATGAAAAAAAGCCACGTGGCGACGTTTTGTTACGCACGCATCGTTATCGTTCTGGAATCCACCGTTTGAAGTTTTGAACCTACTTGCCGCAGGGAACACGCCACCGACAAAAACAACGACGGAAGGGTCTCGGTTTTAGGGCTTTCGTCATGCATGACGAAATTATTTTCATTTCTCTTTTAGGAATAATTGAATTTTTATCGTATTAAAAAAAAGAAGAAAAAAAAAACCGTTCTATCTACTCTTCTAAAAGCCTCACTAATTTTTAAAACATTATAAACTTTTTTGCACATGTTGCGCTCAAACTATAGAAAATAGTCCTTTTAATATTGAGAATGATTTCCTTCCAAAATCTCCAATAGTTTGAACACGACTGAGTATTTAGAAATGTAGGTTTTGTGTCAGTTGATCTAGAAAATATTACCATTACGGTAACTCCTCAAGACTTGTCAATGCAAAGTTTTACTTTATATTAATCACGCAGAAAATAGATAATTTGAATATTATATTAAATCCCTATACTATTATATGTATTTATAGTCTCTAGTCGACTATAAGACTCAAACTGTAACTCTTAAGTAATTATAAATCAAATACACCTCTTAATTATAGGCACGCCCAGCTTAGACATCTAATCACACAATAATTTATTAATATTAGAACTCTAACTATATACCAACACGCCCCCGCAAACTGAAGCGTAGATGATCGCGAAACTTGGAACGTGAAGAAATGGCAGGTGAATTGCAAAAGTGGCAACTGACTGGCCACGAAGATTTGTTAGCAGCAAACTGATTGGCTGCAAAATTTGTTGAAGAGGCAGTGTTGACTGGTTGTAAAGATGTGTTTATGTGATAGCGTTGATTGGCTGCAAAACGACAGGCGGCGAACACCAATGGCGGTTTGAAATTGAGAAAAAGGATCGGACGACGGCAGTGGCCGTAAGACAATTGTCCGGCAAACAATTATCGCAAAATGCAATAAATGCAGGCGATGAATGACCTGAAAAATAAAGAACTGAAGCCATCATATCGATCAATTAGATCGTAAAGGCCAGCGAACAATAGCTGTAGCCATAAAGACCAACAAATAGGGTTATAGCCATACAAGGTCAGCAAATGAGGATGTAATCATAAAAGGCCAGCAAATGAGGTTGTAACCATGAAAGACCAGCAAATAAGGCTGTAATCATGAAAGGGCAGCAAATGGGGCTGTAAACATGAAGGTCAGCAAAAATTGGGGACGAATCAGTCTTCCAGATAAAAGGAGTGAATGAATTATACAACAAATGGACATGTATCCAAAACATGCCGTCTCATTTTCTAGAAAAGATAAAATAAGACGTGCTCGAACGAAAGACAAGTTGTATCCCTTTCTTCGACTAAAGAGACCGTCTCATATTAGAGAAACGGCAAAACAAGGCAGCTCGAAAGGCAGCTAAGCAGAAGGAGAGGAGAGGGTAATTTGTGTCCCTTTCTTCAGCTCTATCCCTTTCTTCTTGACACAGATCGTGGCGAGAAGAAACAGCAAAACAAGTCTATGGACTTGAAAATCTGAATACACTCAACGGTAAAGACAGCAACGATAGCGATGCTGCAGGAAAAGCTTGTGCTCCTCCTTGTCCAATATCAAAAGAACATCATAAGGTGCTGAGTACATAAGACAACACAATATGTGACCAGGATTTAGCGGCGTGATGAGACTTGGCCACCTACTATTGCTGCTTGCTAAAGACAGTCAGCCTTATGCAACGCATCTAGAAGGGCGATGCATGACTTAGCATTTATAGTACACCCCTTCATACGGGTCTCCTCCAACATCCTATAAGCATCCATTGCTCTATTTGCATTGCTTAAGCCCTCAATAAGGGCATTGTAACAAGTTGCGTCACATACACCACAACTTGCCTTGAGTATCTTAAACAACCCATTAGCATCGGCTACATTTCCAACCTTTGCAAGCCTCGAGATCATAGTGCAGTATGTGTACAAATAAGGTCTTATCCCATGTTTCTGCATTTCGTGCCAAAAAACACAAAAGGCTTGTTGAACTTCCTTGCTCGGCAAAGACCATTGATGAGTATGGTATATGTGATGCGATTTGGAGGGCACTTCAAATCTTTCATTGAGAAAGCAGACCAGGGCTTCGTTCAGTTCCTCTCCCTATCTGATTATGGAAGAGATGATGGAGAAGAATGACAGAGGCAGCAGTGCTGTAAAAAAAAAAAGGGATGGCAGTCGTGTGGATCTGTTGGCTGGACGGCGAGAGGAAGACTCCAAGAGTAGATGTGATCGCCGACTTTCAACTTTCTCTTTTTATTGTGAACAGTAGATCTAGCGATCAGATCTGCAAGCAGATCTAAAGGAGACTAGTGCAAGAAGACGATATGCACAAGGCCGAGCAGACATTAGGGAATTTTGTTCGTTGAGATCTTCACTCCTCCCTCTCTCGGCCCCGACTCTTGCTCGTCTCAGATCTGGAAACGTGAGGAGCCCAGTAAACCAATTCGGCCAAGATCTATAACAGGGGTGCAGGGGCTACGAACCAAAAGCAATAGCAGCGACAGGCAGCGGAAAACAGAGTGGGTGAAGGACGTTGACAGAGCAACGAAAAACTGTCTCAGATCTAAGAATATCTGAGAAAATGAAGAGAGATCTAAACACAAAGATTGATTCGACAAATATGGGACGGGAAAGTCTTGTGTGAGATGTCTGTCCCTTCCTCTGCCGATTGAACATGTTTTCCTCCCTCCCTCCCTCTGCCGATGAATCTTCTCTGACAGAGGGAGAGAAAAAAAACCATTTATTGGAGGTCCACTAAGATCTAATTTTGACTGATACCATGTAGAAAATATATAATCTGTGTATTATGTTAAATCCCTATGCTATTACATTTATTAAAAGCCTTTAGCCGACCCTAAGACTATCACAGTCAAACTGTAACTCTTAACTAATTATAAATCAAATACACATCTTAATTAGAAGTACGCTCAACTTAGACTCCTAATCACATAATAATTCTATTAATATTAGAACACTAAATATATTCCAAAAAATCTTTTTACTTTATATTAATCCTTTAATTTCTTGTGAGACAATCATTGCTGGTAAAAACATCCCTACACTGAAACAATTACCATCATTAGTTTAAAATTTCATCTACATTGATAAAAAAAAAATATGATATTTGCACTTTGTTATTTTAAAAATATTCACTCTAGATTTTTGAGAAGGCGAAAATGAATTTGATAGGATTGATATTACTTTGTAAAGAATTGCTACAAAAGACTTCTACTTATTATTGAAAGGGTGAATGATGGAAGCTGGGAAAATTAGAAAATCCAAGGTCGATTGGATAGCACCATCTCAAGACCTTTATAAGTTTAAGTTGGACGGAGAAGATTGGAAAGCACCATCTCAAGACCTTTATAAGTTTAACTTGGTCGGAGAAGCAAGAGGTAAAAAGTTTAACTTGGTCGGAGAAGCAAGAGGTAAAATGAGCCCCTTAGGAATAGGAAGTGTGTTGAACGACGATAAAGGCAGGATGATTTAGTATTTTTTAGACCTTTAGACATCACAGAGTCAAATGAGGTGGAATTAAAAGCAACTAGGAGAATAATTCATATATGAGCTAAGTATGGAAATAGAAAGCTTATTGTCAAAGGTTATTTAACTAACCACATCACCTGGATGAGGGGTAAATTTTAAAGGAGTTACCCTTTAGTAGCGGTCACCCTTGAGCACGAGTCGAGTAGGGGTAGCCCTTGAACAGGGATTACCCTTATCTTGTTTGGTAATTGCAATGATAAATTAAGAACTGAACCTAAGAGTAAAAAATCATTTTGGGTAATAATAAGGAGTAATCTGATATATTAACAATTTTATGAGAATTAATATTTTTTATTAAATTTAATTTAATAATGAATAAAAGAAATTATAAAACATAATTATTAAATAATATTTATCATTTAAAAAATAATTTAAAATATTTTTGTACCATAAGTGCAAAGAGGGGCAAAGAGGGTTTAAAAGAGTAAACAAAAGTAACAGGTGCAAATAAAGGTAAAGAAGAGTTAAAGGGGTAAAGAAAAGAAATAGGTGCAAACAAAGGTAAAAAGGAGTAAAGAACGTTTAGAGGGGTAAAAAAAGGTAATAGGTGCAAAGAGAGGTAAAGAAGGTTTAGATGGGTAATATGTGCAAAGACATGCAAAGAGGAGGGTAAAGAGAGTTTAGAAGGGTAAAAAACGATAATAGGTGCAAAAAAACTTTAGAGGGTAAATAAAAATAATAGATGCAAAGAAAGATAAAGGGGGTAACGAGCGATAAAGAAGGGTAATATGTGCAAAGAATGGTAAAGAATGTTAAGAGGGGTAAAGAAAGGTAAAGTAATTTTTATTAGAAATAATATTTTTTACTAAAATTATATAATTAAAAAATTAAAAACTATATAAATAATTATTTAATAATATTTATCAATTAAAAAAATTAAAATATTTTTGTTCTACAGGTGCAAAGAGGTGGGTAAAGAGAGTAATATATTAACAATTTCATTAAATCCATATAATATAAAAAAATAAAGTAAAATTTTATAAAACAAAATTAATAAATAATATTCAACAATTAAAAAATATTTTAAAATATTTATGCTCCATACATATAAAGAGGGATAAAAGGAGGCAAAAAGGAGTAAAAAATGATAAAGAGAGGCAAAGATTTCATGCAAACCCTCATGCTCTCAAGGATTTTCAAAAAAAGAGGGGAGGGTAAAATCTTGAATTTTTACCCTCACACCCCTCTATTACCAAACAATGGATAAAGGAGGATAACTTTCCTTAACCCCCATCCAATCGCAGCGTAGGAAGCCCCCCATTGAAACTGGTTACCATTTTCAAGAACATTAGAAAATTGTGTAAATTGAGGGAGATCATTTTCACCCTTTTCGATAGGCGAATAATATTACAGATTTCTTAGTAATATCTAGTAATCTTTTATAAACTTACATTCAATTAAATTATTTATTTCTACGAAAAAGCCGAAAGAATATTTTAATGATAAATAAAAATTTTAAAAAGTTTTTAAAAAGAAATACTCATAAATCCTCTATAATATAATATATACTATGGTCCCTCTAGTAATCTTTGATAAACTTAGTTAAGACTCTTCATTCAATGAAGTTATTAGTCAAAAGAATATTTTAATGATAAACAAAAATTTTAAAGAGTTTTTTTAAAAAAATACTCATAAATCCTCTAATTTAATAACCTCTATAATATAATATCCCTATGATCCCAACGGTATAACATTATACAAGTTTTACCGTATATAGAGTGACTTTTGTTGGAGTAGATAAATTTTACCTTTTGTGATTTAGCATGGAGTTGTGGAATTGTATTACAATTTTCTAAATGTTTAGCATATCATTGTATGTATTTAACATAACATAATTCAAACAAATTACATTTCAATAAAAAAATTACACAAATATTTCGAAGCTTCAAGTAGTTCAAAAATATAGTTTGGTTGAAATTGTTGGAAAAAGCTTTAGAAGTATAAAGATTAAATCAATTTTTAAATAAGTTCTACTTAGATTTTGTTGACAAGATCATTTGTTAAAAGGTTTGTACAAAATAAACTTCTTTAAGAGAATTTATAGCAACGGACTTAATTCTACAACGGCAGACTGTCCAGTCAGAACTGACGTTTATAAATTTGTCTATTTTTTCAACGATGTGTTGGATCACATCATGAATTTCACCACGAGAAGGTATCGGATCTTAGTGGATTCGAACCACTAACCTCTCAAAATTTAATTTGAGCGCTCTTACCTTTTTCGAGCTAAAAGATCCCTCAAATTTAATTTAATAGTTACTTCTCACCCATACCTAGAAACAGATGGAAGAACCTCAATCAACTTCATACCCGCTGTTCAAATGTTCAGCATATTGATTCAATCTTTCACATTATCCTATATCTTTCAATGCGTATGAATTCCTAATAAGAGATTTTTACTTGCATTCTGGATTGAATGAAAAAAGAGAAGAAAATAGAAACCTGATATAAGTATTATATACTACATGGAGAATTAAGAACAAGAAACCAGCAGCAACTTATATAAATATACAAGTGTAACAACTTTTTTTCTCCCGTAACAAATCCTTGAAACACAAATAAACTTCGCAAACCAAACACAACATGCCAAGAACACTAGAGAACCTGAATATTCATAATAGGATTTGATAAACGAATGTAGAAAGAAATTCAAGATTCAATCGCACTCCAAATCTTACATTTGACAACCCCAAGAATTCATAAAGTAAAACCTAGTTACGTATGAACCCCTAGTCATGGATACATAGTCAAGCATACCCTAATCAAGAAGAACACCAAATCAAATTAGTATAAAAACAGAGAAGCAAACCCCCAAATTTACTTCGTTTGCAAGTCTTGTCACTTTATTCCTTCCATCACAAGAATTCGAATGAATTAAAAAAAAAACACTTGCAGCCGGGGAGCATACTTCTGCATTTTTATGTTAATTTTAAGAAATAAGTTAAGCCAACACTTTTGCAGATTTTAACAAATTCAATACATACAAGATCTAAAACTTAAACTACCAATAAAAATTCAATTGAATGGAAAGAAATACTTCCAAGATATTTTGATTTCAAGTACAAGTAGGAGTAGGAAGATATTTGAGAAAAGATATCTAATTGACCTTCAAATTGATCTCAACTAAGTAAATAGAAATTAAACAAAGAGAAGAGTCCACAATTTTAAAATACTAAAAATAAAATTCAATATATGTCAACATAATAGCTCAAAAACGATTCTGTTAGATAACAACAATAAATAAATAAATAACATTTCATCAATACAGAGCCAAGCATTGGCCCAACCGATTACAACAGTACAAAAAGTATGGATTACAACAAAACAAAAAATTTAAAACTACGTGCTATGTAAGTTTTTCAAACGTCGTCGTCATTCGGTCACGACCTCACACTTGCAATTTTAGGGTCATAGCTCAAATTCCACACAAATTTAGACAAATTCTGAACTCATTGAAAAGCCCACTAATAGACTTAGTTACATTTGAACTTAATGAACCCCCTTAAGAAGGGTGAACAAGAGCAAGTTCATTACCAAAATACTATCCCCTTCAACTAAAATTTTAATACTCCATCCATCCCATTTTAATTGTCTTATTTAATATATTTATATTTTTCAACAAACTCTATATAAAACCAACACTTCATATAATTTCATCTATTTTCAACATAATTTATATTAAATATAAATGAAAATTATTTTTAGACAATTCCAAAATTCATATAAAACAACTAATTTGAGAAACGGAAGGAGTACGGTAACAAAGATATATTCCAATATTTAAATAAGTTAACAAATTTCTCTTTTTTTTTCCCAAAAGTGTCTAGATGTCATCTCCCAACTAGTCGTCCAGAGTGTAAAAACCGAACACATACCAAATAAATCGATCGGACTCGTTCAATACAAGCAAAAAATCAACGAACGGCCAAAATCATATAAAATCAGTCAAAACTATAATTTTATACAACTTTGGCACATAATATTTATATTATTTTAATATTAAACCGATCATAATCGAACTCAATTAAATCCTAACCTCCTTGAAGACAAGACAATTCGTTAAGACGTCCAATTCTGGTAACATTGATTTAAACCCAAGACCGCCTCTTCTAAATATCTTGCTCCAAGCCATTGTTTCTACTCATTCCATCAATCGAAACAAAAGACTTGCGACCCCATTCACTTGTGCGTGTCCACCATTGAATGAGAAGAAGATAAGGCTTACGCTCACTACAACAGGAAACCTCCACCGCTAAACCCCATAAGAATTAAAAAAAAAATTTGAAAAATACAAAATGACAACCGTTTCACTTTGTTTCTGGAGAGGAAGCTGCTATCCATAAAATACAATATCCTATCAAAAGAACTTTCAACTTAAGTGATAATAAAAGAGATTGTATGAAAATACTAGGAACATTGAAAGAATAATTTCGTAACCACATCGACTACCATCATGTATCAATCAGATGAATGGGGTATATATGGAGCACTCGCAATGACTTCAAATCTTAAAATATGAGGTAGTGTTATACAGGCATGGGTTAAATATGGAGCAGTCACGATGATTTCAAATCTTTAAATACGAGGTAGTGTTATACAGGCATGTATACCTTCAACCGCAACAGCTGACGACGCGGTATTTAGTTCCAACTTGCATCGCCATCAAAGCAGAAAACTTCTTATATCCAAAAATTTGCTTGGAGAAAGAATGACCTCGTCTTAGTTCCAACTTCCATCGCGATCAAACCAGAAAACTTCATATCCAAAAATTTGCTTGGAGAAAGAATGACCTCGTCCAAGTATCTACTTGAAGAAGCTCCGCCTTTCACGACTCACTGCAGTACAATGGCTGGCCTTTTACTAAAAATCAACAGCCAAACCGGCAGCGCATCTGTACGAAGCCATCCTCTTTCCTCAAGCTCCTATATTTTGCACAGAGGCAGTGCAAATGCCTCCAAAATTTAACCTTTTTCAACTTACAATACACAAAGCACGACCTTTCATCAAATGAATTTCGACTACATAGGATACAAACAATCACACGCCCCAACAATGGGGGTCTTATGAATCAATCATCATCAATAAAGAAACTTGCATGTACAACATATAAGACACAATATACGACGCTCTCATCAAGAGATGACTTGACAATAAGGAGAAAGTTGAAAATGCGAAAATTGAAAAAAACAGATGGTTCAGGTAGACAACATTCACAACAAGATACTCGATTGCCATTGATCAATCAGGATTTCATTGAACAACATGGAAGTAAATTATTCAATTTACTTAGATTGTAGGTTTGCGTTATGTAATACTGAAGTAGATATAAATCGTGCCATTTATAGAAATCCACATAAGGGAGAATTTGCTATCCACCATTTGTTTGAAGGGAATTTGGCAACTCGCATGTTTAATTCGCAAGCAATGGCCATGACATTTCAGGCGAAAATTTCTGTTTTGGAATGGAACTTCACATTCATCCCTAAATACCAAGTTGGAATAGAAACTTCAAATCATTTTTTAACAATATAAGAAAATATCGCAAAGGTAAACATTAAAAATACATACGTGTGTTTCTCAGCTCTTGTTGTGCTCAGTTTAAGATTTGTTAATAGAAATTGAAGCTAAGAGGACACCGGAAAATAGAATAACGGGCAAATTACCAAAATTAATGGATACCATTTTCAAGAATATTCGAGTAAAATTACTGCATTGAAGCAAATGTACCTTTGATAAATTGTTGAACGTCAAAGAACTGATTGAATGTTATGCAGTTGCCATTCTTCCGCCATCTAGGATAACTGATATCAACTTGGTTCATCTCTAAGAGCGTGCAGTTGCTGCAGTCTGGCATGTTTGGATCCATGGAAAGCAAGAGTATCTCAAAGAAAATTACCATTTTTAACCCAAAACGAATATTTTATTCATTTTTTTGGGAAAATGGTTATTATCAGAATTCCATGAATCCAAACAAAACACAATAATGTAAAATAACAATAAAAGACAAGGGAAAGATAAAAGAGATGACACAGCACTGGAGCGAGATCCCGGGCAAAAGCGCCACGTGCGATCTGCCCCAAAAACCAAAAGGAAGGAATTTTCATTAGGGTTCCGACCCGCCATGCAAGCGCACCTGACATGGCAAAGGTCTGATGACACACAAACATCATCACATACCTCGATCACCACCTATTTCAGCGATTTCATACCTAAGATCCCCCGAAATTTAACCCCCAAAAACATCACAACGATAGCTCATTCAACAGCTATCACTGTATCAGCTATTCTACATCAAAGCAGATCTGACATCAAACAACTCCATCTGGTCATCCACACAACAGATCTGGCAAAAGGACCACCGAGATTCAACAAATTTCAACGTAAAGCGACGATTTCGATCCATCTGCAATGAAAACATAAGGAGAGCCTTCCACCTGGATCTCTGCTACATCTTCCCTCACGGACGAACCTCCATCTGATGAAAACATGGATTCATAACGCAAAAGCAAAGGCTGCACAGAGATAGAGGAACGGAAGAAATAAGCGAAAAACAAAAACAAAAAAAAACTCCCCCTCAAACCCTAGATCGCAGGGCGCAAACTCTAGATTTGATTAGGATCCACAGCAAAGCGCCCTTTGCTACAAAATCACAAACCAGGAGCATTCATCCGACAGATAAAAAGAACAGATTAGCTCTTTGATGTATGAAGACAGGAGATCCAGCGATCCGCTGCAACAAAATAAATGAAAAAGTGGAAACGATAGAGAGAGAAATGAGAGACGGCCAAAGAACAAAGGATAGCTAGGAAGATGAAGATAGAAGAAAGAAGGGAATACAGAAAAATGTAAGGAGGTTAGCCCTCAATTTATTGAAACCCTAGAAGAAATCTACGGTCGTGATGTTTCAGTGTGGATAGAAATCAACGGTAGCGATGTCTCTATGGACGTGGCAGGTTCCAGCGGAATGTGGAAATTTACGTGAAGGACTTTTTCTGAATGAATGAAAAAGAGGCACGTGGCATCGCTTACTCCGCACGCATCGTTGTCTACTTGCCGGCTGCCGCAAGGAACACGCCACGAACAAAAACAACGATGCAAGGTTCTCGGTTTTAGGGCTTTTGTCATGCGTGACGGAAACAATTTGAGTTTATCTTCATTTCTCTTTGAAGAATTTTATTCGGTTCACACTGATTTTATATTCATCTTGTGACATAATTGCAGCAATTAGTGAAAACATCCTCGTCCCCCAATCTTGTAATTTGCTTTAGCATCTCATTTCTCTATTTTTTTGGTTCTTGACCTATTGATTTGTAAATCTTTTAACTTTACATTTATACCTTTATAATCCTTTTTAGTGTTTTCCCCCTCTTGAATGAACTTATCCATTGCATTCAAAGAAAAAAATCAATTCAAAATCTCAACTACATTGTTATATAATTTCACATTATTTTAAAAATTATCCAAACAAATAAATTTTAAACTCATAATAGATATACTTCGCATAAGAGGAGAATAAAGGGAAGTGTTTTTTACACCATCATTTTTTCTCTGCACCCTTTAAAAGAAAATTTTAATTTTAATCTTATTTCTTTCCCTCTCTCTTTTCTCTTTTCCAAAAATAATGGCAAGCCTTTCAGAAGGGAAAGAACTGGTTGAGATGGGGAAACAGGTTGAGAAGGGGAATTACCCCCACCACATCTGTCTTTCTTAAAGTGATCGTGCGATCGATCTTCACAGAGGTCGATTGTTAAAATTTCGACCTCTCAATTAAATTAATCGGACGATCACATGGGATCATCTAATCGATTGAATACGTTGTTAGGATCAATTGGACGAAACTAAAATGAACTGTCTGTTCAATTATACGATTCTATACGCTTAAGATCGATCGATCAAAACGAAAATGAATTGTCTAATCGTTCGGTCGATTCAACGCGGAAGGGCAAAAATGTAATTTCCACTATGAAATCGAAATGCGTTGTCTGGCAGAAAGAGAGGGTGTCTGTATGTGCGGCAAATCGAGAATGGAAGGTTTCTTCCATTAGGTGTGTCTAGCTTTATGCACATTAAAACAGCATCAAATCATTGGTTTTATTTGGCAAAAATTGATCCAAAAGGCAGCAGATGTGCTACCCAAATCTGAGAAATTATGGGCCTAATTTCTTGATCAAAATTATGCAAAGAAATGGACATTGAATTTTATTTGAAATATTGAAGCTTTCATGCATTATTTGGACGTGAAGAGATTTGAGAGTGGCCTACAAATTTCTATAATTGAGACTTGATTCGGCTTAAAACCTATCTCTGAAAAAATCAAAAATTCCAAAAATAATTTACATCATACAGGAGTTGGAGTAAACTCTTAAAGATGTAAGGTTGTTGGGAGGATTCTTTTCAACCGAAGAAGATAGGGTTTTTTTATCTCAAATTGGAGAATAGATGTCAATTGTCCATATAAATATGATAAGAATATTAGAAAGGGAAAAGTATTGAAGAGAATTAAAAAAAGTTAGAGAAGCCTAAAATAATTTAGGTGCATTAATTGAGATTTGAACTTTCACTTTATAGCCTCCACAAAGAACATACATCCTCGACGAATATCACAATGGATTTAGACATGGGTCTTATTGTGTTTCATTGGGCCCAAATTTGAAGTAGGCCTGACTTGTTGAGCCTGATCCATGTCATGAATTGGGCTTGATTTCTCAGACTTGGTTAGTGTGCGAAATCTCTACATCATATGCAAAAGGGAATTCAAGATATGGTTGGATCCGGGGTATAAATCTCGACCGATACGCATTGTATCTGCCGAACTAGAGAATATCGGCTGATATGGCCGAAATCTAGTCGATATAGGCCGATACACACTGAGATTTAAAAAAAAAATTAAGAGGCCAATATCTCAGTAAATCCAAATTTTTTACCCCTAAGTTGGATTATTATTCAACTTCTATAAGTATTACCAAAACTTTAGATATGGAAAGGTCCATCAAATAGGCCCTGGTGGCTTATGAGTTTCATTGATTCTTGGAGTAGTATTTCTTGACCTATATGTTGATATGGTGTGTTGCACCCAGAGATGTTCCTGTTGCAAGTCCTTGTCCATTTCCTTTTTATATTGTTCAAATTGACTAGAGATCGGGTTGGGCCCATTTATGGGCTAAAATGTCATGCTTGGACTAAAATTCTGGTCGGGCTAGGCTCAGTACATAACCTGAGTTTGACCAAAAAGCCTGAATTTGAGCAAGCATTTATAAAATGTAATGTTCTTTAATTAATAATATGTATAAATATAAAATTTATTCTTTATATTTTAATAGTGTAATACAAAAGATTTCCATTTTAGGTTCAAATAAGTTGGAGCCCGAATATGCCAACATATACCTTTTGGGCTTGAAATCGAGCTTGAGTCCTACAAATGCATTTTGATTTGAACTTGAGTTTGACTAATTTGAATTAACTTGGGCCTAGACTTAGGCTTCACCAGGGGTCGAAAATTCGGCTCATCCGAATTTTCGGCCGATATTTCATCTCGTCCGAGATTTTTCTCTCTCCTCAAAATTTATTTTTTTTTTGAAAATCTCGGTGGCGTTTTTTTAAACATAAATAAAAAAGGCTATTTTAAAAAAAAAAATTAAAAAATATAAATATCGGCTGATATCTAAGCCGATATTCGCCGTATCGAACGAATATTGGCTGAGATATCGACCGGGCCCATGTCCGATAATTATTATTTAAAAAAAAAAAAAATCGGCCGAGATATCTCGGTCGTGGAAATCCCGAGATATCTCGGCTGATAGGCACATTATCAACCGACTAGCTCTTCAAGGGTGGATAAAGGTTGACTAGATTCAACCCAAACCCAAACCATTGCCAATTATAACCTTTCCAATCATTTTTCCTACATTGCACATGCAATGGAAAAAAAAAATGACATGGAAAATAAATAGAAATTTAGAAGATACAATGCTTAGACACAAATATGGGAAAACTGCATGACAAGGAAAGGTGATTCCAACCCTATATTTTCCTGAAAGTGCTTTTCAATGAAAACCTTTTATTCCATACAAAGTTAGAAACAACCAAATCTGGCCAAAGTCAAAATACATCAAAACATTCTTTCGATAAATATTTTTTCGTGTCAATCAAATAAATATTGCCTGTTCAGTTATAAAACCACTTTTATCTAGTGTGATAGGTCCGTTTCAGTGATATTCAATTGAGTATAACACTTAAAACAAAAGCCTCTCGATCCATTATTGCATGTTTTGAGCCAAATCTGGAGAGTTCAGAAAGCCTCCTCTTTGCTGGATTTTCTTCTACCTTAGACGATCAATGCTTCTGTTTTTGAAGCCCAAATCTATCAGAATTCTAAGAAAAATCCGGTCTCAGCTGGGCCTGGACGTGTAGAGCAGATTGACACAGATTTGTAGTTGCTAAGGTCGGCCATTATTGCTATCTTCAGTCCAATGAAATTTGTTGCCTTCCTCTACAGACTACAGGCTTTGGACGCGTAAGGGTCTAAATTCTCCTTCTAAAAACCGGCCAACGACTGAAATTTGAAAGGAGGTAGAAAGTTAAGTAAGTGGAAGTGTTGGAATATATTTAGAGTTCTAATATTAGTAGAATTATTGTGTGATTAGGAGTCTAAGTTGGGCTTACCTCTAATTAAGAGATGTATTTGATTTATAATTAGTGAAGAGTAATAGTTTGAGAGTGATAGCCCTAAGGTCGGCTAGAGGTTACAAATACATGTAATAGTATAAGGATTTAATATACTCAGATTATATCTTTTCTACATGGTATCAGTCAAAATTCGTTCCTGAGTGGACCTTCAATACACAATTTTTTTTTCCTCTCCCTCTGCCGGAGGAGATTCATCGGCAGAGGGAGGGGGGAGAGAGAGAAAGGGAACTGTGTCTGCTTATCTTCAAAAAAAGAAGGATTCTCTTCTGAGATCGGGTTTGTCCCTGGCATCGACGAATCCACTGCAGCTTTTGCCAAGTTCTACTTGTTTCTTAGGCGTTTCCTTTCTTAGCGCCTCTTCTTTCCCAAATCTAGATCTCGCCAGATCTACAATCAGCCCAGGTTTGGGCAGAGTCTCGGCATCCCCATTCTTGGTCGGCGTGTCCGACGTCAGCAACGTCCGTCAGGTCTGTTCTTCTCAATCTGTTGTGAGTCGTTCACTGTCCATTGCTGCCTCGCCGCTTCCTACTGCTGCGCTTACATCTGAGAATCCTCTACCTATCACGGTTCTCGCTGCCCCAACGGTGAGCCTGCAACTACCTCGCCCAACGGTGGGCCTGCGGCGGATATAGCCGAGTCTTCTTCTCTCCCTCTGCCAGAGGAGTTTCATCGGTAGAGGGAGGGAGGGAGGAAGAGCCATTCCGTTGCTGCTCAAGTATCTACGATCTGCATCAGCCGCCGCCTTTGGCCGCTCAGTTTCTTCACTCATTGCTTTCAGATCTTATTCAAATCAGTTGTAAATGATTTTTCACCGGCTTCTAACCCAAATCTGAGATCTACTGCCCACATCCTGCCTTGCAATAGCCATCGAGTGGAGGTGAGAAATCAGCAAAACTCCGATGCAGTAGAGAATTTTGGGGTTTCCATGGATGGCCCTGATACATCATCTTTTACAGCATTCCTTGTCTCTCTATTGCCATCTTCAGAACCTGGAAAGCATTCTAGTGAGGAACATGGTAATCCTGAAGTTGTTGAGTTGGCTTTAGATTCAGAAATAAGAGAAAAACCATGGCAGGAAATCCTTATTTTCCATTGGGAAACAGTCTTTAAGCAAAGCCATTCACAAAGCAGCCAGGCTGAAAGGATACAGGTGTCAAGGCTTAGAGAAGAAAGTTGATCATAACATGAAAAATGATGAAACAAATGATCCAACGCTTGTAGGTCAGGAGTTGAAGCCTTTACAAGGCCCCAAAGAGAATGTGTCACAACTTACCCTCCCAGATTGTTCTGAACCATCATTACTTCTTTCAGAAAATACTCGAAGAGCTCTTTATATTTCGTTGCCAGTGCTGGTTCATCAAAGGAAATGGGTGCTGCTTTACAGTACTTGGAGGCATGGGATATCACTTTCAACCCTGTAGAGGAGAAGCATGCTGTGTCCTGGCCACTATCTGCTGGTTGTTGGAGACCAGAAAGGTGCAGTTTTTGGTGGCTTAGTTGAGGCACCCTTGCGACCAACTAATAAAAGAAAGTATCAGGGTACAAATAGTACTTTTGTTTTCACAAATTTATCAAGCCATCCTGTTATATTTCGCCCAACAGGTGTTAATCGTTATTTTACTCTGCTCAACTGACTTCTTAGCACTTGGTGGTGGTGGCCACTTTGCACTTTATTTGGATGGTGATCTGATGAGTGGATCAAGTTCTTCTTAAGAGACCTTTGGCAACTCGTGTCTTGCGCACACCCAAGACTTTGATGTGAAGGAGGTTGAGTTGTGGGGCTTTGCATATGGTTCAAAGTATGAGGACACACTAGCACAATGTCGAACAGAGGCACCTGGGATCAGCAGATGGTGATTTTTGATAATATGTTTGGCAGATCTGGCAGGCTGTTTTCAAAGAAAGGATTATTTCTTAAGGCTACAATCTTAAAGAAATTTGATCCAAAGATCAGCGGAGGAATGAATGGGCTTGAGGTGTGTTATTTTCTCATCGCCCACTCCTCTCCTTCTGCAAGGAATGAGTGCTTCTTCTTTGTCCACTCATTCAAAGTATTCGCTCAAGCATGTTTACTGCTTGCCGTCACCATCGACAGCCAAATCCAGATATAGTTCTGCACCATTTTTGTTTTTTACTGTTTCTTCTCGCCACGATCGGTGAGATCTGTGCCAAGAAGAAAGGGGCACAATTTTCCCTTCTCCTTCTACTTTCGTCGATTTTGTTGACGCTCTGACGAAAGGGACACAAATTGCCCTTCTCCTACGTAGTTGCCTTTCGAGCAGCCTTGTTTTGTTGTTTCTCCAATATGAGACGGACTCTTTATCCGAAGAAAGGGACGCAACTTGCCCTTTATTCGAGTACGCCTTGTTTTGTCGTTTCTCGAAAATGAGACGGCATGTTTTGGACACATGTCCATTTGTTGTGGAATTCATCTACTATTTTTATTTGGAGGACTCTCATTTATCTTCCTTTTGCTGGCCTTTCATGGTTACAACTTTATTTGCTGGCCTTTCATGGTTACAACTTTATTTGCTGGCCTTTTATGGTTCCAGCCTCATTTGCTGGCCTTTTATGGTTCCAGCCTCATTTGCTGGCCTTTCATGGTTACAGTCTCATTTGCTAGCCTTTCATGGTTACAGCCCTATTTGTTGGCCTTTCATGGCTACAGCCCTATTTGCTAATCTTTATGACTTCAGCCTTTATTTGCTGGCCTTTATGGCTACAGCTATTGTTCGCTAGCCTTTATGATCTGGTTGATCGATGTGATGGCTTCAGTCCCTTGTTTTGCAGGTCACTCATTGCCTGCATTTATCGCATTTTGCGATCATTGTTTGCCGGACAATTGTCTTAAGGTTACTGCTGTCATCCGAGCCTCTTTCTCTATTTCAGGCCGCCATTCGTGTTCGCCGCCTGTCATTTTGCAGCCAATCAACACTGCCACATAAATACATATTTGTAGCCATTCAACGCTGTCTCTTCAACAAATTTTGCAGCCAATTAGTTTGCTGCTAACAAATCTTCGTGGCCAGTCAGTTGCCATTTTTTGCAGTTCACCTGCCGAATTCTTTTACGTTCCAAGCTTCGCGTTCATCCACGCTTCCGGAGGTGTATTTGATTTATAATTAGTGAAGAGTTATAGTTTGAGTGTGATAGCCGTAAGGTCAGCTAAAGGCTACAAATACATGTAATAGCATAGGGATTTAATATACTCAGATTATATCTTTTCTACAGGAAGTTAATCCCGTAACTGCAGTTTGTGGCCAGGGCCACTTCTTTGGGCCTAATTGGGTCTCTTTTGATGGATTTGAAGAACAGACCCCATATACAAGCCCATGAGCCAATTATTTGTGTTTTGGCCCCAAAGGAGCCTTTAATCGGCCCCATTTTGCTCCTTCAAACTGCCCATGCAATTTGAGTGCAATCTCCATAATGTCATCATTAACTTGTCTGATCCTCAATGTCTTCATAATTTTGGCCATCTATGATCAAACTTGTGTCGATCTTCTCGTCACTATCCAATATAAGGCCTGTAAAAAATTAGTCTTTCATAACGCAAGCAACTGGTTCACAATGGATAACTTTTCCTGTCACTAGCCTAAAAATAAACTCACAATTGAGCAGTTGTTGGGCTAGATCGAGTTGAGGGATAAATAAAGCCCAAGTGCACTTGAATCAGGTTAATGAATTCTGGCTTCATTTGGAACAATCATAGCCCAACACACCTAAAGCATTGGTTGATCCAATTAGTATTATGTTGGGCCTGACGCAAGTTCAAGCATAATGATTCATACATGAGATAGGGAAAACGATGTAAAATCCATGGATGCCACATTATATTTTCATCTTCCTGTGATCCAACTTCTATTGCTCAGAATTGTGGGCAGGCCGATGTCAAACTTGATTAATCCAATCCAGTTTTTGGGGCGTTGGGCTGGGCTTCATCAGACGACGTCTACACTTCGGGCCTCAATTTCATAACCTGATTAAAATCGGATCTTGGGTTGACCTGGACTAACACTGTGAAGAAAATGTTTGGTGTTTCTCACCAAAGAAGGAGAGCCCATTTCATTTATTTATAATCAAATACATCAAGATAAAGATACATTCTAAGATAAGATAAATTCTAATTTAAATAGAAGATAATTAGATAATGCTAATCCTAAGAGATTCTATCAAACACTGAATTGAGCCTCCCCACATCTACTATACATATAAACATGTATCATACACATATATTGATGCATACTATGCTCACATATAAAGTACTTTTGTATCTTGATTTATTCATTCTCCAACACAAGCCCAACCCAAATTGACATTGGGCCAGTATTTCAAAGTTCTCAGGGCTGAATTAACTTGTTCAAACTCAGATCCAGTTAGGAGAAAGCCCCAAAAAGGAAGGCTTCTACACAATTTCTAAGGACAAGAAAACTATAATACCTTTGTGGACCACAGAGGTCAATCCTAAGGGCAAATAAAGCTCATACCCTAGGCCCGTTTGGTTTTAGGAATGACTGACAAATGAGAATTGAATGGAATGGATTGGATGAACTTAGACTTTTCAAACCCGCACACAAATACATTCAGACCATTGAAAAACAAGAACAGAGTTCAAAGATTACAAGCACGTCGGTATGAATTGAGTTGAAACCATCCTCTAAAGCCCGTTTAGATCCAATGTCATCACCACCTCTAAGATCTGCAACTGCATTCTATTGGCATGCTAGTTTCGGCGCTGCTATGGTAAAACCAGTAGCTTCGGCACAAATGACATACTTCATAAAATTTACTGTGTCCACAGATTTTCGATATCACGACTGATAGTTACCCAATTCAATGGAGATCATCTGAAATCCAATAGCAGTGTTATTGCAGATTTTAAGAAGTGTGATTCCAAACCTCAAATAATAAGCTTTGATGTTTTCAATGAGGGAGATGATATCTTCAACTGTGAAATTGTTCGAACTTTTTCTATGCAAATCGAGTGGCTTATTGAGTCATTACCAATGAAGTTCAAGGATGTCAAAAGGAAAGGCCAGTATTTATAAGTAATCGTCTTAATCATTATCAAAGTAATTTATCTCACCTCTTTGAAGTCCTTTCTCTCAATTGAATCTAACAAATGCCTTTGAAGTCCTTTCTCTCAATTGAATCTAACAAATGCTTTTATACAGGCTAATTGCCCATTACTTTTCTCATGAAGCATTTCGAATTCTCATTTTTAGTTCTAGTGTGATGACATTCAAAATTGAAACTTCTCCAATGCACAAGTATGGTTAGCATGAGTTGGTGACGATAGGTCGAAGATGGTGGAGATGGTTCGCAATCGAAAAGTCCTACACTCAAAAGACTAGAAGTACCGTACTGACTTTCTTAAGATACAAATAGATAGTGAAGTGACGTACTATATAATTTATACTATGATCAATTTGAGAAGCAAAACTCGAAAAATCAACTCTAAATAGATGCAATTGTCATGGTTGTTAAAATCTTACGATACACAATTAAGATCTTACGATTCATACGATATGCTAAGAGGAACGATTCGTATCTATCAACAAATCTTACAATTCGTATAAATAATAGAATTATGGGGTTATTAGGAGTGTAAAAGCATGAAACATTTCGTTTTAATAATTTTTAAGGCTTGAGTTAACGAGCATTTAAGATCTTTCGATTTTTTGAGGTTTTTTAGTTCATTATTGACTTTGCACAGTATAATTGGATTATATACTAGTCTTATACTTTTGAGAGTTGGAGCATTGAAATTTGAGCTCCAATGAACTAATTATATAGAATTCACGTAATATTGAAAGAAAATTGGAGAATTGCTCATGTTATTATACTTTAGATATATTTTACGTTATTTCATATATTAAATATTTTTGAGGGAAAACATTTATGAATCTTACGGTTCTACGATTTATGATATATGATTTCCGATTCAATATGTATTAACGATTTACAATACGATTCGATTTTCAATTGTGGCTGTCACAACGATGATCAAGTGTCTATTCAATGAAAACCATTACATGTCTTATGAAAGCTGAGATTTAATGTCAGTATCCATCAACCATCGGTCAATTCCTTGTGATGCTGGCACAACCTTAAGAATTAAAATATGTACGCATCAAGAAATTGACATCCAATTTAAATATCAAAAAGCATAAAATAAGAGTACATAGTATCATATCACACAATTCTACTTAATTATTGTAACATAAAAGAGATTTTTTAAGATACCAAACCGCATTGATGTTTACCTCCAGTGTGAATGAGTCTTTTTTTAAATGGAAGAGTATGAGAAATAGAAAAATCAACCGAAAGGCCAATCTAAAGTTTGAAGTTCAAAACTCTAAATATAAATATGACAGATCCATTTAAGTTAATGATTTAGGCATAGTTTTTCGACTCAGTTTAAAAAGCTCGACGTAACTCGCTGAGTTGTTTGATTCAACGTTTAATAGGGTGGAAATTGCGTGGGGCAAATCACTTGTTCTTTTTTCCGAGTTTTGCCATATTTTTTGCAGTGGAAATGGGCTGGGCTCCAGTCGAGCCTAATTGGAAAACAGTAATATAATCAAAGTTTACTAAGCAGGATCAAGTAGAAGAATGTTTTTGACAGTAATGATTTACAGTCCAAATTTAACGGCTAGTAGAGTGGGGGAAAAAAAAGTCAAAAGGAGCCCATGATGCCGCAGTGTTGAGGGAAGGGCCCTTTTGGAAAAAAAAAAAAAAAGCCAACGGTAGTGTTCCCTCTCGATTGAGGCAAGAGTGAGTTTAGTTAGCCACATTCTTGAGTTCACACGGACTCCACAGCGGCAGCCATTAACTAAAGGAAAAACAAAAAAATTTAAACCTAAAGTTAAAAAAACAATTTAAATAAAGTAAATAAAAAGATACTAACGAAGGAAAGAAACCACAGAAAAAAAAATGTCAGCAGCAAAAATATTTTCTTGAGAATCATATAGTTTAGACTTTAGAGTACTGAACATACAAGGAACTCAACGCCAACGTATCAAGTCCAAATTAAATAAATAAAGTAAATAGCTTGGATGATAAAGAAAGAGTTTAATTTTTTTATCATAACTTGTTCTTTTGTCTTTAAATTGCAGAAAGGTAATGTCCATTGCTACCGAACCATGTGTGATCCTTCTCTCTATGGGGTTAGATTTGCACAAACTTAATTAAAAAATGTAAAGACGCAATTGTTCTCGGGGTTACTCATGCAAGGATTGAAAGAAGAGTTGAACAAGATCAATTTACTGAGCTACACTAAAACAAGAAATCATCTATCATCGCAACCAAATCTTCTGCAATCCAAAAAGAAAAAAAAATAAAACAGGAAGCTGAACATAAACAGTAGTCATTTTTCTCTTAAACATTGTATTAGAAACTATATACAGACAGACTCATTCAAAAAAACAGAGTTCAATTTCTTTATACAGTTAGCCTTACTCAAACCTGCATCTAAATAAAAAACCAAAATAGAACAAGCCATTGCCCTATTTATTAAGCTCCAAACCAACCCACATTAATAGTGGAATTCCTTATTTCCAAGACGAAAACCATGAGCAGGTTTATCAATATAGGGCCAGAGAAAAGAAACCCAGATAGAGATTTCATGGCGTTCAACAGTTGGCGGCCACTGCCGATGGTGAATCTTTGAACTCTAACGTTGGCATCAGAATCAAAGACACTGATATCTCCCGCTGGAAAGTCAAACAGTTAGACGCTTCTGATCCAATTTGCACCATCAATAAGTGTTGTCACTGCTAGTAATTCACTACAACTTTTCTCTAAAGTTTAAACAAATGATATTGTTTTAGAAGCTACTTGAATTCTAGAGTGTATTCAATGCCATGAAGAGACTGAGAGAAGAGGCTTATCAGTCCATGCCAATGAAAGAAAGCCAGGAGGGGACTCCACAAGAGAGTACATAGAATTGTAGTTCCAGAGTAGGATTCTCGCCTGGCTAACAGCATAATGACTGAAAGATAACGATTTGAACCCACAACCTTCCATCAAAGCTCTCCACTGCTCTTTCTCCTCTGTCCGTTCGTGCCTCTCCGCCCCCTCCGACCCAATTACGCCGGAAATCCGCCGACCCAAAAGCAGTCTTTCCACCTGAACTCGCTCACTTGAGTCCCGTGCCATGCTTGGCTCAAGCGACTCGAAAACTGCCGAGTAGAACCTCAGCGCATTCTGGAACCGATCTAAGAAGCCGACTCGGTTCAAACTCGCTTCGTACTCGCCAAGCGTCACCACCTTCGGACTCAGCGATTTCGCAAGCCGGAGCAATCGCTCAACTGGGGCGGAGGTCTCTCCCATGAGATTATACAGCTGGAGCATGAAATTAACGGCCAGTGCCTCGTCCGAATCGACTCGAAAGCTCGACTCAGTGAGTTCGTGAACCGGAGTCAAGACTGGCTCGAACTCGAAGTCGAGATCGAGTAACATTGCAAACTCGCGGAGGCGATTTCCCGTTGCTAGAAGAGAAGTAGCCGGAGCAGTTCCGAGGGCCGGTGCTGGGATCCCAGAAATGCGGATTTTGGTAGGTTTTCCGGCAGGTCGGGTGGCGAGGGCCTGGAGGAGGGCGGCCCACTGGACGCCTTGAACGATTCCAAAATCCACGATGTGAATCCGAGTGGCTGACTCGGTAGCTTCGAGAATCGCCTGATTGGCGGTCAGATGGGCGAATTTGGAGTAGGGACATGCGTCGTTGAGAGCCTTGTATGACAGAATGAAATCCTCCGGGGAAGAAAAGAAGGAGACGGGCGAGTTTTTGCTCTTGGTTTTAGAGAGACGACCGTACAGAGCCTCTGCAAAGTAGAATACCACCCGCTCCGTCGCGTCCCCCCTGTCTGATACGGACTCGCGTAGCCTGACAAGGGCCTTCGTGGCCCGATCTGGATCCGAATCCGTTAACCGAGCGCAGTCTAGAAGGGATTGGAGGAGCGGGGAAGATAAGGTGTCAGATTCCGGCGAGGACGGGGAATGGCTGGAGTCATTCTTGGGAGCGGAACACTCCGGCTGAGACGCTGGCGGGGGCGAAGGAACCGGCCAGGAGTCGACTTGAATTGGTGGGGGAAGAGGAGGGTTGCCGGACTTCTGCGTCTCAGAGAAGAAGACTCGGTTGAGATCGGAGGGGACGATTCGAGTTGGGTCAGAGGGAAAAGGGTCGGCAAGGATCGAGAAGTTGTTGGCAGCACTCTGTGGCCAAGAGTCGCAGGCTGCCGAACTCTCAGTGGAGTCGCCTATCAGACTCTCCATCCACTCGTCTGTGTCGAATCCACCAGAGCCAGCTCCCAGGTCGGAAAGGCGAAACCCGGGATTCGGGTCGATGTGGGGGAAGATCGGGCCGCCGGGATCAGACCCACCGGCGACAGCGAAAGCGTCGGAGAAGGCAAAACCAAAGCGGTCGGAGACAGAGTGATGCGGATGTAGAGGCCACGGGCTTAGGCCGAAAGCGTTTATGCCCGAAACCTGCTGGTTTTGCAGCTGCTGCTGCTGCTGCTGCTGTTGCTGCTGCTTCTGCTGTATGACTTGCTGAGCAATGGCCATCAGGTTCCCACTGTCTGTACACATGTACGCCATCTTCATCCGGCCACTCTCGCCGGGTTTCTTTAAACCTCTCAGCTGTGTCAGATCTCGACAACTAGAAGCTGGTTTTGTGTGTGAAAGTGAAAGTGAGAGAGAGAGAAGGGGGGGAGGCGAGGAGAGAGGTTTAGATATTTGTAGCAGAGAGAGCAGAGAAGGGGGAGGAAGGGATTTGAAAAGGAAAGCGAGAGAGAGAAGGGAAATGGTATTGCTTTAAAAGGGGCCCACAAAAGAACGGAATCAAAGGCGTATGAGAAAGGTAAGAAAACCAAAGTGAGTGGACCCCAGGCCCAGGCCCAGGCCCTGCAGGTAGCATACTAGCAGTCTAGCACACAAGAGAAACCCTACCTTCTTCCATGCACGAGTTGCTTTCAGCAACACACCCGCTCCCCTTTCTCCTCCCCCAAGTTGTGCGCCATTCATGACGTGGCAACCCACTCTCTTATGTATACCACGTATGCTTAATTTGAATTTGAATTTGAATTTAGATTTATATTATTATTATTATTTTCATGTAATATATAAAGAGAAATGATAAGGTGCATCTCTCATTCGAAGATGTAATTTGTATATTTATTAAAAATAGTTTATATTTTAAAATTGTAAATTTTTATTAATGATAGTGAATATGTAAAATTGTACATTAATATACTCACATTTTTATACCTAGCCATTTCAAAATCTATAAATATAAAACTAGTGAAAATTAAAACAACAATTTGAAAATAGTATCAGCTTATTATAGTAAACATATAAGCAACAAATAAGTATAAAACTACACAAATTACCAAATATAACAAGAGAACAATGGATACATTAGATGAGTTTGTCATTACACAAATTGATTTTTCTTCACATTTCTTTGTTATTTCATTTTATGTTTCTCCTTCTTTCATTACATTGCATGATCAGGGTCGGTTCTGGACATGGGCAGTGTAAGCCACTGCCTAAGGCCCTAGCCCCCACACACTTAAACTCCTTAATATACTAGTTATAGAGGGCCTCTGAAATCTTACTCTTTCTAGAGCCCCCTGAGATTTTAGGAGATCTCAAGACCGACCCTGTACATGATAGTTTATTCATACATTAGATCAGGTCAAATGTGTTTTTTTCATATGTACATGAATTAACTTGAGTACGCTAGCCAAGCCAAGTATGGGGTATCCCAACTGGTTGCCTCCCAGTACTTTCATTGAGAGGTAGCAGGTTCAATATCTGGTGGCATTAAGTGGGGGCACTCTATGTGGGTATGAGGTGTCTCCCTATGATTTTAGGAGGGCGAGGCTTATGCACACCTTGGCAACATGACTACCAATTATGCTCAAATGAATTAAATCAACTTAATTCATTTATTAAAAAATGAACTCATATAGTTATAGGGTAATGATTAAATCAACTAAATTCATTTATTAAAAAAATGAACTCATATTGTTATAGGATAATGATTTTCACACCAGCAACTTTAATAGTTACACACCGTAACAAAAGAAAATCTCATTATTACCTTTTTTTCTTCTCCTCCTTTGAAAGCAAGTTATACCATAAATAACAAAAGGTAATAATGAGATTTCCTTTTGTTACATTATGTAGCTATCAAAGTTACTGGTGTGAAAATCATTACCCTTAGTTATACTAAATCCAACCTATTCATTAACCAATTTAACCTACTAAATCCATTTCATTTATTAATTCACATCAAACCCACTGATTTATTAAATATTTAGTCAAACTTAATTCATTTATTAAATAAGTTAACTTATTTGATCTAAAACTATTTATCATATAAATTTATCCAATACAAATAATTTTAAGATTGTCAATGTGACCAATACTTGACCTAACTCATTTAATGACTTCACCAAAGGTCATAATCCGTATCGGCCGATATTGATAGTTTTTATTAAAAAATAGGAGAGAAAAATTTATATACCGAGATTTTTATGTCTGAGCTCACCCTATCTTAGTACACAACTAAATTTAAATGAGTCGACAAAACTTTGCCCAATTGTTAGAGCAATAATTAAATATAAAAAATAAGATCATATTAAAGCAATTAAATATAACATCTTTTTCTAAAAAATAGACTATTGTGCCCCAATAGACGGAACCTACTCTCTCAAATGGCCGTGAATTTTTTTATCACATTTAGAGCAAGCACGAAATAATATCAATATTTATGTTTAAATGGGATGAAAGTTTTTAAAAATTGTACCATAATTAGAGTAATTAAAATATTTTTGTAATTATTTCATTATTAAAATATTAAAATAGAAGATATTTATCATTAATTAGAAAAAAAATAATTAAATCTCCTGCACTTACTTATAGAGGAAATACTTATTTTTCTCCATTAACATATAAAACGGCATATAATATTATCCCTATATATAATATTGAAGAAATGACAGCACCAAAGATGGTACATTAGCCACGTCTGCCCTTCGCTAGTCCGCGTCGCGGGACCGGAGCCGCACGTGGCAAGACTCCTATTGCAACACGCCACGTCCCTATCGTCGCTCTCTAGATGACGTCATTTGATCGTTTTTACGTTGGATACTGGACAATCATGACCGTTCGTCTCGGAGATCGAACGGCGTTTAGATGTCTACTGGGTCCCCCACTTCAGCAACTTTTTACCATGGTCAAAAAAGCTTCCCAATAAAGGCAAAAGTGTGAGGGAAATTTGAAAAGCGTAAAAAAAAGGTGTAGGAAGCTTACTATGGATTAATTTCTTTCTCTACACAAATCTCTCACTCTTTCTCTCTCTACGGCGTACACAAATCTCTCACTCTTTCTCTCTCTACGGCGTACACAAATCTCTCACTCTTTCTCTCTCTAAACTCTTCGAAGCTGACACGTAGAGAAAGAAAGAAGACGTCTATTCACAAAGTGGAGGGCTGTGAGCTGCCATCTCGTTGCAATTGTGCTCATCCCTTCTTTTTGGGCGGCTAGTGGGCCATATCTCAAAAGTGGGTCCCACATTAGTTGACCGGTTGAGAAAGGCAGTTCGATGTGGACCCTTTCTGTCGAGCCAGGCCAGAAAAAAGATTGTTTATATTAAAAAATCAACGGTGGAAATGAGGTCACTGAAAATTGCCCGAACGGTGGCCATTACTTTTGTGGAGAAGTTTTTTTAAATGGAAATTTCTAAAAATGATCTTTTAAGTTTCCTTTTTTAACTGTGGGGTCTTTGTGACCATTCTTATCCCACTTGTGACCTGCCATTGGTATCTCAAATTTCAACCTATTATATTGATATTTATCTAACGTCATTTTCAATTAAAATTCCATTTGTTTGATAATAAAATTTCTAATTCTTTTAATACATTTAATTCTATTATAAATTACACGGTAAAAATCTAATCTCGGTATCAACCGATATCCGATATCTAGATCGAGAAATTTCTCTCTTCTATTTTTTTTTTAAAAACTAGCTTTATTGATCAATAACGGTGATATATATCACCAATATCGACCGATACATTTCATATCGGTCGAGATTATTACTCCTGATAAATTATATATTTAATCACTTTACCTTTTATTTTGTCTTTCTGTATTTCTTCTCTCTAAATTTTCATTGGTCTACCTTTCATCTTTATATTTATAGTTTATAATTTTTTAAATTTTATATATTGAGGTTGTTCTTAATTTTCTATCAACATATCCAAGTGCTTCAAATAATTTTTAGTTTCAATTTGTGTTCTATCATACAGTCATTTATAATTAGGTCGCTCCTCCAACATTATATTGATTTTCATTATTGAATGAAATTCTTTCATTATTAATAATTTAAATAAAAGTCATGACACTATAGTTGATCTTTTCATAAGGTTAATTGGGACACTATCAATTTATTGTGAGTGTACTCTATTCATGAGAAAAGGATATACATATATCTATACAAAATTACAAATATCCAAGAAAAGCCCTGTGATAAATTATAAATAAAATATCATAGTTTGTTTAATGACAAAAGTATCTCTATTCTAAATTATTTTACTTTTATTTTGCGAAATTAACAATGTTACCCTTTATTAAATTTTTACATCTGATTCACTGCCCCTTGCGTCCTTCTTTTGTCTTTATGATGAATGTGTTCTAATTTCTAAAGAAGTTAGAGAATTAAAAAAGTCACTTTCTTTATAAAGCTTATCATGTGTGGGCTCTACATAAGAGGTGAAATTTCTACGAGACTGAGTGGCTAAAAAGAACCGAGGAAACTCCTCAATCCGAATTATCGTAAAATAGAATAAAGATTAATGAATTATAATAATCAAGGGTCCACATATTGTTCAAGGCGCAATACGATTCTCTCCTTTTTTTTTTTTCAAAATATCAAACATTTTTAATAAAAAAAATAAAAAAACCTGAAAGAAGGCTCATTTTTTTTTAAAAAAAAAATTGACGATATCTAATTATATCAACAGATATACATCGCCAACGTATCGGCCACATCGGCCGATATCATTTATGTATGGTCGATATCTATAGTAATCGTGTGAGATTATTACCCATAATAATAATAATATTAAAGTCTAAATCAAAAAACTAATTTGATCGAATGAGAATAAATTTTTACTTACTTCTCATCTGTCTCATTTTATAAACCATTATCTGTTGATGTATGACATAGTTAAAAAAATTTAATACTCATCTTCCTATAAGCTCCACAGTCCACATTACCCAAGCACATAGACATAAACGTTAAATCTGCTGAGTCTACATCCAATCCAAAGATAAGGGTTAGATTGTTATCTGGAGACCTTTTGCAAAGTCTTTGTTTATATTATATATAATTTAGGAGTCCAACTTGGGTTGAATTTTATCTTACTTGCATGATTTGAACCAAAAATTGGGCTAGTGAACATTTTTTATTTTAAGCTAGGTTCATCTTTAACTAACTTGACTTATTAAACCCTAACTTGCTTCTCTTGCCCACCCATATGTGTAAATTTTCTTTGAATACATTTTTTATGTTATTATGATTTAATACGATAATCTTCTTCATCAATGGAATATGATCTATATGTTTATTGTTTGTCAATTTTTCATAATATTAAATATGTGAAAGTATTATTCCTTCTAGAAATGAACAATATCAACCAAGATACTTACAAATAAGATAACTATATTAATTATGATATTTAAATCCAACTTGTTTAACTATGCTAAGAATTGGACTTGAGTTGAGTCTGGTCAAGCTATCGAGCAAGAGTAGGGCTGGCCGGCTGGGTTGGACCCATGATCCTTGGTTGTAATTAGGGGTTGAAAAAATGGAAACGGGTGATATATCGGCTGCGATTTTTTATTTTATTTTACTTAAAATCACTGATATCGGATGATTTCAACTATATATCGGTCGATATATACCGAATATCCCCCAATATTGATCGATATTAAAACCCCTGTGTTATATAGTTGAGTAGGATTAAGATAGGCTCAGCAACATATGACGTGAGTTAGATTGGATTTAGCAAAAATCATCTCGTCCTATCTGAATTTCTCCTTGATATATATCTTACATGCATTTCATTAAAAAATTAAAACATTCTTGTATTATTAATACCAAAGACCAACATGAGATTCATGTTAGGCGAGCATCAAATCCCCATTGAGTCAAAACTCATTAGGACTATTTAATCGCAAAAGGAGATAAACTGAATTATCTTAGGGCTTGATTTTTAATATTAAATAAATATATTTATCTATCATAATCAATTCAACGGTGATGATGCATTAAATGAATATTATAAAAAATTAAATCATAATTTGAGTGAAAAAATAATACTTTTATATTATTTAAAATGAGACTAATTTTCATATTTGGTTATTTCATTTTTTAACGGTTGGTTGATGACACACTAATGACGATCTCCACCTTCGTTTACTCCACACAAAATGATAGGAACACTAGTTTTTTTTCTCTCTATAATAAAGAATATAAATATGTCTAAATTATACATCTCCAATTATAAAAAATCAGGTATTCTCATCAATTTCTTTTCATTAGCACTAATATATTTGTTAATAAATATTTTATTTAGAACTAATTTCTCAAAATAATATTATTTTATGAAAATCATTAAAGTGGAAAATTTTAATTTATCATTTTTTCAAGAATCATTTAAGATGTTCAATTGTGTGAACCGTCACATCAATATTAGAAATTTAGAGATATTCATATATTTACATATTTTCATTTGAAACGTATATTAGAGAATAAACTATTTAAAAGTTTTTTTTATAATTCTATAGTAATACGTGGTGTGTTAATGGGTCCATAGTTAACATTAAAGGAGGTTTAGCGAATCAATCAATAACTTAAAAAAGAAATTTGAGTATTTGAAGCTTGGACGAATGAAAAACTTAAAAATTCAAACAAAAGAGAGAACAAAAGTGCATAAATCAGCAATTCACAAAATACATAGTTTTTAACATGTATAAGTTGCTCAGTTGACTTGAACTTTTAAGATTAGAGTTGAAATCTTATGATAAATTTTTACTGAGCTAATATATTATATTAGGTTTTCGAGTGATTTCACGTATCTATCAAATTAGTCTCACTTGTAATGTGGATGTGAGGATACTATTTATACAAAAATAACTTATTTCAAAGAGTATATATAAATTTCCTAAAATATATTTATTACTTTTTATTTATAAATAATTATTTTTGAAAAAAATGATTTTTTAATCTAAGATAAGTAATACTTACTAATTAAAAAAATTCAATAATTATTTACAACTTGGATTTCTAATGGCACAACTTTTTAAAAATAATTATTGTAAATAATAAATTAAATTAAATTAGACAAAAATAGTAATAAATTGGCCATAGCTTCTCCCAATATTGTCGAAATTGGATACACTTGGACTCCTTTAACAAGTAATTCGATAACTATCTAATTGATATAATTACATATAATTTGGATAGGCCCCAAAATTAGTAACTCTTAAAGATGAGTAAATGGGTATAATGGATTTGGATAAATCTAGTGTGAACTCAAATTAGGTCCAACTTGCCTGACTTATTTAATAAACAAGTAATTAGTGGGTTAGAGAATTTATGACTTAAACCCAACCCAACACATTATTAGGTCTAGTTTCAATTAACACCAAAAATTTAGAGTTCTTTCTTTAATTTTCCTTTCATGGTATTGTGCATTTTTAGAGATCTTTAGTTGTAAGGTTGAAAGTAATGTCCTTTTGAGATTTGTGCTTGATGCCAGGGGTAATAATCTAGGCCAATATTTGATATATATCGTTGATATTGGTGATTTTTGGAAAAAAAAAAATAGAAGAGATAAATTTATCGGCCGATATTCGAATATTGTCCGACATCGGATATCGGCCGATACCGAGATTTCTACCTCTACTTGACACACTATACTTCTTTTGTTCTTCTCTCTTTGACCAGTGAAGTTATTTATTTTATTTTTTTCTGTAAATGTAAACATGAAGCTAAATCACATCAAATTCATGTTTCACCTTGAGTGATAGGCTTGCATAATTTAATTTAATTTTTCTAATCTAATATTTTGAATTACACTTTCTTTTTCAACCACATGATCATAGACCCATAATTTGAAAGCATTCGCCTTGAGCCTCAATTCAATGAAAAGAAAATCTACTTCCATTAAATTATAATTAAAGAAATTATTAATTAGTTTTTTGTGGGTGATGTTGGAATTTAAAAAGGATTTGATTAAGAAAGAGGTTAATAAGAATAAGCAGAGCGCGTTAAGGTAGAAACGAGGATTAGAAGACAAAAGCTGCATGTGAATGCGCTAACCATTTTGCAAAGTAATCAATTCAATGTCAAAATCAGGATAGAAACGTGGTTGCTTTGCCCAACTTGTAAAGATGGAGACGTTGGTCAAACTTTGACCCCCCCAACTGACCATACTTGCCCTTGCCCCCACCCACCCTATCCTACCCTCTTCACTCTTCTCTTCTGCAGTCTGCACCCACATTATTTTCATTTTTCATTTTTTTCAAAGAACAAATAATCTTTTTCTAGTACACCGAAATCTCTATAATATAATATGGTTTAGTTCATACTATATATATATATATATATATATATATATATATATTACATTACACAAGTTATTAAATAAGAAAGTCTAACGGTATTCCTTTCTAAAAATCTTTTTAAAACTCTCACATATCATTAAAATGTTCTTTCGACTTCTCTTGGTGGAAATAAATCACTTCATTCTTTTCTTTCCAGTTCTTGTTCACTGAGAACAGAGTATCTACACTGTCCCAAAGAATGGAAAAACTTATCAAGAAGTCTATTTTAGATTACTTTTGTAGAATTTAAATAATATAGTTATTGAGATCTTTAGTCACTTTTCTACTAATTCTGTATTCTGAATGTATGCAATATTACTATATAAAATAATTAGGACAATACTTTTTATTTTGAGTGTATTGAATACTGAATTAAAGAGATTTATTATATTTTTTATGGGCTCGAGGTTGGGATCATCTGTCGATATTATGTTAGACAGATTATATCTTAATAAATTACGGTATTATAGAGAATTTGAATGTCACTTGCATTTGACTATGGAGAGAGGGTGCTTAGTTGGCTCGCATTTGCAATTTAAAATTTTACAAAACTGAGTCGCTATAAAGTACAAATTTTTAAAAGAATGATATGCCTTTTTGGCATAAATGATGAACCATTGGATGAAGATGTTTTTAATCCAACGGCAATTAAGGCTTCAGATTTCAATCTTAATCACGTACAAATCAAAAAGTTTTGCGATGAGGTTAGTGCCACGGTATACAAGTTGATTTATTAATTGGGCAATGTCATAACTCATAAGCTTTGGACAGTGAATTATAAATTTTAATTTTAAAATGGTTTTTTATAAACTGACCCACGTGCATGACTTTATAAAATTTTAGATGCCCCTACCTGCCTTTCTCACTTCATTTGTATTTTAAGGGGTGGTTTGAAAAGTTTGAATGTTTTGGCAAACTCTATTAGAGTAAATCTTATTTAATCATAAAAAAGGATCTATAAATAAATTATCATAGAGGCTTTTATACTGTAAAAAATGAGGCTTATTTTATTATGTTTGTATTTAATTTTTTAAATTAAAATGAAGAATTAGATAAATATCTTGATATATCATGGTTAATTGAATAGTGAGGATTTATAAAATGAAAATTATAAATGGTTAAACCTAGTTTTAGAAACAAAAAAATAATCTTAACATACTGCATTAAATGAGGCATTGTGCAGATTTATTTTATGTTTCCAATGTATATTAAGTAAAAATCATCTAATAAAAATGGGTGTAGTTCAATTGTTTACATTCCACTTTAGGCATTGGGAAGTTGCGGGTTCGAGCCATATGATCTAACCTTGGTGTACCCTAGGGGTAGTGGACTCACTTGTGGGGATTTTATGCTGGGTATTCCACGATTTTCTACATGCAAATTTAAAAAAAAAATATATCATAATTTTATAAAATTATTGAACCCACTGTTGTATATATCAAATGAGAAGTACTTAATTAGAAAATCTATAAAATTCATCACACTTTTGTCATTTCATTCATCTTTAATAGATTCAATACTTTTATAGAAACTAAGAAGATATATATAAGAATATTTTTCACACAAAAAAAAAGAAAAAAAAGGATTAAGAATACAAGATTGAATTATTTTATATTATATTATGATAATATTTGATCGTATAAGACATGTTTGACTAAAAATGAAACCAATATTATCATTAACAACAACTGCCATTTGTTTTGTTGTTGATTTTAATAAATTAAAAATTAAAAATTAGAAAGAGTTTTATCTTAAATTCTGATTTTAAAATATTTAGAGATTTATATTTAATAAAATAAGCTTTATATTAGAGATTATGAAAATAGTATTTGTTATTTTAATTAAAATAATAAACTGTATTACAAAATTCCATGAATTTCTACTTTCGAAATTGATATAAAGCAAGACATCCAATCAGGCAGTTGATGGAGACTTATTGGCCATAATATGTTGGGCCCCACAGATGGACAATGGAGACAACTGCTTTGAAAGGTGGGTGCAGGATAGGGTGAGTAGGGCCCAGTGACACCGACCAAACCCTAATAACGCAATTTTATACACAAATATAAAGAGGCTGTGCGTCAGATATAACGCATTCCTCCCTTAATAACAGAAAATAAAGCGCCTCCCTCTGTGTTTCTCTGCTCCATTCTACTAAAATAAAATACATCGCTGTCTGTGTAGTTTGTACGACAGCCCAAGTCCCATACCAATGTCATGTCTACTCTTTTCCATCTCCAGTGCAGCCCTCCACTCCTCTCACTGTAGCATGAACTACATCCCATTAAATTTTATTAAATGAATCACTAGTACTATTTTTAATTTATTTTTATAAAAAAAACTGTAAGATGTTCAATCTAATTTTTTAAAACTTAAATTGCTAATAAATTATTTTTGTCCTAGTTTCATCTAATCTAATTAGATTCAATTATTATTTTTTAAATGATTTATATGTTAATAGAAGAAGGGGCACTAGAGGTGTAAATAAATCAGGAAAAGAAAGTGCCCACAGAAAAGGCTATAAGACACCAATAGCTCAGTTAAGATCAACACATTCTTTCTAGACTTTCAAAATATTAGCCATTGAGATATTTTTGAAATTTCGAAGATATACGGCCCACGATGCACACTTGATAAAGCTATGTCTTGCAACTGATTTGTTGGACTCAATAGTAAGTTCGAAAATCATGATATTACGTTCTTACCACAGGTTTCATATAGTGGCGAAAAGAGAAAACTGCCACAAGGAAAAACACTTACACGAGATGGAGTGAATGTCACATAATTAGATTCAATTATTGAGTCAAATACTTTGAATTAGTTTAAATCGTGATATTGTTATATTATAAAAGGAAATTAATTGAAATTAAAAAAGATTTGAAAATCACACCGAAATTATAGATCGTAATCACAAACAATGAAAATTAACATTTCTAGTGAAAGAGAATAAGAGAAAAATAATAATTTCTTTTTTTAATTTTTTTTTGAACAGATGGAACCATTTTAAGAATTGAATAGATCTAGAGACAGGTTCACTTCCAGATAGATCAAATTATGAAGTTCTATTCAAGTTTTAAAACGCGTTGGCAATGAATAAAGCTTCTTTTACTTGTTTCTTCTCTGCGGGTCACCATAATTTGTCTTGGATTTTATTCCTTTAAAGACTTTTTTACAAAAAAAATGGTAGAGTTTTCATCAATATGTTTGGACTTCCTTTCATGGATTTATTTCCCAAAGATGGAATATTTTCTATCTTATGCATGTTAGCGTATAGAGAAGTGAAATACGACGTGTTGCTTCATTGTTTCAGTATCTTAACATGCATATAGAGAAGTGAAATACGACGTGTTGCTTCATTGTTTCAGTATCTTGCAAGGCCAGAGCCCTTAAACCAGCATAAAAAAATTGTGTGAATTAGAGTAGGAGATCTGATATGAAGGCACTAAGGGTGAATTTCTGCACTGTTAATTATTTTTTATTCCTTTCTTCAAATACATATTGATGTATTTCTATCCACAAAATAGTAAAAAAAAAAAAAAATCCTTGTTTAACACTTTTAAGGAGTATCAAATTATCAGAGCCGGAGCCGAAATGGACCCACTTGAAAAATAAGTTTGAATCTGATATTGTTCTGTATGCGTGACCTACACTAATATTATCTTAGAAAACCATGAGTTGATAATACTTTTGAGATAGAATTTATTTTCAAAAGTCAGTGGTTGAGAGAATAATACCTCAAATGTGATGTATAGTCTTTGAATTAACCAATGTGAGACATTTTCACTTCACAGTAAATTAGTTCAAAATTACATTAAAAAGCTCAGGTACGAGGGCTAGATGTATAATATATTTATTGTTTGTAGAATATTAATGTTGATTAAATATATTAATGTCAAATTAAGTTTATACTTTAAGTTGCATCCACTTTCAAATTAAATTAAGAGAAAGGTTTAAAAAATCTGAATAAGAGATGAATGTAGCCGGTAATATAATACCGTGAAATATCTGTGATTAATTTGTCCCTGGCCGAGTTGTGGGTTATACTGTATAATTTTGAGCTTTGTCCTCTTTAAATAAAATTACTAACCATAATTGAAAAAAAATGTATGTGAGAGAGAGGCCCTATGTGGAAAAGAGTGTGATTCATGGTATGACAAAAGGGCAAGTTTTTCCAAACTCTAATCAATCTTTAGGACTCTTAACACCTCTAAACATTTTTTTAGTTAGGACTTGGTAACTTGATTTTCCAAAGCACCAAACAGTTTATGCACAAGGAGGCATAGAAAATGTACTCATTTCAGGATTTGGTGACCACCAGAGCCTCATTAATGGTGAACATGAAAGATCAGATCCTGACAGGGCAGGACCAAATCTGGACCTGTCCCATTAATCACAGGTGTTGCTAGTTGGATCATGTGCAATTTTTGAAAGGGATCTATTAAAGATGTATTCGTATTTATAAATACAAATACAAAAATTATATATCAACTCATACTCTAATTCTAAATAATCTCAAACTCTTGAAACCAACTTAATCTCTAACTGAGATATTAACACAAACTGATATTGTTAATCCAATAATGATTTCAATTATCCTAACAAAGTATAGTTGTATTCATTAGAATGGATTAGAGTTTTTACTAAGTTAAGATTTAAAATTTGAGTTAATATCTGAATAAGAGATATCTTTAGATTAAAATTAAATTTAGAGTTTAAATTTTTCTGTAGTCTTTAATGAATTAAATAAATAATTAAGATTTTATAATTTTTTCTCTTTTTTATATAAAAATAAGAGTTAAATGATGGAGGAGATAATACTTATGATCAACAAGCTTATAACAATTTAGCAGCGCTGCATGTCATTAAATAATAAATAATAATAATGATAATAATAATAAGATCAGCCATTTTAATAAAGACAAAATTTATTAGGAGACACGGGGATAGAGTCAAATTATCATTTTACCCCTATCAATGTACTCCTCATCAAGTACTGGTGTACCGATAATATGTCAGTCTGCATGTATATATTCTGCATATCGGTACACCAATCCTTAATAAGCGATACACTGATATAAATAAAATAAGAATTTTACTGAATCCTATGTCTCCTAACAACTTTCTCATATTAGAATCCACGGCCTAATAATAATAATTATTTAAAAAGAGGGGAGAAAGATGATAATACGAAAGAAGTCTCTGTTCTGTTGGCTGGACTCTCAGCCACTGATTTTTCGTATTTGATGATAAGCAAAGGAGGCAAGAGCCCGACAATTAAATAGAAATGTGAGGACTAATAAGTTAATCTTATCTTTATAGATATTTCCTAAAAGCATTCTTGGAAACATTTATGATTTTATGAGATGGGTCATTTTCTATCATACTCCTACCCCTTTAAAATGGACTAATCACAACCAACATCTTACATAATTGCTGATCTTTCGTTTCTGATAAAATCTAACTTCTACCAAAATTGAGGTCCTATTTTTCTGCCAAAGTACATCATGTGTCAATTAATTCCAGATGCATGCTATTGCGAGGAAAATCACTTTTTTGTCAATATACAAACAATAATATGGAAGACAAGAAAAAAGGAGAGAGAAGAAATTAATGGAGAAAAACCAATCACAATACAAATATTTGACGTAATATTTTTTTAGTACGTCTACGAAATTCAAACTGATACACGACAGAATCGATAGTAGAACCCTGATGATCAAACTCCAGAGAACTTAACACATGCATGTCTATATATCTCAACTCTATCCAACTATAGATGGGTTTTCCATCAAAGTCACAAACTCACAATGACATTAAGAATAAGATGATCTCAGCCATTCAATTGATGAATGACTCATTTAGTGTGATAAAAGTTACGAATGACTTTGTTAATTACAATGAAAATGAAACATTGATAATAACATTAGGATGACACTGATGATGATGCTAACGAATGGTTAAAATAATAATAACTAAAGTTTGAATTCAACAAACAAATATCTATCCACTCAATTTAAATGTGGGCCGTCGCTTCATTTTGTACTGCAGTTAGGGGTCGAAATCTCGGTCGATACTGTGCGTATCAGTGAGAGGTAAAAAAATTCAGCCGATTTTTATTTTTTATTTAAAAGAAAACAAATAACGGTGTGGATCCGTTCGACATCTCAGTCGATATTTGTCCGATATGGGCGAATATCGGCCGATATTTATATTATATATTTTTTTTAAAACAGTTTTTTTTTAATTTTTTTAAATGATTTTTTTCAAAAAAAAAAGCCACCGAGATTTTTAAAGTAGAGAAAAATTTGAAAATTTGGATGAGCCGAATTTTCGACCCGTGCATGCGTATGAAGAGTCATATTCTTGAAGAGTAACAATGTTTTCCCCTCTCTCCATCCATCTCATAGCAGTCTTTATTGAAGTAGAGGTACTCTTAAATGATAGATATTTTTCAAGCTTGTTCCACCATACATTTTTTTAATGGCCATAAGAAAATATTCAGTCATTCGTCCAAGATAGTGATATACTGATGTTAATGTGCCCCAGACTACCTAAAAGAGTTAAAAGACTGTCATGCTCACTGAGAAAGAGTTCTATATCTGAAAGAACTCAGAAGGACAGTTTCTTTTCATCCTTTGCATCATTAAGAGGTAGGGTTGAGAGAACACTGATTGAAATCATTGTCACAAATGTCGAACGGCGATTGGTTATCAGGATATTTTTAAATTCTCAAAATTTTTACTAGAAATTTTATGGGAAAATATTCATAAATTATATAATATTTAAAAATAATAAAAATAGAATAAAACTAATAATAAAGAATTTACTGGCAACTTACCTGAATATTATGGCCATATTACCATTTATCGCATTTTTAACGCGATTTTATGGGGAATTTACCTGTAATTTATCGCCGCGCCGATAAAAATGCGTCTTTAACATGGTAATACTATTTTGCCAATAAAAACGTAATAAATTCAAAAATACCACCAATATTTGCGACAATGATTGAAATCAGGGGTCTTTCATTTGATCATTTTGCTACGTAGCCCAGGGTAATCAAAGCCAAGTTCATTGTTTCCACTCGTGGTGTGAGAGGAAACGACTTTTGTACCACTTATAAATAACAATATTGAAAAGAAAAACAAAAGGGAAAAATATCAATAGAGAGAATCAAACCACAACACAGATTGGATTGACAATACATCTGTGATAATAAGGTTCTACATAACCTAACACCAAGCATTTCATTGAAAAATTAAATTTTTTGTTCGAAAATAAAATATACCTATTGGTTTGAATCTCATATGTTTTCAAAGAGACATCAATTTTATTTTTCCGAGATGATTATATTTTAAAAATGATCTCATTTGTGAAGAAAATATAGTTCCTGAACAGCTTGTGTTTACTCACTGAAAATATAAGTGATTGAAAGTTTCAAACCTATCAAATTGTTTTAGCATTTTTATTTCTCATCTCACAAGAACAAGATGATTGACTTGAATGACCCTTCAAGTCAGGTATTTAAAATTTGATATCGGCCGTTATTTTTCTCTTTTTTAAATATATCAATATCAGCCGATATCAACAATATATATAGAATACATGTACTACAAATTTTACCATCATAACCTCTGTAAATTGATAGGACTACGTATCAGCCGATTGACATGTCAATTATCTGAAAGTCTGAGACTGAGGTGCAAAACTACAATTGTTCACCAAACCAGGGGCTGTATACTGGCCCAACTCAAAGATTTCTAAGGACATCCAAAACTTAAAAGTTCCATGTCTCCAGTATCATAAATAAAAGTAGGCACACTTTTCTCAATCAGACATTTGGGCTTGTGTTGAGATAAAGTGGGACATTTTAATGATCTTTTATGATATATGAAATTATAACTTAGGGTTGGAAAGTCTCAGTATTTTGATGGATTATGTCATAGCTAGGTCAAAATCTCGGCAGACCGATACGTGCCACCGATACAGCCTTATTGGTCGATACGGTTTTTTGCTCCTCTAAATATTATTTTTTATTTTTTTAAAGAAATTTATTTTTTTGCATAAAATAAAAAAAAATTCTAAACTTCGTTTCTATATAACCTTTTTATTATTTTGCAGTCATTTAGATATTTAAATATAATTCTGAAGTTACGGAATTTGAGAATTTAAAAATATTATTAAAAATCTCAAAAATTCCGAAAACATAGAAAATGAACTCTACTAATTGTATGCTAATTTTATTCTAAAGAATGATCATTTTCAGTTTTTATCAACTTTTTTTTCGAATTTTGCCTATCAAATAATCTAAAATTCAATAATAAAGTGGTGGAAAAAAATCCTGATTCAATCCCTATTCCTATCGCATAGTTCTCTGAGTCTTCTTTCCAACACCTCTGAAATCACCTTGATCGGAGTTCGTATGACAAAAGTTATGACCATTTTATCAAAAACACGCGGCATATCGTTACCAACCAATACGTATCGGCCGATACGGAATCGATACATATCGGCTAATACTTGGTGGATCCACTACGCATCAATGTGTACAGGGCGATATTTATCGGTTCCGTATCGACCGATATTTCTAACTGTGTCATAGAGTGGATCATATTCAATGATAAAAAAAATTATATTGATAGATAGATTAATATGATTGCTATTATATTGTTAAAAATGGAACTAGTGAATCATATTTACCCTTGACATACTGTAAAAAAATGGGACTGTTCAATCATGTAAACTCTTGATTTTTTTAAGGCTACAAATAAACTATTAGATAAATATTTTGATTTATAATGATTGTTCAAGGGTAAAAGTGCATCGAATAAAAATTATGAAAGATTAAATCTAAATCTTTAAAGGGAAAAATAATTTTAATTGGCTGGATTAGATGGGGCCCTTGTGCTTCGGCACCAAAACTACACAGAATGACAGATTCATAAGTAAGTTTAGGTGTTGCCGTGTTGATACGTTAGTGGGTGGACGAATAAATTATCATTTGAACTGAAACTACTAAATGGAACCCATTGAATCATTATAAGTCTTGATTTTTAAGATTAAATTCAAATCAATGAATAAATGTTTTTAACTATCAGATCAATCCCAACAGTGAGAATGCATCAAATGAATAAAAAAAATTGTTGAATATAAATTTAAAAGAGAAAATAATAATTTTAATAATTTAGATTTACCATTCACATGAAATGCCTGGACATTTGCCAGTCTTGCCCATATATACATACAGCAATGACACTATTTTATTGAAAAGAAATTATATTGGTAATAATAATTAGTAACAACGGTAACAATAGTTCAAGTTGACCTTAGGATTTTAGAGCCTAGGTCCGCTTGATACCAGCTCAAGACTGAACCAGTTTTAGTCATGAGAACTCAGCCCAATCTAATCCAGACCTGGATTGCACCTACCAGCAGAAATTTGACTCATGAGCCCTATAAATCCATATTCAAATAAGTAAAAGAAAAATTAATAAGCTGAACCCATTTTCATAGTAAATGGGCCAGACTGAACTTGGCCCATTTTTAGTCCTAGTCATGACTCATGATATTGACATACAATTCCTTCTTGTCAAAGATGATCATTGCAATGGTTACCTTGGGACTTTTTCTCTGTGTGATAATGATTGATAAGAGGTTAAGAGCTGAGAAGGATATGGCAAGAACCCCTCAAAAGCATTGGAGAAGAAGAGAGAGGACCAAATTAAAAGAAAAATAAATAAAAAGGTCAACGAATGGCTATTGTGGCAAATTTCATTTCATACTTTTCTTCACCACTTCACTTGTACATTTCCATAGATTAACCTAATGTATTGATGAGAAATGATAGTGTTATTTGTGTTTTTTTAATAATAAAAAGATATTAATCTATTTTTTTCATCAATTAAATAATGATAAATTGATAAAATCATAAATTCAATGTTTTTCATTGTAAAAACACCAACATCTTTATTATTCACCTTTCCAACTATTTAAAAAAAATTCTTAACAAGCAAAACTTTGGTTGCCAAAATGGGTAAGTCATGCTAGAAAAAGAGTGAGAGTTAAATGTATGTAAAATGATCACCCGCCCACTGGATATAGGGCTCATTAAATAGAGTGATGATGGAGTGTCCAAAGGGTCATTGTTGAATATATAATTTATAAAAAATAACATGTTTTAAAAAGACTATAAATTTTACATATTAAAAAAAAATATTTTATCGAGTTTAAAAATATGAGTTGATTAATTCAATGAAGGTAATTTTCAATCAACCATATATTCAAAAAATGAACTTCCTCACAAACTAATCGGTACTCTATTTAGTTGGGTTAACAATTTAACATTTGTATTCTAGGAGCTTTGATATATATAATACTATAATATTCAATATTTAGGTCAATGTTTGCTTTATTTTTATAAATTGGTATTAAAGTTTAAAATTGTATGAAGACCACTACATATCAAGTGATTTTTTGTTAAAATACTTTTGACGATCAATGTTAATACCAACTGATATGATATTTAGAACTTAGGTTGGAAAAGATTTAATTAGATCATGTTTCTAATATTTATGAAGAAATGTGAAATGATTTGACAAATAAAAGAGAGCAGAGATTCTTCTTACTGCATGTCTGCATCTTCAAATTTTGTTTTCTTTTAGGAATTACAAACATTTAAATTAGTTTAGGTTACAAAATTTTGCCGACTTCTAATTGAACTCGACTGGGTCAACTCTGGTTCTGTTCCTCTTCCATATTTAAAACCCTGCAATTATTGTAATCTAAGCAAAGGGCGTACCCTTTCTTACTCGAATATGGTGCTCCACTTATTACCCTTGTTTGGTAATTAAATGGTAGGAGTAAAAAATTAACTTTTTACCCATTTCCTTCCAAACAAAGGTATTCATAATATCCAGGCCAGCAGAGGTAATAATCTCGGCCGATATCCGATATATCTCATCGATATCTGCCAATATTGGTAGTTTTTGTATAAAAAAAAATAGAAGAGAGAAATTTATCGGTCAATATTGAAATTTTCACCCGTTAGCCATGGTAACTCTTGATCAAAAGTAATCCTGATTAACCCGGTGCAAAATTTACCCTCATCCAAACACAGCTTGGGTGTCATTGTCCAAGCAGTCAAATAGAAAGCTTTGGACACTTCCTTCTTGTAACAAGTAAAACCAAATTTCACTTCTCTGCTCTCTTCTTACCTTCTTCAGCAAAAGCAAATTTCACTCCTTTACTGCTCTTCCTTCCTTTTTCCTGTTCAATGCTCTGTCTATCCATAGCTCTGTCTATCCACAATAGATTTCTTTCAGAATTTCTGAGCAATGGAAATCGTCTGCAATGCCATCATTGCAAGAAGATAGTTTAGTGTAGTGGGCACATTGGAAGAAAAAGAAGGCTGTTGGTTTTCTCTTTAGTCAAAATGGTAATCAAGGTGTCTTGGCTTGAGAAAGAAGAGACGGAGAGAGTATATTATTGAGTTAAGGGCAATGAAATTATCTCACAAGACTTTTTATCGAATGAATTATAGGATCCTTAAATGAATATAAAGTTAGCATCTAAAGTTATATAATTTTGATCTTTTAAGTTTTAATGAATATAAGTTATTAATTTTTAAAAGTTCCTAATCATATGGTTTTTATTTTTATTTTTATATATTACATCTAACCATATGGGACCCATGACCCATTTAAAGAGAAATCTTAGTGTAAAGTCCAATAAAAAGAGTCTCATTAGAGTTGTTATTCATTATTTATTTGACAAATCAAATATATTAGAAGTTCCTCTCACATGAATGAATAAAAAGATAAAAACCATTTGTAATAAGTGATGCACTCGTGAGCATGATTTTGTTTGCCTTTGTATGGCAAAAGATGACTATTTTGCCTGTGACAAGCTATCACATACAGACAGTATGCAGTACAATGATTTAAGGCCACTAAACTAGAGTTAAAGCTGAGTCAGGCTCAACTATCTTCAGATGAGTCATCGTAGGTAAAAAAAAAAAGAAAAACGGCTGCTATGATGCTTAACAGTCATTACGTAAAAGAAATTTACTGACCGATACGTATTGGGTCAAGCCGCGATGGGCCGTAATTGTGTGCGTGAGTCACGCACGTGTGTGCACGGCAAAACACTGGGATTCTTGGGTTTTGGGTCGGTTCATGCAGTGTGCACGGTCGGTCCAATTGTGTTTTCTTTTTTGGAGCCCACAAGTATTAAATTTTTTTTTTTTTATATAAGTAACACTCTACACAAATCATATCATACCCTATAAAATGCATTAGTCACGTGATCTTCAGTTCTCAATCTCTCCTCCATATTTTTTTCAAATTTGGTTGTAACCTAAAAGTCTGAAACAAACACGATTTTTGGTCTTTTCGACAATTGATACCATTGAGTCTCGAGTTCCTTCGTAGACCTACTGGTAGTGAAAGTTGTTTTCACAGATTTTTCTATTATTTTTTAAAAATATTTGAAATTCTCGATTTCGTAAATTAAAAACAATATTTGAACATATAAATGACCGCTACCTAATTAAAAATTCCATATCTACGAAGTCCAGAATTTTTTTGATTTCCTGTAAAATTTTCAGAATTTTTGGAAAAAAATAAAAAAAAATGAGTGGAAACGGAAAAGTATAAACTGCCCGTATCGGCCGGCCGAATTTTTAATCCCTGGTCGATAGTCGAGAGACTCAAAAAAGTTTCCTGAAACTTAGGCGAGTCCGATCCACTTGGTGATGGATCTAGGCATTTGTTGGACTCGACGGATCCAAGTTTAGGATGTAAAATAATATGCGGTGGAGATCCAGATCTTGAGCCCAGTTTCAATGGACCTGTCAGTAAAACTACATTTATTTCTATAATATTGTTATTTACATACTTTATAATTATGTATGAGAGAATAAATGATAAATTATAATTAAATGATCAAGAAAAATCAATATATTCTCAGGTGGTAACGAGGTTAGCTCTGTTATACAACTTTTGGAGGAAAGAAATTTGAATATATCGGTGATATTTGAAAATATCACTCAAATTTTTTAAATTTAGATTTAAAATTTGACCTGCGAACATGGAGGTTTACACATTTCTCAGAATTAGTATTTGCTTTATCTCTCTAAAGAGCCTGAACATTTTCATCTTAAAAAAAGTTTCTAAATTTGACCGAAAACTTTTAGCCAATCTTTTAGATTTTTGAGGGCTAACTTGAAAATGAAAATAAATTAATCCTATGGATCTGGATATTGATCCAGGTGACTTCAACTTTTACCTAGTGATTTACTCTAGTGTTTTAAATAAAAAATACTCCCTCCATCCCATTTTAGTTATCTCATTTGAAAATTTTGTATTTTTTAAGGAACTCTCTCTATATAAGGCTAGCACTCTATGTGATCTAATCCATTTTCAACACACTTTATCCTATTCTTATATAAATGAGACAATTATTTTGGGACAATTTCAAAATCCATATAAGACAATTAATTTGGGACAGAGGAAGTAGAATTTTGTTTGGTTCAAATTAATTTGATATGAATTGGTCCGGGCTTGTGAATCCACAACTTTTACAATTATACTTGGTCCAATAGAGAGGGAGAGAAGTATGATCACATAGGATTTATTAACTCACTGGGTTAGTGGCTGAAATCATTTTTATTGCCATAGAAAGATAAATAATGAAGGACTGAATGAAATATTTGTAAAAGAAAAAAAAAATAAGGGAATTAAGATACTATGAGATGGGACCCTTGAATGTAAATGTAGGACGTCGATCATAAAAAAAAAAAAATGCATGAAATGGACGGCTGAGGTATCAGCAAGCATTTCCATCCTCAATGAAACAACTCTCTTAAATGTATTCTATTTGTCCACACCACAGTGTCCAATTCTCTGAGCCTACTTTGTTTTCGTGGTATATAATGAAATAAATACCAAAATGTGTAATGAAATAAATGACAGTATTTAAGGGAGTACTCTTAATTAGGTTCTTTGGATAAGATTTAAAAATTGGTCTATGAAATAATGTTCTATAGTTGTATTAAACTATTAATTGGCTTTGGCTACATTCTAATTCTTTTTTGAGTTGCTAGCTATCTCGTTTATGGCAATGCATGGCCAGCGCAGTCCATGTTGCATAGGGGCCCAATATAGGTTTGAGACGTTTGACAATCGTTTCTCGGTGTGATTCAACCAGCTAGAGGGCCTTTAAATGTTTTAATATCTAAAAATTTAGTAATTGAACACTTGTCTTGTAGGTTTATAGATATTTTATTGTTTCATTTCTAAAATAACTTGCATCAAATAAGTGGATAACTCAAAATCCAACCCAATCTAAATCGAATCCAAAATAGATTCGAACAGAGTAACTCATTTAATAAACAAGTAAATAATAGATTAAGATTTGGTGACCCAAAACCAACTAAGACCCGACCCATTGCTAAGCCTAATCATAACTTGATAAGCTTCTAAAATTTTGATCCCAGCGTACTCCAACCCTAGAACAGAACTAGACCAGTATTAATGATTTGGGTGAATGGAGTTTTCTTAAGACAAGAAAAAACTAGGGATTCATGAAACATCTTGCATATGTTAATAATCATGGTGCAAGGAAGGAAAAATCTTGGGTTCAAAAGTATACAGGTGTCATCATTGACCGGTTACATGTGAACCGCATAATCCTTATTAAGAAGAGGAGCACAAAATTATACAAATCAACTTCTCAACTCTAATGTTGTCCACAATAATTGCAGACAAAAATGATCCAAGTATTCTTTCTTTATTGGAAAACTTCCTTTGCAGTTAGACGATTCTCCTACATTCTTGCCAAGCTGCATGCCCAATTTGCTTCAATATACACGTGCTTTTGGTGGGAACGTTTCAATTTCATCATCCAATGTATTCATGTGAACAGGACGGTAAGTAAGCCGTACTTTCTCATTCTCCCAATAGCTGCAGAAGACGCAAATTAATGCCAGTTTCAATATGAAACCAATGTGGAAAAGAAATCCCAAAATATCAATGATCAAAAAAGAATAAGCAGAAATGTAGTTCATAGATGAGAATGAAGAAGTAAGCCAAGAACATTCAGCTACTACATGCTAATCTCATCAGCTATAATTCCTAAATAAGTAGTAGTACTTCAGAAACAAGTTACACACTGATACTATGTATCTTACAGCAAAACAAGGAGCCTAGACAAAAGCTTAGTTCATTAGACAACCTACACAACCTAAATCCATGTAATGTCTTAACACACGACGACAAAGAATTTCGAAAGGCAGTTTAGCAGCAAAAATTCAATTTCTCAAGAGGACCAGATAAACCGCAAATAACAAAGAAAACAACACGGAACTAACTAAAATTGTAAAAACTAGGACAGAGAAAAGTGTATCCAGCGAAATATTCTGAGAAAGAAGTGTTGACTTCTGCTGATAAATGGAAATCAATGGACACAAGATGAGAAGTCCATGGTTTCACAGGCAGAAAGTGAAAGAATCAACACACAGGATAATGCTGTAATCAGACTTGCTACCAAACCCAGTCCCTGACTGTAAAACAGTGAGCATCCAACCATGCTTATCTGCCCAAATACTGCTGAAGATTTTTTTAGGACTGAAGGTGGCATCTCACCCAATTAATCTTTGGAGCATGTGAAAATGTCCCAATCCACACACACCGGATAAAGCTACAGAGAGAGGCCCTTTGGAGTGGGATGTGAGTCGAACCCAAGACTCCCGCTTCCTGAGGCGGGTTCTTGATCGTCACTCCAACCCCTTCACACGTTTATTGCTAAAGATTTTTTGGCCAAGGCCAGTTGTTTTAGGCTCGAAGCAGCAAAATACGAGGCATCTTGAAGGGCATTGGCCACCTTGTACTACTACTACTTAAGACAGAATTGCAAACTATTAACTTGAAGATGGAGGTGAGAAAGATACTAACCCTAGTGTGTGTTTCATCCACTTCTCGTCATCCCTTTTCTGCAACAAAAAAATAAATTAACAAGTTATTATCTAGGAAAAAAGGAAAAGAAAAGACAAGGGAACTGATAGGGTAGTGAATCTAACAGTAAAATCTTCTCGAGCATGTGCTCCCCTGCTCTCCTTCCTGGCCTCTGCTGAATGCATAGTGATACAAGCATTAATCAAAAGGTTTTCCAGCTCAATAGTCTCTGTCAAGTCCGAATTCCTGAAAGCAGAAGTAGAAATCAGATCAGTGGAGTTCAAGATTTCTAGAAACATTTGTTGTCACAAGATTTGCTAAATCCTATGTTGTATGGACTCTTCAAAATGTATGATACTCTCAGGTCAGACACCTCTATGGGTCGGACTCTTCATGGACTCTCCAAGTTGTAAAAAATGGTATGCAAACTTTCTCCTTTTGGAACCTAACTAAAATATTAATAAGTTTGTCATTTGATTGTTTGGAGTAAAACTAGTACACTATTTTCTACTATTGTTATTTTCACACCTTATTTACATTTAAAAGAAAATTTAAATTTATTTAAATATTATGCCAGGTATGAGAAGTCTTTTATTTTGGAATTGGCCAATTCCAACACCTCACACTAGTGTTGGACCAACAAACGTACCCATGCAACATTAGAAAAATCACAATATACAATGTGTGCTTTACATTGAAAGCATGCACATAAGAGGGCCACATTATGGACCTTTTGAATAAATTGTTTCTATCTCAACCATTGAATCACACCTCATGGATAGTTAAGTTCTTTTTATCCAATGTTGCAGATTTCCACCTTGGCATATGCATCCATGTGGATATGTAGCCTCCACACACAACAGTAGCTAAATGGATAATGCATGCAGAATCAACTCACCATATCAAATTACGATCACACAATTTAACATCATGAAAGCTCTCCCATGTTTTGTCAATTAAGTGACAGCCTACAATCATATGAATTACACAGTTAATAATTGGAGTTGGAAAATACAATGCCAGGTGATGTCAGGTAGAACAAATGATAAATTTAGATAGCAGAGTAAATAGAAATGATCGAAACAATGTCCTAACATCCAAAAAAGTGGGGACAACAACTAAATATATTCAAAAGAAAAAGCAAGAGAAGTGAGACTACACGGATGAAAGTTTACCTTCTTCCAGAGTTTCCTGTGTACGAAACACAGCAGCATTATTTTGCATCACCCGCTGCATATTCAAACGGATTTTTGAAGTTGGCAGAGAACCATTTGAATTCCTCAACTTATCCAACCATGCAATAGTCTTCTCCCCAGCATCACTTTCCAGAGGTTTTTGCTTTGCACCTAAGGGGTATCAACAGTAACTAATTAAAGGTACACATGTCATACAACAGCATGTGACAATATTTCAAAAACCTGGAGAAGAACTTGCCTGGCTTCTTGATCTCTGCAACCCTATTGGCACAAGCTCGTCCAAAAACAACAATATCAAGAAGGGAATTTGCACCAAGCCTGTTGGCTCCATGAACTGATGCACATGCTGCCTCTCCAGCAGCCATTAGACCAGGAACCACTACATCAGTATCATCACCTTTTACGTGAAGTACCTGCAACACAACAGGTGCCTTAGAACTTGAAAACGTAAATATACATTGATCCAGAAACAGTGAGGATCGACTTTCACATCATGTTCTTACCTCCCCATGGTAATTGGTGGGGACACCACCCATATTGTAATGTACTGTTGGGAGAACGGGAATGGGTTCCTTAGTTACATCTACACCAGCAAAAATAGCAGCAGTTTCTGATATACCCGGAAGTCTTTCCTTCAGAACATCTGGAGGCAAGTGATTTAGATAAAGATATATGTGGTCCTTCAGTGGTCCTGTAGAAAAGAAGAAATCAAATAAATATTGGTAGAAATAAAAACTCCATGATGAAGGATTCTCTCTCCCCCTCCCCCTCCCTCTCCCTCTCCCTCCCTCTCTCAGTGAAATTTGTGCACTTATTGTTTTTAGTTATTTATGTTTGTGGGTGGGTGGGTGTATTTGTGTGTTTTGGGGTGTGTGGGTGGGGTGGGGAAGACAACAAATCCACCAACTGATAACTTGATAGACACAGTATGGCTGCATTTATATGGGATAAATAGACTCCATAGAAAACAATATCTATCAAGAGTCCTTGTGAGAGCATACCTACACCACGACCTTCGCGAATTTCCATGGTCATAGATCTTGAAACAACATCTCTTGATGCAAGATCCTTCGCAGTTGGAGCATATCGCTCCATAAATCGTTCGCCTTCACTGTTTCTAAGAATTCCACCTTCACCTCGAGATCCTATTGTACATAACAACAAATTAATGGGCGGAAAAAACCCTTTGAGCTTCAGCATTGTGTCTTTGAAGCCTCAAAAAAGTATGAGCCAAGAAGGATTAGATTATACAGTGCAAGTAACCTCATATCAATCACTTCATTTTCATAGAACATAAAATTAATAAGCATCAACAACAATAAATGTAAAGCAAGTAGAAACCTTCAGTGATGAGGCACCCAGCACCATATATACCCGTAGGGTGGAACTGCACAAACTCAAGATCCTGCATGAAGAATTTTAAATATTTATCATCTAAATATTGAATAAAATGTAACAGAAGAACTGACATAAGGCTCTAGACAATACATACAACTCAAAAAGGATTACGTCAAACAGGCCACAGCCTAAAACAACCTGAAGCTACATAAGCAAAATATGCAGTACATGTATTGTTGCTGTTACTGTTGTCGTCATCCTCATAGTTGTTCTTTGAGAAGAAAATATACAGTACACACATATAGGGGAAACCAAAATATGCATTTATCATAAAAAATAACAAAACTCATTGATTTGCCATGACAAATAAAATAAATTTAAAAATCTATTTTAAATAAAACCAAGATGAATGTATAACAAAGAATTTTTTTATATAAAGTCTTACTCTAAACAATTAACTAGATAAACTTAATTATATTATTTAGATTTCAAAAATACTAAAAGTGTAGTTTTTTGTGTGCGAAGCTACAGTAGTTTAACTTGTAATAGAAGAATTTAGCTGTGTAACATGAAACCTCAATGTCTCTCTCTCTCTCTCTCTCAAAACTAAGGTTGCCCTTTCCACATTTTTCTCTTTAATCGTATTTAATCCCTCAAAAATAAATGGCCCATAGGCTCAAATTCAATTCCATTGTTAATGAAAGGAGGTCGTTCCAGTAAAGAAAAGATAATATCCACAACTAACTTGTACTGAATTTCGAAACTTGTATGCTGCAGTTCTTGGCATCCAATTTTCAGATGTATGACACACAAACCTGAAGTGGTAACCCTGCACGTGCAACCATCGCATTTCCATCCCCAATGATAAATGGCCCATAGGCTCAAATTCAATTCCATTGTTAATGGATGGAGGTTGTTCCAGTAAAGAAAAGATAATATCCACAACTAACTTGTACTGAATTTCGAAACTTATATGCGGCAGTTCTTGGCATCCAATTTTCAGATGTATGACACACAAACCTGAAGTGGTAACCCTGCACGTGCAACCATCGCATTTCCATCCCCAGTGCATGTATGAGCTGATGTTGCAGAGAAGTATGCTCTTCCATAGCCCTGAAATCAGTTGAATTGCATGTAAGGTATAAATGGCAAATTGTTGCTTAAACACCAAGCCAACAAAGTATGCATTGTCAAAAGATGGCTACCCCCGTGGCTAAAATTGTAGAAGCAGCACGGAAACGATGAAGTGTTCCATCCTCCATATTAAGTGCAATCACCCCTTGACATGTACCTGAAACACAAATGGCAGTAGGGAAATAAACCTTTAACCTTCCCACTGAAACCATTCCATTTCCATAATATTTATAACCAACAACAATAAAAAGGTCCGATCCCAGATAGATGGGATTTTGGCTTATGATGATGATGATAGAACACCATTTTGTAACTTCCTGTTGTTCCATAAGCCAAAACAACTCCAGATCTGTTTGATGCTACAATAAGGAATCAAGGACATTGTATCATATATGGACTTTTAGGTGATCCTACCAAAGCAAGTCACAAGGATCATCAGTGAGACATTGAATATAACATTAGCACACGCAGCATTCCTTGTCAACAGAGAAAAGTTTATGTGACCAGAAACTTCTTGTCCCTTATTAAGGTAGACACGCAAAACTCTCCCTGTTTTTTGGGAGTTGCCTCATTGCGTAAATCTTTAAATCAGTCCTTGCGTGCATTTTACTATTTCATTAATATTTTTTCATCAACAGTTAAAAAAAACATTTTATTCTGTTTGTACAGACTTTGTTCCAACATACACAGTGCCAGACACCAAGAGACATGCATTGCCAAAGTTACTAATATTGTGCATATATTGGATGATACTGACAAATCTAATACTTCACAGCAAATAATGCAATTTAAGTTGAAAACAGAAAGTTGTAATTATGTCACTCATTTAGAAACAGCATCAAACAACACTCACTTTGACATCACTAGTTATTTTATTAAAAAAAAGAAGATAAAAAGACAGAAAGAAAGCAACACTGCCCAGTCCTTACTGATGTTTAGCTTATTTCCAGTCTTCAGGACCCAGTTATTCTGGATTAAGCAATGTGTAACCTCATGGTTTCTAGTGATGTAGAAGACCAACATGATTTGATTTTGGAAGACATTTGGCAGCGAATTTCAAGCCATGATGGCAACTTGAGTGATTGATATTAATCATATTTATCATAACTTTGACACTACTTGAGTGGAAATTGTATTAGATCAAATATCTAGTGAAAAAGTATATGAAGTATTTGACATACCACTACTGTCCATGATAAGATCCAGTGCAAAGTACTCGACAAAAAATTGCGTATTATGTTTCATTGCCTGACCATAAAGAGTGTGCAATAAGGCATGACCTGTCCGATCAGCAGCACATGCACAACGATAGGCCTGACCACCTACAATTGCATCACAAGGTAAACATTAGAAAACTATTTCATGTATCTCATGAAAATTACAATTACCATTTCAAAAGAAAAAAATGAATGTATGAACCTTTTCCAAAATCCAGGCTTTGACCGCCAAATGCACGTTGATATATTTTCCCATCTTCAGTTCGGGAAAAGGGTAAGCCATAATTTTCCAGCTCTATGACTGCTTTTGGTGCTTCTCTACACATGTATTGAATAGCATCTTGATCACCTAAGGAACATAAAGTACAATTTAAGAGGCCCACAAACAATTAGGTGAAAAAGAATTACTTACAGATTGGAACCATTAAAAAGACTAAACTTGAATAACATAGCCTATAAAAAATAACATTTAGAAGCTCAAGAGAACTTGAATAGGGTTAGAGACACCTTATTTCAACACTAAAAGGGAGGGCCATTTTTTACCTGATTTTTCCTTTTTCAACCCATTTTTATGGCTTAGAGAAGGACCTCTTTGGAACCTTCTTAGGGACATGGCCAAGACATCAAAGAGCATTTTCAAAAAGAAAACTAGCAGAAAACTTAAAAAACCAGGGCAGAAAATTTTAGAATTTAGAATCCTTTGGAACAGTTGGAAAGGGCATTTCTTTTTCTCAGTGTGGTTTGGGGTTTTTATTACAAGGCACTTTATTTTGAGGGCCATAGAAGGACCTCTTTGGAACCTTCTCTGGGACTTGTGGCCAAGGCATCTAACAGCATTTTCAAGAAGAAAAATTGGGAAGAAAACTAGAATTTAGAATCCCTTGAAGAATTTTTTTTCGAAGAAGTTGGAAAAGTCATTCCTTTTTTCCTTTATTTTTTTAGATATGTTTTTTTTTATTTCAAGGCATTTTATTGATTTCATAGTATGGTTTAGGAGGTTCCTCTTTAAGGCACTTCATTGACAGTTAACAGTATTGTTTTGGGCTGCCTCTACCTCATTGGTATATCCAAGAAAGATATTGTTTGAAGACAAACAAATTTAAGAATTCTCCAAAATTCTTTGTGCTAATTATGGCTTTCTTCGCCTAACACGTAATTTTTTTAGGAAATCTTACAATTCCTCCATCCTTCTCTCAAACTAATTTTGGAAAAGGTCCCAATGGCCCCTCACTGTGAAACATTTTAAACCCTCAGAAGAAATATATAATGAAAACTCTTGTAATGTCAATGATTGGAAACTTGTAGAAGTGTTCATTTCCTCCTTGCAATAAAGGTGAGTGACTGGTTTCTGTTGAGGATCCATTAACCTTCACCTAGCACATTATATACCCATTTTGAAATACTGAATAGAAATTTCATTTTTGTGAACCATGGGTAGGACTTAAAATTTTATAACCATGTAGAGTTTTTGGGACTTCAAACACCATGTAGTGTGTTTGGCAACTCTAGATCTCCAGAAAATCAGAGATTTCAATCTACGCATTTTGGCAGGCAGTAGATTAGAAGGAAATAGGTATAAAAATAGGAGATTCTGAGCTATAGAGGGGTGCCAAGTAAAAGTGAATCTCCATCCCCTTAGTCTGAATATTCAGTTAAAAACCCCGTTGGACCTTTTCCACTTTAGCAACAACTAATCTCTCCATCCCCTATAGGGATAACCAAGCAACAAGATTTTAATCTAAGTACATTTTCTCCTAATGTCCTAATTTCAAAATCTCCAATATCAGAATCAACTTGTTGCCAAACCACCAACATAAGAGAAAGAACTGCAATTACATTCAACAGTATGTAGAAAGTAAGAAATAAGTTACACTGCATAAGACAAACATGAATGCAATTTCAAAATAAGAATATTAGTACCATAATTCAATTTCAAAAGAAAACATATGTGTACCCCATTATTATCTTTTTTGAAAAGTTACCATTATTATGATTTGCATGAGCTTTTCCTTGGCCAAAATAGAGAAGATGCATAGTAAGAGAATTACCTATTTTCATAGTTACTTAAATGCCTGAGAAAAATCTTTGAACAGCCCATACAAGTCCATATTTCAAAAGCGAAGTTACTTCAGCTGAACAACTTACCTAACCAATCACTTCCTTTGACTGTATCATACATGTGCCACCTCCAATCATCTTCAGTCATATTTCCTAAAGCTGCATTTATACCACCCTGCATGGAAGCCACCAACAAAAATTAGCACACAGACAAGTCAAGAGAAACTGGTGAATAAACTTCAAAAAGGCAATACTCTAGGGTGCATCTCCAAACATAGTTGGATGCAGGAAATGCTAATCAACTAATCTCAAAAAACAGACGGAACAGATATGTAGTTCCTTGAACAAGGAATGAAAATGGAATGAAGCAGATTCCTTTCTGCTTCTAAATTAGTTTCTAAGATGTGATATTCTTCCTCAATTCTTCACAAGACAGTTGGATGCAGCAAAGGTTAATTAAACAAAACACATTCAATTTCCAAGTCTCAGTGAACAATTTCTTTGGATAAACACAAGGCATCAAATGTGCGAACTTCAAGTCTAGGAAAAAAGATAAGAACCTATTGTGGTAACCTTGGCTTCTCCTGTTTAAAGCTTGTTCAAAAAATTATATGCCTCGTTTACTTCCTTCAAGTGGTTGAATTTATAGAGATTTCACTCCCAATGTTAATGTGCCGTACTTATATTCCTTTCACTATTTAAGTGGGAAGAAGGGGAAATTAAATAGAGGGGCTACAATTAGGCATCTACAAATTTACAAAGCAATAGAATTCAACCCATGATCTGAACTCCCTATTCTATTTCATCTCAATTTCAGAAATTTCTCCACTCAAATCAGGACTTTTTAATGGACCAAAAAGAATATTTTGATGTTTGATGCCGATGCTCAATATGCACACAAGCTACCAATATTGAAGTGGCACACATGCACCCCAATCTAAATCATGGCCCCTACTGTGGATGGAACATGATCACAAAAATTCACATGGAAATCTAATGAGAATGTGAAGCTCCAGTAAATTTTCCAGTGATCAAAATCAAAGTAGGACAAGTAGCTTCCATGGATTGCATGCCAATCAGATTGATGTATCTATTCTCATCCCATGGCAATTGTTATCAACAAGTTAATTCTGCCACCACATTCGTAGGGCACAAATCAAAATTCAGAAGGTTAAGATCATTTGAACAAGAGACACAATGAACTGTTTTTCCCTGGCTGGTCCAACCTCCAGCAAATGAACCCTATGAACGAATACAATCCAATTTGAGTATGGTGCATGTGAACCAGCTAACCAAAAACCGCTCTCAGGTTGGATACCCTTAAACATCACCAAATGAATGATCTTCAATATTCAATCACAATTGACCAGATGAACAACTAAAATGAAGTTTGTCTGAGATAAAAAGTCAATAACATAATACCAACACAACATTATCATCAAAATCTCAATTCATCTAATTTGAGTTGGCTCAAAAATAGATGTTCGTCAATCAATGGTATATTAAGACTGGCAGTAGAATAGAATTAGTTAACAGGGCATAGCATATAGCTATTAGAATATTCATCAGGGTTTGTTTTGCATCCCAGAACCCTAGTGGGACAGAGGCAATAAATTCGTAGAGACATGAGGATTTTTTATTTAACAACACAGACCACAGAATTCTTCATACTTCAAATCCCACCAAACAATGCGAGACTATCAAATAGGGCATTGTTTTCATTTCCTCTAATTCTATTTTGGGTATCTGCATTGTGAAGTGATTTTGGGGCATATTTGTCACATCACCAGACTCCTAATAGACAGTGATTTTCTAACAGAGACAACTAAAGAAGCTGAATCCCATCTACAAATAAAGCAATAAATCGCAATACCTGAGCCGCAACCGTGTGAGATCGAGTAGGAAAGAGCTTGGTAATACAGGCCGTATTGAATCCATGTTCAGAAAGGCCGATAGCAGCTCTCAGCCCTGCGCCACCTGCTCCGACCACAACAGCATCGTACGTGTGATCCACAACAGTGTAAGACGAGCGACCTCCTACCTGCAACCAAATCCAAGTGATCGGATTTCAATCCAAAGGACTCTATTTGAATAAAGTGATAAGATATTTAAAAAGTAGAGTGGAAAGGAAAGTACTTCCATTCCATAGAAAATAACCAATTTTTGCTTCCACTTACAAGCAAAAGTTATTTTCTTATTTTCAAAGTATTTTTATCAAATGCAAACAGAGGAAAAAGAGATCTGCGGAAGATTTAAATGGGAAAAAAGAGAGAAAAATTACAGAATCGGTGGAGAAGAATCTGGGAACAGAAGGTTGGTTTCCGATCGGAATCGTTTTTGAAGAGTAAAGGCGAAAGCCGCGAGGAATGCAGCGCCACATCTTCCTCTCTTTCGATTGTGGCCGAACTTCGAAGCAGGAGTACAGAAGATAAAAAGAGGGAAAAGAGCTGCGAAACTGATCGAGGTGGAAGAAGCTCCTGGTGTATTTATATATGACGTGGAGACAGCAAAAACGCCCTTCAACTTTTATAAATTTACTAAAATGCCAGATAATGGGAAAATTGCTAAAATGAGGAAGAAGAAGAATACTAAATTGCATCATCGGTGAACTTTTGCATTTAAATTTCTGCTTCAGATAAAAAAATAAAAATATATAATTTAAAAAATAATACAAACATTGTATTTTTTTTTATAACAACTAACAAGTGACATTATCATATCTTTTCATAACTCTTATTATTAAAAATAGATAAAAATACAAACCTTGAGTCACTTATTATCATAAATATATAGTTCACCATAACTATTTCATAATTAGCAAGCTCTTTTAATTGTGTTATTAATTATAGTTTTCGGAAAAAAATTAAAATTAGGATAAGGTACGATCAGTCACAAGATTGTACTTTATATTATTTTATTTAAAAAAAATTCTCACTTCAAAATTTAACTATTAAAGATTAAAAATGGACTTATAAAGTCATAATCTACTATTCATAAAAATTTCATCTTAAAATATAATTTTTAGACACTTGATGTTAATAATTAAAAGAAAAACCTTCACCATTCTGTAGTAGTATAGATTATTCAGCTCAAGTTGAGTTATTTAATTTTAATTTTTATAATATTTCACAAAATCCAATTATTGCTATTAAACAAGTCTATCTGCACCCAACCAATTTGTTAAATGTATAGTCAAACTTACCAATCCATAGTCCTATTTTTTCTAAATCAGTTTTGAACAGATTAGTGGGTGTTCATAAAAAATAATCAAACTGAAATAACTAGAGTCTCTTCCCTTCTCATCTTAGAATGGATGGTAAAAAAATAATTTGTAGGTTAATCTACTCTATTAAATTCTGAAGTCTAAATATTGGTTGATACAAATTCTTCTTGGTCAATACATATCATTCTTTTAGTTATCCGATGCACTTTGCCCGATATATAGTGTTAACAGTAGATTCATCATCAATATTAAATTGAGAAATTGTCAAGACAATTTTGTATACCACTGGTACTATATTTTTATTTTTTAGTAAAATACAGTTTTAAGTCGATTCGATCGTGTATTATCGATATCTACATATGAACCTCTAATTAAATATCAATATGGCACATGGAGCAAGCCACCCCCAAGTGGACTAAAAACTTTTCTTAGGTCAATGTACTTGGGTGAGCCCATGATCCAAATGGCTAACCGCGTAACCTGAGCAGGCTTATATCAAACACAGTAGATTTTATATCAATGTCCATATAACATTGCTCTTTTGTATATGATTTAGTATTATACCTGTTACATATGAATTTGAGACTATCAGTTGAGTTCTTTTACTCGAATAAAAAAACTTAATAAAATTTGTTTACCAGTTTAGTTCAAAATTTTATTAAAGTCGAGTCAATTCAGAATGACTCGTCTAAGTTTTTTTCAGGTTTTAAATTATACTGTACAAAAGTGCAAAGAGGAAAAAATAAAAAAAAATAAAAATTGAGATAAATTAAAGAGAGTACCGTTATTTAGCAAATTTTGAGAAAAAGAGAGGCACAGGGGTTAGGCGGAGCAAGTGGATGTGACTTACTTGAGAGAATAGGACTCTTTCGGGAGCTAGTGGTCACAGCGACGGCCACGACCGCCTTTAATCGTCGTGGCAGAAGATACGCAGCGCGGCACTTCTCTAACCAAAATATCTGTCTCAACTCTTTTCTAAGTCTCTTACCTCTTTCTACTTAAGATTCTTACAACAAGAATTCAAGAAACAATGGCGGTGCGGCTTGGGTGTTTATGAGTAAACTTGAGCCGTTGATGTGGTGGTCCACGATATGTCACAAATTTTGTTTTTGAGATATTAACTGCGATTAATAATATTGAAATATTTTTAAATTTGTAGGTTTTTATCGAAGAATTAATAGAAAAATCTCATAGAAAATATAATATTTAAAATAACAAATAAAAAATTAATAAGAAATTCACTGAAAATATATTGGGATATTATCACAATATTAACATTTATCATGTTTTTAATGTGATTTTATCAGAAATTTACTACTGTTTTGAAAAATGCACATTATTAACATGGTAATAATATTTTTCCAATAAATATAATAAATTTAAAAATATCACCTATATTTGTAACTTTGGCCCATAAAAAGAAGAGACGATGTGTATCGATTTTTCCACCTGGGAACTGGGAACTGGGAACCATTGGGCCATTGGGCTTCTCATTTGGGTGACTACCTGAGAAGTGATGGGCCAATAATTGGGCCAGTAAATGTTCATGGTGAAATGGGCCATGTTAGAAGAAGTATCTGATCCGCAGATCCACTACGCAAATTATGTTTCTTGGTTGTTTGGGATTGTTAAACAAATGACAAACTATGCCATTTGAGAAGACATGAGTTAATCTATGGGATTTCTAAATTTGCCTGAACGTCGGCATGCCAAAGCCCAATGGGCTTTTTTTTTTATTTAAGAAAAATTTGAAACTACAACAAAAAAAGGCCCGAAATGCACGCCAAGGCCAATCTTATATTCTTATCTCAAATCTTAAAACATTCACAGTCAAGCAAATCAAGCATAACAATGCATTTCCACATGAACAACAAATGCTACCAGCATTCTCGAATGCATAATTCTATAATTGCATATACGGACTGGTTCAAGGAAACTTATGTCAATTTAGTATTTACACATTCGTAACTCGTGATGTTTTCGGAGAATAAACCCAAAGAGGTTGGAGTGATGGTCAGACACCCACTTAAAAAAGCAGAGTCCTGACTTCGATTCCTACTCTATCATAAAGGGTCATTCCCCGTTACCTAGTGTATATGGGTAGAGAGACTTACACATGTCCCGAAGATTAGTCATGTGCTCTAAGAGGCCTAAACACCTTAAGTCATAAAAGAAATGTTTTCGTAGAATGTTTAAGCTTTTGAGCAGCAAGGCTACCATTATTCAACAAAATGTTTGTTACTGTTGCCAGGGCAGCACATAAGAAATGTTTCTCCAGATCTTAGAAATTTTGAGCAGCTGGGAAACCTTTGTCAACAATGGAGATGCTTGTTAAATGTTAGTGCAACATGAGAAGCAGATAAGAAATGTTTTTACCAAATCCTAGACAACTGGGGCAGCAAAGGGGAACCTTTTTTTATTATTTGCAATAGAAATGAGTTCTCATGCAACAAGAGCAGCAAATTAATGTAGGGAAGATTACAGAGAGTGGTTCTTCGTCGTTGGTAAGAGAAACCTTACATAGGAATCTGTCCAAGTTTAATCAATTCTAGATTAGCAGTGTTGTAGTACAGTATTTTTTCTAAGATTCCTTCTAACTATTCACACATTGCCATTTGTGTCCTTGTTTGATTACTGACAATACAATGTTTGTATCTCTTTCGTTGTTCTGCATTTGTAGGATACTTTGACTAAGGAATTTGATTAGCATATCACCATTAATCACATGCTGTGAATACATTTGCCACTAAAACTTCCACTATCATTATAAAAGCACTCTGCTTTTAAATTTATGGGTGGATCTTTATTCCTCAGTTATTTGTATTTCTTAGTCCTCTAACTAATCATCTTCTGTATAAATGTTGATAAGAAGATCTGTGACTAACATGGAACAACTTTCATCATATTTTTAATTGTCTTTCACACGTTTTTGCTTGGTATCATAGCTCAGTTCATGTTTCTTCTATCTGTCTTCATCATTTGGTTTTGCTATCATACTATAACAGATCAACTACGTGAGTCAGTGAATCTGACATGAATTGATTCTATGTCAGTTGATTGTGGATGTCACGTTGTTCGACTGTGTAGCCAACCATGATAAATGATCATAATTTCTCTCTCAATCATTATGAATCCACATTACATCAAATCCAGTAACTCGTTGTGTGTAAAATCCATGGAAACAGTTGTCAGTTATCGGCTCCATGATATAGATACAAGAAAAATAGAAGATGCAATACATGAAATGGTTGAAGCTCAAGAACTCAAGAAATTCGTGCAAGAGATTAGTTTGGTAAATCAAAGGAGTAGAAATAAGGGCATTTAGGATTTACAAGCGACTATCGAGGAGATCATGATGATGATGAAGAAGAAATAGATAACAATTTTCACAATTTCTATAGTATGCCTAGATTCATTTTCTCAAAAGGGACCCATGCCTAGATTCATTTTCTCAAAAGGGAGGGTCCGCATGATCTTACACACCATGACTACTGACAAGTGATTTCCTAGCAATCACAAATTGTCTAGGAAGCTAATTTTTTTATTTTTATAGAAAATGTTGAAATAAGTATGAAATCTTGAAGTATCTGTTAGTATAGTCTCACATCGTCTGAGTATCTTCAAAATGTGCGAAGTGTATAAATACATGGATACCCTCTCTTTGATAGCCGGTTTTCAAGGGTGAGTTCTACTCATGGGTTTTAATATGGTATCAGAGCAAGTGTACCAAAGGGATGCGTCTGGTTCATGTCTCCAACCCTTCATGGAGGGGGAGATCCGAGTTTCTCCAGTCCTGGCGCTAAGGGGGAGTATCAGCATAGTCTCACATCGCCTAAGTACCTTCGGGATGTGCGGTATATAAACACATGGGCACTTCTCCTTGATAGTCAGTTTTCAAAGATGAATTCTAGTTATGGATTTTAACGTATGAACCTCAAGACTCTAACATAACTGAATGAGCATGAAATAATAAATGGTTTGCTAGTCTATATAAATGAAGGGTTTAAGCCAGTGTTATCAGAATCGGACGGAACCGCGGTTGAACCGGTGGTTCAGCCGCGACCGCGGGATCTGTGGTTCGGTCCAAGTAAAAAATCGGCTCTGGGTCAAAACCGCATAAAATCGGTCAGACCTGCGCTTTTATGAGGTTTTGACACAAAAACTGCGAACCTCTATCCTCGGTTCAAAAAATTAAATTTTTCCATGTATATTTGAAATATAAATGTTTATTACTATTTCTATCTCATATATTTCACCGTTTTGGTATATTACTCAGAGTTTGAATGTTATTTTTAATATTTATATTAATGTTATTGGTAAAATATGTCTTATTTAATATTATATATAATATTTATATGATTTTAATACTTGACCGGCTTTGACCATGGTCGAACCCGGTTGAACCCTAACCTCTTCGAAGACGGTTCGGTTCTGATAACATTGGTTTAAGCTGGTATCTGATACAGCTAGCCTGCTGCAAAAACTTGAAAATTTTTTTTTTCTTTATTTTGGGTAGAAAGAAACTTAATATTTTAGATCTTCATTTTTAAGTTAAGACAGAGATTTCATTAGAGAAATTAGGAGGGATGACAAGAGATCATTGCAGTGTCTGTAGTGATGCTGCATGATTTATACTAAAAAAAAATCTCTTTTTCTTCTTCTCCGAGCAACGGATCCGACGGCCCCATTTCCACATAGCTTGAGCTTTCTCTGAAAAATGGCCAAGATATTCAAAGGAACCAAGATTTTAGATGACCAATTACCCATTTTCAAGATCCTAATGGTCAATTGAAGTTCATCCAAGCCTCCCATCGAGATGCATAAAGAAATGGTTGGAGAATCAAGGACCTAATTTCTTGACCAGTTTGCTTGACAACCAAGTAGAGACCTTCACAATCAGCATAGTCTATAAACAAAATTGGGACTTTCGGAGTTAGTCGATCAGTCTCTTGAGGGGTCCAGTCATGGTCACTTTTCTTGCCGTTAATGACCATTTTACAGTTTCACACCTTTCACTTCAGTTCGGCACTCCGGCCACCATATTCTCATTTCAAGTCGGATTTATATGCGCTTGAAGGTAAATAACTACACTTCAAATCTTCAAGGGCTAAAATGGTTGGTAAATGAAATCATATCTGCATTATAGTCTTTGATCAATTTGTGAACTTCAAGAGCAATTTAACAGTTTTGAAGTTGCATTTGGAACTAATCCCAAATGCCCATCAAGGGGTAGTACTCCTACACTCCAGTGTTTCAAAACTTGAACTCAAGTTTCTCTGGACCAGGTCTCGTTGTGTTGAATGTTGCATCCTAATAAGATCCTTTAAAAGAATTTCAAACACCTCAGTTCAAATGACAAAATTTTCCAAAAAGGCTGGTCTTGCCGACACGGGTCCACCCTTGGGTCCCACATTTCGTTTCATGATCCAAGGGGGATTGAGGCTCCCAGGACTTTGGTTTCAATGTTTTCACTGGAATACAATAGGTTACAGAGTGTTTTGGCTGAACTCAACTCAGTTTCAGTTTCTAGAGTATAGAAGCAAGCGGCACCGAGTTGACCCAACCCAATGACTAAAATTGGGTAATGGTCTTAGGTTTTTTTATGGGAAAGAGAGAGCGAAGCAATTGCCATCTCTTTTTGCACTATTTATTGATGTATTCATTTTCCATTTAACTTGAGTCATTAGATTAACCTCCATTTCAAGTAATCCATCTGCAAGTTAGATCGCCCACCATAGGCCATAGCTGCAAGACGTTTACATTCAACCCAACATTATAAAATATCTCAAATTCATTGGTACACAGCAATACAACCCCCATTCATCATCTAACACCTAATTTGATAGAGATTTCAAGTAACCAAGGGACCACATAAGATGGAATACAAACTATAGTTGACCATATTAGTTGCAAGAAACCCCTCGCTCATTTTCTTGCCTTGCCCTGATCCAACCCACAAGTTTGCTAACTACGTATTGTCTGCTCTCTACACCCAAAGAAGCATTACCACAAGAATACCCTGAATCTTTCTCCTCCACACCTGTGGAACAACAAAACAGGGTTTCTTTAAAAGCTCCAACTACACCACCAGTATTTTTTCTCCTTATTAAATGTTCGGATCTAACTCATTCTACACCTTTAAGTACAGCATCATTTATTCATATCAATATTCCAATGCTCGATTGCCTTAGTTCTTTCCCATTTGCAATCTTCTAACTTCCAGATCCAGGATAAGTACAAGTACCGTAACCTGCAAGAAAAAAAAAAAGAGAAAGCAAGTGAAACAAGTTAGGTAGGAAATGTAGGAGCTTTTTTTGTATACAGGCACAAGCACTGGTCCCTGTTTTTGAACAATCACATCTACATTTAACAAGTGACAAGCGAAAATTCTAAAAAGTCCTTCCCGGATTACATTAGAAGGGACCACACATGGGACCCCCAGAAGTATGCCAGTGGCAGCATCAGCTCAATATGTGATTCTATTGCACTTGTAGTCTACCTTATAGGCTAAATTAGCAGGGTGATCCATTTTCATGCAAATGAGGTACGACTCAGTTCTTGTCAAGAATGATCGTTTGACCCATCACTAATAAGGGAAAAGGTTAGATCCAACAATTTGCACCTATGTAAGGTGAGTTTGGGCCCAAGTTTCAGAGCACTTGACTCAAATATCTTCATTTCTGACGGGTTATCTAGAACTTTTACGATTGCCTTGAATATCAAGTAGATTTCAAAAATGTGATGAAATTCATCCATCAGATCATCTACATTACATTAGAGTTTTCAGACGAATATGGAAAAAAATAAGATATGCATGCGTTGACATACTGGGGTTTGAAGATGCGATCATCGCTGTTTGCTTGAAATCGCAATTCCATGGGTTCCTCCCTGCAGTTTGGTAGAGGAGATTCATGGCATAGGTAGCATGTGATGCTACAGTGTTTGGCATGTAGCATGCGCCACCTTGTTGGATTGGTCCACAGTCAATGCCTTGGCCACAGGCATAATCAAGATTTTCCTGCAGTTGAGTGTCGGAGACGCCGGCTTTAGGCACACACCAACCTATCATTTTACCTGCTGCTGGTGACGGGTTCACCGGAGTAGCCTGAGAACCATGTCACCAATCAAGATCAAAACAATGACAGAAAATGACACTAATAAATAATAAGTTCTTGCACAAACTGTAGAAAGGAATTGATGGCAACCATGCAGAAATGATTGGACCTCCCAATGAATGAATGGTGGCCCCTGGACTCCCATTGAAGAAAAGGTGTAAGTTTAGGTAAGTGTGCCAGCCAAGAAATGCATGGGCCCCAGCTGAATAGCCAATGAAATTGAGAAGGGAACCCGGCCCATTATCAAGATTCAGTTTTAGTTGACAAATTAACTGTCAAGTTTCACAAAATGGTTATTCTGATGCCAATCCATTTTAATGTTAAAATAAATGGAGAATACAGACAGAAGAATCAATTTGTTTATCATTGTAATATGTTATAATTTCCTCTTATTTTTACGATCTGGTAAATAAACCATGCACTAAATAATTTGTATCACACAGAAAATAAAAACTCATTTTTCACAATAAACAGAAGAATTTTCTACTTCTCTAATTTTGGGAAAAATAACTATTAAGATAAATGGATTGAGCAATGTAAAACATAGACAATTAACTTACGGTTGGGTGAAAAAGTAAGACTTAGAATCGAATCCTCGATAGATGGAAAAATGGCATTGATAATGATGATGAATAAAATAAAAATGAATGGACATCCTTAAGTTGAGGGATTTGTGGAAAGATTTCAACGGGCTTGGAGTCTTGAAAAGGAGCTTACTGGTTATTTAGTGAAAGAGATACACCAAAGCAAATTTACTCATTTAGTATCAATCCTTTCAAAAATTTAACTTCAATTACCTTTCCAAAAAAGGAAAATTTACTTCAATTGCTAAGAAGTATAAAATAGATCCATAAGAAGGGAAAATAGAGGGAAAGAGAAAGCTCCATCTATTAAAGTGGGAAGAGGTAGAGAAGGTGGATTAACTCTAAGAAGAGGTACTGAAAATTTGGACCCTTCTGTTTAAGTGTCATGCAGATTCGATTATATAGAAAAAATCACTACAAAACAAATTGGGAGCCCAAAAAGGTTGAAGAGCAAGTAGATTACAAGTGGTAATAAAAAAATGCTCGTAGCATGAACCGTGCTACATGTTCTTATCATGTGGAAGTCTAAAGCTTGCCCATGAGTGATTAAGACAGGAGGATAAAAAGGTTTTTTTGTTATTGTTGTTGGTGATGGTGGTGGTGGGTGGGGGTGTGGCGGGGTTTAATTTCCCTATGTAAAAACTCTTTCCTCTTATTTGATTGCCACTGTAGAGAAAAGTTCAGATCAATTTCTCAAAACCTTCACCAAGAGTTAATGTATTCTCTCTCTATGCAGATTACTGTCAGCTCTTCTTCTCCTCATCACTTGTGTTTCTCTCTCTCTACTTTCTCCATTAAATGCCAAACATGAGTTAAGTGAGAAATGTAATTTCTTCACCTTCAAATTTCACCTCTTTTTGCACAAAGCAAGAAATCCCACTTTTTTTTTCCCCCACATCCAAACATCATCTTTGATCCTAAGTGAAATATAATATCCTTTCTTTTATCCCTTGCAGGGATGTGACTTTCAAAATATTGAAAAATAGAGTTATCTGGCAGTTTCTTGGTGAAGTCATTCTTGAGGCCTTCCCTTGAATTAGGAGCGACGTAGTATTTGCTTCTTTGGTGTGGAACTTTACTGCCATACTGAGAACAGAGGCATTCTTCCTGTTTGTGGTTGCAAATAAAGACTTCAAGCCTTCTAAAAGTGGTAACATTCGACTGTTTCTTAAACCTTATGTATAGAATCAGTATTGAATCAATGAACTATCTCCTTAACATTACGTGGTCCAGAAGATTTGGTCTCATTTTCTGTAGATGTAGAATAGGTAGCCTCATTTTCACGATATCTTTTTTTTCCTGAATGATTTCATTGTCACCAAATCTTTGGCAGAGATTATTGTGTGGAAAAAAGAGATCTTTAGCAAAGGAGGTAGATACCATTGATAATTCTTCCTGTGGCAAATTTATAGATTATTTGGAAGGAAAGAAATGAAGGTTTACAAGAACAGAGATTGTGTTTCTATTGGCTGAAAAGATCAAGAAGAAAAATGCACAATGGGTGCTATCAAGGAAAATCTCGTAGCAGTTGTATTTCCAACTTTAGCAATTGGAGTGCTATAGTGCTTGGAGGAAGTAAAAAGAGATAGGAAAGACCTTAGGTCTGCACCTCCAGGTATAGGATATAAATTTAACGTGGATGGTTCTACGAAAGGTATTTGGGGGTCCATTTTAGGTCTGATGTGCATTTAGGAGTTGAACAAGGTTGGGAAGATTGGTAACATACTAGTGAAGCTTTGAAAATTTTGTTAAAAAAAAAAACCCTTCTAGAGAGCTTATCATGGAAGGTAACTCATCAAGTGCTGTTGCTTCAACAATTGGGGAAATCCAAGAAACTTGAAGCTTGAATCATTTTACAGAATCATATTGCAACGCTTCTCATTCTGTTTACTCTCCTTACTGGCTGGTAGGAAGCAAATAGAACAACTGATCCCAGCTAAACAGGACAGATTTAGAGATTCATTGTCGGATTCTCTTGATTTTCACAGTTGTTTGGTTGCAAAACTTTCTGTAACTAGGTTTTGCATCAAATACTTATGTTTCTTTAATAAACATTAGTTTCCATTACTTAACTCATGTATATATACTGAAAAATGTATCTAACAATATCAGTTTTGTTACTGAAAAAATACATACATGCAATTGTCGAATTTATCAAGGTACATACAGATAAGAGATTGGCAATCACCCCATGGTAACAATTCGTCAAATCTAAATATAAAAAACAACTTCAGATTGATGGGATAAATGGCTTAGATCATGGTGATGATGATCAAGGTACCTACAAAAGTGGCACATTGCCAATGCTATACATGAAGTTAAATTGAATCATGTGTGCCCATGACAGTACAAAAGTCCAACTTCTTCTAGCAATGCATCAGGTTACTTGAATTGAACCAACAATCCAGACCATTCATTCAGTGCAGCCATCATGGTAGACCAATGATAAAAGTAAGGCAGCAAAATGAGAAGAAAAGGGCAGAAAAACATTGATTTTTTGTTCTCTTATTTACCTGACTGCTCTTGGAAAGGCCAATATCGTAAGTCACGGTTAGATCAGGCTTGAAAAGTCCAAAGGACCGTTCAGAGGTTGGTCCTGGCTTCAAATTTTCGTCATAGAGTGCAAAGAGGTATGTATCAACTGATTTTCCAGGCATCAATGGCGTCCCAACCATTGACCGTAAGTGTGCAACTAGATTACCATTATACGCTTTTGCATTCTCAATGCTAACACCAACCTCATTGCTATCCCCTTTGTATGGCCAGCCTGTCTCTGCAATAACAATCTCAATATCCTTGAAGCCCATTGCATTTAAGGCAGTTCGAATGGCATCCACCTGCATCAAAGATTGTTAGTAGGCTGCATTGACAAGTGGAATTTTACTCCCAGTCCATCTTCACTTGAGATGATGTAAGCTTTTTAGGGTCCTCATTGGAGGGGAAAAACCAAGAAAGGAAGAATGGCATGGGGGCTCTCATTTTGCCAGAGAATTCATGCATTTAGCATTTGGTTGGAAAGTTAAAGTGAGCTCCATCCACTTGATTTATGTTTGTGTGAAGATTTTAGGCTGTTAGGAATATCTGACTTTATTGGGCTAGGATAATTCATGGTACAGCCATCACTATGAAAAAGAGAGATCTCATCGAGGTTTGCAACACCACGAAGAGCTCCATTACCCACCATCCAGACTATTTTAATGTCAAAAGTTAAAAGATCCTGGGCCCATATAAATGGCCTAGTATTAGCTTTCAAAAGAAAACTAGGGAAAAAAAAAATAAGGCCAAAGGTCAGATACTAGCTTTTTGATGGTCCAGAATTCTTTAGCAGAATTACAATTTTGTGGAATTAGAGGCTATACGTAATTATGAAATCCAGAATTCTAGATCCATGCCTCCACTAGGGACGTATTTGACAATAATTGTCATTTCTAGCAGGAAAAAAAATTGTCTCCTATGACCAAGGTGTGTAGCATAAAGATCTAAAAGGGATTAGAGTTGTATTTTTCTAAAAGTGATCATACGAGATGCATATGGATGGAAAATATTGTACTGAAAATGGATTTCCACCCATCCCCATTGGAGAATGAAATCCAAGCACATTGCCGAAAATTAATGGACACTTCAACCAACTTGGTAGGAAAATATAGTTGAATCTCTAATTCTCAATTTTCAAGATTTGCAAGTTTGCTAATTCTGAAATTTGATGAATGCATACACTTGCTATTTATATTTGGTTGGTATTAGAATTATTAGGTGGGCCCTGCCATTCAAAAAATCTAAGCTTGGGATTTCAAAATAACACTTATAGAATTGGAATTATGTGGGATCTCATAATTGTAAAACTCCGTTTCACCAAACATGGAAATACAAAGGTGTGCATGGCATAGAGAATGGTGGGAAGAAAAGGAGTTCAACCACCATTCTTGCTACTGAAAGAACCTGAGAGTTTTGCAGACATTCATAGAATTACAACTCCACCTAAGTATTTCATGCTATCAAACCACCCCTTTGTGATATTCGGCCTTGAAATAATGGAAAGCTATTTTCCAATTAGCGATGGCCTTCTAATTACCAATCTGTAGAATGGATTTGACGGTGGAATGCAAATTATGAGGAATCCCAAGCTATATGCAGGTATAAATTCCAGCAAAACTTACGGAACTCCAATTCCATGTCCCTAAAAGGGGGAAAAAAAAACCCTCTATGCAGAGGTGAACAAGAAGTGTCTCCACTTGAATGAGAAGGCTTTACAAAAAGGCTATTTGTATTTTGTATATTAATTAAAAGTGAATCATTGTAGCCTTCACATTAGAATGATGCACATATTTTTTTATTTTTCTCAACGGATATTTATCCTGATTTTAGAAAGGAACCCCTACCCATAATAGCAATACATACCTGGGCGTCGAACATGTTCATATAGGTGATCCCGGAACTGGCGTCCAACCTCCCCTGATTGGGCTGGAAGAGGCAGAAAGCAAGTGTTTCGGGTCTTGGGTCGCTACGGTAGGCGAAAAATGGGTATGGATTGATGGCAAAGGGAGATCCATTCTGCTGAAGAAAGCCCAGCATCTGCCTCATGGGATCAGCAAAGGCCGGGTCGAAGCTCCCGGAAGAAGGTGGGTCGGACTGGTGGAGCACGGCCATGGAATGGACGGTGGAGACCTTGATCTTGCCTCCTAGGGATGAGGCCACCAGAGCATTTTGGAGGTTCTGCATAGCCGGGTAGATCTGGGACATTAGCCCAGGATCGTTGGATGTGAGGACCTCGTTTCCAACGGTGATGAGGGCGATGTTGCTGGCCGGGTAGAAAGGGAGCACGTTCGTCGCCACCCATTGACTTGCGACTGCTGGATCGGAGGCTAAGGAGGGGATCTCACCGTTCGATGATCCGATCACGATGGAGATGCCCGTGTTCGCCAGGGCCTTGATGATGCCCGGGTCCGCGCCGTACAGCCTCACCGTTTCGATGGTGGTCGACTGGAGAAGCTTCGCAGTTTCAGACGGTGACGGCAGGTTGTCTGCAACTTGCCCGTAGTTCACACCAATGAACGGCTGCGAGTCTGCAACAAGAGAAGGGGTTCCCGCGTGAGTCCGAGTCGAATCGGTGACTCAGCCAACCGAGAGTCGACATTAGGAATGACTCGTCGGAAATGGACCCAGATTTGTTTGGAAAACAAGGAGGGGCTTGACTTTGGAGGGAAAACTCATTTGCAAGGTTAAGTGGTTAACTATCTAATTAATCACTAGATTAAATCAGTAGCGATCTTCCAAAAATTGAAATATCATGCAAGTAAAAATAATTAATTTTAAAAATATCACCTCATTCTACAGCCTCTTGGGGTTTAATTTTAATCATGATTTAAATACTTACACCTTGAAATATAATTTTCATGAGTCTCTCAACTGGAAACTTTCTATGACTTATTCCCTTTTTCAACTTAAGTTCATTTAATTACATTAATTATTTTTAATTATAAATAACAAGTCTAATAACTATATCAACATGAACCAAAGGAAATTTTAAAATCTTCAAAACTCAACTTATTTCCACATGTTAATAAGTAATTTTTACCTATTTTAGTCCAACAATTATACAAGTCATGCAATATCTAATCTAATATAGGTTTCACTCACAAACATTGTAGCTGTGTTTGAATTAAATTTTAAAATAGAAGACTTTTTAAGAGTGGGATAACTTTTATCAATCTTTTCAAAAAGAGAAAAAAATTAGAAAAGAAGGTAAAAGTGTAATTAATGACAATGTTTAAAAATCTATTCATAGATCAAATCATGTTAAGAGAAAGTTGAATTAATTCAATCCTGGTTAAAACGGGTCAAACTTGATCAAACTTGAGATAATAAGATGATGATATAAATAATAGTAATTAATTAATTAATAAATCAATTAATAATAAATTAAAATATAAGAAAATATCAAATGTCAAATACAAAAGCACATAAAATATAAAATATTAATAATTACATTTCTACAATGTTTTGTTTGTAGTAATTACAATTATAAATAACAAAATAATCTTACAAATCAACATAATAAGTTTCTGGAATATCCCGCTCTAAAAGGGGTCTATAATATGGAGCATGTCTATAGAAAAAAAAAGTCTTACATTGCCACTTTCATTAAAAATTCTCTAGTATATAAGTGATAGCTTTCCTTCTTCTATCATAAGGTCTTTTGGAAACAACAGTAGATTGGTTTGTCAAATTAAAACCACGTGAGCATGTGCATGTGAGTTCAAAATAAAAAATATTATGCTAATGAGACGGATCATTAGCATTTTAAACTTTTTAGAGACTATTGAAGGTTGATCACTGCAACCTCTTTAAGCCATCGATCATTAAAAGTTTTTAAAGATTTAAACTTCAACAAAATTATAAAAATAATTAAATGACTTTTGATAAAGAACATGATTAAATTAATCAAACTGCATTTAATGACAGACAAAGTTGAACCAATTAAAAAGGATAGAAATTAGGATACTAACTAACAGTAGAGTCAAGGCCAACCGAGTCACTGTCTTCGTACATCACATGATGTGATATTATTAGCTCTGGTAACTTGTATTATAGCATGAGGCTTGACTTCAATAGTTTAAATTATGTAAAGTTCAGTAAATTTCTTATGCAATACCCATTTATTAAAAAAATATTATATTTCAACATCTCATCAAAATCATCCAAATACAAAAGTCTAATTCCTATTAATTTGAGGTACTTTATGAGATCTTTTAATCTACTTCTACATCATGTGCAATCATTACTGAAATAGTTCTCATACTCGATATTAAAGCATATTAATAATCATATAGAGATGTTGAGATTGAAATTTTTCTTTAATTAAAAGTAAACTCAAATGTAAGAACTAATTAAGTCTATTATAAAAAATGATAAAAAAATTAGTATTTATAATAACAAAAGACATCAAATGTATATTTTTATTTTTACTATTTAAATGATAATAAATAGACAGAAAATTTAGACACATTGCCTTTTCTTAATATTCTGAGCACTATATATATTATACATTATATCATCAGCCTTCTTTAATATTTGTTTATCTTTGGAAGTCAAGATAAAAAGGTAAGAAACGCTTCATCCTATAAGTTATTGTACATAGCTTAGGAAGACCGACTTAAGAGGAGACTTACAAGTCAAGAAGACTTTGGAAGTCGGACGATAGAGACGGTGGCAGAGTACACGAGTCTTCATGAATTAGTTTAATAAATTTTCAGCTTATTTTAAATCATGGACACCGAGTAACTACGAGACTGAAATCTCTAATATCTGAACAAATAATTTGCCAATTGAACTACTTCATACAAAATTTAATAATATTGTTTTAAAATTTTAATTCTTCTAAATTATTATGTGAAATGATCATATATTGCCGGTGATATCTAATCATTACTCAATTCTTATATTTTTAATCAATTTTAAAAAGTTGAAATAATTTGATATGTGTGCATGGTTTTTTTTGCAATAACAAAGCTTGGGTATATTACTTAAAGATAAAAATAAAATTACATATAAAGAGTATAAGAGATTTATACTCCAATATATAAAAAGAAATAAAATAATATAAAAATAGAAAAAGAGACCAACCGTGAAATATCCCACTCTGAGATTACAAGTGCATCATATCTTTTTCATGTAATTTTCAATACATTCTACTTAATCATGTAATATAATGCTTAAATAATTAATTTTCTAAACCTTTTCTTCTTCCTTCTTTCTTTTCACATGCTCAACAATAGCCATTATCTTTGACTAAAAGTTTTCTTTATGAATTAAAAAAAAAAATATTGAGATATAAAATTGAAAGAGTAAAATATAGACCTTTTATTCTTATCTTTTGATTATCGGAGTAAATAAAAATTACACTCATTATCTCTATTACCCGTGAAAAAAATGCAGCCAATATATTTTCAATTTATCCAACTTATAGCGGTAAATTGGCCTCCAATTGTCCGATAACTTGGACCAATCGATTCAAAAACGAATTAGATGCCATTATTTTTTATTAATACATGTATGAAATTCTTTGTCTGTATATTTTATTATTTTTAACTCTAAATTTCTACCGCACTTGCTACGTTAAATGTAAGTAATTATTAATCAATGATTTAAAACATAAAAAAGAGAAGCAGTTTCTTTTGAATTCCCGACCCTTCGTTTTCGTCGCTCGGGCTGTCGGCCACCGGCTCAAAACGATTCAACTCGGGCGAGTCTGATTTCGAGTGGGCCAATCCCCGGAGAACGGAAGTTACAGTTTGCCGGAGCTCTCAGCAATTTCCGATAACGCAAGGGAAACGAAGTCTCGAGAAAAGGACATTAAAAAGGAATCGAATAAAGTGAGATCCCAACTCCTGATGACATTTTTGAGACGCTTTTAAAGAAGCAGAATCGGATATTCCCCGCAGAAAATCAGAATTGGGCCACAGATTCTAGTTTTCCGAGAAGCTCAGATTCCATCCAAAATAGTATAAGCAATCGGAAAACAAGGATTCCACGTCCCCACTTCCTTTTTTTCTCCTAAGAGCTCAAACCTCCGCTCACAAAAAAGGTTGGTTAATGATCTAATGAAATCTGTAAAAGGGAATTTCGACCCTTTTCAGCAATCAACCGACGTAAGGAAAGCAGTAAGCTTCCAACAGATGTCATAGGAAAACTTTGCACGAAACGAGAATTTTCCTCCTTTTTTTTTTTCTTTTCTTTGGTTTTTAAAAACTTTGCAATGTAACAGAGGGGAAGATTTGGGATGGCTTACTTGCAGAGTAGCCGAAGAAAGGCAGAAAAAGGGCGAAGAATGCAAGGAGAATGGAAGATGTCTGACAGAGCGTTGTCGGTGCCATTGTCGAAGCGCCTTTCTTGCTTTTCAGAGAATCTCACTACACTTTTCTGCCGTCGAGAAACTGAAATCAAAGAAAGTGAGAGAGAGAGAGAGACAAAAAACGAGGGGCTAAACGGCAAGAGGAGTTTTTCCAAGCAGAGGCAGGGGTAAAGATGTAAAATGAGTTTGAGGAGACGGAAGGAGAAAATGCCGACCTCCACTTCAGCTACTTTGCCACAGACAATGTCCAATTGAGCGTAGCTGATCCCATTTAAGAGGGGGTGTGGGAATAATTAAAGAATTTTTTTTTCCTTTTTTCCCAATTTAAGGTGTATGGGCGTGTTACATGTAACAGCGTCACTAATATTGTTTTTGAAATATTAATGACAATGGTTAATAACTGGATATTTTTAAATTTTTGAGTTCTTATCAGAAATTTAATAAGAAAATCTCGCAAAATATAAATATTTAACAAATAATAAAATAAAACAAATAATTCTTATCTAAAATTTTTTGAGTAAAAAAAATCATACAATTCTAATGAGTTCAATGCTAATAATTATTAAAACAACTAACAATTAACACGGCTTTTATGACTAACTATTTAAGAAAAAACCTCTCTTACAGACTCATTACTATGTGGGTCTCATGGTTAAGTTTGTAAAGTAATAATACATGTTAATGTGCATATTAGATAAATGTTTGTTAGAGAATAAAGGTGTAATAGCTATGAGAACTTAATTGTTTTTATAATTTTATATTATATTTTTTTGTTGAATTATAATTTTTTTGAAAAGTTGTTGAATAATAAATTTATCTAATTGTTTGAAAAATGTGGCATGTACAATATGTAAATGACTAAATAGTTTCCATTAAATAAAAGAAAAAGATTGTGAACAATTTTATTGTTTATATCCAAAAGTATATACTAATATATTATTGGAAATAATTTAATTAATTCTTTATTTAAATAAAATTTAAAAAAATTAATGATGTATAAACAATTTTATATAATAAATCTCTAAAGATTACAAATACATAAAATAAATAAAAATTAAATATTTTCAATAACTCAAATATATTTTACGTAAGAGTTTCATTTACAGGGACTATTTAATTTTTAAAACGAATGATTAAAAATGTTAAATAAAAACTTTTATATAAAAAAAGTAAAATCTTTAAAATATTAATTTAGTAAGAGTATATTTTACCCATGACTATCTCACACGTTGACACTGGAAATCGACTTTAACACGCAGAGCACGCCTCCGTTCATATTTGTGTTCGTTCACTCTTTCCCGCTGGTAGAGAAAATGTGGAAGACTTCATCTCAGTCATTCACTAAAATATCGAGTTTAAATAATGGGGAGTAACTGATAAAATCAAGACAATATAATGGCTCCACTCTCTCAATGACTCAAAGGATTAACTGATTTTAATTTTCATTTGTAGGATATAGTTGGACTAAGGGATTTAAACATCTGTCTATCAGTCAATATGGTCTCAATTTAGTTTTATTTGTATCTATAATTTTTTCAAAAAAAAAATAGAAATAATATATAAATAGGAAAAAAATAAGAAAACACCTCTCTTTAAAATTCAAATTGTGGATTTAGATCTCGGTTGCTATTATAGCATGTCAGTACCCACAAACTAAAAAGTTTTATTATAACTAAAAGTATTATAAAAAATGTGAAAATTTTCCAATTATTTAGAAATGATACTATCAGGTTATCATCAGCCATTAAACTCCAAAAACCTTAAATAATAAAAATTTAAAAAATAAGCGTCGCTGCTTTTTCAAAGGGAAACAATGAATGGTATAAAATATAGAGGCTTTGTTATTAAGGTAATAAAGGGTAAAAAGGAAAAATAAAAAATTCTCAGTACTCCCTGTTAAAAGATTAATTAAATCTATCCACATAGATATAGTTCAATTGGTTGTCTCCCACTTCAGGACGAGGAGGTTGGGTTTGAGCTCCCATGGCCTAACCTTGTTGTGCGCTAAAAGTAGTGGGCTCAGCCGTGGAGATTTTATGGTGAGTATCCCACAATTTTTCACACGTAAATTCAAAAAAAGTCTATATAAATCGAGTCATAATTGAGTTTGGATTCATGACCTTGAATCTCTCTGAACTATTTAGTGAGTTTGAAAATTGCTTACTATCAATCCTTTATTTGTTCAAGTAAATGGATAGCTATGAATTTCAGTTTCAAATTTTGCCCATATATGGAATATTGGATCTTTAATTAATTAAGAATTTTCAGCTAATACTTCAGGTCATTCTAGGCCAAATATTAATATTTTCTTTACATAAAAACGTATGGCAATATTATTTATTTCAGTTTATGTGTCCATTCTTTAAAAAAAAATCAATATTTGGTAATTACGTATCAGCTTTTCAAAAATCAAAAATTTAATAAATCTCAACTCATATTTAAGTTTTCGACTGAAATTTGTAGCTCAAATGTGGGCAGCTGACATCTATTCTTCCTCTAACATGTCTTCCAACCTTGCCATTTAATTTTAAATTTTAATAGTAATAGAATGCAACAAATTGAATGAATTTGAGCATAATCTAAATTTAGATTAATTCACTTTATTTCATTTTATTTTTATTTTTCATAATTAAATATAATTTTAGTCTACAAAATAAAAGGAACGTCTTAAAACACCCACAAGACATAAAATCAAGGTGTAATAATGACACAAGATTTGAACATGACCTGAAATTCAATGGAAGTAATTTGGTCCCATAACTTAATTGAATGGACACTAATTCCTATCATGTTTTGAACACTGATGAGGACTGAGAATTGCATGAGTTAAGATCAAAATAGTTGTTAATAAAACAAGAAAAGGATAATTAGAAAAAATTCACAGCTAGCTACTTTTTGCAATTGAAAAGAATAATAACATTGACTTTTTTTAAAAATTTAGGGAGATATAAAATTGAGTAAAATATAAAAAATGACATGAGAAAGAAGTAATAAAAAATTGATTTCCATTCAATTATCTTTAACTAATATAGTTTATTTATTTTTCATAAACTATCTTATAAAATTAAAATAATGACAACAATCTTCTTCAGTCTAAAACCCTAACTTGATATAGATTTTTATCTTTCCAACTCTATATATTATATAATACTTTATTTGGAGGTTCAATCGATTATATTATAGTCCACCCACGTACGTGCCATGAATAATTTGAGAAAATAACTTGCTTTGAAAAAAAATAAAAAATAAATATCAGTAGCTCATGCCGTGAAAAGGCTATAATTCTGAAGGTAAAGTAATTTGATATATAGAGATATTATATTTTTTTCACATACGAAAATATAAAATCCAAACTCATATGACAAGTCAAGATTCTGAAAAAACTCATTAGTGAAAAACCACATTTAGAAGCCAATTCATTTCACAAATCAGACAAGAAATGGAAATGTGATGTTGAGATCTTGGATATAAAGAGGTGATGTTTTAGTAGATAAATTAATATCTCGTAGGGGTGAAATTTGGGTTCAGTTTTAATATGACCGGTATGACTCAACTCGAGAATCAATGGGTTTGGGTTATATTTTTGTATATCTCGGATTAGGTTGAGAAAAAATAAATCTGCATGAAATTCGAATCTGAGAAATTTAAAAGCAATTAGATTCTATCTGACCCAAGTACATCAAGTTAGAAAATAATATTCAAGTTTAATTGGATCAGAAATTTGAGTCCAATCGAATTGAGTAATTCGGATCAACAATTTAAGTTGGATCCAATCGAGTTTCAGCTCTACTTGGACGAAAGAATCAATCTATGTTTTAAAATATAGATTATTATGCTTTTTAAAATGTTCAAAATAACTAATGTAAAAGGAAAAAGAGACATTCAAAGACTCTCATGAGATGTACACTAAGGTTTAATTATTGGAGATTAGAATTTGATCTGAAATTTAATAAACTAATTTGATTCTTTTAATTTTTATAAAATTCTATATCTCATCTATGTATGAAGTCAATTAAGTGAGCTCGTGACTCAACACGTGTTATCATTTATTATTCGTGTTTTAAGCAGTTATAAGATTGACGATTGCATGATAAGATTAGTGAGTAGAGTAGTAATTAATTATTATAAGAAGAAGAATCACTACTTTTTATATTTTAAAATAATAAGGACATTGACTTACGACCAAAAGGGGAGGACACCTTTGTCTCATTTTTGAACATTTGATGATGAATGATGCAGCGTTGAACATTCGTCACGATGGTTAGTGTTTATCTTATAAAAAAAATTAAAGCAAAAAATTAATAGAAAAATTGTTTTTAATAGATTTTTAACTTGACCATGAGAATAATTTAAAATAAATTTAAATTAAATATAAATATAATTCACAAAAAGCATCGGCCGATACGATACCGAATATCGGTCACAATATCGGCCGATATTCATAAATATCGGTATTTAAATTTTTTTTTTTAAACACCGATACGGTTTTTCGCGGGTTTTCGCAGTTTTTCGTGGTTTTCGATGATTTTCCACGGTTTTCTAGGGTTTAAGGTTCTCAGGGGTATTCACGGTTTTTTGCCGTTTTCGCGGTTTTCCTAGGTTCAGGGTTTACGGTTCTTAGGGGTGTTCACGGTTTTTTGCAGTTTTTTGCGGTTTTGTCACAGTTCATCACTGTTCATCACGGTTTTTTGCGGTTTTTTCACGGTTCCGATATCGGAGGAGAGAGAAAATGCCGATATCGGTATGAGAGATAAAATTATCAGCCGATATATCGTCCGTATTGCAAATGGTCACTCATAGCGCTGTATACATTGTTTTTTTATACTTATTTTATGACGGGCGTCACAAATCATATAATTTGAATAATTTTTATTAAATATTTTTAACTATAAAAATATATTTTATTTTTCTAATTTAAAACTCTAAAATTGATGGATTAGTTTAGATGTAGATTTGAAAGACAAATTTAAATCAAATATTATGTCTCTATACTCAATCATTTATTTTTGTGACTTTATATCAGAAAAATAAAACTAATTTTTAAAACTATATTTTTATAGATTTGACAAAAATGATTTCAATGATATAATTCCTGGGATCTATCAAATGACAGGTGTCAAGATTTCGATAAATTGCTCTAGCCGCAGGACTCAATCTTTTATCATAAAATTTAATTTTTTTCAATTAGATAATCTTTTTGTTAAATTTTTAAATGAGTCGTGTACTTTTAAGTAGTAGTGTGCAGTGTGCACCATACAAAGTTGATATGAATAAGAAGCGAATAAAATTTTAGCTCTATTTGATTGTCTGAATATTATAATTTTGAACATTGGATATTTAATTAATAAAATTCTTTAATCTTTCATAGCTTTTATCTTATGGGACTATAATATTTGGACACGTAAGTATTTTTCCAATTTTATATTATTTATGCAGGCTTGTCTGCATCCCTTTCGACCAAATGAAATTTAGTTTATCATAAATGATCAATCTTTAAATAATAAGAAGAATAATGCAGCATCTATAAAGTTTCTCACGTTACAGTGACTTTTTGAGTCTTGTGTCTTGTCCCTTGTTCCTCCAAAATTTTAATTATATATATATATTTATTTATCTCAGGTTAAGAAAACCTTAATTTACTTTTAAATCTTAGAACAACATTATAATAAACACATTGGATCATCACCTAATAATTCTATCCATCTATCCGTCGACTTTATGAGTTCTTCTTCTTCAATTAGTATTATTATCAGTTACTTTACAGTTTATCATGTCTTTTTTTTTTTAATATAATATAAATGACTCTTAAGTTTTTGTCGATTAAATTTTATTTTCAATGATATACACAATAATCTTATCAAACTAAATTAAATATTTTGACATATTAATTATAAAAATAATTTTATTTATATATTCTTTTTTATTTAATTCTACACCGAAAGTCAACAATTGATAAAGAGACCGGTTCAACTATCTACTTACTAATTTACTATATTTAAATTAGGTGACTGTGACTATTACATAAATAATTTCTTTTAAACACTTACTTCAATAACTATTTTTTAAAAAAATTTGTACGTCTCTGTACTCAAATCTTTTTGCTCTGTTGGCGCAGATCATATTTAACATTCAAATGAACATTTCTTTTCATTTCACAAGAAATCAAATGCAATTTTTTTTTAATATTAGAGGCAGGGGTGAAAAATTGGTCCACACCGAGATTTCTACAGATAAATTTATCTCTCCTCTTTTATGTTTTTTTTTCAATATCGTTACTTTTATTATTTTATTTTTTCTGAATTAAAAAAATAAATAAATAATTCAAAAGGAAGCTTTTAAAAAAAAATTGAAAATGAAAATATCGACAGCTATCTGGGCCGATATTGGTTCGATAGCGGCCGAGATATCAACTCGGGCCCACCACCATTTTGATTTTTTTTTTTTTTTAAAAAAGGCCGATATTATGAATATCGACCGATATTGGACCGATATATATCGGCCATATTGGCAGAGAACTACCGTGTACGGCCGATACAATACGTATCGGCCGAATGATAAGGCACTAAAAACCCGTATCATATCCGCCGATACGTTAATTTAACCCCTGATTAGAGGAAATTACCAACGAATAATAATATCAAGTGATGTCATTATTATATTTAGCCTTCTATAATAATAATAAAAAAAAATCCTCAAGTTCTCTAATTTTTTGCCTCCAAGAAAATTCTATTAAAAAGAATTTTACAATTACATGAGTAATTTGAGAAGATTTCATCTTATCTAAAAACAGTTTGTATTGAAATTTGAAAGAGAAATGAAGAAGCAAATACATTATAATTCTGGTGTGTGACGTGTGAACATGTGCAGAGACGCGGCAGGGGCCTACCCTTCTGGGAGATAGGAGTATCGGACAATAATGCAGGAACATTTGTCTTGTACACTTTAATTTGGAGACTTCGCCTCGTCAAATTGATGATAAATGCATCGTCCTCCAATCAGACTTCAGGCTCTTTAGACTTCAAATTGATGACCTCCAAAGTCCAAAGAAGGGCCTGAAAACGTTTGGTGCGCCCAACTTACTAGACCTAAATATCACTCAATAAACTTGCCTGTAATCCAATGGGCCTCATCTCAAGCCCAGTGCATTGCCGGCACTACAAATGAGATTAGTGAATGGCTATTAATTGAGGCACTCCAGACTTTTATCAAATCAAATACCTTGTACTAAAAATGTTTTTTTTTTCAAAGAAAACCCTTATCTTTTGATTTATTTGAAAAAGTCTAATTTCTATAATTCCAAAAATCCTTAAATTTGATTAAACATCTCAAAAGCCCTGTGATCATGTTGACTAGAGGTCAACTTCTATGTGAAAATTATTGTGCTCACGAACAGAGATTCACAATATATGATTTATTTTATGGAGCCCACGTGGAGCTTTTTCATCATCCATCTTGTCCCTTCACACCTATTAAATGTCATACGTTTGACAGACCTTCAATTTGATTGTGATTAAAGTACCATTTATCATTGAATCAAAACTACGTTTCCATGTCAATGCTGACTTTTTAGCTCTAATATCTAAATTTATGCTCATCTAAACTAGTTGATTTTCGATACATTACTAATCAATAAAAAGTACTTTTTAGTCATTCCTAGTGTTGGCCTCAAAATGGACCCCACAATATGATCTAAAAAATGTCAAAGCAAAACATCAATAGATTATTAGTCAACTCAATCAAGGACTCCTTTTAGAATTTTAATGAAAAAATAAGACCCTTTTTTTTTTTAAATTATAAGAAACATAAGGACTTCTTTCAAATAAATTGAACAAATAAAACTTAAAAAGGAGAACCAATCCAACAAAAGAATAATGAAATGAGCAAACAAATTACAAACTTGGGGCATGTTAATTTTACCAAACTAAAGAGTCAGATTGCCCGTCCCACGCATACTAACCACCAACTCCACTTCTTAATCTTATCCACCTGAGTGTGACAGTGGCGTCGTTACAAACTGGCCATCCTTAAATATGTGAACAAACTGCTGTGGTAATGCATGCTCCACCTGCAATGTTTTGCAAGAGAACAAAATAAGATATTGAGATTTGAGAGTTGAATGACAAAGGCACAACTTGCATACTCTCTCTCTCTCTCTCTCTCATAGGCTGAAGATGGAGGTTTCTTCCCCTATTTTTGAAACTGTGTTTTGATTTTTTAAATAATTTAATATTTTTTTTTGAATTTACGTGTGGGAAACCACGGGATACCCAGAGTAAAACCCCCATGGGTGAGCTTATTACTCCTAAGGCACACCGATGTTAAGTCATGAGGGCTCGAACCTACAATCTCCCACTTCCTAAGGTGGAAGACAACCAGTTGAGCTACACCCATGAAGGTTCATGGGTAGTCAGTCAGGTACACAGGACCCAAGCAGTCGTTGATTAGCAAAGCCAGCACATGCAACATTTCTGATCGTCTTATGCAAATAAATGAAATGTATGATCCAAATAAAACCATTTCAACCATCTATTACATTACTTCAGATTGGATGAACAGAAATGGCTCATGACAGATTTTTTTTCCTACACGACTCCATTCACGGCCGCTTCTGCACAGTGATTGTGACGAGGCCCCTTATGACTAAAGTAGTTCTATTCTTTCAGAGGCTTGTGCTCTGAATATAGCTGTATCTCAGAAGCTGTGGTTGAAGATTTCCATAGCAAACATTATTCATCTAGATATACACAAAGATCCAGAACCGCGTAAATATTCCTTGTTGGGTAGCCAGTCTCTTTTAATAACCATTTAGAACCTGAAATTCCATAGGATTCTTTTTCTTTTTCTTTTTAAGTAAATTATACAGAATTCATATTCCACTAAGGAATAACAGATTAAAAAGCAGACTGAGTGGTGATCAATCAATCATAATCTTTCACATACCATCAAGCTTATATCCTTTCCACTGAATGTTATAAACAAATTATTTTTTCAAAAATAAACAGCAAACAAGCTTATGGCATCTACCACAAATAAATTATACAGGATAGCATATGATGGTAGTATTACCATGCATTCCTAGTTGACCAGGTCAATAAAGGATTTACAATTTGTCCACCATATTGTCTGATTGATCCAATAACTGCACTTTGTTATATCTGAACTATTCCAATATGAGACTTTTCCAGTTTGATAAGGGAAGTGGAGTTGATAATCATGTCAGAACATGAATATGTAAGTGTAACTGGGAGCTGGATCCTTCCACATGTTAGTAGTGAAGAAATCGTTCAAAATTGAAGAAATTAGGAAAGTTAACAAGGACTTGGACCTGGTTGTATCTGGTTCTTAGATTGGCAAATGGCAAGGCCGACAATTCAGCAAAATCAGGAGCATCGCAAGTTGAAGAATCTGTTTTCAGGAATACGGCTCTGTTGGGCCGTTAGCTGGCCTGTTTCAGCCTATTTTGTTGTTTTTCTTTTGCTTAAGCTGTGGATGTTGTTTTCTGCCTTGCACTGGGTCGGCCTTTAGTGGTTGGTGGTGGGGTGTATTCTTTTATCATATGAAATAAAGTAGTAACCTTTCAAAAAAATGTAGAAGAGGCACATATCTTTTTCAAGTCTTAGGACAGTTGATGTAGATTGGAAAGTAAAAGTAATGGGTAGTTAATGCTCCCCATGGTTTTAGCCTTCATCTAGAGACAGTACGAAGAAACTTCTCACAGCTGACAACAAAAGAGATTGTCGAAAAAATTACCATAAATTGGTCTATGATGTGGTGAACATTTGCTTCCATTTTTATACGCAAAACAGGTATAGGATTTTTTCTTATATTTTTTGAGATCAACTGGATTACACCAGGTACAGTTTCTCACACTTTAGGGGTTTTGGTTTCATAGACCTTTTGAGGTAAGGTAGAAGTTGAATGGAGATTTTCAGTTTCACCCATGAATGGCCCTTATTGCTGGAAAATTAATGACCATAATTTCAATGATCATCCATCTTCCTTCCTACAAGTGGCTGAAGACCGAAGACATTAGCTTTGAGTTTTGCTTCAGTCTCCAAATAGGATTTTTGTGATAAAAGTTATCTGTACATAGGGAGGGGATGCTTTAAATGCTTTTCAGGCTCAGTGACCTCGTTAAAGCTATCAGATTCTTTAGCCTGGTCTTTTTGTATATTTGCTGTCCTTTACAGTACATGCTATTACATTGTATACCCTACTTGTGTTGTTTTGATTAGATTAAAATTCATTTTTCCATGAGGGACAGAGAGAGAGATCCTATGCTCTACCCTACCATGAGATGCTGATAAACATGTAGATTGTAAAGCAGTATCAAAAGCTCAAAGTAATGAAATAACATAATAAGAACTTGACCAAAAAAAGATAAAAATCTTCAGCAAATGCTTGATTAAAAAAAATTGCCGAACGGCAACCTTGCAAAGCACTTAAATAGCATTAAAAACGACCCCATAAACAGGAACATTGCAATTATTTAACGACTACTTGAGAGAGAATGCAGGATCAGAAGATGGATTGCAATCATATTGGACTGCCAAGGATTTAGTCCTAATTACTGAAAAGATATTGAGAAAACAAGACCAATTTCAATTACTTCTGTTGTAAGATATATGGATAAGACTAGTATCCATACCAAATCCCCTTCAGGGCTTGAACCAGGCACAAGTACATTGGTTTCACTTGATTTGGCTGTTGTTATAGAGGTCTCCAAAGAGTCTTTGCTTAAATAAAGTTGGCAGCCTCCTGTGTTGTCAACTGAAATTGTTGGTGCTGAACCCTGTTAAATAGCCACAACAGAGGAACAACAGTTTCTAGTTAGGGAACTCCACCCCACTCTTCTGTCTCTCATGCCAAAAAATGCACTAAGCTTCTAAATAGCCATCTTGGACAGTAAGGAGCCCAAGAAATTAGTATATATAAACTTAAAAAATTTATAAGAAAGGTATACCTGACATTGCACCTCAACACCATTGCAGTTCACTATCTCACAGGCAGCCACAACATCCTATTGTTAATAAAAAAACATGAAATCATATAAACTTCATACAACAATATACCCATAAGAGTATTTGCATGTTTCTTTACTGACCGTAAATACAATTCCCATCTTGGTACATTTATCAATTGTTATGTTGTTCACTTTCCCTGCATATTATGACAAAAATACAACTTAAATAAGCTCTTTCCAGTAGCAGGCAAGTAGTGCTGCTTGAACCGAATCTATTAAAAACAAAAACAAAAATAGAAAACCCATTACCCTTGACTTGCAAAATGGAATCCTTGCATCCAAAAACATATACAGATTGTTTTGAATCACACTCGTCAATAACCAAGTTCTTCTTTCCAAACTGATTCTCAACCACCCATCTGCAAAACCGTTACCCCAGAACACAAGTCCATGTGCACCAGTTAATATAACTCCCAAAACAATGTGAATTTGAACCAAAAACACAGAAATTCAAATTCATTAATATCGTCTAAAAATACCCACTTGCGGCCCATTTGGAGCTCCAACTTTGGAGACCCTGCTTTAGATGAGGCAGGCAAGCTGGTGTGGATTTGTTTTTCATTCACACCAACGACACCAGTTCTATCAGCACGGTTCTTGGTCTTCATGTCAGCTGTTACCTTTCTCAAACCTGTAAACCAAGTCATAATCACCTTAAAAAAAAACAGAAAAAAGAGGGGCCAATGTCTATGCTTCAATTGAATCCATCATAGCTACCTGCAGTCACAGAGTTGCCCGAATTGATTTCCTGAAATAGAGCAGACATCCCTTCTTTTGGGCGCGAGGAGGCAGTATCAGTACTGAAAACAGAAGCAGGTGGGGGAGCAGGGGTTTTTGGTGGAGGAACTTTCTGTTCAGCAGATTTAGATACAGAAATAGATGTATTCCCTGTTGAACTCCATACGGGACCTAAAGGATTGAAACTCTTGACATAATCCCTTAAACCAGACAAGTAAAGTTCTTTCAAAGCTTTTGCCCACTCGAGATGATCTGCGTCTTTATTTTTGTACTCTACAAGAACCTGCATTCGAAAAGTGAAATCATGTTTCATAGTCCATTATAACTGTTAACCTTTTTTTACCTTGATTGATTGTATCTTTGTTTGTTTGGATCAATATCACAATTTCATACACTTTTCATGCCTTCTCCCTTATCCAAGCAAGTTTTTTGCGTATCATATGCTTCATTGAACAATTTCTTGTGCTAAAGGAGCTAGCTCTAGATGCAGAGACACCTATCTCTAGATTCTCAGTTCTAAAGGAAAGCCAGGTCCAGAAGGGTGCAGGGGAGTTCTACATTATCACGCTGCGAATATTATTATTATCATCATTATTTATTTATTTTGGCATAGTCATGATGGAGATTCTAATATGTGGAATTACCAGCCATTAAGATGGCTTTCATCTTATGGAAGGGCTGTAGTCGTGAGAAGCAAGAGGTGGAAGGGGATTCAGTTTACGCTTTAGGTTGGGCTAGTGGTAAGAGTTCTTCTCCATGGAAGTTAGCTCCCATGGTTAGGGACATTAGAAAGCAGGTGAGCCAAAAGGCAGTTACTTTCTGGTATGTCAAGACAGCTGTTGATTTCTCTTGCGAAATTATTGTGGTAATATTGCAAATGATATCATATCTTTGATATTGTGATACAAAATACAGTGAACTTCTATATAAATTGCCATTTATCATGATATGTCACAATGTTGTTGTTGTTGTTTTTATTTGAAACTTATCCTCCAAAGTCCAAAAGGTCTTTGAACCCCACGACCATTAAGAGACAATTACAAAGCTCTTATCATAATGACATTTTGTTGCTTTTAATATATAATAAACCAGAATAGATGGGTGAGGCTCTGTAGAATACACAATTTTATATAGCTTTCTAATCAAAAGATTATTTTGAAAAATTATTTATGTTTATATTTTCAAAGATTATTTTTGGCAACATTTTCCTGATATATCACAATAAAACTTAAATGTCTGAAATATAACTACGTTCATTTTTGGCCAATAATATTATGAGAACAATATTTGTGACAGTCAGATATAGCCAGACAGCAAAGAAGGAGAATTTGATGCACCAATTTGTTAAAAATTGTGTGACTATACCAGTGGAAGTACTTTGAAATCAGTACAGTACATTAAACAAGGATGAAAGCATGATTCTTCCCCTCCTTGTAAATGATACAAAATGTTCTGAATAAATGACTTGAAATGAAGTAATAAGAAGTTACATTTAAAAAGAAAAAAGAATAAAAAATGGATAAATGAGAAGTTGATGCAGCTAAGAGTCCATTGGATAGAGCCGAAGACTGGGAGAAGAGCCACATCCTTGCAAAAGGACCGTCAGGCCAGCACCATGCCTAGGATGTCAATCATGCAGGACATCTCACTAATGAAGATCAAAATATCTTTAACAATTATGATGAGGAACTGATGGTAAGGGTTCTAGCGTTCCTTTTTTCTTTTTCTTTTTTTGGGGTTGGTGGGGGTGGGGGGGGGGAGGTAGAGTAAAATGAGTATAGCGACGTAGAGTAAAATGAGTATGGCAACTCATGAAAGAAATGGCTTGTTTGAATGTGGCAAAAATGAAAGTAGCAATTTTACGAAGGGAACTGCAATGGGACAAAATGCAAATTGCTTCTTTTTCTATCTCCTGCATCCATTCTGTGAGATTTGCTAAATTGGAACTCTTTGCTTTCTTATTTGATCCAGTTGCGTCAAACGGTTCTCTAATGAATCTACTCTTAGCAGTTAGGGAAGCAATGGGAATCTTTAGTGCTTATTTTAGTGGTAAACTTATTGTGGAAGGTGACTCCTCTAATGCCATCAGGTGAGCTTAAAAGAAGAAGGCCCCCCTTGGAAGCTTATCTCAGTTTTTAGAGAGACTTGTCAGTTGCATGCTTCTCTATGAGCATCTTCTGTCCATGTCCATAGATCCACAAAAGGCGTTGTTGACTTCCTTGCAAAGAGTGGGTCTCAAAATCTATTTGTTTTTGGATTTCTCGCTAGATTGATTGTAAATCTCCCTCTTATTGTTAGTATTTCTTAATTCTTTTCCCTGTTGGGGGTTGTTGGTTTGTGCTCATCTTTTTCATATCCTTCTTGCGAGCTCGCCGTTCACATCATTTTCCCTTTTAAATACAATTTAATTATTATTTAAAAAAAAACACTAGGGGCAATTTCACAAGTATATTTGCTAAATGTATTACAGAAAGTAACCCAATTATTCCCATAGTAATGAAATGCACATTTAGGCAGCAGAGTACCTTTGCACCTCACCTAGCACCAGGAAGGGCACACCTAAAAAGTAGTATCAAGGGTGTGCCCAAGCATTCAAGGCACTTTGCACCTTAATGTAGTTTGGACACATAGTAGGAGACCAGAAAAATGAAGGAAAGTTACTTGAGGTGGCTTGGACATGTACTTAGGCAGTAAAAAACAGCCCCTAAAGAAGGATAAGGTAGATCGTAGGATAATGGAAGGTATGGTTTTTGATAGGATAGGATAGAAAGCCAACTCTACATAGATGGGATGAATGGCTTTTATGATGATGATGATTGCACCTTAAGAGCATTTTAGAGCAACTTTGCACCTTATTATTTTGGTTATTGTCCTAGGAACAGTCCCAATCCCTGATTGCCACAGTTAGGGACTGTTCGGTGCATAATTACATAAATAAGGTTGAGCATAAGTGTTGATTCTGTCTGGTTCTGGTTTATAGTTGCGAAAGATAAATTGGTTGAGAACAGTCACTGCATGCTTGGGACTGAATTTCATTGCTTACTGCTGAATTTATTTGAGCCTAAATGTAAGAAATTAACTAATATGTGCATACATAGACCCCGCTTGAATTGTTGCTTGCACCAGAGGATAAATCTTATAGTCCAGGATGACAGAGCATAGATGGGATAAGTAATCAACAATAAGAACAGTAGAGATGACGTGTGTTGAACATACCTTGTTGTTATAGAATTCAGCCATTTGCCAACTTTCTTCCACATGAGCAATGGGAAGGCTCATACCTTTAAGAGCAGAAAACAAAATAAAATAGGATGGTAGAACCCAAAAAAGGAAAGAGAACAGATGAAGTGAAACCAAATCCAGACCACCCCACACCACCACCACACACACACACATACTACAAACAAAAGCAAAGAAAAGAAAAGAAAAACTGCATCTCACTTAGAAGAAACAGGCAGAAAGTTCCACTGACCACAATCTTTGCCAGTGTATGCAATCCAAAATAGAGCTGCAAGACTGTCGGCTATACTCTTCGAATGGTTAAAGAAATCACGTTGCCTTCCTTCTGTCAAAGCATTTGCTTTCATTACCACTTCATTTAGTGGCTTCAGGAACGCAGCCAAACCTTCAGGGTTGGGCTTCTGCAGCATCAACATGGCACTGGATCAGATATTGCAATCCACAAACAGATGAGAACATTTTAAATTCAGAGAGTTAAACACCAGTTCAATGGATCTAGAAGAAATGTAAAAAATTGCATTTTAATGCTATTTCTTTTATCAATTATTAAAAGGCATTTTCCTGCACTCCAGTTCCATGCTTTCACTTAAGAGCAGAAAGGAAGAATCCTACCAATATAATGTCAGATCTGATTTCGAAATTCTGAAAGTTAGTCACAAATTCAATTCCTCTGAAAGGAAGATTAGAATGTGTATTTTAATATTGCCCTTTCAACCGTTAGAAAGCATTCTTCTGCATTCCAGTTCCATACATTCTTTCACCAGAAAAAGGAAAGTCAAATTCTCCAAAATTTATTTCAGATCTGATCCAAATACAAAAGATTTGTACATTATAATTGACTATATACCAGTTGAGATTGATAAGAAACACGAAATTTTGACTCTTGCAATTTAGAATTGTTTTATTACTTTGAATAACTGAACTAATAGAAACACACAGTACAGGTTCTATGAAAATGTTTAAGAGACATCTGCAGTTCTCCAATTCCATCAGAAAATTTTGATAAATCCATGCGACCCGGCTCGGATTCAATCAGTTCAACAAATGAAAGCATTTCAATTGTGAATGAAAAGTCTATCTATGTCCTATAGGCAACAAAACAAATCAAACAGAGAATTCACTACTTCCACACATCAACAGGTAAAAGCTCAAAAAAAAAAAAAGTAAATTCAAAACTAAATTTACACATTTAAACAGTCGATTGCAATGTGCCTAGTTCGACAAAGGACAGCAATTGAATTTTAGGAAAAACTAACCTGGCTTTGCTTGACTTTAATGAGGAGATCCTTCTGCACAGAAAACGCCTCCTCCAGGATATTCGTCACTTCAAGAACTTTGCCACCGATCTTTTTTGCTGCTGCGGTAACCCTACCTACGGATTTCTCCACCAGATCGCCAAATGCAGCAATTGCCGGATCTGTGGCCGAAGCCGACGGATCCTCCTGCAAACTCGCCGGCCGGAATCCGGATGAAAGGGCTTCGAGGCGCACAACTGCTGCCTCGAGTCTCTGTACTAGCTTCTCCTCCATCCCTATGGCGAGAGTTTTTGAAGAAAGAGCTTTTTCTTCTCTCTCAGGCACGCACGCTCTAACACCAGAGAAGTCTGTCTTCTTATTGCAGTTATAATGGGTGCTTATATATGGAGAAGAGAGAGAAGAAATGAGGAAAATGGGTGAAGGGATCGAGAGATGCGGTTTTCATGGATGGCGGGTTTTTTTTTCAGTTGAAGCCGCCGCACAAGGGGAGCAGCAGGTTGGTAGACCGCCCTTTCTTTATCGTTCCCTGTTCTGATAAAACTCAAAAGACCGGTAGACAGACGGTTAAAAAATTCATGCATAATTAGAATAAATGAGGTTCAGTATATTTGTAAAAGGTTAAAGATTTAATAATTGTAGAATTTGAGTTTAATTTAATTATGAATATGTTTTTTAGAGGAAAAATAATAAAAATGCCATTGTTTTTACGACAAAAGATATTGATTTGCTTTTCTACTACTTATATATATGATAACGTGGATAAAAGAATAAATTTAGTGTCCTTTATTTATTATGAACAACTATGATGTTTTCGGCAATTTAAATTAAATATTGATTTACTTAGTTGATGATAAAAAAATAAAACAGGAATAAATATAATTTTTAAAGTAATTTGTTTAGTTCACAATTAGCACATTATCAATACGTGAATGTTTGTGAGCTATTTACGCAGTTATTTTTAAATTTTTTTTTTTTTTTTTGACGATTCTAAGAAGGTCAATTTTTATTTTGAAATATTGAAAAACTCTTTTAAATTTTTCTAATGCACTGAAGTGAACCTTTTACTCACAATCAAAAGAAAGTAAAAACATCTTTCACAATTAATGTGGGGAAATAATAAATACTAATCCCTTTTATCTCAATTTAGTTGTCTTAAATGAATTTTAAGATTGTTCCATAATAGTTGTCACATTTATATTGGAGTAATATAAAGTATGTTGAAAATTGATGAGATCACATAAAATGCTAGCCTTATATAAAATATTTCTTGAAAAATATAAATGTTTCAAATGAAATAACTAAAATGAAACAGAAATAATATAAAATTACCCAAATTTTATTCGTCAAACTTTCTTAGTTCAAATTAAATACCATCACCACCACCACCCGAAGTCCAAGCAAGCTTGGACCCATCACTAATCATGCTCTTCCCCACCTAAGAGTCTTTAAACTCTTTAAAAAAGGCAACATAAAAATTAAGAGTTTGATTGTCAAGTTTGCAAATTCTTAGATAGCATATGATTGAGTGTGGAATAACTATAGACTAAACAAGGATAGTGGCAGGATTGGATGTATTGTCAAAGTAACACTCGTCATTTCATAGATTACCAAATGAAATCATGGCAAAATTATATGCCATGGCACTCCACATACAGTAAAACATACTTTGTTCTCAAGTAAAGTTACAAATATTTCGTACACATAAAGTTATACTATCTATATTGGTTTTAAATGTCAAGTATTTCAAGTTTCAAAATAATTACCTCTTTGAATTTAATAGAAACGGTGTAAAAGTCTAAAACCCATCAACCAATTTTGAGAACACATACATCTGTCCTTAACATGAGATTTTAACCATTAAAAAAATATCATTTATGTATCATATCATATCGGCCATCAAAGGCCCCGTAACAAATATGCATGCTTTAACCTCATGGGTTAGCTTCAAAGTCAAGAACCGCTTTATAAAAAGATAGTTTTGTGTTCAATTCAGTTCAATTCTAAAGTATTACTCCTCCTACTTTAACTTAATGTGTGCAGATTGAAAGGTTTTTACATGTCTTGAAGATTTAGGCGAGTGAAACATCTAACACTTTCGATTATAAAATATAAAATAAAAAATCATGCTTTTACCATCGATGTATTAGAGAAGATAGTACCGATGTCAAGAGGACTTAATGAAAATGAATATTAGAATAGAGATGAGTAAAATACGACCCCAACTAGTTGAAAAGTCCTTCTAGTATTGTCAAGTGGGATATAAAAAATATTTCAAAATTTTATGTTAGCTCCTTAAATAATTCTTCACTTAAATATGATGTATTTCTTTAAAAACCATTCATTCTATTTAACTAATATGTGAATTTGTAATTAAATTTGGTTAATTTTTTTTCAAAATTGATTGCCTATTTACTGAAACCTGCAAGTCTATGATTGGAATGAGTATCTACACCAATGTTAGAGACTTTTACCTACAAGGGTCATTATTCATTATATTAATTTATGAAATTCAATAACTGACGATTTTGTTCCAACTAACATAATAGTATCCATATCACGCTTACATATGTTCTCACCATTTTGCCAAATCTATGGTCAAAAGACCTCATATTATTTAAAGGAAAGACGTTATTTATAGCTAAAATGAGGACGATTCTTTTCATTCATCTCCAATGGAGTTCTCCTCCTCCTTTCACTATCGATTCTTCTCTCTTGATAACGCTTGAAATTTCCCTTCTATTTCACAAGACACCGACCCTCACAAGTACATTTTTGATCTAAATGTCTTATAATTAATCCTTTACTCTAAATTAATCTAAATTTAGGTTTTAACAGTAGAAAAACTTGGGAAAATTTCTTTTTCCTGTTCAATATAAAATTCTAAGATCTACCGCTTTATGTATTAATTAGATTTATATAATTCATGTAGTACAATATTGAATAAATTGATAAGTATAAAAATTTAATACTCTCATTGTCCCAATTACTTGTCCTATATGGATTTTGAAATTGTTCAAAAATAGTTGTCTCATTTATATTTGAGTACTATAAAATGTGTTGAAAATGGATAAGATCATATAAGTGTTAGTCTTATACAGAAAGTCCTTAAAAAATAAAAATATTTCAAATAAGAAACTAAAATGGGACGGAGGAAGTATTATTTTAATTTATCAGTTATACAAAATAAGGGTAAAAAGGAAAATAGATCTAAATATTTTTTTATTTTCAATTGCAACATTTTATAAAATAAGAGTTCATTTCAAAAGTAATAGTCAAGTACTGTCCTTTGCATGCTACTGTGGTCTACATAATTAATTTATTTAAATTTTTTATTTTTAATCTAGTTGACAGTATAGTACTGTTTCCAGTGTACAATTATTTTATCATTTTACTTATATCTAATTATTATAAAATTAAGTAGCTCAATTTGTTAGCTAGCATCTCAGAAAATGGAAGTCGTCGGTTTGAACTCGCATAGTTTAAATTTGGTGTGTCTTTAAATTATTGGACTCACGGGCAAAAATTATTACAAAATTAAGTAATATTAAATTATAAATTTAAATGAATAAAAATATTATCTCCCACCATCCGTCAAGGTATTGGGATGCCCCTCCTACACACCTCTGGCGGGAGCAGAGAGTGAGATAACTACTATCTTCTCCAAGTGCTAGACCACTTGGAAACGCGAGCTTCTGCCGTTCCAAACAGATTTCTCTTCCCCCTATTCTTTCTCAAATCTCGACCAGATTTTCCGCGCTTCTCATTGAATGGAGGATCGTTTTTTTTTTTTCATCTGCTCTCAGATCCACCATAGATAGATCTAAACTGGGAATCTCAATTTTTCGCATTTCCTTAATTATGTTCCGACTTCTGAATTGAGTTAGTATTATATTTTTTCCTTCATCCAGCTTGGGAATCTTCTTTCCTTCTTCGTTTGTTTGATTGTTTCTGCTTAGAGAAGAAAACAAGGAAATAATTCTGATTTGAGAAATGATAACTCGGTCCAAGCTCTTCGAGCAACTCAGAGAGTACCAGATTCGATCCCAGCACAAATGGGCAATGCTCATTGCCTTCTCTCCCAAGCCTCAAATCACCACCAGGTATTTTTTCCCCATAATCATAACATGAACGTACGTATGCTTATACACGTGTCTGTATAAATTATTATGTCATTTGAAAATTTCATTCTATGTAGAGTGGTTTTTCCAAAAGAGTGAAAGAAGAAAACTCTACATCCTTTTACTTGGAAGAGAATTCTAGATTACGGACACATTTCTGGCTGTGAGATAATATATTGAGGTCCAAATTCCCCTCCTTTTGCGGGATACTTTGAGTCTGCTTGAATTGGGAGAATGTAGGAGAAAGCTGCGAAACTGTGTGGTTTTTTTCTCAAACGCCTCAGTTTATCTTTTTCTCAGGGTAAATCATATCCTCATTTCCCCAACTGTGTAACTATCTGAATTATACCATACCATTGAGAAAATTAATTCCCCACTTTTTTAATCCATTAAGTAGCATATTTAACTAGGATAATTCCCTTGAAAATTTCTCCCAGTCCAAGTGCACCCATTGTTAATTGCGTCTGCATGTTTCAATCTTGCTGTAAATTTTAAACTATCTAAATTCATTTTGGTTTGAAGGAAATGCATCTAATTGTTCATTGGGAGGTTCCCTTATGCTCGCAAGAAAAGAAATTCAGAATGTTCTTCTACGCCAATGTAGAAACCTCTTCAACTGACATCTATGAGACATTGAACTTAAGTCAATTGAAAATTGACCCTATCCCCCATAGATACAGAGACTCAGATTTCATCATTCCATTGTAGTCAAAGTATTGTCCCATTCTCCTCTCTCTCTGAGAGGTAAACTATTGGCCCATTTATCCACTGTCAGTCTTGTGAGCTCTACTAATTCACTGACTCCTTTGGGCAGCATTGTTTGTGCTTCACAATCTAACCTATCAGCTCTAACCCTTTTTTTTGTCGCTCCTTTTCCTAATACTCTGTAACACAGTTCATATATGTTTTACCTTTTGTTCCTCTCTCATCATAGTTTACCGACCAAGAATATGACTAGGACTCAACCACTACTCGAGTTGACTATATCACTTAGTGGGTCAACTGCGTGAGTTGATTAATTTTCAATATTTTAAATAACAGGTATGTAAAAATAATTAATCCACTTAAAAATTTGATTAGGCTGGTTAGCCATCAACTAGTTGACTGGTAGGTCAACTAAAGCTTGGACAAACACATCTAGAATGAGTTTGACACTACCTAATGACCCAGTAAGTGGCCAGGTTGAGTCAACTCATTCACTGAGCTGGTGAACTATGGCCTATTGACTTGCTTAAATCATCTCCAAGGCATTCCGTCATTTTCTCTTTTATTGGAGGCACCGGTAGATTTCCTCTGTTGCTCAAGATCCTACTTCTATCCCCTTTTCTTACTCCATCTTTCCATCCTAGCACATGCATCTTGCCAACATGTATTTTATCTTATTGTCATTTCCTTTTGCCCAATATTTAGCTTCATATAAAAATTAGGTCTTAATGTCTTGAAAATGACACTTGATGATTGCAAGATATTCTATTTAGCTTCTCTCCACTTGTCCTTATGCATTGATTCCATTTGCATTGTCTTCCTTTAGCCTGGTGTTTTGTTGTACAAGTGCTCATAAATATTGGAAAATTTTCATATTGTAAAACCTTTCTGCTATTTAGCTTCTCTCCACTTGTCCTTATGCATTGATTCCATTTGCGTTATCTTCCTTTAGCCTGGTGTTTTGTTGTACAAGTGCTCATAAATATTGGAAAATTTTCATATTGTAAAACCTTTCTGATTTTAATTTTGACTAGACCATTCTCCTCTTTTTCTTGAAAGGTAACAAACAATAATATCATTTTAATTTTGACTAGACATTCTCCTCTTTTTCTTGAAAAGGTAACAAACAATAATATCAACAACGCAATGAGAAGGAGAGAGAGAGAGAGAGAGAGAGAGAGAGAGAGAGAGAGAGAGAGAGAGAGAGAGAGAGAGAGAGAGAGAGAGAGAGAGTTGTGATATTGGTAAATGTGTCATTTGCCAATTCATAAGACCATGTAAGATAGTTGTAATTTCTCATTGTTGCAACCATAAAAGGTTGTAGGTTCAAGTCATATGGGTGTTAGGTAGGCTGGACCCATGAAAAGTAATTTGTCAAACCAATTATGAGAGTAGAACCTTAGATAAATAGGCTAAATGTCTTTGGCAAGCCATTGCCATTGGCTAATTGCACATATCCTAAATTTAAATAGTGAATGTTTAACCCATGAATAGGCTTTAAGGTAGTGGCTTTTTTTCTTTTTTCAAAATCTGTTCTCTCAAGAAGATTTCACAAGACATCAACTAGATCACATTCGTTTCTTGAGCTGCTTGAAGGTAAAGCCATTTGGCTAGAAAAAGAATTTTGAGGAGGATGAAGTCTTTAGAGCAATTTTAGAATCAACGGGGGACAAAGCACCTGGTTTGGATGATTTTACTATGGCTCTCGACCAACATTGTTGGGATATCATAAAGATGGACTTAATGGTAGTTTTCCAAGAGTTTTACCAAAGAAGTAAAATCCACAAAGGTATGAATGCTACATTTGTATTGTAACTCTATTCTTAAAGTGGAAGGGGCAATGGAATTTGTAAAATAGAGACCCATTAGTTTGGTTGGAATTCTTTATATTTTTTTTTTTTGAAATGGTAACAATAAATTTATTAAAGACAAAGAAACAAGTACAGACATAGAGATAAGAAATACACACATCTCCTGCCCAATAAAGATACCCCCAAAAACATACACGTCAAAAATCCTTTACCCCATAATACTACCTGGCCCAAGAAACTAACTCGCCCTATTGCCTCTTTATTTATTTATTTATCAAAACTGTCTTTGACGACCAAAGGGTTACCTATGCAAGCCCCTTGTCCACAAACTTAATCCCTAGTAATTGGCTTAATTTAATCATCTAAACTACTTCCTCTATGGAAATAACCCTTTTCCTTAGTGCTTGTAGGCCCACCTCATCAAACTTGGGCCATTTTTGCTATTTGAGCCAAACATATTATTCTTGACTCTCCCCTTTCGTCTTCACACCATATCCCTTTATGTGGTCAATCTCCATATTCTCCCCTTGGCCTAGGGTCACGCGTTGAAACCAAAGACCTAGTTCCAACATATGGCTCAATCCTATCTGACCCTAGACCACCACTTGATTGGCTCAATTGAGGATGTAAGGACTTTGTTGCCTCTCAGCGTAGACTTTCCAACCGTTGATTCTCCATTGGGGATTGAACCACAAGTTCTCCTGAGGAACTAAAATTGAAAGCTTGAGAAAATTTCTTTTGTGGAACATGAGGGCTCGAAACCCCTCCCCACTTAAATATTGGAATTTGTTGCCCAGAAATTGACTCAAGAAGAGGGGAGGGGGGGGGGGTGGCAAAATTGGGTCATTGCATAATTTTGACAATTTATGAATCATACAAAATATATTTGCACATGATAAACCAATATGATTAATTTGCACATTCCCGTAGAGGAGATGAGGAGAGATGTAGATTGGACACAACAATCATATAAAGGAGATGAGGAGAGATGTAGATTGGGACAACAATCATATAGGGGAGATGAGGAGAGCTGTAGATTAACCATTGAGTGGGCTTTGGCAGATTTATTCTTGGGATTTGGGTTGATTAGCTCAATGGGAGTTGGACAACTTTACCAATATTTTTGTTTTGCATTTCCTGCGCAATCTAATCATAGATTTGATGCAGGCCTGGGTCGGATTCCGAAGAGATCCGCTTAGACGCACTAGGATGATGGATCTAAAGACGTTTCCATCTTCAAAGTCACACAACCAATCATGCGAACATGAGTGGATTTTGTATAAATTACGAGTTGATGAACGAATCTCGCAATAAACAAGCTTCCTAGGAATTCAATCACGCTTGATTGGAAATTAGAGTAAGATTTCTTTTGATTAATTGAATTGAAGATGCAGAAGTGAAGAATTAAAAGAGGTAAATGATATTTAGAATTGAACGCTTAATCTAATAACCAACAAGACATAATTGTATTCAAACATGGTACTCACTTGGTTTTGAACCATATGTCCGGTGGGTTTTTCCCCCCGAGGGTTGGCTTGCGCTTGGGGCCAGTGCCCGCGTACACGCACAAACTCCAATGAGCTTTTCTCCAAAATATTCAACTGAATGTATTATAATTTGAAAATTGCAAAGTATTTGTAGAGAAAAAGCTAAAAAAAGACCAAATTGTCCCTGCCATGGTCGACCACACCATATGGGGAAATTTGGGATTATTTCATATCTAAAATCTAGAAAATAAAGTAGGAGAGAATGAATATAGGATTGACTGCCTCATGTGGGATCAATCCACAGATTTAATTCTAAATTACAAACTAAAAATAAGCAATCAAATATCCTAATCCTATCTTGTAGAATTCGCCTTGCGCCATTAGTTGTTGCCATGTGTGGAGATGTTCGCCCAAGTAGAGAGGATCCATGCAATCTGCGCTAACTCCCTCCTCTATCCTCTTACACTCCATTCCATAGAGGGAACATGCGTTCTGGATCGTACACATGTTACTGTAGGAGAAGGTTAAGGAATTGGATCGATTGTGGCTTGGATTTGGGTCTGGCTTGTCAATGATTGGACTTGGGCTTACAGGCTTAACTGGGTCATTCGGGCTTGTTGAGTCATTGGGCTTGGACTAACAAAATGGCTAGGATTATTAAACGGAGTCCAATGATATATGTCTTAATCAAATTGGATCATGGAAGCCAAAGCATTTCTCCATGTGATCAAGGTCCACAAATAAGTCCACTGAATGTCAATCATCGGCTTGATGGCCTCATCAAGATTTCTCTTGGCTTTTGGTGGCTGTTGTGTTTTTGGCCAGTTTCTTTCTAGTCCTTGCATTTTTTTGTTTTTTCCTTGCATCAATAAAATTCATGTCATCTTTTTCTTTAAGAATGTTTGTGGGAGAAAATGTGGGTCTAGTCCCATGGGTGTCAGATTGGCATTTGGCCCACAATAACAATTTGTCAAATCTAGATATAAAAGGCCCACCCCAAATTGATGGGATAAACGGCTTAGATGATGACTATGGTGAATGTTTGAGGAAGAAAGTGTGAAATATACCAATTATATGATTTGTACCCCATGTCAATTACCCAAGGTTTGGAGAATCTTGGTGGAAGGGTTACCTCTGAGTCAAGGACAAGTTTCCCTGCACCAGGGCATCGTGTTCGTTCTTGGGGATTAGAACCATCAGGGCATCATTCGTGTTATAAAAGAGTCCCCTTTGCCTAAAAGGACGATTTTACAAATGATTATTAGACCTGCAATGCTATATGAAGCAGAGTTTTGGGTGATAAAAATGCAATTAAGCAAAGTTAGAACAATGGAGATGTGCATGCTACATTGAATAAGTGGTTTAACCCTATATGATAAATTTAGAAATGAACGCATTAGGGATAATGTAAAGATAGCTCTGATAGATGACGAATGGAGAGAAACTCTTTTGAGATGGTTTGGTGATATTAATACAAGACCAAACACAGTCTGAGTGCGTAGAGTTAAGAGACTACAGATAGAAGGCACTAGGAGGAGAGGGTGACCTTTGAAAACATGAGGGAAGGGAAGAGTGACTGAGGCTATGGTTTATAATAGGGTCAATTGAAGGTGATATTGGCTGATGATGATGACTGTGGAGGTCGAAATTGTGGTATCATTTGAAGAAGAATTTCCCTGCTTAGCAAGAAATGGATTTTTTTTGGTTGCTTCGCAGAGCCCTCAATATGCCCTATTGAGGTGATTCTTATGCAAAAATGGATAAATTAGTGCTTTCACCTAAGGCCAGAGCCTCATCCAACAGTGTCTCCTTGAGTACTGGAAAGTCCAATTTTATCCATGACGAGTTCCCTGGCCTTGGGCATGGTTGAGAACAGACTTCTTGGAGCAAAAACTGTTTTCTCTGGCAATTGTACAGTCATGCATGGCAGATTGTTATCTCTCATCATGGAGATGAATGCATTTACTTCTTTTTCTTCATCTTTTTTAAATATAGTAGCATCGCTCAAACTTAAGCACCCATCGACTGTGCCACAAGCTCTTGTTGAAGGGGACGTGCATTCTCACTTCTTATGTGCCTCAGCTTCCTTCGTACAATGAAATTGAGTAATACCTAGATACGCAAGTTCCTGCCACAACCCTTGCATATAATATTCAGTCGCTGTCTTGTCTGCATGATGTTTTTTGGAAATTTCTTGATGCAACTCATACGTTCTAGCTAGCTTTTTTCTTAATCACAATATATTCATGGACTGCCAAATTCCACTTCATGTGAATGTAAGGTATACAACTCCACCGGCATCTGATTCCTCTGAGTCTGATAGCCAAAACATGATACCTCTTTGGGAAAGAAAAAGTGGAAAAGGGAAAAAACACATGACCTGAATATAATTGGATTCTGTTTGTATGTTTTGGATCCTCAATATTGGGCTTTAGTGAGTTACCTCTGAAAAAATCAGGCTTTGTCAGCTTTTTTTTGAAACATTGATCCTTCACAATATCCATGTTTCTGTTTTCCACCAATGAAACGGCTCAACCACCTTTGGCCATTGTAGGAAATTTGCGGTGTTGAGTTTAATGGTAAGTACTAGAAGGATTGGTTCTCAGGTAGCGGAATAGTTACCTCTCTGCCAGTTCCTTTTCCTAGTAAAAAACTTCAAATAAATTCCAAACCACTTGAATGGGCTGCAGGAATGAATAGAAGGCCCCCCAAGCAGATTGCCAAGACCCAAAGTTCTGTCTAGGAAAAACCTAAGATCCAACTGTATAGACATCCTTGTGACCTTGGTTCTAAAGTGACAAAAACCACAACAAAGATTGCTTCCAAGATCTGGTCCCGAGGAGGGATCCTTAGGGGTGAAAATGAAAATGGATTGGCTGGTTTTAGGTCAAGACACTAAGAATAAAAAGAAATGAATGGTTGAGATTAGTCTGCTTCATAAAATCCATGCTTTCTAGATCTGGAATGTCAGTGGATAAATATATATATTTGGAGATTTTCATGAGCCTTCTCCACTCCACATTGGAGGGACTAATCCCCATAGATACATGAAACCACCTTCAAGTATTTTGTTTCAGGTTAGCCCGAGAGAAGTTGAACCCAAGACCATTGGTCTAATCCCAAAAGCTTAGGCCAACTTTGCTACCTGTATGGTCATCAGAAACAGCCCATACGTTACAGAAAATAATTCATCTTCACTTCTGGTCTTCTCCATGTGGGTCGATGATCGTAGATGGGGCCATCAGGCAGTAATAGTGTAATGTCAATAGCCCTTCACAGGCTGTATCTTGTGCTTTGACATACCATGTTATAAATCAATAATAGATATAAAGATTGACAACTATTTGATCTCTATGTGAGAATCAACAATCATATGTTGTTTATGCAATAGATTACAGTCATAGTTTAAAAACTTGGACGAGTTAGTTTGAGTTGACTCGACTCGATAGAGTCAAGCTAGTCAACGAGTTTTATCGAGTTTTTTTCAAGTTGGATAAAAAAACTCACCTGAGTTACTCGACTCGATAAGATTTCAAGTTGAGTCCTAGTTTCAAGTTTTTGAACTATGATTACAATTGTATCTCCTATTATAGCTCATGAAAGTGAGGATTATTAGGTGGTTGATAATGTGTAAGGAGTTTGAGGCTTCTATATGTTTACGGATTTTTGGAGAAATGGAGTGTATAACTAGGGGGAGTGTTGCATAATGGGGAATTTAAGATTAAAATTGTGTTCCTCAGCCCTAGTAGGTGTTAAGGATTCAAATGAGGCCAAGGTTTTGGGAATTAGGAATGGATTGGAGCTATTATGTAGCCATGGAAAGGGTAAATTCATTTGAGGGAGACTCGACTAATGCTCTAGCATCGGCAAAAGGTATGGAGAAACTTCCTTCGAGGTTGATTTCAATCATGAGGGAGATCTGAAGACTGTCTTGAGAAGGACATTGAAGTTAAGCGTGTTAGAAGAGATGCTAATAAGGTGATGGATTTTCTCGCAAAGGCTAGAGTTGAAAGACCTGTGGATTTTGTGGGGTTCGTGTAATTTTTCTTAGTCAGATGTTTGAGATGTTCGTGACAAGAGCTTATAGCACAACTGGTAAAGGCTCATTGTTGTAGGGTAAAGGTTGTGGGTTCAAGTCCCATAGGCGTCAGTAGGTAGTTAGCCCATGGAAATAATTTGCCAAATCTAAATATAAATTGCCTACCTCAAATTGATGGAATAACTGGCTTAGATAATGATGTCAATGATGATGTTTTGAGATGTTTGTGAGTCTTTGGTTGATGTTTTTTGAGTTAGGCTAGTGAGACTTCGCGAGTGAGACTCTATAACAAGACTGTAGATTGTCTTCTTGCTTGGTCTTTAATCCATCTAATACATTGCTATTATAACCACTAAATGTGCAACCTCTGTCCACCTGTTGCAGAGCTGATTGCATTGTGGCATCTCTCTGGGCTTTACTCTTTTGCTTGCTCAAACTTTTCTCCTATGTGACTCTTCATTTCAGATACTTTTGGTGTCTCTGTGTAGTATGTACTATATGCCCAGGAATACTTCTTCCCATATGCTTGAATATTTCTAGGCAAAAGACGGGAGAGAAGATTATTGCTGCCTTTGTATAGTGAAAATCACAAGAACTATTATGGAGAATTCCCCAAGTTTTCCTGCCAAGACTTAGTGTATACATTACATGCCATTGATCTGTGTATCTTACAATAAAACCCACAGGCTTTTACATTTGATTTATTTCTTGCAAGTTGCAACAGTTGCTTCCTGTAGAGAGGGATTGGTAAGATCTCCATTTAACCTTCCCAAAAAATTCTGCTGGAGTTAAAATATGTTGTCTAAATTCATCTATTGTTGGTGCTCATATCTGATGTTTGTGATGCTTGACCCTCCTACACCCTCCTTTTCTCATGGAAACACTGTACATTGGTAATTTGGTACATATTGACTGTATTCTTGTTGATATGTAAAATATATCGATGTTCAAGCAATGAAAAATAATATACAGGGAATGATTGAATTATGTGATCTGGCCAAATCGGGTTCAACCTCGCTTCTTCTGAAATCCTTGTGTTTGGGTGTTGTTTTGTCTGCCAAGTGCGTCACTGTTTCTGTAAAGAATTATTCATTATCATTATTTTATGGACTATGAAATTCACGTACAATCAATGGTAACAAGGATGTCCTGTTTCAATTTGAATGAATCCAGTTCCTGATCTAGCTATATCAAATTGTTAAATTAAATATTGTGCTTAAGGTATGTTATTTACATTATTACTGCAGCAAAGAACAGGAGATAAAATTTTCAACATTTCTTTTCCTGGTTTATGTACAAATGTTTGGAATGAATTGTGAGGTTTGGCCTGAGAGAACATAGGGTGTTTGGTTTTGAGTAAAAGGACTACAAGGAGAAGGTTCTCGGTGATTCATTATGCTCTCTCATTTGGAGAGTGGAGACTTTAAGTAGGAGGAAAAATCTGCCCACAAACTCCTTTTTGTCCTTTAAGCATCAAAAGCTGTTTCTCCCTTAAACCTAATGAAAACAGCATTTTCTCTAGAGAAACTGATCAAATTTTTGATACTGATCTAGCTTGAGCTTGTTTTTTTCCCCATTAATGAGGAATTTCTCCAGTTTTCCCCCCATCTTTGGACCTTTTTGCACCATCCAAGCATGTCGCTTCAATTTATACAAGTGTGTCCTAAATGAGATATTTAGTATATGTGCCATCTCTTCACTTCTACAAACTGAAAACTGAGTAAATTAATGATGTTCTTGGACTGAGAATTTGTTTATTTCCCCAATGTGCAAGTAGCATATTTTTTGGACTCTTTGATTCGAGTCTAAGGGAAACCGTTGGTTTGAGTCAATGGGCATCTACATGATAAATGTTCATCTTAAGTTCTTGTTTCTTCTAGTTCGGAAAATTTGATACAGACCATTCATCTTCATTTTTTCCTTTGTTACGAGGAACCAGGAAAGGAGAACATGGATGAACAAGATCTCAATCAGCTAACATGTCTCATAACAATTTGAGAGCTGATTTTTTGTTTCTGATTCATCTGCTGAATGATGTCTGAGTTACCATCTTCCCAATGATTGTGCAATTTTGATAAGTATCAAGAATCATAATTATCATTATGAAAGCCATTAACCCATACTGGGATTGGCTTTCTGAGTAAAAATTCTCCACTCGATGCATCTCAAATTATGTTCCCTGTCGCTTCACAATCTAGCATGTCATTTCGTTCCACATCAATCAATGTCTATTTGTTCCCCCTTCAAGTTCTCATTAACTCATTTAACTCATCATACTGGAGCTGTTTATGGTCTTTTCTGAATGTGTACGAGTATTCTGAAGGACATTCCTTGATCTCCTACTCTATTGGAACAACATTTTGGTTTTTATTTCTATGCATATTTCTGATTCTCTCTTTCATGTTTGTTCACAGTTTGACAGGTACAAAGAAGGCCATGGGGAATAGCTATCATAAAGCTATTTGGATTTTAGGCTATTTTTGGTACATTTGGATGCATGGATTTCTCTCTTAGAATCTTCAAAATCGTGGATCGTTTGATACAAAGGATTTGTCTGTTGGATACATGGGTCTTGCCTTTTGAATCCTTGATTCTAGGATTTTATGATCTACTATGACGGAAGTACTTTTCACTATAATAGCAAATTTTATTGGTATTCACTGAAGGTGGTTGTGCTGTCATAGCCCAGTAGCCACTTAGCAGTATCCCTCACTCGGGAAATAAAAGAGAAAAAAGAATAGCAAGTGAGCAGTTCCCTGAAGTTATATTGGCTGTTGCACAGATAATTCCTTAAGCCCAATGGAGGTCAGAAGTGGTATACATCAATGTTTATTGCACATACTCGACGAACATGGCCCCCATGTAATCAACAGAAGCAATATCTTCATTCCAAAAGCTACCTTTCCTTTTGTGCTTAGATGGGTATCAGGACATTTGTAATTGTAGCTTTATCAGCTTTTCATATACTTTGACTTGATAATTAAAGCTTGGAGTGGTCAGACACATGGAACAGATCTTTATGGATTCAAGCTACTTTTTTTTCATGCTTAATTATTTATTGTTGGAGAACAAGTTACATCTATTTCTCTGTTCCAAAGCTAGTTTAGCCTTTGACTGGTTTACTTGTGAGGTGAGGAACAGTTGACATGTCATTAAACACAAATAATTATGTAGATCGGTTGACTAGATTAGTCCTGCATGTACAGTGCCTGCTACCACTATTTTGTAATGAAAGATGTACTGTTTCATAATATCACCATTGTAATGAAACACAAACCATTTCACATTGTTATCATTGTGAAATCATACTCTTCAAAGGGTTCTAACATGCATTAAGGTATGTAAAATAGGGTTACTGTTTTCACAAAAAGACTATATTATCTCCATCCCTCATCAAATCCTAATGTTTGATGTTCATGTCCCTCTCGGCATCTTTCATCCAAATGCTTTACAGGGGAATTTAAACTACTGGTCATTTTATCACCAATATACCATACCATTCGAAGGGGTTCCACTCAGATGCAGTGGGCTATTTCTAATGGTGTTGCCCTCCTAGCAGACTACTCTCAATATAGTTCACCTAGATTATTCTTGCATAATCTCCAGACTTGAGGATATTTGCATGATCTGGAATTATGTGCATGGGAATCTACTATCTCATCATGTTTTGTTTCTTATGTCAGTATTTTAAAATAACTTCTGCTGTATGTATAATGTCACTCTTGAAACTTGAAAGTCCCAGAAAGACCAAAATACCTAAATTTATTTTTATGCTTTGATGTCTAACATTTGTGTCGTTTGCAATAGGGGTAGTGGGGAGATACAAGTAGATCAAGTTAATGAAAGGCTGATGTAATCCATTAATACCACAATTATAGTCATTGAGAAGTGCTCCTTCCAATGAAGTCTTGTCTCAAAACATTGTTAGGCAGATGTCGATGTCCAGTTCTCCTCTCTCTGAAATAAGTCGTCTCTTTCACCATCACCCTGTATCGGGACCCTTTTTACCCAAAAGAAGAGCAAAAAAACAAGTGAATCTTGTAGGTGACAGAAAAACCCATCTTATAAATGGGTCACTCTGTCTTACCCTATCAGGCTAGAAATGGTAATTGATGGTGATATTATCCAAAGAGTAAGATAAACTTCACTTCTTAAATCCATCACAATCCTACCTTCTGTAATTATTTGTGTAAAGATTGAACTTTTTCTACCCTGTGGACCTAGGAGAAAGGGTGAGACCTTTGACGACACCTGTCCGACCCAAGTGTCATAGACCAATGAATTCTTTCCCAATTCAGATTAATAACGTGGGTTGCCAATAACAGTTTGAACTTTGAAGTCAAACTTTTGTCTGAAAATCGAACCTACTCTGATGATTATATTACTTTATTATTACCCAAATGTTTTTTTCTTCTTCAAAAGAGTAGAAAAACTCAATTATTACTCGATGTAAAAGGTTGTCTTGGTGTCCATCTCTTGTATTCTTCATGTTTTCTTTTGTGTCTTTTTAAATAACAAAGAAAAGATGCCTGAGGAGTGATGATTCACTACTACTTTTTCTTCTTTGACCATGCTTTAATTTACTTTACTAGAGCTCTGTTGCCTTGATGATGAGGTTGCAGGATGGTTTCATGTGCCACCCAGATGCAAAATGGCCAAGATGAAGTCAAGCCTATTTATTGTAAACAAAGATTACTTTCAGCAATCGCATGCTCTGGAGTAACAAGATTGCAACACTGAATCTCTATTGGATCGCCGTCGCCGTCGCCTTCCACGTCCATAATACAAGTTTATTGGCCAGTCTGCCTAACTAAGCTTGTTTTATGCATGAAGAAAAAGACATATAAGAAAGCAAATACATCAATCCTGGTCAGAGAGAATAATCCATTCAAAACCATCATTGTATTCCGATGATGACTCCGGTCTGCGACTCATCCTTGCGGCCACGTTTTCTATCCAAGTGCCTCAGGAATGATTAAAAGGAGGTCATGTTTGTAAACTCATTTTATGGGGTCCCTCCCACCTCCCCACCATGCCATGATAATCACTCTCTTTCCTTTTGCTTTCTTTCATTGGTCCCAACTCACACTCAAGAATCTGTGGGTCTCGTCTCTCTGGAATCTGGACCTTTTAGGCCTTGAAGCTTATGAATCAGATAACCCTACACTTGCACTTGCCTGGAAGCTTCAACTTAATATTTCTACTAACAAAGCCAAGGCCAAGGCTCCCATTCCACCTATGATGACGACCTTGCGTGTGTAAACGGGACTTCCAACCAATCTCCATCATAACAAAAATTTCCAGCCTCTGCAATGATTTTGGTCACTTAGCTGGCCATGCTAGCCAGTGGTTAGAGGACAGCTCTGATATTTTTAGAGAATGCATCTTAGGTATCTCTGATAATAGCAAAATGGTCTAGGTACAGTCAATAAGATGCGGGGGTCTTATATTCGATTTACGTTCAACTTCAAAGGGTCACGTGTGTATGGATTAAAATGTTTACACATATCCTCTATAGAATTTACCCTCTGTTTGTAGATTGAGAGGTTTATGTTTGTCCCGAAGATTAGTCGAGTGAGACTTTATTTACAAAAAAATATATTATAGCATAGAACTATAGATTGGACTGTGCTATTTGTTGCTTCACAACCTTGGGAGGGCATTTTTTTTTTAAATGGCATATCAGTATTAGAAGAAAGGCAAATAGTAGCCCTTTTTTTTTCCTTGAAAAAATTTACTCTCTGCTATTCTCTTTTTTATCATGGTTCAATCAAATGAGCTTCACCACGTGGGGTAATCAAATTTCCCATAAGTTCATATGCCCAGTCAAGTTAGCCCATCTTATCTTCAAGATGTCATAAGAAAAGGGAATATCTTGATTTTTTTAAATATTTTTTAGCCATATATTTCTTAGAACATCCTGAGGAAAACTCAAATTTCAAAATACCCCAAATATCATTAGGGAACAAAATTTCTGTCATACTTTGTGCAAGTCTTGACTGAGCTTAGAATTAAGCCGTCCATTTGAAAGGTTTAAATAGGCAGCCATTTAGACACCAGGGTTTTTTTTTAACCAAACACCCATTTTCAAAATTTTCGGTGAAATTACCGTTTTACCCTCCCGCTTTAAATCCTTCTAACGATTCTGCAGTTCATTTTTGAATCATTCGAATGATTCTGATCATTCGAAGGATCAGCCACCGTTTATTACTGATCCTTCGAAGATCTCTTTGATCCTTCGAATGAATATAATATTAAATAATAAAATTTTATTTAAAACTTTAAAGTTATTTTCTAATCACTGTGTATTTCTAAAATTTCTCAAATTGAATATCCGGACTAATTACGATAACATGATAAAAATACTTTAACACTTCAAAGTCTTTTGACACTTCCAAATGCTTAAAATATAGTGTTTTACAAATAAGGGTATCCCTAGGCTGTGCCCAAAACACATTTGGAAGTGTCAAAAGACCTTGAAGTGTAAAGTATTTTTATCAGGTTATTTTAATTAGTCCGGATATTTAATTTGAGAAATTTTAGAAATATACAGTGCTTAACAAATAACTGCCTATGTTGACTATGCTATAATAAAATATTCTTTAAAACATAGACAGTTATTTTTTAAGCACTGCGTATTTCTAAAATTTCTCAAATTGAATATCCGGACTAATTACGATAACCTGATAAAAATACTTTAACACTTCAAGGTCTTTTGACACTTTCAAATGTGTTTTGGGCACAGCCTAGGGATACCCTTATTTGTAAAATACTGTATTTTAAGCATTTGGAAGTGTCAAAAGACTTTAAAGTGTTAAAGTATTTTTATCATATTATCGTAATTAGTCCGGATATTTAATTTGAAAATTTTTGGAAATACACAGTGCTTAGAAAATAACTTTAAAATTTTAAATAAAATTTTATTATTTATTATTATATTCATTCGAAGGATCAAACATATCCTTCTAATCATTCGAAAGGATCAGTAATAAACGGTGGCTGATCCTTCGAATGATCAGAATCATTCGAATAATTCAAAAATGAACTGCAGAGTCGTTAGAATGATTTAAAGCAGGAGTGTAAAACGGTAATTTCACTGAAAATTTTGAAAATAGGTGTTTGGTTAAAAAAAAAATCTGATGTCTAAATGGGCTGCCCTTTAAATATTGGGTATGTTAGACCAGTGTTGACTGACAGACATTAATCCATATGGCCCATATAATTATTATTTTTAAACATCTCCAGTTAACTATTAACAAAGTTCAGTATCGTTCCAAGGCAGTCACTTAGGCGACACCCAAAAACCTATTCATACCATAATACTAAAATATTGTCAATATTATATTAGTTTATTGAAAATAAACACAGAGTAGCTATTATTTAAAGTCACAGTCGAGTCAACTCAGTGGAATATTGATTTGACCTACTCTTTAGACACTGAGTAGGCTTAATTAATCACTCGTGCGGCGTTAGCATCAGTCTTAATCATAGCATTAGTCAGCTTTATCCATGAAATGAAATCGAAATTTTTGAAAGGAAAATGAATCAAATATCTACAGTAGAATCGTCAGAAAAAGATTCAGGGCCCTACCATGGCAGATCTCGTCTGTCATCTTCTCCCTGTCACTGATTAATCAGGTTAGACATGGTTCTTTGACAAGTCATGCTGAAGGTGAACATTACTTTTTGTAGTGATTTAACATCTCATATGATGAATACAAAATAATCCTTTCAATGTTTGAAAATTAATTTAGAGCACGTATTTTTAAAAGTTAGATTTTTTTTTTTATATATATATATATATAAAATAAATTAAAAGAATAAACAGAAAATAAAAAATATTATAATTTATCATAATATGATGACGAACAAAATTTATTCAATGTCTAATTTAAGAAAAAAAGTTCTCATGCTTCCAAAATGCCCCCAGTCTATGACCTTCACTTCTAATCTTTGGTGACCATTGATGTGCATGGGTGGATTAGGCCTTTTCAGTGCATCAATCCATGTCACTCTTTTTATAAAAATATTTTTAACATTTGATGTCATCTTGTTTTTGAACAAGTGAAGATAAAAACAAGGTTAAATTTAATCACTTAAAACATCAAGACTAGGGTTTACAGGTCAGATACGTTGATAAATGTGTATACAGCATAAACCAAAATTTTAAATCATAGATAAGATCCCATAAAGACAAAGTGTTCAAATTGATCATTAGTTGAACTTTCATCTCAAGTATGCCAAAGGTTAAATGCATATTTCCTCTTGTTGGCAGGAGAATATTTGTTATGAATTAGTTCACAGGAAATTAGAGTGAAATTTTAATCAAATTGAATTAGAAGATAAAATTAAATTAAAATCAACAATTCTTTATTTATCTAAAGAGTATGATTGAAAGTTTAACCAATTTTTATGAACTATAGTTTTCTAGCTGAATCAAGTTCTCGGTCGACCCACCGAGTTGACCCATTCCAAAAAAATCCTAGATATTGGGTAAGATCAAACTGCTTGTGTTGATTTGTGAATTCACTAGGTGGAGTTGTTGGTTAACTCATTGAATTTGACTCAATTATGTACTTCATCATTAGATAGAGCAAACCAAGTAGAATTGGATATCCTGCGGTTTCTCAGTTCGAGACTTCATGACCTAACTTTGGTATACTCTATAGGTAGTGGGCTCACCTGTGGGATTTTTAGTAGGACTGTGTCTGAGATTTTTCACACGTAAATTCAAAAAAGTTATATATAAAAGTAAATCACAATCATTTAATGAGCAAAGAGTAAAAATTCATTTAACAAACATATAAACTATCTTCTTGTATAGAGATAGACTTTAGATGTATTCCAATTTTAAATCTGATTTTGACATAAAGCAGTAAAAAAACCCAGTGGTTGTGTCGTGGCTTAAGCACCACCATAGACTGAGTTAAGATACTCTAACTCAATTTAAGGAGCATTAGAATGAGAAGCGGCATGTTTGTATCATTCATTGTCCCATCATTATAATAAAAAAGAGTGGCAGATTAATGAATGTATTAGAACCAAATCTGTCATTGTTAACCACATGAGTCAAAATGATTTTATGATCCATTTAAGTAAAATTCAATTGTTAATTTAGAATCATCACATTACTTAAAGAGTTAAGACCACTTGAGGGAGGCTATCCAGTGAATGGATATAATTGCAAAGTGCATTGATTGGTGGAACAGTAAAATTTCTGTTTGGAGGAAAATCCAATTCCACATATAGGGGTGGTCATTTAGACACTCTACTTTTCTTTTAAGGAATATTTCATTTTAAAATTTTATATGAAAATTATCATTTTGTCCTTCAATTTTTTTAAAAAGATAATTCAAATTGAGGGATAAAATAATAATTTTATATAAAATTTTGAAATAAAGTATCTTATTAAAAAAATAGGATATCTAAATATCTACCTTTCAGAGAAGTGGTCAAAATGAAAAGAATATGCCAAAGAGCGTCGAGTCTTTGTCAAAGAGGATGGTGGGGTGAAATATTGGAAGATTCGTTTTGGAAGTACCTTTAGAGCTGTGACTCGGCTAGCGGGACGACCTCTCGGTCAGCCGTAGAGGTGGCGGCGGTGGTGGTGGAAGTCTTCCATTTGGGTCAGCAAAGACTGCTGAATTTGGACCCGCCCTGGCAAATTGATGGTAGAATTCTACATTTGTGCGTCCTTTGTACTTGGACAATGGCTTCATCTTCAATTGTCTTTAAAAAATATCTTACGTTTTTATCTTTTAATTCAAAGAGAAGAATGTAAATAAATTACTTTTTTTTTATTTGAGACGATAAAAGAGAGAATTCATTATATATAATACAATTAAATATACTGAATATATCGTCATATAATTTTATGCTTGATTTTTAATTTGGATTGAAAAATCAAACTTTAACAAAGTGTTGATGTGAGGTTAGTTTGATGGTCAATTTTCATATTTGTTTATGGACGGTGTTGGAATCAAGTCCCACCCCTGATTCAATAGGCATGAGACATGAATAATTTTAATTTTTTTTTTCTTTTACTTATAACACATGCATCGAATGTAGCATGTGGAAAAACAAACAAATATCTCATCTCTTTAAGGACTGGACTTTTCTTGAGGAATTGAAATTTCTACCGAAATTTCGACGGAATCTCCTTTAAAAATAGGTTAGTTGGACCAATCTTGATCTCCAAACATACATGTCTAAGCATCTATTTACAATTCAGACATGGAAAAGAAAATCCCAAAATTTAACAACATAGTCCAAAGGTGACAATTTCAAGAACAAACTTAAATCTCAAAATATCAACATATAAATGAATGTTAAGTAATGACTTTACATTATTATACATCCATGATATGAACAAAATATCAAAATAAGAAGGAATTTCATGTGTCGAGCTCTCTACCATCTTCCACGGGATTTTGGAGATCCCACTTCTAGCCACATGTGTATATTAAAAGATTTACAGATGTCTCAAAATTTAATTACAAGACGTCTTAAAAATTTCTTAGATATCTTGAATTAAGAAGGAGATGATGTTAACTAAGGATGAAAGGTGGTCCCACAATATAAGGCACTTCACGCCGTTGATTCAACTCGAAAATGAAGTGCACCGTACACATGATGAGTGCATGTGGTCGGGTCGTGGACAACGACCAAATTTGCAGCTTGAATCGAACGATTTGCAAACCGAATAGGACGATTCTTGTCAAAATGGGGGGCCTAATTTTCACCGTCTATCAGAAAGAGGGACGACACTAACGTGCGCTCATCGGCACATTCATATCTTCGTACGCTGCGGTGTGGCAGACAGCACGTGCGTCGACGTCACGGGACAAGGATTATAGGCGCATGGAGACAATGATTGAAATGACACGTGTCAGACTCTGGAACGCTTTACCGCACGGGTGCTTGGTCGGGTAAAGATATCCTCATCACTGTCAGACTCGCTGCCCTTCCTTTCCTATTTGGTAATTTGCATCAAAACCCCTGCCGTTGATAGTTGGGAGATACTAGCAAACGCCGTTTTTTATTTTTTTATTTTAAAATTTAAAATTTAATTTTTATTTGATATGTCATTGTGTTAATCATAAAAAATCTAAAATATTTATCTAATAGTTAGTTTTTAATTTTTAAAATAAAAAATCAATATAATTTATCTAATGAATAAGCATCCTTTGAAACATTCAAAATTCTTTTAGACATTCAAATGATGAGATGGAGATATTTAATTATTAAAATATGAGGGAGGTATTTACAGTTGACACTAGCGTAACGGACATTTACAAATTGACAATAGTATCATTATTATAAATCAAATTTTCCTCATAATCATGCGCCACATGATTAAGGCCCTAACAAAAAAAAGACTTGTAGATCAATCATATATTAAAAATCAAATTTTACATAATTCTGATTATTTGATACCAAACAGTGAAATTAATAATTAAGATCAAATCATTATGCATCATTCCTTGTGATAAAAGATCTACATTATTCTAAACACATATTTGTAAAGGTACATTCTTGCTCACTCATGACCAATTTTCAAAGTTCTAAATAAATCTTTACAAAATTTTGTAATTTATAGATAAGATCTCAAAAGAGTGCTAAATTTCATCTATTTAAACATTTCAATTTTTTTTTTTTTTTTAACTTATGTTTAGGAAACTGTGTGATAATAAGCGTAAAACTTCCACGGGTTAAACCGCTACCCCTAGAACACACCAAGGTTAGTTTATAGGGGCTCGAATATGTAACCTTCCGTATTCTGAAGCAGGAGGCAATCAATTGAGTTACACCCAAGATTTATATAACTTTATAATATTTTTAAGGGTGTGTCCATTAAAGAATAAAAGGTGAATCTCAACGATTAGACTAATCCTAATACTAGCTTACATGGTATGGGTATGTGATGAGCTGACCATGGATGATGCTTAATCTAAAAGAAATATTTGTCCTAAATTATATATATATATATATATATATATATATATATATATATTATATTCTAAAAATAAATATTAGATTCATTATCTACGGTCACCAAACAAAATAGAAAATGAAAAATTCTAGGGAGTATATATTATATTTAGACAGGTTTCTCATTAAGATTTTAAGTGGGTCACACAATTTTAAATGAGATTTATAGAAAATGGTAGAAATAATGACCCGAAAAAAAAATCTTAATTGATTATTTTTAGCTTTGTAATTTTAGACCTTAAAATTTTGATTGTTTTAAGTTGTTGATTTTTTATGACTCTATCTCATAAAATTATGATGATTAAATAGAACAGTTTTTCTTGAATTATATTATTTATAAAATATTTTATCGCCTAACTTATAATAAATGTGCACTAGTAGAAAATGTGAAGAGTCTTGGATCGATGAAATTATACCTGCCAACCCCCGCAAGGGATGAAACACATCCTCCCTTCCTATAAACCTTTTTAATCTCATTAAAAAGGTTTTGAATATTTTAATGTATAATTTTTTCAAATTAGTCATTTGTTGATATTAATTATTAAAATATTTTTTGAAGCGATTATAACTATTACTTTAAATTAGTAAAATACTATAAATGTTGAAGCATTAGAATTTTAGTACATTAAAGCATTTAGGTTACTCGTTTACAATGACCAAAGCAGAGGTCCAAATATTGGCCGATACGTTGATATCTCGGCCGTATCATATTGGCCGATATCGATCGTTTTTGTAAAAAAAAAAAAAAAAGGAGAGAGAAAAATATCGGTTGATACTAAATTTTAAACTCCTGAACCAAAGTAGTGAGCCCATCTTAAATGTACTCATCACATACTCACCGAACGAATCTATACATTTGGGTGAAAGTGGAGTATGAGTGCAGTCTCATGCGACCCAATATTATTGATTTTAATTATGATCAATTAATGACTTCTAATTATAAGAAGAAATAAATGTAGACACTTTAAATTTAGAAAGTAGGAGTTCTGAATTCAATTTTAATATAAAAAATCACTCATTGTAGAATTACCTTACGTGTATGAATAGCGATGTTTACTCATGTTCTGAATACTAATTACGTGCTTTAAAAGACCCGGATATCTTCTCATCTTCTCATAAAAAAAATATAAACACCAATAAACATGAGACTATGTTTGGCAGATAAAAAAGGAGAGAAGAGGTGGTTTTGTTGACATAATTAAAGTGACACGTGAGAGTGGGTGCTGGATGTTAGCTTGTCAGATAATTAATGTCTCCTGATTAATTAAGTAGAACTTCACCTACCTCTATTTATAAGGTGCACTACATATTTCATTTAATTATTTAATTTTGTCTTTAGTTTTTAATTAAAACTCTTTTCTAAAACACACTCGATGAAGCTCACATTTTTTATAAATTATTAAGGCGAATACTCACACGTTCTATTAAGTGTATAATCTTATATTCATTTCTATTAATGCCACATTAATTTTTTTCACTAAACTCTTTCCTAAAAATACACACCTTGGACCCACGTCTCATTAAGGGTGACCCTTCATTAGAATCCATTTTTTGCCTCATTTGAGAAGCACTTGAAGTAGGATCCTATGATAAAATGTTAAAGGTTTGATTTAAATTAAAATTAACCCACAATATTTTTTTAAGTGAAATTTACGATTATATTGAAACTAATATTTGTCAAATATATTTCCACATTTTTCTCTATAGAGATAAAATATGATCTCAATTAATACAACTTTAATTTGATTTATATTTGAACTAGTTATTGTTAGTCATCTTTGATCCAAGATTTTATTTTTCTCAAAAGAATTGAGCCCCATGTGCCACTAAGGTGGCCGCTAATTAAGGATAGAGTTTCACTTACCTTCATTTGTTAGGTACCCTACACAAATACTATTCAAGAATATAATCTTATGCCTATTGTTATTTATTAGATTTTAAATCTAAGATTCTTTTCTAAAAAGTTAGACTTGGGAGCCCAGAACTTAAAAGGGAAACTACTGGATTAAATCCATACTCTTCCTCTCTCATCAAATGAGAGGAAACACATACTTAGGGCTTAAATTTAGACTGGTTAACTCAGGTTTCAATAAACATAATCCAACTCATATTAAAACTTATTAAACCCAACTTGAATTACTCAACCTGACTTGACTTGAATTTCTGACCTGATTCAATCCGAGTGTTAGTCCAACCCTATCTGACTCGAGTTTCAGCCATAATTGCTATTGTTTTATATTATAATTGATTTTAAATTTCTTAACTCAGTTTTACCTGAATTTCATGTGGATTATTTCTTCCAACCCGAAATATACAAATACATAACTCAAATCCAGTGATTTCTCAGATCAAGTCATGCAGATCGAGTTTAATTCTGACCCAAGTTTCACCCCTCCGTCTACTAATTTTTTTAGTACAATCTTTCCATGCCCCGTGTATCTTATCTTACCTTATTTGTGTGTATAAATATTACTCATATATGTATGCGTTAAGCAAAAAGACAACATTATATACACTAAAAAAGCAGACTTCTCAGCCAACTTGACCTAATTAGCCTTCTCTAACCCCACCAACTTGACCTAATTAAACTAAATGGCAACACTGCATGCATTAACATGCTAAAAGACAATATTATATTCATTACTTCTGACCAAAATTCCTCAATTATGAAGGTTCACATCTCTCATATCAAAGAGAAATTTAAGCACATAGCCAATCATAGAAGAAACATGGGCCCTGTGTCAAGAATAAGTTGCAATTTTTAGGTGAGACTAGTGATACAGTAACATTTTCTCAATGACAGTATCACTACTAATCAATTTTGCCTGTTGACGTTTTAGACTTTTTCTCTTCTTTTATAATATAAAAAATATTTTCCCTTCTCACATAAAATAGCCGGTGTTTCCGGACACCTCTCTAAAATCTAAACACACTTCCACGCCTCCTCTGTAGGGCTGAAGTCAGGCCGTGTTGGGTTTGATTTTTTAAAACCCAACTCAGCCTTACTTATTAATATATGGAACCTGACTTGATCCGACCCGAACTTTTGACCCATACATCTTGATCCGACCCGACCCAAATTATAACCCGACTCAATCCGAAACCCAACCTAACCTGCATTTTGAACCTACTTTTTACCTGGTCGGGTCGCGTCTGGTTAACTTAAAAATCTCTCAACCCAACCCGACTCTAATTCAATATGGGTTTTTTACTTCTCAACCCGACCCGACCCGACCCGCTGACCCAACTTTCATAACCCAATCCTCATGATTTTCGGGTCGGGTCATGCGGGTTCGGGCCAAAACCCGACCCGAGTTTCACCCCTGCTCCTCTGTCGAAATGCATAACAAAACTACAAATTGTTTCTCCAATATTCTATATGTGAATTATAATTACATTTTTAACATAAGTACCTACATTTTGTGATCTGCAAAGTGAATTTTACATTATATTGCAGTAAATTTGGTAGTAAACACTGCATAATGTTTTTTTAAGATTAAGGTGTTTAAGCCTCTTAGAGTACCTGGCTAATCTTTGGGCATGTGCAAACCTCCCTATCCACACACACTAGGTACATTATGAGGAATGACCCTTTTGTGTTTAGAGTGACTTGAACTTAAGACCTCCCACATCTCATGCGAGTTTTTGACCGTCAAACCAACCCTCACCGGAGAAATTTGGTAGTATACTGTACATATTGTTTAAAAACAAAGAGATAACAATAAACAAATAGGGGTGAAACTTGGATTGGGTTTTAACCCAACCCGCATGATCCAACTTGAGAAATCAGTGGATTTGAGTTATGTCTTTGTATATTTTAAGTCAGGTCGTGTTGGAACAAAAAAACCTGTATAAAATTTGAGTCAGATTGAGTTGAGAAAATTAAAATCAACGCGACCAGACCTGATGCAACCCAACAAGACCAGAGTCCACAAAGTTTTAAAACAGTAGCACTCGGGTTCAGTTGGGTAACAAATTCGTGTCGGATCGGGTTGAATAATTCAGATTAAGTTCGGTCGGGTTCAATAAATTTTGACATAAGTTGAGTTGGATTTATTAAAACCCTCCCGTCCGAGATTCAGCTCTATTACAGAATATATAAAAATCACACAAAAATACTCTCAAGTGCGTGTATTTATGGAGAGAGAGAGAGAGAGAGCAACTTTATTGTATTCAAGAATAGTGTGAGTGACATGGCAAATGTGGAAGTTCATAAGATTTTGCCTGTGGTGGAGTCTTTTCTTTGATTCTGTTATAGGTGGTAGAGAGTGGTTGACAACGTATAATTTCTCTGTTTTTATTGCTTGGGTTAAAATTTTTATTGTATGTATCTGCTGAACTTGTATAATTCTCTTATAGAAGCCATAAATTATATTTATAATTTCATTATCTCTGTTAAAAAGAACAATTCTTCTTACCTCTCTCAATAGCGAAAAATCCTAAAAAATACTCAAAGACTCAATATAAAAAAATATCACAAAGTACAAAATTATAAAAATACTCTAACATCCTAACATTTTTTGATTTAGGACTCCACCCTCCACCACCTAAAAGGTGGCACACTACCCCCCCTTAACCTCCGAGCTAAGAACTTTCAATTGGAGCCCAATGTCCATATAATACAAGGCAAGGCATCAATACAACATGTACACCTATCAAATCAACTCAACTCAGCCCATATGAGTTGAGTCTACAGATAATTTTAACATTTAACTTTTTAAAAATTAAAAATAATTTAATGAATTGACAGGATGGCATCTCGCTGTGTCAGCCGTCTTGGATTTGATCCTTGATTCTATCTGTGAAAGAGAAACAAGAAAAAGAAATTCACTCTATTTAATTTCTGCAAAATCAAAGGCATTTTGCTGTGCTAGAACTGAGCATCGCTTTCATTACTAACATCAGATTTCGAGTCAAATCAGTGTAGAAAGCAAGTCTTTATAAACTTGTTTACAATGTTCCAAAATCCCAGTTGTCTTCCTGCAAAAATCCCATGACCATCTGCTAATCTTGGATAGGTGGATTTCCATCTGGAATTCTGGGTCATCGAATATCTCTATAAATCTAAACACAAGGACACAGACTTCTATATATATCAGCCAGACAAATCCAAATTTCAGAACCTTCCTCCAAAAATACATTTCCAACGTCCAAAAAGATTCTTTGCATGCTAAAGATAATCCTTGCTTTGTGTACCAATTACTTTGATTTGATGATGATCTTAGTTTAAGATAATGGAAGTCTTAGTAGGATAGGGTGTATATAAAGTACCTCACAGCAGCACTGGGAATGGAATAAAGCAGTCTACCGAAGCTTTTAGTGGTGTCCCTGTTTTGAGCCGTAAAATGGAGAAGTGTCTACTGAATAGAGCTTGAACAGAGGAGGGGGTCTTCAAACAAGATAGAAGGCAGGGACCCAGTTTTCTACAGCTCCAATGTCTGTATTAGACGACCTCCTCTTGCTCTTTCCACCAATTCTGGCCTTCTTTCTAATTTGGAATTTCGGCACAAGGAAGAGAAAGCAACTCAAACTCCCCCCGGGGAATGTGGGTTGGCCTTTCTTCGGCGAGACATTCGCCTATCTGAAGCCTCATCCTGCCACTTCGATGGGTGAATTCATGGAGCAACACATATCAAGGTAATCCTCGAAAGCCCAAGAGAAGCAATTAAGCATTACAAGATAATTGAAGATGATTGACAAAACCCGTCTTATTTTCTTATTGGAGCTTCAATTTGTGAAAATTCACAGGTTTGGGAAGATTTACCGGGCGAATTTGTTCGGCGAGCAGACAATTGTTTCCGCAGATGCAGGGCTGAATCGATTTATACTACAGAACGAGGGGCGCTTGTTCGAGTGTAGCTACCCGAAAAGTATAGGTGGGATTCTGGGAAAATGGTCGATGTTGGTTTTGGTTGGAGACATGCATAGAGACATGAGGATGATCTCTCTCAACTTCCTTAGCAACGCACGGCTCCGGGCGCATCTGTTGCGAGAGGTGGAGCAGCATACCTTGCTGGTTCTAAGCTCATGGAAAGATAATCATACATTTTCAGCTCAAGAAGAGGCAAAGAAGGTAAAAATGACTGCTGTACTTGGGTCATTGGCTGTCTTGTATGAAAAAATTACTGACCCCCATTGAGAAAAAAAATATTATATGCAGTTTACTTTCAATTTGATGGCAAAACATATCATGAGCATGGATCCCGGAATGACCGAAACAGAGAAGTTGAAAAGAGAGTACATTACCTTCATGAAAGGAGTAGTGTCAGCCCCTGTAAATTTGCCAGGAACTGCTTATAGAAAGGCTCTACAGGTATGCTGCCACTGATTCCATCGCCTATCAACTGAATTCTAATTACTTCCTACTTCCTTTCTTTTATTTGTATTTTTTTTCTCGAAGACCAAGGTGGGCGTCTCACCTAACTAATCTCGGAGCCATATCTTAGCCTTCCAATCCGTACATACCGAGTATAAAACAATGAAGAGTGACCATTTTTGTGTTGAGGGAACTTGATCCCAACACTTTCCTCAGACATGGGCGATTTTTGTACATAAAACACATCGAAACCCCTGAATTTCGATTGACTTCGCCATTATCTGTAATTCACTAACTTGAAAGTGGATTTCTGTGGATACTTTGATTTTACAAGTCCAACTTCCTAAGGATAGCATCTAAATACTCAAAACTTCTAAAGATGTTATGAATGAGCACCTCTAATTGTGCATTGTTATGATCTTCAAACAATATCTACTATGTTCTTCTTTCCCCTAAAAAATTCCCTCAAAATTCTTAAGAAGCCTTAGGGGATGATTGCCTTTCTTTGATTTTGATTTTTTTTTTTTATTCCAGTCGAGGTCGATCATCCTCAGAGTAATCAAACAAAAAATGGAAGACAGACGCTGCAAGATGAGAAATGGACATGAGAAAGTAGAGGAAGATGATCTTCTTGGGTGGGTTATAAATCAATCTGATCTGTCAACCGAACAGATTCTCGATCTAATCTTGAGCTTGCTCTTTGCCGGCCATGAAACGTCCTCGGTCGCTCTCTCTTTAGCCATATACTTCTTAGAAGGCAGTCCTAAGGCAGTTCAGGAGCTGCGGGTATAACTCTCTCTCTCTCTCTCTCTCTCTCTCTCTCTCTCTCTCTCTCTCTTATTCCTACTGTGAATTCAACTCTTGTTTTTTTTTTAATTTTCAAGTATGGGGTCTCTGTTTCTCAATTTAAGAGATTTCTTTCAAATATTTACAGGAAGAACATCTTGCCATTTCTAGAATCAAGAAGCAACAAGGAGAATCTGAACTGAATTGGGAAGACTACAAGAAAATGGAATTCACCCAATGTGTAATCTCAATGAAACAACACCATCCTTCTACTATGTACCAAATCTCACTTTTATCTTACTAATTCTCTTTAATTCTCTCTAATCTGAAGGTTATTAATGAGACTCTGAGACTCGGCAACGTCGTCAGATTCGTTCACAGGAAAGCTCTTCGGGACATCCGATACAAAGGTATTGGAAACATAATTCACCTGGTTTATGCATATAATTCTTGGATTTTTATTTCAATTTCATTTATATTTCATTTTCTCCTTGTCAAGGCTACGACATTCCATGTGGGTGGAAAGTTCTTCCAGTCTTTACAGCAGTGCACTTGGATCCATTACTCTATGAAGACCCTCAACAGTTCAATCCATGGAGATGGCAGGTCAGATTACAAGCTCCAACTCAAATAATAATAAATTATAATATAAAACAAAATTTCCACTTCAAGTAAAGAATCCATCTATTTCTAAATTCAAAAATCAAATTGAATTAGATGTAAAAAATGACTGTTAACATATTAACAGACGGTTGACTTTCCATAATTGTGTATCCCATTATTCGATAGTTTCCTAGTTACGGATCCGTTAATAGAACATTTATAAGTACTAACCCATTCTTTCATTGTTGTATTAGATGTTAGATATTAGATAGATACAAATGAAATTGGAGAAAAAATACTAGATTTATCTTTTTTTTTTATACTTGTCATTGTTTAAGTGATTGAAAAAAATATATTGGTGTCCCTTATTATAAAAATGCGAGTGCTCTATCATTTATCTTGAAATTGAGTTAGTTAATTTTTTTTTTCAAGTTTGCAATTTTGATTCCGGTAAGAGTTGTGTTGGAAGGTATGACTGAGACATGAGAGGTTGAAGGTGATGGCCGGCAGTTGGGAGATGATTGAGAGCATGTGGGTTCACATGCACGTGCATGCATGCCCTTTAGTCCTCTTATTCTTTAGAGGAAACAAATCAACAGCTCCAACTTCCAATCTATTCTCTCTAAATGCCCAATTTGACAAAAATCATAGGAATGTCAATAATTGTTGGTAATGTCATAGATCATCCACATTATTCAGAAATAATTTTTTAAAATTAATAAATCCTATTCAAATTTCAAACTAGACGTCAGATGAGAGAGTTAGTTCGTGCATTCATCTACTTGTTGAATTCTTTTTAGGGTTTTATTTTTTTTTCGTCTATATCAAAGTCAAGTGGAGAAGTAGAACTTGAAAAACCGACACGGATAGACGAGACTTTGTGTCATCTCAAGTCATAAATGCCATTGGAGACTTCCTAAAACAATCTTAGAGGGTTTTGGTGTATTAATTCAATGAAGTGGTTCATCCTACCACTCTACCCCTCCAACTTGAAAATGATAGAAACCATCATCCATCCACCATTTTAAGAAAATTGCATAGATTGGTGGCCTTCATATGTGGATAATTGCTACTAGAAATCCTAAAATAGAATCAATATTGTTTTTGTCTTCGTCCCATTCAAGAACTGTGGCTAGAATTTCCCTAACCTGCTGTAATAAAACATTATAGTTCATTTGGTAGGTCTAATTTGCTCCAAATTTATGAAATTGTATAGCTTTTATAGTTGTAAATAAACTCAATTTCTCAAAATTTTGATTTCAGTGATGAATTTTATATTATAAAACAAGTTTCATATAATCAATAGTAAGCTGAGCAAAGCGTATTGTTTCTAACATCTTTATATCAATCACTAACATAGTAGGCGAGAAATTATGTGTTGTGAACTAAACTCAACTGTACACTAACTAACTTTTGTTGACTATATATTTAATCATTTTCCCTTCCAATACTCATTATTAACATATGAATTGAGTTTGTCTCAATTTTGATACCATTTGGAAATATATTAATCGTCGGAAGTTCAAATCGAATGACCTTTTAAAATCATACTTAAAATGATTTGTTCAAGTTGAATTATCACGTGTTTTTTTTAAAGTGTAGATCTTTCAAACCAACTTATCTTTTATCTTATAAAATAAGTTTTATAAAAGATCTGTCATGTAATTTACAATAAATAATTTTCCTAAATAGAAAACAAATTGGTGTAGTCAAGCAAGTAACGGCTCCCAACTCGTTACATGCAACTAGACTAAGGTAGGAAAATAGTGTCAACTCAAGGAGATGTTTCAGTGGTATCAGTGAGTTATGGCTGAACTGAACTGCCGAGTCAACTCAGAAAATGCTCTGAATCTTAAATCCAAAATATTTATCTTTTGCATATGAGATATGACTACCTTAATCTCTTTGAATTTACCAAAATACCCTCATCAATGTGGAAGGGATAACTATCACCCAACAGCCTTTTGAAATGTGGGCCTGCTGTAGTACATTTCAAGAAAAAGGTGTCGTGAGAATTGTGGGGATTGGATGGAAATAATTAGAAGGAATCCTTGTAATTTGGATTCTCTGATTTTCTTTTATTATATTTTTGTTTGGATGAGGGATAGAGGGGTAAAAATGGTTTGATAACTAAAGGGAAATAATAAGCTTTCAAACAAAAATCTGAGAACTTATTTCACATAATGATTTTATCTCTCTCTAGTAAATTATTTTCTTTTTATATCTTTTTCACTGTAACTATCCAATAAGACAAGGAAAACTCATGTTAAAGGAAACTTTTATTTAAAGAAAATCTCTCATATGAGAGAAACTTTCCAAAATTTTACTTCTCATCTAAATACAATAAAAGTGCCAAAATTATTCTCCAACAAGCTACTTTTAGGTTTTTGTCTTTAACACAGAATAAGTTCTTTCTAATTTGTATGTTTTCCTTAATGATATAATAAGAGATAGTTGCTTTTCAATAATTAAAAATTTTCCCTTTAATGATAACTCATGTTTGGTAATGAGAAATGCATTGGTATATCCAAACAAAGACACCCAAACCATGTGTCACAATCCATTTGCAAGGTACATGTTACCTTGTGCCATATCTTGTGTCCTCACCTCACATAAAAATGGCATTTTTCCTTTCTGCAGAAGGGCTCTCCAAACTTGACTATGACAACCAGTTTCATGCCTTTCGGCGGTGGTCCACGCCTCTGCGCCGGCTCCGAGCTCGCCAAATTGGAGATTGCCGTTTTCATCCACCACCTCGTCTTGAATTTCACTTGGAAGCTAGCGGAACCCGACCAAGCCCTCGTGTTCCCATTTGTCGATTTTCCTAAAGGCCTACCCATTAAGGTTCACACATTCACATAAAGAGTTTCACCAAATTTCCCTTCAAATCCCTTTTGCCCCTCTCCCTCCCACACCCTCAACCTTTTATTTTATAGCTGTAACTTGAAGGAAAAAATAAAAATAAAATTTGAATACGGAGTATCTAAGTTCAATCAAACTTCTTACCACCACTTGTTTGGATAAGTGGGTTAGATCTTGGGTTTGGATTTTCCAACTGTCTTAAAAAGGTTTTGTCTTGAAATACTTGTGGATTTTCTATGAGGGGGAGTTTTTAAGTACACAAGTTGAGCAGGACCACTGTCACTTGACAAGTTTTCTGTGATCTCTGTTGGCTCTGTAGCCCTTTCTTCACTGCTGGGATTGGTGGGTTCGGGAATTAGAAGCAATCTTCCCTTATCTTGTATGATTAATGGGATTTTGCCTTTATCTGCACAGAAGAAAAGATACTTCCATCTCTTTCCATGACAAGTTGGAAGCAACAAAGAGCAATGAATGTGGGTGGGTGGCCTTCTAAGAGTTTTTGCCTCTGCACCCTTCCCCTGTCCTTTGTGTACTAATTCCTGTCGAGGAAACATTTGTTTTCCTGCCCAATTATATGTAGAAGGGGTAGTGTAATGAAATTTCTCTTTTTTTTTCCTTTTCTATCATACAAATGGATGGATGGGTGATGGAAAAATCTGAAATACACATTCAAGGAGGTGGAATTTGTAAAATTTTAGTTCTCTTGAGTTTGCCATTTCGCTTCTTCACTTATTAACTCTATGGGTTTGTGATTCTCATCTCTCTCCTCTTTTGATTCAATTAGTGACAAATGCCAATTTGTATTTTGGATGAATGTTAGTGATCTGGTTACATCTCTCCAGATTGGTGTACTGATATGGAAATGTTAGTTCATTTCACAACTTTCATGTAGATCTGGCATAGAGAATGAAGTTATGGTAAAATTTGTGGTGGTGTATTTTTTGTGTGAGAGATGCCCTAGGGTCCGAATATCGGTGGATACGATTCAAATCTGCCGATATAATACCGTTTTAAAATCTTATTATATCAGTCGATATGACGATATTAAAATCGTATCATATAGTCCATATCGATAGTTTTTGTTAAAAAAATAAAAATAAAAATAAGGAGAGAGAATTTAGGTATTTAAACTGAGTGACTTAGTTCTTATTGTTTAGGTATTTAAACTTGTGAGTATCGTCAACATTTCTAAACATAGATGAATAATCAGAAGGGCTTGCCATGAATGAACAGCTATTAAAAGTTCATAATAGTTGGCAAATCCTACCTTTTCACCTCTGTTTTTCGATATTTATTAGTCAACAAATTTGTTGGATGCTATCTTGTTATGAATCAATTCGCGTGGTGGTTTACTTTTTGAATTGTATGCTTAAACAACTAAGGCCAGGTGCTAAAGAAAAATTATTCATTGTCAATCGATTCTTAACAAATCAACGTAAGATTTTAATTTTTCGATAGAATTATTAATAAATTTTAAAAGTGAAACTTTGACGATTTTTAGTTTTTCAAAAGATTATCGTTGAAAATATACACTATCTTTTACGAACTAATAAATTTTCGCTCAAGCCACCTTAATAAATCCATTGTTGTTGTGTTATAATGGAATGATTAGGATTGAAACTCGGACGAATCGAACCAAGTTTTGATAAACTCAATTCAACCCATATAAAAAAATGGTTGAGCGCAGTCCAATCTGATTTAGAGTCCAAGAATCAGCTCAACCCATTTTAACCCGAATTTAAAAAAAAACCCTTAAAATAAAATTAAAAATTAAAAACAAAATACTTGGATTGAAGCTTCGAGAGAAGGGGAAAGGGTTGGGCTCTGATGACAGCTGATGATGGAGAACGAGAGTGGGAGAGGATTGTGAACCAGATCGAGAGCCAAAGAGGATTGAAAGGGAGAGAGAACCGAAATCGTCGTCTCTGGTAGTAGGAAGTGAAAGAAAGAAGGTTTGCTATCTCTATTGGTGTCTCGTTGAGGAAGGGAAGCGAAATGATTAGGGCATCTCTCGCTCTCTCTCTCTTTATCGATCTTGTTCTCACTCTCACACTCCATCAATTGGTCTCGCTCTATCTCGTTTTCACTCTTGCTCTCTCTCAGGAGATCTCACTCTCACTCTCGCTCACCCTCATCGCTGGAGCTCTCTCTTGCTCTCGCTTGCCCTCGTTGATTAGGACATCCGTAGTAATATTATATATTAAGTTTTTTTGTGGGTCGAATTAGGTCAATTTTAAAAAACTTGGCCCAATTCGACCCGAATTTAATTTGAATTTTTTTTTCTTCAACCTGGTTTGATTCTAATTTAAAAAATGCACAACCCAACCCACTAATTTTTCGAGTTGAGTCAAATCCAATCCAAATTTCATCCCTTGGAATGATAAACTTCTTGTTACACCACTTACCTATGAAAAATGCGTGATATTACTCAGTCATGCCATCCTTTCAAATTTCAAAGAGTCTACTTTTCTTTATTACTTCATTTTAAAATCTAAAATAAATGATAAACAAATCTTTTAAAATACACATTGTTGAAGATGACAACTCTAGCTATAATCCTAAACTATTTAGTTTGTCGTGATAAATTATTTTGTGATTCATTCATTATAAGTCATTTACATAATTTTTTATTGAATCTAAATACACACAATTTTCTCTCTCATATTCATTGTCATTATATCCAATTTGAATTCATTTCGAAACATGTTAACTGTTGAATAAAATCAACTCTTGTAAACGGTTAAAACCTTTAACCTTTAAAAATTAAAACTAAGAATATTATTTTAAATTGAATCTTATCATATTTCTTTTTTAAGATATATCTATCAAACTAATTCTCATTATATGATCCTTACAAAAAAAAAATCATCCATTTCACACCGAATAATTTCTCAGTTTGTCTCTTATGATTTGAAACTTGAAAGTAACCTTCCTGAATGCAGATATAATTATTAAGGTTCCAATTTAATTTTTATTTTTTCTTAAGAGGCTTATCCAATGGAGCTGATTTTTAAGTAATGCAGAGTTGCATACCATAGAACTTGCTCTTGAAGTTCATTATGAGCAGCTTCTATTGTAGGATTAAATAATAAAAGATATAAAAATTTATTCTTAAAAACCAAAAACTAAATATTAGAAAAGTCTTACATGGCCTCCTTCCAGCAATTTATTCTTATTTATTATTTGAAATTCATATCTATTGATTCTCATATTAGAGGGTGTTACCCACCTTCTAATAAAACTTGTCATGGAATTCAAATATTTAAATTCGAGCTTTTTCTACATCTCTCTCTTTGAAAATTCACACATATGAGTGTGGAAGTAGAGTTGCTTCTTAGAAGAAGTTTAAATCAAACTAATCACAGTTCTCACTTGACTTGAACAATTTCTTGAAGTAAAATAAATTACCAACCAAGCTTATATAGTTTGATTGTTGAGATGTAATACACAAAATTAAATAAGATCAAGAAAAGCCAGTGATAAAATATGAAAAACAGCAGCTGATCCAACTTCTCACATAATCGAACCTCTTTAGGCATGCCTCGTCAAAAAAAAAAAAAATTAGATAATTTGCTTTAGTAAAATTAGTGATGGGATCTATTTAACATTTTAATGAAAATATCGAAAGTTTCTTTGTCGGGATAAATTTGAGTTCCCAAGTGTTCCACTGAGAATACAAATTCTAATGCTTTGTGAGATCTTGGTTTATCTGAGAAGCTTGAAAATGAACCATGTTTGCATTCGAAAATATCTGACAGAAAACTCGAGAGAAGGAAATCAGAAATCTACAATAACCGAATTGTTTTCGTAGAATATATTATTCAAATTCAGATTCTTTAACATTGCAGTACTATATATTTTATGATACCATCAATCAACAATTGTCACGTGCACCGATTTACGAAAGAATTAATCATTTCAATCAATTCATAGCCGCATTATCCACGTGATAACGAGTGATTGATAGCACTATAGTTTTTCTTGTGCCAAAGCAATGGAGGATCTAAATTATGATATGCTCTTTTAAGTGAGAATCTGGATGCAAAATTTTATATTTAGAATTGGAATTAGAAAAGAAGGAAAATCAATGTCGGTCCAGCCATCCCATATCTTTGTAGTTGGCAAAAAATCTAATGGCCAACCACCACAAAAATCCAATGCTCTTGACTCCAAAGTCTCAGATCCATTTCTGGGTCATTCATTTGACTGATTATGATGAAAGGGTTGCCTCTGCCATCAATCAATGAGATGAGAGATGAGATCACCTCTCTGTCTCTCTCAAGTGTCAGATCCATGTCTGGGTCATTCATTTGACTGATTATGAAGAAAGAAAGGGTTGGCTCTACCATCAATCAATGAGATGAGAGATGAGATCACCTCTCTCTCTCTCTCAGTAGTCACTGAACTAAAACAGCAGACAACAGGCTCCTCCTTTGTTAGGTTTCCTTTCACTTTCCATTCATCAAACAATGACTGATGGATCCCCCCTACGTACCTAATAAATGATTGGAGCTTCTGAAACTTCAGAAGAGGATCCAAATCATGGCCATAAGGTGACAAAGTAGGATGATTGAATGATTAGAAAATCCAGAGGTCCATAAAGTCTAAATTATCAGTATAGTGTTTATACAAGAAAGGTCCCCACTCCACCTGACCCTTCCCGAAGTCCAAAGCCATACAAGTCGATGCTCAAGTTATGATCAGAGGAGGTGCACGTTTCATCTATTGTAAGGATCGATTTTCGATGAATGATTATGTATAGGACCAGCAATTAATGCAGTCCATATCATCCTAAGTTATCATGAACAGAAGAAGTTAAATACATGAGTATAGTTTATCCTTAAAAATCGATTAATAAAACCCATAACCCAAAGACCCACAGGTGATGGTGAGACTTGTTAATACTTCCCCTCAGCACCAGGGTTGGAGACACACTCAACTTTTCCCTCCATGTAGAACTGGAGATACGAACCCAATCCATCTTTATGGTATCCCTGTTGTATACCATGTTAAATACATTAGTAGACCTCATCCTTAAAAACTGACTATTAAGGAGAGGAGACTCATGTGTTTATAAATTTCATAACCCAAAGGTCTACTGACAATGTTGAACTTTTCTAACAGAAGAAATGATTAGGTACATACTTTACTTCTTCAGCATTCATTTGGAAAATCTTATATTTTTAAAATATCAATTTTCATGGTGAAGATGGCAAAGATGGTTGGGTCTGATATTTGAATTGAAATACAGTGGCAAGTACTATAAATGTATCTCCATCCACTATCTCATTCTACCAGTTTATAATTCTCATGTATCCATGCTGTTGAAGTCTTATCGCCTAAGATGGTTCAGTTTTAATTATTTTCACGATGAAAATATGAGAGGACAGCCTCTTCCGGTCATTCTACAATCTAATTGAGCTTTCGATTGATTGGCCAATTATTAGCTAATGTCGTGTTCCTTTGATTTGAGCAATGCTCTGTATCCAGAGCCTACCGACACAGGATGAACTGGTCTCAAATAAAGAAGCTTGTCTGAGCAAATATCATTTAAGACATGAAACAGGATTTATATTGTAATGTTTTTATAATAGAGTACATATAATCATTTACTCACCTCATTAAACAAATAGTTTTAAAATTGATTAAAAATGAAATTAAAATTCTACGAAAGTTCTTAACTATTTGACTTTTTAATATAGAAACAAACAAATATCATTAATGAAAAAGAGAGATACAAGAACTCGAGGGGTCGTGTATGAAAGTGTTATACATAACCAAATAATGAAAGTCCATAGTGACTGAGAATAAAACACTTCAACTGCCAGCTTAGATCTTTGCACTCTTACCTTCGTAAAAAAAGTCTGGAGGATAATAAGGTTGGCCATAACCAACCAATTCCATGTTGGGCTTCCTAATTTATTTATTTTTTTATCTCCTTTCATGTTGCGAAATGAATATTTGATTAATCCTTCGAAGCATGTGCACACTTTCCTTCACATACATATCAGGTTCAAACGGTGAGGAGTGACTCCATGAAGAGTGGCCTAAAGGGATTTGAGGATAAATCGAACTCAAGACCTCCTTTCATAAAAAGAACTTCTGGATCATAAGATCAATCCTCTCTGAATTTACAATCTTTTCATTTTAAACATCCAAATTTTACTTCCTCCTAATGAGCCCACAAACATTGATGTCTCATTCAATTCCCTTATCCATTGCATACCTGCAATTCTTTAGGGGAATAGAAAATTCTACAGAATTGTCTCAATCACAAAATTTATAAAAAAAAATTAGTTTTTTTAAGGCCAATTCCAGATTGATGGGAGAAATGACTTAAATGGTGATAATAGAATTTATAAATTTTTCATTTCACCGATCCAAAGATCTGACAATTTCAAAATTTTTTCATACTATGAGCATGGTATGAAGGCAATTGGGCAAGTATGCCCCTGCCATATTGTGATTTAGGATATCTCTGTTTCGATCGTCAATAAGCCTAGAATTGATTCTTCCTCGTTGATGAAATGTCCACGCACGTTCAAATCCATCTGGGATCTATGAGGATGATATAACCAATTTATCATACTTTATCCTTAGAAGGCATTTCCTTAAATATTCAAAAAACACATTGAGTCAATGAAGAACATTCAAGAGTTAGATATGGTTTAATGGACTCAGTTTCTTGTAAAGAACCCCAGCTATTTAAAATTTAGAAAGACCAAAAAAATAAGAGTATAAAGTTCATACCTTACATTAGAGTAGATATTACAACCCTATCTTTTTATTTGGGATCTAGAATGTTAGCACAACCTTAATTCTGATTTTTTTTTTTTCAATTACGCAATTCTGATTTTATTGATACATTTGGTTGGTTTTATATGAGGGAAAAAAAATAAAAAAAGGTCCCCCAAAGACAAAAGGCCTCACATTTATGGGTTTTGTTTAGACAGAGATTGAATGTAAGGTGATCAGAATGTAGCAGATAGCTTACAGAAATAACAAAAACCTTTTTGCGATGATCTCCATGGCAACTCCAAATTAAGGATTCAAATTCACTTAATCGTCCTTGTTTTCTTCTGCTCAAGAGAACCAATATACAGATTTAAGTCGTCTCAGTTTCGGCCATGGCAACCTCATACGGTTATTTTTTTTTTTATCACAAATTCCACTCGATCTGTTTATTCATTGGGCCTTTTAGAGCTATTGATTGCTATATTTCCCTGTTGCGCTTTGAGTGTGCCAAATCATACCGTGGCATCACTAACATATCTGCTCCAAACATCCCGCCAGTGTTGCAATTGGGCCCCTCTGGATTACAGAAGATTATCTAAGCTCAGCCCATTTATAATCGTGCCTGATAATCCAGATTTCAGCTGCAGACCTAGAAATTGTCAACGAATTTCAACATGGTATTGAAACATCAGGCACAGCTATATTATCTTTTGAGGTCTTTGCATGGACATCGGCCCTATATTTAGATACCAGGCCATGTAACAGGAACACAATGGGGCCCAGGCCCAATTCATCAGATTCCACCTGAAACCATTTACTGATTTAAACTCTTCAGTCCAGCATAAGCCATACTTTTTTTTTGAATGGTAGCATAAACCATACTTCGATCTCTGCACTTGGGGCCAACAATTTAGCCAGCGAGATTCTGGCCTTGGCATTTCTATTGCAGGTGGAAAACATAAACCATATTCTGGGAAACAAGTTCTAAAATCTCTCCCAACTCAATAGTTAAATATCTACAAGACAATCCATCCTATATCACATCAGACCTACACTATCTTCCGCATTAGCCACAAGCAAAAAACAATGGTAACTTCGGTAAAAAGATATTATGAAGTCGTGCAAGAAAATTTGTTCTCAAGAAAATATCAAACAACATCAAGTAATGATTTCCAACCTCATGCTTCTGGTTGGTCCATCCTCTGGACTGAAGAATAGTAGTGAGATTCAAGCTCTTTCAGGCTGGCAGCAGCCTGTTCTCCAACTTTTTCCAGCAATCGTTCTGTTTTTTCTGCTTGCAGGTCAAATTCATCAGTCCGTTGCTCAACATGCTCATTCAGAGAGGCAAACCCAGAAAAGATAGCTGTTTGCTTCAGCTCAGACACCAACTTGAGGAGCGAGTCAGCTGCCTGAACCTGTTGATAAAAAAATATTAAAAAAAAAAGGGTTATAGGAATTCTGAACTGCTACATAAGAAATGAACTGTTAGGAAATAAGGTATCAACTAAAATGGCAAAAACCAGACCAAAATGAATAAACATGAACCTGTTAAAAGAAACAAAATTACGAGACTAAAAATTTGCCGCTAGTGAATTTTTATGTGTTATCAAGATAGGACAGGTAGAAAGTGCCACCCACTTGCTTTGATCTTTTAAATGGTAAGCTCAAGCATGACCTACCTCAGATGATTTTAGGAGCAGTAGTTGGCACTGGGTAATTACCCACATATATACAACCATGAAAAATAAGAAAATATTTGAAGTACACTGTAATTTTTTTGAATGATATTGTACAGTTTGCAATTCAGGAATTTGACAGTAGGTCAGGAGACTGGAAATACCGGTGCCCAATCCTAATATGCATTGCAAACTAAAGCTGTCCGGTACCTCCTAAAAGATCTCCACATCAGAGCAAAAAATTCACCGAGAGCAACAAAACATTGGATTGGTTCCAATGTATTAAACAAAAAAAACAAGAAAATGTTTCACCACGGTATATTTTGTATCTAAGGATTTCTCTCTTATTTTGATAGTGGCCCCTCGTGTGACTGACTGGGAAACTCATCTATCCCAGTCATTCGATTACTGATCATCGATCTGGCTGACATCGTATAATGTGGCCATGGGGCCCACTTTCTACTTCATTTTGGTTCAGCTAGATTGCCACCTTTATAGTATTTTGGCCTTTTTGTTGATGTTTTTTTTCTTAAAAACTAATTTCTTTGAGGCTCTTCTTCAGTCCATTTGTTATTGGCGCATTGTTTCTTGCTTCCTTACAATGTCAATGGATAAGAAAGATTCTGAGAACCTGGCCCTAAAAATCAGTAATACACTTCTTAATGGGTGTAACTATGCATTTGCAAAATTCTCAAGCCATAATTTTTTTCCAGAGGCAAAGAAATAGAATATGTTGATGGTAGTCTTCCCAAAACATGACCATAAATCCAAGGTTAGGAATGATCTCATTCCTTCCCTCATTACATAAGACCCTTCTATATATTTTTTTCCACAAATGACATGGGAGTTCATACAAACTCAGGCATAAGATTATAGAATCCACATCACCATCTTCCTTCACTTCAAAAAGGATGTGAGCACATACATAATCTTGTACAATGGCCAAACCCTCCAATCATACATCATATCCAAAACCCATCCTTTCTTGATTTTAATATCAAAGAAATTTCACCAACTCTTAATTCAACCTTCTTCCCCAACAATAAAGAACTACCACATATAATACAAATGCAGGATATTCCAACATGTAATTCCTTAATGGTGTTTTGGTCAATCTCCATATCCTGAGCAACTGATGCATGAACACCAACATGGAATGGGATCTTGGACAACCTAATCCACAACAAGCACAACTGTGGACCCAAACCCAAGTTCAATAGTTGAAACAACACAATGAAGGCCAAACATATTTAGATCCATACCCACGTTGAAGGTGTTTGGTTCTTCTTACAATTAAAAGAAAAGTTGTCACATTCATTTTGCTAGCTATTCTGGTTTACTTCTATAGTAGAATGTTCCAGTGTTCTGACCATTCCAATGTTCCTTTATGAAAAAAAAAAAGACATGGAAAAAAAAATACACATTTGAAAATAATAAAAGTTAAATAATAAATAAATATGCCCAACATTATATCTTAAAACTTCAAATTGTTTAAAAAGAAAAAAAAAATAGGCACTGGAACTAAAACAGACCCCATTCTAGTAGGATTGGGCCAAAACAAAATTTGTTTGGATCCATTTTGGTATACCTCAAGCATACACAATCCAAAAGTGCATATGATTAAATCTTTGAACTTCAACTCCAAATCCTTATAACAACAAGACAATATCTAGTCCTTCAACTTAAAAGACACCCTAAGATGGGAATCAATCCAATAGTAGTCGAGAAAAAAGAAGACTACACCTTGAAAGAGATCTATCCTTAAACCAATACAAACTAGTAATTGCTCATCTTCCTAATTAAAGGCTGAGAGGAAATTGTTGCCACTGGAGGGCCATCTTCGTAAGTTGAACTCCCCTACTAATCTTTTCCCCTACCAGCTAAAGGATGTTAAATGTTTGCAATTTGATCTCTCTATCCCATGATTTGGCACGTCAAAGCTCGAAATATGGTTGCATTTCAGGGAATTTACTTTTCTACTAACAACGTTGCAAGAAGAGCCACCACGTAGATAAAAAGTGAAAGAGAGTTGGACAAATGATGTGTCTAGTTAACTCTATTACAATCAGCTCTACATGGCAAGCTCCAAAGCCTAGTATTTTCAATTTCAACTTTGATGGTGCATTTAGCCTCGACAAAACACAAAAGGTGGAATAGGAGGAGTTATCATAGATCGCAAGGGCCACATGATTGTTTTCAACAGTAAGGATCCCAAGAACTAACCTCTCCATGAAGAACTACCGATGCTGACTATGGGATTTCAGCCTAGCCTTTAATTTCAAGTTGGTGTTCTCATCATCAAAGATGATGTCACCACTTGCCTCCACGCTTAAGATCTTCCCAATTGAGAAATTGTTGGTAATTGGAACAAAAATCATGACCCGCAGCAGTTGGCAATTTGGGAATCATTCCTCTAGGAGGAAAACGAAAGTGACATGTCCTCCCAATGAACAAATCTATCATCAAATGGACCAGCTACCAATAAATATACAAATTCCCATTAAGAAAGAAATGGTTACTCAACAAGATTGATGGGGAAAGAAGATTCTACTTCTAGGTTTTTTAGGGGCAACTGTTGGACCATTTGTTATGGTTTATGGGGGGATTGTAGTTCCCTTTGGTAAGGGTGTCCGCTATGCTTTGCAGGGAATTGTTTCTTTGGGAGTGTTAGACAATTTTTTATGCTTTCTAAGGGATTGTAATTTCCTTTGGTAGTTGTTCAGATGATCTCTGGTATGTCTTTGTCAGCTTTTTCTTGTTCTTCATTACTTTGGAGTTCTGCCTTTCTTCCTCTTAACGAAATTACGAAAGCTTCTCATCAACCAACTATGCCACTTCCCCCCTTCCTTTTTTTCCATGATTTTCCAACTCTACCGACCTTATTACCCAAAAGAAGGAGAAGAAAAATAAGTCTTTATTTTCCACGAGCAGACCTGAAACATAAAAATACTTTTATCTCCATAGTAGTTTATCACTGGAAAAAATGGATTTTAGGTTTGATTGATTACACAACGAAAACAAAGGATTATCAGAAATAAACTTCTACTTTGAAAATGGGAACCTAATAAAACTTAAGTTTCACATATCCAAAAGGGAGAATGTGGAAATTGTACATTCAGGGAAGAAGGAAATACAATACCACTCTGGCTGCACGCATCTCCATTTGAAATGCTTCTTGCGAGTTCCTGAAAGGTGGATCATTTACCTACAGCAAACAAATACTCTCATTTAGCTCTGGATTTTTTTATATTACTGATGTCACTTAGTATAAGATAAGGACCCTATAGTACTTTTTTTAATGGAAACTTCAACCCTATAGTGCAAATTCAAACCATATTAAGAGACATTTCAACTTTAGGTTATGCATTAGAAAAATGAAATTACTATTTTAGCATAGCCATCAATGGAAACAACGTGGAATCAGATTGAAATTTAATAGGAGAGTCAGTGCTGTTTTTAATAGGAACAAGGACATTACACAAGCATGAAAATTAGGAAAACCAAAATAACATGTTACAACATTCCATGTAAAAATGTAATCAACACAGGATATCTGTTAGGTTCTTGGGCTCAGAAGATCTCAGACATGGTACTAAATTCACCAATTGTGGTTCACATTTTGTACCACCACCCCAATTCACCAGAGTAGGATGAGACAATTTATTTTGGCTGGTGCATTCAGCTCTTCATTTGGTTCATTATGATTCACTAGTTTTGAACCACTTAAAAGCCTAATTGAGTCCACTAGATTCTCTAGGTTTGGTACACTTTGACTGCAAATCTACAACATTCATTAATTAAGTGCTGACAATCTATTCATATGGCAATTCTACAGTGAAAGTGTTCTCATTCATTTACAACATATTCATGCTGAAAAGGAAAGAAATAGACCTTTTTGCCTTCTAGCTTCAACGAAGAAACTTGATAGAATGGCCTCAAATAGAATGTAATTAATTTGCTATAATTAATATAAATATTTGAATTTGATCGCTAGACAGATGCATCTGATACTCAAACTTGTACGGATAGCATTTAGGAACAGGAAATCAACATTTGGAAACTATCAAGGAAAACTTAAATTTTGAACAGACCTGACTGATTTACTTCAAAAACACCAAGCCTGACGGCCCCATTTCGACAGCCCTACTTAGGGCGGTTTGGCAGTTTGAATATTATAGGCCATCAGAATAATGATGAAAAAAGAGATGCATAACACTGCATGGAAACTGGAGAATATACCAATATTTTTTGAAAAGGGATAATATACCAATATTAAAAAAGACCAACCCACAATGTGCTTGGTCCTCATGTAACAGAAATCTGTAACTACAAACAACCCAATTTCACCAATCAAGATGGCAGAGGCTTCCATAATGAAAATTACTTTTTTTATGAAAATGATTTTGGTTAGCCAGAATTCTATCCATATTCTCATTTGTTGTAACATGCCCCATGATTGAAACAATCTCAAATGTCTTTCTGGTATAAAAAGGGTATTTTGTATCTTCTTGCCTTTGGCCTCAGTTGAAACACTCCAAGTCCAAGTTGAAGTTACCAAAAGGCATGTCAGAGACAAAACACATAGTCATTAAAAAAATCCAAGATCAATGCAAATTGTAATTGCCCCAATTAAGCTAAAGAAAATGGCCAATAACCAATAACCAAGATCATGTGAAACAAACTGAGATAGGTGCTGTTTGATAGGCAGAATGGAGACAATGGAATGGAGAATGGGTGCTAAGGTGGCTCCATTCCAAAAATGGATTCTGTTTAGTAAGACAGCAAGGTTGATGTCACAGAATGGTCATCCATCTAATGTTCATTCTATCTTTGCTTCTTAAAAGGTGTTATTGTTGGAATAATTAAACGATGGTGCTTGGCAGATGGCCATTCCTCATGAATTCTACCAAACAACATGTTGAATGAGGAAAATGGAGTAAGTTTTTGAATGTCTATTCCCATGCCAATAAGTTGTTGGCAATCTAATCCTTTTGAATGGAATGGGTTGCCTGAAGCAATTCAAGAAAGAAGAGAATAAAAACAAAGAATTAACTTATTACCCTAGCCACATTGACCATGTGACTGAAATTGTCAACAATATTGCTGATATCTGTGTCAACTCGTTGCAGCAGAGACTTCTGCTTCTGAGCAGCCGCTGTCGCAGCTGCAGCTGTTGGCCCACTGCCAGCACCTCCACCGCCAACTCCTCCTTTGTTCATCGTGTGCACAAAATGGAATCAAACAAAGTCTAGATTTTGAAAGTGGATACGCAAACATTTCAGGAAAGAATATCCAAATGAACAAAACCCTAATAAGGGACACAGCAGATGAAGGGAACGAAAGATACAAACAAGGAAAGATGAAAAATAAAAACTCTAAAAATGTAATATACATAATATTTCTCAGTTCGTTTTCTTACCCCTTTTCTATGCTAAGGGGCCGTTTGGGTCTCGTGAATTCCACTGAAATCGACCGAAATGGTAAAAAGTAAGTTGTTCGGGTCTCTCAAACATGAAAATGGATGAGACTTCTTGTTTTTATGTAATTCCTTCCTCGTCTCAACTGGTCTGAGGGGGTCAGAAATAGAGAGAGATCCTTGATTTCCCTGTACGATTCAGGAAATATGGTAAAGTATGATTACAAAAGTTGAGGAACAATGGATTGTTAAGCTTCAAATTTAATTATAATAGGAAAGTCAAATTTAATTTTTATTTTGTATCTTTACATCAAATTGATAGAAGTAATAGATTGATCTGAATCATGATCTGAATCATGACACTATCGCAGATCTAACAGTTTCACTTTATTTTTATAAAGTCATGAACCCCAAAAATCATGGCAAATATTAGTTTTAAAATAATTGGAGAAATTATGAATTGGAAGTAGATTCTCAATTGAAAATTTATTTGAAAAAAAAGTTAATTTTTTTTTTTTTAGCACTGGTAAAAAAGTTGAATATCTACATATTGAATTATGGTTTTAAAGTCAAAACAACTTTTTTTAATAATATTATAAACACATATACTGCATTTGCTCAAATTAAGTGTATACTTTTGAAAAAGAGGAAAAAAAGAGAAAAAGAGAAAAATATGAACAAAATTAAAATTTTCTTTAAAAATGACGTACCTGTATAAATCGCTGCCTTTGATTTACGAGCTATTTTTTTAATTGATTATCTTATAGACTATGTAATGAGTCATTTTACTATCTAGCATGTCATTATTTTTTATTTTTAATTATATTTATTATTATATTAAACTTAACTTTATGATTTAAATTTTTCGGCAATATGATTATTAATAAACTTTTTCATTAAAGTACATAAATATATTTCCATAATTCCATCCAATTAATCTCATACTGAAGCTGAGAAGGATCCTACTTTAAAAGTTGTCAACGGAAAATATTTACCCCACTTTCAAATGCTGCCCAAGTGCCATGCCAACCACTTCATTTCATTTCTACTGCCAATCACTTCATTTCATTTCGATTTCCAATCGGTCTTTACTTCCTAATTTCCATTCTCGTGTTTACCCGATTTCTTCTTCCCATGTCTGTTGCAGAGCTCAAAGAGAGGCACGTCGCCGTGACAGAGACTTTGAATTCTCTCAGAGAAAGGTTGCGGCAGAAGCGCCTTCTCCTCCTCGACACCGACAGTAGAATCTTCTCTCCCTTTTGGTTTTTGGGCTTCATTTTTTTTTTCTTCTCTTTATTTCTGATCTGTTCATTCGGTGTTGCTCTTGCAGTGGCAGGTCACGCGAGGGCACACGAGAAGCTGCCCATCAACTTCAGCACTACGGACCTGGTTTGCTGTAGGACTTTGCAAGGACACACGGGAAAGGTATTCTTTGATTTCTGTCCCTTTTTGCTTCTCTTGCTTTGTTTCGTGAGATGTTTCTTTCATGTGTTCAGTACTTGAGTTACTACCTATCAATCAGGTTGAATCCTCTTATTAGAAATTCTGATAAGCCATTTGAAGAAATGATTGATATGGATTTTTAAACAAACGGACAAATAATTATTAAGTAATTCAAGGTTCTATATAAATGGCGAATGAACGAGTGGGAGAAAATATGGGAAACAGTAGAGAAATTTATAGGGTGTGTTATTGCTTTTTGCTGGTTCTTCACTCAGGAAACTGGGGGGTCTGTTGGATGAATTCTTGTTTGTGGGACAATAGAAAATTACAAGCTTGTGCCCTAAAATGTAGGCAATGTTGCCTTTAGAGTGGTCATATGGGGATTGAAAATTAAATGTCCAAAGTAATAACCATCATCATCATTGTCGTCAAATGCCAAAATTCCATTTATTTGGAGTTGGCTTTTTGAGTTATACTTTTCTAATTAAACCGGTAAAAAACTGCGACAAGTGCATTAAAGAAAGTAAAACTACTATTACTAATACTACTACTAACAACAACAATAAAAAAAAAAAACAACAACAACAATAATAACAATAAATTAAATGTCAAAAATCCTCTTTCTCAAATGCCTTAGGCATCCTCAACAGCTAGGCTCCATGAGAATTTGTTTTTGAGAGAATTCGGATTGGATTTCCAGAAGAATGTTTGCAGTATGTTGTTGTTACGTGTCAAAATGTTCTTGAGAAGATCCATTGGCCACTAGAGGTGTCATAAGCAAGCCGCCTAAGCAAGCATGTGCTACATGGACTAAAGGAGCTTCAAACGGTCCATAGGCGTGTGCAACATGTGCCCTTTGACCATATTAAATGTGGGTTGTTCTAATGATGGGGTAGAATGGCTCAAGCTCTGGCAAGGATGGAAGTCTCTCTAGACTTCAACAAGAAGACGGGCTAGTCATTCATTGCATGGGCGTGTGCTTGGTGTGTCATCCAAGCTTATGTGGAGAAAGCTCATTGGTTGGTGAAGGTTTTAAGGCTTAGTTGGAAGCTTATCATTAGATGCATGGGATTCTTTCTCCACATCATCATCCTAGGTGGCATAAACCATAGTGTGAATGCACTTGGTGATGGAATCTATCAAGGTGTGAACAAACATTTGGCTTGGAATCTTCATCAATGCTTTCACAACTTATGCAACCAACTTGGACGCCCATGGATGAGTCATCCATGATGATGTGGGCTTCTCTCATTGGTGGATCAACAATACAAGTCCAGGTGGAGCCTTCCTATTGGTTAAATTGTATGTTCTTTGCTTTCTTTGGAAAGATGACATGGCAACCCAACCCATGTATTCAATTCACACCAATCCTAGTTGACTAACCTTAGGTTAGAGCTTGGTTTAGGTTGACCTAGAAGATTATAAGTAGTGCACATTTGTAAGGGTTTGGGCATCTGGGATTTTGGGATTCCTTTTGTACACTCAAGTGGAGTGAAGATCTTTGTAAGGATTTCCAAGTTGCTGGATTTTCCTTCTCTTTGTAAGTTTCTTTGAGATACTAGCTCAAGTTCTTGTTTGAGTTAAATAATTGTGTGCAATTTCTATTGAATTCTTCCATCTAATTTCTTTAGTTTCAACCTTGCAATCCAATTTGATTGTTGAAATTGCATATTCATTTGATTTAATTCAACACAAGAAACTAGTGTTCTTTGGAAACTTGTTCATCAAAGACTAGTGTTAGCGGTGTCTTTGGTAAGGAACCATCTTGAGGTACTCAATTTGGTTCAGGAACTCCAACTAATGGAAGTTCTTTGGTTCCGAATTCCTGCGTGAATCAAGAAAGGTTCTTACACTACCTCAGTTTACATCACATATGTTCCTTCGACCTCTTTGTTGGTCACATGAATTGTATGTATCTGTCTCTAAGATACCAAATCATGGCTTTAATTGGACATGCCTCGTAACTTACAGAATTAAATTGGTAATGCTGTACCACACGTGCCTGGTAACTTACACACAAGCATGGTTGAAAAACTAGTATCCTATAATTTATTTTGTCTTCTGTTCCTGAATCTTTACCAGTATCTCTGATTTCTGTACTGGATTTCTGCTCTTTCTTTCCACTGCTACTGTCTTCATCTTGAATTTCATGTATGTTCTAGTAGTACATCTTTTTCCACCCTAAAATGTGTTGGTGGACTTCTAACATTTTCTGCCCTACAGTATATCATTCAACTTGACTGCTCATCATATTTATCATTTGGAAATTTTAATTTGAAATAAGGCATTTTTTGGTTGAATTGTATCCAATGCTTCTAGATTGAACTTTAAATAGAATTATCTGAAATAAAAGGCTAACATGAACTCTTGTTAGGTGTACTCCTTGGACTGGACTCCTGTAAATGATCGTATTGTTAGTGCATCTCAAGATGGGCGATTAATTGTATGGAATGCTCTAACTCGCCAGAAAACTCATGCTATGAAGCTACCTTGTGCATGGGTCATGGCATGTGCCTTTTCTCCCGGCGGTCAGTCTGTTGCATGTGGTGGGCTTGATAATGTGTGCTCAATATTGAATCTTAATTCTCCAGTTGACAATGATGGAAACTTGCAAATCTCACAAATGCTCAGTGGGCATAAAGGTTATGTATCATCATGTCAATATGTTCCAGATGAGGACAGACACCTAATTACTGGCTCTGGTGATCGGACATGTGCTTTGTGGGATGTTACTACAGGCCAGAGAATTTCTGTTTTTGGTGGTGAATTTCCCTCAGGGCACACTGCTGATGTATTGAGGTATGATCAAGGACCTTAAATTCTAATTAACATCTTTGGGTTTGGTTTCTTTTGTTATTTTATTTTAGGAGTGTATCCTCTCTCTGATGCACATGTTAGATACATGTAAATGACACCGGAATCTATTTTTTTTTTTTCATTTTGACTTTTAAAAGAGTACTTAATCTGGAACAAATTACAATGTTGAGTAAATCCTATGGTTAGTCTCACCTCCAATCTGGGTGGAGATACCCATGTTATCCCCCCTCCCCCACCCTCCAAAACATTCCCATGGTTAACTGTTGTTTAACCTTCATTTTGAAAATTTTGATCACATTTGTCCAGGTAAGGCTGTAGGTTGCCATACAAAGTTGATCATTTGAACTATAGATCAGAACAGACCTCTACAAAGTTGTTCCTACGAGTGATAAAACATGATTATTTGTATAATGCAGAAATACTAAGTATACAAATTAGTAGTAGATAAGATTTACCTTTTCAACCAAAAAAGAAAAGAACTATTTTAAATCAGCAGATCATTAAAAAACTGTTTTTGAGTAAGCAGAATATAAATCTGCATGAATATTAACCACTCGATTAACATTAATAAGAATATAATACCTGATGATGAACATTTCTTCTTTTCTAAGTGCTGGCAATGCTAAGGGTATTTACATTTGCAGATGACCTGCAGGGCTCTGGTTTTGGTGTTAGTATCATTTTAAGATTTGTGCTAAGGTTATTTACATCTGTAGATAACATGTGGGCTCTGTTTATGGTGTTGGTATCATGTTACAAGGTGCCTTCTTAAGTTTTAAGTTACCCTCTGTGTTTGAGTTTCTTTTGTGTTGTTTCCTTAAGTTGTATGTTGTCCTCCTCCATATTTTTAGTTTCTCCTTATCTGTGTTTCCATTACTTGCCTGCCTTGTTAAGCTTGCCTAGGAAGTCATCAAGACTGGGAATAGTGTTTATAGGACTTCTTTTTTAAAGAAAAAAAAAAGAAAAGAAAAGAGAAGTTTTTGTATTAAGAAGGAAATGTACAAGATGTATCATTGGAAATAGCATCTAAGGTATATACCCCCACCCATTGTCAGGAAAAAAAACCTAAAGCATTTCAAGTCAACAAACAAACTATTCTCTAAGATGCCATTCTTTGCTAGGATATCTACTATTATATTTGCTGATCTCTTCAGGTGTTTATAAGAGATAAGCTCACCCATTAATTTGCTTTAAGCATTAAAAGGTGTTGGATCTTGTGAGTGGACATGTGCTTGTGTATGGGAGCAGGGGTGCATACGGACAGGTAAATTAGTGCTTTAGGTGCTCTTTGCACACATGGATTGCCATTAGTGGGGAATTGGTCCTGTCTCTACAAAGTCAGAAGTTAGTAGCTTGTTGAGTCAAATAAGGTTGGGTTAGACTAGTCACAGTGGATTGATAGCCTATGCAAACTGGAGGCCAAAATTGCAATTTCAGGCATGGCCCATGACTGTCGAGGCCCATTCATGTTGTAGCTCAAATATCAATTTGTCCCTTGAATCAAACTAAAACAGTTCTCTTCATGTAACTTTCAATTGAATTAAAGGTTACTTTGACTGCCCATATAACTTCTCTAAGACCACCTCCACATTTTGTTGCATTCAGAATTCCAGCATCTAAATTTAAATTTTCTTCGACCTTTTTTAAAAAGAATCAAATGCAAATTTGTTATCTACTTCTGCAAGTCGACTTGTAACTTCTGAAGCATATGAACTCTCTTTGGTTCTTTTAACTGCAATACAGCATGCAAGAGATCATTTGGGACTATTTTATCCTCTGGCTGTCTGGCAAACTTGTCAGATAACCACTGCAGACATCACTTCATGGTCATGTGGGTTTTTTCTGTCTTAAGGAAACATGATTGCACACACACTTTATGCTATTCTACTTTGACAAAGAGATGGGGATCCTTCCATCCTGGCCTAGGAAAAGTGGATCAGATCCAGAGCCGGGTTGTCTGCTTGTCCATTCATCAGTGAGCCTGAGATGTGAAATGAGTTAACTATAGTTCTAATGGACCTAAAATTTTAAAATGTAAACAACCACCACTCAACTAAAGCCATAGTTGTGAAGTTGTGTATGATAATTTCTGTGACTTCAGTTGATACCTGAACTAGTTGGATTCTCATCTACAAGAGAGTTGAGATGAAACACTTCATTGGTTTTAATTTTATATGTATCTCCCATTGCCTTCCCCACCTCCCCACCATGTACATTTTTCTCAGATGTTGTACCAGTTGCGGTCTCATATTCTTCCTATCATCTTCTCATCCGAAATCTGAAGCTTTCATCCTTTGATTACCTTTCTTGCTAATTTTGACTTCCTTCCAGTATCTCAAATCATTTGCATCAATTAATTTTATTTTCTTTCAGTGTTTCAATCAATGCTACCAATTCGAAGATGTTTGTCTCTGGATCATGTGATGCAACTGCTCGACTTTGGGACACACGTTCTGCAAGTCGAGCAGTACGGACATATCTTGGCCATGAAGGAGATGTTAACACTGTTAAGTTCTTTCCTGATGGTCAGAGGTTTGGTACTGGATCAGATGACGGCACATGTAGGCTATTTGATGTGCGGACTGGGCACCAGCTCCAAGTTTACTACAACCAGCATGATGATAATAATGCCCCTTCTGTGACCTCCATTGCCTTCTCAATATCAGGCAGACTTTTGTTTGCTGGATATGCAGATGGACATTGCTATGTCTGGGACACCTTACTGGCTGAGGTATTCTATTCTCTCTTTAATAATGTATGATAACTTTTATGATAGGACACAGTACAGAGAACATTGAGAGAGATGGAAACTGTCTCTCTTACAAAGGTTCACTCATTTAACTCCATCTTGTCTAGACCTCTTCCAGTTACGAACATGAATGAGCAAGAATGTGTTGGACACCAGCATCTGATGCTGCTACTAAAACAGTTTTTGCTGATACGGGAGTATTTCTTGTTCTCAAGTATCTATCTTTCACGGTAGCATGAGCTCTTTCACATATCAGCAAACTTCAGGGAAAAAATGCATCAAAGATTGCCTTGCAGTGTAATTTATCAATACTTCTATTACATGATAAGTTTGCATCAAGAATGATGGAACCTATCAACCTCACAAGGATTCAACTATTTAACATCATTTTTGGCTAGGCACTTCCAAGTGCCAAGACAAATAGAATTTTTGGGACACCAGCATGAGACTCTGCTAGTGAAAGGGTTTTTGCTGACATTGAAAGACATTGTTCTGAAAGGGACGGCCATTCACATATGACATGAGATTTTTAGATTCAACAGAATTGTGGGCAAGTATGCATCCACACATTGCCCAGAAGGGAATTCAAGGACATGCTTTGTTAGGACCGGTTTCCAACCCAAAGACTAGCCTATTAGGTGGAGTGATCCAAGTCCTATCTAAGTCCCTAGTATCTCCCCTTTCACAACTGATGTGGGACTCGTTCGACTGCCCAACAATCCCCCCCTTCAACGAAGCTCTTCGGCGGATAGAAAATCGCCGGCCATCCCGTTCGGCTAAGGAATCCCTGAGTCTACATGTGGTGGCTTGGGGACCTAGCTCTGATACCACTTGTTAGGATTGGGTATCCAACCCAAAAGTCACCCAAGTCCTATATAAGTCCCTAGATGCCCCCCTTCACAACCGATGTAGGACTCATTCAACTGCCCAACATGCTTTGCCGATTCACTGTAGAATCGACCATGTTTTTTTTTCCATCTCTTTTTTAATACTGAAGTCTGGGGTGGTGGGTTTGGGTTCATTTTATGGAGTGGTTCATGTATGGAGACCTAGATTGCTGATTCTCTCAATTTACATGTGGCACACCTAATTGATTTGCATTCATCCAACATGGGTGGATAAAATTGCACCAATTCAGGATATTCTTGCCGTTCAATAAAAGGCATCTGGTCAGATGGTCAAGAATGAAAATGGATACAAATTTGTTTGGACGGTTGTGTTAATCCCATTAGTGCAATTTTTTTACTATGGCCCAACCAATATTTGAGTCTGGCAGTTATCACTAATGTGCCTGTACATGTATGACAAATGGCTAGTGACTTTAAATGATTCCAACCTTACTGGGAGTCAGTGAAAATGCAACTGAGGTTTGTTCTTTAAACCTATTGACACACCTGGATGTATTTGAAATGAAGTGTCTTTGCAATGGGCTATTTAGCTCACTGTTTGCTTACCTCCTCTCCAGGTGGTTTTGAACTTGGGTTCTCTGCAAGACTCGCATGAAGGCCGAATATCCTGTTTGGGATTGTCAGCAGATGGAAGTGCCTTGTGCACAGGAAGTTACGACAAAAATCTAAAGGTTAGTATCCGGCAAGTTTGCTCATGCTATTTCATTGGATACATAAATATTCATAAAATGCAATTAGTATTAAATTTAAACAATGCACACTTCTTTGGCTCATTCCCCAAAAAAAGTTGGATCATTCCCATCACGTGCACCCAAGTTCAGGAGTTCCCGTCCAATCTCTTTTCATGTTATGAAGTAAGAATTTTGTACTTCATGCGTCTCAGTTTCAGTTTCTACTTTCCACTGCTGATATGGTAATTGAACATTTTTAAAGGAATTTTTTTTGGTGAAAAATAAGGTGCATGAATTTTCAATCGAGTTTTCCTTGACTATTTTATTGTGGCCTTTAAATTTATGTTCAAAATGATTGGCAATTGGGCATGAATTAAATGTCTCATTTCTGTATTTGACTTGGTCAAATCAAGTCGAAACTTGACGCCATTTTAAATCAATTTGGCAGACGATCAAAGTGAGTATGGACTCTAAAAATAAATGTTCCTCCAGAACTTGATTTAGTCGAACTTGGAAGACAGAAGATTGAATTTACATTGAACACAAATTTTGAACATTGTGTAGAAAAGAAGATCAGTGCACCCATGCTTGTAGTTTATGATGTCATTTCAATAATTAGTTTGCTGATGCATATATTTTCATTCACTACTACCCTTCTTCAAAATCATGAGAACTGCATAGGAGTATCTTATGGATTAGTTATAGGCATTTCAATGCACTTGGATGCAAAGTCACCTTCTCTCTTGTGAATAATCTGGGGGCAAGAGGAGAGATTTGACCTTTCTTAGGATAATGATTTTCACACCAGTGTATTTGATAGTTGCACACCTTCATAAAAGGAAATCTCATTATTACCCTTAAGTTTCTCTTTTCTCATTATTGCAGCTGTGAAGTGACTGAGGGTAATAGTGAGATTTCCTTTTATGAAAGTGTGCAACTATCAAACACACTGGTGTGAAAATCAATTCCCCCTTTCTTATTGTTATAGAGTGAAAAGGTATAGAGTAAGGCTTTTTCAAATGGTTGAAAGAGGGAAACGCTTGCATTGCAGAACCCATCTAATGTCATTAGTGCTGACCTATGGTAGTCTGTATAGCAAAACAGACTCCAGGCTTCTAAGCTTGGGAATCTCTAAGACCCTCTTTGGCAACTAGGGGTGTTCTTCGGTTGGGCTTGGGCTGGGCTTCACTATGAAAAAAGCCCGAGCCTATGTGATTAAGCCTGATTATATGCAAATCATTTTTTTTTTTAAATTCAATAATTTTCACCGTATTTGCAAGAAAGAGAGAGAGAGAGAATTACATGAGGTAAAGAGGGTTTTCAAAAAATACCTTTAAAGGAAGGAGTCTTAAAGGAGATCGGTCTTTTCTGAGAGCTAAGACGCCGGTGATGGTGCAGAGAAGAGTGGCAGCGACTGTTAAGTTGTGGGGCCAGCAATCGAGCGTTGGTGCAGGGGGACCTCCTCCAGTGTTACCTTTAGGCACGTAGGGATTAACTGCCCTAGTGGATTGACTGCCATGACCTCATATAAGGGTCAACTTGTAAACACATGGGAGGGTCAATGGGAAAAAGTCCCATATCGCCTGTTGAGTACAAGGTTTGGGCGCTCATAAGTGAGATCACCTCCTTCACACAGTGATGCGTTTTAAAGCCGTAAGTCATGTTTTGGCAAAGCGGACAATTTCACATGTGTGTGGCGGTGGGGTCAGAGAAGAGATGAAGGAGCGTCGGCAAGAGGAGTGGGGAGGGGTGGTGAGGCAGCGGTGAGACACCCCTATTAGCAACTGACCCTGAACTTGAACAACTTTGCCTTCATCTCATTTCCCATGAAATTTGCGTTTTCTTCATTGTTATGAATTAGCTGTAGTTGGATTTGAACACATAAACCATAAAATACCTATTAAAATGATTTTTGTTATCCATAACTGGGAAATAAGGACTATGCATCAGAACCTGTACTGCATTTTGTTGTTATAGTTATGTTGAAGTCTAAGTTGTGTCTTTGTTGGCAGATTTGGGCATTTGGAGGGCTTAGGCAGGAGGTCTAAATTTTCTAAAAGAACAGTGCCCCTGTCATGAGTTAGAAGACTAGGTGAATGTTTGTAACACAAGTTGATATTCCAACTCGAAAGACTTATGCTTGTATACTGTGACACTCCCTTTGTAAACAACTGTCTTCCTCTTGGAGAACTTGAAAACTGAAAGGAGAGGACGATTAGTCCGAAGGTCAAACTGGACTCTTGTTAAATAGTTTTGGAATTCATTAATTTGCCCAGTGGCTTTGGTGTTGTAATGTTGCAGTGGCAAGACTGTTGCATGGGTCATGTTATCTATTGCATAATTCAAGAGCAGAATTTTAATTGGGATTGGCTGAGAATGTTCCCTAAACACTAATTTGGTATAAGCTAAATCAATCAGGAACAACTCCAGAACCAATCCATGGTTCTCGACAGGTTTTGGATTTAACAATTTTTTTTTTTCAATGGATGGGTTGCTAATGAATATAGCGAATTTAGCTGTTGAATATTGATATAATTATGTGACGGACTTTTTTTTTTTTTTTGAGCAATAACCAAAAGATTTTATTAAAAGAAGAGAAACTGTACAGATACCAAAGGGTCTAAAAGGATTAGACCACAACAAAAGAAAACTATGTGAGAGATTAAAAAACTTCATTTATCATTCTTAACCATAACCATTAGATCGTAGGCCATGAAGATGGTTCTAATTATTTCAAATAGGTTATCCACCATAGACACGTGGAATGTTCCTTTCAGTGTAGTAGTGTAGTGACTGATATACATATTTTTGTTTTCTCAAAACTAATACTGGAGAAAAATTGGCATACTGTTAAGACTAATTTTTTCTTTAATAAAAGCTAAACAAGTTTGGTATATCAATCCACTTGGTTTGTATTGTCTCAGTATGGCTGATATGACTTGGTACATCAGCTCATTCCAAAACTTTTTATAGTGCATATCGACAGTAAGGATACTTTACAGTAAGATACCTGCTAAAATTATTTCTTTTAAGTAGAAATATATAATTGAATATGTTGCATATAAATGTGGTGAAAGTCAAATCATTTGGGTTTATTCATTCATAGCAATTTGAAATGGATCTATCCATTTATTTAATAGCTAAGATTGGGTTGCGTCCTCCTATTTAATAAATGATGAATTAAGTTTGCTTGAAAAATAAGTAAGATTTGATTTTGCTATGTTTACTTATATCAGAAGAAAATAATAAATAATTTAGAATCATAGTGAGAGACTTATATGATGAGCAAATTATATATGTACAATAAGAAGGGATTGTAGTGATGGTTGTGAGAGCCATCATTTTAATTCTTACTCTAGTTCAAAGGATCACTTTCACTAGATTTATTCGGTGAAAAGTTTACACATGCTTCGAAAATTAGTGGATATATATTTTGTAAAAAAATCTATATATGGACATCTTCCCAAATTACAATTTAGTGGAACCAAACGAGATTAATTAAATATAAACTACAAACCTATAATTCTATTTTTCAACCCTAGTCCCTAGACTGCCTTCAATGTCATACGCTGCAATCAGCTAACAGAATATGGCGGGAAGTATTGGCGCCAATGTCTCCACCTTCGCGGGGTTTTCTGCCATTAAATCCGACCATTCGTCTCATAAATTTTGCCATAATCCTTCCACTAGCCCCAAACCCACTTTCCTCTTCTTCCTTCAAACCAAAATGGCAGCAGAAAGCGCAGAAACCAGCCCTGATATCAAAGAACCGTCTCCAAAGATTCAAAAAATCTCCCATAACGGCATTTCAAATGATTCTCCAAGCCTTGCCGCGTTTCTCAAGGTGAAGAAGCTTTCAGAGAACGCCGTTTTACCATCCAGAGCTTCCCCCCTCTCCGCCGGAAACGACCTCTCCAGGTATTATACTTGCTCTCGTTCCATTCCGTTGCTTCTATTTTTGTTGGGTCTCTAAAATTGAAATGGTTTTTTTTTTTGTCTATTTTCACTCAAAAACTGCTATTTTTAAGTGAGTATTTTCCCTTCCCTTCATCGACAAAGAATGATAAAATCCTAAAAAGAAATTGAAACTCCAGGTAATGCATTTTCTTTGATTTTTTCCCGTTACTGCTCTTCTTGAATCTCCACTATTTTGGACGGGAGTAACTTTTCAAACAAAAACTTTTTGTCGCTAAAATAGAAAAAAAGTCATGTATGTTTTTTTAATGTTTATTTTTAAGAAGGCGTTTTTCCTTTCCATCCATCAAAATGGACAGTGCATTTTACTCTTTGTTTCCCCCCTTCTTTGTTGCTCTTCAAGTGCGGCTGCTGTTACGGTCCCTGCTCGTGGGAAGGCTTTGGTTCCTACCGATTTGAGCATCAGCATACCTGAAGAAACATACGCTCGTATAGGTACTTTCTTTTTGCAATATGGGTTTGTGATTTTTCCTTAGGGCATGTTTGGTAGCTTGTAAATCTTCTGTGAAAAAAGGATTTGTGGAATTTACAGAATTCTCCAAGAAAAGAATTCCATGTTTGGAGAAAATTAAACTCTACAGTGGGAATTTTGATATTCTTCGGAATTCTAAATTAATGGGATTCATAAGTTCCCATATGAAACTAGAGTCATTTAGATTATGGAATTGCTGTGTTAGAGCCAACCATTCTAAGCCTGTTAGAGACGAAAATACAAACGTAGTAGAGTTTCTAGCTCTGGAAATATGGGGAATATATGCTATCTTTTAAATATTTGTGAAATTTTCAATACATGAATTGGGTCTGTTGGATTTTCTCTTTCTCTGCTAGCCCTAAGTGTTTAGGGAGAATTAGACTTTCCATGCAATTTACAGAATTCTTGAAGAAACACTCATTTGCTGCTTTGGAATTTCAAAGATTGAATTACTATAGATTATGGAATTCCAAGATCCCAACTGGTGATTCTGTTCCTACCAAGCACAAAAAGTCGTATTTCAAGAATTCTAAAAATTGCATGGTCCATATTCTACTGAAAATTTTCACCAGAAACTTTCTACTGTTGCTACTTGTTTCTGGATTCAGTGAATTGGGTTTCTTGAATCTTAAATGGGTATTTCACTCGCAGCACCACGGTCTGGTTTGGCTTGGAAGCATTCGATCGATGTGGGCGCCGGTGTGATCGATGCTGATTACAGAGGTCCTATTGGTGTTATTCTCTTCAACCACTCAGATGAATGTTTTGAAGTGAAAGTAGGTGATCGAGTGGCTCAGCTGATCATTGAGAAGATAATGACACCTGAGGTTTTGGAAGTGGATGATTTGGATTCTACTGAGAGAGGCAGTGGAGGGTTTGGTTCTACTGGGGTTTAAAGTGTTGTTTCCATTAATCATTTCTGGATGTTGGAATCATTTTTCTTGGTTGTAATGGATTTTTGGATGAAGACTGACTTTAGTTATGAAGTTTTAGACAGTTTATAGGCATCGTAGTCAGTAATTAGCAACTACTAATGATGCTCAAGGACCCTTTAAAACAATATTTACGTGGTGACACATTTTGTCTCTGTTTAACTATTAACTCTAATATTTTTTTTGAGCAGTAAGAACTATTAACTCTAATCTTAGAGCTTCGTCAGCTAAAGATGATGCCATTTAAAGACCTTTCTTAAACATGCTTTTAATAAATAAAGCATAACTCAAACGATTAATTTGGTCAACCAGTTTGGATCGGGTGGGTCTAGTTCAGTCGACTGAATTACTTTGGGTAAGATCCGAGCTGTACTTGCAGGAACGTAACTGTGTGGCCCCTCTCTGTTTGCTCTGGAGTAAGCTGTACTTGCAGGAACGTAACTGTGTGGCTCACTCTGTTTGCTCTGGTACTCCACCGTGGGTAGGGTGGGTGCCTTCAAATCTCAACACTCCTTTTAACATGCCATGGGAAACTTCCCTGCGGTTGAGAGAACATTTGAATTTGGTGGTTATCCAACTGAATCTGAATTCAAATTCAAATAAAACTGCTGAGTTGGTGACTCAAACTCAGTGACTCAGTCCATTTTTGTGACTCAATCCGTTTACAGATCATACCTCCCCCAGTTAGGAGGCTTTTGGTCCCTCAAAAGCATTGAATAAAGAGAAGAGGGAAAAACATCCCATTCTTTAATGGAGAGAATGGAGGAAAACCCATCCCATTCTTCTCTTTTTGCATCTGATATTGTCTGGGAATTTGAGTCGCTAATCCTTTGCGAGCCATTGTTGCCGACCTCTTTTGGGTTTGGCTGACCCTCTCATGACCTCATCTTCTTCGATGTGCAGGTTTATGGACCAAGGCGATTTCTCCTCCAAGACTTCAGTTTCTTTGAATGCAACTCCCTTATATTCTTAATGTTGGACACTCGTGCAGCAGTTACGACGATACTGCCACAAATTCATCTTTCGCCTTCGTGAGGCCTTCTTTGTTTTTTTTTTTTTTTTTCGGGACTTGTGTTATCTTTAGAAGAACATGAAGTTCTAATACCACATGATCTAGATTTTTTTCTTTCGATGCCCCTACTCATTTTCTGTATGTACGAGTGAGACTTGAAATTGAAATCTTTTCCGGCAACACAAAAAAGAGATAGAATGGAAACCGAGACAAATATTTTTTTTAACGTGATAAAACCCTTTCAAATAAGGGAAACATCCATGTTCCAATCTTGACAAAATTTCCACTAAGATTTTGGAGAGAGATTTACAAAATACATCTATTTTTCATCCTACTGGATATATCCCAGTGGTTGGGTTTTGGGATACATATATTAAACCATTAATATTCTCAACATTTTTTAAAGATTAGCATACAATACATATAGTAAATCTTATTACATATATCTCATCAACATTGGTAATCCTCGATTATTTGCAATTGTTGGTGCTCATCAACAAACTCAAATCATAATCCAATTTCATTTGCAAGAAAATTGAAAGACAATATGCTATAGTGAAGTAGTGATTAGGGTGCTTAAGCATGGCCTCTTTGATTGGTGTTAGGTTTCATTTCTTTTGAATTCATGCTGTCTGTTGAGGGAGTCCGATTGTGGCTGTAATCGCTAGATTGGGCGCTGTACTCACTGCTATCAAACCCCTGAGTTGCAAATGCCACCTTTCTGAACTGTTTCATGTCTGCATTATATGCATTAGCATCGTATTCACTGCTATTCGAGCCAAAAACTGAACTCTGACCAGGCTTTACCCCCTCATTCAAGGCTTCCAGTGAGACATCACCCTCCAATGCACGTACAATCTGTTCCATTATAATTGTAGCTACTTAGATTTATTATTGTTTCTTCTGATTGATGAACATATTCTTTTATGAATGTGCTAAATATGCAAAGATAAGGCTTCTAACCTGACTCATTTTGGGGCGTCGCCTTGCAGAATGTCGAACGCATGCTGCAGCACTTGCCACCATCCTCGTCATCTCACCAGCGTCGAAGTTATTCACTAGGCGAGAATCAACCAGTTCTTCGTAATTTCCTTCTTCCAATGCTCGTGTTGTGAGAGGCCTTGCCTGTGAAAAAAATAAAAAAAATGATAATTAAAATCAACCACTCGATGTTGCCTTTTTATTATAATTAAGGTGTCAAGGTATTAAACAGCGTCCGATTAATTTTAGGGTCATATGCAAGGTTCTCTACTTACACATGGGTAGGGATTAAAATCTCGAATTTTCAAGATCTTGATCGATATTGGCTCGATATGGGTGAATATCGGCTTAGGCCCACGGCCAATATCTCATTTTTTTTAAAAAAATGATATAATTGAATATCGGTTGATATTCGGCCGATATATATCGGCAATATCTCGGCCATATCGGCCAATATGCCTATGGTACGGCTGATACTTACCGTATCGGCCGAAATCTCATGTTAAAATGTATCGTATCGGCCGCGATTTTTTTCTTTGCACATGGGTAATTCTATGGAGAGTGACCTTTTCGGAGTGAAATAAGAATCAAACTCAGGACTCTTGCTTCCTGAGACAAGTTCTTTGTCATCACTTGAACCCTTTTGAGTTACTTGACGGTAATTTAACTGAACATGTATTAGAAAACCATAATTTAATGATATTATTAAGGTAAAACTCCCTCTCGAAAGCTAGTTGTTGAGAGAATGGTGTCTAAAGTGATTTAGAGACATCGATTTCTCAAATTAATCATTTAAGACTTTTTGTCACTTCACATTCTCTAACTACAAATTTCAAACCTGCCCTCATATGGTGTTGCATCCTGCGGCTGCACGTGGAATCTGCTTTGACACCATATTTGAAAACCATAACTTGATAACATTTATAAGGTAGAACTCACTCTAAAAAACTAGCTATCGAAAGAAGGATATCTCAAATATTATTTAAAGTTATCGATTTTTCAAATTAAAGATGTAAAACTTTTTATAACTTCACGTCTTAAGAACCCATGACAACTTAATGAATTTTCTTGGAAAAATCTAAAGCAAGAAAAAGTAAAATCAGCGACAAAAAAGAAATACAAACCCATTCTACTAAGCTGTCATCCGTATATGCGAGAACGGTATCAACAGGTCGACGTCCTGTTATCAACTCCAAGAGCATGACACCAAAGGAGAAGACATCAGATTTTTCAGTCAACTTGCCACTCGATGCATATTCAGGAGCTAAATATCTGCATCATAAAATATTCACATTAATGATTGATGACAACAATTAGTTTGCAATCTTCTTAACTCATTGTTTTTAGTATAATTTTCCTCACCCAAACGTTCCCATGACACGTGTTGAGACATGAGTGTGATTGTCATTAGATAGCTTGGCCAGTCCAAAGTCTGCCACCTAAGAAAATTATCCAACAAGTTAGTGCAACCAACATATTAAAAAAGAAAAGAAAAAGAGTTTGGTGTAGTAGTATTTCAAAAAGTTTCACATAATATGCAGCCATCCATGCATGTTTATGTTCATATGACATTATAATAAGGGTAGTGATCTTCTCATGGGAGGTTTGTGTAATCAAACATGAGAATTAATAGATTCTCGATTTTACCCTTCGCATGAATAGTAAAATTAGACATTTGTATGAACGGTAAAATTTTGGCTAGTCGATATACTGTTCATGTAATTTTTTGACTAACTGATTTACTGTTGATGTGAATTTTGGCGAACCGATGTTACTTTTCATGTGAATTTCAGCGAGCTGATTTACTGTTCATGTGAATTTTAGCGAGCCGATTTACTGTTTATGCAAATTTTGGCGAGCCGGTGTACTATTTATGCGAAAGGTTAGTGAGCCGATTTTACTTTTCATGCGCGGGTAAAATCAGGAATCTATAAATTTCCGTGTCTGGTTACACAAAAAATCCGTGGGAGGATTGCTACCTTATAATAATTGAAATATCGATCTTGTTTAAATGGTGGTTTATACACACTGTACAATAGTAATAAAAATTTGAAAAAACTCGAGTGAGTCTTAGTTCACTCAATCCATTAAAATTTCGAGTAACAGTGACCTAACAAGTTTTATCGATTTTGTTAAGTAGAGTCTAAAATTTTAAATGAATTTCTTAACTCGATAAAATTTAGAGTTGAATTTGAATATGAGAGTCAACAATGATGTACTTACCATGGCCTCAAAGTTATAGTCCAAAAGGATATTGGCTGTTTTAATATCCCGATGGATAATCTTTGGGTGACCTACAAGTCATAAATTAGTGAAATTAGAAAGACAGAGTAAGGGCATGTAAAAATTAGTAAATGAGAGAGATGGAGTAGAGAGAGAGAGAGATACAATCTTCATGAAGGTATGCAAGTCCTTTGGCTGATCCTAATGCAATCTTTAGTCTGGTTTGCCAATCCATTGTGGGACGACCCTCTTCTGCAGTGACAAGTAGGAGTAGAATGATTTCATTTGCTTAGATCATTCATTTCAAAAACCCACATACAAATGGAAGAAAATGTTCTGCACTAACATGGCAAACATAATTACACAACTAAGCAATATCGCAGTACGGGACATCAATATTTAATTGCTATATCTTTCATTCTATTGTCATTTGATCGAAGACAAGAAAAAATATTATCATTTTCAAAGCCACTAATGAATTTTTTTTAACGATAACAAAAAGAATAGATTATTATGAGAAAGATGGTAGATGATAGAAGAGCCATCGTGACCCAAAAATATGAGAAACACGCGAAAGGAAGAAGAGATCGCTAAAACAATGATTTCAACTGAAACACTGAATCATTCCCCTATCATCGAGGATCCCTCTCCACTAACGACTCCAGAACAAAACTTCATGGGGAGATATGCTCGATCCCCTTTGAATAAAGGCACTAATGTTGGGGCTGACAGCTAATGAGTTCTACGTTTAGAAGTATAGAGGGAGATTTAGAAATTTATAAAAGACTTGTATTACTCCACGTAACAGGCTAATCTTTTAAGATGATATTCAGATCCTAATAAGTGGTATCAGAGTCTAGTCTCAAATTACCTCTTATAGAATTAGGAGATTCCCTAAGCGAATGGGATGGCTGGTCTCATTTGAAGAGGGGATTGTTAGGGCTATCTTCAAATGAGTCCCATGTTAGAAGTGTAGAGGGAGATTTAGGGATTTATAAATAATTTGAGTCACTTCACCTAATAGGCTAGTGTTTTAAGATAGATACTCAAGTCACAACAACTATATCATCGTGATCAAATAATTGAGATGTCTTCTATCATAGTTGAGTGTGGTATTATGTGTTTTACCATAGAAGTTTTCACTTTACATTTATAATTTTTTCCACTATGTAAAGTAATTGCAATCATTTGTACAGAATGGATGAGTTACCGGAGGTTGATATCTTACCATGGAGATGGTATTCAAGAGTGCCGTTTGGAACAAACTCATAAACCAACATACGTTGTTCGCCGGCGATGCAATATCCGACAAGTGAGACCAAGTGACGATGGTGAACACGGCTAATTATTTCAACCTCTGCTTGAAATTCTCTCTCTCCTTGCCCACTTCCCGCCTTGAGTTGCTTCACTGCTACCTCTTTGGCATTGGGCAAGGTTCCTTTGTACACGTACCCAAACCCTCCTTGTCCCAACATGTTGGCTTGAGAGAACCCTCCGGTTGCAGCTGCCAACTCGTCGTACGAGAACGTGCTTTTGTTGAACCCTAAAGAGAGTTTCGGAGAAGGTGGGGGCAGCGGAGGCTGGTGAGGGCCGGAGAAGTTGGAGCTGGTTTCAGTCGTATGATGCATCATTGGAGGACCAGGAGACGGCGACGAACCCCACATTGACCCTGGAGGTGGCGGAACCTTGGGATCCATCGAGGGGCTATGATGCCAGTTTGGTCCACTGTTGTAATATTCACTAGCTAAACAAAGAATAAATCAAGACATTGTCACACTAATATTTAATGGAACATAAACAAATGAAAGGGGTGAACTTGGGTTTACACAAGGAGTGAAGGAGTACTATGACCTCTTGAATTTAATACCTTTGTGTGCCATAGAACCCCCATGACCATGATCTGCATAATACGGCATGTGATCGTGTCTCCTCTTCTTCTTCTTCTTACAGCAGCAAAAGAGGAAGCCTATAAGCATTAGGAGAAAAAACAACCCAACACCCACTGTCACTCCAATGATTAAAGGTACATCTACATCATTAGATGGTCGTGAAGATTTTCTGTTAGAGTCGTTAGATGAATGTTTGGATGGAGTTTTTGATGACGGGGGAGAAAGAGCCCCAGAGGAAGATGGTGGTGTTGATGTCCGTGTAGGTGGTGATGGGATGGGCGATGGTGAAGAATCAGATGAAGAATTAGATGAAGAATTAGATGGTGAGGAAGGGGTTGAATTGTTTTTTGATGAAGAAGGTGGTGGTGAGGAGGAAGAATCAGATGGTGAGGGAGGGGATTCAATTGGCGGCGGCGGCGGTGATGCATCATCATTTGAGGGAGCTGGTGATTCTGAATTTTCTGATGAATCTCTTGGAGGTGGCGGCGTCGATGACGACGAAGTTGGAGGGGCAGGTGGAGATGGAGCATCCGGTGGTGGAGCACTATCATCGGATGAAGCCATTTGTGAAATTTCCGGAGAAAATTACCGTCAAAAGATGCCGGAAAACTCCACCCCTCCCAGAAGCCTTCAATTCCATATCACCAAAATTAGCACATAGAAACGAAGTGCAAAAAAGTAAGGAACAATAAAATAAAATAAAATGAGATATTATACCAAGAAGAAAGTCTAATTGACACGTTGGATGCCCTATAGTTGAATTTTGAAAACTTTACATAAAATAAAACTACAGTAACTATCAAAATCCAAATGATTCTTTGATCGAAATGCTCTAAAAAAGAAGTTTTCATTTACAATGAACTAATTCTCTTTAAACATAGTATTTTAATTCTCATCAAAATAGATCCATATGTTAAGATATTTTTAGATGTTAAGCTATATTTAGATTTTATGGTTGATTATCTTGATTTCCTCCTTCACTTACAGGTCCTGACTTCCTTTTTTTGATTGGGAGTTAGATGCCCTGATTTCCTCATTTTGATTGCAAACACAGGATTTTATTTAGGGTGGTCATTTAGATATTTTTTTTTAAGAGACACTCCATTTCAAAATTTTGTATGAAAATTACCATTTTGCTCCAGTTTTTTAAAAAGACAATTCCTCTGCACAAAACTAAGGAGTAAAATGGCAATTTCGCATAAAATTTTGAAATGAGGTATCTTTTTAAAGAAAAATCAGGTGTTTAAATGGCTACCCTTTATTTATGTCATTCAGTTTATTTTTCTCTATATATACAAGTCTATTCAAGCATCTTTCAAGATTGTGGAAAACACACCAAATCTGTGTGTTATTTTATGTCTCCGTCACCTCTTTTATGAGAAATATTTTTAGATTAAGGACAGGAAATTAGAAAGAAAAGTAGTCACTGTATATATATATATATATATATATATAATAACACCATTTTTTATTAAACCGTGAATAGATTTGTAAATAAGAAAAAATTGTAGCATGTAATATAAAAAAGGAAATTGTGCCTTAACCAAGTTGTCGAGACATCTCGGATAAGTTTTGTAGAGAGTGACCCTTTAGAACTGAGCATGAATTGAATACAAGACTACCGCTTTCTGAAGCGGATTCTTAACCGTCACGCTAAATCTTTCGAGTTAAAGAAGTATTATTATGCATGTCTTCAGTAAATTGTTCTGATTAACATAAAATGATAGAAATTCATAATTACACAGACATATATGCATGGATGGACAGAGAAAGAGAGACCTGTTTCGAAAAAGAAGACTTCTCAGAGAAGGGTGTGGTTGCATTGCATTATTAGCTTCGATCCTTGAAAAGACACCGGCCTTTTCCGATCACACCTTCCCCCCTCTCTCTCTCTGACTCACTCACAACCAAACAGAGAGACAATATTTGGTTTTCAATTTTTATTTAATAGGGTCTTACTCCAAACCCCTGAAAAGTTGCGAGTGGAGGAAATGGCCCTCACCACGTCTTGCTTTTGGACTTTGGTTTCTCTCCATTTCCTCTCGTCGCTTTCGGTCTGTTACTGTTTTTGCCTATTCCTGGCGGGGAACGCCGGCTTCTAAGCTCACCTGCCTCTGCCTCAATGCATGAGAGTCATCAAACTTCATGGCCTCAGATGGAAAGTCGTTGACCTTTCAAATATTAGCCACAAAATTATAAAGGGACGACAGCATTTTCTATTTTTCTTACCTCTTTATTGGTTTTCTAAGAATGGATTAAATGGTCCAATGACATTAGGGGTGAAACTTGGGTCGGGTTTTGGCCCAAACCCGCATGAGCCGACCAGAAAATCATACAGATCGGGTTATGAAAGTCAAGTCAGCGGATCAGGTCAGGTTAACAAATTAGAAATCTGCATTGAATTCTGGTCGGGTCGGATTTCGAGTTGAGTCGAGTAATAATTCAGGTCGGGTCAAGCCAAGACGTCCAAGTCAAAAGTTTGGATTGAATCGGGTTGAGTTTCATATATTAGTAACTCAGGCCGAGTTGAATTTTAAAAAATCCGACCCGATTTCAGCCCTACTTTTAGTTATACTTGTTCATGGGCTGGATTCAGGTTGGGCTTTGCCAAAAAAAAGCTTAACGCTATCCAAAGTCCATCAGTCTTTTAAAGGTCAAAGCCTAAGTCCGCTGCTTAAAAGCCTATTAATTTTGTAATTGAACACACGGTCAAAAGGTTGTACTTAATATTATTTTTAATATTTATTTTGTAACTTAAAAATATAATCTTGAAAGAATACTAAAAGACTTAATACTAATTAAAACTTTAGTATAAAATTTAATTTTTAGTAGTTACTTGGTCTTAAGAGTCAAAGTTTGCGGACATCTTTGAAAAAATTCGATGCTTGATGATTTTGAGCGTTAAGTCAAGTGTCTCAAATGAGATTTTTGAAATGAAATTTTGATAAATAGTAGATTTTTAAGTTTATTTTCAATATGTACAATTATATTTTTAATTTTAAAAAAATTAAAAATAAAAGTAATATTAAATATGACCTTGTGATATTTATATAAGAAAATAAACATACTTAAAAGTCCGACGGGCATCGTCAGGTTCTATACATAAGCCTCTCCAACTCATAGAACAAAAATATTTATTCAAATTCATTTTTTCAAGTGAGATTCTGAAAAATGAATCTCTCTCCTCTTAGTTTGAGACACTTACTTTCTCCTCAACTTTTTTATTTGAAAAATAATGAGAGAAATCCTCTACTTTGAATTCTGTCTATCCAAACACATCTCAAAGTTTAATTGAAGACAATCAAAAAATTAATTTAGAGTTGGAGGGGCGTACAATCCACTGTTGCGGAGTCTTCGTGCTTTATTTAAATTATTTTAATTTATAATTCTAATACTTAAAGTCTTAAACACGAATAATTATGCTATTTAATTTAATTGAGTTTAATTTTAAAAGCCTCCTCATCGTGAATATCACTGCATCCATTTCTCAGTCCTCTTCCGGGGCTTCTCCACTGACTTTGACAGTTTAACTTCATAAAAAATCAGCAGCAGAGGGAAGAAAAAATGGAAGGAGGAGAAAGCTTAGAGAAGAGGGAGTTTGATGTCGTAATACTGGGTGCCTCTGGTTTCACAGGCAAATATGTGGTAAGAGAAGCTCTGAAATTCCTCAACACAACCGATCCTTCCTCTCCCCTCAGGACCCTGGCCCTGGCAGGCCGCGACCTCTCCAAACTCTCCAAAACCCTCCAATGGGCCTCCTCTCCCACTCCTCCTCCTCCCCTTCCCCTTATCCACTCCGATGTCACCGATCCCAGTTCCCTCCTCTCCCTCTGCCGCCGCGCCAAGCTCCTCCTCAACTGCGTTGGTCCCTTTCGCCTCTTTGGTGATCCCGTTGTTGCCGCCTGCGTCGATACCGGCACTGACTATCTCGACATCTGTGGAGAGCCTGAATTCATGGAGAAGATGGAGACCCTTCACCACCAGAGAGCCAGAGAGGCGGGGTCTTTGGTCATCTCTGCCTGCGGCTATGATTCAATTCCTGCAGAAATGGGTCTACTCTTCAATTCGCGGCAGTGGTTGCCGCCCACTGTCCCCAATCGGGTTGAGGCGTATTTGAGTCTGGAGTCGGACAAGAGGCTTGTTGGGAATTTTGCGACATTTGAATCGGCGGTTCTTGGGTTTGCAAATTCTGGACAGCTGCAGGAGCTTAGGAGGTCTAGACCCAGAAGAGCTCGACCTGTGGTAATAAGATAAACACCTACAAATGCATACATGGCCTTATTTACGAGTTTGATTTTATTTTGGCTCTGTTCTTTTCAATTTTAGGTTGAGATTTTTGTGTGCTAGATGATTGATTTGATGAATTCGGTTGGTCCAGTTACTTTTTGGTTGCATTTGTGCTCTATGGATCTGTTTTGATGTGGTGAAAGACTGGAAACACCCATTTCATAGGCACTCAGTTGAGAGTTTTGGCCTTTTTTAGCAATTTGGGCACCTTGATCAGAGACTGAAACCATTTTCTGGCTGAATATTTTGTGTCATTCCACTGAACACTTTGGCCAAGTGAATCAGAGCCCAACTGCATCCTGGATTTTAAACCGCTGTATTTTTAGTCTTTAACTAATTCCTGTTTTGTCAATAGATAATAGTTACCAACGCACATTTGGCTCTCTCTCTCTCTCTATATATATATTAATCATGCTAGATTGTACAGTGATGGACAACATTTGCTTAATGAGTTTGACGGGGAAAAGTGGAGCTTAGAAAGATGGTCCCAGATGAACGAGATGATGTCTTTAATGATGATGGTGATGATGAGGGGACCCAAGTCCATATTAGCATCCGTACATCACACCCAAATAAATGAAAAATAACTCCTGCAAATGCATGAAAACCATTTCTCTCATACTCCAAGAGCAAGAATAACTTCCAGTAATGTTATTAAATTGGGTGATTGATAAGGTCACACTGGGTGGTTAGATCATGCAACCAATGTGATTTTGAGTCTATGATCACCTAGAGAGTGATTGGAAGTTTGGCATGTGTCTATCCATTGTGCAATGAAAGAATGGTCTACCTTCACACCATTTAACTGAAAAATGGTTACAGCATTTTCCAGTTAGAGAATAATTTCAGTTGTTTCTATCTTTTACAACATACTCTGTATGGAGTAAAAAATTGGGGCTTGTTGTATTTATAAAGTTATTGTCATCATCATCATAGCCACTAATCCCCTCTATCTAAGGCTGTATTTTTTACTTTAACTCTTCCATTGTCCTATAAAAGAACACATCCTTTGTTATCTCTTAAAATATCAAAGAACACATCCTTTGTTTCCCTATAATCCATCTATCCTTCTTTATCCCTTTGATTGAGATTCCAATGGCCTACCTCCCCTCATTGTCCTTTGTATTTGCAACCTTTCAACTTTTATGGGGTTGTTTCGCTCATTTTGTCTTCTATTAGGACTGCTTTCAAGGCCCTTCTAATATTCTCATTCCTAATTTTATCTTTTAATATTACTCTACTAATACATTTGAAAATAGGCATCTATATGCTACCACTCCTATGTTCACTTGTCTCTTCTTCATTGCACAACACTCAGCTCCATATTGTATTAGCAACCCAATAGTTGATCTATAGAATTGCATTTTAATCAGCACGGCACTCTTCTATGGTTCTTTGTTAGATTGCTTACACTTAGCTCACCTGCTTCTATCCTATTGAAATAAAGTTAAGACTGTCATATTAAATTATACTAGTGAAAGCACATGCTCTGCACGTAGAGCATCAATAACTCAAAACTTTAGTGATTAAAAAAGTAATTTAAAGTGCTCCAGTTTTAAAGAGCTTAAAAAATACAGTTTTGTTGATCTATTCAAGATGATAGTGATCCATGTACTCAAATAAGACATTTTCAATGAACCCATCATCACTCCAAATAATGGGTCACATACTAATGATGAAGCTTAGATGTGTAGAAGAGTTCTAAATTGGATTGTCCTTGTACTTTGAAAAAATCATTTTGATTTAATGAATTAAATTTATGCTGTCAACTTTAGTAATTCTGAATGAACAAGGTTCTAAATTTTGGATTTGTTTCAAACTTGGGAAGAACAAAGTTCGAGTTTATGTTCACCTCTTCCAACAAAATGAGTATCAACTAAAAATTGATGAACACTGTTAATAATTTTACTTGAATCAAGTATCAGATAAATTTGAAACACCAACCTGCTGTAGATTTTCTTTGTTTAACATAAACAATATCGAATCTCTGTTTTCCACTCTACTTGTCCCAGAACAGCTCTTTCACATGGATCTTAATGGCTTCTTATTGTTTATTATTCATACCAACTAGATTTTTGTATATAGTTTCTGATGTAGGACACGGAAGATGCAGCACACAAATTTCACTTCTATTTATTTTTATTTATTTCTTTATTTCTTAATTAGCAAGTAGGATTTGTTATTTTCGTTTGGGATTTTAGTAGTCCAACTTTGGTTAGTTTCCTATTTGATTTAGGAGTCCTTTTCTATTTGATTTAGGAGTCCTTTTTCTATTTGATTTAGGAGTCCTTTTCTATTTTGATTTAGGAGTCCTTTTCTATTTTGATTTCTTATTTTTTTTCTTATAAATACATGTACCCATATGGGAGATAAACACACAATGAATATTTAATGAGATTATCTAAGGCATAGCCTTTTCCTATTTTTCCTTTATCTTTGTTTTCCTGCCTAGTTGCAGACTGTTCTACATTAATTGGTTTAGAGCCGAGTTTTCTCTATATCTCTGTTATACAGAGACGTTCCTGTTCAGAGACAGGTTCTTGCGTTATCAGGGACGATAGTGGTCTTGATCCCCGCCATCTTTGTCAAATCTGGGCATTATCCCAGGTACGAATCTACCATCCCAATCCCCATCCTCCACCCCTTTTCCCACAGACAACAAAAACACAAAAAAAAAAAAAAAAAAAGCACCAAAAGACCAGTTGACCAAGTTTGACTATTTGACAAGCTATGTGTCCACCTCACCCATCTATTAAACCTTTTCCCCACTCCAACCGTCATGTCTTGGATTATGTGACACTTCGATCTCATTCTCAGCATCATGTAGCCCCGTTAGCATCCAACAAACATGGTGCTCAATTTCTCCTTCAATCTGAGTTCAATGACTTTAAATCCGAGTTTATCTCTGAGATGCGCTCTGACTTTCATGACTTTTTCCAAGAATTTAGAGAACTTTTGCTCGGCCGAAAATACAGAGCCCCGATGAAGGTGAACAAAACTTCGAAATACGTGCCCACTTCCTCGAGATGTGTGCCGACCACTCCAAAGACATCATCAGCGTTCGTGCATGCTGCCCCGGAATCAGACTCAGAATTCATGCATCTTCCTCATGCAGTCGTGCCCCACAACCAATGCCCGTGTTGGAGACAGAGCGAGTTGTGTTGCCGGCACCACCGTCGATACAACCGACGAGTGTCGATCAACCGCCACCACCTCTTCCTACTCCACTACCACCGCAACTTTCTCACCCCTCTCCATTACCCAAACCTGATCCCATTACGGATACCAGGACTTCATCTATGCTTATTCTTCCCTTATCATGTCAGCCTCTTGTCCTCCATCCGATAGATCATCAGGACCGTGTGATCACTCCAGTGCCATATGACCACCCATTCGCCATCAGCTTGGTTCGTCCATGCTTGCACCCGTTTGCGGTCCTTCAATTTTTCGCCCCACAGAAAGAATGTTTTCATCGTCTGTGCCTTGACGATTGTGCAGTTCAAAGCTTCATCATTCGCATCTTCGGACTTGGTCTTCATCTTTGTTTGGTGCCGTGTGCTTTTGCTGATTTCCACTCGAGGACGAGTTCTTTTCAAGACCGGGGGACTGATGTAGGACACGGAAGATGCAGCACACAGATTTCACTTCTATTTATTTTTATTTATTTCTTTATTTCTTAATTAGCAAGTAGGATTTGTTATTTTCGTTTGGGATTTTAGTAGTCCAACTTTGGTTAGTTTCCTATTTGATTTAGGAGTCCTTTTCTATTTGATTTAAGAGTCCTTTTCCTATTTGATTTAGGAGTCCTTTTTCTATTTGATTTAGGAGTCCTTTTCTATTTTGATTTAGGAGTCATTTTCTATTTTGATTTCTTATTTTTTTTCTTATAAATGCATGTACCCATATGGGAGATAAACACACAATGAATATTTAATGAGATTATCTAAGGCATAGCCTTTTCCTATTTTTCCTTTATCTTTGTTTTTCTGCCTAGTTGCAGGCTGTTCTACATTAGTTTCTATGGTTGAATTAGTAAATATGCATGCCATGTATTTGTCGATGCATTTGAGCATATGTCAAAAATAACATAGAATTCAAATAAAAGAGAAGAAATCAACACTTGACCTACTGTGGTTCAGCACTTAGGATATAATTTCTTTGGGGCATTTGATTGAACGACTCATAAGCATATTGTTAGTATTAATTCTGAAAATACAATTACATATAGAGAACCAACCAGGATTTTACAAATTCATAAAACCCTGAATACAGGCTAAAAAATTACATCTTTTTAGGTAGATCTTCATTCCAATAATAACCAAATATTAAATGCTGTAATTTTTTTTTTTTGAAATGGTAGCTGTATTAAAAAAATGAAAACATCAAGAAAGTTGTAGTGAGACTCTCTCTCTCTCTCTCTCTCTCTCTCTCTCTCTCCAAATGCCTGGCTTTTCCGAGTTTGGATTCCAGATTCCTGGTGAGGCATTTATGAAAAACTCCCTACAATGCTTTTTGAAAATTTATTGTCTATCCATAAACTGAAGTTGAATTGTGTATTCTGGGACTGGAAAGGTGGATCTGATGGATTCCTCTTACAGAAAATGTTTAGATTTCAAAGTATTTTAAGAAATTAGGTAGCTTATGCTGCAGTATAATTTTCTTTTGATTCATAGTCTAGTTGTGATTCAATTGAACCTGTGGTGAGCAATTCACCAATGGTGGAAAAACGTATGATTTGTAAATATAGCAACACTTGAAGATTAAAAAGTAAGATGGCACGAATGACTTCTTCCTTTTGTTTTTTTTATTGGTAGAGATAATATAGTTATTTCTGAAGAGATTGATTATGGTGAATCATGGGATAATCTTATTGATGATGATGATTGCTGAATGAGAAATTGACAGTAGGTTGTGGTTGTTAATAGAAGTTGATGGATGAATTTTAGTAGACTGTTTTACAACTTCACAATTCAATCAGCTTGATTTAATGTGCCAATTAATTGCAGATTCCAGGCCCCTCTCCTCCCAAAGGAACAACACTTGAACACCAGAAATATGTTGGTCTTTGGGCAGTGAGGCTGCCCTCTGCAGATGCTGTTCTTGTTCGCAGAACACTTGCTACTCTGACTGAGAATCCAAGTGGCCTTGCTGGGGTTAATGAGAGTACTGAACACATTAAGAAGAGAGAGAATTACTGGGCATCAGTGAAACCGGCACATTTTGGCGTGAAGATTGGATCCAAGTCTCTGTTTGGCATCATCCGGTACATGATTATTGGACTCTCCATCGGTCTCTTTGGAATAACTGCACTCGGGAGGCCACTTCTGTTAAAATTCCCTGAATTGTTCACCCTTGGAATGTTTCGAAAAACTGGTCCCACAGAGGAAGAGGTCGATAGTGCTACCTTCAAGATGTGGTTCATTGGACATGGTTACAGTGATAGTAATCTTGCAACAGGGGGAAACAAAAAACCTGACATGGAAATAATCACCAGAATATCAGGGCCTGAAATCGGATATGTGACCACTCCCATCACTCTTATTCAGTGTGCCCTTATTCTATTGGGCCAACGTGCTAACTTACCCAAAGGAGGTGTTTTTCCCCCGGGAATCATATTTGGCCCAACTGATCTCCAAGCACGGCTTCAACAGAATGGAATAACCTTTGATGTTATCGCCAAGAATCCTCTCCCCAACTGATTACTGGCTTTCTGGGTGTGTCAATGAACTCGCCCCACCCACCCCCCCCCCCCCCCCCCCCCCCCCCCCCCCCCAAAAAGAAAAATAATGTCCATGAATGTTTTAAGTTCACAGGATAGGCTTTTGTTTAAATAATGAATCTTTATCTGAGGGCTGGAATTGAGTACATGGATAGATGGTTCAGATTTAAGGGGTGAAATACTCATGGTATGGTAATGGATTCAACCCATTATTTCTTTCTCAGTTGAGAGATGAATGGATGGATGGACAAGAAGAAAATACAATGACAAAGATACAAAATGGAAACCATGTGGGCTTGTGGCCTCACTACATGATCTAGACCCAATTATGGGCCCAAGTCAATTTTATGCCCAACTAATAACAGGCCCCTCATTTTCGTCTGTACTATCTTCATCAAGGGGTAAGTGTTCTCTGCTAAGACTTCCGAATGTGAGTTTACAAATTTCACCATATACAACATGTAGTTATTTTTATATGCTTAAATCATTTAAAATCTTAACACCTCTTAATAACAGTTTTATCAGAGGTGTTATACATTCATAGAATTGTACCTTCTTTTTTTAATGTGATAACCACAATAGATTGCATTTTTAGAAATTAAAAAAATTCCAAATAAAAAAATTATCACAGCAATAAATAGAAACAAAGTACAAATTGCCGATTATTTCTTCTTTTCTTGTACTTTCTACTTTCTTAGCTACTTCAAAACTATCTTCAAGCCCCAACTCATCATCCCTTCTGTTTTTTCTTTAGTAGAAGATAACATCCCTCTCCACTTGTTTTGTTCACTGGTTCTGAAGCCTGAAGTAGTCGTCAAACGTGTAACACTTCCCCACACAACTTCATGTTTACGTGTAAAACAAAACCTCTTTCAACGTTTTCTGCTTGAATCTTCAACCAATCATGCCTGTGGTTTTCCACAACTGGCCAAGTCTAATGTGCAAGTTATTTTAGATTTTTTCTTTTCTTTTTTCTTTTCAAAGAACAACTTGAGCTGAAAGTGATGGATAAAGCTATTTAATGTTACTGCAAATTATTTAACAATATTTTTTTCTTTTCTAAATTTAAATTAGAACAAGACTAGCTTATATCATTAATATTGATTAAGTAAGAAGACTAGAAATATTTATCTAAGAGTTGTTATGGTAGATTTCTTTCGAACTAAATTAATACACGAAACTTGTGAATAATTTTGTATATCTATAAAATCGGCCTCACCTCCGAAGTCTAAAGTAGTGCAGGAATAATTTTGTTATTTAAAAAAAAATCATCATTTAGTGCAACCTATATGAGGCCCATATACTTAGAGTGAACTACATGCCTCGGCTTTGGAGGGTTTCACCCTTTTATCCAATGGTAAGTTTAAAGTTTAAACATGAACAATTAAAATAAGAGAAATGATTGTAACACTATATTTTATATTTCTATAAAGAAGGTACTACTTTATTTGAGATTTTATAAATGAGGAAAATATTCTTAATGAATTTTTTGCTGCATCATTAGCTTAAAAAAGAGATAAAAGCATTTTCTTATATCCCAATTATTTTCTAAAACAATTTATTAACACTTATTTTAAAAGGTAACACAATTTTACAATAATTATTTGAGTTATATATAGTTGTTGTCATGTTAAAACATGTAAATTTATATCCATGTAATGCATTTTAGCATTAAATTAATCATCATAAGTAGAAATATATATTAAAAAATTTTATTTTGATATTTAAAATCAGGGATTAGAATAATTGAATTGCCTCCATTTTAGATCATAAATCTTATGATCATTATCCAACTATCCAATTTTTGTTAAAAAATAATATAACCAGTCAAAGAATGTGAACATTTAGGTCTAAGTCATTAAGTATATGTTGGACTTGTTCTGTATAAAAATAGGCTTGTTATACTTTTTAAATTATTCTTTAATTTATAAAAATTTGTGTGAACTTCGATCACAGCCGTCTAATGATTAAAGATTGTGAAATATCACTTATTAAATTCATGTGAAGCATCACTTTCAAATTAAGCTGAATTTAAAAAATAATTAGATTAAATTATTAATTGAATCTAAATATTAACGTGACACTCTTTATTAACTAAAAAATGGTAATTGACAGTAACAAGCGTTGGCGTTTGGGACTTTGGGCATTAGGATTTTGATTTTCCCTCATTTCGCACCTATCGTTTTAAGAAGGCAAAGGAATTTATTTTCTCGGAAACGCATTTTCCACTGAATATCGAGGAGCTTCTCTCACCTTGTTCTGGAAATCGGCATGGCGCGTATAGCTTCTAACCCAGTCAGCTTCCAAAATTTCCTCCCTTGCACTCAGTCATATATATCCCTGCCTATTACCACAATTCCCTTCCGATTACAGGCCAGACCTTGTCATGTTTCAAGGTTATATTGCCAGACGAATCCCAAACCGGTCGATCCTCCTACGAAGGTAAGTTCTTCCCTTGTTTTCATTTTTTATTTCCCGCCCACTTTCTATTCTTCCTGTTTTCGTTTTCAAACTTGGAGAATTGATGATAATTACACTGTTTTTCAAAACCCATATCCTTTTTTATACTTTTGATGATGGATGGTCCAGATTAATTTAACCTTTTATTGGATGTAGTAAGTTACTCATTCAGAACACGGTGAGTGAAATCAGCATGGAACTGGAGCAAATGCTGAGACGATTTACAGATATCTGAAAACATAAACAAATATATCCGTAGCGTAGATGAAAAAATATATAGCATTTGGACAAGTTGGTAACCCTATAGGAGCGTGGATATTGTTGGAAAAATTGGGATTAATTGGTTGACTTGATTGTTAAACAAAATCTTCGTTTCAAAGGAATGATTAAAGAATGGCAAAGAGTATTATCATCATCCTTTATAAGAATAAAATTGATTTTCAAGGTTATGCCGACTATGAGGTATTAAACTTATGAATAAGAAACTTTGCAGGAGCATGATGAAGCAATGACTGAGACAATAATCTCTCACTTGAGAGACCAATATTGGTTATGCTAAGGGGTCCCAACATAGAAACGGTCCATATGCAATTATCTGGCAACATTAAGAACGAAATGCATCCCTAAGGACTACTTTCCGATTTTCTTGAGGAAATCAATTTAATTGAATAATTGTGTTTGGGTGCAATCCACATCATTTGACAGGCGTCGTGAAATTCGAAATTGTGTTAAGATCTGGAAACCTGACATTTGTGGTGTTTGCGTTGAAGCCTTTATTTCATTGAAAATGAATGTGACATTGTCTAGCTAAGCGTGGAAAACTTCAATATTTCTTGATTAAATTTTCTAACCTCCGCCGGTAGGAAATGAATTGCTAGGAAAAAGTGGAAAGGGACTTGTTCTATTTTTTTTTGCTCTTGGTAAAGTGGCCATGTTCCATGTAGGAAGAGGGAAGGATCGCATTTTCTGTGCTCTTTATTTTCCTTGGTTGGAAATGACTAACAGCCTCTAAGTCATATGCATGGGGTATGTAGCAAAGGGTGATAAAAAGGTGTGTCAAAAAGGAATGTGGAGAGATGGTGGAGTTCCCAACTGGAGTTGGGCTTTAGCAAGGATGCTTTTTAAGCTGTTGTTTATTTATTTTATTTATGGACAATGTAGCATAAAAACTCCAGACAAAGTCCTATAATGTGTGTCATTTGCAAATGACATAGTCCTAGTTAGTGTTACTAGGAATCAATATGATAGATTGTAGTTGTGGAGGAAGGCCTTTGACTTAGATGGCTTGAAAATGAATGGACTGAAGTAGAATGCGGAGTGTCTAATTAGTGGATCTGAGAATAGGGAGTGTGAACTAATCGAAATTGAAAATGAATTGGGAAGACGTTGTGATAAATTTTGATTCTTGGTTGCAATTTAGGACCAAATTGAGAACCTGATTTGGATGTAGTTACTAGGATGGATGTGGAATATTGTGCAATAAAATAGTGATGGTTGGTTAATGGGGTAATAATCTATAAGATGGCAATTGAACCTTCAATCCTTTGTGGAGTTGAATTTTGGACAATGAGGAAAAGAAAAGTCCGTAAAGTATTGGTAATAGAGAAGCATATTTAAAATGGTTGTTTGGAGTGATATTAAGAGATAAAATTAGAAATAAGTGCATTGGATGAAAACTAAAAGTTGCATGTATGGATATTATATATATATATAATATATATATATATATATGCAGAGGGTGTCATTTATATTGGTTTTGGTCACATACATAGAAGACCAGAAATAACCTCAGTACAAAGAACTGATGGGTTTCAAGTAGAAGCTACTAGTTGAAGGTGAGACCTTTAACTATTTGGATTGATGTAGTAAGAGAAAGACATCATAGATTGTGGTATGGTGGAGAGTATGGTTTTTATGGGATAGGGTGGAAAAGTACTACTCAAAATGCCAACCGATGATGATTAGCTGGAAGTTATTAGTTTTCAAGTCTATAAGATGTTTTAAGACATGGATCTCTTATAGATGATAGCAGGATGGAATATGTGTAATATATCAAAACCCATGTATCTTCTTTTGATCTCGATATTTTAAAATAATGAAGCAGCCCTAGTATGAAGAAATGGTTACAAGTTGAAGGTAGAAGAGAAGGGGGAGATCATTATAGACTTAGCTTGGTGTAGTAAGAGAGGACATGATACATTGTAGAGTAGTGATAGCATGATTTTTGATAGTGGAGTGGAAAAGTAGAAAATAGGCAAATAACTAACCCAATTATATGGAAGAAATTACTTACATGATGATTATAAAAAAAAAACAACCAATTTTAGTTTTCATCTTTTTTTTTTTTTATGACCGAAGGTGTCCAGGCGTCTCACCTGATTATTCCTTCGGGGCATATGCACACCTCCCTGCACACACACATTGGGTTCTTCGATGGGGAATAATCCCATGGGAAGTGGGCCGAAGAGGTTGAGCGTGAATTGACCAAAGACCTCCCTTCATGTTTAGTTTTTATCTATTATAATAAGACTGTGTTATGAGAATTGAAGAAAGGAGGTAATCCATCATAACAATTTCTTCTTTAAGATGTTAGTCAATATAAAATTACAAAATTGCTTTTTGTAAGCTGTTCCTTGGAACAAATTCCATGTCCTTTCAAGCCTTGGCTCAGTTGATAAAAATCATCTTTTTTAGGCCATTCTTTGTCTTTCTAGAATGACCTTTCAAGACATCATTGACTATCTCAGCACATTTCTGTGTTTGCTCTTGTTCGATTGTATGCACCAACTCGACTCTTTATTTGGCTGTTACAGGACAACCATTTAATTGCTCACTCACTAATATTGTCATGGTCTGGTAAAGGCACACCCGTAGAAATTTGCCTAATCCCTACTAAATATGTTAGTGTGCCGTTATGAGCATCTTTTCTTCTTGTGCAGTTTTAGGATTTGGTGAATTTTCTTGTAGGGGCTATTTTCTTCTGAAGGGCCATCTTGTTCTTTTCAGTTCCTACCAATGAAGCAAGGGTGGAAATACTTCTGATTCATGCAAGTAAGATCACATGTGGAAAAAAAAAAAACATTGGTGCAAGTACCATGCGTCAACGTCATCAAAAGATGGAAAGGATTTAAGAGTAAATGTAATCTTGAAGAGGAAAATGAAGAGAGCATAGTAAAAGGCTCCTAATAACAAAAGATCACTGGTAAAACTTGGCTATCAAGAATTCTATTCTCTTAAAATGCTTCAGCCAGATGCAAACACCTGAAACATTGCTAAACCAACAACCCTACTTCTTTTTCGAACAAATCCTTATTCTTTTGCCATCCAAAAAGAAAAAAAGAAAAATAAACAAGAATTCTTTTTTAAGTTAAGGATTTTTTTTATACAGATCATGCAAGAACTGAATCTGTATTGAATTTGTATTATATTCATTGCTTTTATATCCAATTCAGCCAACATCCTAAATGCTAAACCCTTCTGTGCATGAGATGAGTATTTGCTACTACATAGTTGTCTATACTTGCTCCAAGTTGGATCTTTTCAATCTCAGAAGTTGCATTATTATCTCATATTCAGAGCCTTGGTGATGCTTTTTAAACTTGCAAGGACTACTGCTGAAAAATACTTATTTAGGGAGCTTAACTCTTTGTGCATTTGTTTCTTCCTGTTGTCTGATTTCTCTTTCTTATTTCAGGAAGAGCTGCCTGAGGAACCTGGTTTGATCAAAGATAACAACAGTAATCAAGCAACCAATTCTTCCCAAAATGTTGAACCAGCTGAATTTCCAAATAAGAATATAAATAGACGCATTGCTGTGGCTTCTACCGTTGGTGCAGTTGGACTTTTCTTATCAACGAGATTAGATTTTGGTGTTTCTCTGAAGGATTTATCTGCTGCAGCCATACCATATGAAAAGGCAAGAATGCTAGGCTACTGTTTTATTCTTCTAATGTTTCATTTGTTTTCCTTACTTAATCTCTGGTGTAAGATCTTCAGTGTAGCAAATTCCTCAGTTTCTAAATCAGTTGGAAAATTGTGCAGCATATCCACTTTATGAAACGATTTCAGGGTTCATAATCAATGTTAAAAGCTGTAGATTACATTGCTTCTTTCAATACAGGATGTGTGAAAGTGGAGACAAGCTACTCTAGTTGTGATGTGCCACTGCAATTGACAAACATTTTCATAGGGGCAGTTAGACATGCATTTTTTTGTTACTTGGAGGTGGTGGAGACCGTTATAGATGTGGATTGAAGTCATAAGATATGATGTAATAAAATGTAGGGTGACAGAAAACATGATTTTTTCTTTTTTGGAAAGGACAAAGACCATGATTTTCAATAGGGTAGAGTGGAAAATTAGAAAGCTGATGCTGGATAGATGGGACAGGTTTTTATGATGATGAGTTTCACCTGCATTTTTTAGAAATGGTAACAAATAAGACGGGAATGCATATGTAGGAGAAACCTAATAGTTACTCTAGTAGAAAAGAAGATCAAGTAATGTCTTGTAATGGTCTGTGTGTATTTAGAAGACCGGAAACGTATCTAGTTCAAATAATTGGAGACTTACGAAATACAAGGAACTTGGGGAAGGGGGAGACCAATGAACACTTGTAATGAAGTGTAAGAAAGGGGACAGCAGATTTTGGAATGATGGTGAACATTGCTTTTGCTTGGTCAAGTGAAAATAGTAGAGCTTAAGAGGTTGATTTGGGATAAGATGGGTTAGGCCTTGATAATGATGATAACTTAGTCTCGTCTCTGTTTCAACGAAACATAAAGGAAAAAAAAGAGGATGACTTAGATAGTATATATGACCAAGATGTATTTGCTTTGATAGAGTGCGGAGTAACATTAAGGAGAGAACTAGGGACATAGAGTACATAAGGGGGAAATATCTAAGGGCGGCTCCAATGGCCGGAGGGGGAGTGGGGTGGTGGTATCAAGAAAAAGCCTTCTGAGATGGTTTGAACATGCTATTGGAAGTCCAGTTCTCGTAGAAAAAATTGAAGGGATGCTACTACAAGGTAATGGTAGAAGGGGATGCTAATAATGACTTCAAATGTAGTAGCAAGTGGGATGTGAGATTGCATGGTGACAAGGCACGGTTGAACTACTATGGTAGAGAAGTTGAAGCCACACCTTTGCATGGATAGATGGGATAAGTCTTGTTTTTGATGATTAATGACCAAAAGATGGATAAGTCAATAGATATAGATGGGAAGATAGATATAGATGGATAAGTCAATAATGACTTCAAATGTAGTAGCAAGTGGGATGTGAGATTGCATGGTGACAAGGCACGGTTGAACTACTATGGTAGAGAAGTTGAAGCCACACCTTTGCATGGATAGATGGGATAAGTCTTGTTTTTGATGATTAATGACCAAAAGATGGATAAGTCAATAGATATAGATGGGAAGATAGATATACCTCCCCCATCCCACCCCCAGCAACAACGACAAAGATGGATGGATAGATAAATAACATAGACATTGAAGCTAACTGATAGATGACTTCATGTAGGTTTTTCTAATGGAAATTCTTGTTTCCATTCTGAAAAATGGGTCAAGCCATATGGAGATCTGGATTTTCCTGTACTTAAATCCATTTTACAATTCCTGTTAATCCAATGTCTTGAGAAGCAATATAACTTAAGAGGCAGCCTCATTTTTAGTTATGTTTATGGTATCCCTTATTAGAAAAGGAAGTGGAATTTATTGATATGGTTATTTTTTATGTTATTTGTTGCTTGTCTTTGTGTTGGCCTTGTGCCCAAGTATGGTAGTCAATAGAAAATTATTGTTTTTCTTATGTCAATCTAACCTTATGTTTCTTCTGAAAATTGAGATCATTTTATTCATGGTTTGCATTTGTGCATACCCAAATGTCTTGGAGTATTGAAAACCGACGGCCTCAGTTTTATTGCTTACATCAGTTAGAGCTGTCTACTGATTTCTGAAGACATGTCATTCTTGGTTTTGAACTTATAGTGTACAAGTGTCTTGGGCCATCTCTTTACTTCCTAGTTATTAGTTCTGTCTCTTCACTGCTATTCATCCTGTAATATCTTCTTTGCTGCATAATGATGTTTTACATTCTTCTTTGTTTAGGCTCTTTCAAATGGGATGCCCACCGTCGTGGAGTTTTATGCTGATTGGTGTGAAGTTTGTCGCGAATTAGCTCCTGATGTATATAAAGTTGAGCAGCAGTACAAGTATTGTCTAAATTATTGCATGATTGGATATGTTTTTCAATACACAATAAACCAAGGAATTCTAAATCTCACTTCCCAGGAATAAGTTAAGCTGGAACTTTTTAGAAGGTATAAAGTAGGGTTCGTTTCAATTTAAATGAGAGCTCCTGAAATGTCAGTGATAAAACTTTTTCCTGGAAAGAATCATATCAAAATAATAATGGCATATATGCCATGCTAGGTTGCTTGCTGCCTTGAGAATTCAAATTAATGAAATAAAAATGCTACTTAAGAGAAAGGGGTGCTACAAATATTTCTTATTGAATCTGTATTACCTCATAGTTAAGATAGGTTACCATTTCTAATGAGTGATTTTAGTGAATTTTGAAAGCAATGGATGTCATGTTTATTTTTTAAATGTCAAGCATAGACACACATGCATCTCTGTGTATAAGGTCGTGTGTCTGTGTGCACGCACGTCTTATGGAAGAGAATTTTATGTTCTGCATTTTGATTTAGTAAAACATCATTTTTTTACAGGGATCGTGTGAACTTTGTTATGCTGAATGTGGACAATACTAAGTGGGAACAGGAACTCGATGAATTTGGTGTTGAGGGTATTCCACATTTTGCTTTCTTGGACAGAGAAGGAAATGAAGAAGGCAATGTTGTAGGCAGACTCCCAAAGCAGTATTTGCTTGAAAATGTGGATGCCCTTGCCAGGGGAAAATCTTCAATACCTCATGCCCGGGTTGTAGGACAGTATTCTAGTGCAGAAGCTAGGAAGGTTCACCAGGTTGTTGATCCTCGAAGCCATGGTTAGATTTATTTCATCTCTCTTCTGCTGTGGTAATTTCCCCATGATTGGAATTGTTGTGCAAGGTATTCTCTCTCTCTCTCTCTCTCTCTCTCTCTCTTTCATATTGTTCATATAACTAAAATATTCATCAACAGATGTTTAAAAAAGTGACATCTTGCGTGATTTAGTGTTGTTTTCTTCTGAGTATTGCACTACAACGATTTTAAATAGCCATTCAATATACTGAGCTGGTTTCATTTAATTTTCAGGTGTTTGACCTGAAGCCCCTAGCATATGCTAAAAGCTTTACTTTTATTGCAGGTGAATCCTTGTTTCTGAGTAAACAGTTGTCAGATGCCATTTGATTGCACGGACAAAATGAAAGCCAGTCCTTTAATTTCACACAACTTAGTATGTTATGTATGGGCTGTTTTCATTCTTTCTTGTTATAAGAACTGATCTCATCTACTGTATAGTATGTAGAAATTTTCACACTGAAACTTGTAATTTGTAACAGTAATATGTTATATGAAATTTCATTGAAATTGTAATTGTGGTTTTTTGTGTGATGATTGGTGTCTATCATGATCATGATTATGATATCATCAACAAAACTATTTATGCAGGCTCGGCTTTCTAAGCATTTCTCTTCTTCTCAACCCCTCTCAAGCGTTCTTTCATCTATGCAGGCTTTACTTTTTGAAGTAGAATCTCATTTTTGCAGTTTGCTAATGAACTTGCTCAACGACACCTCTCTCTCTCTCTCTCTCTCTGTTGAAGTCTTGTGTGACCTTTCTGGTGAGGATGGATTGGATGGTTATTTTTGCAATTGAATGGCTTTGAAGTTTAATCTCATTTTTGCAGTTCGTTGATGACCCCAATGAAATTTCCAAACAAGTAACTATTGATAAATTACAGTACATACCATTAAATCATGGATCCTCATTGCCTACTGTTGCATCTTTCCATAGTCTGGTATCTTTTTAGACCCAGGAGAAATCTCAGACCCACCCCAACTTATGCCTCGGCCATAGCCCTCCTAAAACCCCTGGGGGGAGCGCCATCGCACCCACACTCCCGGGTATGGGCTACTAGGACTCGAACCCATGATGTCTCCCTTCCCAAGGGGAGAGGCCACCAGTTGAGCTACCCTAGTGGTGCGTCCATAGTCTGGTATCTGAGTTCTAAAATTCATAAAGGAATTGCTGGAACCGGACCATATGATGTGATTGCAGTGAAATGGCCAAAGAAAAGCTACCATTAGGGCTTGGAATCATAACACACAAACCCTCCCAAGTGATGGATCCCACCCCAGTAAATATTGGCCGTCCCCATCCAAAATCAGCGTCGTGTATCGGCATCCAATTCCAGCTTGTGATCCTGAGATTTGGAGATTCAAATGTATTGGGCCCAACCCTGGCCGTCTCAATGTCATGCAGCTGCTCTAAGTAGTCAACAGCTGATCTTAAATAGTTGTTGTCCATCTGGATCAGGGCCTAGTGAATTATCCCAGCAGCATATGCTGGTGACTGCAACATGAGGTTCCTGGCAATTGCAATGGGTGTTGCTGTGAAGAGGGCATTCCCGAAGTAACCCGATTCAAGTGTCGGGTGTAGCCGGTGACGACCATTGACAGGGATGTACAGCTTAGTCACCTGGTTGTCTGTGATATCCCATGCTCTGCATGCACACCGCCACACATGGGCCGCCAACATCTCATTGGTGGTGTAGCTGAAGCCAGATTCCTTCTGGGCCTGCGCCTGTAGAAAGTGAATCTGATCACGTGATATATTGAAGATGGAAACAGCAAGGACAGTGGCGCCGGTTTGTGGTGGAGCCTTGATAGTGGGAGGGTGCCGGTATTCGATGTGGGAAAATACAGGGTTGGGTGGGTTCCTTGCTTGTAGTGGGGTCCGGTGGATCTGAGGAAGGATGGTGGGCTTGGGTAATCCACGGGCTAGCTCGGACCATGTGTTAATGAAGTGGAAGGCTGCAGTACCATCAGCTACAGTGTGGTGGACGAGCACCATAAGACTGACACCTCCGCACTTGAAGTATGTAACCTGTTTTCGGATCAACAGACACCAAAAACAAAAATGAAAAACCTTCAGGATTCTATCACGCATTGAGTTACAAATTTTGGCTGAATTTGTTTGGTTTCAACATGACCGAAATAATACATTTTGGAAACTTCATGATTTTTTTAGAAAAAAAAAATGTATTGGTACATGTGATAATATGGATGTATTATCTCATAACCTGAAACATCCAACTCAAAACAAAAGTTCGAATGTAACTTATCTGTTTATATTTTTTTAATTGGGGTGAATTTTTTATTTGTTTGGTTTTTTGGATACGGATAAATCCATATAGATTTGAACCCATTTATCAAAACAAGTATGGCAGGGACACTAATTTTATTGTTTTAGAATGAGGAAAATCCGCATAAAACAGGGAAACTAAGGACAGATTTATCAGTTGTGCAAAAGTCTCAAGAAATAGAGATTCAAAGAAGTAAACTGTGAATTTGACCTGGGCAAGTAATAGTGGATAAGAAGAAAGGTCGCTGCTACTATAGTCAAGGTGAGGGCTCAGCTTGGAGAGTTAGCAAAATCACCCAAATCATCTATCACACAATCTCTTCGGGCTTCAACGAAGAGTGCTCCCTCGCCATTGCAGACAACTGCAATGCGACCATCTTCACCTCTCTTCAATCTTCCAGCCATTGGGTAGAAGTGAACCAGGGACTTGCTCAGGGCCTGTTTAACTGAAGATGCATCGAAGAAATTGGCAGAATCATCGTGCCTAAACAAGTAGAAGAATGGGAAATGGATGGGCGGCATCACCAGGTCCATATTGGAGAGCCAAAGGCTCCCGTCCGGCGTCTGTGCTGCCGGGCGTACCATGGTCGACTCCCTCACGTCAACTCGTCCCATCTTACTCAGCAGTCAGCACTGAGGAGATATCCACAGAAATTGACAGGCACCCACCCGAACTTTTATTGCAAAGTCACGTGACTTGATATTCACCTTAGTAGTAGTTAGCACACCTAGATTTGGGAAACATTTCCAGCGTCACCTCATTTCTTTATTATTACTGTTTTTTACCCACGTGGCCCATTTTCCATTACACCTTATTTAATTCCAAAAGAATCCAATTACTTGCTACAACCAAAGAACCCAACGTCTGAATATTTGCTTCTCTGATATTTAAAAAGCAATTTCCCTATATAAAGAGGCTCTCTCTTCAGAAGTGTCGTTCGAATTTTCGATAAAAATCAAGGCTCTACTTTATTATATAATTATTATACACTTTCTCTAGAATGTCCATCCTAACACGGAATAAGTTTTACAGCAGACATGTATTTTAGTGAACTTTTCATTTTACCCCCCTCCGTCCATACATAAAAATTAAAAAATCACACATTCAGAAATCGGTGCACCGATCGGATCACTTTCCTCAAATTTCCGTTTTCCAGTAAACCAATCCAGTGCACCAATTCACTAAAAAGTAAACTGATTTTTAAAAGGTTTTCCAGTAATCCGGTTGGAGCACCGATCTAGTGCACCGATTCATTAGAAAGTGAACCGATTTCTGAAAGTTTGGTATTTTTAATTTTTTTGTAAGGATGGAGGGGGGAAAATGATAAGTTCACTAAAATCCGTATCTGCTAAGACTCATCCCGTCTTAGGATAGCCACCCCTTTATGTCATTGTGTATGTACTATGTACCATAGAAACAAATATCGATTTTTAAAATATATATATATATCTCTGTGATATCGTCCGATATCGGTTGTTTTAATTTTAAAAAAATTAAAAAAAGAGAGAAATTATGCATACCAAATTTTAAACCCATGCTATGTACCATAGTTAGGAATTTAATGTATGATAAAGATTAGTGAAAAGTCATGCTTTACATGAGGAGCGTTTTTTAAAAAAATCAATAGTAGATGATTCTTTCGACATTTTAATATTTTTTTCATAATTTTTTTTATATCCTTCAAATTTACTAAATTTAATCATATTATTTTACATAATTTTTTCTATTTTTTAATAATAACATAATAAGGGTGGACTTAATTCTTCTGCCTCCGCCTAGAATCCATTTTCCTATCTTTCTAGTCTTTTTTTTCACGAGTTTTCGCTGTAGTGATACCACAAGGATGTTTAAAGTATTTTGAACTCACTAAATCAAATCATAAAAATATTTTCTTCTATTACTAGCCTTTTTTCCAGAAAAGCATATTCTTTAGGACAATTTGGAGAGATTTGCTGCTTGTTGAAAATTTCAATTTTATGTCCTTATAATTTAATAGAATAGGAGTAAATCACAATCATTCGATGAATAAACGCTTTAGATTTATTTGACAATCACATGAAAAAGGTGAGCCAAATGTTTGAAATTCATCAAATTTAATCATAAAATCTCTTATTCTATTTTAAGTGATTCTTGCACAAATTTTCCTTATTTTAGACAATAATATGATAATTGTGGACCAACACTTTCCAACTTATCAAATTCAATATTAAAATCCTATTTTTTTTTTTTAGGTTTTGCACTAATTTTTTATATTTATATTATATCTAAATATTTTAAATTCATCATATCAAATCTTAAAAACCATTTTCATTTTTAGCCATTTTTAATGGAATTTCTCTATTAATATTTCGCTGGTGTATGAACAGACCAAAAGGCCCCTTTCACACTTGTAGAGATGAGATATGAGACCGGAATAGATTAGTACAATATGATTAAGAATTTGACAATAAAATATAGATACTCTAAAAATAAATGAATATGTATAGTCGTATAGACATGATACTTCTTATTTCAAATATTCGAACACTAAATATTTAACTACATTATTATATAAAATTTGATATATATTTGTGTTTTTGTAATTTTCATAAAATATTTTTAAGTAGAAATAAAGATGTAAAATTTAATTTTATAGTTATAAAAAATCTTAGAAGAATACTACATTCTAAAACCTATTTTAAAAATTGAAAAACCAAACCTCAGCAAATTCTAGGCTATTGCAGTGGGCTCTGGAAAGATCTCGCATCGAGAGTGGGCTATTGTAAATGTATTTTCGTGTGGACCATCTTCTTATCAATGGGAAAGTAGTCTCGCATCAGGGGTAGAAATATCACTGGGCCCGAGATCTCGGCGTCTTGGCCGAGATCTCAGTCCCACGAATATCGGCGGATATCGGCCCATATTTCTCTCTCTCTGTTTTGTCAAATCTCGACCAATCAGCGAGATCTCGCCCGTACGGACGATATATCTCGTATCGGCCGAGATATATCAGACGTCCAAAACCCGAGATATCTCTGCCGATATTTCTACCCGTGTCTCGCATTAGGGCTGTTCATCAGGAGGGTTAGGGTTGGGCTTTAAAAAAAGCTGGAGCCCAATTTTTTGGATAGGCCCAAGCCTGCCCAAATAAGCCAGATTAATTTGAAGCCAATTCTTTTATTCTTTTTAATTCAGTAATTTTCCAGAATGGCCAAGGTAGTGCCTGGATTGAGAGAGAGAGCGAGAGCCGCCAGAGTGCAGACCTGAGAGAAGTGGTGAGAGAAGGCAACAACAGCAAACCCAGATCCTCTTCGATGGAATATGAAATCCCAAAAATTTTCAATTCCCTGGAATTTGCAACTTCCCATTTTAAAATTGTTATTTTGGAATTGAATCCTATAACTTGTACTATGATTAATAGAATTCTTATATTCCAAAATTCCAATTAACAGTTCCAAGCCCACCAAGCATAAAGCTGCTATTGTAAGAATTCTTTCTTTTTACTTTTTTTTTAAAACGTTATCGGAGGATTTCTTAAATTCCAGAATTGACAAAATGTAAATTACAGATGTAAGGTCTTTGAAATTCTACTGGAATTGCTACCATACAGGCCCTTAGGCTTCCTTCAAGGCTTTAATGCAGTCATTTATAATTCTAACTTCTATAGAATGCAAATATCGCACCATCAATTAATCTAAAAGAGACCACATCCAAATTATCTAACATTTGGATAACCAATGAAAACAGATAAACCCTCAAACATCACCGGAAAATCCAAACATTAGACCAGCAAATGTCACCAAACATTAGAAATCCACAAATTCAACATATGCAGCCAACCGGAGCTCTAAATCCAAAGGCAGGAAGCCCAGTGAGACAGCCAGGCAGGCTGTAGGAGAGGTGCGCATGCCTATCTAAGAGAATAGGATTTGGCCTGGGGATTGATACCCGTGCTGATGAAAACTACAACGATGAGACTGTAGATACCCAAGACTGGCCAAAAATGATTCCATCGCCAGATCTGGCCTCATGATGCCCGTCCACACAAACCTACCCAGCTCTTGGCTGTCAAATAAGCCTCCCCATGCAGGGGAAGACGAGGCCAGCAGTGGCACCTTGGAAGCCTAAGAGCAGGGGAAGTTTTATCACTGCTGAAAGTAAAAGAAATGCCTGGTTATGGCAATTGGAATCCTTCTTTCTTGTCTTCCTTTTTTCTCTTCTTCTGTTGCAGTTTGGCTGCTGCTGGGACAAGGGGAGAAAATAGGATGTCGGAACAGGATTCACAGATTTAAAAGTGGCCAGAATCTTCACACACACACACACACACACAAACACCCACCCCCCAAAAAAAAAACCTGGCCAGAACAGATTTGAAGGTGATCTTTTTTTCTCTGAAAATGGGTTCAACAGGTGAACTGATTATAGAAGATTCTTTCTCTGTGATTGAGTGGGCTAGAGGAGCTAAACAACCTTGACATCTATTGGACCAGGTGAGGAAATGAGAGATGTAATTAAAGACGAGGCCTTCCAGCTTCAAATGGAACTGTATTCATTAGCAAAGAGAGGCAGCAGACCTGGAAAATGTAAGGGTGCTTCAAATGCAGTCCTTTGAGGAGCCAGTCAGTACTCATAAGGTGTTTTCTGAGGCTTTTAGGCACCTCTAATGTTTTCCTTGTCTTTAAAAGTGGAAGTATTTCAAAAAAGAGAATTAGAGCCAGTTAATCACATTTTCATTGACTGTGCTTTGTCACCTTTTGTTCCCTCCCACCTTTTTCAATCCAGAGTCCTTCATAGCACTTTTCAATTATAATTCAATAATACTAATGAAACTATAATTCAATTGAATCTAAACTTGAATTGTCAAATTAAAATCCAATTAATATGGCTGAATTATACAATAAATCAAATCAATCAGAATTTAAGTTAAAGACATAAAAATCAAACCATAAATTGAAATTAATTCAAACAAACATTCAAATTAGAACTCAAAAGAACTTAAGATTCTTGTTAAGTTCTTTCCTTGAATTCTAATGTTCTAAGTTGATTGAATTAAGTTGTGGTTTGCATTTCCTCTTTTACAATTCAGCTCATATTAATTACATTTCAATTATCATTGGAGTTGCATTCTTTTCAATCTATTCAATTGAACTTAAACTAGTTTTCTTTGGGAACTAGTGTCACCAAGGATTGGTATTAGCGACATCTTTGGTTTGGATCCACTTCAAACAGAAGTTCGTTAGGTCCGTTTATTTCAATAAAGTCTAAAGAAGGTTATTACACTACCTTAGCTTTCATTAGATTGGTATCAGAGCCCTGACCTGAATACACCTGTGTTCGGTGCACCTTGCTTTCCCTTGCATTCTACTATTGTGTTTGGAGACGGTGTTGTTTTGTAGTAAGGCACCTCATCTTGTCGGGAAGATGCACCATACCTCAAGCATCAATGGCAGGAAGGTATGCAACCGACAAGATAGAAATAATATTGGGTTTCAGTCAGACACAACTCATCATTCCCATAGTGCACCACAAAATAACCAAAATGAGTCCTTGAGGGATCCAATTCAATCACAAGGAACGGAGCAGCGTGAGATACAAGAAATGATTGCCACCTTCACCAAAGAATTAGTTAGGTTGCAAGTTAATCACAGAGCTCCTGTATGAACCATTTCACTCCCCAACCGATCTAGGACCTCCAGAGCCGCATTCCATGAATCTTCGAAGGAAGATGATGACAGATTGTGCTACCATTACAGACATAGTGATGCGGAGCATTCTCCAAATTCTTCAGATCCGGACTTTCCATTTACTTTGCTTTCCATTTTCGTATTTTGGCTATTTTCGTTTTCTATTGTTATTTTTAGATAGGTTTATTTTTAGTAAGGAGATATTTATATAAGTTGTAGCCTCCATGAGGCAAGGACAGATTTTAAAGAATAAAGGTTGAGATCTTCGCAAAAATACCTTGTAAGGTGCGATTTTCAGATTCGGGAGTGACTCTTTGAGCGAGAGGCTTGGCGTGAGGCTTGGTGTGAGGCCTTATTCTCTTCAGGTACTTATTTCTTCTTCTTCTTCCCTTCGTCTCTCTTCATCTTCCATCTTCTTGTTCTTCCCTTCGTTGCCCAAAACCAGATCTACCCCTTTTTGGCTTTCGTCCCTCTTCCGATCCCCTTTTTCCCCTTTCCTTGCTGCCGTCTCCTTAATCCCTGCTTTGTTGCCGTCTCCCTCTTCCCTTTTGTTATCGTGAACCCTAGCCCCTTCCCTTGTCTTTTATTATTTGCCTTTTTACCATTTTACCCTCCCTAAGTTATCCAATTAAAATAGGCCTTTATGACTAAATAGCCTGATTGCTTACACCGCATCTTGAAAGTTATTCTATTATTTGTGGCTTGTTTATATCATTAATTGTATTTATTAATTGAATTTTAATCTCATCCCATATTAATTTTAGATGCATTATTTCATCCATTTTTAATTTTTAGGGACTACATTAGGCATTTAGGGTCACCCTATTAGTTGTCCTGCATCAAATTTGATATCAGTAGCCTAGTTTCGGAGAGTTTCTTAACTTTCCAGATCTTCGGGTCGCATTTAAAATAAAAAAATTAATTACTTAATTAATTAATTGATTAATTAACTTAAAAATAATAATTAAAAAAAAATTGCATCACTTTGTTTCTTTCATTCATTGCATTTAGAGTTAAGTCACATCATTTAGTGTGTTTCAGTGCATGACCACTAGAAGTGGGGTTAGTTACCAATCAGATTCTAAAGATATGTCAGGAGAACAACCTCCAGCGTCGCTCAACCAATTGACTGCCCAATTGAAAGAAATACAGAAGACCTTAGAGGATACTAGAACTGATGTTGCCACCCTTACAGCCAGAGTTGCAGTTTTAGAAACCCCTAAGACCGATGAAAGTGAATCAGATAATGACCATGATAGGAATCTTAGGAATAGAAACCATCGAGGCCACAGAAATGGTCGTGGTAGATTCCCACAGCCACACAGACAACGGATGCATATCGAGGACGATGAACGTGCCTTGAAGAATGTCCACGTAGAAGCTCCCAACTATGACGGACATCTAGATCCTAAGGTTTTTATAGACTGGTTATCGGACATGGACCAATATATTGAGTGGCATGACATGTCTGAGGTTCGAAAGATCCGTTTTACCAAGGTGAAATTGCTGGGACTAGCTAGACTCTTCTGGACCACTGAGGAACAGAAGATGAGGAGAGCAGGAGATAACCCCTTAAACTTGTCGTGGGATGAGATGAAAGAAGTTTTGAAGGAAAAATATGTTCCCCACAGGTATTGGGACAAACTCCTTGATCAGTGGAACTCCTTGTGCCAAGGAAGTTAGACTGTTAGTGAGTATATCACTAAGTTTGACGAGTATTTCATGCGATGCGAAGTCGAGGAGGGCCCCAGTCAGACCCTCTCCATGTTCAGATTTAGGTCTTCGTCCCGAGTTCCAGCGTGAGCTCATTTTGCACCATGTTATTACCTTGGATGAAGCATATCAAGCTGTACATGAATATGAGGACTACCTAAAATTGAATCCTCCAACGCAGTTAGACATCCGTGGTGTCAATTTCGAGCCTAAGTCAACCACCAATGCTCCATTCCAAAACAAGGATGTAAGTGTTAAAGGAGCTTCTGGTGCGAGTTCTTCCAAACAAGGGATCAAATGTTACAACTGTCATGGTTATGGGCATCTCACTCACGAATGTCCTACCAAGAATCGGAATAAGAAAAGAACCCTTATGATGGAAAAACAATCAAATGAAAAGACTGACGAGGACGTTGAGAATGAATATATGGGAGAGCATCTCGAAAGTGATGAGGGCATTGACGATATCGATGAATATCCCATTGGGTTGGTTAGGTGTGTTCCCATATCATCCCCATCCATAAACCCTAGTCCAGTGCCAGTGTCGCCCAAATTGTCCGAGTCTGCATCTGCATTTGCACCACATACACATGCATTGCACACTGAAATTAAAACTGAAATTAATACATGCAATGAACAATATGAGCTTGCTGCAGATTCTTATTGTAAGTTCCAGGATGTGAATGTGGGTGATTCTATGACGATCCACATGAGGCCTGAACGATTCCCACAAGGAATCTTGAGGCAAATTGGACCCAGTGTGCATCCCTATCATCACCTACACCATTCCATGACCCAGCAGCTTTACCACTCCACCCCACCTCCTATGAGCCTCATCATGACCCACATATTGGTCTACCTAGCCCACTTCATAATCCAGGGCCTGAATTTACAAAGACTTCCCTATCACCCAAGAGAGAGAAGGTAGAGTTTGTACTGAATGAGAAAGTGGTTCCCACACACCAGTCAAAAACAGAATTCACATTGTTGACAGCAGATGACCTTCCGTGACAGGATCCGACTCTTCTGGAGAGATACCACAGCTTTGTATCACTAGAGGCGCCTTATTCTTATTTACAGCATGTTGACCACAGTGACAGTTCAGATATCCGAGCATCCCACCGACGAAGGAAGAAAGCCACTCCAGCAGCAGTGTGGCTTGATGATAACTCTATTGGATGACATTTGAAGACCTCACGTGCGCGTGTTGCATATTGAAGACCCCACACTGGGAAGGCGCGTGTGTGGGACGATTGATGTCTTTTCATCTGCTTGAACTCGAGGTCGAGTTCTTTTCAGATGGAGAGATCGACGCGGAGCATTCTCCAGATTCTTCAGATCCGGACTTTCCATTTACTTTGCTTTCCATTTTCGTATTTTGGCTATTTTCGTTTTCTATTGTTATTTTTAGATAGGTTTATTTTTAGCAAGGAGATGTTTATATAAGTTGTAGCCTCCATGAGGTAAGGACAGATTTTAAGGAATAAAGGTTGAGATTTTCGCAAAAATACCTTGTAAGGTGCGATTTTCAGATTCAAGAGTGATTCCTTGAGCGAGAGGCTTGGCGTGAGACTTGGTATGAGGCCTTATTCTCTTCAGGTACTTATTTCTTCTTCTTCTTCCCTTCGTCTCTCTTCATCTTCCATCTTCTTGTTCTTCCCTTCGCTACCCCAAACCAGATCTATCCCTTTTTGGCTTCCGTCCCTCTTCCGATCCCCTTTTTCCCCTTTCCTTGCTGCCGTCTCCTTAGTCCCTGCTTTGCTGCCGTCTCCCTCTTCCCTTTTGTTATCGTGAACCCTAGCCCCTTCCCTTGTCTTTTATTATTTGCCTTTTTACCATTTTACCCTCCCTAAGTTATCCAATTAAAATAGGCCTTTTATGACTAAATGATCTGATTGCTTACACCGCATCTTGAAAGTTATTCTATTATTTGTGGCTTGTTTATATCGTTAATTGTATTTATTAATTGAATTTTAATCTCAGCCCATATTAGTTTTAGATGCATTATTTCTTCCATTTTTAACTTTTAGGGACCACATTAGGCATTTAGGGTCACCCTATTAGTTATCCTGCATCACATAGGCAAAGACATGGTGACAAATGGCTAGAAAGAAAATATGAAAGGGATGATGAGTCCTTTGGCATCAAGCTCATTATCCCCGAGTCCTCTAGGCATGCATACAGGAGGCAGTTTATTTCGAGAAGGTCGAGATAGGGAAAAGTAGAGTCAACTTAATTAGTAGCAACACCAATTTTCCCAACAACCCCACCATAGAAAGGGGTTCATTTTCTAGAGCCGCATCCAACCAGCCTAACCAAGCGACCACCTTGGACCACAGAGGCAAAACCAAGGTAAGTACTTCAAGTGCAACGAGATCGGACACATGGCTTTTGAGTGTCTAAACAGACAAGTGCACTTGGCACAAGAAGACAACGATGATTCAGAGGAAGAGTAACATAACAACTGTGATTCTCTCAGTGAGAAAGATATCAACTGTGGGGATTCAAGTGATAACCTAATGATCCAACATTCTCCTATTGCATTGAAGAAAATAGTAAAAGAATTGAAAAGGGTAGCATCCAAAAGTTGAGAACTCTTGGAAAAGGCACACAAGGAACCTAGCATTTTCCTCTCCTACGGAAGATACAAATTGTCTGACCCAACAAGATGAAGTGCAAAGTTTTGTGGAGACCATGGTCACAATTGAGTTCGTTTCAGATGATGTTCAAGATGTCGCAGTCGAAGTTTACTCCATAGAGATAGCAACTGAACAGTTAGGGCAAAATCTGAAGTCTGTGATGTAGCAACAACATGAAGATACACCAGGTAGGGAGTGGTTCGTACGGGCACGTACATTTGGAGCAACAGACGAAAGACAACTCGTGAGCACTGACAATATTTTTCACCCTTATTTGGATCCAGTTTGGGAAGGTCACTTGAATCGATTTTCCATGCCCAACATCTCATTACTTCTAGCAAGCAATGATAGCACAACAAGCAGACACAATGCGGGAAGGCACAGGGGAGAACCAATGACGGGTTCACACTATCCAAACCTCTCAAACTCGAGAAAATGAACGAGAAGACATCTTCATTTTCGACTGTGGCAAGAGCAGGATAAAACTAGCCAGTCCAAGCCCCAAACTAGTGGGTTTAGCACATATGGGTTTGGGCCTACTCAAATGGGCCTTACATATGGGCCTAGGAAGACTCAAGTGGAAGATGGGCTGCTTGGATAAATTCCAACGCCCAAGCCCAAGCCCAAGCCCAAGCTTGGAAGTGTCATAAACAAGCCACATAAGGTGGGGACATCCAAAGGGCTAGCAATTGCTACTTGGAGTGGATGGTAATAATGATGGTCAAATGCATCTCCTTGAAGCTTCTCCAATTTGTGTAAGCACTTAAATGGGCCAATAGAGTCTCCTTGGGGCAACACCTTTCATGGAATGTGACTCACAAGATGCATGGCACTCTCTTAGTCAACAACACATGGCATCCTCTTATTGGTTGGAACACCTCACCATTCTACATGGCATTCTTTTATTGGTTGCTTCCTCTCTCTCTCTTTTATGCACATGGAAGTCATACAAGCATCTCCAACATGATTGGTGCTTCCAATTCAATGCACGCCACCTTGGTGCCAACATGGATGAGTCATTAGGGCTTAGGTGGAACAATTCCATTGGTTGTATTTTTGTCCTCTTTTTTCTCATTGGCCTAGATGATGTGTCATGGATTGAGTCAAACCTTAGCTAGCATAACAAAGCCAACCAACCCACCTTAAATCATGCCAACCAAGGTTGGTTGACCGTAAGTTTACCTTTGGTTTAGTATCACACCTACACTATAAATAGAGGTCATTACTAACCTTGTACATAAAATTGAATTTGAATTCAAGAAATCCAAGTGTGGATTTGTGTTCTTGTGAGTTCTATCTTTGAATTATAGTTTTCAAAGTTGATTGAATTAAATTGTGGTTTGCATTTCCTCTTTACGATTCAACTCATATTAATTACATTTCAATTAATTGGAATTGCATTCTATTCCATTTATTCAATTGAACTTAAACTAGTTTCTTTGGAATCAAGTGTCACCAAGGATTTCTATTAGCGACATCTTTGGTTTAGATTCACTTCGAATGGAAGTTTGTTTGGTCCGTTTATTTCAATGAAGTCTAAGGAAGGTTCTTACACTACTTTAGCCTTCATCAACACCATAACTTCTTTGCAGTCTCACCAATATCGAAGTCAAAATTGACTGTTTAGAGGATTGCAGCAAGTACTTCAGCTTTATTATTTATCTCTTGCACACACTTTAGCTAAAAGTAAGACACTATAGAATATTTGATCAACGACAAATGTGTACTCAACGGAGAAAAATTCAACCAATCTTGTAAGACAGTACTCAGAGTTGGACAAAGTTGAAAGTATCTTGTAAACGATACTCAGCGTTGGACAAATTATAAGCTGATAAAAGTAAGCTGCGATAAAATATTTAATCAGCTATATATGTGTACTCAATGGAGATAAATTCATCCATTCTTGTAAGACAATACTGATGCGGAGCATATATTGCAGATTCCATAATTAGTAGTTGCTTTCCATAATTAGTAGTTGCTGTATTTATTTTTTCTTTTAGGTTGGTTTTAGTTAGTTTCTATTTTGTTTATTGCTTTATTTAGTTAATATTTTATTTTAAGAAAGGAAGAGTTCTATATAAGTTGTAGCCTCCTTGAGGCAAACTAACAAATGATGAATAAGAGTTTGAGAGTTTTCTCACATACCCTGCGAATGGAGTTTTGTTGGTGAGAAACCATCGAATTGGCGAGAAGCCCAGGTACCTCTTCTTCTCTATCTTCTTCTTTCTTCTTCTTCTCTCTTTATTTTTCTTTCCTCCATAACCTAGTTGTAATCTTCCATAACCCACCCTCCCTGCTGCCACGAATCCATAAAGTCTCATACTGCTGCCACCACTCTTCCTTAGCCCAAATCTGTCCAGATCTGCATTCCCAGTCTTTGTCCAAGCCTTCTCTACCGTCACCAGCAAACCCCACTACCTGTCCACCTTTCCGTCACCCCAAATCCCTCTCTCCGGTTTCCGCCTCTGTCCCAAAACCCCTTTCTGCTGCCTCCTTGACTTCCCTAATCCCTTTCCTTGAACTGTTGTAAGACCTTAAAGGCCCTTTAGCCCTCTGGATCCCTTTCCCAAGCCAACATTTAACCATACAGTCATCATACTGCTGTCCCAAGGCCTTTGAATCCCTTCCTTAACCCATACAGCCTTGTTGTACCCATTAACCCCATCTACTGCCATCGCCATTCCCCTCCAAAGCCACTACCTGTGTCGCCACTTCCTAAAATCCCTTCCCGTGCCTTCGTTTCCCTTCCAAGCCCTCCGTCTTCCCGCCGCAAGCCCTTTCCTTCCCAAGTCTTCCGCTCCATCCCAGTTATTTCCATTCCTATACCCTTTTATTTTAATAAAAGCCTAAGTTATATCATGTGCTAAGTCCCAAGAGTAACCCATTTCACTTATAACTCACGTGGCTATTAGTTTCTCTTTTCTTAAATTATCAAACTGCCATTGGACCATCATTAACCCATTTATTCCTCTGTATTCCTTGTATTTGCGTGATTATGTGTGATCATTTTATATTAATTAGTTGCAAGTATTATTTTAATTTTAATTTCAGCCTCATATTAGTTTTAGGGTGCATTATTTTCATCCCTTTAATCCACATTTAGGCATTTAGAGTTACCCTATCGTTTGTCCTGCATCAAATACTCAGCGTTGGACAAAGTTAAAAGTATCTTGTAAGACGATACTCAGCATTGGACACATTATAAGCTGTTGTATAAGTGAAATATGTAGCTGTTGTATAAGTGAAATAAGATGCTATAATGAGTGCAACATAGCTCTCTCTCCCCTTGACTCTTTACACAAGGAGTTTTAGCCGCTCAAAACTCCTCTTGTTCGTCTGGAGCAAAAAACGACACAGAATCTTGACGAGCAAGAAACGGGTGCAAAGAAAGAGTGAAGGACATGGCAAAACCCAAAACAAAGTCACACACAAAGGACTGACCCATAACACAGAACAGAGCTGTAATAATAGCCGTTAGTTTTTCTTACTGCAGCTATATAAGGATTGTTTATCAATGCAAACAAAATATGCCACCGAATCACTCTACAAGTGTCTGCTGATGCTTCAAATGATTCCAAGTTTTTGGTTCTGAATTCTGATATCAGTTGGTATGGGGTCAGTTTATGATATTGTATTGGTATGCTATCGCATGTCTGGACTCTGGAACTGTATTGGTAACTCATCAGGTGCATCCAGTCTTCGTTGTTTACATGAGTGATGCACTGAGAAACCGAGCAGTTTAAATTGAATCCAATGTTTATTGACACAATGGTTGCCTTCTCTTGATGTCCCAAACTTTCCAAGTACAAAGATTATAGTTTTTTTCTTAGTTTGACAGTGGCAGTTGGTTCAAGCCTAATACTTATAAGAGAATTTTCAATCTAATGGTTCAGATAACAATACCTCTCATAGTTGGACTGGTAGTAATCACAACCATTATGATTGAAGAGTAAAGATTAAACCTATAATTTAAGGTGTTTTACCCTTTAAAGGCCTGCAAGGATATACTCAAATGATAGCTAAGTGCCTAACAATGAGATCATTGTCGTCACAGACAGCTAATACACCAAGTTTATGTTAGGGCTTCCCAAAGGATATGATACATTTCTACATGAGAGGAATTCAATCATCAAGCAGATAGACACTGAGCGCCACTTGGGAAGATCCATTTGTTACTTGACAAGGCAACAAGAACATGGGATGCAGAATCAGGAGTCATAGTTCCCTATGCAATAAAACAAGTTTATTGTGAATAGGATATTATTGCTGATTACCACATGGACAACCTAGAAATTACTGGAATTTGTTGTCAAGCGGGTGGAAGGGAAGGAGGAAAGCGGAAGGGGGAAGGGGGAAGGAGGGAGGCTTCAAGGCAGTATCATGGACAATCACTACAAAGGAATCGGTAGTCCTCGGGTCAGATTTATACTATGAATGTGAGACTGCTATAGGGTTGATCTATGATAATGGCTAGCTCTTTTTAGTCTCAACTTTTTTTCTTTTTCATTTTCTGAGTGTATTTCTTTCTCTATTTTTCTTTGGCTTCATTGTTTACTCCTAATTTCCTACATATATCTGCCCATTTTTATCTTTAGAGCTGTATTGAGTGTATTGGTTTCTACTTTTTTTTTTATCACTATGATGACTACCACCTCTTCACAGTGAAGGAAGTGATTTAATTGCAGTGGTGAAGAGCATTCAAAAAAATGCAGAGAAGAATGGTGTGATAACAGATGAAGGAAGACATGAAAAATTCATAATGACGATTCATGGGGTATGGGCATACTGATATCACCTCACATGGACTCCTCCACAATGAAAAAAAAAATTGAAAAGAGGGAAAAAGCAAATGTGAATAGGAAAGAATAATTTAGATAAATGGAGTCACTCTACACCTTTGTCTTCAATACATGTTCTGTTTGCATTATCTTAGTAATTGAGAATGTAAAAAACCCAACCATGTAAATATATAAAATGGTATCATGTCATATATATTTTCATGTTAACAGGGAGACAGCCTGCAATGAATAACTGAACTGTGTAATTGTTCTCTTTTACGTTCAAATTGATATATAGGTAGGAGTAAGAAATCTGGGGTCTTCACATGAATGACCCAGTACTGGATCAAACAATCCACAATTCAACATCTATAAAATATGTTTTTCTATTTTATGGGCTCCATAAGAGACAAATTCTAGTTAATAGAAAGAGGTAATTAAAAACAACATTTCAAATTCAATTCCAAAAAAAAAAATCAATTCTAAAGAAGTGGTAGCCACTTTAATATGTTTGCCAAGTCAAAGAAACAATGATTAAAGTCAACCTTAAAACCTTGAACATGACAGTGCTCAGCATTAAAATCTAACTGTTGAAAGATATTCATGCATTGAAAGAAATACATAACCAAACTACAAACATAAATATGGAAACCAAAATTGGCAATGGACTTCAAGATGGAAAATCATACTTGATAACCATGTAAATCCAGCATACAGAGGAAGCACTTCCACAGATAGAAGTAACATATCCAGAAACGGCAGCTAACTAGCCTTTATCTTTCAGTTTCTATCACTCTGTTCCATGCTTCACTTATTCTCTTTCTTCTTCTTTACATTCTTCTTTTCCTTTACCATTGCCTCTTCATCTTTACTTCTCTTGTTCTGCTTCTTCTGGCCACTGGTTACTTTTACATCTGATAAGGCCTTCTTAAGCTCTACAGTCTGATCTTTTATCAACTTTGTCGGTTCCCTTGGCATCTCACCCTTTTCTGTCTTCTTCTTCTTCTTCTTTGGCATTGTATTTTTCTTTTCTGTTCTTTTGACATTGCCCAATTCATCAGATTCATTTGCCTCACTGACATTACCAGCAACTTCAGCATCTGGCAGACCATTCTCGAGTTCCATGCTCTGGTCCTTTTTCAACTTTTTTGATTTCTTTGGTAACTCACCTGCTGTGATTTTCTTCTTCTTCTCCTTCTTCATATCCTTTGTCTTTTCAGCCATGTCAACATCACCCAATCCATTGGCCTTATCTGTCTCATCCTCATCATCAACCATCTTTGCCATCAACTCCTCAAGATTGCTGTCCATATAACGAACCTCATGAATCCTTCCCTTCTTTCTCACCTTCTTGTTCACTGATGACGACTTATCCTTCTGCTTCTCCACCCCATTCTCCGAATCCACATTGGCATGAATGACCACTTTCTTCTCCTCCTTCTTAAACCCTTCAATCTTCAATCCCATCTCAGGCACCGCCTGATGAATTGGGAGTGCGAGTGAGTCAGTCAGTTTCAAATGGAGTGAGCGGATATTCGCCCACTTCCTGGGCACAATCTCGGCAGCTCCTTCAGTTGCGGCAATGACATTCTCGATGAGCTGGTCGCGGTCCTGGGAGAGAAGCCCTACCTTGAGAATGGAGCAGGTGCCGGTCTTCAAGTAGAGAAGGGTGGAGCTGCAGGAGTGGCGGAGCTGCTGGCTCCAGTCCTTGCGACGGAGGTCGATGGGGATGGGGATCTTCTTCTTCTTGAAGAAGTGCTTGCCGAGAAGGCGGGGGGGAGGAGGGGAATGATACGCTTGTCAGCGAAGAAGAGGTCATAGGAGCCGAGAAGCTGCCGCTTGGCCTCGAAGGGGCGGTAGTCGGATTTGAGCTTAGAGAGCTTTAGGACTTTGGAGATGGGGATTGACTCAGATTGTATCTTCTTCTTGACGGCGTCGGAGGTGAGGGGGGGACTTGGGGCCATCGTCAAAGATCAGGCAGATTTCGAGAGGGGAGACTAAGTCAAAAAGGGGGTGAGGGAGGGGAATCTTGAATGGATTGACGCGAGCGTTTGGGGGGATTTTCTTAAGGGTAAGAACGAGGTAGAGGAGTTCTTCCTGCTCCAGGAGCTGGGGTTTTTTGCTGTCGGCCTTGGATTTTGACCACCTGCGGAGAGCGTCGACGGCTTTACCGACGGTTTCAGTGTTCAACCTCGAGGTTGCAAGAGCATCAAAAGGCCGGACATCTGATGCTGCCGCCATGAAAGCAAGGGCGAAAAACTTTGCAGCAGCAGAACTTTGGCGTGAAGAGTCGGAACTCTAAAACCCTATTCTGTCGTACGCTGGGGAATTCGAAGCTTAAACCCTAGGGCGGCCACTTTTGGGAGAAAACAAAATCTGAAAATATATTATAATTTTTAATTATTTTAATTTTCAAATTTCTATAGTTCTCAAAACCGATAAATTGACTTTATTGTAATGATATAATTTGAAAATAGTGCTATTAGATATTTATATAAATTGAATGATGCAATTTTATCACGTTAATTTTTCTAATATCTAAATTTTTATATAAAACTGACAAAGATTTATATTAATTTTAAAAAGTCATGTTTTACTATATGACTGATAAATACATTAATTGAATGATTATATGGTATTTTTAAAGAATATAATTCTAATATTTTATTTTTTATCCTCTAAAAAACCACCTTCAATTTATACACCATGCTTAACGCAGTCAATAAAAATAACTTTAATTAGATCATGTAAACTATTTTCAAAGGCTATAAATTTTTTTCACATTAAAATAACGCCTTCAATTTATACACCATTATTTTGGGTTTCTAGAACACCATAATTTTAATAAAATCTTTCCAACATTTGCTCCTCCCCTCTGTCTCTAATCTTCCCTTCCATCACCATCGACACTTTCAACTCACTCTAGATGAAATCAACAAACATCTAAAGAATGGGGAATTGATTTGTGCACCGACTTTATTAAAATAGTACACCAAAATTAGAGGTTTTTTCAATTTATCCCTAATTTTATCTTTGACAAATTAAAAATGAGAGAGCAAAATCAAAAAAAAAAAAAAATCATTTTCACTTTTTGAAGTTCACCATCTTTAATAAAAGCATCAATGCACAAATCAATTTTAATCAAAAGTAATTCAAAAGCAAAGTTATATAGAGATTTTTTTTCCCCTGATTAAAGCCAAAGCCAAAGCGAAAGCGAAATTCATGCCACTTGCCGTATCATTTAAGTGCAACTCCTTTTTTTTATAGAGTTCTTTCATTGTATTTATTTAGCAGATAACCACATTCTATTCAAATTTGATGGAAATGGAGGTTCTCTCTACACATGATCCGCCCTGGCTATGACAGTGTAGACCGTCGTCTAGAGCCCTTAAAATAGGTCTAAAAATTAATCTGCAATACGGCCCATTTTAACAGTTTTACCTAGAGCCCTTGAGATATTTTAGGGTATCTCAGAGCCCGCACTGTCTCTACGACAGCTGATGATTGAGTGACCATTTGAGCCTTGAGAGCTATGTGTGTTTTAGGATTAGAAGGGAGGAAGAACAGTAATTTTGGTACAATTATAAGTAGTGAGTTAGATTGTTTTGAAAAAAAATTAAAAATAAGGTCGTTGTTGTGTGTGAAAAGTCCAAATAATTCATGTACATGAATCTATCATAGTACTTAAGACTTTACAAATAGACTTTACCATGAGTGAGCATATGTTATAGACAGTAGAGATTTTTTTTTCCATTTTATGATAAATATTTGCTTTTTATTCCAATCTTCACATCCCAGATAGAGTTGAAGTAAAACCCAACTCTACCTTCCTTTCTCTCCAACATTCTTTTTTCATTTTATAATAAATATTTGCTTTTTATTCCAATCCTCGTAGCTCTTTGTGAATCTAATAAGGCTAGATTCGGCTGGTCTTCTTCCTCATCTAAACTCACGCCCGGTTTTGGGCTCAAGCTCAGGTAGACATTTGAGGTTTTCTACTTACGTTGGGCCTGAGAACACCCTCACTTGAGCCCACATTCATGTCAAAAATAATTCTCTGACTTCTTCCTTCCTACTCTCGTTCTCATTTGTTGTGTTGATGGGTTTGGGTCTAGTAATCTTTCTATTGCCTTGCTGAGATTAACTTAGCCTCACCCAAATCTAAGTCTCTCTTAAGGCTTTGCTACAAAATGAGCCAGGCCCATGAATGGAATCCACTGTCAGTCAAAGGCTTGCAATAATGGGCTAGAATTGATGGGGCTACCCTAAAGCCTCTCCAAGCCCATGTTGCACTTACAGTCTAGTGGCATGGGGAATGACAAACATTTTTCTTTTATTTCTGTATGATTTATAACTAATTAGAGTTTTTATTTGACATTTTTTCAATTCGAAAAGTAATAGTCTGGAAACTTGACTCGATCCATTTGCTATGGGAGTTATTTCTGATGGGATGGGTAAAAAATATATACGTTGAAGTTTGAAAGAATTTTCCACTATATGTGCATCAAATCTCCATTTCAAGTAGAAAATCAGCTATTTATTAAAAAAATCATGTAAAATGAATATCATATGGGACAAGGGTTTAAATCTCGGTATCAGCCGATATCTCGGCCGAGAAATTTCTCTCACCTATTTTTTTTTAATTAAAACCTGAGATACCGACCAATATCGGTGATATTAAAAATCCGAAATTAATTTCCCTGCATGAGACCATCACACTAGCAGATGCTTGGTCTTCCAATCATGATACACGACACCCATTTTTTCCTAGTGTTCTAAGATAAGATAAATTAATTTTATTAAACATTGCACTCAACGTGTAGTAAATAAAAAAATAAATAGATAAAATTATAGTAGTGGAAATGTATATATTACAGTATGTATCGACCAATATTTATATCTCTAGATTAGTCTTTACCTGAAAGGAGAAAAAGAAGAAAATAATAGAGGATGACAATTTGACATTTTGGCTTGAAAACTTAAATAAATATCTGAAAATTCTGACCATTGAAAATAAAGGTACTGCTGCTCTATATTTAATGATGAAATGAAGTGAATGGATTTCATTACTTTCTTTTTATTTTATTTGTTATTTCTCATTGTCTTGTTTCTGAGTGTAGCTGGTGATTTTTCATGACATCTTTTATATAAATAAAAATATTGAAAAGGCTTTTCACCACCATTTTCAGTGAAATATTTTTCTACAAAATCTATAATTTCTCATCAGAATGTAAATAAAGTTGTCTTTCAGTTTCTTATTCCACGTCATTGCTTATGTCAACCATTTTCTTCTTTAACTTTGATTAATTGGGTAATCTAAAAAGGTTGGAGTGATGAGTAAGAGTCTCGCTCATCAAATTAGACTCTTAAATTTGATTTCCACTCATACGCAATTTCTTAAACTACGATATCTCATTACAACGTTGGTCATAATTTTCTCTATGTTAAAATTGCACAAACTTAAACTTGTTAGAAAATTTATTCAATAAACTTTTCAATAAGTCCAACTTTATATAAATCAAACATCGGTCAAAACATAAAATCTGACCATTAAATTACAACAAGTGAAGGTCATCCATAGACCACTGCAAGGAAGTTCCAATTTCCTCTCCTACTTCTTCTCGTATTAACTTGGTCAAATGTGCAATATAAAGGGAAAAGAAATTCAAACTTGCACCTCTACTTTAGGGTATAAAACATCTAATTAGATAAGAGAATGATCTTCTCACAAGTATTTTGTCTAATTAGACACGGATTTTACTATATTACTCATTTTGTCCTTCGAATCAATTCTTTAAACCCTTTGTCATAAATAATTTGAATGATTCGACGAGCCGATTAAAAAAACAAAATGAATAATACATCAAATTAAATAAAATATTCATGAAAAAATCACTGTCCAATTAGATATTAGTTAAATACGAAAAACAAGGCCTTTAACACATAATCGATGTCTTGAGCTCTTTATTTAATAATAAAAGTAATAATGATAGCAACCTGAATAAATTTCCGATAGCTTGTAGTAACTTCCATTCTATTTTTTATCGACTCTTTATTGCCTGTCCGAGCTATTTCCCCTTGCGTAGGAGACCAAAGTAGATTCCATGCTTTCTTTTCTTCTGATCATAATCTACCCACCCATGAGGTGGCATGTTCTAATTGGCTCATCCTTACCAACCTGCTTAAAATATTAAATTAAATACCATATTATTCTATGGTAGGGTAGCAGCCCATCAATGAAGTGTAGCAATCAAGAGCCAAAGAGGAAGCCGCTGGCTAAAGTCACTGAACACATGGCACTATTCTACACAATCAAACCCCCCTTCAAATACAAATACAAATACAAATACGTACATATGATTGATTGAGTCTGAAGTGACCATCCACTATGTGTATTTTCAGTAGTATCCACTTTTCAAGAGAGTTTCTCTGTTTGGTGGCCCATCTTTTCAAATGGGTGCAATTGCATTTTCAAGGCAAGACAAGGTCAAGGAAATAAATATAAGCATTTTCAAGGCAAGACAAAGTCAAGGAAATAAATATAAGCAGGTATACAAGCAAAGGAATGACAGTTTCCCAACTTTCTATTTACATACATTCATATAATTTGGGAATGGTAACTAGAAATGATAACCTAGCCCCATTTAGCATTTGGTATGGGTATGGATTCAAAGGTAAGGTGGTGGAATAGAGATCGAATGGGTTCGTGTGTTCCACTCGATTAATCTTTTAGGACATGCGAAAACTTTATAATCTGCACATAATGAGTAAATCTACATAAAGTGGCTCTTTAGAATTGAGATTGAATCGAATATGAGAATCTCGCTTTCTTAAATGGATTCTTAGCTGTGAGGTCAACCTCTAAAAGTTGTTGTTGTTGTTATTTATTACATTGCTAGTATTTCACTTGACTTGAATTGATGATAAAAATTGTTATATTTTGGTGTATTTAAATTATACGTGATAAATAAATTTAAGAATTATTCATGTGGATAATTAGAAAAAATATATTTTTTCATTCAAAGTCCTAAATTTTAAAGTAGATGATTCAAAGTTTAACCATATTTAGATGGTGACGTTTTTCATATCTCAATTCAATGTGAGATATTATTCCAATCATTGCTAAATATGGAATATGATAACACATGGACATGAATGTTTGACAATTTAGACCAATTATAGATTAAAAATTTAAAACTATTTTATTATAAAAAACGAGGTGTATTGTAAACACTAACCATATCTCAGTGTATTGTAAACACTAACCATATCTCAGTCTGTAAATTTCATCACTGTATGCTACTACTTAATATGATAGCTCCACTTTAAATAGAGTAATTTGTACCAATTTTCTCACTATTACATTAAATTAAAAGATTCTAGAAGAGGAATCATCTGAACAACTTTTTAATTATTCATATTACATATATTCCTATGAGAATGAACAGATTCATTATTCATCTAATTTTTAAGTAATTTTTTGTAATGGTTTTATATATTTGATTTAAAATAGATGAAAGGTCCACTTATCCTTACAACAATTACTATAAAAATAACAACATATAATTATTACTCATAATCTTAGAAGATTAGTATTAATTCTCAATAATAAAAGTAGACATGAGAGGACCTATGATTCACCCAACAAGAGTGAATTCTTCTAAAGATATGAATTACAATCTCTGTGGCTACCTTCACGTGACTCCCATATAATTTTCTATAAATAGATTTATTTCTTTTATTGATGTTTCCTTTAAATTGGAGTTCTACTATTCAAAATAATAAAATTAATTGATCAAAATAGGTAATAAGTTAGAGTTGAGAACTTGAGAGTAATGGGAGAATCTATAGATGACTGGAATCAAGTTGGTGATGAATGGATAGACTCAATAATGTGAAGAGATTAAGATTTTTAACTAATTATGATATATTCTTCCAAATCAGTTATAAAATAATATATATCATTGTCTAAAAGCTATAAAAAAACTCAGATGTGTTTGTCCGAGTCACCCAACTTGATAGGATTTCAAGTCAAGCAAATCGACCAATTTTCTGAGTCGAGTTTTGCAAAACTTGACCGAGTTAATCACCTTAATAAGATTTATTGTCGAGTCTGAATTTCGAGGTTTTTGAATTCTGATATATGTGTCTGTGTTTATCTAAATATCGTACTTATTAGAGTGTAACTTACAATGACTAAGCTCTACCCAAATTTAGATCCGGCTGAATTTTTTGAAGCTTAATTTAGGCTTGGGCCTTGACTCATTAGAGTCAGTTTAATTTTTGATGTCCGGCGCAGGTTGGCACAAGATGGGTCCGACCAAAGTTACACCCTTATGAATTACTCATATTAAAGTACAAAAATTTGCATTTTCAAATAATAAAAATAGCAATAAGCAATTGAGATATTGAGTTTTCATTGAATTCTGTATTAAAAGAAATGTGTCTAATGTGAAGGAACTAAGATGATTTTATGTTAACATTGAAAGTCGAAGCTTATTTTAAGTTAAAATTTTAATAATCAAGCCAAGTTCAAATCTAATTAGAAAGGGGACTCCATATTTATCTTCAATTCACTCTCCTATTCATTCGGTATTATCAAAATTCTTTAAACTTTCAAAACTAATTAAGACACCAATCATTTATAAATGTTATTTTTATATTATGAGGTCCTAAAACTTCATCAATCATAGTGGTCGATCTCGCAACTCGCAAACCCTATTTGTCGTGTCACACATGCAATGGAGGATTCTGATCCTAGCTCGAGTTTGTCAAAATACTCAGATATGTATACTGCTCAACAGTTTGCAGTATCATCCGAAGTGTCTGTCTTATAGATGATATTCAATCCTTTCGATGATTTTCCCTTTGATATTTTTAATGGAGGTATACATCTTCATGGAATTCAGTTTGGGCACAAATTTTTCAGTGTTTTGATGATCAGGGACCACGATAAAAATTCCACAATTCAGAGCTTTAAAATTGTCCATTTTTCAGCAGTATGCAACTAGGTCCGACTTGCGGACATAGTTTGGATATCAACCCTCATTTAAAATTTATCATATTTTAAATGGACATATTTCTCCTTGTTCTGATGAGATTTTAGTCATGAAGGCACATAAGTGTTACTTAATCATCGACACGTGGCAAACTACAGTAAGGTCACCTGTTTCTGTTCACAAATAAGAACATAGGAGTTACAGTATTTGGGTAAGTCACGCTATCAGCATCCAATCAATGAACGTTTACGTGTCGTTAGTTTTTACCATCACACAACACTTTCTTCGCCGTGGAATATTGGAATGTCAATCTTAACAATTATTTATTTTTAAGTGTAGTTTTATTACAATTTTTTAGCGGGGGAAAATCATATTGATTCAGTTAATCAGAGTTTACTTTTAAACTCTCCATTTACACCGGATGATAGGTGGGAACAAAGTCATTAATCAAGGATTTGCTAATTAATTTATTGGATGATCTTTCTTTGTAATACATGTGTGTGACACCTAAGTCATCATGGTTCCATCATATTATAAAATAAATGAATGTTGGAAATAGTTGTACAGCTAAATGTGAATTTGGTGGCCACATCATAGTTTATTTATGGGCACCAAAGTCTTGATGTGTGTTATCTTATGCAAGTTAGAAGCAAGCATGTGTACGTGTATCTCTATCATGACTACATGTACGTAGGCAAACGCAAGGAAATGAGTCCATGTGGCGTTTCCTCTTGAGAGTTTTACTAAATGACAAATGATTGTAAACTAACACTTTTTATCTTTCATTGATTAAATAAATGCATAAGCCACGAACACATGAAGATCTGTGACTCGTGCAAAGACTGCTTCAATGGATTTGTAGCGTTTGTTAGAAGGAAGGAAGCACCATTTCATTTCATCATATTATGTCTCCTTAATCCCATGTTACCAATTAAATATATAATTATCAACTTTCTAATCCCTTCTATCCAAATGAATCTCAACTTGTTAAACCTCGTAACAGAGAGACTTCAGCTACCGATCATAATGTCACCCTCTTGCCTGACAGGCCGATTTGGTCACCTTAAATTTTTAAATTAGTACAACACTTAGTATCTTATTACTTGAATTAGTGCTAACATCATCGACCCATGATTATTAACTTGTTTCCTGGTTTGCCACGACCAACCACATTAAACTAGGTCACCTAGTTTAGGTTGAAACTTTCAAGTTCATCAAGAGTCCCAGTGCAATCTAGTAATCTACTATTGTAGAAGTGGGGTGGCATGTGATATTTGACTAATAAATTAAAAACTCTACAATTTAAATAGTAGATTAATCGAGTTCAATGTTAATATCTAAAGTTAGACTCTATGAGACACATGTTAAATGATCGATGAATTTCAACACTAACTCTAATCTATAAATTGTTTGAAATATATTTCAAGTGGCGTTGAAATTAGCTCAATATCAATATTAGTTGTTTAACTCGAACTTTATTCTTAAAAGTAATATTAGGTTTCAAACTTTTATGGTAATTGTTGTATTTGCAGATATGGTTATGTAAATATATATAAATAAAGATAAAAATATCAAAAATTGGAAAAATTAGAACTGTTTATATATATGTAAGACATGCATGCTTATTTATAGGTGCTTAGGTCCAGCCAGACTGTTCAACCAATTTCTCCCATTAAAATCATTTCTTATTTATTTAATTTTTTAAGATGAATTAAACTTAATGGGCAAAGCTTTGATTTTCAGATTAAATCAAAAGACAATTCTTGGTGAGTTGGTGGAGTCTTTCGAAAGATGGCCTTTTCATGAGATGCATCGTGGTAGATTTTTATTTGACAAGTCACCAACGTTCGAATTTTATAAGATTATCGCATGAAAATCTAGTCTTTCAGTTGAATCCTACTCATAATTCTTAATTATAATCCTATTTGACAGTTGTCAGGTATCTAAATGATTTATATGTTCTAATTATGAATCCGACTACCTTAAATAAATATAAAGGAGATCCCGATTTTAAATCCAATTGTTTTAATTAGAGATATTCATTGTCCTCGATGAAAATTCTTACCCTTAAAAATCTTTAATTATGGTAAAAAGATATTGGAACGGATTTCTTAAAAAGATTAATAAATTTGATATTCTCCTTTCTTATATTATTTTTGAAAGGTCAAAACAACATTTTTTTTTTTAATTTACGTGTGGAAAACCGATGGATATTTAGCGTAAAACTCTCACGGATGAGCCCACTACGCTTAGGACACACCAAAGTTAAGCAATAGGGCCTCAAACTGGCAACTTTTCACTTCCTGTAATAAATAATATTGTGAATTTGTGATAGTTATTTAAATGCCATTCCTCTCCTTGAAATATCATCAGTGTTATGGTGAGAAGTATTGATTTATCATTGCTAATCAAAATTTAAATTGTTCAGTTACTTATAAATATAAAAAAGCTTTTATATATTTTTTTCTTTTATATTTATATGAAACTATTGTATTCACAATTGATTGTGAATAAGTGAATCCCACCTTTTTCGGATGCTATCATTTGTTGTAAGATATTTTTTTATTTTTTTATGATATTTAATACTGTTTTATTTTTTAATATAATTATAAAATATTAAACTCACTTAAAAAAATCCAACAAAATCTCTGTGGCAACACAAAATGATTAAAAAAGTTTAACATATCTCAGTATCAGAAAAGATGATTTCATTTTAAATTTCAAAGAGATAAGCAGTCACGTCAACATGTGTCCTTTCCCAAGTAATTTCTCCACCCCACAATCAAATGGATTAATGCTTAAATCATTTTTCTAACTAAACGTGTTGCCAAAATTCGCAGCTGAAAGCGTCACCATAACCTAAGCGTGACATAAAGTTAAGTTAACAAAGCTTTTTAAATGCATGTTTTTTAAGAAACGAATCATAAATATTAAATAATTATATGAATAAGAATAAGATATAACTTAAACTAAAATGTCTTGGGAAGAATCATATCATTTGGATTCCATTGAATTAGATATCATAGTTAGTTAAATGAACCGATTTTACTATATTTATGAAAAAATTAAGACTGATTTATTACGGATAAACTGAAGAATAATTTTAGGTTCAAAATTTTCTTCATGATATATATATTTGATATTGTGGAAAATTAATTCATATACATCAACTTTGAGATGAGTATGTGTCGACTTGACTCAGAAATTAATTTCTTAAAATATTTTTATTGTATTTTGAGCAATTAAGGCATACGTAGATAGCTGTTTTTTTTTTTTTTTTTTTGAGTGGTATAAAACGTAAAAATATCAAAATTGATTGTATACGTCATAATCGATATGAGCATAACCCATTATGTGAAAAATAAAGAAACTATTAAACTAATTTAGTATTTTTTATTTTTTAACCCTTAATAATGACAGTACTATGAAGAGGCCGTTGTTGAAGGAAAAAGTTTTCCCTTAAAAAAAAATACAATGATTTCTTTTAATAAAAAAATAAAAGGATCATGGAGTGAAATTTTGTTATTTTATTATTTTATAATTTTATATAAAATAAATACATTTTGTATTAAAATTTAAGGTTAACAGTTAAATGAATTTAAGAAATAAATCTATTTGAATTGTAATTCTCTACAAAAATAACAAAGAAGCCGATATAATTTTTCATTTTTTTTATGATTGAGGTTCAATTAAAATACAAATTCTAATAAATTAAGGATCATTTGAGCTGTAATAATACAAATAATTTTTTAATGATAAGACAAATAAATTTGAAGTTGACTTTAAAATAAGAAAAGTCAACTCAAACGGCGCCCTTGATGTTTCGGGCCCTTTGCATGTGAAACGGTAACGACTAACGAGTTTTGATTCGATGACAAAGTTAGGAAATTCATTGTGTAATTTTTGTCAACTAACAGGAATTATATTTTTTATGAATATCATTGATATTGATTTTAGATTAATTACTTGTGGGATTAATAAAAAATTATATGAAAGCTAAATATGTTTAGACATAATTTAAGCTAAATATGTTTAGACATAATTTAATGCTTTTTGTTTCAATTTAAATACTTAAAAGTCATAATAATAGTTTCTTGACTTTTCATAATTTTTATAAATTCTCTTTGAAATTAAAATTTTCAAAATTGACAATGACATTTATCTACACTAGTTGTCTAATTTACAAGACGAGGATGATAAGGGTGTAAAGTCAAACTTCAAAACTACTATTGAATTTGAATCATAAATAATGATTAAAATAATTAATCGTCAAATAGGATAATGAAAGAAAATCTGTTACCATTATTTTCGGTGTTTCTTTTTTCATAAAAAAGGGAAAAAAATCAGGCTTTCATTTATTTCTTTTTATCGAATCCCAGTTGGAAAAATTCTAATCTAAAGTCTTAATTTCTAAAACATCAACGTAAACCTTCTTTTATCAACTCACCCGGTTGCCGGTCATCAAACCCTTCCACCCATTCTCATTCTTCACGCGACAATGACACATCCGACCTACACGTGTCCACGTTCACACCATTTATCGTCGTCTAATCGTCTATTTGTAATATAAATACGCTCCAGCCTCAACTACCTAAGCTTCTCTTATTCTCTCTCTCTTGGATGTATCTTTTGATTCTTTTCTCTTTTTCTTCTCCTCTAATCCTGGGAACTTTCGGTTTTCTTCTAATTTGGGTTTCTGCAATTCTCTCCCTTTTTACTGTCACTATTTCATTCATATGTGCAAAGAAGAAAGAAACATGGTAGAGAAAGCACAAGACGGTAGAGGGGGAGCGATGCAACCCAGTCCCAAGCTCTTTAACCTCATGTTTTCCGATTCGAATGTTTCATCGGCAAACGACAGCGGAACAGATGTCGAATTCTCCGTAGTCAGCAGCGCATCTTATCGGAATTCAGTGAGCAGCGTGAGCTCCCCCTACAGGATGTCACCTTGGACCGCCGTTGCTCCGTCGCCATACACAAAGTCTCCCTGGACTCGCAGTCCCCTCTTAATTCCCTCCTCCGCCTCCAACGATGATAATTCCGCTCCCATTGGCACCGGGAATGGAAATGGGAACGGCCTGATTGGGTCGATTGTTCGGGAAGAAGGGCACGTGTACTCTTTGGCGGCATCAGGCGAACTGCTGTATACTGGTTCGGATAGCAAGAACATTCGGGTGTGGAAGAACCTGCAGGAGTTCTCTGGATTCAAATCCGGAAGTGGGTTGGTGAAGGCGATCGTGATCGCCGGCGAGAAGATTTTTACCGGACACCAGGACGGCAAGATCCGCATCTGGAAGGTCCCTCGCAAGAATCCAACCGTCTACAAGCGCGCAGGCTCGCTGCCTCGCTTTAAGGATTTGCTCAAGACCTCCATCAATCCCAACAATTACGTCCAAGTGCGGCGCCACCAGAGTTCTATCTGGGTTCGGCATTTTGACGCCATTTCTTGCTTGAGCCTGGATGAGAATACCGGGCTTCTCTACTCCGGGTCGTGGGATAAGACGATGAAGGTGTGGCGAGTCTCCGATTTCAAGTGCATGGAATCGATCACCGCCCACGAAGATGCCATCAATTCCGTAGTGGTAGCATTGGACGGACTAGTTTTGACGGGCTCGGCCGACGGGACGGTGAAGGTGTGGAGGAGGGAGTTGCAGGGGAAGTACCTGAAGCACGTGCATTTGCAGACGCTTCTGAATCAGGAATCGGCAGTGACGTCACTGGCAGTCAGTCATACGGCTTCTATCATCTACTGTGGCTCATCCGACGGTTTAGTTAATTTCTGGGAGAAAGAAAAGAACTTGTCCCATTGTGGGTCCCTACGTGGTCATAAGCTCGCCGTCCTCTGCCTCGCCGCAGCAGGAAATCTCGTATTCAGCGGCTCCGCCGATAAGTCCATATGCGTGTGGCGGAGAGATTGCGGGGCCCACTCGTGCATCTTAGTGTTGAACGGCCACAAGGGGCCTGTCAAGTGCCTGGCCGTGGAAGAACACCTTGAGGCGGCAGAGGACGGACGAGACCGACGATGGATCGTGTTCAGCGGCAGCCTCGACAAGTCAGTGAAGGTATGGAAGGTGTCGGAGCAGCCGCAGCAAAGGCTGGATCACTTCTCCTCCGCCAACCGAGTCAGACGGAGAAGAGATACGGAGTCGTGATTCTGTTAAGGCGTTTGTACGCGTGAATCAATCCTTGACGTGTTCTCAATTGACTCGTAGCGAGCGCCATAGGTACGTGGATGGTAAAAATGTAAATAGTGAAATAGTGATTGCCCAAAATCAAGATTTTACTGTATATAGATTAGTTCTGATGAGTGAGATGACTCGACAAATGTACCATTTTTCTTCCTTTTTTTCTCTTTTATTTTTTGGGTAAAATACTATTTATTATCATTTTCTTTACTTTAGGAATGATTATTGGGAATTTTGTGGGTGAATGGCTCCAAGGCTTTTCATTAAATTAATTAATGCAGTGCCAATCTCGTTATTATTATTATTTTTTTGGGAAACAATGGCATCATTATTTTGGAAAAGATTTGGTATTTGTTATTGAAATTCCCGCGCATTAAGAATGTTTTATTTTTATAATTGTTTGATTTTGTTTCTTGATCCAGTCATTGGTAGTTGTTACTGTTACATGGGTAGATCACTTTTTTATACGTGTTTAGTGAAATTTAATCGTGAAGTTACATAAATTGTATATTTGTATTTTTTTAAATAATAATATTTTTTTCAAATATATTTTGAGGATAAATTTGAATTGAAAAAGTAAATTTTAATCACTTAATTTTAGTTGGTTAAAATCATCAAGTGTCTATTAGAATAAAGAAGTACAGATTTAAATTTTGTATTGAAAATTTGGTCTACTAATGCATTATTACGTGAATTTTCATTTTCGCTAATTAGATTTTTATTAAATTTTAAAATAAAAAATATAATCAGACGATTCTCACTCATGATTACTTCCACTAGGAGATATTGCTCTCCACCTTGAGGAGAACTTTTTCAATTTTGTGGGCTCCACTTTTTATTTAGCGATAGAGGCCAAAATAAGTCTCCCTATATTTCTTCGTCCATACACAACTATATTTACGGCGACCAACTAACTATATAGTTTGATTGATAATAGTATTCTCTACACATGTGAAATTAATGATGATGATGACGTGGCTTTATTTTTCACATTATTCTACTTGTGTCCTCTTAACTTGTCACCAGCGATTTTCGTGAGCACGAGCAAATTTCGCAGTTTGATGTTATTGGGCATTGACATATGTGATGTTTGGTATATTATTAAAATAATGACGGTTGGTAATTAAAATAAAAAGAGTTTCTTATATATTCAAAAGTATTATATTAATGTGTACTTTTGTTAAATAAATTTCAGAAAAAAATCATCAAATTATATCTGTAATATAAAAAAAATATGAAAAATATATAAAGTCATAGTATATGGGAGCAATTCTCTAAAATAAAATGTAATTTTTTTTTTTTTTTGGTTTTCTTTTAAGTATCTTCAGTTCTCCTTTCTGTGGAATCCCTTTTCTCCAATGCATCCAAATTTGAACTTTATGAGATGTTCCAAACTTCCAATCTTTAGAGCTTCTCAATGTCCTCCAATTCCACATTCAAGTTAGGCCCACTCAGTATATGGGTTGAATGTGGTGGAAAAATACATTGCATCAGTAATCCACAAACAAAAGTTAGACCACCGAACAACAGGGAATTTGATCCTAAATACAAAGCTAAATGAGATAGTAGATAACAAAGAAATGAAAAATATATAATGATGGTTAAGTCATCCTTTTCCGTTTAAAGCCCTAAATAATGACAAAACAAAGAAGTAGTTTGATGATGAACAAAAAGACGACAATTTAACTCTAACTCACCCTCTATGGTATGGACTATGTTTACGTCCTGCGTTGGGATAAAGATAATCATCCGTTACTCTTGTTTGGTAATTAAATAGTAGAAGTAGAAAATCAACTTTTTATTCCTTCACTTTTATTTTTGAAAACCCTTTTCAAGTAAATGATATTTATAACACTTAAGGTAATCCCCGGTCAAAAATAACCCCTAGAAAATTTACCCCTCATCTAAACGTAGACTTAGAGTAGGCTAAGTGAAATTCACACTCTAAAATAAAATATCTTTATTTTTATGATGAAAAAACTCAAGACTTCCACCTCTTCTCAAATATGGAGTAAAATTTTAGATGCATATAGTCCGACAAGTTATAGGCATCCATCGAGTGACTACACAGTCAAATTTAAAACTTTTGATTCCAAAGTAACTATCACTTGAGTTAGTCCATGCAAGACAAAAATAAAATACCTCATTTTAATATATATAAATTACCAATTGAAGTAGTGTTAGATAAGTTGTTAGTTGCATAAGATTTGATAATAATGAGTTTCCGTCTCATTTCTCCATTATCTATCGACAAAATTGAATTATTTACCATGCAAAAATTTTAAGATTAAAAAGGGAGAGGTAAAGCCTGTGAGATCACCTGCACCCGTTATTCTTTCAGAAGGCGGTGACAATGTTGATTCACTGAATTATATATTATATTATATTATTTTTATATTTTGAATTTGAATTAGATTTTTGTTGTTGAAACTCGAAAGATCCGATTTTGATAGTAGACTTTTCATATGACGTGCTCTTGCAGTCTTGCTGCTACAGACAGGAGCCAACAACTGGTCCCACATGATCCTACAAACCCCCATGCTTATACTCCATTGGTCGACCTTGTGTGGGATCCATTCCATGTAAGCATTGAGCCATTGACAGAGTTGGAGTTATCCTTGATGACAAAAACATGGGTTGACAGGGTCGGCTGGTAAAACAATGACCTCTGTACTTGCACTTAACCATTCATGTCATTTTCCTCTGTTAGATCTCTCTTTTGAGACCATGGAATTTGGTTGGCATCCAAAGTCTCTTCATTTTGTAAGGGGTGCCCTACCATAAAGTAATCTTCCATTCTCATCCCTGTTAAAGATCCAGGGCCTTCAATGTCCAATCTCTGAGAAAATGAGACAACTTTGATTGATACAGAACAGGGGATGGTAGATATACCAGGGAAGAAATGAGAACCAGATATGTATTCATCTCCCCATCACTGCTAGGAACTTCACCTGATTATGTCATCATTGTCATCCATCATCATCAGTCAAAATTTCATTTATTTAAAATTATTTTTTGAGAATTTGTCATAAATCATATAATCAATCTAATCAATCACTCTACGTTGTGTTGTATCTTTTTCTTATATTTTTAGGACTGAAACTCGGGCGGGTCAGACTTGGTTTTAATTAAACAAACTCAACCTACATAAAAATTTACTGAATCCGACCCATCTCAAATGTCTTGACATGACCTGACCTAAATTACTGATCCGACAACCCGAGTGCTGGCCCGACTCAACCTTAGGGCTATATTAACTTTTCTGAGTGGGTCGGGTCAGGTAAATTTGAGTAGAGTCGAGTCAATTTTAAAAAGCTTGATCTGGCTCAATCTGAATTTAATTTAGATATTTTTTTTCTTCAATCCAACCCAATTTTAATTTTAAAAATATAAAATCCAACTCACTTAATTTCTCAGGTCAGATTAAACCCAATCCAAGTTTCACCACTACACATTTTTTAATGGTTTATCCCTCCTTTCTTGTACCTAAAAGTTATAAGCCTCTTAACACACTTCCAATTATGTAATAATCTACGTATAATACATTTTGAGGGTTAATGGGTTTTTATAAGGGATACCTATGTGATTTATAAAAATGGAAAGTTGAGCTGGGCTAACTATTGACTACGTTTTCTGCTTGCACTTAGAGATAGATTAATTAATGATGATGGTGATGGACTTATTTAGACAAAAATTGAATATGCATTACAAAAAATTACTCTAATTAAATTAATTTTAAGTAATATTTTTAAGCATTTTCATTTTAATTACTTCAGATTATTTACATAATCCCTAACACTTACATAGTTTTTAAAAATGTGTATATAATTGCTTTAAGTAAAGTGACTATTGTTAATTAGAAATTTAAGCTTTTAAACTTTTCCATTAAACATGGGGTGGATATATAGACACCGCAGAATCCTGTCACCAGACACCAATTTTGTGATTTTCAGTGGAAATTACCATGCTGCCCTTCCGTGCAGAATCGATCGATCGAATGTGCAGTGCACTTTTAGCATCGATCGATCGATTACACGAACGGAAGAAAACGATTTGAAATGATTATGTCGATCGATTCATAGCATGCTATCAATCGATCGATTCATAGCATGCTATCAATCGATCGACAGAATACAGTAATTAAAAAAAAAAAATTTAAAATTTTAAAGTTGTTTTTTAACCACTGTATATTTTCAAATTTTCTCAAATTGAATATCCGAACTAATTACGATAACCTGATAAAAATACTTTAAGACTTCAAGGTCTTTTGACACTCCCAAATATTTAAAATAGAGTGTTTTACAAATATGGGTATCCCTAGGGTGTGCCGAAAACACATTTAGAAGTGTCAAAGACCTTTAAGTCTTAAAGTATTTTTATCAGGTTATCGTAATTAGTGCGGATATTTAATTTGAGAAATTTTAAAAATACACAGTGCTAAAAAAATAATGTTAAAGTTTTATCTTTCCTTTAAAACTTTAACATTATTTTTTTAGCACTGTGTATTTTCAAAATTTCTCAAACGGACTAATTACGATAACCTGATAAAAATACTTTAAGACTTAAAGGTCTTTTGACACTTCTAAATGTATTTTCGACACACCCTAGGGATACCCTTATTTGTAAAACACTCTGTTTTAAACAGTTGGGAGTGTCAAAAGACCTTAAAGTCTTAAAGTATTTTTATCAGGTTATCGTAATTAGTCCGGATATTCAATTTGAGAAATTTTAAAAATATACAAATAATGTTAAAGTTTTATCTTTCCTTTAAAATTTTAACATTATTTTTTAAGCACTGTGTATTTTCAAAATTTCTCAAATTGAATATCCGGACTAATTACGATAACTTGATAAAAATACTTTAAGACTTTAAGGTCTTTTGACACTCCTAAATGTATTTTCGGCATACCCTAGGGATACCCTTATTTGTAAAACACTCTTTTTTAAACATTTGAGAGTGTCAAAAGACCTTAAAGTCTTAAAGTATTTTTATCAGGTTATCGTAATTAGTCCAGATATTTAATTTGAGAAATTTTGAAAAAACACAGTGCTTAAAAAATAATGTTAAAGTTTTATCTTTCCTTTAAAACTTTAACATTATTTTTTAAGTACTGTGTATTTTCAAAACTTCTCAAATTAAATATCTGGACTAATTACGATAACCTGATAAAAATACTTTATAACTTAAAGGTCTTTTGACACTTCTAAATATGTTTTCGGCACACCCTAGGAATACCCTTATTTGTAAAATACTCTGTTTTAAATATTTGGGAGTGTCAAAAGACCTTGAACTCTTAAAGTATTTTTATCAGGTTATCGTAATTAGTTCGGATATTCAATTTGAGAAATTTTGAAAATATATAGTGGATGAATCGATCGATCGACAGAATCATTTCAGATCATTTTCTTCCGTTCGTGTAATCGATCGATCGATGCGAAAAGTGCACTGCACATTCGATCGATCGATTCTGCACAGAAGGGCAGCATGGTAATTTCCACTGAAAATCACAAAATCGGTGCCTGACGACAGAATTCTGGGGCAGCATGGTAATTTCCACTGAAAATCACAAAATCGGTGCCTGACGACAGAATTCTGGAGTGTCTATATGGCCACCCTTAAACATGGTCGCCACTTGGTGGACTCCACCTTCATCAAAGAGCTGACCAGGGCCTAAAAGTCCAAGTTAGATACCTTTTATTAATTGGACTCCTTGGGCAGGGAAATTCAAGCCTACAATAAGCAGGCCAGGTCTAGACCTTGAAACTCCTAACTTCTTTAGGTTATTGACTTCTTGCTTTATAGCCCCTATATGAATAAACTGTTAGTTTTTTGTATTAAATTTTAAAAAAGTTCCTTTATCATGTTGTCTATAGGTCAGAAAATAATTCTTATATATTAATGAGCCAACAAAATAAAACCTGCTGTTTGGGCCAGAAATTAGACATGGCGAGAACCATGTGGATTGTTCATGAACAAATGAATAATACATAGATTGTTTATTGGACATAATTTAAGAATATGGGCTCACGATTTAGGTGATTTAGGTTTCACGTGTTACAGGGACCAAATATAAAATATCTAATATTTTGGAAATTTACCAAAGGGGAAGGTCCATTTACCATATTGTGAGGATCGAATAAAGTCTGACTAATGAAATTAAAAGCCCAATAAAGACAAAATTAAGGACCCCATTAACGCAGTAATTCATTCCTCGAAACCCACTAAGGTTCACTTTCATGACGTCCATTAGAGTCACTTTCTTGAAGTCCATTAGAGTCAATGGACCTGCAAAGCCCACTAAGATTAACCATGTCGAAGTCCATTGAAACCACTGAACTAAAAAATCCATGAATTTAAAATCCAAATTCTGTTCCTCCAAAGCCTGCTAAGTTTACCTTTCAAAGTCCATTCAAAATTTCAAATACGTTAACTCAAAAGTCCATTATCCAAGAGCCCACTAAGGCTTGCCATCTCCATGAATCCAAAAGTCTGTTACCCAAAAGCTGGTTAGGCCTGTCCATCATGCTTAACCCCTATTGCCCAATATCCGAAAGCCCGTCAAGTCTTATCATAACCAAGACCATAGGTGCCCAACATCCAAATGCCTATCCGGGACCATTATTCAAAAGCCCATTATCGAAAAGTTCATCATTTAAATATTAAAGGTCCATTTCTCAAAGGCTAGTTGAGCCCATCAGCCTAGGACCCAAAAGGCCCATCAACGACCCAATATTCAAAGTCTCATAACCTAAATGCCTACTAACCCAATGTTGAAAGTTTGTTGTCACTTATCATTCAAATGCTCTATAAGGCTCATTACTTGAAATTTTATTAAGCTTTGATGGATAAGTTCGAATAAGGGCTATTGTTTAAATCTCAATAAAGCCCAAATTTGAAAGCTCACTGAGGTCCAATGTCAAGAAGGCCCATCTTCTTAAAGCCCACCAAGGTCCAATACCTTAAAGGTCCTCTGATGCCTAAAATGCACATTGAGGCCCTTTCTTAAAGGCCCATTTTAGGTTCAACAAAATGAATTGGCTGATATATGTAAACCCATGGTTGCACCAAACTATGACAATAAAATATTGAAAATTTAAAATTTTAAATCCATAAATTTCGGCATGTACATACGTGCTCTTAGAATACCCTCGTCATTGGATTTAACATTACATGTAAAAATATTTGTAGAATGATTTTATTTTAATTATAAAAAATTATGAGTTAGAATCATTCGATCAAATTCCATTTAAACCTTTTTAATAGCATGAACGATAAAATGTCCAACTATTTAAATTTTTTATCATAGGACAGATCCCCCCCCTATACATGACGGGGCAATCATTTTATCTTTTACATAATGAATTATGCAAAAAAGAATTATTTATAAACAAAATTTTAAGGTTAAAATAATAGAATAATCAGATGTTCTTTCACCGTCAAAATCCACCAATTTCACATCTAATGAATATCTCTCAATCAATACATATGTGTCATGATTATTAATAAAATCATATTGGTAAAGATGAAAATTAAAATTAACAACTTAAAATGATTAAATTTTAATTTTTCTTTTATAAATATTGGTTGATGAAATAATCAAAATAATTTTAGAGGCCCAATGGGTGAGTTGACTTGCATGCATGCCAGCTAGGACTGAAATCGGACTTGGTCGGGTCGAGTCGGATCGGATCAAGTCGGATTTATTTAAAAGTCTCTCAACCCAATCCGACCTGAATTCAATGCAGCTTTCTGACTTCTTAACTTGACTCAACCCGTTTACCCGACTCACTGACCCGACTTTCATAATAATTTTTGGGTCAGATCATGCGGGTTCGAACTAAAACCCGACGTGAGTTTCACCCCTAACGCCGGCAAATCACATTTTATCAAAATGGTCGGTGGGGGAAGAGGGATAGTATTGTCAATTTGTTCTGAATCAGTGACAGTACAGAAGACACGTGTCAGCTTTCAATCGACCAATTTGACTGTTTCTTTGGAGCCCAAGCCGTTGTGCTCACGAAGTCCACACCAGTTCTGTACAATGGCTGAGTTTTTCCATGTGGCAAAATCTGATTGGAACTTGACAGAAGAACTCTGCAAGTGGATATTTATTCTTGTAAGCCCCTCATTATTACACCTCATCTATAAATACAGTTTAATCTTCAAAATGTAAGATCACACAATAAACATTCTTATTGATAGAGATTAGAGAGAGAATCAAGTACTTAGTTAATTATTTGTTACTGGAAATGGCCAAGTTCTCTTTCACAGTCTTCTTCTTCCTTGTTTTTCTCATCTTCTCCTCAGGTCTCTACTCTTTCTAACCTTTCTTATAATTTTAATTCGTGATTGTTGACATTTAGTTGTATAATTAGAAATACCAGTCTGATGACTTACTTTAGTATAGAAATACTATACTGACATGAAAATGTGATCCCATGAATATAGTGAAGAGAATATCTTGAGTCTGCTTAGAGTCCAATCTTATTATTATTGAGTTCTCAGCAATAATGAGTTTTTTTCTCTAATTTTTTTTCTAATAGTTAGAATGATTATCGTCATCATATTATTATTGGATAATGATCTGTGCACCATGAGTTTTAACCATGGTGTACAATCCTTAAAATGAAAAGACCATTTTGCTCTATCTCTTTTGAAATAGGGAAGAGAGAAAAGAAGAAAAGTAATGACAAAATGATTTTTTCTTTTTAAAAGTGGTGCACCATAGTAAATATTCATGGTGCACAGATTATTACCCATTATTATTATTATTATTATAAGTTGTGTGGAGAGAGTGAGTACCTTTTAAGTTTTATAGTCAAAATTTTAGGTTGGCCATCTTAACACGGGGATAGTCTTTTAAGAGACACGGATTTCATGGATTTTCCATTTTACCCTTCACCATTGCTATATAAAAGCATTTAAAAAACAAATAAATGTCAGTGATCCGGTCAGTGAACTGACTTACTGTTTTTTATGAAAAAACATCCTCACTTAGATGAATGAAAGTGATTTAGTAAGTGAGCCAATTTTTAACATTCATCTTTTTTTTTTTTTTTTAATTTTCGGTACATCAGAATAGAAGTAAAATGGAAAGTTTAGAAATATCTATTTCTCTTGGATGACACCCAAATTTTATCACAAAGAACTTCACATTAAGTATGTGTAATGATTACTGATGTACAACTTGCTTTTTCTTGAACAGTGGAATTGGAAATTGTGAATGCAGCAGGGAGATGCCAAGTCGTGTTGGATCCCAATGGTTGTGACCTCTTAAGCTGCAAGAGAGAATGCTATCAAAAATATGGCAGCACCTTTGGTGGACAGTGTATTTCCAATGGTGCTACAGGAAACTACAAATGTCTTTGTGTTTACAATTGCCCACCCGCATCCGATTGAAGTTCCTATCAAAGACCAATATTTTACAAAAATAAAGCAATACTGTAAGAGAGAAATTGATGAATAAATGTATTGCAGCTTAAGGACAATAAAAGAGATTCTATCTTTTATTTCTACAAATTCAAATTATTATTTCACTTTTAAATTTAGATCAACTTTATTTGACAATCATTTAGGTTTTATCTCTCAGCTTTTGCATAGTGATCCTGAGCGAGTTGAAATCCAGCTAGAATTCCATTTTTCCTATTAAACATCAATTTGGGATTTGAACTTCAGTATCTCATGTGACGGAATTACATATCTCAGGCTCAGGGGTTGGTGTGGGATCTTATATTTAAGGATTTTAGATCCATGAGATTTTAAAATTCATAGATTTGTGTCGCACCAAAATATGACGATAAAAAATTGAAGATTTAAAATTTTAAATTCATAAATTCCATCGTGCATATACATGCTCTCAGTATATTATCATCATTAGATTTAACATTTCATGTGAGAATATTTATACAATGATTTTATTTTGTTTATAAAAAATTACGAGTCAGAATAACGTTATCAACTCTATTGAAAAAAAAAATCATAGTGTGGTTGATAAAATATTCAACCATCTAAATTTTTTATCATAGAAAGGATCTTGCCATATACATGACAGGGCAATCAGTTTATCTTTCACATGATGAATTATGCAAGAAAGAATTATTTACAAAAAAAATCAAAATTTGATGGTTAAAATAATAGAATAATAAGATGTTCCTTCACCTTCACAATCCACAAATATCACATCTAATGAATATTTCTCAATCAATATATCTGTGTCATGATTATTTAATAAAATTATTTTGGTAGAGATGAAAATTAAAAATGATTAAACTTTAAATTTTTTATAATATGTGTTGATGAAATAATCAAAATAATCTTAGAGATCAAATCTTGAGATGAAGCCCAATGGGTGAGTCGACTTACGTGCATGCCAGCAAGGTGGTGGAAGAGGGATAGTATTGTCAATTTGTTCTGAATCAGTGACAGTACAGTAGACACGTGTCAGCTTTCGATTGACCAATTTGACTGTTTCTTTGAGTCCAAGCCGTTGTGCTCACGAAGTCCACACAATGGCTGAGTTTTGGCAAAATCTGATTGGAACTTGACAGAAGAACTCTGCAAGTGGATATTTATTCTTTGAGCCCCTCATTATTACACCTCTAACCTCTTCTATAAGTACAGTTTAATCTTCAAAATGTATGATCACACAACAAACATTCTTATTGATAGAGATTAGAGAGAGAATCAAGTCCTTGTTAATTAATTGTTACTGAAATGGCCAAGTTCTCTTTCACAATTTTCTTCTTCCTTGTTCTTCTCATCTTCTCCTCAGGTCTACTATTTTCTGATTCCTCTATGCCTTATCATTTCTTAATCTTTCTTTCACTTTACAACATTCTTATAATTTTAATTCGTGATTGTTGACATTTAGTTGTATAATTAGAAATGCCGGCATAATGACTTACTTTAGTATTGAAATACTATACTAACATGAAAATGTGATCCCATGAATATAGTGAAGAGAATGTCTTGAGTTTGTTTGGTGTGGAATCTTTTTTTTTTTATAATTTAGGGGAAACCTCAAATCCACTCTAGCAGTATGTTGTCAAGATGTCGGAGTACCTTACACTTAGCTCTACTAAAACCCCTAGGGGAGACACCCCACACCCATAAAGGATGCCCCCGGTTAACACCTCTGGGATTCAAACTAGTGTCGAATCCTATTATTATTGAGTTCTTAGCAATTCTGAGTTTTTTTTTTCTAAATTTCTTTTCTAATAGTCCGAATGATTATTATAATAACGTGTGTGGAGGGAGTGAGTGCCTTTTTAAGCTTTCTAGCCAAAATTTTATCTCAAAGAAGTATATGTAGTGATTACTAATGCATAGTTTATTTTTTTGTGAAGCAGCTGAGTTCAAAATTGTGAATGCGGGGGAGATGCATAGAAAGATTGGAGGCCATCTTTTCAGAAAAATCTAGAAAAAACTGATCTCAGAGAGTGGGAAACTACTTAGAAAGAAAGTAACCAAAAAGTAATTAGGGTATATTTGTTTGCATAGAATTTTGTTTAGAAAAGGGAGATTTTCCTTTATTTGATTGCATAGATTTTTTTTTTTTAAATGTGGATTTTTAAGATTAAATTTTCATAAGAAAATAGTTAAAAAGTTTTTCCATCAATCTTAAATACTTTGATCGCATGCGCACTCGACTCAACCCATTTATTAAATTAATTTACAAGGTCCAACAAAGCTTAAAGAGGTGACCTAATTCGATCAGTTTATTAAATAAAATTAACCTAACTCGAGTAATATTCAATGGGTTTAACCAACTCAGTTTATATACAAAATGGATTCACCCAAAGGATCATGATCTATTTAATTAATTGGTTGACCTGAACTAGTAGACAACCAAGCTTATATGCGCCGACCCTACTCTACTTATTTATTAGAGGTTAACTAACCATACTTGTACAAAAGAGAATTGAGCTCTTTTTTTCTATAGAATTAGACATCCCCATCGTTACACTCATCCAATAGCAATCAGCAGTTCAATTGAGTGACCATTTAAACCATAGTCTTAAAAGTGAAAAGAACTTAAATAAGTCCAAGTTAACTTGACTCAATAAATATTTAAATTCAGTGAGTCAATAAATTTTACATAATTTTTCTCATGCGAGTTCAAAAGTTCATCTCAATAAAATTTCAAGTCAAGACTGATTTTCAAAATTTTGAACCTGATAATTCACAAACTCAACCAGTTAAATTGATAAGGAAATCCTTACTCCTATTTTATTGCATTGATAGTATTGATATTGGCCTAAGACGATAATATAAAAAGGCTGAGACAGTTTTAGAAAGTTAGTCTTTATTTTTTTAACCTATCTTTTTAAAAAATATTAAAATATTAATGACTTATTAATTGGTATTCTATTTATTAAATTGATTCTATTGAAGCATGTTTGCGATCGACTATAAGGGGAAGCATCGGAAAGAACGATTTGTCTAGAATTTAGATACACGAGTCCACTAAGTCAATTGTTTGGATCATAAAAACAAGGATCAATGTAGTAGCATTTAGAAATAATTTAAACTATAATAATAAGCATAAATTCATCGTTTTTTATTTAGAGTTCTAATTCTTCTTTGATTGTATTATGTTTATATTTACAAATTATTATCTCTTGACCCTATAAGATCTTTTATAATCTATTGTATTATTGCTCTATTATCAAACAATTGAGAATCTGAGTTGTTCATGGACGGTGAAATTGATTATTGGTGTTGTGTGGGCAAATGTGGCCATGTCAAGTTTGGAGATGGCCAAGATCCTTGCATCCAGAACCCTAATCATAATTTGCATTAAAAAGGTCATTATGATAGAAAATATCATAAAGATCTTCCCGTTTATTGATAGACTATATGCAAGTAAAACAGGAAGTTCAATTCATGAATGGCAAAAATTAAGGCAAGATAATCTCATGCAATTTATGAGCCCCTAATTGTTTGCTCACATTACAATCCTATAAATACTGTTTCCTCGCAATCTGTGGTCACACAACTTCAAAAGCAAACCCATACTGAAGAGAGAATCAATTAGTTTTTTTTCTCTGGAAATGGCCAAGTTCTCTTTCACAATCTTCTTCTTCTTCCTTGTTCTTCTCATCTTCTCCTCAGGTCTCTGGTCTTTTCTTGCTCTCCAATTCATGATTCCTCAATTTCTACATCAAAGTACTTCTCATTGTGTTAGTGTATATGTGATGATTACTGATGTCTAACTTGCTTTTTGTTGAACAGTGGAGTTTGAAAATGTGAATGCAGCAACATGCCAAGCTGTGTTGGATCCCAATGGCTGTGACCTCGCAAACTGCAAGAAAAATTGCTTTCAGAAACATGGCAGCACCTTTGGTGGACAGTGTATTGAGAATAGTTCTACAGGAAAATACAAATGTCTTTGTGTTTACAATTGCCCACCTGCTTTCCATTAAACTTCCTATCAAAGAGCAGTCAATATTTTACTGAAATAAAGTAATACTGTGAGAGAGAAGTTGATGAATAAATGTATTGCACCTTAAGGACAATAAAGAGATTCTATCTTTTATGAACTCATATCTAATTGCTGTATTTATCATTTTGATAAATTTTTTTTTTTTTTACATTTTTCATAATTAATGGCATTTAGTGGTTTAGGTCATGTTTGTTTACACAGACTTTTTTCTTTTTAAAAAAGTATTTGTTTGCATAGGTTATTTAGAAATGTAGATTTATAGGATCAAATTTTCAAAATAAAATAAAATTCCATCTCATGATATTAGTGAAAAATGACAGGTATGCGACATTATTGGCAAAAAATAATTCTGTTAAAAAATGCAGAATCATAATAGAAAAATTGGATAAATTGGGAATCCCATTTTGTGCATGTAGAGTTGGACCTTTGTATATAATATTATACTTTAGAACTGATAAGTGCCAATGTAGGGTTTCCCATTCGGTATTCATAAAGTCATCTACATTCATAAGTGTTAATGTTCCCGATATCTCATCCAATTAATCCTTATAGCCTGTGTAAACCTCCTAATCCACATATATTGGTTTAGTTCAATGGATAGTGGATCTTTGGAGTTGAGCGTGAATCGAATAAATATCAGTGTCCAGATTTATGATATGGTGTGTTTGTTTATCTTTTTATTGTGTTGTGGTTGAACTGTTGATTTATTTTCTGCATAGATTATTCCTAACAACTATGACTATAAAAAAAATTGAAGATTTAAAATTTTAAATCCATGAATTTCGTAGAGCACATATGTTCTCTTAGTATATCATCATCATTTGATTTAACATTACATGTAAAAATATTTATACAATGATTTTATTTTGGTTATTAAAAAATTATGGGTCAGAATAATTCGATCAACTCCATTTTAAATTTTTTAATAGTGTGGTCCTAGGGGTGAAACTTGGGATGGATTTTAACCTGAACCGCATGATTTGATTCAAGAAATCAATGGATTTGGATTATGTTTTTGTATATCTCGGGTCGGGAAAAATAAACCCGTATGAAATTCGGGTCGTGTCGGATTGAAAAATTTAAAAGCAGTTTGACCTGACCCTACCGACCTGAGTGCACCAAGTTATAAAATAGAACTCGAGTTGAGTTGGGTCAGAAATTCGAGTTGGGTCGAGTTGAATAACTTAGGTCAACTATTTTAGTCGGGTTCAATAATTTTTAACATGAGTTAGGTTTATTGTAATCCGACCCAACCCGACCTAAGTTTCAATATGTGGTTGCCAACCATCTAATTTTTTTTATTATAGGCCAGATCCGGCTATATACATGACAGGTCAATCATTTTATCTTTATAAAATCAAAATTTAAAGTTCATAATAATAGAACAATCAGATGTTCCTTCACCTTAAGAATCCACCACTATCACATCTATTGAGTATTTCTCAATCAATATATATGTGTCATGATTATTTAATTGGTAAAGATGAAAATTAAAATTAACAACTTAAATTGTTTAATTAAAAAAAAATTAAATACGGGTTGATGAAATAATCAAAATAATTTTAGAGAAAATCAAATCTTGAGATGAAGCGCAATGGGTGAGTCGACTTACGTGCACGCCTGCAAATCAGATTTCATCAAATGCTCGGTGGAGGAAGAGGGATAATATTGTCAATTTGTTCGGAATCACTGACTGAACAGTGGACACGTCTCAACTATATTCTTCTTTTTTGAGAGCCAAGCCTAGTTCTGTACCATTTCTGAGATTTTCCACGTGGCAAATCTGATTGGATCTTGACAGGTAAACTCTGAAAGTGGTATTTATTATTTGAGCCCAAATCATTATTTCAGCTCTTCGGTAACTAATACAGTCTAGTGTTCAGTTGTTGACACAATAAACATCGTTAGTGATAGAGATAGAGAGAGAATCAAGTACTCGCTCCGGTACTGGAAATGGCCAAGTTCTCTTATGCATCCTTCTTCTTCCTTATTTTCCTAATGTTCAGGGTCGGTCTTGACATTTTAGAGGGTCTAGACGAACTCTAAAAATAGGATCCTTTGTCTTTATATACACTCACAAAAAAAAATTATATATATTTTTTTAAAAAGTGTAAAATATCCAAATAAAATATCAAAATCAAATTTATAACAAAGTATTATTTAAAATTTATTCTTCTCGGGTTTTGACATGCAAAATTACTAATTAAATTACTATATTCAAGTTCTTTTAATATATCTTTTTCAATGGACAAGATAGCTAATCCATTCAATTTTTCTTATGACATTGTAAACTGAAGATAAGATTTTTTTACTTTTTATTATCTTTTTTTAAAATAAAATATTAAACACCCAAAACAGATCTCAAACATCCATGATGAATTCAAAATGACGGGATTGATGGAAAAAATACCTACAAATCTAAAATCTGCAACTGTTGAAGGCGAGAGAGAACAGAGAGAGATCACTGAGAGAGTCAGAGAAGAGCAAGAGAGAGCACAGTGAGAGATCAGTGAGAGAGAAGAAGAGGAGAGGAGAGGCTACTAATATTTTCGGATTTAAAAAAGTTAGTATATTTTGACCGTTTGAAAGAGGAATACGAAGTGATAGAAAATGAACGGGCGAACGAAAATGCAAAAATCGCTCATCGAAACGCGAACAGCACGGACGTTTCCGTTCGGAAATGCTGAACAGCGTTCCGCACGTGCGGAAACGCGAAACAGTGTTCCGCACGTGCGGAAACGCGAAACAGTGTTCCGCACGTGCGAACTCGGCACAGCGTTCTACACGTGTGAATGCGGCACTACGTTCCACACGTGCGAACGCGGAAAATGTGAAAGCGGGATTTTTTCGCGGATGCGGAACGCGGCCCGTGAAAACGAATGGGTATCTCAGGAATGGGGAATTTTGGGTGAGATTTTGGGCCAGGCCTGAGGCCCTATAAAAGTTATATATATATTAGAGGCCCTACTTATTCGGAGGCCCTAGGCTCGAGCCTACTCTGCCTATAGGCAGGGCCGTGCCTGCTAATGTCCTTCTCAGGTCTCTCTTCTTGTTTTCCAATTCATGATTCCTCAATTCTGCATCATCATGTCTTTAACTTCGTTTTTATTTTCTCTAAATTTCTTTTCTAATTCATGTATTTTGATTATGTATACGTAATGATTATTGATGCATAGCTTGCTTTATCTTGGATAGTGGAGTTGGAAGTTGTGAATGCAACAGGGATATGCGAAGAGGTGTTGAATTCCAATCCTTGTGACTTCGAGACTTGCAGCGGTCAATGCAATACAAAATATAATAGCACATTGGGTGGACACTGTATTCCCAATGTTCCTACAGCAAATTTCGTATGTCTTTGTTTTTTCAATTGCACACCTCCATCCCATTGAAGTTCCTATCAAAGACCAATATTTTTCTAGTATAAAGCAATACTGTAGTGAAAGAGAAGTTGAAGAATAAATGTATTGCACCTTAAGGAGAATTAAATAGATTCTATCTTTTATGAACTCATGTACTTGATGTGATAATCATTTTGATCAAATTTCTTTTTTTCTTTTAACATATTCTTATTTAAATTAATGGCATTTAGCCGATGTTATAAAAGAAAAGATTGGAGGCCATCTTTTCGGAAAAATCCAAAGAAAATTCATCTCACAAAGTGGGAAACTAGTTGAAAGAAAGTAGCCAAAAATTAATGGATGGCCATTTAGACACCCTATTTTTCTTTTGAGAGATACCCCATTTCAAAATTTTGTGTGAAAATTTCCATTTTTACCCCTCAGTTTAAAAAAAAAAGACAATTTCTCTACACAAAATTGAAGGACAAAATGATAATTTCAGATAAAATTTTGAAATGACGTGTTTCTTAAAAGAAAAGTCAGGTGTCTAAATGACTATGCAAATTAATTAGGTCATATTTGTTTGCATAGATTTTTCTTTTGTTTGTTTGCCTAGGTTTTTTTTTTAGAAATGTAGATTTTTAAGATCAAATTTTCATAAGAAAATAGTCAAAAAGTTTTTCCATCAATCTTAAATTCTTTGATCAGATGCACACTCGACTCGACTAATTTATTAAATGTATTGACAAGGTCCAACAAAGTTTAAAGAGGTGACCTAACTCGATCCATTTATTAAATAAAATTAACCTAATCCAAGTAATATTCAATGGGTCTAACCAACTTAGTTTATTTACAAAATAGGTTCACCCAATGGGCCGTGATATATTTAATTAATGGGTTGAACTGAACTGAGTAGACAACCAAGCTTATATGTACCGACCCTACTCTACTTATTTATTAGAAATTTAACTAACCTTGCTTATACAAAACTTGAACTTGATCCACTTATTAAATGGGTCCACTTGTCCACTTGGATTAGGCTTAACCTAAGTCCTCATGAAAAGTCCCCCCACCCCCAAAATAAAATAAAATTACATGCATGTCCACACTCACTCTAGCTCATCTTTTAGGCCTAAAATGTCAGGCCCATATTAGAATTTGGGTTAGGCCTGACCCATTAAATGAAAGCTCAACTTTAGCCCAAAACCCCAAATTTGGACAATGGTTTATAAAATCTGATTTTTCTAATTAATAATTTTTCTAAATATTTATGTAATATATACTTAATATTTTAATAGAATATACAAAAGATTTTTGCTTTTATGTCCAAATAAGCTCGAACTAGCCTTCATATGCATTTCGGGCTTCAAATGGGGTGTGCTTTTACAAATAAAATTTGGGCCAAACTTGGATTGATTAATTCAGATTAACTGAGGCCTATTGTGGAGCTTGGCCAATCCCAAAGCCGGCAATTCCAGTCCCTAAAGCCAGCAATTCAAGTTGGAATTGTAACTTGGCACATTTATCAATCAATTTTTTCTCATATAGGTTTAGTGGTGAACTAAAATAAGAATATTTTTAAATTAGAAAACATCAAAAGATATTCTCGTAAGAATCCAACTTTTTATTAAAATTCGTTTTCTTAAGAAAACCCTTAGGATTAATGGTTTCCATTTAAAGATTTCATGCCTTTTGACAATTTTATCCTTCCATCTTTGCCTTCTTCGTTCGCTGGTTGAGCCTACATCATGTGGGTCCCACACATAGATGAGTTCACAACAGTTGTGGAGGTGGGTTTGTGGTGCTGAGTCGGCAGATGACTCAGATACGATGAGTCTTCTTTTTGAACAGTGCTTTGGCATGGGTCCACAAGCCATGAAGGCCCAAAATGTTTTAACTGGATCATAGGCCCAGACTGATGTATTTATATATATATATATATATGCAAGCATAACCGCTGATTCAATTCATGTATGGCAAAAATTAAGTCAAGAAAATCTCATACAAATTATGAGCCCTAATTGTTTGTTCACATTACAATCCTATAAATAGTGTTTCCTCCTTATTTACATCCTCACAATCTGTGGTCGCACACAGGATTCTTTGAGCCTCTCATTATTTCAGCTCTTTTATAAATGCAGTTCAGTCTTCACAATGTGTGGTCACACTTCATACATTCTTACTGACATATACAGAGAGAGAAATGGCCAAGTTCTCTTATGCAGCCTTCTTCTTCCTTATTCTCCTCATCTCCTTCTCAGGTCTCTCCTCTTATTTTCCATTTGTATGAGTTCTTTTTCTAAATTTCTTTTCTAATAGTTAGAATAAGTATCATCATATTATTATTATTATTATTATTTTAACTCAAAGAACTTCTCATTGTGTGTATGTAATGATTCAGTGATGTATAGCTTATTTTTTTCTGAAACAGTTGAGTTGGAAATTGGAAATGCGGCAGAGACATGCAGAGATGTGTTGGATCCCAATGGTTGTAGGATAGAGACTTGCAAGGAACAATGCTATGAAACACATAACAGCACCTCCGGTGGACAATGTACTTATGATCGTGGTAAAGACAAATTCATATGTGTTTGTGTTTACGATTGCCCAAATCCCCCACCTTAAGTCCTATTGAACTTCCTATCAAAGACCAATCAATATTTTACTAAAATAAAGTAATAATAGTGTAAGAGAGAAGTTGAGGAATAAATGTATTGCACCTTAAGCAGAATAAAATAGATTCTATCTTTTATGAACTCATGTAGTTCATGTAATTGCTGTGTTAATCATTTTGATTTTTTTTCTTAATGGGTTATGATCTAGTTAATGATTGAGTTGACCTAAGTTTAGTAGACGATCAAGCTTATATGCGTCAATCATGCTCTACTTATTTATTAGAAGTTTAACTCTATTCGTACCAAATTTAACCCACTTATTAAATGAGTCCCCTTGAGTTTGTAGATAGCCAAAGATCCTTGTATCCAAATCCCTAATCATAGTTTGGATTAAAAGATCATTATCATTGAAAATTCATAAAGATCTGTTGATTTATTACATAATTTCTTCTATTATTAATCTATATGCAGGTAAAACAGCTAATTCAATCCATGGAAGGCATAAATTATGCTGGTACAACCATTCTAGTCTTGTATTCTATGAATCTATTTGGTTTTACAAATATACACAAATGTAGTATTTTGCTTTCTCATTTTATGCTTTCAAATCTTAGTTGATATTTGTAAGTCCCATATTCTGAAAAATGCCAGAAAAAAATTCTAATCGTAATAGAAAAATTGGATTGGGAAATCCCATGTAGAGATGGACCTTTGAATATAATATTATACCTTAGAACTGATAAGTGTCAATATAGTGTTCCCCTTTCGGTATTCATAAGGTCATCTACGTATTCGTAAGTGCCAATGTTCCAGTTATCTCACCCAACTAATCTTTGGAGCCTATATAAGCTCCCAATCCATACACACTAGGTAAGTTTAATGGACAGTGACCCTTTGGAGTTGAATGTGAATCAAATAAATATCGTGTCCAAATTTATAGTATGGTGTGTTTGTTTATCTTTTTTATCATGTTGTGGTTGATTTGATTTATTTTCTGCATAGATTATTCCTAACAACTATGACGATAAAAATATTGAAGATTTAAAATTTTAATTCCATGAATTTCATCATGCACATATGTGCTCTTAGTATATCATCATCATTAGATTTAAAAATATTTATACAATGATTTTATTTTGGTTATAAAAATTAGTAGTCAGAATAGTTCGATCAACTCTATTTTAATTTTTTTTTTTATGGTGTGGTCATTAAAACATTTAACCAGCTAAATTCAAAGATCAATGTAATAGCACTTAGAAATAATTTAAAGTACAAGAATAAACATGAAATCATCATTTTTATTCAGAGTTCTATTTCTATATTTGTTTGTATTGTAAATTATATATCCCGTCCTCTATATATTTACAACTTGTAATCTCACGAAAATAGAAGGGCTTAATAGATCTCGAAAATAGAAGATCTATCTAATATCTTTTATAATCTATTTTATTATTTGTCTAATATCTTGGCAAATATGGCCATGTCGAGTTTGTAGATGGCCAAAGATCCTTGCATCCAAATCCCTAATCATATTTTGGGAAAATATTATCACGATCTTTCCGTTTATTACATAATTTCTATACTATTAATCTGTATAACAAGCAAGACAACTAATTCATCCATTCATGGCATAAATTAAGGCAAGAAAATCTCATGCACAATCGTAATAGATACTGTACCAAGTCTTCTATAAATACAGTTTAGTCTTGATAATATTTCCTCACACGACGAACATCCTCACAGATTTAGAGAGAGAGGCAGAGCGAATCAAGGAAATGGCCAAGTTCTCTTATGCATCCTTCTTCTTCCTTCTTCTCCTAATCTCTTTCTCAGGTCTCTCCTTTTGCTTTCCAATTCATGATTTCATTCTGCACCATCAAGTCTTTAGCTTCGTCTTTGTTTTTTGTTTTTTTTTCACCTCCAATATGCTCATTGGAGACGATGATCACTTCCAATAGAAGTTTATGTGATTAGATAGAACATTTTAGATTTCTCAAATGCATGAAACATTCATTAAATGATAGTTATCCTTTTCTGATATTACATGTCAAATGTTCTCCAAAAAAAAAAAAAGATTGTCAAATTATTTTCTTTGATTGGAACCTTGCTCTCCATGGTAAGAATCATATTACCTAGAATAGCATTTATATGTGTAAATAGAAATAATAATTCTAAAACTCGACTAGATTTTCTATTTACTCGAGTCAATTTAAAGACTTTGACAAGTTTTGAACGAGTAAAAAAAATTAACTCGTGATGGTTAACTTAGCAGAAAAAAATCAGCCTTAGTATGTCTTTGACGTGGCAAGGGAGAATTAGCTTTGGGAATGAACTGGTGACTCGATTGATGGGATTTGAGTGGACTTAATAAATGAGATTAATAGAGATTTAAAGGGACTTAAATCTGATTTTCTTTAGTTAATAATTTATCTCTAAATATAAAAGTTATGTAATATATAATTGATATTTTAACAGGATATACAATAGGTTTTTGCTTTATGCCCAAATAAGCCCGCCTGAACCCTTTAAGCTCTAATATGCATTTCAGGCTTCAAATCGGGCTTGGTTCTACAAAAAAAAAAATTTGGGCCAAACTTGGATTTGATTAATTCATATTAATTCAGGCCTAGGCTCGAGCTTGGCAAGTCCCTAAATCCAACCCAATTATTTAACGACCCTGATTTATCCAACATGATATTATCCTCTTTGGGCTCCACACACGCCTTCACTGTTTTGCATTGGGATATGCTCCCATACAAACACCCCAAAAGGCCTCATACTGCTAGAAGGGATGGTGTCACTTATATCCCAAGATCTGGACAACATCCCAAGTAATGTGAGACTTTTTTTTCACTGAGGAGCCACCCTCCTCAAGTGTCAATTGGCGACTTTTTCTCTCTTTGTCCACACCACACACACTCACCATTGGGCTGGGCAATCACAATGCCCCCACCTGGGACTAGAGGCGTCCTCGGCTCTGATACAGATCACCTTGGACTAAAGTTGTCTTCGGCTCTGATATCATCTGTAACAACCCTCCCCCACCTTAGCATGATATTGTCAGCTTTGGACTCCACAAATACGCCATCACGGTTTTGCATTGGGATGTGTGTCTATGCACACACTCTAAAAGGCCTTATGTTGAGAGAAGGAAGAGTATCACTTATATCCCAAGATCGGAAAAACCTCCGAGGCAATTTGTAACCTTTTTTTTGTTCCATTGAGGAGCTACCCTCTTTTTACGCCAAGAAGTTAAATTCTTTTGACAAACTGAGTTTTAATTGGATTTTGAATTGTAGGTCAGATTTTTTTTTTTTTATATATAAAAAAAAAGACGACACCTTATCTATCTATTAGCCGATTTGTATTCATTTGTTAAACGGGGTGAAAAGGTAGAGAGGATTGAACTATGTTTTCCATAAAATTAGACATCCCCATCTCTACACTGATTTTAAAAAGTCAAAAGAATTTAAATCAGTCCAAGTTAACTTGACTCAATAAAATTTTCAATTCAGTGAGTCAATAAATTTTACAATTGTTTTTTCAAGCGAGTTTAAAAACTCATCTCAATAAAAAAACATATTAGTTGGAACATTTTTAATAGCAATAATGATGACGATTGTTCTATATATTTTCTTATATTTTATATCATTTCTAAGTGTTATCGCATTGATCTTTGTTTCAATTTTTTCTTCCCCAACCGTTTGACCCTATTCTTGTTTGTGACTCTCCCTTAATTGAAGAGAAACTGATAACATTTCCTTAATACTTCCTCCCCTAACTAATTCTTAACTCCCCTGTTAATTACCAATAATTGATTTCACGAAATCCCTGTAACTCCCCCTAACTTAGGCAACGTTTTTATCTCTTCTATAAATACAGTTTAGTTTTCATAATACATGGTCACACAACAAAGATCCTCACTGATTTAGAGAGAGAATCAAGGAAATGGCCAAGTTCTCTTATGCATCCTTCTTCTTCCTTGTTCTCCTAATCTCTTTCTCAGGTCTCTCCGTTTGCCTTTCCAATTCATGATTTAATGCTGCATCATCATGTCTTCAACTCCTTCTTTGTTTTTTTTTTTTTTTTAACTTACAATATCCTATTTTTTTGTTTCATAAAATGGGAGCCATCTCATTTCAAATTGAGATTGTTCAATGGAGACGATCATCGCTTTCAGTCGAAGTTTATGTGATTAGATAGAACATGTTAGATTTCTCAAATGCATGAAACATTGATTAAATGATAGTTATTATCTTCTAGTATTAATTGTCAAATTTCTCCACAAAAAAGATTATCAAATAATTTTCCTTGATTGGATCTAAGAAATATTACCAACAATAGCATATATATATAAATGGAAACCATAATTCAAAAACTCAACTAAATTTTCTATTTAGTCAAAGTCAATTTAAAAACTTCGACAAATTCTGAAGGAGTAAAAAAAGTCTACTTGTGAGGGTTGGCTTGATGGTTAAGAACCAACCTTCGCAATAGGTCTTTGACCAAACATAGGAATGGACCGGTGACTCGGTTGATGGAATTTGAGTGGACTTATTAAATGAGATTAATAGGGATTTAAACGGACTTAATGGGTTTTAGGGATGTTAAAACTGGTCTGGGGTCCGATGGGTTAAGGGCTAGGTCAAACATGGTGAAAGGCCAAAGGGGTAGTGAATGTGTGAATGGGTTGTAATGGTGTACCGTCAAAGGTGTAAATGAATGATAATCCGCCCACGAGAGAGAAGATAGGAAGGGAAAAACCCAATTTCAATTAATTATCAAATTCGTTTATTACATCCTATAATTGGAGTTTTTAATTTCTGTAACTCTTCAATCTTGATCAAGTTTCTCGATTTGGTCGGGTTTTCCGGTTTTCCGATTCTAGTTGACTTGATCTCGGGTTTACTGATTCTCGTGCTAAATCAGTCTTAGATTCAAGTCACTCTCAATAAAAAAGGGTAACTTCCTATAATGTTATCTGGCGTGTGTAGATAGGGACGTTTACACATGTTCTAATAGCAGGTATAAGAATTTTTCATTATGTTAATGTATTGATTACTGATGTATAACTTATTTTTTCTTAAACAGTTGAGATCGAAATTGTGAATGCAGCAAAATGCAAACAAGTTTTGGAACCCTATGGTTGTGATATAGAAGCGTGCAGGCCAATGTGCATTACAATACATGAAAGCTCTGAAGTATCATGTGAGGAGAATAAATCATATAGGCAATGTATTTGCTATTTCGACAGGGAAGTTTGCCCCTGCGGTATGAGGTAAAACATTTATCTTAAACAACTATTCATTATGTTTATGTATTGATTAATTACTGATGTAATAGCTTATTTTTTTGTAAACAGTTGAGTTCGAAATTGTAAATGCAGCAAGAAGATGTTCATAAGTAAGCAGTGAAGGCCGGATGAATGTCTGCAACTTAAGTTCCTATCATGTAATAGTATTTTACTAAAAAAACAATGCAATAAATAAATGTATTGCAGCTTTAAAGCGTGAATAAAAGAGATCCGATCTTTTATGAACTTATGCACTTGTCGTTACAATTAATTTAATCAAATTTCTTTTTTCTTTTTAAATATCTTTTGAAATTAATAGCATTTAGTAGATATTATAAGTGAAAAAAAATAAGAGGTCACCTCTTTCAAAAAAATGCAGAGAGAAACAGTTCTCACAACAGCTGATTCTTTTGTTCTTTGTGCAGTCTTCTGTACATTGTTTAGTTTGATTTCTTGATGCTTGTCCTGCATCCATTTTTTTTATCTCGCTGCTTGGCTCGGGCTGTGGGCTTTTTTTTTTTTTCATTTTTTTGAGCTCTTCTTTGAATGAATTACTTTTATAATCTATATCAAAAATTTGAGAAATGATCTCCATTTAATACCTATATCTTAGTTGTGAATTTTGTTTAAAATCATTTACTTTATCTTTGACTAAACAATTTTTACAATATTTCAGTCATATATAATGTGTAAATTTTAAGAAATCTTTTAAATTTTATATTTTTTTTAAAAGGTGACCTATGTAATTGGATTTTGAATTGTAGGTCAGCTTTTTTTTTTTTATAAAAAAATAGACAACACCTTATCTATCTATTGGCCATTTTTTATTCATTTATTAAACGGAATGAAAAGGTCGAGAGAATTGAGCTATACCTTCCATAGAATTAGACATGTCCTTCCCTACACTCATCCAATACCAATCAGGAGTTCAATTGGGTGACCATTTAAATCATAGTTTAAAAAGTCAAAAAGAATTTAAATCAGTCCAAGTTAACTTGACTCAAAAAAATTTCAAATCAGCAAGTTAATAAATTTTATAAAGTTTTTCTCTAGCGAGTTTAAAAACTCACCTCAATAAGATTTTAAGTCGAGTCTGAGTTTCAAAATTTTGAACTAGGTTCACAAAGACAACCAGTTAAATTTAAAGCATAAGGTAAAATTATCGTCTTAGGATAATAATAATAAAAATATAATATTATCAATGCAATAAAACACGAGTAATTTTTAGTGAAGTTCATTCTTTACTATTTTGACCTATCTTTCTTCAGGAATTTAAAGCATAAGGTAAAATTTAATATATGAGTGAGTTAAGTATTACAGCGGGTAAATATGTTCAGATTTATGGTTTGGTGTGTTTGCTTATCTTTTTATTGTGCTGTGATTAATCTGATTTATTTTCTTCATAGATTATTCCCAACAAGTCGATAAAAATGTTTTAGATTGAAATTTTAAAGCCATGAATTTCATCATGCACATATGTACTCTTACTATATCATCATCATTAGATTCAATATTACATGTAAAAATATTTATACAATGATTTTATTTTGGTTATAAAAAATTAGTAGTCAAAATAGTTCGATCAACTCCATTTTATTTTTTTTAATACTGTGGTTATTAAAACATTTAACTAGGGGTGAAGATATCGGTGGATACGAAATGTATCAGCAGTCGTACACAATAGTTCTCGGCCGATATGACCGATATTCATAATATCAACTTTTTTTTTTAAAAAAAAAGAATCAAAACGATGATGGGCCCGAGTTGATATCTCAGCTGATATCTCGGCCCGGGTGAATTTTTCACCCTTGCATTTAACCATCTATTTTTTTTTTTTTTTTATCATAGGATTAGATCCGGCTGTATACATGACAGATCAATCATTTTACCTTTTACATGATGAATTATGCAAAAAGGGCCAAAATAATAGAACAATCAGATGTTCCTTCACCTTCAGAATCCACTAATATCACATCTATTGAATATTTCTCAATCAATATATATGTGTCATGATTATCTAATAAAATCATATTTTGGTAAAGGTGAAAATTAAAGTTAACAACTTAAAATGTTTAAATTTAGAAAAAAAAGTAAAAAATATGGGTTGATGAAATAATCAAAATAATTTTGGAGATGGAATTTTTTTTTTTTACATGTAGGTTAGTATAAATCATTCAAAACTAGAAGAAAAACATATCCCAACGATAATCAAAGAGAAAGAGCAAGTTCGGGACAGGGAAAAAATTCACACACGGGCCCACCTACACCCTCGGTCAGGGTAAAGAGAGAGATCAAATCTTGAGATGAAACCCAATGGGTGAGTCCACTTACGTGCATTGTTACAAATCTCGTTCTCAGGATATTAACGACAATTGTTAATAGTGAGATACTTTTAAATTTTTGATTTTTTATTAAGAATCTAATGTAAAAATCTCGCAGAAAATATAATATTTAAGAAAAATAAAAAAAATAATATGGACTGAGTTTGAAAATATAGTTGATATTTCAGAAAAAAAGTTGTATATTTGGCCCAAGTATTTTTAATGACAATTTAATAGTAAAATCTCACGATTTTAACGGAAATTTATTATTTCTTGCTATAAAAGCACGTTTTAAATGAGAATTTACCGTTAAAAATAACAAACACAATAAACTTGCATTTTTATCGTACAAAAATTATTTTATCAATATTTACATGATAAAAATAAAAATATCAAAAATATTTATTACATTGCTTTCATGCCATCAAATCACATTTTATCAAATAATCGGTGGTGGAAGAGGGATAATTTTGTCAATTTGATTGGGACCTACATGGACACGTGTCAACTTTCTTTGATCAATTTGACTGTTTTTCTGAGCCAAGCCGTTATGCTAACATTACTCACGAGGTCCTACCTAGTTCTGTACCATTTCTGAGATTTTCCACGTGGCAAAATATGATTGGATCTTGACAGGTAAACTCTGCAGGTGGATCTTTATTCTTTGAGGCTTTGAGCCCGAATCATTATTTCAGCTCTTCTATAAATAATACAGTCTAGTGTTCAGTTGTTCACACAATAAACATCGTTAGTGGCAGAGATAGAGAGAGAATCAAGTAGTCGCTCCGGTACTAGAAATGGCGAAGTTCTCTTATGCATCCTTCTTCTTCCTTGTTCTCCTAATCTCCTTCTCAGGTCTCTCTTCTTGTTTTCCAATTCATGATTCCTCCATTCTGCATCATCATGTCTTTAACTTCGTTTTTATTTTTTCTAAATTTCTTTTCTAATAGTTGAATAATAATAATAATAATAATAATAATCATAAAGTGTGTGGAGGGAGTGAGTGAGTACCATTTAAGCTTTTTTGCCAAATTTTTTATCTAAAAAACTTTTGATTATGTATATGTAATGATCACTGATGTATAGCTTGTTTTTTCTTCGACAGTGGAGTTGGAAATTGTGAATGCAATAGGGATATGCCAAGATGTGTTGGATCCCAATACCTGTGACCTCCAGACTTGCAGTGATCAATGCAATCAAAAACATACTGGCGGCTTCGGCGGACACTGTACTTTTAATGTTACTACAGGAAAATTCGAATGTATTTGTTTTTTCAATTGCCCACCTCCATCCCATTGAACTTCCTATCAAAGACCAATATTTTACTAGAATAAAGCAATACTGTAGTGACAGAGAAGTTGATGAATAAATGTATGGCACCTTAAGGAGAATAAAATAGATTCTATCTTTTATGAACTCATGTTCTTGATGTGATAATCATTTTGATCAATTTTCTTCTTTTTTGCATATTGTTTTTTAAATTAATGGCATTTAGTCAATGTTATACAAGAAAAGATTGGAGGCCATCTTTTCAGAAAAATTCAAAAAAACTCATCTCACAAAGTGGGAAACTACTTGAAAGACAGTGGACAAATATTAATTAGGTTTGGACAGGATTCGAAAAGTTTTCCAAAAGTTTGAGTATTCAAATTCGAAAAAGAAATTTTTAATTCACATCATTTCCTCTGAATGAGGTTCAGATTGCTTTTGCACTATAACCTCTATGAGATAGACAAATAAATGATAATAATAATTTTACAATCCATTGAAATCAAAGTAAAAAAAAAATGTATGCTGAAGCTGATCAGCTTCAAAAAGAAGGTTGACATCGCAGGCAAATCACCCGTTCCAATTGCTAATCAGCTGCGTCGATCTCATTTATAAATTGTTTGAGAGATCAAGTCCATCAGTTCCATACTCCCTCCACAATAAATCAAATTTATCCTCCTCTTCACTTGCAATTCACATGCAAAAACAACAGACAAAGAAGTCTACATGAATTTTCAGATTACTTCATATAATAAATAGACAATTTCTTCTTAATAAATAAGAATTTCATGTATGTTAAGTTCTAATCTAATTTAAGAATACAGTTTGGACTACATTAGTATTGAAATGAATTATGATTTAAATTCAAAAACTAATTTCAAAAGAAACAAGAAGGTGTTATTGAACAATCATCATTACCAGAACGAGAAGAGGCACCTTCGTGCTAGAAGTGCCCCAAATTCCATTGCAGTTTCAAATGAGAAGAATTGTTTGATCATAAAATAATTAAAATCTTGCACCCCATAAAATCATTGTTAAGATAATAGAGTTAAAAAATGAGAAGCAAACATCACAAATATCATTGTACTGCAAAAAAAATATAATAAATTTCATTTATGTTAAATTCTAATCACATTTAAAAATACAGTTAGGCCAAATAAAAATAATTTCATTCAAATTTATGTATCATAATCCACATTCTCATCCACCAGACCTTATTATAGGAAAAAAGACCAACTAAGCTTACTCTTGGAAAACCCTTTCATTGCTGCCTAAGATTTGTGCATTGATACTGTTGCTCGAAGAGGACGCAGATTGCCCTTTCTTTAGCTTCTAAAGTTAGATCTAAGTTTGTCTTGGGCTTACACAATGTTCACCTAATTTTGAATAGCTTCAAATATGACACTTTTAAATAGTTCTTATGGAATTTCTAATCTCTTAAGGCTGCTCCTTTTTATATTTTTTAGGCAGGCTTAGTCCCCTCTCTTTTTTATCTTTGGGAGTTTCTCCCCCCCTTAAATGAATACTTACCCTGAACTAAAAAAAAAACAATAATGAGATATGGAGTCTAGCATATGAGTCTCTATATTTACCACAATTTCAATATCAAAGTAATATTTATGCTCTTAAAGCCAAAGCAATGGATTTCATGCTAAATATGAAAGAAAAGGGATAAAATGGCATTTATATAAGGTGACAATCTCAGCAGTAAAAATGCATTCCAAGTAAAAATGGGGAATTTTTTTCATCTACAGTTTAAATATCCCAAGCCCTCCATTGTCTAAATACATAGGACTACAGAACTGGCATCTCTATATGCATCAGCCAAGAGAAGCCTGTATCAGTACTACTGAAGAATCAAAAACCCTTTCAAGGATCCGGGCCGGAGCTGAGTCTGTGTACACCTAATCTATATTGCAAACAAAACAACTAATTCAATCCATGCATGCATGGCATAAATTAAGGCAAAAAAATCTCATTCAGAATCCTAATAGATACTGTTCACATTATTCACCAGGTCCTCCTTATTTATATCCTCACAATCTGTGGTGGCCCATGGATATTTATTCTTTGAGGCTCTCATTATTTCAACTCTTCTATAAATACAGTTCAGTCTTCACCTATATGCTCACAAGTCACAACAAACATCCTTACTTACTGATAGAGGGAGAGAGAATCAAGGAGTTGTTACTTGTTCAGGGAAATGGCCAAGTTCCCTTATGCATCCTTCTTCTTCTTTATTCTCCTAATCTCCTTCTCAGGTCTCTTTTCTTGCTTTCCAATTCATGATTCCATTCTGCATCATCATCTCTTTTAACTTCTTTGTTTTTTTTCTTCTTTCACTTACAATATTCTCATTTTTTAGTTTCATAAAATGGGAGCATCTTAAATTGAGATTGTTCAATGGAGATGATCATCACTTCTGATCTAAGTTTATGTGATTAGATGAACTTTTTAGATTGCTCAAATGTAAGAGACATCAGTATATGTGGATAGGGAGATTTGCACACTAATAATAAATAAAATAGGATCTTAAAGATCTTCTCATTATGTATTGATTACTGATGTAGAGCTTATTTTTTCTTGAGCAGTTGAGTTGGAAATTGTGAATGCAGAAAGATGCTCACAAGTGTTGGATCCCGAAGGTTGTGACATAGAACAGTGCAGGCCAATGTGTCTTCAAATACATAACAGCTCTGAAGTGTACTGTCGGGACAATGAATCATATAACCAATGTGTTTGCTATTACAATTGCTAAGTTATCTGCGAAGGGTGTATGCCATTTAAGTTAGTTCCTATCGTAGAATAGAAAAGAAATAAATGTATTGCACCTTCTTTTTAAGGAGAATAAAAGAGATTTGGATTTTTTTATGAACTCATACACTTCTTTTTATAATTGACTTTATAAAATTTCTTTTTTATATATCTTTTGAAATTAATAGCATTTATTCGACGTTATAAATGCAAAGATAAGAGGTCATCTTATATAGGGAAGAAGAGAAAGGGGAGAGGAAGAGCAAATCGCAATCGGGTACGTGGGTTTTGAGAGAGAACAAGAGTGGAGAGGTGGGTTATGGTTCAGGCCAGTATTTGGTGAGGCCGAGAGAGGGTCTTTGGCTTAAAATTGTCAGCACGATATTTATAAAGAAAATCACCTATTTTATTAAAAATAATTACATCTAATCAAACACAAGTCATTCTCATTTCAAATTAACTATCCATTACATTTTTTTTTTTTTTTAATTTTTCATATTTTTTGAAAACATTTAAAATTCCCAAGTTCATAACTTAAAAATAATATTTCAACATGTTAATGAACGAAATTTAATGAAAAGATTACATATCCATGAATCTCATAATTTTTTCTCTTTTTTTATAATTTAATATTTTCACGTTGGACTTGAAACCACCTCAACTAAATTTCCCTTATTTTTTCACTCTAATTTGACATTCAAACTTTAAATGGCATTCCATCTAGTTGTAAAGTTTTAAGACCCACCCATCATTTAATCACCTTCATTTTTTTTTTGGTGTGTTTTCTTGCCAACTTATCCTCTCTAAATCCATTTTATTCTACTCTATTTATTTATTTTTCGAATTTTTCTTATATTTGGTAATCTTCTCTTTCCCTTTCCTTACTAGAAAAACATATTAGTTGAAACATATTTTAATAGTAATAATGATGACAATGATTCTATGCAATTTCTTATATTTTAAATAATTTCTAGGTGTTATCGCATTGATCTTTTCTTCCCCAACCGGCTATTCTTGTTTGTAAGGCTCCCTCAATTGTATAGTAACGGATAACCTCTCCTTAATTCTCCCTCCCCTAATTAATACGTATCACCCCGTTAATTACTAATAATTGATTTCACGAAGCCCCCGTAATCTCGTTTTTAACTTCCTCTAACTAGGGTAAAAATGTTTTTAATGTAGCTCAACTGGTTACCTCCCGCATCACGAAGCAGGAAGTTGTGGGTTTGATCTTCTATGGCCTAATTTTGGTATACCCTAAAGGTAGTGGATTCACTCGTAGAGATTTAACGTTGGATATCTCGCGATTTCTCCCAAGTAAATTAAAAAAAAAAAAATACAGTTTAGTCTTCATAATACATGGGCACACAACAAAGATCCTCACTGATTGAGAGAGAGAGAATCAAGGAAATGGCCAAGTTCTCTTCTGCATCCTTCTTCCTCCTTGTTCTCCTTGCATCCTTCTTCCTCCTTGTTCTCCTAATCTCTTTCTCAGGTCTCTCCTTTTGCCTTTCCAATTCATGATTTCATGCTGCATCATCATCTCTTTAACTTCTTCTTTGTTTTTTTTTTTAACTTACAATATCCTCATTTTTTGGTTACATAAAGCGGGAGCCATCTCATCTCAAATTGAGATTGTTCAATGGAGACGATCATCACTTTCAATCGAAGTTTATGTGATTAGGTAGAACATTTTAGATTGCTCAAATGCATGAACATTGATTAAATGATAGTTATTATCTTCTAGTATTAATTGTCAAATTTCTCCACAAAAAAAGATTATTAAATTATTTTCTTGATTGGATCTTCGCTTTCCACGTTAAGAAATATTACCAACAATAGCATATATATGTGTAAATGGAAACTGTAATTCAAAAACTCAACTAGATTTTCTATTGAGATGTGTCAATTTAAAGATTTTAACAAGTTCTGAACGATTAAAAAAAGTTAACTCATGAAGGTTGATTTAGCATGTGCATGATTGGATTTGAGAATGGACTAGTGACTCGGTTGATGGGATTTGAGTGGACTTAATAAATGAGACTAATAGGGATGTAAAGGGACTTAATGGATTTTAGGGATGTTAAAACTGGTCTGGGTCGGATGGGTTAAGGGCTAGGTCTTACATCGTCAAAGGCCAAAGGGTAGTGAATGTGTGAATGGGTTGTAAGGTGTACCGTCAAAGGTGGAAATGAATGATAACCCACCCACAGGAGAGAAGATAGGAAGGGAAAAACCCAATTTCTCAATTTGTTTATTACATCCTTTAATTGGGGTTTTTATAAGAAAATCTAAAACTAAAAATGAAAATAAAATAAAAACGAAAATACTAGATTAAAAAAGAAAATAAACGTAATACTCCTAAATATTATACTTCTAATTTTATAGATAAAGAAATAAAAATAGAAATTTCTATAACTCTTTGATCTTGATCAAGTTTCTCGATTTGGTCTGATTTTCCAATTCCAGTCGACTTGATCTCGGGTTTACTGATTCTCGTGCTACATCAGTCTTGGGTTCAAATTATCCTCAATACAAAATGTTCACTCCCTATAATGTTACCGGTGTATTGATAGGGACGTTTGCACATAATCTAATAGAAGGTAAAATAATTTTTCATAATTACTGATGTAGAGCTTATTTTTTCTTAAACTGTTGAGATCGAAATTGTTAATGCAGCAAGATGTTCATAAGTGAACAGTGCAGGCCGGGTTTATGCAATTTAAGTTCCTATCATGTAATATTATTTTGCTAAAATAAAACAATGCAATAAATAAATGTATTGCAGCTTTAAAGTGAATAAAAGAGATTCGATCTTTTATGAACTTATGTACTTGTCGTTATAATTAATTTAATCAATTTTCTTTTATTTTTTTATATCTTTTGAAATTAATAGCATTTAGTTGACATTGAAAATGACAAAAAAAAAAAAAAGAGGTCATCTTTTTTTAAAAAATACAGAGAAAGAAAGCAGTCAGACGTCAATTAGAACACATTTGTTTACAACATGTTTTTGGAAAAGCGAAAAAAAAAAATTATGTTTCTTTGCACATAATTTTTTTTAAGAAATGTAGATTCTTGAAATTTGGTTTTCATGGAAAAATAATGAAGCTTTTTTTTTTTTTAGTTATAAATGCTCTCCATCCTATACCTCGATCTTATTTTAAATTTTGTTTGAAATCATTTCTTTTTTCTTTTTTTATCTTTTTGGTCAATATTTCAGTTTTTTTTTTTATTATCTCGATTGAATTCGTAATTGGAAATTTTTTATGAAATGTTTTAAATTTAATGAAAATTTTAAAATATGACCTATATGATATGAATAAAAAAATTAAAATTTGTATGAAATTTCAGCTAAAAGCTGAAAATATTTGCCAACATAAAGTCTTGAATTCACTCATTTATTAAGAGGCAGAGGTTAGTTCAACTTATTTGAAAATGGCATTCTATTCTCATATCGAATCTTATTTTTTAGTTTTGAGTTAATAATCTTCATTGGTAAATCCTCACTCCTGTTTTATTGCATTAATAATATTATTATTATCCTAAAACGATAATATAAACAACAGGGACATTTTTAGATAAGTTTGCCTTTATTTTTTTAGCCTTTTTTTTCACGAATTTAAATCACGAGGTAAAATTTAATATAAATGATACAGTTATTCTAACCCTCATTTTTCTAGTATCCAAGGTAACAATTAATGTTGTATATTTTAAGATGAAATTTAATTTATTAATTTGATAAATGTTAAATTAGGATATACATATGTGATATGGAATTTGGTCAGGGCATCTTTCATATTTTATGAAAGCGAACAAAAAGTCCAAGAAATAATGTGAAGCCAGTTGTCAGCAATTGGACATCGTTATCCAAATTCTAATTCCAAAAAGCTGCTTGCACACAAGACTGAAAAAGTATGGTGGGTCCCACATGTTGGGCCATTTGATGAAAAATTCTAAAAAAAATCCCCTTTAAATTTAGATCAAATTGATATTTATTTAAATACAGCTGGAAATCCATTATTTATAGGTCAAAATAATTGAATCTAACCCATGTAACGTAATTTAATTGGTTACCTCCTGTCTCAGGAAATAGGAGGTTACTAAAGTCGGTCTTGAGATTTCAGGGGGCATAGGCAAACTTTTAAGATGGGCCTTTTATATACTTACAAAAATAAAATCATATATTTTTTTTTTTACAAAGTGTGAAACATCTAAATAAAATATCATAATCAAATTTATAACAAAGTATTATTTAAAATTTATTTTTTTATGATTTTGAAATGCAAAATTACAGATTAAATTAGTATATTCAAGTTTTTGTAATATTTATTTTTCAATACATAAGATAGTTAATCCATTTAATCTTTCTTATGACATTTTAGACCGAAGATAAGATTTATCAGTTTTAACATTGAAAAACTGATTTTTACGGAGGAAACTGTAACTGGTATAATCAACATTATTCTATAAGTAATTTATGCATTTGGAAAACAAAAATTCATTCTTTTTATATAATTTAGCAATTCAATTGTTTCTTTTACTTATATTGGTACTATATCTTTTATCATATTCGAGTGCGACACTAATGCAAATTCTCATTTGAAACGAAGATATTATTATTATTATAATTTCTTTAATTTTCTAGATTTTTAAAAATTAAAATTTATCTTAATTATAATGATTTATACTTGTATATTACATCTAATAAAATCTACATTGATCAAATGAATAAAGCCCTGTTTTTTCATCTCTTTAAATTTTAAAAACTTTAAATTATTTTTAATTCAAAATTATCAACTCAATATAGGTTTCTTTTTCGCTCTATTTAGATGATACATATATTTTAAAAGATTCTTTATTAATTAAAATTATTGTTATTATTAATATTAAACTCAATAAAATGAGAATTATACTCCCTCTGTCCGAAATTAGTTGTTCCATATGAATTTTGAAATTGTCCTAAAATAGTTGTCTCATTTATATTCGAGTAGTATAAAATGTGTTAAAAATGGATGAGATCATATAGAGTGCTAGCCTTATATAGTGGGTTTCTTAAAAAATAAAAATATTTTAAATGAGACCACTAAAATAGGACGGAGGGAGTAATAATTATTATTATGATTGTTACTATCATTTTAATTTTTTAAGAAACCCACGTTTTAAATTGAGTAGAAAAATTATCAATAAATAATTTTCTAATTTTGAGTGTTTTAAATTTGAAATAGTTAAAAATAGTCAAATGATTTCAAGTGATAGTAACTTAAAAGTCGATGTTATTAGTACTATTTTAATTTTTTAAGAAATTCACATTTTAAATTGAGATTAAACTCAATAAAAATAATTATCATTATTGTATGTCGTCGGAATTTGAACCGGGTCTCCTCTTTGAAAGACAAGCGTTCCAACCGCACTAGTCAACAATGAATTCATTCTTTTATTTACATTATTAACTATTTAACATATAATAAAGAAGTTTATCGACTTCAGGCCCTATTTATTTGGGGGCTTAGGCGGCGGCTTACTTCACCTATAACGAGAGCCGGCCCTAGAGATTAGAGGTTCAAGCTCTCAGTGACCTAACCTTGGTGTACCGTAGGGTAGTGGCCTCACCCATGGAGGTTTTACGCTGGATATCTATTAGTTTTCCACACGTAAATTCAAAAAAAAAAAACAAAAAAAAAATTATTTCAATACACAAATATTGCATCCAATGAAACAAACTTTATTTAATACACATGATTCTCTCATCATGTAATTAGCATACTCAACATGGCATGATCCTATTCTCCATGTGTTCTCCTTTTATGCATAAAGCTTAGAAGGTAGGCGAGGTGTGAACTGAACTTCCAATGGGGTTCTTTTCGGTAAGGTTAGGGCTAAGCCCTCGCTCATGTCCACAGGCACACCTGATGAGCTCACTACATCGAAGCCATGGAGAAGGCGAGCAAGGGCTAGGTTCATCACCTGGGCTGCAAAAGAGATCCCGGGGCATGACCGTCGGCCCGACCCAAAGGGAATGTACTCAAAATCCTGACCCCGGTAATCTACGCCAGCATGACTGGTTAGAAATCTCTCGGGCCGGAACTCCAGAGGGTCTGACCACATGGTTGGGTCTCGTTGTATCTTCCAAATGTTGGTCCTGATCCATGTCCCTGATTGGACATGGTAGCCATTGATGTAACAGTCTTCTGTGGCCTGGTGGGGAAATGCAAGTGGGGCAGCTGGGTAGAGTCTCATTGTTTCTTTGATGATGGCTTGTAGGTAGACCAGGTTCTTGATATCTGATTCCTCTACATTTCTGTCCTTGCCAATCTGCATATCCAACTCATCTTGGGCTTTCTTCAACACACTTGGATTGTTCAGAAGTAAGGAGAGAGCCCACGTTAGGGTTACCTCAGTAGTCTCAGTCCCACCCAGGATGAGAGCCTACAAAATAAAATTCAAAGCAATCAGGAGCTATTGCTAATTTTCTCCACCAATCGTTACTGTATAAGAAATTATATTTGAGTTTATTCACGTTATCTGACAAATGCCGTAAAATCTGACCTTGCATTAAGTCGTGGAATCCAAATATTGACTTAAATGAATAAAATTTGTCTCGTGGGCCACAAAATCCCTGTGTCTTATTAAAACCTCTATTTTATTCATTCATTAAATTATCTTCATCCCATGTTTGTTCCCTCTCTCTTCGAATAGAAAACATTTTTTTTGAAAGAAAGAGAAAAAAGTCTCATTTTTTATATTTTTGACAAACAACCCTTATTTTAAAGAAAAAGAGAGAAACAATAATGGTGAATTACGTGAACATAGGCCAAGTTATATTTAAATTTAAAAAATAAAATAACGTGTAAAAAGATTTGATTTGATTATTTAAATTCTACACTCTTCAGAGAAACTTACTCCAGCCGAGAATCTTACTCCAGCCTATTCTCAATTCAACCGTACCCAAATAAGAAATAAATATTATAAAAACATATCTGAGCTCAGTACAGTGGATGAAAAATAAAGACAAATTGAAGCACTTTGTTTAGCTAACTTACCAAGGAAGTAGCCTTGATGATGGTATCGTTATCATAATCAGAGATCTGGGCATTCTCCAATTTCGACAGCATCACATGGATGAAATCTCCTCTGTCCTTTACTTCACCGGAAAGTCTCTCCCGGCGGTGCTCCTCCAACCAAATTGACAAGACAGTATCCAGTTCTTTGGCAGTCTTCTTCATGGCGCTCTCGTGCCCTTGCACATCCAACCATTTGAGAAAAGGAAACGAATCCGAAGGCACCAGGATTCCAGCAAGACGAAACATCTCAACAATCACTTGCCTGAACAACCTGGCTTCCTCTTTTTCTCCGGCGACCGTCGTTCCGAAATACCTCTTCCCTGCAATCATCCTAACAACAATGTTAAACGTCAGCTCCCCAAACTTCTCATTCATTTCGACGGTAGCCGGTAGGTTCCCTTTCTCTGCCCATTGACCGTACAACTCCTTCATGCACGTGTGAATCTCTGCAGCTCGCACGTGCTTGAGCAGGTCCAGCTGGCGGTCTGAAAGTAGCTCGAGTGTGGCCATTCGGCGGACCTCGCGCCAGTAGGGCCCATAAGGGGAGACGCCAAACAAGGCGTAATCGTAGCCCAGGTGCTTTCCTGTAGCGGAAGGCGCACGGGAAGCCAGCACCTTGTCATTGGTGGTGAAGCACTCCTTGGCCACCTTCCACGAGCTTATAACGAGCATGCGTTTCAGGCCGAGCCGGAGCATGAAGGCAGGGCCGTTCTTATCGGCCATGCCCCCAAGGGTTCGAACCAGGTGGCCATTTCCCCTCATCAAATGAAGATGACCGATTATTGGCCAGGCACCGGCGGGTTCCGGTGCCTGGTTGCTCTTCTTTTTATTCTTCTCTCTTACAAAATGTTTGTACAAGAAGAAAAAGCCAACAAGCCCAGCAAGAATGGACAACGAGAGCTGCAACTCCATAGTTTAGCTGCTCTGTGAAAAGATAAAACAGTAAACCACACTTATATATATTTGTATCCGTCCGAGGACTGAGAAGTCTTACGCCATGGCCTGAATGGCAAGTTATGGAATTGAATTCTGCATCATCACTGACATCATCTTTGTCTCAATTTTCTTCTCTCATTTATCCATAAATAAGTGGTTCTGATATTTTCACTTCCTACTTTTATTTTTTAATTTATTATAAATAAATAATATTATTATTCTCAATATTTTTTATAATAAGAGACACTATTATAACTTTTTATCACCTCAGTCATAATAAATGAATAAAAGTACTAGAACAATAGCTTTTATTATCAATTCTTTAAAATAAAAGATAAATAGAAAAACTATAATTTTAATATAAATACTTTTGTCCAAATCAATTTCCATGTTTTATACATGGCCAGCCGACTTAAAAAACTTAAAAACTTCTATTAAGTAAATACTGGTTTCAATAATTTTATAATTTAACATCATAAAAGTAAAAGATAATATATAGTTGATTTAATCAACTCAATAAGATCAACTTGACTCAAATAAAAGATGGCTGGCCATACAGAAAACCCCAAAATCTGCCAGCAAACACTGCATTTCAAATTCGTAGTGAAAATTATGTTTTTGCCCTTCCGTATGGAATCGACTGAACGAACACGTAGTTCATTTTCGCTTCGATTGATCGATCTAAGGCGTATACAATCGTGTGATTGAACAGACAGTTCATTTTTGAATCGTTCGATTGATCCTAACGGCGGATTCAATCGATCGGATGGATCCCATGGGATCGTGTGATCGATTTTAACTGAGAGATCAACATTTTGACAGTCGACCTCTCGTTTGAAAATCGATCGCACGATCTCTACATTCAATCGATAGATTGTATAGCAGTGTAAGATTGATTGCAGGATCACAGAGGATCTTGCGATCGATCTTACCTGCGAAATTTAGAATAAATTGGAATCGCACCCTTTTCCCCTTTCCATTTTCGTTCCCATCTTGCACTTTTCCAAACCTACTCCCTCAAAATCCCCCATTTCGAAATCTTCTCCCTCAAACCCCCCATTTAGAAATCTTCTCCCTCAAAGCCCTTTCTACACCCCTCTCACTCAAACCCCTCTCTCTCAAATTCCTTTCCAAACTATTTTCCCTCAAACCCCAAACCCCCTTTCCAAAACGAACCACTCCACTCTTTGAAGATACTCTCTCAATCTCCTATACTGATTCGAATGTATCTCTCTGAAGTTACTCTCTCAATCTCCTAACCCGAATCAAAGGTAACTCTTTCTCAAACCCAAGACTCTCAAAATTTCTTTGAAATTAGTACTATGGATTGTCAGGGAGTTTTATCCATATTTCTGATCAATTTTTCCATTTAGCCTTCCTTCCATCTTAGCCAATTTCTAATCAAGCATAACTTCCATCTCAGCAAATTTCACATCAATTTTTTTGATTCAGTTTTTCAATACTATCAAGAATTAGCATAGTACTGAATCCATTATCAATACTCGGAGGAGTCAGTTCCTGAGGTGCCTCATCCCCAACTTCAGGTGCATCACCCTCCCCTTCAGGTGCGTCAACCTCACAAGTATGTTCTACTTTGGGAAGTCAACGTGCATTGTTGAGTTTCAATCCCATCTTGCCCAAAGTAGACGCATCCAATGTATCGGTCTTCTTCAAAGTTATTTTGTCTTCAAGGGGAAGGGTGATTCCTCTTTGTCGAAACAAGTAAGACATAAATAGACCGTATGAAAGGCTACACTTTCTCGTCTTACGGCAAGCTACCATGTGTTTTATGATGATAATGGAAATGTCAATTTGTTTGCCATTCAAAATGCACCAAATGAGGAAATTATCAAAATAAGTCACCTGGTTACTATGCCCTTTTCGTGGTAAAATATTATTCGTAATAATGTAATATATAATTCGGGCTTCAAGAGTTAGCTCCATCAACGCGGGCTTATCTGCCTTGACAATATCACTTTGCCCACACATTTGGGTCATGGCTTCCAAGGGAACGAATCCAACAACATCGGTATTGTTTCATACTTCAAAATAGTGACATTGGGAAACTTAAACATTATGTCCAGTGCCGAAGTTGAAATCTCAATTTCGGTCCCTCTAACATTGGATTTTGTGGAATGTCTGGCCCTATCTTCGGACATGTTCACATAAAATTCATTCACTAATTTAGGATAAAAATCATCTTTTATTGCAAAGAATTCGCTCCAAACAAGTCTCTCAATATACTCATGAATTTTTATTCCAAAGGGTGGAAAAAAGCTAAGGTCAATGATTTTACCAAAAATGTAGGGCCGAGAGTACAAATCCTCTTTGTACAATGTTGCCGCTTCCAAAGAAGTGAAATCATTAGAGTCAAACGTCTCCGTCTCCGTCGGTGTCTCCACCACTCTCGATCTCTTCCCTCTCGATGTAGTTGTCACCCTCAACTTCTTCCCTCTCGGTGCAGACCCTTGGAATGCCAAGTGAAAGCAAAGGGGTGTAAAGGAGAATCAGTTTGGAGGAGAAGGAAGGGTAGAGAGAAGGGTTTGAAATCGATTTGTAAGATTAAAGGTGGAAGAGGGGAGAGGGCAAGATCGAAAGAATGTGACAATCGTGTGGTTGATTTGGAGAAGAGGAAAGGGTAGATCGAACGATTTGGAGAAGAGACGAGAAAGGGTTTTAGGGTTTTTGATCTTTCAATAGCACAAATGAACGAAATGGGAGAAAATTTCGTTCGTTCGATTATATATAAGTGTAAAATCGATCGCACGATCACAGAAATCGTGTGATCGATCTTACACTTATATACAATCGTTCGATTGAATACAGAGGATCATGTGATCGATCTTTAAACGAGAGGTCGATCATGCGATCGATCTTACACTGTGTGATCGATCTTCAAACAAGAGGTCGACTGTCAAAATGCCGACCTCTCAGTTAAAATTGATCGCACGATCCCATGGGATCATCTGATCGATTGAATCCGCTGTTAGGATCAATCGGAGGATTCGAAAATGAACTGACTGTTCAATCGCACGATTGTATACACCTTAGATCGATCGATCGAAGCGAAAATGAACTGCCTGTTCGTTCGGTCGATTCCACTAGGAAGGGCAAAAATGTAATTTTCACTACGAATTTGAAATGCGGTGCCTGCTGGCATATTTTGGGGGTGTCTGTATGGCCAGCTTAAAAGATATATGTCCCCATCTTCTACATTTTTTTTTTTTTGGTGAATGTGCCATCGCCAAAGAATGGTGCACATATGGTCAATATTGGCCGCAACTCCTGCAGTGATTGACAACGGGTGAGGTTGGACGGACCGGACCGGACCGCGAGGACCGTATCAATTAAGAGTTTAAATCTTGGTATCAACCGATATCTCAGTTGAGAAGTTTCTCTCTCCTATTTTTTTTTAAACTATTATTTTTACTGATCGATATATAACCGATATATATCAGATATCGGCCGATAAAGATAATCTCGACCGATATGATACGTATCGACCGCGAATATTATCCCTGATATCAAGCATATTTTTTTTTTAATGACAAAGGTGTCTACTCTCATTAGGGTACTAAATTGTCTCAATGAAATAGAGTTAAATAAGATTTAATCAGATTCAATTGTAGTTAAATATGTGTTATACATATATTTAAAAAGATAAAATAACAAATATTATATTTTTTGAAAAATAAATAATAACTTTTGTTATTTTATTTTATTTGAAATAAATAAATATCTAAACCCATCTCAAGACATCTTCTCCCCAAAACCCACTTCTCCCAACTAAACCATCATGGTCCCAGCACCATGTGGTGAGCCTAAGCCCCCATCCCAAACTAAACTATCATGGTCCCACCACTAAACTATCATGGTCCCACCACCTGGTGAGTCTAAGGCCATTTTTCACAAGAGCTTTCAATGTCTATGAGAGGCGAAGAGTCTTATCAAACTCTAGTTTCTTTTTTTCAATTTTTTTTTTAATCTAAGTGAAATAAGTCACTTGAGTTATCAATGTCAATAAAAGGCGAGGAGTCTCATCAAACTCTAGTTTCTTTTTACGCTGGTTATCCTACGATTTTCCACATGTAAATTAAAAAAAAAAAAAACTCTAGTTTCTTTTTTCATTTGTTTTTTCTTTTAAAATCTAAGTTAAATGAGTCACTTGCTATCTCAGATATTTTATTTTATAATTTGAAGATGGTTTTTTAAGAGTTGATTCGCTGTTTTCTACGGTTTTATTCATGCAAAGGTTTTTTAGAAAACCGTTGTGGTTAAACTGCGGGCTGGTCTGTATTTTAAAACATTACCATAGAGTGAAATGAGAATTAAACTTTGAATTCCCGCTTCCTAAGACAAGTTATTACCATCACTTTATTTATGGATTTTTTTTCCATAAAGTCAACTACGTGAAAGAAAAAAAAAATTTGTGTTTGAGTTTAGTTCGAATCCTCCCACCTATAGTGAAATGTAGTATTTGAATATGACACAAAATTTAATATTTTTGATATTTGTATTAAAATTAAGAATTTATTTCTATCCCACCCATTTACATGTTTTTTTCCATACCGTTTCTTCGCTTTCTTGACCAAGAAAAGAGAATAGCCTCATTTTCTAGAGAGCATGTTTATGCATATTGTACAAAATTTAAATTTATAATTACTCGCAAGTGCACGAATCGAATTGGAGTATAGAGATATGCAACTGGAAGGTCGAACCCAAAGAGACTTAATTTAGAATGAACAGGAAAACAAATTAAAAAGCCTAATATTTTAACCTTAACCTAGTTAACAATTTTTCAGAAGAATGTTTGAATTGAAATTGTAAAATTAATTAAAACAACTAAAAACAGAGATTAAATCAAGTGAGAGAAATTACTAATGCATCGGATTCCACCACCATTAAATCCATAATCTTCTAATTATTTATTTATTAATTCCCAATTTTAAGAGATTTAAACATTTAAGTTCATTAATATGGTTTTCAAAAATTGATTTTCCTTCGCTTAAAAGTGTAAATTCTAAGCATTCAATGTATCATATTTTAACTCAAAAGACAATGGATCAAAGGGATTAATCTAAGCATCCAATGTATTTAAATTAAAATAAAAGAAAACAATGAATCAAAGAGTTTTACTTTTAAATTAATTTAAACGCCAAACAATGATGAATCAAATATTAATATTAACTACCACAAATACATGATATTAGTAGTGAAAATAATTAACATCTAATTAATCTAATGAAGCACAAATCATAAATAGTTGAACTAACATATTTAGAAATTAAATAAATAAATAAAAGAACATTTTTTTATTAATAGCATTTCATCATAAATAATTGAACTAACATATTTAGAAATTAAATAAATAAATAAAATAACATTTTTTCATTAATAGCATTTCATCCTTAACCTTATTATAAGAAATTAGCTAGAATTTATGAAAGACCCTCTCCTCTCTGTTGTGCGGCCGTCCCCCGTATGCGATTCTGTCTTACCTAATTTATAGATGAAGTTAACCGTGTGGGCCCTTTCCTTTCTCATCTTCCTCCTTCAAAATTCCACCTTCCCAACCTTTCTACGTTTCCTCTTATTTTATTTTTTGTTTTCTTTCTTTTCTCTGACGGTGCATGTGAATGGGCAGCGCACCTTCCTTTCTTATTTCTCTGATTTCTATTTTCCATTTTGTTCCTCTACTAGATTGCCAACGACACTTGCTGTCCCTGTTGATTCTCGCCTATTTCTTTTCTTTTCTACTCTTGTTCTAAATTCTGTCACAGCAACCCACCAAATTCTGTCACAGCAACCCACCGTCTTCTTCTGATCTTCTATTTACATTCTTTCTAATTCTATTCTTTATGTTCGGCCAAGCACCTTTCTTTCTACTCCTTGCTTCACTTTCTATTCTCTACTTTTCTTTTCATTCGGACGCTGCTGTACACGAACTGGTTGCACCTTTGAAATTGTAAAAGGCAGTTTATCCCAATTTCACCATCTACCTTGCTCTCCATGGTGTTGAGTGTAATCTCTTTGAGTAGGACACCTCCAGAAGTAACAAACTCGTCCTTAAATTGACCCTTACCAGTCACCTTGTATGAGTATTGCTTCAGTAGCAAAGCAACAATGTTTAAGGAGTTATTTGAAACAGAAGCCCAAACAATATCTTCATCTAAATCCTCACGCCCCTACAGATATTTCCAGAGCCTTTTCACCGAGCCATCCTATCGTCCATCATCTCAAGCATATATTGGAGTTGAGAAAACAATTCAACCTAAAAACATACAAAACACATCAATTAAATAAAATATAATACTAACAATATATAATATATCACAATAATAATACAAAATAAACAAAATTAAAAAACTAACTAATCCAGGGTAAAATTATCATTTTTCAGTGCTTATCAATGCACTTGTGAAATTTATGAGTTTTCTATTCTCAAAGATTTTAAATTCATAGTTATTAATTTTTAGAAAATAAAATTTATCAGTTCTGAAAATTTCTATATTTGATGCAACATATGTAAATTTATAATTTTTATTTATAAATAAAATTTGTCAAATAGAATAAGATGTCAATTTTTCAAAATCAAATTTGAGAATATGAAAATATCACTTTTGAAAATTCTAAATGTTATTTGCAACAAATGTAAATTTCTAAATGTTCCTGCTGGGACATGGTAGCCATTGATACAACAATCTTCTGTGGCCTGGTGGGGCAATGAAAGTGGCCGGCTGGATATATTCTCATTGTTTCTTTGACGATGGCTTGGAGGTAGACCAAGTTGCAGATATCTGATTCTTCCACATTTCTGTCCTTCCCTACATGGGCATCTAACTCATCTTGGGCTTTCGTCAATACATTTGGATTGTTCACCAGTAAGCAGAGGGCCCATGTTAATGTGACCTCGGTAGTATCGGTCGCACCTAGGATGAGAGCCTATAAACTAGAGAATTTAAACCATTTACAAACTTGTGTTCTACTCTAGATATATATTCATGTAAACTAGAGGTCGACGGCGATTGGACTGTATCAGGTTATTCTAACATTTGATTTACAAGTTTTAATATTAATTTATTAAATAAAATATTTGTGAGGAAGGAGAGGTAAGTAGCGTCCTTGTTTACCTCTTGTATTTAATTACCAAACGGATTTCCTTCCCCTTCCCGTAGAAACTAAGTTTATATTCAATATAAGACTGAAAAACAAAATGGTGAAAATAAAAAATGATTGCAACGATGTAGCAACTGAAAAAATGGACTATATTACGGTATCGGTGATACATCATATTGTTGGTAACAGCGCACAAGTCCCATATTAGTTGTGAAGGGAGAGATTTAAGAACTTAGACTTGGTCACTTCATCTAATGAGTTGGTTAGCCTTTTGGGTTGGATACACAGTCCTAACAACTGACATCAGAGCCATATCCCCAAGCCAATGCATGTAGACTCAGGAGATCTAGCCAGACAGAATGGCCGGTGATGTTCTATCTGCCAGAGAGCCTCGTTCGAGGGAGAAAATTATTGGGGCAACGAACAAGTACTACATTAGTTATGAAATGAGAGATTTAGAGATTTATAAAAGATTTGGGTCACTCCACCTAATGGAATAGCCTTTTGGGCTGGATACCTAGTCCTAACATGCATTAGATGGACATCCTATACACCATTTTTTATTTTTAACATGGATATCCTCACCCCAGGAGGTGAGACTATTTCCACGAGAATGTGTAAACCTCCTAATCTACACATACTCATAATGATTAAGTCAATGTGGAGTAATTTCATGAAGAATGTGTTGGGGGAAAAATATGCAAATCACACAATCAAGAAATCAATCACACAAAAGAACATCGGTTTTACGTGGTTCGGCAAGATTGCCTACGTCCACGGGGCGTGCTAAATTCACTATGAGGAATAATCGGTCAGGTTACAAGGATTACATCAATCATACCCACCCTTCTCTCACAGTCTCTCTGTCTCCTCTCTGTTTCTCTCTTAGAGAAACTGCACAGCCTACTAGGCTTGGGCCCATCAAACAACTCAAGCCCAAAAGGGCTTTGAGCTATTAAACCCAAAAAACTTCACCTTGGCGAAAAAGTCCAACACAACGAAGATTGTTGCCCCGAGTTTGTGAAACCTCCACCTGTTGTGTAACACCACATGTTCTGCATCTTTTGTAAGACACCCTATCCCCATGCCCTGGAACGATCCACTAGTCTTCAGTAAAACTGATTAGCCCAAATCGGGCTCCACCTCGACCATAACCGCTGAGGTTTCTGCCACTGTCTTTGACCCACTCCTACTCCTTCAAAGAGAGATAATTCAAAGAGCCGAAAACAAATCCGCAATGCAAGTCTGGTTGCTCTACCTTGTTTTTATTTTTCTCTGATCCGAGAACAAAGCCAAACACAATGAACCATGTGTTTTTAGGTCTTTCTGTTCTCCAATTTTCTTTCTCTGTGTTCTTCCAAATCCACACAGTTCACTACGTAGATCTCTTCGCTACGAACACATAAGCGAAGACGGATCTTAATTCCGAGTCCCGATGACTTCAGAAATTGCAAAACAATTCTAACCGTTGATTTTTCTCTGCTGAAGGAGTACCTGAATCCGTAGTCCTACGGGATCACCCGAAACTGTAAACCTGCGGATCACCAACCACACAGTACAGTAGTCCTGCGGACTGCCCCAATCTGTAGTCCCTCCGGTGGGAAAACGGTGGTTCTGGCAGATTATTATTTCACCGCATGCCAGGCTCTCTCTGGTGATTGCTGCCACCTACACTTTGGTTGGGGACGTACCAAGCAAGTAGCCTTGACGATGGTATAGTGATCATAATATGAGAGCTGGGGATTCTCCATCAACGACATCATCACATGGATGAAGTCCTCTCTGTTCTCTCCATCACCAGAAAGTCTCGCTCTCCGGTGCTCCTCCAACCAGACTGAGAACAGAGTGTCCAATTCCTTGGCAGTCTTCGTCATGGCACTCTCTTGCCCCTGCAAATCCAACCATTTCAGAAAAGGAAACGCATCAGAAGCAACAAACACCCCAAAAAGACGAAACCACTCAACAATCACTTGTCTGAACCGCCTCGCCTCATCTTCGTCTCCGGTGACGTTCGTGCCAAAATACCTCTTCCCTGCAATCATCCTGACAACAATGTTAAAAATTATCCCCCCAAATCGCTCCTTCATTTCGACGGCAACTGGTTGCTCTCTGTTGTTTAGCCACAGGTAGTGCAGCTCTTTCATGCATGTGTGAATCTCAGCAGCTCGGATATGCTTAAGAAGTTGGAGCTGATGGCTGGAAAGTAGATCGAGTGTGGCTATTTTGCTAATCTCGCGCCAATAGGAGCCATACGGGGAGAGGCCGAACGGCATAGTCGTAGCCTAGTCCTAACAAAAGATTGGTCGTAACATTCTTTGTCTCTAAAAACAAATGTGCTGACCTTGCATGATTTTTTTTGCCTTTTATACTGTGGCCTAATTGTTGGCTCTTTTCGTGGATGGATTCTTCTGTGTTGCTTGATGTATTTTGTTTACTCTTTCTCTTTGTATTTACGTTTCTGATGCCTTTACTGTCTATTAATCATTTCAAAAAAATGATAATCAAATATAATCATCAATTTATCTAAATGCAACGTCTTTTAAACAACTCACCTTCTCTAAATCCTCTAATGCATTACTGTTCACAATGTTACTAATCATCCCACATGGACAACAAAATCAAAAGTATTTTGATCATTTCAGTCATAAAAGTGGCTAAAATTTTATGTAATGACAAAAATATTCTTTTCTTTTTGTCCATAAGTTATTGTGTGATTCGTGTCACTATAAATTATATAGAATCTTAATTTACTATTTAATCAACTTCTTCATTTCTCAATTAATACTATACTACCTTTAAAGTACAAATAATCTACTCTTACATAAAACTTCACCATTTCATCATACATTTCTAACACTAGTTCCTTTCTATGCACATACTATAAAAGAATGCATTTCTTTTCTTTTCAATGTTTTTTAAATCACTTTCCTTAGCACATAACTCATAATTTTTTTTTTCCAAGTTAACAATAATCATCATATGTAAGTAGTTATTTTTCTCACTAAAATTTTCATGAATTGTTTCAAAAAGAAATATTTAGGTTGAGTCATTCAGGTCGGTTCGGGTTGGGTTCATTACTTTTATATAGATTGAGTTGGATTTATTAAAACTTAACCTGATCCGTCCGAATTTCAGCCCTAAGAGGTCCTAGTCAACCACCCAAAAAACAATCTCATGGAGATTAAAAAGTGGAAAAATGATTAAAGTATTAAATTTATGAGTCAAAGAATACTTGAATATCTGAAGGAGAAAATCAAATTTCTTAGAGTCAATTTGAATTTATACCATGAAATTATGCTATAACCAATCCAAGTGCTAAATTAAATTTTTTGAGTGGTTCAAGTCTAGTCAATATGAGTCACGTCAGATTAATTTTAAAAAAACTTGACCCGATTCGATCCAAATTTAATTCAGATTTTTATCTTCAACTCAACCCGACTCTAATTTGACAATGTAAAACCCAATCAACTTCATTCTAAATACTGATGGAAATCCATTAATTATAGGTCAAAATAATTCAATCTACTCCATTTTAAAAAAAATAATATTGTGGTTGATAAATCATCTAATCATCTATTTTTTTTTTTCAATAGGACAGATCCCGTGATGAATTATGCAAGAAAAAATTACGTATATAATCAAAATTTTAGGGTTAAAATAATAGAATAATATCACCAATATCGCATCTAATGAAACAAACTTTATTTAATACACATGATAATCCACCATGTTGTTAACATACTCATCATTGCATGATCCTATTCTCCATGTGTTCTCCTTTTATGCATAAAGCTTAGTAGGGAGGCGAGGTGTGAACTGAACTTCCAATGGGGTTCCTTTCGGTATGGTTAGGGCTAAGCCCTCACTCATGTCCACAGGCCCACCTGATGAGCTCACTACATCGAAGCCATGCAGGAGGCGTGCAAGCGCTAGGTTCATCACCTGGGCCGCAAACGAGATTGCGGGGCATGACCGTCGGCCTGACCCAAAGGGAATGTACTCAAAATCCTGACCCCGGTAATCGACGCCAGCATGACTGGTTAGAAATCTCTCGGGCCGGAACTCCAGAGGGTCTGACCACATGGTTGGGTCTCGTTGTATCTTCCAAATGTTAATCATGATCCATGTTCCTGCTTGGACATGGTAGCCATTGATGTAACAGTCTTCTGTGGCCTGGTGGGGTAATGCAAGTGGGGCAGCTGGGTAGAGTCTCATTGTTTCTTTGATGATGGCTTGGAGGTACACCAGGCTCTTCATATCTGATTCCTCTACATTTCTGTCCTTGCCAATCTGCATATCCAACTCATCTTGGGCTTTCTTCAACACACTTGGATTGTTCAGAAGTAAGGAGAGAGCCCACGTTAGGGTTACCTCAGTAGTCTCAGTCCCACCCAGGATGAGAGCCTACAAAATAAAATTCAAAGCATTCAGGAGCTATTGTTAATTTGCTCCACAAATCAATACTGTATAAGAAATTATATTTGAGTTTATTCATGTTATCTGACAAATGCCGTCAAATCTGACCTTGCATTAAGTCGTGGAATCCAAATATTGACTTAAATGAATGAAATTTGTCTCGTGGGCCACAAAATCCCTCTGTCTTATTAAAATCTCTATTTTATTCATTCATTAAATTATCTTCATCCCATGTTCCTTCCCTCTCTCTTCCAATAGAAAACATTTTTTTTGGAAGAAAGAGAAAAAAGTCTCATTTTTATATTTTTGACAAACAACCCTTATTGTAAAGAAAAAGAGAGAAACAATAATGGTGAATTAGGTGAACATAGGCCAAGTTATATTTAAATTTAAAAAATAAAATAACGTGTCAAAAGATTTGATTTGATTATTTAAAGTCTACACTCTTCAGAGAAACTTACTCCAGCAGAGAATCTTACTCCAGCCTATTCTCAATTCAACCGTACCCAAATAAGAAATAAATATTATAAAAACATATCTGAGCTCAGTACAGTGGATGAAAAATGAAGACAAATTGAAGCAATTTGTTTAGCTAACTTACCAAGGAAGTAGCCTTGATGATGGTATCGTTATCATAATCAGAGATCTGGGCATTCTCCAATTTCGACAGCATCACATGGATGAAATCTCCTCTGTGCTTTGCTTCACCGGAAAGTCTCTCCCGGCGGTGCTCCTCCAACCAAATTGACAAGACAGTATCCAATTCTTTGGCAGTCTTCTTCATGGCGCTCTCGTGCCCTTGCACATCCAACCATTTGAGAAAAGGAAACGAATCCGAAGGAACCAAGATTCCAGCAAGACGAAACATCTCAACAATCACTTGCCTGAACAACCTGGCCTCCTCTTTTTCTCCGGCGATCGTCGTTCCGAAATACCTCTTCCCTGCAATCATCCTAACAACAATGTTAAACGTCAGCTCCCCAAACTTCTCATTCAGTTCGACGGTAGCCGGTCGGTTCCCGTTCTCTGCCCACTGACCGTACAACTCTTTCATGCACGTGTGAATCTCTGCAGCTCGCACGTGCTTGAGCAGGTCGAGCTGGCGGTTTGAAAGTAGCTCGAGTGTGGCTATTCTGCGGACCTCGCGCCAGTAGGGCCCATAAGGGGAGAAGCCCAACATCGCGTAGTCGTAGCCCAGGTGCTTTCCAAGAGCGGAAGCCGCGCGGGAAGCCAGTATCTTGTCATTGGTGGTGAAGCACTCCTTCGCCACCTTCCACGAGCTTATAACGAGCATGCGTTTCACGCCGAGCCGGAGCATGAAGGCAGGGCCGTTCTTATCGGCCATGCCCCCAAGGATTCGAACCAGGTGGCCATTTCCCCTCATCAAATGAAGATGACCGATTATTGGCCAGGCGCCGGCGGGTTCCGGTGCCTGGTTGCTCTTCTTTTTATTCTTCTCTCTTACAAAATGTTTGTACAAGAAGAAAAAGCCAACAAGCCCAGCAAGAATAGACAACGAGAGCTGCAACTCCATAGTTTAGCTGCTCTGTGAAAAGATAAAACAGTAAACCACACTTATATATATTTGTATCCGTCCGAGGACTGAGAAGTCTTAGGCCACGGCCTGAATGGCAAGTTATGGAATTGAATTCTGCATCATCACTGACATCATCTTTGTCTCAATTTTCTTCTCTCATTTATCCATAAATAAGTGGTTCTGATATTTTCACTTCCTACTTTTATTTTTTAATTTATTATAAATAAATAATATTATTATTCTCAATATTTTTTATAATAAGAGACACTATTATAACTTTTTATCACCTCAGTCACAATAAATGAATAAAAGTACTAGAACAATATTTTTTATCATCAATTCTTTAAAATAAAAGTTAAATAGAAAAACTATAATTTTAATATAAATACTTTTGTCCAAATCAATTTCCACGTTTAATACATGGCCAACCGACTTAAAAAACTTCTTTTAAGTAAATACTGGTTTCAATAATTTTATAATTTAACATCATAAAAGTAAAAGATAATATATAGTTGATTTTATCAACTCAATAATGTCAACTTCACTCAAATTGATTTAAAAGTATATGTCCCCATCATCTACATTTTTTTTTATTGAATGTGCCATCGCCAAAGAACGGTGCACATATGGTCAATATTTGCGGCAACTCCTGCAGATTGACAGCGGGTGAGGTTATACGGACCGGACGGCGAGGAGTTTAAATCTCCGTATCCGCCAAAATTTTAATAGAGAAATTTTTCTCTATTATTTTTTTTTAAATAATTATTTTTATTGATCGATATATGGCAGATATATATCAGATATCGGCCAATAAAGATAATCTCGATTGATACGATATGTATCGACCGAGATTATTATCCCTGATATCAAATATACTTTTTTTAATGACGAAGATGTCCACTATTGTTAGAGTACTAAACTCTCGATGAAATAGAGTTAAATAAGATTTATTCAGATTCAATCGTGGTTAAATTTGTGTTATAAATATATTTAAAAAGATAAAATAAAAAATGTTAGATTTTTAAAAAATTAAAAAATAAGTTTTTTATTTCAAAATTTTTGACCAAGTTTACATTTTAAAATTTTAAAATTACGTTTCTCGAGCATTTCACCTGTCACCTATCTCAAGACATCTTCTCCCCAATATCTACTTCCCCACACAGCCAAACTCAACCATCATGGTGAACACCATCACTTTTCTAAAATCTACTGTTCATTTAAATTACAACTAGTATTTTTTTATTTTGTGTTATTTTTATTATTAATTTTTAAATCTTACTCTAATATAATTCTAATTTTGAATTTTTATGAAAATAATTTAATAAAATAATATTGAATGCTTATGAATTTAAATGGAGTTGTCTTAATGTGATTGTTATAGTTTGTCGGATATTTGTGTGATTTTTCAAGTTTTTTTGAAATATTCATAACAATGAGGTTTCTTAAGATAATTCTCATTTTAAAGTTTATTGTGAAAAAAAATACTAAAATGATATACCAATATTTATAGAATTAAATGGAAAGCTCTTAATGTGATTAATATAGTCTTTAGAGTGTTGTGTGATTTTTCTAATATTCCAACATTTTTATGAAATTCATATTTTTTTTAAAAAAATCTATAAATTGTCAATTGCAATTCTTGCTCTCTGAGTTAAAACAAAAATTGATAATTTTTTTTTAAAAAAATAAAAAATTCAACTCACTCAACTATCGAATCGAGTCAACTCAGATATTCAACCATTGTCATATTTATATGTAACACTCTCTAACTATTTTAAGTCTAAATCTTAAGAATAGTATTAGTATTAAGTCTCAGTAAAAACCTATTTACTGCAATTCAATAATAACTAAATAAGATATATTTTGTGATTTTAATTATAAATTATTTTCAAATTATAATATATAATCATTGTACTCGTAAATAAGTGGCTAGTATTATCTTTTCATGTGATCAATTTTAACATACTTTTATTAACACTAATAATATTGCACATCATTATGTTGAAATTATATTTTGGTAGAAGTGTTAGAATTCATCATTTAATATGTATTTGTAAGTTTTTTTAAATTTATAGATTTTTTTATATTCTGTAATTTAAAACGAGTTATGTAATACCCTGCCCCGGATTAGGCGTGTTTTACCTCGTTAATCGTGTTTAACCTGTTGATCTCGAAGTTTTCAGTCAGGGCTTTGAGGAAAGCCCAAGCGAGGCCCAATCCGAGCTCGTGAGCTCAGAGATCCAGCCCGTTCAGCTGGAGGGGTATTTTGGTAATTTGCCACTTGTTGTGTAAATTTTCATAAATTGTGTGATTTGGTGATTGTCATTGATGAATAATATTCTCCTTAATAAAGGATTTGCATTTATTATTCCAAAATGATTTAATTTTAAAATGATATTTAAATATCGCTCGTCGAAACCCCGAAAGGAAGTTTTAATTATTTTAAATAATTTCGGGAAAGAGTTAAATTTTGAAAACGGCACAGGGTGTTAGATCATTTTAAGAATGCTCTAGATATTTCGTTTCATCTGAAAATGAGATTTACAAATTGATTATTTCTACATTTGTTTAATTAAGTAATTATGGGTAAAATATGGTTTTTATTTAAATAAAGGATTTTTATTGAGAAATAAAAATCTGAAATTTTTATGGTGACCTAAGTTTTGAAAACCCAACCTATCTGTACGGTTGGATTAAGTTTTTGGGTTTTTAAATTTGTGCTTTTAGTTTTAAAAATTGATTTTTATTAAACCGGGCCCTTTCTGCAATTTTGAAAATACCAGAGGGCTGATCTGCAAAACCCGATGGTTCCTGTAGCAGCATCAGCCACCACCGCGTGCAAGCGTGCTCTGCCGATCGGTCAAAATCCCGGCTGATCATCACCTCCCCGACGTGTTGTCCCATCCCCCGATTTCTGGCCAGAAATCTATAAATTCGGCCCCTTTCAACCGTTTGAATTCCCAGCCTTCTTCTCTTGCTTTCCCTCTCTGTGAAATCCAGACAGGCCGACCCTTTGCTTCTGTTTTCAGTAACAGTAAGCTAAGTGGAAGATTTTCCAAAAACCCGATTTTCAGCCCAAGATCTCGAACCAAGGTATCCATTGCATCCCTTTTGAAATTCTAACCGATTTAGAATCAAACAAAACCGAATTTGGCCTCGTTTTGATGGAGAAAAACCATTTTTAAAATCTAAGGAAAACCATGGGTTTTATGTACCCGTGAGGATTTGACCTTAAAATCGGATGGCCCTTTGAGCTTCTGAGCTCCAAGCCAATCCCTGTGGAAAGAGGACTCCCAGAGGAGTCCATCAAACCAGACCGATGTGAAAAACGAATCCGGGAAACCCTCCATCAAACCAGACAGTGGAGAAGACGACTCTCGGAAGGTCCGAGACCCAGTCTTCGGACGATCCGAAGTCAGGCCCCAAGTTCCGAGGCCAGTGACGTAGTTTAGAGTGGTTCGGAAGTTCCGAAGCCACTGTACCAGTTCCGAAGTGATGTTCCGAGGGACCCGTGTTGAAAATAATAAAATATTGTTTGATTACTGTTCTAATCTTGTTTATTGATTATTTATTGTGTTTGATTATTTGTTACGATTTATACCCCTCTGTTAATTAAAATTGTACTAACTCATTTTCCTCTTATTATTTATAGTGTAAATACTATTGTATACGCTTTCAGTCCGACACTAGTCGGGAACTGAGTGATTCACTTTCAGGCCGACACTATAGTCGGGCACTGAGTGACCTCGAGGCCTAGTCAAAATGTCAGCTCTGGTCCATATCCAGAAGACAACCGAGAAGTGACCTGAGGATCTAGACCTCACTCAATAAGTCAATCTGGTCAATGCCCAGAAGACAATATGAGTTTGGACTGAGCCCCTTATGTTTATTATAGTATTATCTCGTAGATGATATAAAAAGGCTAGAAACCAAGTAGGAGACTCATTTCCATGAACCCTGGATATTTTGTGGGAAAACGTGTGATTTTCAAATACTATGTATGTGTATGTATTTGTTATGTATATTGATTGAGCACTTGTATGTTGTTTGAAAAGAGACCGCGAAACCACACGATCACGGTGAGGGAACTTAACTTTGTAGTTAAAATGTAAACATGTTTGGTTATTGGATATGTATATCGAACAATGAGTGGTTTCAGATTTGATGAACCCACTCATATGTCTGAATGTGACGCACTATGGTAAAAGTGCTTATGATGCTGGCGTAGACTTGACGCACCATGGTAAGAGTGCTGATGATGATTGTAATATTACAATGTTGATCGTATGAGTGTGTATTACTGCTTCCACGTGCCTGGACTATTGAATCAATATCACCCATATGAGAGATGGTTTATGTCTACTGGACCACGGGTGGACTGTGGGGCGTCAGTTGCTGACTTGAGGGTGTCAGTACCGACTAAGTTTAAGAGCCGGAGATATACTTGTAAGGATGTATTTTGACCGCGTCGGGACTTAATACTATTGTTGTCAATATGGTGCCAAGAGGTTACGGTGGATGACAGCAGTAATGGAAAGATGATGAAATGACGAAAATGATGATGAGACTTTACTTGATATTGTGACTCTATTATCAAGCATGAGATGTTATATTACAACTGTTGATTATATACTCACCTGTTGTTTACTTAACTGCACTGTTATATTTCTTTCACTAGGCTAGTTAGCTCACCCCACTCACCTTTCAGGAGATGAACCTGAGGAGGAGGACCCTCCGTTTGAAGCTTAGAGTGGATAAGCTGCGGCGTTGCTTTGGGACTCCCACTGAGGGGAATACCCTTGTATTTGTGTTTTCTGGTTTTGGAACCATATTCCTTGTAAAGTACCGAGTGTGGTACTTGGCGTGTGTTAATGTGTTGAACTAGGACTGCTGCGTTTCTGTAGCTACTCTGATGTAATTTTGTAAATGATGAATCAATGGTTGGATTCTATATGTTAATGTTTTGAATAATGATTCAATGTTTGGAATTATGTATTGATGTTTGTATTGTCTATGTCTATTTTTATGAGGGAAGCATATGATACATGTTTGAGTTCACTTAACGGGGTATTGAGTAACCGCTGGGCCTAACTGTTGATCCGGCTCAGTAAGAGTGCTTGTGGTTCAGTTTATCTTCAAAAAAAAAAATCAGTCGCGTCCCGGGCCCACCGGTCGGGTCGGAGCGTGACAAGTTAAATATCAATATAGGTAAATAGGTTTGCATTCAATAAATAAGTCATTCCATTTAATTAAGTAAATAAATAAATTCAAATAACTTTATTCATTTACTTTTAAAGAGGTGGATTTAAAATCTTAATCTATTTAACAAAGAGAGAGTCCAACAATCTGACAAATTTTAAAATATTATTTTATTCTTTTAAGACAATAATTTGAATAGAGTTTGAAATGTATTAATGTGATTTTGTTGAATAAGAGATATATAATATAATATAATAAACTAGAGTCAGTCAATTAAATCACCTTCGTCTATATTAATATTAATTTGATAACATTGACCCAAACGTGAATATAAGACAACTCATGGATCTGGCAATGGATTCGGTCGGCTCTTATTTGAATTTGGATCAAAAAATTATTTCGAATTCAGGTAACAAAATTTTAAATTCATACTCATTTAAATTGTTCAGGTTCAGGTTGACTTAAATTTTGTGAGTCTAGTTCAAAGTGGACTTGGAAATAGGTCAGTTGGGTTGGATCAGTTTTGGATTTGGGTTAATGACTGTTAATCCATAATTTACTTATTTATTAAATGTGTTTGTCGGTTCAGATCTATTTTAGATTCGAGTAAAAAAACTTTAAACCTAAATCCCATTTAAAATGCATGAATTCGATTCAGATAATCGCATAGGGTCAAAATTTGACCTCATGGGAGAGAAGTGTGTTTGACATTTTTAAATGATCATAGGTTCATCTTATGTTAACACTATAAATTTTCTTTTGATTGAGTAGAGTTTTATCATCATTTAATAAAAAGTTTTAAATTTCTTTAAAGAGTGCTGCTTCCATACATCTTGATTTACGCTTTTTTAACTTCGTTAAACATTTTTTTTTTTTTTGAACGAATGGATAAGATTCATTCAAAATTGGGGAAAACCCCAAAAAACATAAAAAATGAGCTCAAATCATAAGCCGAGGGAAAATAAGGAAAGTCCACAGCCAAGGCAAGCAAGGACCCCAAAGGGGGTTCAGAGAGAGACTATAAATCAGCAAAGACTCCTTTACCAAAAATAGCTTTGTTAAACATTTGTTTAAATAGAGAGCCAATTAAATAGTTCTTAGAAATTTAATCAGTGAAATACACATTAATATGATACTTTTATCATCTATCAACAAGGGGCAGACCATGAAAAACTAATAGAATTATTAACGTCAAATTTTCTAAGACCATTAAGCCTTGAATTTTAATCACTTCTATAAGTGTAGTGCTCCACACATTTTACTCGATCACAGGGACAAATCTATTTCTAATAAGTATAACATCATAGTAATTTTATTTTTATTTTTATTCGTAGAGAGAATATAAGATTATGACTGTATTTTATAATTATTTAAAAATGTTTAGAGATGCCAATCTTTATAATTAAGGAAAAAGGTAAAAATGTCCTAACTTTGGTGTGCCCTAGAGGTAGTGAGTTCAACCGTGGGAATGTTACGCTGGGTATCCCGCGGTTTCTCACACGTAAATTAAAAAAAAAAAAAAGAAGAAGTAAAAAAATGTCTTGACAAATTTTCCATTAACTAAAGGGTAAAATAATCTTTCAAAGTTCAAACCAAATTCAACTTGGTTGGATTTGGTAGGATTCTACTGATTAAGGGATTTGCTGAAAGATGTGATTGACAATTTTCTTTTGGTCATCTAATTGTTGCCGTGGCCTCCAAGTAGATTTCACAATTCATGAACCTCCATTTTCCAACCTTTATCTTTTCTTTACATTTTCTATTCTATAAAAAAAAAGGAGTCTGGGTTGAAACTGGAAGATGGGATGTTTGACACGAAGTCTTAAATAAATTTTCTATGTTCAGCAGTAACTTTTGTGACAACAACACGCAATTATCACTATGGGACACCCTTTTTATATTAAAGAAGGTAAGGTATATTTAAATGAAAAGGGAACTAGATTCATTTATAAATTGATAGATTTGACTGATTCGATTATTACTATGACTCTATACAACACATCCAATCTTATAAGATTTATACTTATTTAAAAAACCTTTTATATGTATCTTATTAGAAAAATCTCTTTAATCAGGTTAATAGATAACTTGACTCGAACTTCAAAGATATATTACATTGCCCAGAAGCAGATCGTTACAAAGAGAAATTTAGAAAACAAAGACCATGGAAGCCGACAAAATATAAGAAACAATATAGAGAAATGTCACAGGATAGCTTAAGCTTTTATGCACATAATTCTGAAGTAACAGATAGGAATAGACATAAACATATATTTTTCCAGACCATTAAATCTGAAAATTTTCTACATCCTAGCTCAGCTCTGTCTTGTTTTTTTTTTTTTTTTAATGTCTTCCTGTGATAAAGATGCCAACACATATCAGGAATCAGGACATATGCATGTTCACAAACATAGGTCACCTATTTTTTTGAATCTAAGACATCAAAACAAGGACATGCACATTCATGTGACAGGAAAGATAGTTGGGCATATCTTCTCAATAAATGATATTATATTATTTCTATGAAATTTCAAAACACAAAAGCACATACACCCAATCACAGGTAAAATGATGATCAACGAATAATGGAAAATGATTACACAGCATCTGCTGTTTCAATGTCGGCATCCTCTTTTGATATCGTCTGGGCTTCTAGGACCAATGCAGTGACCACTTTATGGAAAAGGCGACGGAACGTTGGCAGTCTTGAAAGTGTACGAGAAAAGCCTTGCAACCTGCTTAAAGCAACGAGTTAAAAGCATGTTTAAGACAATGTTCTCTTGCATATAGAAAGACAGAAAGAAGTGCTAGATGTGTTTCTTTTAAGCAGAAAGAATGCACTCATAACATACATTTTTTTTTTTTTTTTTTTGAGCGGTAAAGAATAAAATTCATTAATAAAAGAAGTCAGAAACAAAAAAAAAATGAAGACAAGACAGGAGGCCCAAGAGAATTAGGCCCAAGAACAAAAATCTAAAACAAAGCAACTGGATAATAGCAACTCTGCTACACAACTTACATTGTAATAGAAGCTACAGAAGCAAACACATCTGACAAGTGCCTAGGCCTCATAATCAAAGACATTTCCTATATGAGTTTATCATTGAAGACCAATGTTTCACAAACACGAGGAAAAAGCCTTTACTAGTGTTGTTTACCATTCAAATTGTTGCTGAGAAAACAGATTTGGAAAATGACATAAATGCTTCCTGGAAGTCACTATATCAGCAAGAAAATAGGGAACATTACTTAGTGTTAAGAAACAAAAAATCGACAGTGTGGCACATGTGAAGACATGAGACACGCGGCTTCCACGCCGATGGTTATCCTACAGAATGGAAACAATGGTCATCCGAAGCACTGAAACAATTCTAAAATTTACAAAGAGCCAAATGTAATGACTTCTCAGGACTGTCTCCAAGGTTTTAGTAGTGAAATAGAATCATTGATTCTGCAGCTCTGAAGCTTATCCATTATTGAAGAAATATGTCTGATATGGTTTCATTTTTCAGGTAAACACCAGCTCCGTACAAAAAAACTGAGGGTTGCTAGTTCAACATTATGGGGTCAATAAAGACCTACTGTGAAGTGGTTAGAAGTGACATGTTAGGCTTCAAAGGAAGAGAATTTGGCACTAAAGAGGGACAAGTAGATGTGATTCATGATGATTTTGTCTAAACAGTTGCCAGTTTTGATATACTTTCCAACGTTTGTTCATAAAGGGAAGTAATCAGAAACCACATTAGAGCAAATATTGTTTTTCCAACTTTGCACTGTCAAACATTCAGAGCAGGACAGGCTGAAACCTTCATTTGGCCTCTGCTTCTGCACTGTCCCATACAAGAACAGCGAATCTTCCACCAAAATCCTCAAGACTATAATTCGGGGTACATCCATAGCAAGCATTCAAAATCACAGATAAAGGAGATCCACAGTCAAAAATGAATTGTGGCATGCTAATTTAAGTTCAGATGAAGTTACAAACCTCCTACTCATACTCTGTAACTGTGCTCTTCTGATCTCTTCATCTGGTGAAACCCCACCATTTTTCCAAGCCTCTACTCTCTCTTCATCACCACAATAGAGAGTTAATTTGTACAAATATGCTTCCTCTGTCTCCCGTAGGTTTGCAGCTTTAATCTGATCTTTCATGATGGACATAGGCTCAAACAACCAGTCAAAAACTCTTCCCTCAGGCCTATTAACATTTGTCAGTTCAGTATTATCACCTGACAGCACCAGAATACATATTAAATTTCCATCAAGTGTGTTCATATAAAAAACTATAGCAACATAAACTTCTAGCAATATTTTCAAAAGTATTTTTTTTTTTTGGCAACTTTAATCGATCACATACATGAGACCCTTGAAAATCAGGAACTTCTGAGGGTTCCTTCCCATAACATGGTCAATCAGGCCCTTAGAGATGCCTCTCTAATGTACTGGTGTAGGACGCCAAATTCTAATTTGTAGAAAGTGGAGTTTTTCAAATATCAATGCCAAAGCTACCCTAATGAATTAAATGAAGTACTGAGGTACAACCAATTCAAAGAGACAGTCCATACGCATGAGAAAGCCGGAGGAACCACTCTTGATAGAGCGGATAAAACATTGTAGAAATGCATATGCAGGAAGTCCAACATTGATTATCTTGTTCCTTGAATGTTGCCATTCCTCCAGGTCTGCTATCCCAATAGCACCAACTCTAACTAGTTCTCTCCCAATATGCTCGCATGCTTGGAAAAAGTTCTGCCATATCTGATTTATGCCCCCTATTTAGCAAGTACACAGCAAGAGACAAAGGAATGACAACTTCATAGAATACTCACCACCATTGCTTTCAGTTGTTGCATTTTCATAGAAGGTGTTCTGATTGGAGGCTGTTTTGTGCGAACACCCTCCAACTGATCCTGCAGTCGTATTAGAGGAAGACCAGGTGAATTGGATGCTTCTACCTTGCGGTACTGAGGCCTGACATGCATATAACATTACCCCAAATTTATTTCAACTTTTAATTCTTAAAATAAATTGATACAAAAGACACTTGATTTCTTCGTCATGTAAACACGGTTTCATTGGTTTCTGAATGAGCATAATACCTTGGAAAGCATGATCCTTCTTGTAAAGAGAGAAAATCATTGGTGTATTCATCAAACATGGATATGACAGCAACGATATAAAGCAATCCTCTCATTGTGGAACTTTCCTAAAAAGTGAAAGAACAATTTAGGTACTTTAATGCACATGCCAAATAAAATAAATTTGCAATAGATTTGCCAAACAGACCTTAGGATTCAAACTATTATGATTTTCTACTTAACAGTTAAGTTACATAATAGTAGGATGCAATTGGTAAGTTGCATGATATTTGGAAGCAATGAATGAACATGAAAAGGTCTAGTATCTGTTGTTGTTATGATCACCCGTCCATGTATCATTCACATCTTAAGTTTGGGTACAACCTGAAGATACTCATACTTTGGCTCCCTTCCAATCCCACCCTGCAAACAACTCACTCCTCGCCCGCCCCTCCCCCTCTATCTGCCCCGGGACACAACCGAGAGAGAGAGAGAGAGGTACTCCATGCTGCATTCGGCAATCCATTAGATTTGACATTTAATTAAAACCTCAACAGAGAGCACCTCCTCATTCACTGGCAAACTTATGGTTTCTCATTTATTGATCAAATTGCTTCCTAATATGGCTGATTTTTAACCTAAACCCCAATTCATGAGTGGATCTCTAGCTCCTATCCTTTTAAAGTATCATCATGCATCCAGGTAGGCCCCAGCACAGAACATGACATTTCATCACTGAAACCCATGGACCATCAAATCTGGATCAAGATCCCTTTCCATCCACCCATCACCCTGCACCCAGGTGGGCCCCACGTGGACCATATGCAAACTATATGCACCTTGGATTAAGATCAGATGGTCTGCGGGTGATCATAATCCTTTCTAAATATATGTGTGCATGTGCTTGCATCTATGTATTGATTGATGTACAAATATGTTTATGTACATGTATATGTATATATATATTATAAATAAATATATATGAGTGTCTGCATCGATCAGAATAAATACCTGATAGGAAACAGCAGCAGCATAGCATCCCAGAAAAAAACTTGCTAAAATTCCAGCTAAAGTAGCAAATGCAACAGCAATAGGCCACAATAAAATTGAAATTCCAGCAAAGGGAACACAAACGGTTTCCAAGAAGGGACCTTCCCTTCCAATAAGATCATGGACCAACCGTTGCCATCCTTTGATGAGCATGATAGGAGCTTTGTAAATTACAATGACAGTAATAATAGGCACATCAACCAACAGTCCCAAAATAACTACCAACATGCATCCTGGTATCTGAGAAATCCTGGAAAAGAAAGAAAGATCATACCAGTAATTCAGTTAAACAATCCAGTTCTGCTATGATCACATAAAAGGCCATGTAGCCAGTTTGTAAATGGATTTCAATAAGTCAAATATAGCAACACAAAAGTAACAGAAAGTGAGCCCGGGGAAAAAGAATTTGCCAAAAGGTACGTTTTAAGTCTGTAAAACCAATCCATGCTTAACCTTGTGAGACATCCAGATTCATGAATAAGCCTTCACAAACAGGCTGATCATCTGAATTGAGAAAGATTTAAACAATAGTAATACATTCCACAATACCAAAGTGGAACTAATCGCATCTAGCTTAAGAGTTGAGAACTTGACATTGAAAATGATGAGAACCCCAGATTTATTCAACTTGATCTTGAAAGTCAATCAATTTATTCATTAATCAATACTTGTCTATAAGAGGTAAGATGGAATCTAAATGAAAAGAGAAGATTTAAAACAATGACATGTACTGAGCTAGATCAATATTTTAAAAGACTGGCTGAGTTTCAAGCTGAATTTAGATGAGGTCTACACTCAACCCAACCTGAAGCCTTCATATTTGAAACTTTCGGAGTTGGAGAAAGTTTGTACTAACTTTTTCTTTTTCCAGTAAAATCTTACTGGTTCTTAATAGAGATAATGGGGTGGCAATTTCAAAATTAGGGGATTGGGGTTTTCTTCCCTTATTCCATTTGATTTCTCTTTGAAGTGAAAAATCTTTTCTCATGAGTTTTAAATGAATTGAGTTACTTCTTTTAACTCAAACACAGTCAGCATCACTTCAGTCAAACTAGATTTTTTTTTAACGACGAGAAACATTTTTCAAGAATTTGTTCAAGATTTAAACCCAGAAATGATAATACTTAAGTTTTTTCTGTGCAGACCCCTACCTTTCAGCAATGGTAGGTTGCATTGTTGCTGCAGATGATCAACCTTGTTCTCATTTCCAAGCAACAGGAAAATTTGGTGTCCTGTTTCACAATGTACCATCCATCTGGATGGTACTAGAAGTTATAAATAGGAATTCATTTTGGAATTCAAGAAACACTTAAGTAGGATCCTTTTTCCCCTCTACTTGCCACCCTAAATCGACATATATTGCCCGTCAGCATCCAAGGATTAGCAAAACTCAGGAGCCTTACCAAAAGACTGTCTAAACGATTGAAGAAAAAAAAAAGAGGAAAGAAATAATGAGAAGTGAAAGAAGTAAACCTTCTTCACAGGAGCCTTAGAGTACTTCATACAAGACCTCTTAGGCAAACAAAACAACATAATGTAGTATAAGGTTGGAAAACATAGGAAATTTGAAAGCACATAGTTGTGTTTCATCAGAAACTTACTTGATTTCTAAGCTGTCTCGCCTTCTGATTCAAGCAATCCATCCATCACAGAGAAATAGGAATGGTAGCAGACATCCGCAAAGTCACGTACAATGGTACACCCTCCCGATACTGAACTCCATGTACCATCCTAGATATGAATTTAAAAAATATAATATATATATATATATATATATATATATATATACACTGTCTATCACAAATTTTAAGCCACAATGAAATTAAACTATGAAATCAATAGAGACACAACAAAAACAAAGATTCATCCAAGTACAAATATAGAATCCATACCATGAAGCATCTAACCAACTTATTTGGGACACCTTCAACGACAGCCTCAAATGTTGCCATCAAAGGTGAAAATGATCCGTAGCCTAAACCCGAAAGAAAACTACCAATTATTCCCATAATTGGCCACAATGTCAATGGAATCGGCAAGCATAGGAACAAAATACCCTTCAGTAGGACACCAAATTTCTTTGTTCTGAGAAAAAAAATGAACAAATTGCATTCAGCATTTTATCAAAACAAAAATGTGGAAAGAAAATCTCAGCTTACTAAAATCCATACTTTGCCATGCAGTAGTATGTCCAAATGACATGACATGGCCATAATGCAACAATCACCGCCGAATTCCCAGACACAATTATGAGAAAAACAACAGGACCCATTATAGCCGCTGCATATGAATTACAGTGTCGTGAAGGAAAACTTGAAAAGGAAACAAAATACAAGAACAGAGAGAGAATCTCTAAGGAAAGTACCTTTAATAATTCCAAGAACTAATAGAAGCCCGAAAAATGGTAAAAACACAAGAAAATTCCATAGATAAGTGAAAAATCCTCCAGGAACTTCCATTCTCTGACACTGAAGAGAATGAAAGAAATTTCCTAAGACTTCATTTCCCTGAAAACTTGAAAACCCAAACAATTCAAATGTCAGAAAAAGAAAAAGAAATCCAGAACATGAAACTGATCCTCTTATCAATGAAATGCAGTTCCACTGACAAAAAAAAAATGTTGTCATGATAAGATAGCAAAGATATAGTAACCATCATAGGACAAAAAGAAGTGCCCACTTTTATATTATTCTAGAGTTTCTATTTTCCTTTCGTATGGACAAAGATGCAGTACAATTGGTAAGTGCTTTTAGTGCAACTTCAAAGGATGTGCTATTCAAGTTTTTATCATTTCAAAGGAAAATGACATTCTAAAGGAATTAAGGAAAACCGCATTATGCCGGCATATGTGGACGTGAACAAAATTTTATTTTCGACTCAAGCACGCTCATGAGCACTTTTACAGACACGGGCTCCAAGTTGAAAATTTGGTTGATTGGACCTGTGTATGGGCCAAAGCCCAAATCACATCAGCAACTACATCCAAGCCCAAGATCAGGCCCAAGGGATGAAACTTGGGTTGGGTTTTAACCTGACCCGTATGACCCGACCCAAAAAATCACTGAGCTTGGGTTATGTATCTGTATATTTCGGGTCGGTCCGGGTAGGGAAAATAAAAACCTGTATGAAATTTGGGTCGGATTGAATTGAGAAATTTAAAATCAACCTGACCCGACCCAACGTAACATGACTTGACGGGCATATGCCAAGTTATAAAACACCAGTAAGGTAAAGTCAGATCAGAAATGGGATTGGGTTCAATAAATTTTGACCTGTGTTTAGCACATTAAATAAAACCAGTTTTCACTCGGTAGGGAACCGAGTTTTAGGCCAAAAGTGGTGTTTGATTTAAGGCATTAAATGGGTTCCTAAAACTTTATTTGGATCGTTTAACCTTGGCCATATCAGTACTTTAACTGTTTGGGAGCTGATATTCAGTCCTACAGACTGATTTGATATTTCAGGCCCATTCAGACTGCGAACCCATTAGCGTTTGGGATTTGTTTACAGTCTGAGTCCATATCAGACCTGATTAAATATTCCGATACTGCTTTTGATCTGCTTTCAACTTAAAATCTGTTTGGTTTTCAAATTTAGAAGATAAGTTGAACTTGGTGGGCTTTTCTTGAAATCGCTGTTCGGGTATTGTTTTGGGTTAAAACCCTATCACTTTTCAATTACTTTAATTTGAATTTCGAAATTGAGATTCAAAATTAGATTTAAAGTTGTCTGAAGGTTTTTTTTAATAAAACTAATTAAACGTTTTTTAAAAATACATTCGTGTTAAGTTGATTCAATTAATTTCATTATTTAGTGAATTAGGTTTAATATTTGATATTCGTTGTTGATTCTTTATTTTGTACAATTCAGATATTTGGTTGTGTCAGTGCTTCCTCTTAGTGATTGATTGAGTAGGATGTTTTATTCTATCCAATCTACCTCACCATAATTTACTGAATTTCCAAAAAAAAAAAGAAAAAAAAAACCAAGATATTAAAACATTTTCTCAATCTACTGGTGCATGATAACCAAAAAGAACCAAGTTGCATAGGATTTTAAAATCCAAAGGACATAATTCAAGGAAATCAAATTACAGATCTTATCTCAGTTTCAATCTTAAAATTCCATTCCTATATATACACTTTTCAGATTTACAGAGCTACAAAATTCTGGAACTTTCTGTTTTTTTTTTCCTTCTTTTTATATCTTAAGATCTTCACAGATATTTCAATAAAAATCAGTGCAGAACTGAATTGCATGAAGCGGGGAAAGATCACCTCCTTTCCATGCTCAAAAATTCAAATAAGTTAATTAAGGTAAGAAACATTTTTGCAGTAATAAATGGAGAATACTGACGGTACCAGAATATCAAAAATCAGTGTTGATGTCAGTCAGTCCAAAGCAATCTAGAAGCCTCCATTCTTGAGCACCTGAATTCATTTTAAACAGGAAACCATTAGAAAGAGTAATAAAGCACTATCAAGAACTGGTTCTTACTGATTCTACTAAAAAAAAAGAAAGGAAATGAAACCCAGAAGAGAAAAAAAATGAGTTTCAGCAACCCATGAAGATTTACCTCATTTCGATCCCTTCACAGTTGCGTTTTTCAGATATTCGTTGCGGATTCTCTATCTTGCGGACTCGGGAATGAGAGAGCTTTCAAACGTGTAGTGAATACGCAGAGTGAGGCGTGCATCCGAAGGTGTTTGCAATCTGATTTAATTGGAAATTTTCTTATAAAACATTCTGTTTGCAGTGTATCGAGGCAAGATTATAGAAGAAGGATGGGGTGGTGAACGGAGACGATGAATCCGACGAGAGGGGCGGCTGCTTCTATGCAATGACAAAAACATGTTTGGTTCGGAGATTTGAGAATAACAAATCCTTGAAAAGGAAACAGAACCCAATTCCCCACGTTGCACTTGTTTGTTCTCTGAATCTTTTTATTGCTGCTTCACTTTGTTCTTCCGTTGCTTTGGGTCGAGGGAAGTCATGTCAGGGGAAGTCAGGCTTTCTAGAAAAGCAAAAGGAACGGCGCGTCTGATTGGATTTTTAAATCCCAAGAGGGACCCCTCCACTGACCGCCAGCAGCTGACCTGATCATGAGCAAATGGCCCACTGTTTGGTCCATCCGTATGTGACTTATGGGTGTAAAGATTGTTTGCTACGAATGATTGAGATGTGTTGATGATTCACGAGCCATGACTGTAATTATTAACATTTAAGTTAAAATTAAGGAACCGACAATGACACTATTATTTTTTAAATGAAAAATATAACATATTTTTTAAGAGTGGTGATCTAACAGGGAATAATCTTTTAAGAAATATGGGTTTTTTCAGAGTTCTCACTTTACTTCATCCGTCCGTACGAAAAATATAAAAAATCAAACATTTAGAAATCAATGCACTGACTAGATCACTTTCCAGTGCACCGATTTGGATTCTTTTACATCTCAAAAAATCACGAACCATCGGATCCTCTTATTTCACTTCAAATTCTCATTCCCAATTCCTTGTTGTCCACCACAAATCGGTGCACCGATTTAGTGAAAAGTGATCCAGTTGGCGCACCGATTTCTGAATATTTGATTTTTTTTTTCTATAAAGACATATGGAGGTAAAATGACAAGTTCACTAAAATCTGTGTTTGCTAAAAGAGTTTTTCCGTATTAGAATGGTCATCCAAATAATACTCAAATTATATAAGTTGATAAAAGAACAGATGTTCACATCATAGACAAATCTATTGTTGCAGCATTTTTAACTTCAGAGGACGAGGGCTCCATATGAAACCCACTTTACCTTGGAATCACTTAATTAATTTATTTTAAATTTAGATTCTAATCTTTTAGAAATTTTATTTGATATGTCTTCATCGTTGGGATAAATACAATAGTTCAAAACATTCATCTTCATTTTTAATTTTAAAAAGATCAATGACGAATATGATTTAATGGGTCTCATTTTTTTACAGTATGATATGTTTCATGATAATTTGTCTATCTATATAATATTTTGGATCATCAAGTAGGACCCATTTTGACATGATGTGTCAAAATACCTGGGCTTCAACTCAATCATCTGCCAAACCGTCCCTCCTGTCATTTCTAAAAAAATTTAGACATTTTACAGAGGGATATTCTTAAATAGTTCTACTCCTCAATCAAAATCCGGCTCGGATCTACGTGAACCTACCATACATAAATGGGTTTGGACATATGTACCAACTACCGGGCTATTGAGTGGGCCACTGAGTTAAATTCTTGATCTTATTTAATTAAACGTGTAAATTTGGATTTTTATAAGAAGCTCATGAAAGCCGATCAAACTTTTTAACCCATTTAGGCATTTTATGTATATTGTACACCTAGTATATTTTCTATTTTTTAAATAATTTTTAAGATAACCATTTTGATTGAAGTTACACTTGATGAACTATAAATATACAAATCAAACTTTAATTTCTAACCACTTGATTTTTGTAGTCAAAGTGGTAGCATTCTTAATTGATGACTTGTTTTTAAGCAAATATTTAGTAAAGAACTAGCTTCTCATTATTGCCTAATTTTAATCTAAATTATTGAATTTTTAACAATATCAAATGGACGGGCTCGAGATTAAAGTTGAGCTTAGGCTTTAACCTTAACAAGCCTGACGGGTTGTGGATATGATAAGCATCTTTATATATAAACGAGCTCATGCTGTCATAGAAAAATTGTATTAAATATGATTTTAAGGAGGTTTAGAAATAAGTTCTTTTTGTGTGAAATATATTAATTAAAAAAACAACAACACTAATTGAGAAAGAGTTGCTAAGATTATATATATATAAATTTAGAGGCTTCTACAGTGAAGAAATTAATAGCAAAGTGAAATAATTATACGTTGTCATCTTGTCACAAGATGAGTGAATCCACTGTCTATTTTAAAACAAAAAATTCAATTATTAATAAAAAAAAAAATACTCAAGAATTTAATGGATGGTAGATTCATTTGCACCATCCCATCATTTCTCAATAAAAAATATTTAAAAGTAGGCATATTGTAACCCATTTCTATTAGGATGGAATGTTTTGTCAATTCTGCAAAAATATTGTGATTGATGGTTAGTAGAAATATTCTTGATAAATATACATAATATAAAACTATTTAATTTGGATCACATCATAAAATACAAAATGAAGAGAAGAAAATTGCATAATTCAACTGAGAAAATGCTAAAGCACTCTGTAAAAAAAAAAAGAATCTCCATTCACAAAGTGCATTTTAATATGTCCAACACAGACTTTTTGATGCTCAGTAGTAAGAATCATATACTAATTTTTATATATTAACATAAAAATTTAATATATTAGTCATATATTAATAGTGTGAAATATGATATAAAGATTGTATGAACTGAAATATCTGTTAATTTTTATTATATTTTTATAAAATTAGTAATGCTAGATATATAGAAAGTTAGAAACAATAAATTGGGCCGGCCAAGGGTGAACAGAGATAAAATTTCACTTTTATCCTTCCCATTTAAAATTTAGGTCTGAACCCAAATTTGCAAAAGCCCAAAAGAATAATTTTATATTATTTAGATACTATTATCCTAGATATTATATAACTTAAAATTTATTACGAGGCAGTGATTTAGACTCTCTTTCTCTTTTTCACGCATGTGATCGTTTAATTAGTGAAAAGTACAAGAACTGACCAGAACTGCCTCATTCACAATGACACTTTTATTTCTATATTGTTTCATATTATTACCTAAGGTAAGCCCACAGAATCCAAGCCTAAGTAACTCTTAAGATGCAAATTGGGCTTAAATCGGGCCTGAACCCAAGTGGAGTTTGAGATCCTTTGGTCCATCCTAGTTGAAGTCCTACTTAGAAGTGTCTAATCTGCTTCAAGATTCTAGTAATGGAGTTTAATACCAGAATATGATGGCAATACAGATTTCTTCAAAGGATGAATTTGGAATTTTGAATTAGATTCAGATTTTGAGTCCAGTTTAAGGCAATTCAGAGTGTGCAGGTTTAAAAACTCACATTTCAATTGGATCTGAACTATTTTGGGCCTGGGTCCCCGGCGTGGTGCTCAGTCTCACCGGGTATTTGTGGCATATAAGATTGGCTAGATTTTGGAGTTACAGCAATGATGTTGGGATTGAGTTTTTATATATTATTTGATATATTATATTAGATGTGAGAGATATATGAATTTTTTTTATGTTTTTAGATATTATCATATTAAGGTGTGTGTTGGCCATGAACCCGTCTTAAGAATCGGGAGTCCTGAATTCTATAAATGAAGATTTGGTGCAAAAGCTTTAAAAGACAACACGGGTTATTCATGACTTTATGTATTCAAATCAAATATGAATTCTCCTATTGGAGATGCCTAACCAAGTAATCAACGATGGGAAATATTTGTGCCTGGCCTGTTTGATATTTTTCAAATAAGGAAAAACAAAGAGTAAAGAAAATAAGAATCATCTCTCTTCTTGTGCCAAACAAAGGCTCTTTTTCATGAGTATAGAATATAAGACATTTTTCTCTCCTTTTAAGAAATTTATTTTCTATGAGAGAGATAAAAAAAATTCCTCATTTGGCAAAATAATATCTAATTCAGTTTTTATAGAATAATTGGACCTAAATGTGGTCATCGCAGCCAATTTTACAAAAGATTTTGGCAAGTTGTCCTGGTTCAAATTCATTTCTAATATAAGATAACGAGAAAATCGACTTTCAAGAGTTTGCTCCTTATTATAAAAAGAAATAATCAGTTGTAAGAGATCTAACTCTAATAAAATTAAATTATGTATCTCTACTATTCATTTTAAAATTTCAAATTTTACTAATAAATAGCGGAGATGCAGACTTGATATTACTATAATCTGAAGTTTCATGCATCTTATAATTTCTGATTATTAAATAATTTTGAAACTTACAAAAATGTTCGACTCACACTAGCTATCCAAGTCCGGCCCATTTTTATTGGACCCGGCTAGACCGAAGCTTCTCAAACTGCAGAGATCGAGAGTTAAGATTAAGGGAATAATATAGCACTTTTAAGCCATCAACCATCATCAGCATGAAAAAAAAAAAAAAAAACCTTTATTTAGGAAATATCTCCACTTGAACCTTTATCTAGAACCTATTAGGCTCCAAAATCTCTCTCCCATTCACACTCATTTACATATTTATTTGATTTGAACTCATTTAAAATTGATTTTACTGTTGGATTAAACATCATTTCAAGATTGACTCTATTTTAGTGGTTGATTTTTAGACTCTTAATTATAGCTTTTTGAATCTAATGAACTTGGTTTTTAATGAGAATGTCTTTTCCAATACATCCATATGTATATGTTGGACCCCACCTCTTTGGCCCCCACAAGGCTCAAAATACACTGTTGCCCATAGATGATGTCATCCAGGTGAAGGGAATTCTCAGCAGTAGCAGCAGCTCTTATTTATTTACCAAGCTAGAGCATCAGGCCTTAACATATATTAGCTTTCTCATATTATTAATAAATAATTTAGATATCAGCTAGTACTTTATCTGAATTTAATTCCTATCAAGAACTCCTTGGAATAGAATAGAGCTTTCGACATGGCAATATCTATGCAAGCTAAGCTAACTAACTGGCAGTCATATATTATGTTTTAAGTTGGAGGGATTGAACTGATGGCCAAGAATCTATTTCAAGAAGGAAGGATTTTTTGTTCGATTCATGCTCAACTCTAAAAGATCACTCTCTATTGAACTTATTCGATGTTTGTAGATTGAGAAGTTTGCACATGTTCTAAACAATAGTCGAGTGAGACCCCTGAACACATTGGTTAAATCCTTATAATCACACTCTTTTCAAATGAATACTTTCTTTTCTTTTCTTTTTTCTGAAAAGTAGGGTTTTTTTTACACTACAGCAATCTAAAACATCATAGACGAAATGCACCTTAGAAACTCTCCTTGATTACAGAAATGTATGAAGTCAGCATTTAAGTAGGGTTAGTTCCTTTGAAGATTCAGCATAGCCCATCTGCCAACTTTGTATTCCCAAGGTAAACTCTAGATTAGGCAATTTGGGTGGAAGATTAGAACCTAAATCTGGGGATGGTGGCAAATAATCCAAGGACAAGTTGTTGCACTCATTGTCTGCCACGTGGAGTGCTTCAGTGTGTTCATCCATCTGTGACAAGAGAGTATATTAAGAAACAATTAGAGCAAATCTGCCCAACATTTTCACAGGTTAGGGCATTCAGTAGAAAATAGAAACACGATTTTAATATCGGTACTTGGTAAAAATATAGGCCAGTGGCTTTGATGTTTCAATGACCAAGAACATTTTTCTCATTTTCACTATATAATTAGTGATAATACATTTTTGTGGGTGATTAAGAGCATTTCCCTCCAGTAGTTTCAAATGTGGAACTTAGAGAGAGAGAGAGAGAGAGAGAGAGAGAGAGAGAGAATTAACAACCTATCGAGCATACTAGTTAATGCTGATGGAGGCAATTATAGCTTTAGAGAAAGAATAAACCCTGACTTAGAATCTACCTGAATTAGAGAGAAACTCCAATCTCTTTCTGCTCTTATACTGATTAGTCCTAATAATATCTATTTAACATTTTTAGTTCACTTTGAAAGTGATATATCTGAGGGTAAGAATTTATTTTTCTTAATAAACCTCAAAACCTTATGTTTAATATAAAAGAACTTAATAATATTATGTTCACACTGAAATTAGTACATACCTTAATTTCTTCATTTGCAAGAATGTCATATTTGAAATAGGAGCAGATTGAGTGACTCCCAATCAATGATGATGGGCTCCATGCACACCGCTCCATTGGTACCCTGACCTCCCCACTAGGGTTTAAGAGCAAATTCAGAAGAAATTCTTATTAGAGGATTGCAGGATAATAGAAACTGCGAGAATGGGAATGTGAATCAAACAATGAGAAAATCATATGATTGTTGAAATTCCTCTATTAGTTTCCAACCACTAAGACAATCTGAATGAGGAAACTGGAACTGGGAGAAAAGGTCCATAGAGAAAGAATATAATTGAAAGATAATCTTCATTTTTCTGCAACCCAAATGAAATGTTCATGCAATGTAATTTGTTCTAGTGCTTTGCATATATATATATATATATATATATTGCATTGCATTAGGGCCCAGTGATGATTTCAAGTGAGAAAATCTGTAACATTCATTTGGTTTAACAATAAAATCAAAAGAGAAACCAATATAATTTCTAAGGGTAAAATAGAGAAGAGAACATTTATTAAACGATTTTCTTCAGCTGATGAATTGCTTTTGCATTTTTTTTTTTCTATTATCTACTTAGATTTCATATGACAAAAATCCCTAATGAAGGAAACAGGTACTTTCCAGTCACCAATTTATAATTAATAGAAAGCAAAAGTAATCGTAACATATAGTGACTAGTCTGATCACTAGTTAATGACCTTGGCATTAAATCCATGTAAATATTCTTAAAAAAACACACCTAGGAGATATGGGGTGTGGTGGTGGTGGATTGAGAGGGTAATGAGAAGAGTGAGCTTCAGTTTTGTGGCAAGATAATCGGGTCTCCATTTCAGCAGTCCCTGTCCTTTGGTTCAAAACAATATCTGTCTGCCGCTGGCCTGCAACATTCATCACAAATAGAGCCATTTGCTTGTGCTTTAACAGACACCCAACAAATAATTCATCTGGGAAAGGTCAGTCCAGTCCCAGCCATTTAGTAGATGGATGGAAGGAGGAGATCTGAAACCCTTTTAGATAATAATAAAAAAAATTAAAAAAATAAAATGCTATAGGGGGGGAAAATCCAAATACCTGCTGCCCCTTTGTCAGTGCTTTTCACTGTTCTATACATCTGCAAGAACATTTACACATGAATTCAACAGCGCTAAGATTACTCAAGAGAAGATGCCCTTTTGTCCTTACTCTCTGTTTCCTTCCCACCACTATAAAGAATAAACCCTTAACCAGAACTACAGTAAAGTTTTTAACATTAAATATAACCATAGTAATGACATTTGATAGAACAATAACGACAGAAAAGGTTATAGTCAAAACTCTTTGCTCCTAAATCCGTAACCAAGAAAGATATTTTCTTTTGTACCTGCAAGTGGCTCTTCACATGTGCTAGCGTTAGATCTTTCACATTCATTAGCTCCAAAACAGATTTGGGTGTGGCTCCTATCATGAAAATTTCAAATAAAAACCATTGTTTGGTAAATCAAACCTTAAGAATCCGGCTTTTATGTTGTGAGGAAAAGGAAAACAGATTTGGGTGTGTCTCTAAAAAGTTTTGCTTACTTTCATGTCCTCCAAGGAGTTCAACTGCGTGAACAAAGTGTGCATGGAGGGTGGTATTCCATCTCATTCTAGGAGCTCTGCTGCTTCTCTTTCCTCCATTGATCAATCTTGAACTCCGTTTGAATTCACGACCGTAGATTTGCAGTTGATGGAGATGTTGATAATGGCGGTGGAGCTGGGGACGTGGTATATCTAATGGTGCCATCTCCAACCCTCTCTCATGGCTCATATCACTTCCACTACTGCCGTAGTCGGTTATTGAGTTCCTGCCATCTGGAAAAGACCGCACCGTCGACCCATCAAAGCTTGCATCTGCTTCTCCAACATCAGAGATCGATGGTGGACTGATCTGAAGTGAAAGATCGGGAAAAGTTGAAAAAGATCTCATTGGGTTTGGACTTTATAGTAAGGAGAAAGGATTGGAAGGTGCGAACAGGACCTCAGGAAGATCTAAATAGGAGAAAGGATGAAAGCAGAAGGTGACCAAATTATATAAAGATCTAAAAGATTGTGAAACAGAGAGAGAGAGAGAGAGGTGATTACATCATGAGTGGCTTATGATTTGAATGTTTTTTAAGTTCTTAGAAAGAGTTTATGCTGGAAAGGTAGATAGATAAAAATGGCATTTAGTAGGAGTGCAAGGGCACAGGTTTCATAAATATTTAAGGATAGTTAAAGACTGTTGACTGAAGAAACCCCAGCCCGGAAGGAGTATTGTTTTTCTAGGGTTAATGGGTTTGAGAGAGAGAGAGAGAGAGAGAGAGAGAGAGAGAGTGGACAGGAATTAAATGGCAGTGGTGCAGAAGTTGGATACTTAGTTGGAATTGGAACAAACAGAAATAGTGGAATTAGAAAATAAAAAGGTAAGCAGTAAGCAGAAGAGTGACCCCTACAGAGACCTATTTGTGGAAAACTGAGAAATTATTGAAAGCTACCAACAATGGATGGATTGGGAAGTGCATGGATACCATCAACCCATGGGTATTCTACAATTTAAAATTTGATGAAGTGATCCACTCTATCCTTGCAAATGATCTGATCCATTGAAGCCTACCCATTGGTTATTTAACCCTAGTTAGTCCATACTCCATAATACGGCAAGGTATTGAATACCATGCAAGTAGCTAACAAGCTCATCATGTCTGTAATCTATATTATAATTCTCAAGATACCAACATATCTCTACACATGGCTCTTGTAAAAAGATCTAAAGGGTCAGTCCCTATTGCTCAGACACTGTTTCATATCTTAATAAACTATTATAATCCCTGAGTTTGGGCTAAGCTTGGCTCAAAACCCTACAAATCCAATATTATAACTTATTTGGTCTAGCTCGTGTTAATCTTGACTGCATTTAGTTCCAACACATTATCCTAAGTTCTGTGAACATTAACAACCAATATGATAACAGAACATTATAAAATATGATAATTTATCATAATTACAATTAATAGTTAAAAGTATAAAAGTTTAGAAATCATTACAACTATCAACAGTCATAACATTTATAAAAAGAAAAATATATAATAAACCATCCTATAAATCAAATGATCTTAAAGATTGATTCAGTTCAAATGACGTAGAATTGTACACTTCAATTCTTTTCTTAAAATATTGTTAATGATTATTTATGAAATAGAAATTTTGTTTGATTGTGTTACACCATTTTAAAAAGTAGACAACTTTTTAAATTTAAATGGGAGCTTCTCTCATTCATCATGACTTATTGAATACTTTATTTTACAATTTTTTTTATATCTTTTTCATATTTTCAAATTCTATTTTAGTCAAACTACATACTAATATAAGAATTTTCAGTGTATTCAAGATATTTTCAATTGAAATATATTTTAAAATTTGATACAGTATTGGTAAGTTAAATCTGCATCAAAGACATGAGTCAAAGTAAGATAAGATCCAAATCCTGCATCTTAAAAGGTTAATGAAGTGCAAATTGTAGTGGAATGATCGGGTCGGCCCTGGCTTTAGGTCAATTAGGCTGCTGCCTAAGGCCCTTCAATGTGACTAATGGATTGTAGGACTTTCACTTATACTGTTCTCAGAGCATAGAATCTTCCACTAATACATTGCCTAAAGTCCTTGAAATTTCAGTGCCGGAGCTGATGATCTGGTCATTTTAGCCATTCAACTGGTGCTCCCTCCGTGCACACATCTTGTTCTTTGTTACGAAGGCCAAATCTTTCTTGCTTATATTCCGACGTCCTTTTTCTCTCTCTTTCTTTCGCCTTCATTTTGTACCTTCCTAATTTCTATACTTGCTACAGACTCAAATTGAGAATATTCCCGTTACATTTCACGGATTAGGAACATGCGCAGTACCTTTAAACACATGGCATCCACATCAGCATTCCTCAATTTCTCGTCATTCACAATTTCATCTCGAGAGATTTTGGAAAGTTAATTTTTTCTAAGGAGGGTGGGTGGGGTACCTGGATGTCCAGCAACATGCCGCTGTGATGCATGTGATCTCCCTCAGGGCCGGTCTTGAGATCCCCTAAATTTTCAGGGGCCTTAGGCGGAGTGAGATTTCAGGGTCCCTTTGTGACTGTTATATTAAAGAATTTAAGTGTGTGCGAACCCTTTCTGTCTGGAGGCCTTAGGCGGCGGCCTATACCACCTATGCCCAGGACCGGCCCTGATCTCCCTCTCCCTCTCTTAAGTGAATATATGGTCTAATTTTTAGCATGTCAAGATATATTAAGATGTGCTATTTAGATTGTGATTGATTCTAAATAAATGTGATAGATTATGATAAATTATGGTGAGATTGTAATAGACTGTGAAAGATATTTTCTATATCTTTTAATTAGAAAAATAATCTTTTGATGTATTTTATATATTTGACTCTTTTTCAGTGAAATAAACATAAGAGAAATATTGAATCTATTTTTTTTAAAAAAATTTACGTACGGGAAACCGAAGGATACCCAGCGTAAAAAGGTTTGATCTCTCTTGTTATCTCTAGTTTTTTAACCAGACGCATCTTAAAAAGATTTGATCTTTTAGTGGTGTGTATTGAAATACTTTTTAAGATAAAATTAGTGAAAGTGAGAGTATTTATTTATAGTATTATTTTAGTATACTATTATGTCACCAGCATAAAGAGATTTATACATTAATATAAGAATTAACATCGGTGTTACTGTATATTGTACGCTGCTCGGCGCAAGTGCGGATTTACGGGAGGGGTGTGGCCTATTGGCCATGGCCATTACAACTTTCCATGAATACTCTTATGCATACAATGAGTGTTTTATTATTTTTTTTTAAGAAAAAAATATTATTAAGCCCCAACCTTTTTTTGAAACAGTTAAGAGTAGACTTTTCATTAAAAAAATAAGAATTACAGAGCAAAGAAGAACTAAAAAGGAGGTGGCCTATGAGAAATAAACCCCCACCGAAAAGACAAAAATAAAAAAGCACATCCAAAAGAAGAAGTAGCGACCCAAAAAAGCTACCCGCCTGGTGAAAAGAACGTGCCACGGGTCGCCCCTTCGACACCGTTCTTAGCGAGGAAGTCTGCAATTCCATTTGCAGATCTACTAATCTGAAAGAAAGATACTTCCAAGCAGCCCCAACTCTCCAAGAACATAGAGAATTCATATGGGTGGCCCTCCCATTTTGATGAGTATAAAACGTCTCGCGTCTTAATTGTTTTTTTTTTTAAAAAAGGAGTTAACAAATAAAGTATGTTGACTTTATGCGTTATCAATTCCTAAAAATTTATTGTGCTAATTAGTACATTTCCTTCTTTAATTAGATTTCTAAGGATATATGGCTTTTATAAGTATTTCTTTTTAATAATTCATCTTTTATTGTCCATGTGATAAGTAGTGATTGATGGCAGTAGATTCTGAATCCAAAATCCTTTGCCAAGTCTCTTTGTGGTGTTGAGAAGTGGCTCTGCACAACGGCATCGGGGCTGCAGGCCACATGCTTGCGGCCGTGGCCCTTTTCAAAGGCTAGTATTTGTCTTCCCCGGCCATCTTCATTATTCCTTCTTCCCACTACCACGTGGACAATCGGTGATGCCACACAGCTCACGTGCTTCTCTCACGGTAGTCTGAATCTAATCAATTCTCCCCTCCCTTTCGGTAGTCTGCTCCAGCGGCCAGACGAACATTCATATTTTATTCCCCACTCCCCACCATTCAAGTGAAAAAAGAGAGTAGAGGACGAGTATGGAGATTTGGACCACAGTATGGCTTCTCTCATTCATTGGCTTAAATGCTGGGACCTACCTTCGTACGTCAATGGAAGAAGAGAGGCTGGATAGGTCAGAAGATTTGGGTGATCCATGGGACTACTGTAGTACGTATTAATCTAGATGGTGAATTGTAACTTGGACTAGATGCGATGGGAGAGTATTCTTTAATGGGTAGGTTAAAAATTGGTGAAACCATAAAAGTGAAGGATTTCTTAATGGTTTACGAAGATGGGGTAAGCGGTGTATGCGGTTGATTCTCTGGGGAACGTGGATTTTGGTCTATTTTTTTTATGTTACATGGTGAAAGCTTCTTCTATTGACTATTCTACTCTTTGAGGGAAGTCGGTGAGAAGGAACTGATCACTCTATTTGAGAGTTAAGGTGTATTACTCTACTCTAAATTTAGGTTGTAAATGACATACCACTCTTGCATGTTCAATAGAAGAGAAAAGTGTTTTTTTAATGCTTCATATATTAATAGATAAAAGGCACCAGATGTGCAGATATAATAAAAATAAGAGAAAAAATAATCACAAGAAAGATTAATAGACTCGCAACAACTTAGAAACCTATAAACTCAAGTTAGATCAACATATTCTTTCCAGTCATGCAAAGTGTCTAATATAGAGATATTTTTGAATTCTGAAAATGATAGGAGTTGAGATAAAAATAGGCTAAATTCATAGAAAAGGTCAATAGATTGGCAACAACTTAGAAACCTATGAACTCTGGTTAAATCGATACATTGTTTCCAGAATTGAAGAGTGTTGAAGAAGTTTGAAAATTTCATCTTATGATTGAGATGAAAATAGGCTAAATGTGATTTGAATCTAATTTAATTATAGATCAATCAAACATTTAAACAAGTTGAAAAGGTTACACCAACACCTATTCTTTTGAAGAGACCATTTCCATGTTAGACAATTACCATTTCACTCATGTTTTTGATATAAAAGGGTAGACTTTTCTATAATGAAGAAATCAAAAACTCCCATATCTCTCTCTCTCTCTCTCTGTGAATAGGAGGATATTAGATAAAACTTTGAATAAAGTGCCGTGCTCTAAGATAAAAGGTTGACACCAACACCTAATCTTTAGAGGTAGAAAGATTGATTTTTTTTTTAAATCGAAAACTCCCAAGTCTTTCTAAATACGAGAATATTGAACAAACTTTAAATACCAATAGCCCTGCGAGCAATGACATTACAAAAGAGCTGATGATAGTAACAAAAGTTTAGACATTTTTTTTTTTCAAATTTAAATAAGTAAATGGCTCTCCCATCAAAATATCCTTTCCGAGAAAGAGTGTGACATGTGGTATCGATTTTACTACAATCCAAGTGCAAGTTTCCGATCAACCCTATTCTTCTCGAGAATGCAAGTGAAGAATAATCCTTTCTTCTTTGCTCATATCAACGACGACGACGACGACAGCCATTAAATATATATCTCTCTCTCTTTCTCTCCATCAAATGCTTGGGGCAGGAGTCTCTAAGTCTAGATCTATTCTCTGCAATAGTATGCGTCCATGAAGAAATGAAACTCAGTCAAAACACATACTGAAATAAAAAACTAGCATCCTTTTTCTTGTCAGAATCATCTACTACACTCACCTTTCCCAATGAAGTATTTTCAGAGGAGTGTCCTTAAATTCTCCTCAGAAACTACCTTAAAACAGCACAAACGAAGTCACCCTTGTTGTGATGACAGCTCCCACTTTGTTTTCTTTACTTTTAACGTTGAGAGAGTAGCGTAGTTATTCGATTTCAAAGGAACAAACCCCCAAATCCACGCCACGCCGGTGGTGCTCATCAGTTCATCACAAGGGTAGTAGGACCCATTTATATAGAAACCCGATTCATGTGTGAGAGAGAGGAATGAATCCCTTTCCCTACCATTTCAGGTACAGTACCTGCAATTTTCCCACTTCCACCTTTTTTTATTGTGCGGACTGGTTACTAGTGTAGGACCACTCCTCCACCCTACAAGGACTGAAGAGCCTACACTACAGTAAACTGGGGACATGAGTCTTAATGGAGGGCATATGTAGGACAGTCATTCAATTGACAGGTCACCTAATTTTGCCATATATGGGTTAGCACTGCCCTTCCACCAGCAATTAGATGCCCTGAAAACCAGTCCATTGCTTCTACCTATCCACTCATTTACTCATCCTTCATTCTTCTTTTTTGGCCCTATTTTCTGTGTCCCCACTACAGACGCGTTTTACCCACTTTGCATATGCGTCTGATCCAATACAAAGCTTCAATTTCGGAGACCTTTCATTCAATCTTTATACTTATGATTGACCCAATATATCAACTTTAACTTTAAAAAAAGTTGATTTGACGGTCACGAATCCATTTCAGGGTAGAGGACTTGTGTTCAATTCTAAGTTAGTTTCAGTTTCAAAGGACGACTCACTATAAAATTTACTCGATTTAAGTGTAGATGGAAAGGTTTACAAATATTTTGAAGATTAGTTTAAATAATTTTTTGTTATGATAAAAATATATTTATTGAAATGTTTTAACCCTTTTCCCTAATATTTTTGGCCTTGAAAAACTCTTCATTTCTCATTATTACAGTGAAGACACCACTACTTTTTATGTTACACTACGTGACTTATACTATGTATGTTTATCTCATGTATCTACATAGGAGTGCCAAGTTTGAACTCCTATAGTTTAACTTGATATATCGTAAGGGCAGTAGATATCACCCATAACAGTTTTACACTGAGTTCCCACTATTTCCTGAATATACGAAAAGTAAAAAAAAAATAATGTTACCAGCCGTTATTAAATGAATTTCTTATGACCCATCCATATTTTCTTATTAATCATCCATTTTAGGTCCATCATATAGAAAAGTGTTGTTAGAGATAGTTTATGATATTTATCATGTGGACATCTTTTTTGTATTTATTAGGCCAATGTGTCATGACAACATGTTGTTATGTTATGGACATGCTAGTAATGTCTGAGTGTCGTAATGGAATGCATGTTCAACTAATGATAAATTCAGCCTTTTTAAGGCCTAAGTTTTCTGCTGATATCAAATCGATGATTTGAATTGGGCTCAACTAACTTATTCTTCTATCTTTTAAATTTAAAAATAAAAACAATTTTTTTAAAAAATAATTTTTTCATACAAAAATATAAACATCAGATTTTCAAAGCCTAACATGATACTGGAGTAAGTTAATATGAATTATATTCAAAGATAATTTTCCTTGTAGAATTATCTTTTTCAAATAAATTGACAAACAACACCTTATTTAAAAAAAAAAAAAAAACAAGAAAAGGGATCTTGCACGTGGAGTGATCACAAGATATGGTTTAAAATTTGGCTTTATTCACGTGTACACGGTTGATGCAACTTAGGATAGTCTTACCAGTGGCACTTGTGTAGTGACTTAGTGATTTTGTTTGTTTCTATTGATACTAATTCAAATTTGATTTAGACTCAATCATTAATAAATTAGAGACTGAGTTTAATATTTAAAATTTAATTTGAACATAGATATTTCTTTATATTTATATAATAATGGTATTCCAATAAAAAACTCTAATATAATATTGTTGTTTCATGACTTTTCACAATTGGATTTTCATTAGTATAATAATAGAACTAAATGGAGTTCCTTGGGTTTAGCAAATAACTATGACAACAGTAGATTTGTCAAATATAAACGATCTGATATAAAAATTTAACCTGATCTAAATCAATTTCAATAACATAATAATATCACGTGAAAAAATTTCCATATTTTTCAATGCATATACATCTATGTAAAAATAATTGAATATGGGTGTAGTTCAACTGGTTGTCTCCCGAAGTTGCCGGTTCAAACCCCCATAGTTTAACTTCGGTTTGCCTTAGAGATAGTGGACTCATCCGTGAGAGTTTTAGTAGGATTGTGTCTGACTTTCCTATAAGTTAGCCTAAAAATAAAAAACCGAATATTAATTCTCATATTTACTGCACTTTAAATGAAGTGGAACACTTGGATGGTTCTTATCCCTACGAACAGTTCTTTGTGCCTTTTAAGCTTCAACTTTTAGATTTTCTTGGGTGCATTTTATTTTAATTCAATTCTAAAAGAGCTATTTAACATAAACATTTTTAATCCATATATTTTATTTTGTTTTGGTTTTTGCCGTTTCTTCATCCCCAACAATCGATTTCATACAATTTTGTAAGTTTCAGTGCCCCATTTTTATAAAATATCTTTTTAATCAATCTGGCTCAGATGTACTCAACCATGGCAAAGAAGATGGGGTAACCAGCAAACCCATACTCATTTTGAGCTGGATATAATATTCCAACATTTCGAACTGGGTGCCAGAAGGAAGAAATCTGAGAGACATCATTAAGAAAAGAAAGGAAAAGATTTTTTTTTTTAAGTAGGAGTTCTTTGCTTTCATGCATCTGAATACTTTCAATGAGGGCATGAAACATGCATTTGGTTGTTTGTGAGAAGAATAAGTGGAAACCAAGTGAAGCCAGATAGAAAAGAACATTTGATTAGGATGGTTTGAGTAGGAACAGCAGACTGAGCGCTGAGAAGAAGGGGACAGGCTAAGAATCTAATGGCCTTACTATTATTGATCTTTGAAAATAAGTAGTCCAATGTGAGATGCCATTTGGCATGTCCCCGTTCTACGATTTTCAATTTTGGCACTTCTGCAACCCACTTCATCTCCCTTGCCAATGCAGATTCTCATGTATTAATTTTATTTTTAGTTGGCTCTGGATAATGTTCGGGTAGTTTTTTTTATAAGATGGCTATCTTAAATTCATATTGGAAGTGAGAGGATAGACGAAATTACTTGTAAACCTCGTATTTGGACAAGTCTGAGAGGAGTCAAATGCAAAACCTCTAGTTTAATACTAAAAGCTTACCCCAATTAAACTGTGTCTACTGATAATTGTTATGGCTCTTTTGCATAAATTAGTCAATTAATAAATCATTCAGTCTTCTTCTATACTGCAGAGAACTTCTTGTGTTTCTAGGATGTTTTATTAAAAAATTCCTTGCATCACGTTCGTCAGATTCATTATAATAGAATTTTTTTTTTCTGAAAAAATGATTTGATAGGAATCTGCCCTATGGTCTAATCGGTTGTCTCCTATCTTCGGAAGCGGGAAGTCGTAGGTTTGAGGCCCCATGACCTAACCTTGATGTGTCTTATGGGTAGTGGGCTCATCCGTGGGGATTTTAGTAGAAGTGTGTCTGAGTTTTCCATACGTAAATAAAAAAAAAAAATTGATCAAGAAATATATCAAGCAAAGTTGGATTAATCTAATTAATAAATAAGTTAAGATCGGTAAGTTAGACTCTCGTTACTAAATTGGTGAAGTTGGATATGCGCATAGTCAAAAGTTGTTAAAATTTAGTTGGTGTTATCTTGTATAATTTTTTCAAGAAAATATTTCTCTGACTCATGATAAAAAGAATTTTGAACTATTTTTCTAGAAAAAATTGGCCTTGAAACTCGATATTTGTAAGGAGACTTGCATAAATAAATATAAAAAGAATCTCATTTTCTTGAATTTTCATTAAAATATGAATAAACAAACATGCCATCTTTGACAGGAAGCTGCTTCTTACACTTTGCAAGTGGGCGGGCGGGGTCAAGACCAAATGAGTAGCATAAATGGGCCAAGCCTTGTCTGAAGCTCGTGTTGCTCTGATGCATGGTATGTGCCTTTTTATTATTGTTGGGCTACATACCCACACACGTGGGCACAGAGAGCTATCCTGAGAACCCCACTGCTTGCGCATGATAATAAGCTCGTTAAAATCGTAGGAGTTCACCTATGGAGGTTTTATGTTGGGTATCCCACGGTTTCACACATGTAAAAAGAAAAATTACAAAAATTAATTTTGGTATTAGATCATTAAAATCATACTTTTGCAAGTAGGCGTACTTTCTAATCGATCCTTGAGTCGAGTCAACCTAATTAAAAACTTAGTCACTGGGTAAAGTTAAATTGGGTGAACCAAGTTTTGAGCTAACTCATTGCAAGTAGGCTTACATTAAATACTAAATACTGCCATAGTAAGTGTGAAAATGAGGTGCAATTGAACTTGGAACTTGTTCTACATGGCATATTTTGTCACCCTCCGGGCCCACTGACGTGAGTTTTTTTTTTTTTTTTAACACAATATTGAGCCTTTGTAGAAATCATCTTATGGACTTTAACATCTCTTATGACTAAGTTTGGATCTAACATTTGGCAGCCTCGGACCTAGTCATATCTAACCGGTAAAAATCTCAGGCAGATGGAAGGGCCACCATGGGCCCGCTTAAAACCCAAAACCTCAACAGATTTCACCTCGACGCATAGTATGTGGATACACTACTAACCAACATGTAATCTGTAACTTAACCTCTTAGGAAAGTCCAAATAGAAAATGTCACACATAGTCTACCTAACATTTATCATCAATTGATCCCATGAACATCAGAATTGCACATTAGAAACGAAGTAGACTTCATTACATTCTACAGTGTTTCAAACGAACATCATAAAGGGTTTATTACATTACATGTTCATACGTACAATGTCTACTAAGTTAAACATAAAATCTCAATATTTGGGTAGATAGCTAAAGGGTCTCTACCTTAAACTACAGCTGATGATCCTCCTGCCCTTCGTCCTCCTGGTTTCCTGTTTCGTAAGAGGTGTGAGTTTTACAAACTCAATGAAGAGAAAACAACAGCAAGTTCTGGATAACAATGCATATTATCAACATAATAGACATGTTATCAAATAACAGTTTATACACTCATAAATCATGTATAATAATGTCAACACAGTTATCTACCATGAAATGTCATTCATTTCAAAAAGATACCCCCGTCAAATGACGTTTACGGTTCTCACCTAACCGCGAGTAATACGTTTCCTACACCGCTGGCAAATTCATGCTCAGTGCTTCACACAGCCCGTATTTTAAATACACCTCGTACCAGTGCCCTCCACGAGCTAGGTACTTCATACATTGGTGTGAGGTAATTTGATATGCACAGTACACAAATCAATATGCACATCAATACATGGATTTAAACATAATTGTCAACTCACATAATATCTCTCACACATATAACCTCACTCAGCTAACATAGATTCCTAAGCCCTGCCGCATAGAATCATAATACCAATATCAGAGTCAGTATATAATATGCTGAAAAACTAAACACAGATTAAAAGCCCACCAACGGGTTATATTATAACACAAGGTGTTACCGTTATCTCCAATCGGGTACATTTACCCTATACTCATCATTTATACACAAAATGCATATTCCTATCGGAATCACTGTTGGATACCTGATCTATCATCGATCACTCATATCAAAATACCAAGTAGTCTTTAGGAATAAGTGAGTTCCATACTCAATTTTAGGATGGCTAGATTTCGAAATCCCGAAACACTTTCAAGTTCACGTTTCATATGTAGAAACTCATAATCACCTCCTTACATGTGAACAGTGTCGGTATCGCATTATAATCCCATTACATCATTTTCGTCAATAACGATGACTACGGATATTCACTTATTGCCGTAGGGATAATGGTGGAAGAAACATTATATTGAATGCAACATGAAATGCATTTTAGTAAACACATAGTGTGGTTGAATCTCCTCACCATCGGTCAGCGAGTGTTTTTCAATAATCTGTTTAAAACGAAAAACAGTGTAAATATAACGTATAATAACACTATATAGCCATAATTTATACTCCTAAGCGTTTGGAATATCATGACAACACATTTAGAGAGTTTTCTTGAAATTTTATAAAAATTATGATTTTGCCCCCGAGCCTAATACGGGCTAAAAATAAGCCCCCAAGTGGTCTAAAACAAGTATTTTTAAGCTAAAATAACATAAATTTCATTTTTGAAATTTTTACAAAAATTACGTTTTTACCCCCTGAAAATATCCAAAATTACCAAAATGCCCCCAGGCACTATTCACAGAAAATATTGTTCACGGGGGCACTGTTCATCCAAAAATTACTGTTCACTGAAAAATACTGTTCACAGGGGCACTACTCATCCGTAAATCACTGTTCGCCGACATTACTGTTCACGGACACTATTCACACGTAAGTTACTGTTCACCGAAAACTACTGTTCACAGACACTATTCATCTGTAAATTACTGTTCACAAAAAAATACTGTTCACGGGGCACTGTTCACCCGTAAATTACCAAATTACCAAAATGCTCTTTAGGGCCTGCACAGTGAGCCACAAATCACTATTCATGAACAGATTTTTCTATTTTTTCGTATTTTCTTTTCTGATTTTTAGAGAAAACTATAAATCATTTTCTGATGAAATTAAATATCTAGCTTCCTCTTAATGAGGTCTACAAACTAAAAATATTAACTTAAAATAAATACTTACAGAAATCTTCTGAAGAATTTAAGAAAACCACTTGAGCAATAGTAAACGTCTGGCGAAAATGATGTAAATTTGTGATTTTAACTTAAACTCACTGCACCTATTTATAAGGGTTTAAAAACACTGTTTGGATATCTGTTATATCAACCCTCACTGTTGAAAGTATCGGCAATATCTCAGTCGTTAAGACCGTTGGCAGAAAGATAAGATAAGATAAGATAAAAAAAATCTTATCTCAGGTAACAGTAAAAATTACTGTTACCTTATCCTTTTTCTGTTCGTCTCTATTGGATCTTAACTCGTGAAAATCCGACACCGCAGGGGTGTTGAGAACACGGGGTTTACCTCCGGTGGAATGTTCACTTTTTGTTTTGACACCAAAAATAAGGTATTTTTCATAAAGTCAACATTTTAATAAAATAGACGGCTTATAAACATCGTGATTTTGACACTTCGAAACTAGTGTTTAAAATACCTTTTTCGACATTCTAAATATGTCAAAGAGTTTGATAAAATACAAATCGAATTTGATATGAGTTTGCTAATTTTCGGAATACGGGGTATCTTAAAAATCGGGGCTTTTAGATAAAAGCATATGTAAAATGCACGTTTCGAGGAATACTCGTGAAATTCTGAAAATACCACTGAGTAGCGTACTCAAAAGTTTAATGTGTGTGTGAATTTCAAGGTCTGAATATATCAGAAGAGTGGTCTTTCACACTCAAGAGGTCTATAAAACACTATTCATGATTTTTTATGTAAAACAAAAGACATTTAAGTGATGTCTAAAATGTCCTCCGAATTTCGTCGGGCTAAATCACTAAGCAAATGACCTCTGATCGGGTCACATACTCCCTTTTCAGAAAGGTTTTTCCGTGCCTTATCATATTAACCGGTCACAAAGCCGAGTTAATAATTCTAAAAATTTGTTATTTTTAATTTAAAGGGTCGGGTTATTACACATTTATTAATGTATACAGATGGGACTTTGGTATATGGATGGTCTCCAATCCAATTTAATGTGGGACCACCCGCGGTTGACCCGACCCAATCAAAAATAAAAAATCTGACTCAATTATTTTATTGTTTTTTTATTTCCTTAGTTGTAATGTTTGTTTTTTAATTATTCCCTAATTTTTGGAGTTATGATTGAATTGGGATTAGGGTTTATTTTCCTATAATACTGTTAGTACATGTTTTTTAGTAGATTATTGATAATGGAATGAACAAGATTTTCTCTCTTTCCCATGTTCTTGTGGTCCAACTCAAAAAGCTTCTCAGCAATCCTTAAGCCCAACCTTTAACCCTTGAAATACTTCCTTTTCACCATGTAAGAGCCAAAAGGTTAGGACTATCCTCCTAACATTAGCTGTGAAAATCTGACCTTGAAAGTCTGGACATTTTGTAGATCTCTTCCCGTAATTAGGATATGATTAAGTGGTGCATCTCTAGTACTAATTAAGTAATGTAAATACAAATTATTTAATAAATTGACATATATTAGGATTTGCCAATTATATTAAATAAAATATGATTTCTAGACCTACTAGAGTGCCAAACTTTATTTATTAAAAAAAGGATTATATTCATCTTATGTAGGCCATAAAAATGGTGAATGGATTTTACTAATTTAAATCAAATGCATTGAAAAAATTTGATAATAAATAGTGGGTAACAATTCTCCCACGAAAGTTTTGTGTAATTCGACACGGGTTTTAGTGTATTACCAATTTTACCTTTATCGGCTTACTTATTGGCACTGAAAAATAGAGTAAATCGGTTCACCAAGTGGTTAGTAAGTGATTCGGTAAGTGAAATGATTTACTGCTTATTTTTGTTTCTTTTTAAAATTTTTAATATGATAAAGGTGAAAGATAAAATTAACAATATACTAAAATCTGCCTGACGATAAATAATAGAAAATATATTTTATTTGATGCAGTTGGCAAATCACGTAATACAGTATGTATCAAATTGTTATCTTTACTTCTATAAAAGTGAGGGTTTTTCTGACCTTGATGGAGACCCCAGCAAGCACTTTTCACTTTATCAGAACAATGAGAGAGGAAAACCGTTATGATTCGAAATACAAAGCTTTTGAGCCGTTACCGTCCTCGCCAAGCGCCAACTCCCGGCCTTTTCGAATATTTCCCTCCCCATTTTTCTCGGGTCAGTCATCAAACACCTGGTTCAGCATTCCACCAACCTCCCTCCTTCGCGTCTATTCTCCAAGAAATCAAACACCTAAAACCCCTCCAGCAGGTCCATGCCCTCATCCTCACCTCTGGAGTCGCCCAAAACGTCTTTCTCTCCAACCGGCTCTTGAATTCCTACTCGTCTTTGGGACTCTTACCCGTGGCAGAGCAGATTTTTGAGCAAATGCCACTTAAGAATGTTGTATCTTGGACGATTTTAATTTGCGGTTTGTCTAGAAATGGGCTTTTTTTGGAAGCACTGAAGTTGTTTTCGGAAATGAAAGGTGAAGGAGTTGCACCCAATGCTGTCACTGTGGTTAGCGTTCTACCTGCTTGCGCTCATCTAGGTATGATTAGAATCGGTGGATCAATTCATGGGTTTTTGGTTCGATGTGGCATTGAAATAAATGTGCATGTGGAAACCGCTCTTGTTGATTTTTACATAAAATGTGGAAGTTTGCGCGCTGCTCAGAAGATGTTTGAGAAAATGTCTGAAAGAAATGTTGTGTCGTGGAATGCAATTATTTCAGGTTATTCTGAGAACGGGTTCGGTGAAGAAGCACTGCAACTTTATAAGAAGATGCTTAGAAATGGATTTGCAGCGGATTTTGTAACAGTTATGGCTTTATTATCAGCCTGTGCATGTTTAGGATGTCTGCAGATAGGAAATATGATTCATAGCTTTATAATAAGATGTGGGTTTGAGAGTGATCAGTTTGTTGGGACTGCTTTAATGGATATGTTTGTGAAATGTGGGTGCATTGATGATGCTTATCAGGTTTTCAGCTGGAAGTTGATAAAGGACATTGTCATGTGGACAGTGATGATATCAAGCTTTTCAGAAGGTGGATATGATAGCAAGGCCATGGAACTCTTTGAACAAATGATAACAGAAGGCAATGTAGCATTGGATTCTGTATCTTTGATTGCCATACTCTCAAGTTGTGCTCGATTGGGATCTCTCCAACAAGGCAGACGTATTCATGGCTTGACAATAAAAACTGGTTTTGAATATGATATTTTTGTGGGGTCAACACTTATAGACATGTATGCTAACTGTGGAAATTTGGATAGTGCAAGGAATGCCTTTGATAGAATGGTCAAAAGAGATGTTGTGTGTTGGAATGCAATAATTGCTGCTAATGGGATGAATGGCTGTGGTGAACATGCCATAGATCTTTTTTTCCAAATGAAGGAGTTGGGCTTGAATCTAGATGCCACAACTTATGTGTGTGTCTTTTATGCTTGCAGTCATGCTGGGCTGGTTGATCAGGGCATCCGCATTTTCAATATCATGGTTGAAGAGTCTAGTGTGAAGCCCAATTTGCAGCATTATGCTTGTATGGTTGACCTTCTTGGTCGAGCTGGGCGTTTAGATGATGCTTTCTCACTTATTAATAATATGCCTTTGGTGCCAGATGCTAGTGTTTATGGGGCACTGCTCAGTGCTTGTAGAAATCATGGAAATATAAGATTGGGCTTAAGGATTGCTGAGAAGCTTTTTGAGTTGGACCACAAAGATGCTGGATACTATGTTTTGCTTGCAAATGTTTATGCAGTTGCAGGAAACAGGGAGGGTGTCAAAATAGCCCGTGCATCTCTGAGATCAACGGGACTAAAGAAGACCCCTGGGTTCAGCTCTATCGAGATTGATCGGAAGGTTCATGCATTTGTGGCAGGAGCTAAAGATCATCCTGAACACAATGACATTGAGAAGTTTCTCAAGGCTTTGATTACCAAAATTGAAGTGGCAGGTTATGTTCCGGATATTAAGTCTGTTTCCCAAGATGTTTCAGATGATGTGAAGAGAGATCTGCTTTATCACCATAGTGAGAAATTGGCAATTGCTTTTGGGTTATTGAAAACTCAAACGGAAGTGACAATTCGGATAACAAAGAACCTACGCATGTGTGATGATTGCCATACAGCTACCAAGTTCATTTCCAAGGTTACTAGAAGAGAAATTATGGCAAAAGATACAAACCGCTTCCATTATTTTCAGGATGGATCTTGTTCATGCAAAGATTATTGGTAACTTCAACAACCAATGGTAATGTTCATGTTGTGATTTTAGTTGTGTACTTCTCCTCGGTTTCTCACAATTATGAAAATGTTGGACGTTGGGATGGAGTTGCAACTTAATTTTGATGGATCTTTGTCCTGGCTGTTGTACAGATGTTACTGTTGACTAGCCAGTAGCTGCTTCAAGTGTCACCAGATAAGCAACTTTCTACTGACAAACTTGAGATTTCATCTGATGTCATCAAGTTGGATCAGTATGCTGCTGCCTAGGTCATCTGCTTGCCATTGATTTATACATCCTGGTTCATGAGCAGTCAACCTGATACAAATTGCAGTACTTGGTCCATATGTAAAGATAGGTTCACTTGCATTTGCTCTGTTTTAGAAGGAAATAAATCACAAACACAACATGATTGGATGTAGGTTTGTGGTGGATTCCTACTTCCTGAATTGCATGCCTAGGGTCTAGGGCCTGTTGGACAGGATCACAAAAGGGAAAGGCCTGCCTGTTTATGGCCTATGACATTGTTTATCTTCACTTGTAACCATGAATTAAACAGAAAGTTATATACTCTTTTTCCTTTAGTACTACTTTTTCCTACCTTTTCAGTCATTCTGCTTCTACACGACGGTGTAGTATTCCCAGACATGGATGAGTCTATGCTCCGTCATTCCTATTCTCAATTCTGTTTGCCATCCCAAAGTAAACTTGTCCTCCTGCAACCAAATTTTGTATACTGAAAAGGACAAAAAGAAAGAAAAGCCCATTTTGCATATATAACTTCTTGTTCAATTTCCTGCCGTCATGTTTTATATGGAGATTCCTAAACCCCAAGGGGTTGACCTAGTGTGGTTGAGACACAAGACTTCAAGATTGAGGTCTTGGGTTCAATTTCTAACAACTCCAATGAAGGGCCACTCCCCCTAGACTTACCCGGTGTGTGCAGATTGGGGGGTTTTCTCAGGAGACTAATCGGGTGCGACGCTTGAACACCTCCTGACCTCAAAAAAAAAAAAAAACAAAAGAATATATGGAGATCCTTATTTCCAACAAAATACAGATTTATCATTTGGAACGTGGGCATATGATTTTTGGATATGGAAAACGAGGAATGAATTGGTCTTCAATTCTAGAATTCTATATCTGACATATATTGTTTCACTAATTCTTTTTGTCGCAGTGGAACAGTGGAGCTCTAGAAATCCAGCTACATAACCCCTTCAATGAGAACTGGATCCCTCCAAGGACGGGTGTTCTCGAAGTTAATTTCTTTGGGAGTGACTAGAGATCATCAAGATTTGCATCTTCTCTGATACGCCAAAGAATTGCAAGACCCAGCCCTCAACTGGCTACTTTGTATTCTTTCCTAAAGACAGAAGGCTTATTGGTCAAAGATGGCTTTGAAGCAGTCATTTTTTAAGGTGAGATGTTGAAGCTGGTTGAGAGTGTTAGGATGAATACAACAGAAAGATACACTTAGTTTATTAGATTAAAGTATACATTAATGACAAATATACTCTACTAGTATATTAATGCATAAATCAAACGTGATGTTGTTGGATTTATAGGTATAATTAGATCAAACATTGGACACAATAAAGCTTTCGTCATAGTCACTATTATCATCAAACTTTATCATATTGACCTATCATTTTAAGGGGCAGGAGCCACAAAAAGATCCAAAAATTGATACAAATATATCTACAAAAAAACTTCTAGATATGTCGTTCTTTTATCAATCAGAGAATAGGAAATTTGCAATAAATGGGCGTGATTAATTGAATATGTGAGAGATGATAGCGTGAATGAATTGCCAATGATATCGCCAGTGTGTACCTATTAAGCTATACATACTTTTTAGCCTATGTCCACATTTTATCTAATGACCGAAATCTTGTAAAACACTCGGCGGCTCTGATATCCAAGATAAGAGCCTCACGTGAATTCCATTTGGTAAAAAATTTAAACCGGTGAAAATATTGGATTTTCTTAGCATCACATGTAAAAACTTCAATCTAATAATTTTGTTTTAATCTTAAAATTAAAATTTATAATAATTTTGATAGACTTCATTTTTCATAGTTTGAGTACTTAAGAATATCTATACAGGGCGTAGTCAACCTTTGACGATGATTTAAAAAAAATCTTAAGTTTAAAAGCCTGGGCTCCTGAAGGCCCCTGTAATGTCATGCAAATTTAACGTACGTGTTACCATGTCTCATATCGTCTGGGATCTTGGAATTTATAAATGCATAGATATCCTCTTCTTATAAGTCAGTCTTTAAAGATAAATTATACTTATGTGTTTTACTTAATGAATTACTAATTTGCTAATAGTTGTTATGAGAATATGAAAATATGGGATTGGTCGAAGTGAAAGAATTAGTCTTTGGATATAATTCACCAAAAGTTAAATATATCATAGCCACAAAAATTTAATGGTGTTGGAAGAATTCGAATATTGGATTTAACCATTAGTAAGTGACAATTAGTCAAATTAGGTGGGATCCACCTAAGAGAAAATACATGTGCAGAGAAAAGAGTGTAAATGTGGGCCACAGAAAAAGTTCTTGTGATTGGACAACAATTTTTATGTCGATCTAGTAATACAAGCAGTAATACTACTATCTTAACTTTCTTTCCAAAGAGATTTTCGTGTATATCTAAAAGTATAATATCAATTATACGTTTTATATTTAATATCAAAAGAGTTCTTTTAATTAACTCTCCAACTTATCAAAATGATTCAGAAAAGTTGAATAATATGTTATTTGTTAAAATAATATGTTATTTTTTTTTAATTTACGTGTGAAAAACTACGGAATACTCAGTGTAAAATCTCCACAGGTGAACCCACTACCCGTATAGCACACCAAAATTAGATCATGGAAATTTGAATCCGCAACCTCCCGCTTTATAAGAATGAGCGGGAGTCAACCGTTGATACTTTTTCATTTAAAGAAAGAGTAGAATCATCTATCTCATAATTGAATTGTCATAGAGTAATTCAAGTCATTCAAGAAAGCTTTTACCTATTTCAAGAATTTTTTATTATCATTTTGAAATCACTTTCTACAATAGGTAAGACCAAACATCTTTTGTCTTGTAGAATTGCGTCATTGTTAAAACCACCTCAGCGACTTGCTTATATGTGACTTTCTAACTCAAACACAGCCAAGATCTCTAGATCTCTAATGGGCCCACCAACTATGTAGCAACATATTGGCAAGAGATGTCTTGTGATTTAAGTGATCACGACTCTTTCATAATATTAACTTGTTGATTAAGTTCTTAAGAAGGCTTTGTTAGCTAATCACTTCAAACGTAATACATGTTTTAGTACCTCACAAGTCATCGATGAATCAAAATAGAATATAGTAGATTATTCTCAAACCATTAAACTCTAAATCTTGAAATCAAATCCTAGAATAATGAGATGATCTCAAAATTAACATGCAAAGCATCAAAAAAAATTAAGTACATTCTTCATATAAGCATTGTCACAAATATCGTTCTCGGGATATTAACGATGATTGGTGATTTTGGAATATTTTCAAATTCTTGGGTTTTTTTTTTTTTGAATTTACGTGTGGGAAATCGCAGAAAACCCAAATTAAAACCCCCACGGGTGATACGCATTGCCCTCAGAGTACACCAAGTTAGGCCATGGTGGCTCGAACTTGCCACCTCCTGCTTCTTGAGGCGGGAGGTTAACCAGTAATGAAAAATTAATGGGAAAATCTCACAGAAAATATAATATTTAAAAAATAATAAAAATATTAATAAAATAAAAATCTTAATAAGGAATTTATTCGTAATCTATTGGAATATTATCATGATATTACTATTTTTCGCATTTTTAACACAATTTTACAGAGAATTTAACGCCGTGTTGATAAGTAGGTGTTATTAACATAATAATAATATTTTACTGATAAAAATATAATAAATTTAAAAATACCAGTGATACTTGTGACAGAGATAGCATACCATTAATGGGATACTCTCTTCAACGGCCGCCAGAGAAAACGACAGTATTACTCTGGAGAGCATGCAAGTATATCCTCGTGTTTAAATTTTAAAACATCTTTGCCTCCTTAATGGGTTAAAGCCTACTAATACGGCACCAAAGCTTTCACCAGTAATTGCATAAACTAATAGATTTATGAGGTAAGAATACAGACCCCTATATGACGCTTGCTTTCTAGATTTCCTTGTCCTAAAAGAAATAGGTCAGAGTCCAGCGTCGATAAACTACTACCCTAAATCTTCCCATCAACTTAGTAAAATGGGTCAAACCAAATGCAAAACCCATCAAATACAAGGCCTTAACTTGCAAGTTTCTATCATGGGTTTTCCCTATTTTGTTAGATAAGATTGCTATATAGCTCCACGCCATAGTGGTGGCAACTTGTCATCCATGTTCTTGCAGCACTTCACTGAGAGGTGGGAGTTGCAATCCATGGCCATCAATTCTTTCCCTACGCTCCTCGTGTGCTTGCTGTTTATCAATTGGCCCTCTGTTGCTAATGGTGATGGTCATAGCCTTGGAGCCTCATTCATATTTGGCGATTCTTTGGTTGATGCCGGCAACAACAACTTCCTCCGGACACTGTCGAAGGCCGACATCCCGCCTAATGGCATTGATTTTAAGGCTTCTGGAGGGAATCCAACCGGACGTTATACCAATGGGAGGACCATCGGAGATATTGTTGGTGAGCGCCTACTCTCAAGTCAGAGTGTAGGGCAATTTAACTGTTGGGACTGAACTTCCAGTCCAAAAGACTATTCTGATAGGAGGAGATATCTAGCCCCATATAAATCCTCTATTTTTTCTCTCTCATCGATGTGGGACTCATTCGTACGCCACAATCTCTCCTTTGAATAAGGTTCTCTGACGGATAAAACATCACCAGCCATCTCGTCTAGTTAGATGATCCCTAAGTCCATATGTAGTGACTTGGGCCCTTGCTCTGATACCACTGTTAGGACTAGACTTCCAGCCCAAAAAATAGCCTATAGGAGGAGGTATCCAGCCCTTATTTTAATTAGGCATTTTTCTTTTTTCAAAATGGAAAACTCTCTAGTACTTCTCATTGAATGATAATATGTATAAAAGATGATTATACAACTTAAAATGGACATTTTTATCATTTATTAAAAGAAGGCTAAATAATGTCTCTTTTGTAAACAAAAGAGTTTCCCAATCAATCCTCTTTTCTACTTGTCGCTGATTATTTTTATTGTTTTGCTGTCATTTGTTTAGTAGCTCTTTTTTTTTTTTTTCATTTCCAATTATACTTTTGCAGGAGAGGAATTGGGGCAACCAAACTTTGCTCTTCCCTTTCTATCCCCAAATGCCACGGGCGCTTCCGTCTTGAATGGTGTCAATTATGCTTCCGGAGGTGGAGGAATTATGAACCAAACCGGCAGAATTTTTGTAATCTCTCTCTCTCTCTCTCTCTCTTACATGGTGTCAATTTCTAGTAATAGTTTTGTGTTTTGCATGCATGAGTTTGTTCTTTATCTTTTTAAATGTTTTTGGCTCGTGATTTGAAAATCATACTGTGTTGATTATTGGCTTGGCTCAATTTGATTTTGGTTAGATTTGGGTCTGGCACACCCCTTTTGAACAACTGAGAGTTTATTTGTTTGTGTGAGAGAGGCTAGTGGTGAGAAATTGGATTTTAGGAACATTTGTAATTTGTATCTCTCCTTTGATATTAGTGGATCTTTTTCGAATGTTGCCTGTGGACATAAGCTTTTGACCGAACTACGTAAATCAGTGTCTTCTCTTTTGACTGTGTGATTGATTTGCTTATTTTTTTTGCATTGATTTATAATTAATCACAACATATTGTTTGGTAGAGAGATGAAATTAAAATGTGGTGCAGGTTAATAGACTTGGAATGGAGATCCAAGTGGACTACTTCAACATAACAAGAAAGCAGATAGATGAGTTGATGGGAGCATCAAAAGCAAGAGAATACCTGATGAAGAGGTCCATTTTCTCAATCACCATTGGAGCCAATGACTTCCTAAACAATTATCTCCTCCCAGTCCTCTCAATTGGGGAGAGAATATCTGAAACACCAGAGACTTTCGTTGGCAACCTCATCAACAATCTAAGGATTCAACTTACTGTAATATACTCTCTCTCTCTCTCTCTCTCTCTAACCTTCTAAATTAGAGAAGATATCCATTAACACATGTAATTTTTCTTTTCAATGACAGAGGCTATACAAATTGGATGCTCGAAAGTTTGTGATAGGGAATGTGGGGCCTATAGGGTGTATACCATATCAGAAGACCATAAATGGAGTGAACAAGGACCAATGTGTGAAGTTTCCAAATGAATTAGCAAATCAATACAATGTGAAATTGAAAGATTTGATGGTAGAGCTGAATGAGAACCTGCCAGGATCCACATTTGTCCTAGCAAATGTGTATGATCTGGTTTGGGAGCTAATTACAAATTACCACAAGTATGGTGAGTGCTGCTCTCCCTTTTGTAAGAGAAATAAATCAAAAAATCAAACAGATGAAACACACAATATATAGATTTTTACGTGGTTCACCGTTAAAGGTTATGTTTACAGATCGTTATGCTCAATTTCACTATAAAGAAATTTTGACAACGTGTTATAAGAATTTCTCAAACCTTTTAACCCTGTGTTTTCTTCCCACTCTCTTTTCTTTTCTCTCCTCTCTCCCACTGAGAAAACACCCAATTTATATAAACACAACGTGACTGAAGATCTTTTGAGTCAAACCTAACACCTTTCTTTCATAGAGACAAGATGTATAGGCATTAGATGAAAAAGATAAATAACTGAGTAATATCCTATTATTTAATAATAAAATTTTTACCCATTTTAAGTAATATTTCTTTTATTACTGACAAATTAACAATACTAAATAAAAATTATAATCTCGCAGGATTCAAATCAGCAAGCACCGCATGCTGTGGCAATGGGGGCCAGTTCCAAGGCATTATTCCATGTGGGCCCACATCTTCTATGTGTGATGACCGTTCAAAGTATGTGTTTTGGGATCCATACCATCCAAGTGAGGCTGCCAATGTTATAATTGCAAAGAAACTCATTGATGGGGACACCGACATCATATATCCCATGAACCTTAGGCAGCTTAGAGATCTCTGATTCTGCTCTTCTTCTTCCTCATTTCTCATCACTTGTTACTATGGGATCTTTGAGAATTTGGATTTCTTTGTTTAATGTGAGATTAAAGGGAAAACAGAAATAGTGTGCCCTACTGCTACGTATGGGCAAGTATAATGTTGTAATGTGGGAGCTGCTGTGAAAGAGAGGAGGAATCATGTTTGAGTTTTTGTTCATTTTCGGATGACAATCTTTTATTTTTTATTTTATTTTTATCTCTTAGAACATTTGACTAATCTAGTATTTCGATAAGTTTCTAGTTATCACTCCAACCCCATTCCGTTGATATGAATCCTTTCTTAGAACTACAAATTTTAAATTTTTAGATAACATTTTAGAGAAAACAATAAAAGATAAATTGAGGTTAGTTTTCTTTTGGTTTCACCTGCTTGATTAGTTAAAGATTGTCAAATAATTAATAAATAAATAATAGCAAGCAACAATTTTTTGTTTCATATGTTTTACTACTTCGTTGGCAGTTATCATCTAATGGAAAAAATTAAAAATAATAATAAGATATATATTGCTAGGAACATTAGTCCTAATTATTATAGTTACAACTATCAATTTTAATATTTCTTTTTGATAAGTTACCGAGGGCTTCTTCTGTACACATGGCTTATTATATTTTTTTTAGTTTTTTATGCCCTTTTTTCTGCCTTTTCAAACATTTTTTCAGTTAAAGTATATGAAGATGTGATGTTTTTGATGTATATAAGAAATTTTCTAAATCAATATGATACAATGAATCAACTAATACATCAAAAACAAATTAATTGTATCATTATTATGAATTGTTATAATTTAGTTTTTAAAAGCAAAGTCAAAATATATTAAATTATTGTTGTGAGGAGAAGGGATTCAGTCTTGCCCACGCCATGTACACCTTGTTGCGATTAGAGCAATTTTTTTTTTCAATTTAATAATACTTCTACCTTTACTTGTCCCACAAAATCATAAATTTCTAATTATAAAAAATTATTTTAAAATTTTAATTTTATGTTTCTGATATAAAACTTATAAATGATTGAGCATAGACATAGATTTCAAAGCTTTTAAAGTTAAAATGTTTTTCAAACTCGGGGTTATCCATCTTTGAGAATTGAGACTTTATATCTTTTACAATAAAAATTAATTTTAAAGATTATTTTTTTACTTAAATAAATATAATAAGTAGAATTAAAGGGAAATGGACAGTAAAAATCATAACAAGACATGTGAATTTTTAGAAAAAAATGTCATAATCACACTAAAGGGCAATTAACATATTTATTGAATCAACCTATTTATTATTATGTCAATATAATAAACATGAACTCCTTTGTACAAGTCAATGGAGTTGTATTTACAATTTATTTATTTAAATATCTAATTGGAATTTACTTGATTAAACCCTAAAACATCTAATTGGAATTTATTATGTCAATATAATAAGTATGATAGTAGTCCCCTTTCCTTGTGGGCCATGATGTAGATCGTGGATGGAACTAGATTAAACCACGTGTAATCGCACGTACCGAAAGAGGGTATACGTGAGACTTCAGTGCTCTCGCGGTGCTTGGGTGCTGAACTATAACATATTTGTATGGGACTTAGGGTTTGTTGCCTTGCCCGCAGAAACCCTAAAACTCTAGCCCAAACCCTCAGGTCTTTGCTTTCCATCGTCTAATCTGATCGGCAGTCATGGAAACCGCAAGAACGGTGAAGGACGTTTCCCCTCACGAATTTGTTAAAGCCTATTCTTCTCATCTCAAGCGTTCTGGGAAGGTCTCTCTCTCTGTCTCTCTCTCTCTCTTAAGTATGTTTGGAAAATCAGAATATGGTAGTAGTAAGAATGTCAATTTCTTACTATTGTGGCTTTTTGGACGGCCATCTAAAACGGGCAAGTGGAAATCTTGTCACGTTTAATTGTGGTTCACTCTTTGGAGGCACTGTTTTGTATGAAATCATAGTTTTATCTTCTTTACATATTGCATACATTTTAGGATTAATTTCTGGACTCTGGAGTGCTGGTGTTTGTACGTGAATTAGTATAAAATGGCGTTACTTATTCGGTGGAATGACGTTTTACTTTGCTTGTGTTTGGTGTTCATTGTTACATATGTAATGAGCCTTTTCATTCCATGTTGGTTGTTTATCACTAGCTTATTTTCATTCTGTAAGCGATATATGTACATTTGATGGGCCTCTAGATGTCGTGTTGGTTGCTTATCACAATTTAGCCAATTTAGCACTAGATCATTAGCTCTGTTCAGTTGGGTACCCAATCCGTCCATTCTATTGGCTCGAAGTTATATAAGCATCAATAAACAACATATAACTGATCTGTAGTTAAATTGATTCAAAAATCAGAAATTTACTAGCTGAAAATGGATGGATTTGAACATTTATTTGTGTTGCCCTATGGGTTGCTTATAACATTGCTTAATGATGCACAGTTGTTAGAAGTGGGTCATGCATTGGCAGTTGCAGAAACTGAAGTTGCCTCTGCATCTTTATGATGGGAGGCCATGCTGTATATTTGAATCATGATATTTGTGTTTAAACGAGCTTGCTATTCATAATCAGTGCCACTAGAGTATGAGCCAGTATATTTGCGTTCTTAGTTGAGCTATATCTTGTTCCAAATAAGGAAGCTGAGTTTCTAACTAGCCCTTTTGATTCTATGGAGTATCGTGATCAAAACACAAAAGAAAATTACTACTACTTAAAATGGGAGATACAATGTTGCTATTGCTGATACTGTTTCTTGTACTGCACTCTGAGCTAAGGGCAGGCTGCCTGCCAAAAAAATTAAATTTTCCCTCCTTTTGTAGACAATTGATCAAAATCACTTTATCCCCTTATAATCAGATCTGGGATGGGAACCCGTTAAACTGTACTGAAGTCTTGAAATGGAAAATCATTCCATCATTCTGGCATCCATTTTTTTTTTTTTTTCTCGATGTAGAGTTAGAATCAACTCATTTTATCAGTTTATAAGGATCTGTTTTCTCTGAATTAAAAGTACTCAGGACAGAAGCGGTTTCAGATTTAGAAGAGAGTTTTCTTTTTCTGTACAAGCAAATGGCCCCTTACTGTTTTCAATTCCACAGCTCCCCATATGGAGCAGCAAGCAGCTGTTATTTCTTTTCTGTTGATTTCTGCATAATATAAATTTGTTCTTATGCAAATAGATGGAGCTTCCACACTGGACGGATATTGTGAAGACTGGTACTTTTAAGGAACTAGCTCCATATGACCCAGATTGGTACTATATTAGAGCTGGTACTGATTTTATCTTTTTCCTACATTATGTTTTTTCTGTTTTTTGAAAGGTAATATCTGTATCCAGTGTTCTTTATTTTGATTCATTTGTTTTCTGATTAATTCTATGTTGTAGCTTCCATGGCAAGGAAGATCTATTTGAGGCATGGTATTGGAGTTGGTGGTTTCCAGAAGATCTATGGTGGAAGAAAGAGAAACGGGAGTCGCCCACCACACTTCTGCAAGAGCAGTGGTTCTATTGCACGCCACATCCTTCAGCAACTGCAGAACATGAACATCATTGACATTGATACTAAGGGGTAAGTATAGTAATTAGTTTTTGTTATTTCTTTAGAAACGGTTAGTAATGCAAGCCATACAGCACTATTGTAGGATATTTTGTAAATAATGGTGTATTATTCACAATAAAATCTTGGAGGAAAATGGCTGAACTAAACTTGTGCTGAGTTCACTTCGGTTGTCCATCTGAAGTACCAAGTCCACTACTGATTGCCATCTATTTGATTGATTTTATAAAATGATTAGGCAATCATCAATTAAACAAGTTCTAAAAAAATGATGTCCAATTGCTTGGTTGTCTTTCTAATAGATATGGATTTGTTGATTATTCTTGTGACTGCATACCAAGGTGGCAGCCCACTTGGAAGCTGAGCTGTCAAAGGGGCTCTACCTTGTACATGCTACCATATATATCCTGCTGCACGGTTGGATAGGAGGCCACTGGTGCACATTCTGTGCACATGCTGGACCTCCTTATGAATGGCATACCCAAGTTTGTTCTAGTTGTTTCAAATTGGTATTCCATATGATGCATGGAAATGGGTGTATGGTTTTATCATCTTGAATGTGTACTCGGAATGTGCAAATGCTACCAAATTTGTCCTTTGGCAGATGAATGAAATGTTTTTTTCTTTTTTTAGTTTTATGTTAAATTGGTTCGTTTTACAAGGAGTAAAATCTTCTTTAAATGCGAGCCAACTATATGGGAATTTGGTAATGTCGATGAAGAATTCCCATACCTCTAAATAGGGAAAATGGTTTTTGGTTTTGGGATTTCTAGGATTGAAAAAAATTCCTGAAAGCATGATCTTTTTGTTTTTACTGCTTCCAGATTGGAAAGAACCTTAATGCAGATGAGCTCATTAATCTGTTTCTTTTCTTTTGGTTCATGTTCCAGCGGGAGAAGAATCACTTCCAGTGGTCAAAGAGATCTTGATCAAGTTGCTGGTCGGATTGTTGTTGATCCTTGAGTGAGTTCTTGATTTGGTTGCTGCAGTCATTTTTTTTTCCCAGGGACACTGTAGGGTGTTTTCAAGGTAATTTTGTAGGTCTTAGTTTTAATGGTTTTATTATAGCGAAATATTTGCCATTAGTTCTGTTTGTTTTCTGAGATTGAGTACTTTAAAATGAAGAGGCATGGCTTTGGGGCTTTTGAAGTTCGACTCATATTCGTCATAGATGACAGTTTGTGCCTTGTGCTTCCATGTGTTTTTTAGAGAATTGAGATAAGTATTATTAAGTGCATAATAAGAGAATGGACAGTCAAGATGGTTCTGGGAAGCTACTTTTTGAAGTGATCCTTCCTTGGATTAGCTTCTAATGTGCAAGTTGATTGTGGAGTAGCATTGGTTTTCTTGGATAACACTTAATTTCATTATCAACACCGGTTTGAACTCTGATTTATTAGCTCCATTTTTTTTTTTATCTGCTTTATTTGAATGATCAAAACTGGGTAGTAGTCCTGAATATATTATATTTGTCTATTTGTCTGTGGAAGATCTAATAAGAGAGGGTAAAAATGAGGAATGATTGTCCATAACTCAACTCGTAACTTCTCGCCTCAAGAAGCGAGAGGTTGCGAGTTCGAGTCCCGTTAACTGGTGGCTATCTTGTGTGGGTATAAGACATCACCTGAAGTGGGGGTTTTAGGAGAACTAACTTAACTCCAAGAATTTTGAGGTCCGACTTTTTTTGTGTTAAATACCCCATAGACATTAGATTAAGGGTTTTCTTTTGATTACAAGAGTAAATATAAAATCAAATGAGATGTTTACCTGCACATTAGATCGCATGAGTATTACCTTACGCACCAAAGTGTAGAATCGACAAATGAGGTGGTGATGGGCCTATTGAAATAGGGATATTCAAATTTGTTGTGTACCAAAAATCATTGTAATCAGATTAATCGAGTTTTAAGAAGAATTTAGAATAATGAAATTTTGAGAGCTGGTTAATCCATTCAAGGTGAATATTGATGGACGATCTATTGAATGGAAGACTATTTTAATAAGTCTATTTGCGTAAACATTTTATATAAAATTAACTCAGCCTCGTAGTCACTTGCAAAGTAGTTATTTTTATTTAATCATTTCACTATACAAATTTGCTTCATTCCTTGCAAGGTAACAAGAACCCTGCTTTGCTGGGTCCTTATTATTGATGGAAAGAGACCCATTGAATATTCTTCAATATTTAAAAAGCCTTGACAAATTTGGAAAAAAAAAATGTGCTTGATCACTAATTATTATGATTTGTTAATTGGTTAAAATTCCTGAATTTGTTTAGTGTATTGACTAAAATAACCTAATCATTTTTATAAAGACAAGTGTATACAATCATTAATATGCCGCAATTGTTGGTTAAGGTTAAATCATTAATATGCCGCAATTGTTGGTTAAGGTTAAGGTTATATTGTTCATGGCGCTTGCAACTCCATTGAGAATGATTTTTCTTGAAACCGCGATGTCCAGCCTAAAATTGTTCTTGACCAGTTAGGAACGGTAATAAATGGTGGGGACGGTTTATTCATTGAAGTGTGCTCATACATGAGATTAGTTTTACTTCTAATGTATGGTGGAGATGTTTATGTTATTAAAAAAGTATCATATATATATATATATATATATATATATATATATATATATGTTTATATATTTATATTTATGAGAATTTTGAATAAGAGACACTGATGTACTATGAGAAAAATTGAAATTTCCTTTAAAGTTTAGTGGAGAAAAGTCTAAATAACTTTTCTTGAAACAATGTGGGTTTTTCGGTGTAAATTTTGATTTATAATTTGGCCAGATAAAAAAATTAAAGCCTATATATGTTCAGGTCCAAAAGTTGAATCCAATCCAATTATATAGAACTATTAAAAATCATATATGATATACTTGTTAGAGAAATAAGGTTGCAGGATATACTTATTAGAGAAATAGGGTTGCGTGTTGCACTTGTTTTTTTTTTGTTGTTTTATAATTTTTTCTTATAATTTTTTGTGAGATTTCTGAAAATCCAATCAACTAGATTGATATGTCATTCATTATCTATTTGTGGATCAAATTTCATAAAAAAATTAAAAAAATAGAAGTTATTTAATTTTAATAGTCAAAATTAACATGCATCTTTATTCTTTTAATAATACATGATTATTTGAATTACTAAAATAAGTGATTTCAATTTCTATTTTTTTTTATAAAATTTGATCTATATGTAGCTCATTCAATTAACATTTTCCATCTATTGGGATATAATCTGTTCTTTCAAAAAATTAGACCATGAAATGCACCCTACATGCCCAATTGTACCTTATTTGTACTCATTATCTATTACATAGTTTACTTAGTGTTTATTTTAATTTTTTTAAAAATAAATAATAATTAAATTTAAAATTCATAATAACATAAAATTTATTCTCTTAACTCAAATATTTTGTAAAAAACATTTATTTTGAGCTCATATTTAGGCTTAAGCTTTCAAACAGGCTAATCGGGACTCGGGAGAGCCCTGAGGACTGAACACATCATTTAGGCCCGGGTTGACCTCGAGGATGGCCCGGGCTTCTACTTGTTAATTGGGCTCGGTTTTGACATTGCTTGACAGCTTGACCCGGCCTGAGCCCAGTGACACGAGTAGCCCACGTGTCCCATCAAATCCGTGTTGCAAAAGCAACAGAGTTCATTATTAGGCGTAAACTTGTCTTGCACACTTCAGTACAGGAAAAAAATCTCCACAACGCCGTCTGCTTTCTTGTCCGGGGACGGCTAGTTGCTGGTCTGATGGAAGAGAACGAGAAAAAGGATGAGGTTGCGACTCCGAGCAGCGGAAGGGGTTGGGGCGGGTGGGGTATTTCTTCCTTTTCTGTTTTCTCCGATCTTCAAAAGGCTGCTGAAGACATCTCCAAATCTGTATTTCCACTTTTTCATTCCCTCTCCACCCCAATATTATTTCAATTCTCATGCCTCCCTTTCTCTTTCTGATTAGATCTTTCATTCTGTTTCTTTCTTAATTCTTCTTTCATTTTTTTCCGATCTGTGAATATGTGTTTCGTAATTGGATTTAAATCGAACAGTTTTCGGCAATTTTTGGATTCAGAGTGAGAATTCTTTGAGATTGCGAATTAATTTCTGATAAATGTTCCATTGCTAAATATTTCACTGTGAGAATGTGAAATACTAAAAAATGTCTGGATTCCAGTACTCTATTTGGTGCCCAATATCATTTCTGGAATCAGAATTCCGTGATACAAGATGCTGCTACAGAATTGCATTTCCAATGAGGAATTCCGAGCTACATTTTTTCTTTAAAGTGATAATTCCATTTGCTACCCCTCCAATACCCGAAAAAGTGAAGAAAATTATTCCAAGTGATACTAAACCTACCTTGAGGGTGTACTTTCAGACTAGACTAACGTTGGAACAATTTGGAGCATTTGCTACCCCTCCAATACCCGAAAAAGTGAAGAAAATTATTCCGAGTGATACTAAACCTACCTTGAGGGTGTACTTTCAGACTAGACTAACGTTGGAACAATTTGGAGCACATAATATTAGTATGGCTTAATATTTCACGCGAAAACATAAGAATTGATATTCATATTGTATTTTGAATAATTGAAATATTCACTTCCTTCTCTTAAATGATGCATTATTTGGCAGAAGGTGAAGACATCATCCCAGACTATGTACCTTTTGCATGAACTCTTTAAAAGGACTTTCTGGCCCTGTTAAATAGAAGATTCCAGTGGAGTTAATCAACTTCCCAAATTCCAGAATTAGCAAATTCTATTAATTCTGAAATTTGGAGAATTCCTTCAATAGCCCCTTAAATGTTTTGTAGGTTTTTACTTATTTTCTGCAATATGAGAATTCGAAAGTCCAAAAGTGATTTAAGCTTTGGAATATGAAAATAATGCTTTCAGACAACAATTTATAAATGCTCTAGAGTTGGAATTCTGTATTATTTTATAATTCTGGTTTCATAAAATTCCACACAGTTTAATTCCACCCAAGAATTCTATGCTATCAAAGTTCCAAACAGACTCTTTCTGCCTGTATTTGATCACATTATGTGTTGATTTTGTTGATTCAGGCTGTTGCAATTGCTAAGAATGCGGCAAAGGAAATTGGAGAAATTCAGAATACCGGTACTGATATTGAATCTGCGAAAGAAGGTGAAGAGGAAGAGAAGTCAGTGGATGATGAGGAAGTGGAGACTGATGATGACAAGCTACAGAAATCTGCATTGGATAGATTGGAGAAAACGAGTGAAGATTCTCTGCTTGGACAGGCAACCAATTCACTTTACCATGTTAAATTTCCTTATTAGTTCTTATTATAGCTAGGAATCTGTGTTGCATTGTATAATTTATGAATGGTATCAACCATGAAAACATTATCCTTGCACTCATAACTGGCATTGGATCCATACCATTGTAATATTAAAAGTAAATCCTAAGCAGATCCTGGATGGATGAGATAAAATTTAACTAATGAAGGAGAACTAGTGGACTGCCTCTTCAATAAGATGATGCCCAGAAATCAGTTTGTTTACAATTTTACAATATCCCATCTGCCAACTATTTTTTAGAGAATTAACAAAATTTCAAAAAATGAGTCATGATGGAAGCCTATGGGTTCGTCATCATCATCTGACCCACTAATCCCATCTATTTGGGTAAGTTCTCTGAGTTCGTATTCTATGAAAAAAAACATATCTCATCTTATCCTACAATCTATCATATCCTTCTTTACCTCTTGTAACCAAGTTTTTAAAGGACTTAAAAGTTGATTTTTGATGAATTTCAAATCCTACTGGGAAGTTCCTCATTTTCTTACATATTGTCCTTGTACTTGTTATTGTTTGTTCATATATATCATGTATAACCTCATTATACTTACTAGGAATGCATTTCTTTTTCAATGCTTGCTTAATTAAATGCCTTGGCCACCCTATCGAAAGCTTTTTCTAAGTTTATAAAAGTTGTATATAAAATTGTCTTTTTCTCTCTATATTTCTACATAAGTTGTCTTAAAGTTAAAATTGCTTTCGTTATTTACCTACTTGGCATAAATCTAAATTGGTTTTTGAGATATTTTATTTTTGTCTTAGCCTTTAATTACTCTTCCAAAGTTTCATGGTATGGGTAATAAGTTTAGTACCTTGGTGATTGGCATAATTTTGAGTATCTCCTTTATTTTTATCGAAAAGGACCACTATACTTTTATGCCATTCTTCAGGCATCTTTTTGAATCTAAGATTTTTTAAATATCATGGTGGCTCATCTAATGCCATTTTCACCCAATAATATCCACATATCTGTAAGGATATCATTTGATCCTGAAGCTCTACTTTTCCTCATCTTATTCAAAGCCAATTTGACTTCTACTTTCAATATTTCATATAACTTTCTTCACTCCCATGTGTATTTCACTCTCATTTTTTGTATTTAATAAGCCTCAAAAATATCTTTTCCATCTATTCCTATTTTTTCATCTTTGACTAAAACTTGTTGGTTTTCACCCTTAATACATCTTACATAATCTAGGTCCTCAATTCTCATCTTGGGCAAGCTTGTGAATTCCCCTCTTTCACTCTTTGTTTTTTAATTTCACATATAAATCATCATATGCTTTATACTTAGTTTTGTTACGGCTTTGCTTACTGGTTTTTAAGTTATTCTATAACTATCCAAATCTTCTTGTTTCGTTTCTTTTTACTATTTCTTAAACTGATACTTCTCATGTCTTCTATTAGCTTTTGATTCCTCAGTTATGTGGTGTTTTATACCACTAACCATATTATCCTACATTTCCTTTGGGGTTGAGTCCCTATCCCAAACATCTAAAGCCAGAATTCTTTCTTCAAGACTTTTTGCCTTATCTTGCTTCAAGTTCCACCACCTCATTTTCGGATTCATTATTCTACTTTTAATGTACACATCTATCAATAGTAATCTATTTTGGGTTGTAAGCCTCTCTCCTGGAATAACTTTACTATCGTTGCAAAAGGTCCTTATGAAATGGAACAAATCAACAATAACCTGAGTTACAAAATTTTCATACTGCATATTTGCTTTCATGCCTTATTTTCAAGGTTAAGTTGACTTGAACATGCAAATAGTGAGCACCTTTCAACTGTGCTACATGTTCCAAACCAAACCACACCCCCCTCCCAACCACAAAGCTGTACACAGCAACCAGGAGAAATATCCAAACTGATTCTTTCCCAGCTCCCACAATTCTATAATCATGTTTTGTCACAATTGGGCAATTCTGAGCATCATAAATGTTGTATAAAAAGAGAGGATTTGCTGCAGCAAGGTGAATGAGGCATTTACATCTAGGCGCCTTCTGAAACTTCAATTTCAGGCAATGGGAAGAGAAGAATGAATTTAGGGAAGAACAGACCATTCCCTCCCCCAAGAGAGAGAGAGAGAGAGAGAGAGAGAGAGAGAGAGAGAATGGGAAGAGAAGAATGAATTTAGGGAAGAACAGACCATTCCCTCCCCAAGAGAGAGAGAGAGAGAGAGAGAATGGGAAGAGAAGAATGAATTTAGGGAAGAACAGACCATTCCCTCCCCCAAGAGAGAGAGAGAGAGAGAGAGAATGGGAAGAGAAGAATGAATTTAGGGAAGAACAGACCATTCCCTCCCCAAGAGAGAGAGAGAGAGAGAGAGAGAGAGAGAGCGCTGCTCTTGATATTTTTCCCTGAGAGCTGCTCTTGATATAGTCTGATTTTTTCATGAGAGGCTGCAGTTTTATATGTACTAGGTCCTTTATGGTTAGATGCGATGGATAGAATACTCATGAATAAGATAGTTCAAGGGAAAATACTTTATTCAATCAATGGGTAATGAAAAATCAACAATTTATAGAAATCAAAATTCCAAGGTCCAATATCACAATGCTAAAATAATTGATACAGTTCAAATTTTACTCGCCTTCCTTGCTGTTTTGTACATATTCAAACTAAAATTTGTGGCTCAATTAAAATTTTAACAACGAACCTTCTTGAAAAGGGAGACTATGACACTGTCCCCAAAGTTTCTTCATTTTACCTAGGCTATAGAAATGGTAACATATTCTTTTCGATTAAACTAAGGTGGTATAACTGAGAGGTCTGGTGACTCGATTTTGAATCAAAACATTTAGCAATAAGATGGAGTCCAATAATGATGTATCAACAATTCTTACTTTCAATTAACATATGAGCAACTATTTCTTTGATTCTTTAAGGTCATTGGACTTTATCTATTGCTAAATATTTCGCTTCAAAATTTTATCACTTTAGTGTGATTGCAAATAATATATTGCCATGAAAATTAAGAAAACCTTTGGAGACACTATCAATTCTCTATTCTAGAGGGATGCTCTTTTTTAAAAAAATAAATAAATAAGCAAATGCTTCTTATTAGAATTTCAAGTGAGCCACAGATTTTAGTTGGGATACGTAGAAAATGGCGAGGGCAATGGGCAAGTAAAATTTGAATCCTATCCAATTATTTAAGCTTTGTGATTTTGGACCTTGAAATTTGATTTCTATATGCCGGTGATCTTCCATGACCCATCTATCAGAGCTATGATGATTGAGTGAAGGATTTTCTCTTGAATTATCTTATGAATGAAGTTCTCTATGCATCCCATCTAACTATATAGGGCCCAGTACATGATCAACATGCAGCGTCTCTTTGAAAAAAAAATATACACTGCATCTCAGGAGCTTCTGTCAGGAAAAAAGTGGCCGTTCTCTATGTTCTTCTCTCTCTTAGTCTATTCTTATACTTCCTTCCATTGCACAGGAATTGAAATTCCACATGGTGCCAATCAAAACTCAAATGTGAACCTAAGGGATATAATGATTGGATCATCATATAATTGAGCCTTTGTCATAGGAGGAAAATATGAGCAGCATAATATCTGCTTCCATTTGGTACAATTTTTGGCTGCAAGCTTTTACCATTGGCACATATAGGTTGTGACCTGGGCTTATTATTGGTAAGCTATATTGGCATTATAACTTTTCAAAAAAAAAAAAAATTGTATTGGCATTATAGTCAGTCCTTTAATGACTTTTAGATATCTAAGGATTAAACTAATGGTGGTATTCTTGTTTTCAGAATGGATTTATCAATAAAACCTGTTGGGATTTTATCGTTACCTATCAAAAAAAAAACTGGGGGGATGGACTTATCTGTTGTCTTATGCTCTCTGCTTAATTTTCTCTACTTTCCTTAAGAGATGCAATTGAGCTAAATGAATAAATAGGTAAATCTCTCTCTCTCTCTCTCTGTGCAAATATACTAGGTCAATGCTAGAGTAGTTTGAGTTGTCTAACTGTTATTTGGTCAATAGTCGTCCCTAGATAATTTATATATTGCTGAAAAGGCAAACCATCCTCTCCATCCCCTTCCCTGACCAACCATGTTACATGGACTTTTATGACATAGGTGATGTACTTGTGTTGAGCATGTCTATGTGTTGGGTCCTTCTAGTACTGGCTTAACATTATTTTGCATGGTGACGAATTATTATTGCACCTTTACTTCTTTTGAAGCTGAACTGAAATGTCAAAGTGTTTATTATTATTATTATTTTTTTTTTGAGTAAAATTAATGGGCATATCCGCTTCTATAAAAATAAAAAAAAACCCTCACACTTACCATTCTGAAAAGAAGAGAAAAACTAATAAATTTTTATTGTTATTTTTTTATTCAATGACAATTTTTAATTTATTTTTTATAAAAAAATTGAATTTATTAAACCAATATACCATACCCATGAATCATATGTTTTGGGATTTGATATATTGGTCACTTTGAGCCTGTCTCGGATTCTAACACATGGACATGCAATTTAGTTCTAGAATTCAATTTTTAGTTGGGAATTTTTATGTGAATTCTTTTGTGAACAATTTACCGTGTGCAGGGTTTAAAGGCATTCGATAATTCTGTGGAAACACTTGCTTCAGGAGCATGGCAAACTTTGGGTAATGCTTGGAGAGGGGGTTCAAACGTAGTTCACAAGTATGCATCCCTGCTTTACGAGCACCACTTTTAAATTCTTTGAATCTTTTCTATTTGTCTGTAAATCCTTTTTCCCCAAATGTAGCTTGGAGGAATAATTTTTTTTTGTCCAATCTCACATTGGACCTGTAGTGGTAGTTTGGTATAGTGATTCCGATACTCGGTAATTCTGATTCAAGAGGGAAGATCTTCAATGGTCCACTGCATGTGTGGCTTGTTTGACCTATCATCAAAGTACCTCTAAGCTGATCTTTTTTGGAAATTGCATTCATAATTCTGTTGCCATGACACTCAAAGGATGGTGATTAGAAAGAATATATAGAATGATAAACACAAGGGATCACTGTGAAATTGTGAACCATGGAAGTGTTAAGTGTCACATGAATTTAGTGAGGCTACAAAGAAACTAATGTAGAACAGCCTGCAACTAGGCAGGGGGCGGAAGACTTGTAACTGAGATAAGCTTGGGATAAAGCCCAAGGCAGCGACAGCAGGGTATCTCCTTTGGGATTAAGCCCAGAATCAGCGATGGCCAGAACAAAACCAGCAATGAAGGTAAGGTCTGCAACTCGACATAGATGATAGAGGAAAATAAGATAGTAAATCTATATCAATTCATATATTCGAAAGAGGTGAGTCCCTCTCTTACATGCATTGTATTTATAAGAAAAAAATAAGAAATCAAAATAGAAAAGGACTCCTAAATCAAAATAGAAAAGGACTCTTAAATCAAATAGGAAAAGGACTCCTAAATCAAATAGGAAACTAACTAAAGTTGGACTGCTAAGATCCTAAATGAAAATAACAAATCCTACTTGCTAATTAAGAAATAAATAAATAAATAAATAAATAAAAATAAATAAAAGTGAAATCTTTGTGCTGCATCTTCTGTGTCCTACATCAGTCCTCCGGTCTTGAAAAGAACTCGTCCTCAAGTGAAAATCAGCAAAAGCACACGGCACCAAACAAAGATGAAGACCAAGTCCGAAGATGCGAATGATGAAGCTTTGAACTGCACAATCTTCGAGGCACAGACTATGAGAACATTCTTTCTGTGGGGCGAAAAATTGAAGGACTGCAAAAGGGCGCAAGCATGGACGAACCAAGCTGATGGTGAAGGGGTCATCATATGGCACTGGAGTGATCACACGGTCCTGATGGTCTGTCGGATGGAGGACAGGAGGCTGACATGATAAGGGAAGAATAATCAGAGATGAAGTCCTGGTATCCGTAATTGGATTAGGTTTGGGTAATGGAGATGGGTGAGAAATTTGCGGTGGTGGAGGTGTAGGTAGAGGTGGTGGCGGTTGATCGACATTCATCGGTTGTATCGAAAGTGGTGCCGGCAACACAACTCGCTCTGTCTCCAACACGGGCATTGGTTGTGGGGTCACGACTGCATGAGGAGGATGCATGAATTCTGAGTCTGACTCCGGGGCAGCATGCACGAACGCTGATGATGTCTTTGGAGTGGTCGGCACACATCTGGAGGAAGCGGGCACGTATTTCGAAGTTTTGTTACCTTCATCGAGGCTCTGTATTTTCGGCCGAGCAAAAGTTCTCTAAATTCTTGAAAAAGTCGTGAAAGTCAGATCGCAACTCAGAGATAAACTCAGATTTAAAGTCATTGAACTCAGATTGGCGGAGAAATTGAGCAGCATTTTTGTTAGATGCTAATGGGGCTACATGATGCGGGGAATGAGATCGAGGTGTCACATAATCCAAGACATGACGGTTGGAGTGGGGAAAATGTTTAATAGATGGGTGAGGTGGGACCGAATGATAAGACATGGGATCGGTCAAAGTGGACACATAGTTTGTCAAATAGTCAAACTTGTTCAACTGGTCATTTGGGTTTTTTTTTTTTGTTGTGTTTTTGTTGTCTGTGGGAAAAGGGGTGGAGGATGGGGATTGGGATGGTAGATTCGTACCTGGGATAATGCCCAGATTTGGCGAAGATGGCGGGGATCGAGACCACTATCGTCCCTGATATCGCAAGAACTTATCTCGGAACAGGAACGTCTCTGTATAACAGAGATACAAAGAAACTTGGCTCTGATACCAATTAATATAGAACAGCCTGCAACTAGGCAGGGGGCGGAAGACTTGTAACTGAGATAAGCTTGGGATAAAGCCTAAGGCAGCGACAACAGGATATCTCCTCTGGGATTAAGCCAAGAATCAGCAATGGCCGGAACAAAACCAGCAATGAAGGTAAGGTCTACAACTCGGCAGAGATGATAGAGGAAAATAAGATAGTAAATCTATATCAATTCATATATTCGAAAGAGGTGAGTCCATCTCTTACATGCATTATATTTATAAGAAAAAAATAAGAAATCAAAATAGAAAAGGACTCCTAAATCAAAATAGAAAAGGACTCCTAAATCAAATAGGAAAATGACTCCTAAATCAAATAGGAAACTAACTAAAGTTGGACGGCTAAGATCCTAAACGAAAATAACAAATCCTACTTGCTAATTAAGAAATAAATAAAAATAAATAGAAGTGAAATCTGTGTGTTGCATCTTCTGTGTCCTACATCAGAAACCTTATTATCTTTTCATGTATTTAACACTTCCTGATTCTCATTAAGATTACAACATTTATTCTGATGAATTTATTATATTCCACTGAACATACTGGGGTTGGATAATATAGAGTAATATTTGGAATATAGCATGATGATCTTTTTTTTGGGCATATGCAAGTCATTTAGCAGCACGGCTTGCTTTTGTTCTAAATATTTAATGTTTGTTCAAGTTTTTCTGTTAAGATGTATAACAGTGTATCTTGGAAATTGATATCAGTTGAATTTGTCATCAGTAAATTAATTAGGTGATTTGTGGTGATGAAATTCATTATTCCTAAAAGACCTTTTTAGTGAAGAGACAGATCTTCTAATGAGCCAGCTGGTTCTTATTGTAGCTATGTTCCTAGGCTTTGGAATTGATGGTATTTTAGTTTTCTTTTCATGGGGCTTTATTATTTACTGTAATTTGCCCCTCAAAACGATGGTGTTTTTGTTCCAATAGCTCATGCTGTGCCTTTTTTTTTCTTCTTCTAATATATCATTAATGTTTCAAATAAAAAGTCTTTTGATATTTTTCTCTCTAATTTATTCATTTCCTTTTCTTTGTCTTTATAATTCTTCAAAACATTGTGATTTTGTTTTGAATCTGTTTCCATAATTGCTTTCACGAATTGGATAATCCGTTATTTTTTTCTCCTTGCTAATTTGTCAATGTTTATGCATAGGATTTTGACATTACTATTTTCAGGCTTGAGAGTTCTGCTGCGAACCTGGCTGATTCTATTCAGAATGGTGGTTTGCCTGTAAATGCTGGTTCCGTCGCTCCTTCACTAATTGAGGCATACGCTTAACTCATAACCTGGGGTTTATTTCTATTTTAATTTTCAATTATGAGTTAATTTCTTATTCTCATTGCAGACTGGAAAAGCATTTACTGCAAAGGGAATGGAAGTTCTGGAACACTTTGGGAAGGAAACAATGGAACTGCTAATTTCAGAGACTGGCATTGGAGTTGAACGGAGTCCTGAGGGAGGTGAACAACAAGCTGATGAGGAACAGTTCCTGGAGGAGGCTACATTTGATCGTTGCTTTTACATTTATGGGGGTCCTGAGCAGCTTGAGGTGATATTGTTTGTCTGATCATCAATGAATGTTTTACATGCCAAAGCCTCAAATTTCAGTAGTTGTTGACACTGTGGGTGATGCCAGGAGCTGGAGGCATTGTCAAGCCATTATGCGCTGTTATTTAACAGGAGGAAAACAAAACTGTCATCTGAACAGAAAACCTTCTATGACGAACAGCTTAAACAAGTGCAACAAATTTTCTGGTTGGATAATGAAAATGAAGGAAATGGTGTAGAACCTGACAAAGGAAAGAATATTGAAACTACAGAAGAGGGCAGTGGTAACGAGATGAAAATATTTCGTGATTCTAGTGTCAGTAAGGCTGCTGATATGGCTGCAGGGTAACAGCACTTGTTCTCCATTCTAGCATGTTTGTATCTGGTAGCTTCATGAATAAGATGTTTATGCGTTATGTTTCTATGTATTATGCATATCAACACGCTTAACACACTATTTTTTTGTTAATGTGCCTGTTTTCATGCATTAAACACTCAGACGTACTTGCATAGAGACATACATGCACTCCTTTATTGTTAATGCTTGTGAGTTTGGGGCTTTCCACCTCTGGTCATGGTACGGCTTTATATGTAAATGCACCTACTTAGTTAAATAAACTTTGACTTCATATTAAATACCAGTTTGTGGACAAAGCTTGATACTTGGACTTGTGTTTACTCTTCCATAGGGAATAATGTTTCTGAGCATTCACGTGGTCAGTTAAAGAAACACTTTCAACAATTCCACCAGGAATTGATTTTGAGTACCTTGCTTTATGTTTGTTCATTTGAGTATTAATGAGAGTTTTACCCCCCTCCAGTTTTGGTGGGTTGGTGGGATGGGGGAGGGGTGTGGTTCAACTGGGAAACACATATTGCAGTTGGAAAGGTTTCTATAGGATTTACTTAATTTTAATTTTTTTTGAAAAGTAGGATTTGCTTAAGTTATTATTATTATTATTTTCTAACAAAGCATGTCTTTTCTTATTTTTGCCTAGTTTCGGGAGAAGAGGGATTTCTTACCAGATATTCTTCACTAACATTCTTTGTAATTAAAGATGCTACGGGATTTTCTGGTCCCTGAAGTAATGGCTAATGTTTATTCTGAATTTCATTTCTCTACTTTTGGGAGGAAGGAGCAGAGCACCTTTTCTTTAGTTCTGCTAGAAATGCTTTAAGTTGGTTGCTTATAGACACTCATATTTACCGGTAGATTATTTTCCATCTTGTATTCTTTAATTGGTTTTTTTATTAAATAAATCTAATGATTGAAATGAAGATAGCAGTCAATCAAGGTTCCCATGCCATTCATTTGATCCACATGACAGTAGAGTATTTTTTCTCATCGGTTCGTTCCATTTTGAATCCAAGATTTTGTAATCAAAGAATTTTTAAATTTGATATGGTGTGGAAGTGTTGAGAAAGGGAGGTGATCAAAGTAAAATATGGGAAGTATCTCTTTGTCAAAACTTCTTTTCATTTTTCTCCAAGACCTTTATAATCAATGAGTCTTCAATTTTGATTTAGCATGAAAGGCATAGAGAGCGAGGTGATCAAACAAAAAATATGGGGAGGAAAATAATGGTTGGGGTTTGGGTGAGATCAACTTTAGAGGAGGAGGAGGAGGAGGAGGAGGAGGAATGGGGTTCAAAATTTTGAAAGGCTATTTTTAAATTGGAGCAGCCAGGCAATGGGGTGGGGAAAAGGAAGGAAACATGGCTTGTGGTGGGTGATCGGGCAATCAAATATTGGAAAGATTTCTAAGTTGGGGAATGCTATTTGCGATCTAGTTTCAAACATTCTTTCCAGTGAAAAAAGGGTGCTTTGATTAAAGATTGTGTACCTTTCATGATTATTCTTGTTATTATTATTATTCTTTTTTATGATTAAAGATTTTTTTCATTAAAAATTGTGTTTTTTGGGTGGGGGTGGGGGTAGGAGTGGGGACTATATAGAATAAACTTGATGGACCATGACCATGAGATACAACTTTTCAATCTCGTCTTTCCATGATCAATAATGGGTTTCTAGTTGTGATGAAGCGGATGGGGGGATGTGGGCAAAGGCCCCAATTAATGTTTATCCTGTCCATAGCTCCAGTTTGTGTAAAAGGCATTTGATTGGCCTTAACAGGTTCCTAACTCTTGATTGTCTTTAAGGCCAGAAAATTTTCTTTCCCCAATTGTTGCTTTGTTTATTAGTCCAATGAAGAGTCCATTGATTGTATATTTTTCACTGCTCTTTTGTCTATCCCATCTGGTCTTTATCTCTCTCATTTTCCCCTCTTATGGAGTAGTGCTGGTGTTCTTTTGACCCTTGATGGGAAGGTTGCGGAGCTGGTCCCTTTTCTAAAAAGGGGCAAGTTCTATGCGAAGTAATTTCCTAACCTTATTCTGGGGATTGTAGAAAGAGAAGAAGAAAAGAGTGATCTAGGATAGAGCTTTTTCTAGGCTGTCTCTGTTTGTGATAGTTGCCATTTAGTTGCTTGGTGCATGCATGCTAAGGAGTTGTAGTGAAATTGGTCTTTTTTGGCCAAGTTTTGGTGGAGATTTGGGGAAGAACATGGGGCAATGTGGAGACAAGTCATTAAAGAAAAATCTGGGAATATTGTAGAGGTTGGTTGTTGGGTTGTATTAATTATTGTGGAGGTTCCAAAATTTGGACAAACATTTCCAAAATTGTCATGCAATGCAACATTATGTGGAAATAAAAGAAGGGTTAAAGCTTGAACTTAGGAATGTTTCAAAATTACTTTTTGGGAAGATTTGTGGATTGTAATTTGGAAATGAACTTTTGATGGACTCTTTCTCAAGGCTTATCTTCTCGCTAATCAAAAGGGAGCTTTGATCAAAAGATTGCATAGTTGCATGGAGGTGGGTGATGGAGAAGAGGAGTGGGGCAGGGGGAGGAGCTCTTACTTCAGAAGGCATTTTTTGGACTTTGCGGTTTTTGGCCTTTAGAAACTTCTTCTCAAGATCAATGTTGTTGCCCTCAAAGTTGAATCTAATAGGAGCTTTTCATGCAAATCCTTTTTTATCACTTCTTTCTCCCTCTTTGAGCACTCCTTATCTCCATAAATCCTTTTTTTTTTCTTCCCTTGCCCTTTCCAAAGTGAAAGCTTTTTGTTATTTGGCCTCCTTGTATAAAATCCCTTTTTTTTTTTACGACGAAAAACCCCAAGACCACCCCCCTAATCCTTTTTTTTTAAATAAAAAAAAATCATTGTATAAAATCCTTACTTTGGACAATCTTAAATCCCATAATTCTACCCTTATCATTTGTTATTTTGTTGGAATAAAGAGGAAACCATTAATCATATTTTTCCTCCATTGTTATTTTTGTGTACCCCATTTGAATCTATTTTCTTTCCCTATTTTTATACTGTTGGCGCTTCCCTCTTGTTTTGTTATCCTCCTCCATGATTGGTGTTTGAGTCCTTAACAAAAGAAATGTGAATCCACATGGAAGCTGGTTTGGTTCATTTTTGCTTGAGTACAATAGGACAGTTTTTTATGATAAAGCTGCCCCAAGGTCAAGCCTCACTTTGCACATTAGGTCTAACATCGAAATAATTTTAATGGTGAAATTCGTCAAAGATTACTTAATATTATTGTTTCTTGTTCTATTTTGGCTCTCTCTTTTTGGTTGGGAGTTTTCTGCCTCATTTCCTCTTTGAGGCAGTTCTCTCCTTTGTACATTCTTGTACTTGTTTTCTTTAATGGAAATGTTCATTATCTCTCTGTCTTCAAACATAGAAAAATAAAAATAAAATAATAATAATAATAATAATAATAATCATGAATTTCTATCATGTATTCTGTTGAAACTGTTCTTGTATCTGGCGGAAGTCTTTTATCTTAATTGACACCTATCCCCTATATATTCTGTTGCCTTTTCATAATAAATTCATAGTATCTGAAAGGAGAAAAAAAGACTTGGGATCCATATAGATTTTATTGATTTCCTTTTTCTGTTTGAGAACTTGATGCACTGATGTGACTTTGCAGGTTCACTGCTGTCCTAGCAGAACTAGCTATGGATGAAATAATTCAACGGACTGCTGATAGGGTTGAAACAATTCACTCAGAGGGGGTCCATGTATGTGGAATATTGTTGAAAGAAGTTCAACTTTTTTTCTTTAATTTTTTTTATTTTCATGATTAACAACAGATCCATTGAAAATAAAAGGAGTGCATCAGCAGAAAAAGAATAATATTTGACAAATTGAAATGAGGGGAGTGCATCAGCAGAAAAAGAATAATATTTGACAAATTGAAATGAGTTCCCAATTACCGATGTTTATCCTTGATTCCCCTTTAGCTATTTGACCTCTGTATTGTTGACTGATGTATGGACATGCAAACTGAAAGTTTCAGCCCAGAGGATATACTACTGAATATGACTGCATGACTTCTATAAATTGCTAATACTTGAGGGAACTTATGTTAGTGTTCATCTTGCAGAGGCTATCAGAACTGTGTTGTCTTGCTTTGTCTCAGCTACTGATGCTCAGCAAGTCCATCACCTCTCCTGCGAAAAAATCACAAGATGATGATGTAGATGAGGATAATATGACATTTGACTGGCCTGACAACTCACTTTTGAAAGCAAAAATCATCAGAGCGAAGGCAAAATCCATGGCTGAAGATGTGAAAGTTGTTTCCAACAGTTTCATTACTGGTACATACTCATGCAGCAAGTTTTCTTGAGCTTAAACATGTCCATTTTAATACTTTTTTTTTTTCAAATTATATCTTGATGGCATCTGCAGTGATTCCTTGTTGACATGTGACGTGGGCTGGGTTAGAGGTCTTACACCTACTCAAGCCGGCAAAATGAAAGTAATAAATTCTAACTAAAAAAATCCTTGGATTCGAGTCAAGGATTTCAAAAATACAGAACCCGAGTATCCACTCTCACTTTCACCCTAAAAGAAAGAGATGGTTCTAATTTCGACAGGACAATTTCACCAAAGAAATTAAGAGTTCTAGGAATTCAATTTAAACGAGGAATTGGGAATTCAAACGAGGAAACTTAATGCAATCAGCAATTATGAAATCAAACACACATGAATTCTAATCCGGTCAAGTTCAGATTGAAAATCGAAGAACCTTCTAATGAATTGATTTGGATTTATAATTAAAAATTAATTAAGTAATTGAAATAGATGCAAGATATGAAACTTAATTCACCTTGCAAATAAAATTCAACATTTCAATTTAATTTAATTCAAACACATTAAATCAAATCAAATTCAAAAGGTACCAGATACAAAACTTACCAAAGTTGGGGACTCAAACAAGCACTCATTGCTCAAACTTACAACTCAAATTTTCTGTGTCCTCTAATATCTAGTCTATGCCTCTATTAGGATTTATTTTCTAAGAAAAGAAATTAAAAAAATTCAATTAAATCGACTCTGAATCGTGGGTCACTGAGTTACGAATCATCATCTCCTTTCTCTTTTTTGTCCTCATCCAGCGGGCCCTTTTCTCGATCTCCATCCCTTTCCTTCTTCCTCCTCTCCAATCCCAATGCTTCCTTCCTCAAATTGAGTTGTTGGATTCCTGGATTTCGATTTCTCCTACTCGTTTTTCTCCCTTCCTCGCTCTCCTTCTTCTGTTTTTGTTCTCTCTCTTCTCCTTCCTTTGGAGGCACGGAAATGGCGCCTAGGTTTCCTAGCTGTTCCTTTTTCTTCTCTCTCTCTTCCTTTGAAGTTGGTTTCCTCCTCTTTCTTCTTTCCTCTATTTCATTCCCACTGAGTTTCCTTTCCCTCTCTGTCTTTAAGGACTCTCGAACTCTTCCTTGTCTCGAAACAAAGTTGTTTCTCCTCTGCTCACCAAGTCTGTTTCTGCTCAGACTTAGTCCTTCCTCTCTCGCCCAATGACAATGTTTGCTCTCAGTTTATTTCTGCTTCGCTCGAATCTCCTCTTGGTCTGCAATCGTCTTCCTCCTTTCCTATCGTCTGGGGCTGGCTTCCTTATTGGGTTGACTCAGTGAGTCACTGCTGCTTGGAGTGCTTCTGCTGAGTTGGCATGCTTGGTGGGGTCCACGTGGCGTCGACTCAATTGCTGAGGTGGATTTTGAAGTGGACCTGCTAAGACAGCAAACGAGTCGGGTTAATTGGACTTTGAGGCCCAAGAGATACCTAAATGGGTCCTGTCACCGGCTGTTGTAGGACTGCAACAGAAAAGGGAGAAGGGAAAGTGAAGGGGAAAAAGGAAGAGAAGAAGGAGAAAGTACAAGTAGAAGGGAGAAGAAGAGAAGAGACGAAGAAGAATTCTCAGTAGCAGAGAAGGATTTATTTTCATTTTAAAAAAAAAAAAAAAGAAAAAAAAAATCCTCTCTACAATCTTGTCTTTAAAATACCATCCATTTCACTGACTTCTTTTTTCCAACCAACCTATCCCAACCTTTCAATTTCCACTCAAGCCCCTGTTTTCCCAAACCTTTGATTTTGCTTTATCTTTTCCAAAAATCAACATGGAGTGGGCTCAAAAATCAAAATTTCTAATTAGCAATACCATGTATGGCTGTTTGGGGATTTAGGATGTGGGTTTGTCGAAAATGAGGGATGGATGGTTAAGATCGATCTCATTTAGGATTCCAGAGCCTAACATATGAATCTGTATCTGTTGAAAAAATGGGACGGGTGCTTTGGGATACAAGCTATGTAATTAGACTTTGGAGCCAGTAGGTCAAAAGGAGGGATGTGATCAATTTATGGTGGGATTTGAGAAAGGCAGCACTTTCGACTTTGTGATTGAGGAGTCCATTGGTGTACTTGAGTTCATCTTGCTATTGTGAGCCCATGTTGGAAAAGTGACAAGATTCAAAAAAGCATTGTGATGGGGAAAGATTGGGCAATCCATGGATTATACTACCATGGCTGAGAAAGAGAGGAGAAGAAGAATGGGATGTCTTAATCTGATATTGTTCTTCATCCATTGTCTCTTTGAGCTTGGCCTTAGTTTCTTGTTTATTTTTCCTTATTCTTAATAAATCTTTATCGTTATCTAACAAAAAAACAGAGTTCACTTTGAATTGAATGATAGTTAGATTTTCATTCTTGTATTGTACTGTCTATTTTAATAAAATTCCAGTTATCTGTAAAAAAGATAATTTGCTTTAAAGAACAAATCCAGATGTTATGTCATTCTGCAGAACTTCGTGCTAAACAAGAATGAATGGATAAGTAGAACTCACCAATGGATTGCATATAGCTGGAATAAGGCTCGACTATGATGATGATAACTATGGTGATGATCAATACCATATGCACAGTTCAGTTCCCTTTGTGGTCTTTGAATTTCAAGTAATTTTTTTAGAGGAAATAACAGGCCTTTCCCTGTATGATGTATCTGTAGTTTGGACTTGATAGAAAAGGTGTGGTTGACTGTTATTTTTGGTAAATGTACAACATAGACATATAGTTGTGTATGGAAGAAATTTTAATTATTTCTTGGTGGTTTTATTTTATGTAAAATTCTCCCAAGAAAAAAATTGTTTGATAATTTAAATCCACACTCGTGAGCAGGAATCTCAGATGTTCTTGAAGCCCATCTAGCGGCATTGAAAGGTGCTTCAGCTGATGCCTGTGATGGTCTTCCAGAATCAGTTCAGGAGAAAGCTAAAGCCATCAGCAGTCATCTCTGTATTGGCCGAAACACTGCTATAGACAAGATCCAGGATGGAATCCAGTATCTAGCATTTATAGTTCTCTCCTCCTCTATGCCCGCCTTATAAAATTAACCAAAATGTCTCCTTTACTTTTTTAACATTTTAAGTAGCCTTTGCTCGGATTTGTACATATTTTTCTGTTTTCATTCTATAGTGAAAATTACACATGGTATTTGTACTTGCATGTGGTGATACCAACTTTTCTCTCTCACCCCCTCTCTGAAATGGCTGCCTAGATTATTAAAACTCGTGATACCAATGATATGCTTCCGTAGCAAACTTTTTTTTTTATGACCGAAGATTTCCGCCTCTCCTTTATGCCGATGAACCCTAAGACCTCACTTTTTTCCCGAGTATGAGGCCTTTAGGTAAAACTTTAGTTGCATGTAGGCGCCCCACAAGTCACGAGCATCATTACTACGGGACTTGAACTTGAACCTTGTAGCTTCTGAACCAAAGTGTCTATCCGTTGAGCTACTCGTGCAGGGTAAAATTAAGGATACAAGCAATGGAGGTGTGGGGAATCGATCTCCAAAAAATAAAGAGGTAAAGAAGCCACTGTCCTACTTGTTGCATCATCTTCTTTTTGAAATGGTAGTTGATTACTACTTAAATTTGTGGTAGTGGCATTATTTCCTCTTACTCATTAATTCTCACATGTTGTCAATGAAATGAGGTCCAATAAGGCGTTGCCCTATTATTATTTATTTACCAGAATTAATGAGTTGAAGAGGACCGCAGTGGTTCGAGATGAGTTAACCCTGGGCCCACCATTACTAACTCGTAATAAAATGTAGGGCATGCATCATATATAACCTTCGATACAAATATTGATTGCGATTTAAAATTTTGATTAATATTTGTTAGATTTTGTATATATTTCAATATATTAATTGTGTGTCAATACTATAAAAGACATTTATCGTAATATGTCATTTTCTATTTTCACTGAATTATCTTTAAACTTTTTATCTTATAAAACTACAAGATTTTTACTAAGTAAAAAGTATTAATTTTATTTCCAAACATATTTTTTTTTGTGGCCGACAAATTGAGAATCTATATCTTATAATTTGAAAAAGTTTATATATAAAATAAAATATTATTATTATTTAAATTAAATTGAATCAAGAGTTCTGGTAAGCCAGTGTAAGCAATGGCATGTACTCTGACGGTAGTTTGGTTATTGTGATAAAGAGCTGTCCCCACTAATATTTTAGGGAGTTTCCATATCAATAATCTCACAAGTAAACATTCATCAGATTTTTGCTTGTTTTTGGTTTGATGAATTCTACTACACACAACCAAATTATTTTGAGTTCTGACTTCAGTTTCAAATATTATATCCAAAATGTCAAATTTAATATATAACTTTGACTAAACAAAAATTGCAAAATTGATTCTTTAAATTAAACGTTCGTTTGGTCTGATCTCTCGCTCATAAATTCCCCAGGATAGGCAGCCAAGTGCCAAGTGACCCATAAAACTCAGATCTGTATTATTTGGACATTCTTTGAAGTTTGAACACCTCTGTGTCTTCTGATACATACTTACACGTGCAGAGTGAGCCTAAGAATTCACTTCAAAAAGTGAGATCGTATTTGATTCACGCTCAATTTTAAAAGACCTCTCTTGTAGTTTTACCTATGTAAAGATTGAAAGATTTTCACATATTTCGAAAAAGTAGTCAGGTGAGGTGCAAGCTCAAATTTGGTTCTTAGCTCTCCCTATAAATTCTCCCCGTAAACTGTAAGCCTTTTCCCATCAGAAATGCTCATCAACAAACTCTCTTCAGTCACTCACCAAGTACTGAGTTTGCAACACCACATAAGGCATAAAGCAAAGAAAAAGAACAGTAAATGGGTTAATCCAGTAGATGGAGCTTCGGTTTGCACTCACAATCAGTGCAGTCAAAACCATATAATATCATCATCCTTGGAGCAAATCAAACTTGGCCCAAATGCCAAATTTCTTGTAATTTGAAGAATGAAATGTTGACCAAGTGCTCACAGATACTATGTCTTCGAAAAAAAAAATGCTATTTCTACTTGATTTACGGTGCAAATCGTAGTTGAACAAGGAGATCACCTTACTGATGTTGGCAGATTCTCGTCTCATTCGACTGCATGAGTTGGTGACATATTCCACATCTTGCACACCGGCCCATATCCTGATTGCTGCTCCAGTGTGCAAGAGATGGAACATATCATAAACCCATGTCCCTTTGCTCCTCTTCTCCAACAACTCATCCTTAGAAACCAGCAACTGAGGAGAATGATTTTCACTCCCATCAATGCTAATTTCCATGGAACTGCTCTCTCACTCAAAATTTCTTGAGCACTGCCACTTGAGGGTGTCTGAACCATCGGAAAGACTAATTTATAGACTTGTTTGGCCTACTCTACTTTGCAAACAACTTGACCAGACAACAGTGCCAACTTCAATCATGCCTTTTTTTTATAAAAAAAAAAAAATCTCATTAGAATTATGTTGATGGGACGACTGGTGAGACTTGAGAGTAGAGGAGTAGGGGTATCAACTTGTCCACAGCTGAGATTCGTTCGTGAGGAGAAGATTTCAGAGATGTTGATTTGACTAATTAAATATACTTACTTTAGTTCCATTACGATTTGATGATTTAAAAGGAGCATCCAAAGTTGAAAAGGAAGCTCAGCATCGGATCATGTTATGCTTTTTGCAGTGATTGACTTTGGAAAATGGGAACCCACGAGCGGAGAAGTGGCTAGAAAAAAGTCTCAAATATGCTCAATGATCTGGACCTCACTTACCCACTCTTACCAATATTATTATCATGTGTTTTTAGTGTTTATGCCTAATAGCTTGAGAGAAATAAGTAAATTAAATTTTAAATTTTAACATAAATGAGAAATATACAGAATTTAATTTTAATATAATCCGGTCTTTTATATATGATAGTTTCTTATATCGGGGTCATCCCTAATCAAAACAGGCTCACCACTCCATCAAGTGAAGGTCTAAGTTGTTGAACCGAGGGCCACACAAAGAAATGTACACTTGCAGGGGATAATTCATCCTCTAATGAGAGGAGGGCTGTTGGAATATTCTGTGCTAGAACTGATGTCCTTTTTCTTTTTGTAACTTAATTATCCCCATCTCATATTTGAGTTGAGAATAATTTCATGAGCACGTGTAAATCTTTCAATCGACATACAATAGTAAGTTGATGAAGAGTAATTCTATAGAAAGTAGTCCACAGGAGTTTAAATATGATATGAACCCAAGACTTCTATTTGTAAAAAAACTTTTTAACTGTCACACCAACTCTTCAGAGGTTGATATCTTTTCTAGAGTACGAAAGGCACATGCTCCTTTTGGTGCACATGCTCCTTTTGGTGAATGAAAGGAGAGGCACTTGTGAAGGAAAGAAGAAAGGCCTGTCCACCTTTCTTTTTACTTATAACTTTTAGGACCTGCCTGGCTTAAGGTCAAATCAGCGGCTGCCTAGCCCCTCCCCCCTCCCCCACCCCCACCCCCACCCCCACCCCCACCCAATTTGTCCAATGGCCTAGGGGGCCCCACCATGCACTTTTCCTAGAACCCCTACCAGTGTGCTAGGCTTAAGACCCCTAAAATTTCAGGGCCGATCCTACTAACCTTTAAATTTAATTATCATCTATCGGTGGTTCTCTTTCAAGTGAAGCTTTATCTTTCATTTTTTTAAAATAAAGTAGATACGGATGTGCCTTTGTGCTTTCTTGCATGTTTGCAGGTTCTTCTTGGAAGTTTTTAATCAGGGTTGGTCCATGTCCATTTGGATTGCTAGTTATTGGAAATGTGGGCCTCTCTCCTCTCAATTGAAATGATATATTTTGGTAAAAATGAATAGGTTTTGAGGTAACAATTTGAGTTGGGCTTGACTTGATCTAGCCAAGTAGCCATAAACTGATTCTCTAAAGTCTTAATTCTATTTGATGTTTTTGTCTTCCTTCATTGCTTTTCCTCCCCTCACCCTTTTTCTCCCTCCCCTTAGGACAATCAAATCCATTTATCAAGGGATTTTTCAACCAAGTTAATACTAAAATATTGTTGAAATATTTATTCTACTTGGAGAAAAACTTCATCATTTTCCACGATGAAAAAACAGTTCAAGGGAGAAAAAAAAAACACTTTGGTGCAAAAAGTACATATTTAAGATATTTTTATATAAAAATCCTTTTAGTTTTGAGAAAAATATAATGAGCCATCTTAAAAAAGAAACTATTAAGTTGGGCCAAGTTAGATATGTGTTAAGTCAAACTAGCCCACATTGCTTGGTGCATCTCAGTAAAGAGAGTACAAAACACAAGGCAAGCACAAAAGCCACATTCCATTCAACATGAATAAAAGAAAGTTACAAGAGTACAAGACCTTTTGAGATTGGAGGAGTTGGTAGACTTTTTCGCCAAGCTTGGTGTCACTGGCCTCTCCACTGGTGTGTTTCTCCTTTGAGATTGGAGGAGTTGTTTTAGTTCTTTTTGCTCTCTTATGTTGTTCTCATCATTTTCGTTTCTCTCTTTTTGTTTTTCATGTTTTGAGTCTAATCCTGTTAAACCTCTTCTCTCTTCTTCTATTTGCCTTCGTTCTTTTAATATAATTTCTATTGTTACCGTTCAAAAAAAAATTACTAAGACCCTATTACAAAAAGAAATACTATAAAAAATTCTTTCTTAGTCACCCAAGCCTAAAACACATGTAGAAGTCTTTAAATTACCTAAAATACATGCAAGAAGTTTTTGACACTTCTTGGATATGTTGACATGTGGCAAATTCTCTTCCTCATCAGTAGTCACTTGACATCAACTCATATGCTATTGATAGTTATTTCCAACAGTTTTTTTTTTTTTTTGGCTACTAGTAAACAAGTTAAAAGAATTGTTTTGATTGGCTAAAGGAAGTAATAGCTTCGACTAATTTGAATTAAAGTGCAGAAAAATACCATTATTCTTGCCATGTGCTCTTTGACACCTCGTGAGAATATTTATGTTAAGAAAAGAATCCTTGGTGATATGGTTACTCATCTTGGACAATCATATCATTGAAAACGTAATCCATACGTGTTCCAAACAAAAACTACCTTAGTTACTTGATACCTTTGTCTAGATTCAATGGTACATGTTTTCTCTGGTCCTGTCCTGAGCCTCTCCCCCCTCTCTCTCTGTTTCTCTGCTCTTGATTAAAGCAAGCAGAGAGGATTGGATCTCCAATCCTTGCAGTAATAGGAACTTGTTGGGTCCATCCATGGCTTGTGAAGTGGACGTGGCATTCATCCAGCCCAAAGAACACAGGCCTAAGCTTTCCATCAGTGAGGCAGGACAAATTCCATTGATAGATCTCTCTTCATTGAATCGCCCAGAACTGGTTGATCAAGTCGGCTCTGCCTGCAGACAGTGGGGCTTCTTTCAAGTGATCAACCATGGGGTGCCATTGGAACTTCGGCAGAGGATAGAAACTGCAGCAAAGAAGTTCTTTGCCTTGCCTATGGAAGAGAAGCTTAAGGTGAGAAGGGATGCGGAGAATCCAATGGGCTACTTCGAAAAAGAGCACACTAAGAACGTAAGAGACTGGAAAGAGGTCTTCGACTTCACTGTAGATGAACCGATGGTCATCTTGACCTCCCATGGTTCCGGCAGCACTGAATTGCAGGTGCCAATAAACCAGTGGCCTAAAAACCCTCCTGATTTCAGGTAAATGAATGAGAATCACATTCCTTAACATTTAGAGATTCAATTTTCTTTTCTTTTTAGTGAAAGGAACTTCAACGGATACGAACATCTCTGAGAAAGAGAGAAAATAAGTTGAGGTACATCTTTTTAGAAAAATATGATGTCTAATGGCTTAACAGGGTAAAAATTTACTCAAAGTTTGGTTATGTCCTGATACGTCAAAAGCTCCAGAGGATGATAGAATGCGAAAATCAGCTATTCAAACCTATCTCATGCTAGATTAGTTTACGTTTAGGTTGGATCCCATCAGGCACGTGACAAGTTATCGATGGATCTCAACAAGAATTAGGCCCACATGACTCATTCGGTAGCAAGAATAGTGAGGATCGAGTGGAGTGGATTGATGCATGGGATAAAAGAGTGATAAATTATGAATTTTAACCCACAGATGGCCATGAGTTGGTTAGTAACTTGATTGGGCAAATTGCCTCAAGTTTAGTTTGATATGAGTTTACTGTTATTTGGTTGATACTTGAGAGCAAGTTTTCCTAATCCTTTTTTTTTTTGGCTATTATGCACTTCATTTTATTGTTGTCATTTTTAAGTTTGTGGTTTATGCCTATAGAGGGAAATTGTACAATGTTCGCGCTTCTTGACATGGCAAATGGAATAGATGGATATGAAATTATGTTGATCATTATGTTCATAGTCTGACCTTTTTATTCTAAATCTATATTAGATTTTCATCTATTTATATAATTAAAGTTTAATTCAATATGAAGATTATTCAAATTCTTGGGACAGGGTAGTGCAAGGGTTTGGATTGATTGTGTGTGTGTCTCACTTGAATACTGTACCGAGGTAGAACCACCAAGGTAGAAAGCCTGCCTGAGGCATATTTAAATTTGCACTAAGTGATGATACGAGGTAGAATGTAGGAGTGGCAATGGGTGTGATGACTTACCGTCAATGGAGTACATTTTTTTTTTTTATGATCAAGGTGTTCAGGTCTCTTAGAGAACCCGACTAAATTCTCGGGACATTTGTAAGCCTTCCTATCCACATACACTCGATAACTCTGTGGAGAGTGGACCTTTGGGATGGAGTGACCCTTTGGATGGAGTGACAATCGAACTCAAGACTCTCGCTTCCTGAACAATAGAGGACATTTTCTGTGCGAGTTTCAGGTCAAGGTTGCGCCCAAAGAGTGATGCAGAGAACATGGATGATTAGGTGACTAACTGGTAGAGATATCTGACTTAATGTCCATCCCTCAACCCAACTCTAGTCTAAAGAAGGTTGGGCTGCTGGACTTGTGTTCACTCATGATACCCTGACTCCTAGATCATCTTACTAACGCTGTTGTTAAATATTGAAGAAAATGGCCTAGATACTATCATTTTGAATTGAATTATCAAATGCAAATGCTTTACCAATGATTTGGAATAGCATTTTGAAGTGACAAGGCAGAGAAATAATCAATAGATAGCAGAAAGCAGTGCCAGATTTTTCATGGGTTACTGATAAAATGTGCATTTTGTTCATTTTCTTTCTCTGAGTTTAATATGGAATACCATGGTACCATGAGTTTAGTAGGTCTGAGATTTTTTCCCTTAATGCTGTCAATTGGAAATGTGACATTGGATCCATGGCACCATTTGCTATTTTGCCTCGAGCTAATTTAATAGGCCTAACATGGAACTGTTAACTCTGGAAGAACGTGGCATTCGAAATTAGATTATATTGTTCATTGCTGGGTTATGCCCACAAATCCACCATTTGGAGTTGGAATTCACTGACATTGTGCTACATTGTATTAATCAGAGATGCCTGCAAAGAATATGCGAAGGGTGTGGAGAAGTTAGCCTACAAACTGGTTGAGCTTATTTCATTGAGCTTGAACTTGCCAGCTAAACGGTTGAATGGCTTCTTCAAAGATCAGAGTAGCCGTGTCCGCCTCAACCATTATCCTCCCTGTCCTTCACCAGAACTCACACTGGGTCTTGGTCGCCACAAGGATACTGGGGGCCTGACCATTCTTGCTCAAGATGATGTTGGTGGACTTGATGTGAAGCGCAAGGTTGATGGTGAGTGGCTCAGGGTAAAACCAATTCCAAATTCTTTCATAATCAACGTTGCAGACATCATTCAGGTACGCTAAACTTACTATAAACTTATCCTATGTTGATTTCCCCTCTCTCATGAACTAATGCTTTTCAGAAGTCGAAAATTTCTTTGCAAATTGAAATGAAGAAAATTTGTAACTAACAGAGCCAGCAAATGATTATTAGTACTTGAACTGATTCTATGAAGAATTAGGTGGAGGAATACATATGGTTAATCGTTCTTTGCATTACAAAAAAAAAAGAAGAATGGTTTATCATAGCTGCGACTAATCTGTCTATGGCTGCAACATTGTAACCATGTCATTCTTATATCTATACACTTGTGCATGGACATTCTGCAGGTCTGGAGCAACGATGAGTACGAGAGTGTAGAGCATAGGGTGATGGTGAACTCCGAAAGAGAGCGGTTCTCCATCCCTTTTTTCTTTAATCCTGCACACTATGTGATGGTGAAGCCTTTGGAAGAGCTAGTGAATGATCAAAACCCGCCTAAATATAGAGAATACAACTGGTGGGAGTTCCGCATGGCAAGGATGAACAGCAATTTCAAGAAGTTGGATGTTGAAAATCTTCAGATATCTCACTTCAAGATCGTTTGATAAACTCTGTGGTTGGGAAATCCTTGTGTTTGACATGAGGTTATCAATCAATTTATATGACTTTGTTAGTGTGTGGTGTCTAGAATGGAATGAGACAAGAAATATAAAAAAAAAAACCCTTGTTGTTCTGTTCTTTCTTTTGGGCCTTGGTAGGAGAAAGCAGTCACTGGGGCTTCTTTGTCTGTGGCGTGAAAGAGATCAACATGGAAGCATCAAAATTTTCCCCCATGTAGTATCTCCACCTTCAAGTCCACTTCCATATGATCAGTTGGGAAATGATTTACAGGCCCAGGAGAATTAAGGGATTTTTAATGAAATCAATCCTTATATAATGGGTGGTAATTTCAAATTTATCATGTTTTTATCGGTAAAATACCATTATCGTATTAATAATGTGTATTTATCGGCACAACGGCTCCATGTAGTATGTCCACAAGTCCACTTCTATATGATTCAGTTGGAAAATGACTTACATGCCCAGTTTTTTTAGTGAAATCAATCATTACATACTTACATAGAACCCATGTCACAAATATTGGTGGTATTTTCAAATTTATCATGTTTTTATCAACACAATATCATTATCGCATTAATAACACGTATTTATCAACACGCTGGTAAATTCTCGATAAATTCATGTTAAAAACACAATAAATGGTAATATCGTGATAATATTTCGATATATTTCTAGGAAATTCCATATGAAGATTTTTATTTTATTACTATTTTTATTATTTTTTAAAATATTATATTTTTCGATAGATTTTTCCGTTAATATCCCAGTAAAAATTAAAAAAATAGAAAATATCCCGATATTATCAATCCCGTTAATATCTTGAAAACAATATTTGTGACTATGCATAGAACTTTCACTCGAAACTAATTATTATGAGAACGAGTGAATCCGTTATCTATTTTAGAGCAAACAAATTCAATTATTGGTAAAAAGGTAACTTATTTAAAAATTGAATAGACAATGGATTCATTCAATTCACATGAGGATGACAACTTATAATTATTTCATTTACTTTTTAAGCTTTTTTTCCATATCCGATCTATTGTCACTTGTCAGTCCTATAACAAGACAATATGTAAGAATGAATTTTACATTATACTGTATCATTTATGTCCAATTTAGAGCCTTCCTATCTTGAATTATTGATGGTATTTTATTTTAATGTTAAATCAAATGTATGACATTCTCTAATCTTCATGGTTGAAATCACAAGGACTTAGAAGGAGCCAGCCCAACAAATGAAACATTAGTTACCCATCCGACCCTGTTAATTGGAACTCAACTATAGGGTCCAACCAAGTCCACGATGCATGGTTAACTATGAGAAATTAGACCATCAATTGACATACCATTTAGAGATGTCAAAGATGGAGAGATGTCAAAGATGCTCGAAAACCTAAAATCCTAAATAGAAATATTGAAGTAGAAAAATAAAGTAAAGGTCTATAAAATATATTTGGTCATTGAGAGATTCTCAATTTGAAAATTTTAAACTTGAAATATTGAAAAAAAAAAAACTATTTTGTAATGGAGTCTTACTCATTACTCTATTTTGTTTCTTACTCATGCTCGATCACAAAGGATTCATATTCATACTCCTCTATAGAGACAAAAGATACTTTCACAGAAGAATAGTTTCATCAAAAAGTAAAACCTCATACAAGATCTGTAATAGTTTGTCCTATAAAAGGGGTTTGGGGCTCAGTCCAGCAAGATACTGTCCAATTTGGGCCCACACGTGCACACATGCGAGCTCGCACGGTTTTTTAATTAAACTCAACTCAAGTCCAAGTTCAAAACGCGTCTTGTTGGTTTGAGGGAGCAAAGCTACTTATAAACCCCCCCTCAAACTCCTCAACTTCCAATGTGGGACTCTCCACAACTCTCACCCACTGCTCGGCTGTCAGATCCGACTGGCCCACTCTGCTAGTTCTTCCAATAAGATCCAATTTCACTTGAATCAACCTCTCTAGAACCTGGCCTCTGGCTCATAGGTCAAGATATCACAAAATCTCTCTATTTAGTTTTTTTTTTTTTTCCATTTTTAGCCAAATTATCCAAATTAAAAAACTGGTCCATAATTAAAAAATGGCAAAGCACACTCCTTCAAATCTTAAATAACATCAGTTACTGACAAGAAACAGTTCATTTATGCCACATACTCACATCCACATTGGCATATTCACAAAATAAATAATGGCCAACTAACAATATACAATAAGGTGATAATTTTTTTAATCAAGTTGTTCAAGCATTATACCTTATTAATCTTTAAGACCCAGTATTACTGAATAAATTTAATATTAAGCGAGAATCAAACACAAAATTCCCATTTACCAAAGTGGGTTCTTGAACGTGAGATCAACCCTTCAGTTATTGCCATGAATTTCAACGCCAGGATCATCTCTCAAGACGATTTTGGGACCCTTGCCTATCAAAATGGGCTGTCAACCATCATTCTTATCTCACTGTGCTCGTAGTCGAGGGTAGCAAAAGCCGGCTAAACCCATAAATGATCAATGGGAACAATCAAACTTCATCGTAGCAATCGCCAAAGTTGTAATATATGTAGATTTATGGCTTTATGACTAGTAGAGAATCAAAGATCAGCAGATGCAAGTGTAGTGCCACAAGGAGGCTTTGGACGAGACGTTTTCTCTGCAAGATCTTCAAAGCTTCAATCTCCTGTAAGAAACCCACAAACCCAGATTATAATATAAGTTTAGTTAATTATAACTCAGAGCTCTATTCTTTAGCATTTGGATTTGGTGCACTAAAAGTAAAAACTACAAGTGTAATTGTATTAAAAGAGTTAGCAAAACCGATTCTTTTGGTAAGTGTATATTTTGCTTGGCACTGCGGACTGTGGTTAGGATTTAGGAGTAATCCTTGGATATATTATACATCAATCTCTTGTATATTGATACAATTAGGAAACCCAGTTTGCCTTATCGGTTCCATCGTTTCTATTTTTTTTTAACTTTCCTTTTTTATCTTTCCTAGTAAGAAACTAGGGATTGTGGATACGGCACAACCGTTGTCCCTGTTTTTTTTTCTGGGTTTCTCTATGTAAGACCCCGAATCGGCAGCAATTAATTTTGAAATAGAAACCGAGTTTCTGTACTTTACAAGAATTAGATACGGCACAACCGTTTTCCTTTTTTTGGGGGGTTTCTCTACGCCGAATCGGCAGCAATTAATTGAGTAATCGAAACCGAGTTTCTGTGCCTTCCCTGAGTCTCCCTTCTCCTTCTTTCTCCCTTATTCTCTTCTGCTGCAGTTTCGTCCAGACTTTGGCAACGGCGAATCTCTCGCCCGCCGGAATCGCGTCGACAACGTTCGCACTCGCAGGTCTCCCCTGTCGCGGCTCCTTGATCCACACTGTCCCTGCCCCGTTTTCCTGATCAGTGCCTTGGCCGGACAGCAACTCAAGGGTGGGTCTCAGATCTATTGGCCTCACAGTACCGGTAGCAGTTTGATGTCCACAAGTAGTGCCCTAGATGATCGACCCCGTCACCATAGCCGAGTTTGACAAACTACGACAAAGCCTTCAAGCGTTGCAAGCAGCGGTGATGCAACTCACCGTGTATCTCAATCCAAGCTGCTCAGATGATCGACATGGCCCACTCAGAAATGATGCTCATGGCAATAGGGATAGAAGACGCCATGTGTCAGACACTCAACCTGCTTATGATGACTACTCAAGTGGTGATGAGGTGGAAGACCTTGTGCGGCGTGAGCCAAGACGTGTGGATCGTGAGATGCACGATAATAGCATGGATTACCATATGGTGGTAGATCTCTCATTTTTCAATGGACAATTGGACATCGAAGACTTCTTCGACTGGATCTCCGAAGTCGAATGTTTATTCGACTACATGGAAATCAATGAAGAGAAGAAGGTCAAACTAGTGGCATGCAAATTCAAAGGTGAAGCTTTTGCATGGTGGGAACAACTGCGAACCACACGCATGCGACAGAATAAGCCACCTATTATGTCGTGGCCTCAGATGAGGAAGTTGCTGCGCATCCACTTCCTTCCAATAGACTATACTCAAGTCTTGTTCCAAAAGTACCAAAATTGTCGACAAGGAAGCCAATCAGTTGAAGAATATGCAGCCGAGTTCTACCTCTCTGTACATAACGACTTGGTTGAGACTGAATCTCAACAGGTTGTGAGGTTCTTGGGAGGTCTACGTTCAAGCATCCACGATCGAATCATGTTTCAGTTTATCTTCACATTGAGTGATGCGGTGTGGATGGCTACACGGATAGAAACCCACTTAGATCGACTAGACCAGGTAGAGGAAGATGAATATGCGGAGGATCAAACAGATGATGAGGAGTGTCCTCTTACTTATGAGGAAGAAGGAATCTCCTCATTTGTTCAAAAAATGTCATCCACACCGAATCAAAGTCTTCCTTTGCAGTCGTACAACATCTTTAAGACCCGATGCACTATTAACCAAAGGGTCTGTGATCTCATCATCAATCAATAGTAGTAGTGAGAATTTTGTCTCCTAGGTGGCGGTAGATAAGTTGGGTTTGCCAACCCAAGTACACCCAGCTCCTTACTCGATCGAATCGATCATAAGTGTGGGAGAGATGAAAGTGACAAAGAAGTGCTTCATCTCTTTCTCAATTGGCGAGAAATACAAGGATGAGGTCCTCTTTGACGTTGTAGACATGGATACATGCCATATGATTCTGGGCCGACCGTGGCAATGCGACATGAACTGCATTTATAATGGCCGTGAGAACACTTTCACCTTCTACAAAGATGGAGTGAAAATTATCCTCACTCCCATACAGGAAAGTTAGCTAAGCTCCTCCCAAAAATTATTCTCGCTCTTCAGGAAAGTCACCTGAGAAGGTGTCTCTTCTCCCCATCAGCGACAACAAGCAGGAATGGCACTACGAGCCCCGAGTTCGATATTCTACTTACTATAGAACTAGATGAAGCCCATTTCCCTTTGTAAGAATCTGATACAGCACCACACTTTTCCTTTTTTTTTTTTGGTTTCTCTGTAAAAGAACCTGAATGAGGAATGAAGAAAAACACAAAAATTAATTGAGAAATCGAAACCAAGTTTTTGTGCTTACCTTGAATCTCCCTTCTTCTCCTATGCTGCAATTTCGACGTTCCAGCCACGGCGACAGTGCTCGCAGAGACTGGACCTTCCTTTTCCGCCCAGACTTTGGCAACAGCCACTCTCCCGCCTGCCTGAATCGCGTTGGCCGTCTGCCCTTGCTGTTAGCGCTTACAGCGTGATAAACAAGAATAATCGAACAGGGAAAACAAGCACAAACCAACACAAGCAAATTTACGTGGTTCGGCCCCAACCGGCCTACGTCCACGGAGCGTGTAAATCCTTTTATTAAGAGAGAAATAACAAACACAGTTACAAGAGATATATTTATTGAGTTAAAATAACCCAAACCCGAAACACGCGTGATCCCGATCACCGACGTGAAGTAGACTGATCTCTGTTGTGTTCCTCCTAGACTGACAACACCCAAGCTTCCTGATCCTGCCTTGCTGCAGAACTAGCGATGATGAAGTGCTTCCTGTGTACTCTGCTGTATTAATCCGACCAAGAAGAGAAAGACCAGATCTGGTCGCTGGTTTCTCTCACTAGCAGAGAGCACTTCTGAGACGCCCCTTTGCTCTGTATCCCAGCCCAACACGCTGATCTTGGTGTTGAGTCTCTCTCTCTTACACGTCCCTCTGTACCGTGTATGCTGAGCACCCACACTACCTTCCATCGGCAAACCAGCCAGCCTTTTATAATATTTTCTAGTCGGTCCCCTTTTTGCTGCATATGGCAGTTTCCAATCACGACTCCTTGCAACATGGCCTTGTCCTACAAGACAACAACTGCTAAGTTTGTTTCTGACGTATCCTTCATGGATAGAAACTTGCCATGTATCCCAACATGGTACACATAGCAGTTGCCGAGTTTACCTTCCCACATCCATCGGAATAGAAACTGCTATTCCTCTCTTACTGTCATGTAGATTTGTCTTCCTTTATTTCAGCCGATCTCTTGACCGAGTAAGATGGATTTGAGCTGCTGCTCTCGGAAGGGATTCTCAGTCTCAGGCAAATCGAGTTTTGCAGAAAGGGGCAAATTGGCCCAACTGTGCGCAGGGAGCTGCAGACACCGGAAGGGACCAGATCTGGGAGTAGATCTGGGGTAGCATGCAGCGTGAAAACCATTGAGGGTAGGAAGCGCCGGCCAGCAGTGGGGCCGAAACCCATCGTCAGCCAGATCAGCCAAATCTGGGTTGAGATCGCAGAGACAAATAGGGCTGAGGAGCTGCGTTGCAGAGCAGAGGCGCGGCTGAGAGGGGTTGCTCGCCGGGCTAAGAGGCCTCGTGCAACCAGTGTAGGCATCGCTGCAAGGAGAGCAGCAAGCATGAGAAGAAGCGACCCGACTGCAACGACACCGGAGGCGGCGAGCGCCAGAACAGGCTGGCGATTGGAAGGAGGCGGCAGCACACATCGGGTCCACTCGGTTGGGGTAACCGAGTGGAGAAGAAAAAAAAGAGGAGGGAAAAATTGGTGGTCTGGAAGACCACCACTGCAAGTTCACCTGCGGGACCACCATTTCAGGTACATCAGCGAGTCCACTCGATTGTGAAGAACCACCGTTTTCGGTGCACCCGAGGGCTAAGCGAGTCCACTCGGTTGTGAAGAACCACCGTTTTCGGTGCACCCGATGGACTATTGTACTGTATGGTGGGTGATCCGCAAGTTTATAGTTTTGGATGATCCCGCAGGACCACAGATTCAGGTACTCTTTCAGCAGGGAAAAATCAACGGCCAGAATTGTTTTGCAATTTCTGGAGTCATCGGGACTCAGAATTGAGATCCGTCTTCGCTATGTGATCGTAGATCGTAGCGAAGAGATCTACGCGGTGACCGGTGTGGATTTTGAAAAGGAGGAAGAATCGAGGAGTGGTCGATGGCGGTGCGTGGGATCACATCAAGGAAACACAGCAAGGTGTAGCCATGAGAGGGTTGCTGCACGGTGAAGGACCTTGGACCTTTTGACAGTACACTTGGAGATGGCACATTCGCCATATGCGTAGAGAGGCCGAGGTGATTGCAGCTAACACATTGGTGTGTGCAGGAACACACTATGAAGGAAACGCAACCTCGCGTTCGTGAAGCACGTCGGGATATGCTCGTAGAACGTAGGAAGCGGAGTTACAGATGCAACACAGGGTCTTGGACGGCCAAGATCGAGGTGGAGCCCGATTGGGCTATACAGTCTTAGTCAAGACTGGTGGATCATCCTAAAGTATGGGATGCACATCTCATGTAGAGATGCAGAGGATTACAACTGCAAGTGGAGCATGGCCGGGAGCAGTTAGTGTGCACAGAGGTGCATAGTTGCAGTGGAGGACGATGTCACAGTTGTCTCTGGAGGAGGATCAGTGGATTTTCGCCAAGGCGGAGATTGTTGGAACTTGTGGCTCAATTCTACTGAAATTAAGAGTCTAGTTACATGGGACTCCTAATTATATAGGACTTCTAATTAAATGGGATTCATAATTACATTAGAAAACTGATAAACATAGGACACTGCAATGCTGCTATATATTAAGGACGTGGGTTTCATGGAAACCCTGTCGTTCGGCCGAGTGCCTTCCGAGGCCAGAAGGGGCCTCTTGCAGCAAAGGTGTAGTGAGGGAGATACCAAAAGAGATCTTGGGATCCAAATATTGTATCTGTATTCTTTTTATCTATAATGAAATCTACACTCTCCCGTGGACGTAGGCCAAGGTTGGGCCGAACCACGTATATCATGTGTTCTCTGTGTTTATGTGTGATTGAGTCTGTATTTTCTGTACGTGAGTATTGGATCTATTCCCTAACACTTGCCTGTACGGATGCTCGCCAGCGACCGTTCGCACTGGCAGGTCTCCCCTGTCACAGCTCCTTGTTCCACCGTTTTCCTATTCAAACACGGTGTTGCCCGTTTCTTCCCTTAAACCCATCTGACGTTGGTGGATTAGGATCTCTCAACCCGCAGCTCACCGAGCCACACTCATTCTCTCCAAACGATCCTAACTGCTGTGTCATATATGTTATGTACATTTTCATCTAATGAGCAATGAGCTTCATCACATCTTGCAATGGCGGAACAGAAAATTCAGTTTCCACAGAAACTGATGATCTGCGACTCAACAAGGGGTTGTAGAGAAAGAGCCTGTGATTTGGAGTAAAAGGGTAAATCTAGAAAAAGCCCAGGTAAGATTTCACCATGACTGTACTCTAACTGAGCATACTATTCACTTGCGGGGCCATTTTGTTATGAATCCAAATCCTTATCTTATACGGTCCCTCTGCCGCTCTGCATAAACAAATCCAGCCAGGATTGGTATTTGGTACTCTTATCTTATTTTGTCACCATTGGATCAAAACATCAAATAGTGAAAGATATAACTATTGAATTTTTTTTATGTACATTCAAATAACATAACACTCAATGAAAAGGGTCTGAAATGCCCTTAAAAATTGTAAAATGGTATGAAAAAGGCCGAAACATAAAGTAAGCCACGGATTATGAGAGAAGCTCTCTTAAATATTTATCTTAGAGCTGAAAAATACAAAATATAAGATAATTTGATGGGGCCACTTGAGTAATGTCATATTCATGCTTTATTTGATTTTTTTAACCATCTACTGAACAAAATATTATTTCTGATTTCCAAATTGCATCAGGCACAATGAGGATGATAAGCATCCACATGATCATAAAATTCGAGGTCACAGTTCGGTTTGTGCACAAATGCTTGATCATTCATTTGCAAAGATATTATCATATATTCCTATCATCTAATGCCAAATCCCATCTATTTGAGATTGACTGTTCATGGCCTACTTCTACATTTGACTGTATCATAAATCATACAGTTAGTCACTCTGCTATCCATCTTTCATGCCCTAGACAATCAAATGAAGATGTTCTAGTTGGTACTAATGTGGTTTGATTGCTCCCTAATTCTTGATCATTCATGATATACACAGTAAAATAAAAATGGTCTATTTGGTGGTAATGTGCAACAAGACTTGTCCACAGTCATGGCCTAAAGTGGCTCATTAGACAATTCAAACCGACTAAAGCTGCACATGTCTGGACTTTGTACCATTCTTCATTTAGTTTTGGCACAGGTTGGTTGGATGAGCAAGAATCTGCAACTATATTAATCAACTGCTAATTAGGTGGCCGCTCCATCGACATTGCACCATGAGCATATTGAAATCAAGTTTGTGTCAAATCATTACTAAATACCAATTGTATAAGTACCCTCCAACTCTTGCCTCAAATCCAGCACCAGGGATCATCCAATCATCCTGGTTATGAAAATCCGTCAATAACTGCAATGGCACATATCTGTTTAGTGGCCTGATGTTCATACATTTTTCCCCACTTGACCCATATATTGAGACTTAAAAGAGTAGTGTAAGAGTATGTGAAAATGAACATCACAGAAGGAAAAACATTTTTCACCAGTTCAGGCACGCTTTACAGCATCAGTATGTGAAATATATGTCCCATCTTGAATGAGTTCCCAGTTCAAAGTGTTGAAAATTGGCCTTCCCCTAAGAAATAAGAGCTTCACCTAAGATACAAGAGCTGCCTATCCTACTAGGTGGCTCCTGCCAGTGCACACCACTTAAATGAGACTGATGAAATACTCAATTGCTGAGTGTTCTGACTTCTGAATGATCGCTTGTATTTGAAAAGGGGCTTCTGTGTTACAAAATAACCAATATGGGAGAGAAAATCTTCACCTCCCCACTGTGAAACATATGCGAGGCTTTTGATATTTAATGGTGATTAAATACAGCCTTATGCCTGCTACTTGCTTTTATACATCTAATCTCATTTGTGTGATACCATCTTGTCTTATAAGGGAAACATGGTCCATGAGTTTGATTCAGCATTCGTCCAGGCCTCAGAGCACAGGTCTAAGGTCTCTATTGTTGAGGCTGGAGGCATACCATTGATTGACCTCTCTGCATTGAATTTTCCGAATTCTGTTGACACATCAGCCATCTCCAGTTTGGTTGAGGAAGTCAGTACAGCTTGCAAAGATTGGGGCTTCTTCCAAGTGATTAATCATGGAGTGCCATTGGAACTTAGACGAAGAATGGTGTCAGTTTCGAAGAAGTTTTTTGCCTTACCTATGGAAGAGAAGCACAAGGTGCGAAGAGATGAGGCTAATCCTATGGGATATTATGACACTGAGCATACAAAGAATGTGAGGGACTGGAAGGAGGTGTTTGACTTCACATTCGAAGGATCAACATTGAATGGTGCTTCTCAGGACCCAAGTAGTGATGAATGGCCAATGCCAACAAATCAGTGGCCAGAGGAACCACCTGAATTTAGGTAATTCAAGTTCAATTTGGATCACCTGTTGTCTGTTGCAGTAGCCTTTTGGTGTTTTGGCCATTGGAAGTCTTTAAATCACCTATGCAAAAGGAATTTTGTTTTTGTATGTCCATTTCCCTTTTAATTGCCGAAAATACCCTCTTGGAGGTGATTTTGAGCGATGGGCTAAAGCACGATTTTGTGTTCAGGGCCACAACAAGTGATTCATACTGTGTCCTTTGTGTAAAACCGGTTTCCTTGTTTAATTGCTAGTCTTATGACATACAGTGATTGTTATGTTTTTTCCTTTGGTATAGTTCTACACTGCAGGGACCAATGTTTTATAAATTGAACAGTACCATTAAGTTATACCAGGTTGAACCGGATATACAATGTTATGATGCCTTGTTAGACAAAACCTCTTTTTGTGACCATTGAATGGATGAAGTATTCCAAAACCTTTTCTTTTGGAGAATGATTGATTTTTATTAAAAGGGAAGAACTTCATATTGGCTCCCTGTCAAATGTCCGTATAGCTTATGGGCAAATAAAAATAATGAGAAGGGAGAGGGAGCATTACCATGTCACTAAGTAGAAAACATGCACTAGTATATTAGTAAAAAGAATCCAGCATCAATAGCTGCAATAAAGGACATCTTTTCCTCTTGGTGATCCAACTCTTCTTCCTCCGAACCACTGTTCTCATAGCAAAATGCTGCCCACCCTCGAGTTTCACTTTCCTTCCAGCAAGAGTTCTCATTCTACAGGTGATAGTAGCTCACTACATCCATGCTTTTCCAAACCTGAATGGTGAGGGAAAGAATCAGGTTGTGAACAGAAAAAAAAATCCCAGTGATGAAGACACAAGAGTGTTCATCTCATCCATCTGAAAGCAAAAAGATGTCCAACTTACATTTGATTAGTGGGGATTTTTTATGTTTTCATGTATCACTGCTGCTTTATATTGGTGGGTCTATGAGACTAGAGTCAAAGATTACTTGCAATGACCCCATAATAGTAGTGAACCTACTCCCACTCAAATTTTCTTTTACGGGAATCAATCTGTATTTAGATCCCCACTGGCTATCCAAGGGAAAGACCATCTTCCTGCTACTTCCCAGACGTTGCTCCAGAAACGCTTTTGAAAGTGCATAATCTCTTGTTCAGTACATGTCTAAAATCATGAGTTATTGACTACCCGTTGTCTGATTTGCTGGGGAAACTGATGCTTCATTCCACAACATCCAGATGCCACCCCTTTAACCACTGTAGGAATGACAATCACTTTCCAGTGCATTGAACTTTCCAAAAATATTGCGTTGGGAGGTTCTCCCATCTTTTTCTTGAATGATAATCACCTCTGCTTTGGAATTGGATATAACATCTTACAGTTAGTTTCTTTTGTTTAACCCACCTAGCTTCCATACTTCAAACTGAGTATGTTCATCTAGCCCTGTTCTGCAATCTCCCTAAGTGGAACCTTTTTGACTTTGAATACAAACCTACATTCTTTTGAAAATAGACAGGAAATACTACTTTAGTAATAAAAAATTAAAGAGATTTGATATAGTAAAGCTGATAAATATATTTTTTACAAGTATAATTTCATGATTTGAACCAGTCTAATTTTTAAACATCGGTTTAGACAGTTCTTGTTTTTTTTTTCTCCATTTTGTTTATAAGAATCTGAGTTAGTGTTGAAAATAAAAGGCTCAGTGGGCCGTGGGTATCACAGTTTATTCAATGAATTTCTTTTTTTTACTTATTCTACTCAGAAAAAATTTACTATATATTTTTCTTCAGTGACAAGTGTAAGAGTGTTGCAAAACTATGGTCTCAAGTAATATGGTGTTATTGGTTTATTATAGCATATTGACAATGATGCCAATTCTCATTGTCAGAGAGGCCTGCAATGACTATGCCAAGGGTGTGGAGAAGTTAGCAGTTATGTTGCTTGAGCTTATTTCATTGAGCTTGAACTTGCCAGCCAAACGGTTGAACAACTTCTTCAGAAATCAAACCAGTCGTATCCGCCTCAACCACTACCCTCCTTGCCCAACGCCACATCTTGCTCTGGGCGTCGGTCACCACAAGGACTCTGGGGCTCTCACTGTTCTTGCTCAAGACGATGTTGGTGGTCTAGATGTGAAGCGAAAGATTGATGGTGAGTGGGTCAGGGTGAAACCAATTGCAAATTCTTACATCATCAATGTGGGAGACATCATTCAGGTATCATACAATTAGACATGGAAATTTGTGGCCTGACCTGATAATTTGATTTGACCAGCCATTTTCATCTAAAATTGATAATTGAGTTTGAATTCACTGCTTTAGTAGTCTGGGTCAACAAATTCTGCTCTTGAGGGATGATCTGGTGCCTAATGCCAACTTAAGATTGGTGTTGTTAATTGGCAGTTGGACTGATTCAACCCATTGCAACTTTTGTATCTATATTTTAACCCACAATACATTTTATAACTGGAAAAAGCAAAAAAAAGTAGTGCCTAATGCTTTGATGTTTATCCATATTTGAGTTACAATTTAAAACCAAATTAGTTTTGTTTTACAAATAGAAGGCATTAGGAGAAGATACCATTTAAAATCTCAATTTAGATGATAAGAAACAATAGAAAGTGGGGTAAGAGAGACGATTGATGACCTATAAAAGATCATAATGCCTAATGCTTTAATGTTTATCCATATTTAAGACATGATAGAAGCCCAAAAATAGTTCCAATATGAAGAACTACAAGTACAACCTTATCGTCGTGGGTTCTAGTCTTATGAGCATTAGATGAGCAGTCAGTCCATTTAAAAAAATGCCATATGTGATTGTAAAAGTGTTAAGTTTGTCAAATCTAATTATAAAAAGTGTCCACTCTAGATTGAAAAGATAAATGACTTGATGCTGACGACAATGATATGAATCTAAGATTAACTCTCCAACAGTCTAGAAGGACCATGAAGGTTTGGTTTCGCTTGGTGGCATGGAGGAAGCTTAGACTTCAATGGATGGGTTATTAGGGCTTTCACAATGATGGTGATTGATGGGAAGCTAACAAAAGAGATTATGAATTAGAGAGTGTTGTATAATCATTTATTTACTTATTGTATTTTAAGTTGGTGGATGACTTACCTTCCTTTGTTTGTTTATCTGAATTATGGTGTATGTATAAGGTTTGGAGCAATGACAAGTATGAAAGCGTGGAGCACAGGGTGACAGTGAACTCAGAAAAAGAAAGGTTCTCTGTTCCTTTCTTCTTTAGTCCTGCGGACAGTGTGATAGTGAAGCCTTTAGAAGAGCTGATTAATGAAGATAATCCCCCCAAGTACAGGGAGTATAAGTGGAGGAAGTTTCGTATGGCTAGGAGTAGTGGCAATTTTAAGAAGAAAGAGGCTGAAAATCTTCAGATCTATCACTTCAAGATATGTGAGTAACCAATCCCTACTCCACAAAATCTGTGATTATCAAGTGCGAAATAAGTGATGAATAAGGAGACTGCATCATAATCTTCTCATTTCCAACTTTAGGAAGTTACTGTATCACTTGGTGTGGTTGAAGACATTTGAATTTAATTTTAAATTTTATAGTTTTTATAACTAGCTACACTTATTCTTTTATTCACTTATCATTCATTATCTAAGTGGTGAAAAGGTACGCTCGTGTCTTTTGTAACCATCACTTTTTATAAAAAATACTGATTTTTTCTACCATTTCTCAAAAAAATTCAGAAAATTTACTAAAAATAAAAAAAAATGGGCTGTAATTGTATCATTATTTAGTGGTCATTGAGATATTCAGATGCTGTTTTCATCTTAGGAAAACGTGAATTTCAAATGCCATTCTCAAGCATAAAAAAGTCATTTCACAAAGTTTAAACTATATTTGTCCTTGCATTTAAAATTCAATTAAAATTAGAAAAAATTAAAATGCATGAAATATAATTTTTAGGCAATACGTTAACTTCTAAAACCACGTAAACCATTCTCAAACATAAAAAAGTTATTTCACAAAATTTAAACTATATTTTTCCTTACACTTAAAATTCGTCTAAATTTTTTTAAAAAAATTATAAATGCATGAAATATAATTTCTAGGCATTCATTAACTTCTATAGCACCACATAAACCATTTCCAAACATAAAAAAAGTCATTTCAAAAAATTTGAAGGGCACTCAAAATTCAGTTAAAAATTAAAAATATATATATAAATGCATGAAATACAATTTTTAGACACTACATTAACTTCTAAAACACCACACAAACCATTCTCAAACAAAAAAAAAAAAAAGTCATTTCATTAAAGTTAAAATATATTTTTCTTTACATTTAAAATTCAGTTAAAATTTTAAAAAATTACAAATGCATGAAATTTAATTTTTAGTCACTACATTAACTTCTAAACACCACATAAACCATTCCCAAACAAAAAAAAAAGTATATGAAAATTTGGTTAAAAATATAATTACAAGTTTTACAAGTGCATGAAATATAAATTTTAAAAATTAATACATTGAGAAATGAAGAATTCGTTTAGTAATCCACATGGGTATAGTTGAACCGGTTATCTCTTACTTTAGGAAGCAGGAGGTTACGGATTCGAATCTGCATAATTTAATTTTTGTGTACTCTAGAAGTACTGAGCTATTCATAAGGGTACTGAACTATTCATAAGGGTACTGAACTATTCATAGGGGTTTTTTTGCATCGTCGAAAATGAAGCTTTTAGATGTAAAAATGCAAAGAAATAAAGTTGGAAAAAGAAAAAGAGGAGAGAGATCAATATGGATCCAGATTGGTTGGTGCGAAAGGAGGAAGGCACCCCCTCTATAAGAAAAATTCCGACTGTTGCGAGGCCCACTCCGATCGAAAAATAAAATAAAAGATGCCTGACGAACCTGCAAAAGCACTGTATTGAACGATTGAAATTAAAAAAAAAAAAACGCAACTACCGCAGTGCACTCGCAACGGGCCGTGAGCCCGTGACGATGCGCCCGCAACTAAAGCCGATCACGGCGCAACCCGGTAGGCCCGCTAAATACAATAATATATCAGCCGATTCTTTTTTAGCTAAGGCGACTGACTACTAAACGACGACTAGAACTAAGCATCCACAGCGGAAAGTCATCACTGGACCCCACTTGAATGGCTGTTATTTGACTTCTAGCTAGGCAACGTCACCTTAAGAAAACTAGAAACAAAATATTCGATTGTGTATATTCAATGAATCCGTAACTATTTTAAGAAATTATTCCTTAAGAATTGATTTATTCCCTACTTATATAATTAATTTTTGAAATAATCACATGCGAAAAAATTGATAATAATAACTTTAAAGACTTTCATTTTCTCCAGCTGTTTTGATGAGTGTTAAGAATTTTAAAATATAATAAAATAAATAATGAAGATGTTAGACTTAATCACCTTGAAATATGTAGTAGATTTTACTTTAGATCATGAAGATGAGAAGATCGGTGAAAAGATAAAAGAAAAATGAAAAATAAAAATAGATGAATAATAATTAAGGATGATTTCAGAGGTTATAGAAGTTTTATTGTAAAAAGATTTCAAATTATTTTAAAGGTAAAATCTTTTGAATTTAATTTAAAGACAAATGAATTTAATTGGGTCTAAATTCGAAGAGAGAGGATGCAAATTTAAACAACAATGAAGTAATAACTTGTTAATTACGAAAGGGAAGCCTCTCAGCATCTAATCATAAAAGTGAGAGTAAATCAATTCTTTTATAACCTAAATAAATTCTACTTAACTCATGACTCAACTATAATACAATGGTGTAACTGTTCTTCTAGTAAATTCATTGGCACACAAATATAGGAGAACTATTCTTCTCAAAAAAAAAAGGAAAAATTTAGACAAATAAATTTATTAAAAAGCTTTGTTTAACACCACTAGCTATCTAACTCAAAACTATAATTATATCTCACAAGTTTAATAGCTCAATATTTGATAATACACATTTTTTTGACATCTGATAAATTAATTTTTACTATGCTAATCAATCTTTTAATAATATTGTATTAGTGGTTCAACTTGTGCATGTGGGGTTCACATATATGCGGAGTCTAAGGTACAAATATCGGCCGATACATACCGTATCGGCCGATATATATCGATTTTTTAAGACCTAATAATATCGGCCGATATGGCCGATATTCGGTCGGAAATATCAGCCACAATATCGGTATTTAATTTTTTTTTTAAAAATACCGATACGGTTTTTCACAGTTTTCAACGGTTTAGAGTTTACGGGTTTCACGGGTTCTCACGGTTTTTTGTAGTTTTTCGTGGTTTTTCACAGTTTTTCACGGTTTCGATATCGGAGAGAGAAAATGCCGATATCAGGATGAGAGATAAAAATTACGGCCGATATATCGGTTAAACCGATATTTTGACCCCTGTGTGGAGTAACAAAAGTCTCATATCGAATAATTTAAGAAATCAATGACTCCATATAATACTTGAGACACTCTCTTCTGTTAGCTTTTGTTAGTTTTTGAAAGTGAATTTTACCTCAAAAATATTATTAAATCATGATTTTCTAATATGTTATCAAAGTATATTTTGTATGTCCAACCACTAATTTAAAAAAGATTTCAGAGAATCATCCGTTTCTATGTCAGATGAATGTAGATCGGCAAAAACCCTATCCTTACACCATCCTAGGCCCACACCAAATCACCAAATCTAACTCTCAACCAAAACAAAATATTGTGTCCGGATTCAATGAACCTATGTAGTCATATTACCTTTACAGGTGAAGAAGGCCCGCCAGTTTGCACTCATTCTCAGAGAGAGAGAGAGAGAGAGAGAGATGGCATTGGAAGTGGATGTGGCGTTCATCCAAGCCTTAGAGCACAGGCCCAATCTCTCCATTATTGAGGCTGGAGGGGTCCCATTGATCGATCTCTCCCCCTTGAATTCACCCAGTTCAGATGATCGGCGACTTCTTTCAGGCCTGGTCGCCGAGATCGGTGCGGCCTGCAGCGAGTGGGGCTTCTTCCAAGTGATCAATCATGGAGTGCCACCGGAGATGCGAGAGAGAATCGAGTCTGCATCGAAGAAGTTCTTCGGATCACCGGCAGAGGAGAAGAAGAAGGTAGCAAGAGACGAGGCAAATCCGATGGGCTTCTATGACACTGAGCACACTAAGAATGTGAGAGACTGGAAGGAGGTGTACGACATGGCGTTTCAGGATCCAACGCTCATTCCGGCTTCTCATCATCCTCATGATCATGAAGTGAGGTTGATCAGGAACCAGTGGCCACACTACCCACCTGAATTTAGGTATTTCACATGTGATTGCATCTACCGTAGTTTAATTTTTTTTTTCTATATTTAAATTTTTGATCGTCTGAGTTCAAAATTTCAGTCAATATCTGAATATTGACTGAAATTTATCAATATATTTTTTAGACAAGGAGAAATGTTCATACATTAAGCAGAAAGAAAGGTAGTACAAAGATAAGTGAGACAAACAGTGACTGTCTAACATGTGGTATTTTTAGAGAGAGTGACCATTTAAAATGAAGTGGAATTAAATTCAGAATCACTGTTTCTAATACAAATCTACAATAGATAGTTGTTCTGTTACAATAATAAGATATATCGTCTTAATTGGAGCTACCACAGGGTAAATAGTCCGGGTTAAGTAGAAGGTTGCAAGATGATGAGGAACTTGGTACGACTATTTGGAAATCCAACAAATCTCAACACCTGAAACAAGCTGCAACTCCCATTGTAGTAGAGAGAATTTATCAATCAATATTTATAAAAATATCAAACTACCACTGTTTCTAGTCATTTAATCGACTACTTTTTCTGCTAAACTTATCTTGACCATCCAAATAGTGGGTCACAGATTGGTTTTCCATCAGCTTTATTTTGAACTTGTTTCACCCAAAATTTGTCTAAGGGCTGGTGAGTCTGGATCCATTAAAAAAATTCACAAGGTGGAGCAATTAATGGTGTGTAAGATCCAGATCATTTGCTCATTTGATAAATAGAACTCACCAACCTCCGTTCCTAATCATCTATGGCCTTGGCTTTCGAGTTGTTTATATTATTTTGCAGAGAAAACGAAACAGTGATCTGGATTTTGAAATATTTCAACGGAAGGTTTCGAAATATAATCTGATGGGCTTGGGCTCGATACTCGTTAGGTTTTGTGTGGACTGCGGAGAATAGAGAACAGGTTTGCCCAACTCATATCAAAATTTATTAAATCTGACCCGATCTTACTTGAATTGTTGAGCCGAGTTACTCAACTAAATCCGACCCGAAGTTCTAACACGACTCAACCCAAGTGCTATTTTATAACTTGGTGCATTCGAGTCAAGTCAGATCGAGTTAGGTTGGGTTGCTTTCAAATTTCTTAACCCAACTCGACCCAAATTTCATACGGGTTTTATTTTTTCCGATGCAACCCGACCCGAGATATACAAATACATAACCCAAACCCATTGATTTCTCAAGTCGGGTCATGCGACCCCTAAGAATGGGCTAGCCAAAAAATACATACTGTGATATCCTTGCCCACCAGTAAGCACACCACCGATGTGGGGAGTCCCACATCGGTAGTGAAGGGAAGTGATGGTGGGTTTATTTGAGGCCACCCACCTCTACTCTAGTGTGACGCCTTTTCGGGCCCGCCCATGTGGGCCTGGGCCCAAGAGCAAATCCATGTGGGCTCGCTTGTGTGCGAAGTCCAAAACGGACAATATCACACTGAGTTGGACCCTAAGCCCTTAGTTCAGGTCGGATCGTTACAAATTTGATATCAGAGTCGAGTTTAACACTCGGACTGTGTGGGCTTTCCTCCTTCCCTGGTGTTGTTGAGCTGGGCCAAATCGAGCCGGAGGCGGCTCGAGGCCTTAGGGGGGGTGATTGTGATACCCTTGCCCATCACTGAGCACACCACCGATGTGGAGAGTCCCACATTGGTAGTAAAGGGAAGTGATGGTGTGTTTATTTGAGGCCACCCATCTCTACTCTAGTGTGATATGTTTTGGGCCAGGCCATGTGGGCCTGGACCCAAGAGCAAATCCTTGCGGGCTCGCTTGTGTACGAAGCCCAGAGCGGACAATATCACACTGAGTTGGACCCTAAGCCCTGTGTTCAGGTCGGGTCGTTACATGTACTAAACCAATTTTTTTGTTTTAGCTGAATTTTTAACCCATGGATTGAATTGTGTAGAGTGTAGACTTGTGTAAAGGTTATCATCCAAATCATTTATCCATCAATCTTGAGTTAGCCTTTGATTAGGATTTGACAAACGGTGTTTGTATCAAGTGCTTATGTTATGGTTGTATTCGGGTACAATTGAATTTCCCGTCTGGAACTTGAACCAACATGTTTTTTTGTACTTCAGATCCTGATTGTCCCAATCATGGTTTCAAAAATTGGCTGTCCAACCCCTCTTGGGTTAGTTCGGCGGGTTATCTTCCGATTTAGGAAGCGGAATGTGTCACGTTCGAACCCCTGTAAACTTATCTTGATGTGCCTCATGGGGTCAGAGGTACCACTCATGGGGGTTTTAGTAAGACTGAGATTTCTTATACGTAAATCAAAAAAAAAAATGGATGTACAAGTTGTATCACTCAAGTCAACTCAGGCTTGGTCCCTTCCTACACGACTTGGACTAACTAATGTAATTTTACTCGATTCTAAGTAGGACCTATCTGATTCCAAGTTTGACTCAATCAATACTAAGTTCGATATCGAGTCTAATGTTTAAAACCTTAGTGTTAATCTAATACAAATTAGGTGTGATAGATTGAGTTTAAGGGATAGGTCAAAAAAATGGTGGGTGTATTTCAATTGGTTGCCTCCCGCCTCAGGAAGCAGAAGATTGTGGGTTCGAACCCTCATTGCCTAACCTTGGTGTGCTTTAGGGGTAGTGGACTGGAGGTTTTAGTAGAAATGTGTCTGAGTTTTCCACACGTTAATCCAAAAAAAATATTCTATAGGCTAATATGAAATGGAAATAAATATTCTGATATGCATCGGCCTATATGGGCGATTAAACGACTGTATCATATGAGCATGTATCAGCTAATGTGATATGATATCGGCATTTTTCATTTTTCTTAAAAAAAATTCAAGAAAAATTATTGTTTTGTCTGGTTTCAGTTCGAATATTGCATTGGGCATGATTCTAATAAGGTTTTGAAGCAAGTTTTTCAAATATGAAAATTATTTGCACATTCCAACCTTTACTTTTCATTTAAATTTGTTCATTTGAGTTATTTTCATCATTTTTCTTTGATTTTTTTTATTTTTTTTTATGATAAGTTAGTTTCATTCAAAAAGAGGAAAAAGCCCAAATATATAGACGAGAAAGCCCACAACCAGGGCTACGCAAAAAATCACAAATTTTTCTTTGAACTTTTCCTCTAAGATAATCTTGATTTGAGTTTTTTGTGAAAATAATGTAATGAAATGACATTGAGTGTTTATGGAATCAAATAGAAATACCTTAATGTGATTGATATAGTTATTTGGGTGCTTGTAGGATTTTTCACTTTTTCTTTCAAAAAATTCATGAAATTTAGATTTTTTAGGATAATTCCTATTTTTTGGGCTTTCTTTTAAAAAAAATTAATGAAATGTTATATAAATGTTCATGGAATTAAATGAAGAGGACTTAATGTAATTGATATAATTTTTAGAGTGTTTTGTGTGATTTTTTTAATATTGTAACAAGTATTTCCTCATATTAATTTTCCATTTTCCAATATTTTTACATATTTTTCAATAATCTAAAATATACTTTATTTATATCGAAATTTCAGCTCTTAATGATCTAATACTCTTTAAAAAGAACATTTTTCTACTAACTATGAAGAAGTTGTGACCTAATCGAACAATAGTTAGAAGTTACAACTGGGCCTGAACTTGAGCCCTGACTATAACGAAACACATGCCTCACGTAGGCATTTAATAAGCCTAAAATAATTCAATAAGCAGAAAATTGGACCCAAAAGTAAAGGGTTACGAAAATTAGAATCAATGTCATAAATACCATTTTTTTAATATTATCAGCTAATGATAATATTGGGATATTGTAAAATTTTGAAGTTTTTACCATAATATTGTCGGGGAAATCTCACAGAAATATAATAAAAATAACTAAAAATATAATGAATAAATATAAAAACAACAATGACACTTAAAATTGAAATAAATTTGAGGAATGAAGGAAAAAAATCTGATAATACCGTTATATGTCGTGTTATTATTGTGATAGTATTCTGATAAGAACAAAATTTCCGATGAACAAAAAAATTCCTATAACTAAACAGTATTATTGGCTCAAATGGTATTTTTGTAAAAAAAATGTGAGAAAAACAAAAATATCAGAAATATTTATTACAATGATTAGAAAATGATTTTTAAGATATGGATGTAGGGGGGATGTCACTTGAAGGTGGGTTTAGTAGATCTGTGCTCGAAGTTCTCCCATCCATCCAATGCAAAAAAAAGAGATATGGACGTAGATGTCCCAGATCCAACCTGTTTACATGTGTAGTATGATGACAAAGCATTGACATTGGCCAACCAAAATTTAAATTTGACCACAGGGAAGCTTGCCAAGAATATGCACTGGGGATGGAGAAGCTAGCATTTAAATTGCTTGAGCTCATCTCATTGAGCTTAAACCTGCCAGAGAAGAGATTGAATGCATTCTTCGAAGACCAAGCTAGCTTTATCCGTCTCAACCACTACCCTCCTTGCCCTTGGCCTGATCTTGCTTTGGGGGTTGGTCGCCACAAGGACGCTGGTGGACTAACAATCCTTGCCCAAGACAATGTAGGAGGGCTCGAGGTGAAGAGGAAGGCAGATGGAAAGTGGGTCAGGGTCAAGCCCATCCCAAATGCTTATATCATCAATGTAGGAGACATCATTCAGGTACTATATATCTTTCTATGTAGAGTTGTAGATCCACATTTGCCTTCTTATCTCTTCTTTTAGTATAATATGATAAGTGTTCTTGTCACACACTGTGTCTGAAGTTTTCCACACGTAAATTTAAAAAGAATGATACTGTTCTTATCATTTAAAAAAAAAATTATACTTTTTCCATTGAAATTCTGCTATAACCAAACAAAATGGAGATGCTTGAATGACTGAACAAAATAGACATAACCAAATAGCCCATCCTAAGTAGAATGCTTCTTGCTCTCATTTGTGGTGGTTTTAGAGGCAAGAGATGTTGATTTGGGTTTGTTGCTTGAGAGATAATCTTTTTTTTTTTCTGAAACCTACGATGTCTTTCTATGAAGTGAATTCCCCACTAGCATAAAACAAGAAAGAAGCTACATTTGGTTCAGAGGATTTTTCATTTTCTTCTCTTTTTTTTTTTTATTTCTTTTTCCTTCCAATAACTGCACTCACATTCAATGGTGGTGTTGTGCCACTAGAAGTTGTAGGTTTTAAAGCTTTTAGGATTTGGTGCAGTATAATAGTGAAAAAGAATACTATTTTTAAGGCGACGAAACTATATGTATTCTACAAAATCTTCCTTCTTATGAAGCCAGGACACCATGAGGCTTTACATGGAGAACCCAAAAAATGGCACTGTGAAAGGAGGATTTTAGATAATTGGACATGGTCATTCACTTGACTATCAATTTATGCATCGGCAATGGTATTTTTTTAATGCACCTGAGGGTAAATCTGCTGGAAGTTTGTGGTTTGGGTTGGTAAATTACAATTGAAAGAAAGGAAGAAACATGTTTGAGTACCTTAATACTTTTCACACCATCATTTGTCAATTAACAACCATAGATCATTGGGAAGAATGCATGACATTGACATTGTTATGCTTCCAGACAACCATTTGATGATTTAGTTGTAACACTAACTATTAACAAAGGATAGACTGTTGTAAATAGTTTCTAAAATAATTATGAAGGAAAGCGTCCTTCAAAGTTTCAAATGAGATAACTGATGGGTTGAAAAAAGTAGTATGGCAGCTTATAGAGAAGATCTAAATTGAAATTCAAGAGGCAAAGGTCAAAATTGTATGTTTATGCTATTTCAAAACTGAACAACAGAGGGCATGTCGATGAACAGATAAGGCTAAGATAGTACTTATGAGATCAAAATGGCAGATTCAAAATCATTTGTCAAATCATGCTGAATGAATTTTATAATAGGTTATGAAGATGAATAATTCATGATTTTGATAGAAGAATTAGTAGGTCTGGGGCAAAAACCTTCATTGAGAAGCAATTTAGTGATCTTGGAGGCCATGGAACTTAGGAACAATGTATCTAATTTATGTAGTACTACTTAGACTGAACAGAAACCAAGTTGACTTGTCTATGTCACTGGAAGCTTCACCATATGAACAAAAGTTGTATGGAAGTCATAATGAACTGGAAGCTTTTCACATACTTCAACTCCACTTTCTCGATCATATCCTGTTCTGAGCAGCATTTTGGTAATCCGGCTGTGTGACTGACATTTTCGAGTTTCTGCTCCACTTTCACTCGTTCCTTTTGAAGCCAGCTTTATGTTCTTTTTTAGATTTAGATTTCTTTGTTTTCCAGTCTAGTCTTTGTTTGGTTTCTTTTTGTTCATTTGCTGTCTTTGTATTTGCAACTCTAGTGCTTTCTTTTTTATTAATATGATAACCATTTCAAAAAAAAAAAAAAACATCAACTCTATTTATAACATGACAAGTTCATCTCTGAACCGAAGAATATACCTTGTGTAGGTAGTAAAAAGGAGCGAAGGGATGTAGAAAGTGGGATCAAATGATCATTGTCATATTTGATAAGAGACTCATTTGATGAATATATGACCACTTGAAAGAAGTTCATAAAAAGGGAAAGTCTGTTTCAAATCTAATATTTAGAAGTGGATCCCAATATTCAGTATGGAATATGGGAGAAATTTCTCACATGTTGCTAGGGATTGATATTCAGTTCTAAATACAAAACTTCTTAAAAATCTGTAAATGTAGCAATTGAAAAAAAAAACTTGTTCTGGATACTGTGAAGCCTGTTCAAAGTACTCTAGTAAATAAGATAAACACCTAATCATTTTACTTATGAAATATTTCTGCTACCTCTATTTCTATTCACTAGATGAAGCTGTTGAACTATGATCTTTACCATTTAGTAGTTCAGATGACCTATGAATTGGAGAAAGGCCATGAAAGAAGAGAGAGAGGTTCTTTAAAGAAGGAAGTTGAGATTTTGGAAGAGCTCTCAATGGAGCACCATATGCTCTGTTCCTTCTTCTCTGTTCTTAAGGTGTATTAACTTAGATGAAAAGGCTGGTCTAATAAGTATCTTATCTTTAAGCAATGTAACCCAGGACAACATACAGAGGTAGTTAAAATCAAGTCAATCAGCAGCAAATTAAACTAGACACGACACTGACAGAATGGAATGATCTTGTTGCGAAAATCCAACCTTTGAATGTGAAAGGAAAACTGCAGTGAACTGATTTCAGTGAACCACCAGCTTCAGTATAAATACTCTAGCACAGAAGCAGGAGCTCTTGTTAGTGACAGTGTTGTACTCTAGAAGCTAAATGACAATATTATCACTAACTGATCTATTGCAACCCTGCACTTGTAGGTGCTGGAAACAAAGAAATCATGATGCAGTGAAAACACAAGAAATCATATACAAATCACAAGATTTACATTGTGTGACTACATCCATAATGAGATGGGAGCAATTTCACTTTCTTCAAGACTGGGTTACAAAATTGCGTTCTTCCTCGTGCTTCTGTCAATAATTCAACATAGATAATTCTGTAGCCCTAGAAATCCATTGAAGATACGTTATTTAGGCAATACATAATATGAAATTAAGCATCCTTGGACCTCCCAACTTCCAGTATGGTTCAAATTGCTGAAAAATAGAAGACATCTTCGCAACAACAGGTTCTATTCACCACTTATCTAAAAAGAAAAATATAGAAGATTGTGACAATGATAATAAAACCCATAGGTTCTAATTATTACTACATGATGTAGAACTTCCGTTTTAAAATTCTGGATTTGTTGATTGTTGTCTTCTGCAGGTTTGGAGCAATGACAAGTATGAAAGCGTAGAACACCGTGTGACTGTAAATTCGGAAAGGGAAAGGTTTTCTATCCCTTTCTTCTTTAACCCTGCACATGATTTGACTGTGAAGCCTTTGGAGGAGTTGGTAAATGAACAGAACCCACCAAAATTTAAGGAGTATAACTGGGGAAAGTTCTTTGTATCCAGGGCCCTCAGTAATTTTAAGCAGCAGGAAGTCGAAAATGTTCAAGTACATGACTTTAAGGTATCTGAAAAGTAGAAGATTAATGTATCACATTAAGATTAGAGAATCAATGTTGTGTATAAATGGATTGAATTTGGACTATGGAGATATAAATTATAATTTATAAGGCTACTTCTTTGTATGTTATCATTGTAACCATTGTATAACTGATTGTTTGGATACAAACATGACAATGGGTTTACTGGCTTGGTTGAAGTGTTGGACCCAAGATCCAGCTGGTTCCAGGTCTGATTTCCTGATATGCAACTCCTTTGTTGAGCTTTGGAACCAATACTATTTGAATCAGGTCCGATCTTGGGGCTGAGACCTGTTGCTACCCAAGATCAATTCAAAATTCATCTCATTTATCCACATACCATATGTTTTTAAATGCAATGATATGGACCATGTGATCAAAGATCATTAATGATCCCATCCTATGCTAAATTATAGTGTGTGTGTGTGTGTTGGGGTGGGGGGGTGGCGCTCTGGTGTTCATCTTGTGCAGCAGGGTTCTGGAAATAAAGGGGGTTGTAACCCCCATGCGCATAATAGAGCTATGGTTGCTACCTGCTCAGACTGCCATATTCTTAAACTACAGTAGGTGAATGTTTCTTTGAGATTAATCACATATACCATTAAAACTTGCTAGGTGTTGGAATGATCGATTTTCAGATTGTCCATTCAATTGAACTTTCAGGTTAAACCTCCATCAATCTTATCTGTAACTAGGCCCATGTTTTTTTCTTCCTTCCTGTGTTGGTCAGGAGATGGAGTCTTACCAGTTTTCTTCATATGAAGAACTCCTTGTAGGTTGGGTCCATCTTGGCTGATGCAGATCATCCATCCAGTGGAACCCACCACCATGGATGGGAATAAAACTAGCATTCAAGAAATAGTTTGTCGTCGTTCAACTGCAAAGGGCGCCTATAAATTGGGCTATTGGAATTGTTAGGCACATACACAGACTCTACTTATAAGAGAAACCATCATCTGTATTATTCAGTCTCAAGTGAAGTTTATTCAACGCCATATAGTAGTAGGTGGCAACACAAGCTATTCGAGCAGCAGTATTGATTATCATGAACAGTGTTCATCATTGATCAAGAGTACGTCGCAGCAATGTCCAAGAGACACTTGCACACCTCCTGTGGGTTTGACACCATAGGCATATGGTCTGCACCTTTGATCTCTTTTACCTCACTTAGACTGATGCCAGCTGCTTAAGGTCACATACTCCCAATTCCTTCCAAATAATTGAACATCTTTTATTCTGTGGTGCCATTTTAAGAATAGAAAGAATAAGTCATGGAACTTACCTTTTTTAAGTAAGTCCACTGATCATTCACAATTCATAAATGAGGACTTTTGGACTTGGGAGAAGATATGCAAATATTCTCCGTAAAATTTTGTACAAATTTTGTCCTCAGTGATTATCTTTTCACCTTTCACCAAATCCAAAATATTCACTCAACCCACCACACTAATTTTGAAAGTGCCCCAAATTTTAATCCAAAATAAAAACAGGCCACCAATTTGGATTTTGGAATCAAGCTCTCATTTCATATATTCAAATACATGCACCTGACCTGATGCTTTAGAGATTTGTCAATCCTCATGATTCTTCTTGTCCTAATTCCAAGGACTTTATCTGATTCTTTAGTTGGTGGGTCGATTCAAAAGGATCAAACCTCCCAAGGTTGGCAATGAAAGAGGAGTCTTACCAACTCATTCATGCTCCCACTTGACTCACTTTTCCATTCTAATTATCCCTGTATTATCATTAGGAAAATACCAAGTGTTTGAACGTTTTCATACCTCTGAAGGAGAGCTTTGATAGAGGTTTTCAGCCAAGAACTTAGGACCGCACAGCATTGAAGAAATAGTAGAATTTTCAGGCCCTTGGATCAATGTGAATTGGGTATCCTTGAATGCCTCCAGTGGAGTCCTCTCGAAGTACTGCCGTTCCATCAAAATCAGAGCTCTTTCAGTGTTTATTGCCACTATCGCATATCGCATATATTTTTATTTGATAGATGATAAATAAATAAAAAGATAAGTTTCATGTTTATTGTTATAAAAACATTAATATACTTAATTTTCTATTATCTCAAAATACTTATTCTATTTTGGATTCTTTTATTTTTTAAGAATCGTTTTGAACGCACCAAAAGTTTATTAATAGATTTTGTGAGTCAATACACAACGATGTCTCTTTGTGTAATTACTACTCAATAATGTTTTCCTAACTATGCAACAATGCATGATTCGAGACGATGAGAGTGAGAGGTAGAAATAATTATATATTTCCGTATATGGTTAAGTTAAAGTTTATAAAAGAAAGTCGTCTTCCCATAACGTTAGAAGGTGATATGGAACTCATTCAAAATATTAAAGCTTTAATTTAATCTGAAAATAAAATAATAGGATGAGTAATTTGAGATAATTTCAAAATACATATAGAATAAGTTTTTTTGAGACGGAGGAAAAATTACATATCAAAATCATGTAGAACAAAAGAATTATTGAGAGTAAACTCCATACGACCTCGGGTGATCACAATCCTGGCCTTTTCAACTTCTAACTAAATGGTAAAATATTAAAAAGATTTTTCTTTTTAGGATTTATCTTTTCAGTCATCCATCCCTATTGACATGGTCTATACTGCATTGTGATTCTTTTACAAAATCGACTCAAATTAACAAATTAGGTTTTTTTTTTCAGACCAAATTTACATTCATTGTAAAACAAATATGCTTGTGTATAGCATTTAAATTAACTATACATGAACTTTGCCCTATAGATTACATGTCCAAACTCCAAACAAAATATTTTTTAGACATATATTATAATTTTTTCTCTAAAAATGTTTTTAAGTTCATTGAATTCAAATAAAGACATACGCATTTCAGTGCGATTTGCAGAAAATGATATGAGAAAAAAGAAAAATGAATAATTTCAACTTTTTTTTTTAAAGGTAAATATATTAGAAGAAAAAGAGATACCAAAAGTACAAATACAACAAACAAAAAGTAGACAAAAACAGTGATGCAGACTGCCCACAACCCAAGTACATCCTCGATAAGCCCAAACGAATGAAACGCCTAGAATAAATTAATACATTCTTTCCAAGCATATAAGATATCATTTATAGATATATTCTTGAATTCCTAGAGAGAAGAGGCCCAAGATGCGCACTTGACAAAGACTGCAGTCGAAACAGTATCAGAAGTTTCAACACAATCGTTTAAAATTCTATTGTTATGTTTCCCTACAAACTCCACACAACGGCAAAATATGCCAAGCGCCATGAACAGGAGCATTTTGGGAAGACTCAAGCAATGTTCCAAGAATAATGCATTCACGTATGGACTGATATTTATTGAGTTTTGGAGATTCTCATTAAAAATATATCAATATAATGACTATATTGCAATAGAGGTATTGATTTGCCGGATTTGGTTATAGCTTTATGGCAGTCTGAACCTAAATGAAGTCCGTTGGACTTTGTAAATTAAAGTCTGATTATGCACGTTTGGGACCACTGAAAATACAATTATTTGGATTGAAAGATGAGACACGATGAGTCATGAGTGGATTAAATTTGAGTTTAAAATTTAATTTCTAGCCACTTGATTTTAGTGGTCAAAGTTACTATGCGTTCTTCTCTTGATGATTTTTAAAAACGTTGAATGTATTTGACTAATAACATCAAATGACTAAAAATTGATTTTTAAGTTCAAATTTGATCAACTTATAATTTCTATGCCTAAATTTTTTTAAAATGAGCGGTCAATCTTCTAATTAATTTCAAAATAATTTTATAAAAATGAAAAATGATATAATTGCACATATATATATATATATATATATATAGTTAAATATGTTAACAATTGTCTACCAATTGAAATACCTACTAATATCTAAAATATCAGTTTAATACATGTTAAATTTTAAAAAATAATATTTAAATCAACTAAAATCAAAATTCATGTCTATGAATGGGATTAAGAGAGACACCCCTAAGGCGTCACCTTCTACTACTGTAATTGATCAGAATGATAAAAAAAAATGAGAATATCGTGACACAACATCGTGGTAAAAATAAAGATGCCAATAAAGTAGAAAAATACTTATAAACAAATGTCACCGTCAGTAAATTATATTTTTTGAGATAACATAGGTATAGGGAGACTAATCTTAAAAATACATGAAACTACTTGCAAATCTTATCTATTAAGTAAGTCTAAAAGTAGTTGAACCCAAAACATCTAATCTATTCCTAGAAGCTTAGTCCTTCTCAATTACCTTTGAACATTAATATCAATATCAAAGGCATTTATTACAATCAGAGTATGAAATACAATTAGACTTGCCAAAGGGTAGTCATTCAATTCGGATCTTTGTTTCAGGTTAAATTAAATTGGACTTACCTATTTATCTTACTGAAGAAACTTTTGTAATAAGATGCATACTGAGAGTATTCATTAAATGGGTATAGTTCTCATACAATTGAGCGGTTACGTTTGTGACATTAATTGGATCAACTAAGTGTACTCATTTATTTTCGGGTTCGAGTTAAGAGTACTATTTATAAACGAGTTTGAGTAAGATACTTTCTTTTTTAAGTCGTGTAGAATTTGTGAGGTCCACATCATAGTCACAAATACTGTTCTCATTCTCAGAGGATATTAACGGCTTTGGATAATATCGAGATATTTTCAAATTCTTAATTTTTTATCAGAAAATTAATGAAAAAATCTCATGAAAAATATAATATTTTTTAAATAATAAAATAAAATATCAATATGGAATTTATCGGTATTTTACCATGAATTTATCATAAACTTTCGGGATATTATCGCGATAATTACTATTTATCGTGAATTTACTGCAGTGCCGATAAATCTCAGGATATTAACGTAATTATCATTTTGGTAATAAAAACGTGGTAAATTTGAGAATATCAAAATACTGGACTCCACTGTGGATTGAAGTATTTGGACAGAACAAGTTATGGTCTCACATGATCATTGGGCCATACCCGAGTTAGGATATGCCTGTTTGGGCATGATTTGACATTTTTCTTTCCAACAAAGTCCCGTTATGTTGGTGTCTATTGTCTAATATGACTTACGTGGGTGGCATCCAGCAACAAGAGCCCTTGAAAATAAGATTCTTGTATGAAAAATCGTACTCAAAGAATTAAGAAAGAATATCATTTTTTTAATTCTTTTGATACAATTTTGAAGTCCAAAACTACATCATTTTCACTTAAAATCAGTCCCGGAGCTCATAAAATTTTGAGTAGATGAATTCTGATACCTTGTTTATAAAAATCGTTCGAGAAATGACCTCTTTTGAAAATCTCTCTTCATACCATTCGTTTGGACGATTTCTAGAATCGTCCGATCGAACGTTCTCTCCACAACCTTCAATCCGACGATTCCATTTTACATGGAATCGTTCGGTCGGATGATAATAAACGGGAGGTTCAATCCAATTATCAAAACACGGAAGGGTAAATTGGTAATTTCACACCTAAAAACGAAAGAAGTGTCTCTTGACAGAAAAATGTGGTGTCTATATGGCCAGCCCCTACAAATAACAATGTGTTTTATTTGTTTGAATGATAGGATATTCTCAGGTGGAATCATCAAATTTCCACATATATTAAAAAAAAAAATACAACATATAGTAACTGATTTGCACAATCTCATCTATGTTCATTTCTTCATTACTCTTTTTTTTTTTTTCCGAGGATAAACTTCAAACTTCTTGAAATTTCAAAAAGCACATTGTATTTTAAATTTATTAAATTATTTGAATTTTTATGAGAATCTAAAAAGCTCCATTATTTATGATAAAATTACTCTTTATCCAAAAATAACATTTGATTTTGTATAAATTTATTTGCTTCCTTGCTTCATGGAGTTCATTCCTCATTTTTCCTTTGGACAAGCTCACAAGAAGCATTCCATTTTTTTTTCAGTTATTTATTTTCTTTACAATTATAATTTTCATAAAAGTTTTGTGAAGTTCACTTAAAAACTCTTTATTTTTTTAATATTTTCTTAATCATCCTTAACCTCCTTCTCTCATTATCATCATTATCTAACTCATTTGAGGTAGTTTGACCATATTAATAAACAACTAAACAAAACCCCTAGTGTATACAGTTGAGGGGCTACTTATTGAAGACACGAGGAGGAAAGGGAGACCTTTAAAAACATAAAAGAACGAGATAATATATATATATATATATATATATATATATATATATATTAGACTATAGAGTAACGGAAGTCAATTGAAGAGAAGATTCATAGTAGTTTAAATTGAAAGTATAAAGACAAGATGCAGATCAATGAAAACATGGAGAAAAGATATTAAAAAAAGACATGATGAAGTGTGAGGTGATAAACATTTTAATTTATAATAGGGTCAGTGTAGAATATAACTCAATAAACAGACCTCAAAAAAAAAAAAAAAATGGGATAATAATTATTTAAAATGATGACATAGTTGATTATGATTTTCTTTTCTTTCCTTATTCCTTGATTAGAATGAAATGTTTTGACAGCTTACAGAATAGAATCAATCGAGTAAAAATATAACATTCTTTTTAAGTAGTGCAGCAAAACTTAGTTGTTTTTTTAAGGATTTTTTCTTCTTAGAAAAATTAACTAACTTTTTTAGAAAAGTTGGAGAGAGATTATTCATAGATGTCAAAATGTAAATATGTTACTTTAGCAATGTAATGGAAATTATTTTTAAACATAAAATATTAAATGCATTAATGGGCTCGTCTATTAATCATGTACTTTTAAAACACTTTAAAATGAAAAAAAATATTTTACCGACTAAATTTAAATAATCTAATCAACAGTGAGATAGTGATTCAATGCATTTAGATGAGATGGCTAAAAACAACTTTTCGTCTCCTTTTAATTTTGAGGAACTTAAATATTATCAATTCAATATAGTGAAACTCACTGGCCCACTTCATGCCACATGTTAAAATTATAATAAACTCTCAAGTTGTAATGCTATATATGCAATAGAGAGTTCATTGTATGTAATGTAAGGGTGAAACTTGGGTCGGATTTCAACTTGATTCATATGACCTGATTTGAGAAATCAAATGGTTTGGATTATGTATTTGTATATTTCGGGTCAGGTCGAGTTAGAAAAATAAAAACCCAAATGAAATTTGGATCAGGTTGGATTAAGAAATTTAAAATTAATCAAACCTGAACCGACGTAACCTGATTCGACCCGCGTGCACCAAGTTATAAAATACCACTCGAGTTGACTCAACAATTCGAATTAGATCGAGTCGAGTTCAATAAATTTTTGACATGTGTTGAATTGGATTTATAAAAATCTGACTTGACCCGACCGAGTTTAAGCTCTAATGAAATGTTAAAGTATGAACTTGAGCTAGGCTGTAAATAGATATTAAATTTTAGAATAAGGAACGTCATCAAAACCCCTCCACCCCACACACCCAGAAAAGAAAAGAAAAAAGTCACCTAAGATGGGCGGTTTTCTTTTTTCATGAATTTGAGTTTAAACTAAGTCAAAGACTAATTAAATGCCTTCAGCTATAAGTGGTCATTATTGCAATCATAAAAATTGCAGGTTCAAATCATATGAGCAACAAATTGATAATCTATAAAAATAATTTATCAAATTTAATTATGAATATTATTGCATTATGGCTGATATGACTTTATGTAAATGTAGACGTTGGTTAAGTTCAACTCAAGTTGCCCTGTTGCAAAAGAAGATTGTGATTGCCAACTAAATTATTCTCATTAAATCATGTAGGGGTAAAAAAAATGTCTACTAATAATTAATAATAATAGCACTTAAAACATTGCCCAATCTTAATGCAAGTAATGAAACGAAACCTCATAGCTTAACTTATTATTTGACCTTTTTTAAGAGTTAGCTAACATACCAATTAAATAGAAAATCTAATGTGATAAATTATTTTTGAAAAATGTCAATTTTATGGAGTATTAAATCCTTGAGAGTCATAATTTATATAGAAATAAAGTATATTCCAAAAAATTTAAAAAATAAAAACCAATATGAGAAAATACCTAATATGAAATTCATGTTATCTAGTATCCCATAATGATATGTATCTTCTATAACAAATTTACAATTCATAATTTTTTTTGATAAAAAAGTCTAATTTTTATATAATTGTTGGAAGATTAGAGAAATCACAAAAACACTGTAAGAACTATAAAAATTACAGCAAGGGCTTTTCATTTAATTCCAAAAGCAACTGTATATCATTTCACTATTTTTTTTCCATAAAAAAACTTCAAAATGGGAAGTGCTTTGGCTTTCATTAATTTTTTGAAAAAAATTTGAAAAATCACACATACAACCTACAAACTATATCAGTTACATTAAGACATCTCCATCCAATTCCATAAACAGTCAACATTATTTCATTAAATTATTTCCACAAAAAATTCTAAAATCAAGGATTATCTTAAAACAAAATTAAAAAAAAAAAAATGATGATGAAAATAACTCAAAATGGTAAAACTTTAAGAGAAAAAAATTTGTAATTGACATATACCTTTCACACTTGAAGAACTTGCTTCTAAACCTTATTAAAATCAAACCCCATGCAAGATTTGACTTAAAAATGATCAAAACATTTTTTTAATTAAAAAAATTGTATCGAAGTACCGACGATACGCTACATATCAGCAAATTCTGGCTAAGGGGACAATCTCATCATCACTAGCCAATGGAGGAGGGGAGAATCAGAGAGACATAAGAGTGGAGGAGAGAACTCGAAGATGAAGACATCGTCTAAATGCAAGCAAAAGGAAAGTTGTAGAAGATTTCTCTTCTGAGAGATATTCTTATTAGCATAACCATCTTTCTTTAAATAGTTTAGGTGTAGGTCTTCTTCTTTTGTTTATTTTCATATGCCATAGATACTCTAGTTATCCAAAAAAAAAAGTTTAAACTTTTTCCCCTACTATTCTCCGTCTAATGTGAGTCAAAACTAAAGACTGTATGTCAATGTTTCTCACTGAATGTGGAAAATTATACTGGGGCTACTGTGAACGATGTTGATATATGTGGCTCGATTTAACTCAGCCCAACTCAGCCCATCACTGAGTTGGTATTTATGGTTCTATTTAATTTAACCCATAACTGAGTTAGTATGCTAGTGAGTTTTAGCCTTTCATTATATATATGTAATTGCTCCTTATATGGAGTAAGAGTGAGGAAAGGGAGAGAGACATATATAGTCTCCACATTGTAACCTCTCATTTTTGGTGATAATGAAATCTCTTCCCTGTGTTGCCCGTGGACGTAGGCTTTTAGCCGAACCACGTAAATCTGCGTGTTATTGATTGTGTGATTGTTTTATTGTTGATTTTCGCTGTAATACTCAACAATTGGTATCAGAGCTTCAGGTTCGTCGGATTGTCGGATTCGTCGGAGGATCGACAGGGCGAAATCACACAGAACGTCGGCTGAAGAGGATATTGTTCCATTGGAATTTTTTTTTTCTCGGTGAACGCACTGTTCACAGATCTGAGAAAAAAAAAAAAAACCCATCGTGACCAAAATTGCAGATCGGAAAGTTTTTTTTTCCTCCGGGGGTTCCCTTCAATCCACGGCAAACAAAAGGGGATTTCTGAATCCCCGCCGCCAGAGAACGCCGGAACAGCAGATTGAAAAAAAAAAAAAAAAACCCATCGCCGGCGGCGAGAGAGGCGAGCAGGCTGCGCATGATAGCAGCGGCGGTAGATTGCAAGTGGGTTCTCTCAGATCTGGGTTTCAGAACCAGAGACTGAGAAGCATCGGCAGCCAGACTTGCCGTGGCCAGATCTGGAACAGAGAGCAGCGATCGACGGAGAAAAAAAAAAAAAACCCAGATCTGATTTCTGAGATCTGAGCAGAGAAGTCGGCCGGTGGAACAAGAGGCAGCAGCAGCCGGTGGAGAAACCACAGATCTAGTTTTCTGTTTTTTCAGATCTCGATCCGGGAAGAAAAAAAAAATTGAGGTAAACCGGACAAAGCAGCTGTGTTGAGGGATTTGGAGATGCAGAATCGCCGGACAAAGCAGCTGTGTTGAGATAAACCGGCAAAACCCAGATCTGAGACTGTGAAGCCGGGGGGCTGCCAGATTTGAAGATCAGAGAGCAGACCGGCTAAATCGCAGAGCAGGCAGTGTGCGACGCAGCAGCGAGATCAGCAGCCGAGCAGCGGCGAGCGACGGCAAGCAGCGAGAGGAGCAGCCGGCGAAGGAAAGGAGCAGCGCAGAGGAGCAGCCGGCGACGGTTGCACGCAGCAGCAGCAGATCTGCAGCCGGCGAAAGAAAAAAAAAAAAACAGATATCGTTTTTTCCAGATCTCGATCGGGAGAGAAAGAAAAAAAAAAAAAAAATTCGGTTCTGTGGTCCGCAAGAGCACAGTTTTTCCTGCGCACCCGAGGGACTACCATTTCGGGTAGTCCGCAGCAGCTCCATCATTTCCTGTACACCCGCGGGACCACCAGTTCAGGTGCACCCGCGAGACCACCATTGCCGAGGGACTACAGATTAAGGTACTCCTGCATAGCGGAAATCAACGGTCCAGATTTGTTTTGCAGTTTCCGGAGTCACCAGGACTCGGAATTGAGATCCGTCTTCGCCTGTACGATCGTGGCAGTGAGATCTACACAGTGACCGGTGTGGATCGGGTTTCTGGAGGAATCAACAGTGAGCGCTAAGCAGTGGCGTTTGTAAAAAGGAGATCAGCTGAGTTCTCTTTTCTCTTACTTTTCCATCACTGTCATTTATTTTTTACACATTATTCTGCTATGTGTATGATTGAACCACCCAAGTGGTGAGGAGTTAGGGGGTAATCGGTTGGATGCCAGTAGTAGATCCCTAGGTTTTGTGCAGGGCTACATTGTGCAGAACAATTGTTAAGCAGATTACTGTTTGTGCAGTTTGTTGAGTGCTTAGCTGATGTCAGAAAAATTGTCCCCTGAACCTTCAACCTCTAAGTCTTCAACTGTATCAAGAACTATGGTTTCAAATGCAAAGTTCGAGGTGGAGAAGTTTGATGGAACAAACAACTTCGGCATGTGGCAATGCGAAGTTATGGATGTCCTATATCATCAGGAGTTGGATATTGCTCTGGAGGAAGAGAAACCAACAGATATGGAGCAAAAAGACTGGGTGAAGATCAATCGCCAAGCGTGTGGTACCATTCGGCTTTGTCTCGCCAAAGATCAGAAATATTTTGTTATGAAGGAGAATTCAGCTAAGAAGTTGTGGGAGATGTTGCAAGACAAGTATATGACCAAGAGTGTTGAGAATCGTCTCTATCTCAAGAAAAGACTCTTCCGTTTCGACTACAAAGAAGGAACTTCTATGACTGATCACTTAACTGCTTATAACAAAATTCTTGCTGATTTGCAAAATTTAGATGTTGAAATTTTGGATGAAGACAAAGCAATATTGTTATTGAATTCCTTGCCTGAGCAGTATGATCATCTGACTACCACCCTATTGTATGGGAAAAATGAGATTAAATTTGAACTTATGGTGAATGCATTGATCAATAATGAGTATCGGAAAAAGGACAAACATGCCCAGAGATACTCAAAGTCAGAGGCTTTGACAGTTAGAGGCAGATCACAAAACAAGAAATTTGGTAATCGGTATAAGTCTCGTTCAAAGACGAGAGGAGCATCAACATCATCTAATAGAAGAAATCTTGCTAAGGATGAGTGTGCTTTTTGTCGAAAAAAAGGACATTGGAAAAAGGATTGTCCAATATTGAAAAAAAATGACAACAAGAATCCAACAGCAAATGTTGTTCATGTTATAGATGATGACACTGAGTTAGCAATGATTGGCTCATCATTGCCATACCATTCTGAGGAGTGGATTTTAGATTTGGGTTGCACTTATCATATGTGTCCCAACAGGGACTGGTTTTCCAGCTTTGAGGAGTTGGATGGTGGATCAGTTTTTATGGGTAATGATAATACAAGGGATAGGTAAAATCCGTTTGAGACTGCATGATGGAGCAATCAGAGTGTTGACAGATGTTCGATATGTACCAGATTTAAGAAAAAATCTCATTTCATTGGGTGCTTTAGAATCCAAAGGTTTTAAAATTACCTTGGAAGGTGGAGTTCTAAAGGTTGTCATGGGTGCATTGGTAGTGATGAAAGGTACCCGACAGAACAATTTGTATTTCTTGAATGGAAGTACTATCATAGGTGGAGCAGCGACAGTCACTGATAGTAAAGAGGATGTTGGTTCTGATACTACAAAATTATGGCATATGCGTTTGGGTCATGCGGGTGAGAAAGCTTTACAAGGTTTGGTAAAGCAAGGACTGTTGAAAGGTGCTAAGACCTGCAAACTTGGATTTTGTGAACATTGTGTTCTGGGCAAGCAGACTAGAGTCAAGTTTGGCACAGCTATTCATCGCACTGAGGGAATACTAGACTATGTTCATACAGATGTATGGGGACCTACCAGAGTTGCATCTTTGAGTAGTAGGCATTGGTTTGTTTCTTTTGTTGATGACTTCTCTAGACGAGTGTGGTGTATCCCATGAAACACAAAAGTGAAGTCTTGGATGTGTTCCTGAAATGGAAAAAGATGATTGAGACTCAGACTGATAGAAAAATTAAAAGGCTCAGGTCTGACAATGGTGGTGAGTACAAGTCAGACCCGTTCATGCAAATATGTCATGCAGAGGGGATCGTGAGACATTTCACAGTCAGCGACACTCCGCAGCAAAATGGGGTTGCAGAACGAATGAACCGTATTGGAGAAGGTACGGTGTATGTTGTCCAATGCTGGATTGGACAAAGCATTTTGGGCCGAGGCAGTCTCATATGCATCTCACCTCATCAATCGGTTGCCTACAGCTGCGAATGAGGGTAAAACACCCATTGAGGTATGGTCTGGAGCACCTGCTACAGATTATGATTCTTTGCATGTATTTGGTTGTCCAGCATATTTTCATGTCAAAGAAAGCAAATTGGATCCTGGAGCCAAGAAAGCTATATTCTTAGGCTTTAGTAGTGGTGTGAAGGGGTTTCGACTTTGGTGCCCTGCATCGAAGAAGTTGATTCTAAGCAGGGATGTTACTTTTGATGAATCTGTTATATTTACTCAGAATAAGCATAAGGTTGATCAGAAGGAGAACAAGACCAAGGGTGTTCCACAACAGGTGGAGTTTGAGGCTCCAGTAACTTCAGTGATACCTGTTCAGACAGGTGATAGTCTCACAGATGATTCAGTTGGTGAGGACACAGTTACAGATGAGTCTCCAGTTCAGGCGTCTACACAGCAGCCAGACTCCATTGCAGTCAGTAGACCAAGAAGAGAGATTAGAAAACCTGCACGGTTCACAGACATGGTGGCATACGCACTTCCAGTTGTTGATGATGATATTCCGTCTACATACAGAGAAGCTATGAGAAACTCAGAAAGTGTAGAATGGAAGGATGCAATGAGTGAGGAGATGCAGTCTCTTCACAAGAATCAAACTTGGGAGTTGGTACAACTTCCAAAGGGAAAGAAAGCAATTGGTTGCAAGTGGGTATACACCAAGAAAGAGGGTTCTACAGGAACAGACAGTGTGAGATTCAAGGCTAGGTTGGTAGCTAAAGGCTATGCACAACAAGAAGGGATAGATTACAATGAGATTTTTTCTCCAGTTGTTAAGCACTCTTCTATTCGTATTTTACTAGCTTTAGTTGCACAGTTTGATCTTGAGTTAGCACAACTCGATGTCAAAACTGCTTTCTTACACGGTGATTTGGATGAGGAGATATACATGTCTCAACCTGATGGTTTTAAGGTTCCTGAAAAAGAAAATTTGGTTTGTAAACTGAGAAAGTCGTTGTATGGTTTGAAACAGTCTCCAAGGCAGTGGTACAAGCGATTTGATCGGTTTATGATAGGGCAGAAGTACACAAGAAGCCATTATGATCATTGTGTGTATTTTCGTAAGCTACGTGATGGTTCCTTCATCTATTTGCTTTTATGTGGATGATATGCTCATAGCCTGTAAGAGCAAGTTAGAGATTGACAAATTGAAAACTCAGTTGAGAAATGAGTTTGAGATGAAGGATCTTGGAGAAGCCAAGAAAATACTTGGTATGGAGATTGATAGAGATAGAGTGAAGAGCACAGTGTGTTTGTCACAAAAACAATATCTGAAGAAAGTATTACAGCGTTTTGGTTTGGATAAAAATACAAAACCTGTAAGTACACCATTAGCCCATCACTTTAAGCTTAGTGCTTTGATGTCTCCTCGCACAGATAAGGAGCGTGAGTACATGGCTCAGGTTCCATATGCATGTGCAGTTGGTAGCTTGATGTATGCTATGGTGTACTAGGCCCGACATTTCACAGGCTGTCAGTATAGTGAGCAGGTATATGCATGATCCAGGAAAGATGCATTGGCAAGCAGTGAAATGGATTTTACGGTACATTTTGGGTACCGTAGATGTTGGTTTAATGTTTGAGCGGGATGATCAGTTTGGTCGACATGTGGTTGGTTATGTGGATTCGGACTATGCTGGTGATTTGGATAAACGCCGGTCTACTTCAGGCTATGTGTTTACACTTGCTAGAGGGCCAGTGAGTTGGGGGTCGACGTTACAGTCTACAGTTGCTCTTTCTACTACTGAGGCAGAGTACATGGCAGTGACAGAGGCCGTTCGTGAGGCCATTTGGCTACATGGGTTGCTTGAGGACTTGGGTCTTATACAGAAGCACGTGGATGTCTATTGTGATAGTCAGAGTGCTATTCACTTAGCAAAGAACCAGGTTCATCATGCACGAACAAAGCACATCGATGTCCGTTTCCATTTTATTCGAGAGGTGGTCAATGAAGGTGTTATTCTCCTTCAGAAGATTGGAACTGCAGATAATCCTGCAGATATGCTGACCAAGGTGGTAACTGGGATCAAGTTCAAGCATTGTTTGGACTTGATCAACATCCTGCATCTTTGAGCACCTTCGGGTGCATGGCACCTTCGGGTGCGTGGCACCTTCGGGTGCATTTGAAGGCAGCACAGTTTTGTTTGTTGGGCGTGAGATTTTCATGCCAAGGTGGAGATAGTTGAGAGGTGAGGAGGAGATGGCCTGCAAATCTCGCCAAGGTGGAGATTGTTGATATATGTGGCTCGATTTAACTCAGCACAACTCAGCCCATCACTGAGTTGGTATTTATGGTTCTATTTAATTTAACCCATAACTGAGTTAGTATGCTAGTGAGTTTTAGCCTTTCATTATATATATGTAATTGCTCCTTATATGGAGTAAGAGTGAGGAAAGGGAGAGAGACATATATAGTCTCCACATTGTAACCTCTCATTTTTTGTGATAATGAAATCTCTTCCCTGTGTTGCCCGTGGACGTAGGCTTTTAGCCGAACCACGTAAATCTGCGTGTTATTGATTGTGTGATTGTTTTACTGTTGATTTTCGCTGTAATACTCAACAAACGAGTCCTACATTTGAAGTATAGAGGGAGATCTAGAGGTTTATAAAGGACTTGCGTCACTCCACCTAACAGGCTAATCCTAACAAGTGGTATCAGAGTCAGGTATAAGGCTACCTCATGATGTAAGCTTGGGAGATCTCCTAAGCTTACGTGATGGCCGGCGTCGCTCTCTCAGCCGGAGGACCTCGTTCGAGGGGAGAATTGTTAGTGCTGCTGCAAACGAGTCCCACATATGAAGAGTAGAGAGAGATCTAGGAGTTTATAAAGGACTTAGGTCATTCCACCTAATTATGCCAATCTTTTGGATTGAAAGCCCAGGTCCTAACGATTTAATGGTCCGAACAAGATGACTGTTCACTCCTCTCATAAGAATTCGGTGAGAAAATCCAGATGCCACCATTGTGAATGTCACCATCTTTACCGCTCTATGGTTGGATCCCTTGCATGAGTATAAGTTTGAGATGAGAAAAACACCCACCCTCGATCCAAACCTTCTGGTTATGAGGATTAAGCTCCTAAAAGTAATCGACTTCTATTTTTCTATGCATCCGTGAGAACCTGTACTCAGTTGCAACAAGTTCCTCATTCAAACCCTCAAGTCTCAACCTATGGAACAGGTAAATTTCTGGGTTTAAACTTTAAACAAGATGGCCAACTCCGTTTGGCCGTTGATTTTACATTCGCCAACATTGCTCCTTGGCTCCTTGCTATGGACTCTTTCCTTGTTGATTCCTATTCAGTGACTGCCATTGGTTCGTCTCCTGTGGCAGTGGAAACCTTCTATGCTCTTACAAACTTCAATCTATACTGTACTGGTACAAAAATTATGGGAGTTTGACAGGACTAGACTGTCATCTGACTACAATCACATTGTTTGATCAAATGTGGAGTTTATCGATCACACAATCACCAAGCTAGTTTGATGTAGGAAAGACAAAATCCAATCTCCTCCCACTTTAGCATTTCATAGCAGTTACCAACCCCACCAAGTCTTGAACTTCTCCCATTATTCATTCTGAAGAATCATTCTCTTAAGAATGCGGTTTCTTATACAATGATGATCACCAAAAACTAAATCCACTTGAATCATTGGGCCTCCTTGTAGATTGAATACAGCAAAATTCACACTGATGGAAGCCCCGATCATCCGACTACTAGAATCATCTGATCCGATCAGTGTCAAATTTTGGATATTGTCCATGTAGAACCATGATTTGGCAGATCTAAGTAGGCACAAATGAAGATGATTGACACAGTTTTACTTTCTTCTCCTTTTCATTTTATTTGGATAAAAGCATTATGTTAACTATAAAAACGACAAGAAATTAATGTAGCGCTTGATAGTCAGATTATGACAGTTCATAGCATGAAATCCCTACCATTAAAAATAGCTTTTCAAGTGACAGAATCAGATGGCTTTAGGTTTTTTGATAAATAAAAACTCGGTGGACCTTTCTTATCAGCAACTTTATCTCCTGACATGGTTCACCGGTCAAATAAAACCATATTGTTCATATGAAGACCTTGACAATCCCCACCATCATTAGATACATAGCAATTAGAACCATCCTATAAAATAATGAATTTTTTAAGACAAGATCATGTACTAATAAGGCAACAATCTTGATAAAAAACAGAAATAAATAAACAAAGAAATCTTGCCATTTTCTGGTAACAACAACGAAGTCATTAACATGGATGATTTCTTAGAAATAGATGGCTTGTGTAGTTCTATTGAGGAGACTTCTCAATTAAGTACATACGAAACACACATTTGTTGAAGAATTCAAGGTTGTCGCTGAATGGTGTCATATATTATGCTACAATCAAGCATATTTCTCAGCAATCTCAAGGAGACACTGACATAGCTCGTCAGGCTTGGAGAGCATGACCATATGATCGGAACCTTCAATCTCCTTCACCTCCTTAGGTGGATTGTTTTCAATAATCCAACGCTGGAAATCCTCTGGGTAGAACTTATCTTGCTTGGCTATGATGCAAACTCGATTTACTGACCCATAATTTGTCTTCGAAAGCATTGTTTCATTCGATATGTCTTCTAGGTACAAGCCCGACGGTCTTACCAACAGGGAGGCTAGTGTCACATCCTATGAAAAATACATCATGTGGTGTATGATTGGAGCCACAAATTGATGGAATTACTGATAGCAACTAATATATCCCTAATTAACTTTTACCTCGGCAGAACAACATTGATACATCATCGATGCCATAAACTCAGGGCCAAAGGTGAATGACTTTAAGGGGATTTCTTCGCCTTGAGCATATGTTAATTGGCAGTCCATAAAAGACTCTATGTGGTCCCTCTTGTAGAACTGTTTTACATGAACAACGGCTCATTAGATAACAAATTAAGGGCTTTATTATATGGAGTAAACTATGCATTAGGTATTGCTGATATTCTAGATCCAGATTGTAGTTGATAAACATACTGGACTCAATGCCATTGAGTCGAATCCAGACATGGTTGCATTTTCACTCTTTCAGTAAAATCTACCTGTCTCCAAGGATAGCAGCTCTCTTTGCTGACTGGAGTCATAGCACTTAGAGAATCACCATAAAAAATGACTATAAGCTAATTAATTTTCCAATGCATTAATCCCAACTTCATTAGCACTTGAACCTTCTTTTTATTTTTGAAATGGAGATAGAAAATATTTCATTAATTAAATGGTGAGATACAAGAGCATGAGGAGCCATGAAAAGAGAATTATACATGACCCTCAAAAGAGAGAATACAATAATAGTTTGAGTAGAGCACTTGAACATTCTTTGAAATCCAAAAACAAACTAAAATCAAAGCATTGGCATCTCTTATGATGCCTCCTATACAAGATGTTCTTATCCTGAAAGCATAGCAACTACATAAGTCTTGTCTCAGACTAGCAAGGGGGTTCCTAGGCATGAATAAACATAGTTACCATGTCAAAGTTCGAAGATAGTTGTATAGAAACTTGCTTCCTCTCTCAGATCCTACGTTTCTCAGTTCTTGCTCTTAAATTTCCCTCATGCTTCCATGTGAATACCATTCAATGTCTTGGTAATGGAGGGTTTCAAGCATCTAGTTCTCACTCCACTTCCATACCTAATTTTGGCATCTTGATAACTATGGTCCAAAACATCATCATCAAAGCAATTCATACCATCAATCTGGAATTGAATTTTTTAGTTTCATTTTTCCACTTAACCCTACCAAAATCATGTTCTCCATCACTCTACAATTTATCAAGCCTTTCTATGCCACATCAATACAAGTCTTTAATGGCCTCCCCTATCTCTTGGTACCTTTCACTAGTAATCTTTAAATTCTTTGTATTGGAGTTGTTTTGTCTTCTACATATTTGTCCAAACCATCTTAAATGCCTTTTCTTATCTTTCCTACCATCAAAGTAACCTTTAGGTTTTATCCAATATACTCTTCTCTAATTTTATGTTTTATTGTTACACCACTTATTCATCTTAACACATGCATCTCTCTCATCATCAATTAATGTGCTTGTATTTTCTTTGGTGTCCAACATTCAACTCCATATGTTATTTTGGGTCTAACAAGCATTTTGTAAAAATGAAGCTTAATTGATGCAACACTCTTCTATAACTCAACACTAATTTGCATAAACACCCACGGGTATGACCATCATGATAGGTATGTTTAAATAAGATAACATGGATATACAATTGCTCCCAAGTATTAATTAATTTATTGTTGCTATGGTCGGGCTGTTGGTTTTTACTGTGGGCAGTTTCTTTTCCAGTTATTGTTGCTTCTTGCCTTTTCTCTGCTTTTTCTTTCTGTATCTACACCTTTGGTGCCTCTTATCTATTAATATATGAACCATTTCAAATATATATATATATATATATATATATATATATTAATTAATTTATCACAGTGTGGCATTAAGTCCTTTTAAATTTTAATCAGTTCATCCACCCAACTCTCAAATCAGTAACTTATTTGGAGTTTGATATTAAATTAACCATGACTAAAAGAAGAGAGAGCTCAAAGTGGACCATAAGCGTAGGCTAAGAAAAACAAGTTTGAGCTCAAAGTGGACAATTGGTGAAGCCATAGTTGTGACGATTCAAAAACACAAAACTCTAACTCGACTCAAAATCTTATCGAGTCGAGTAACTTGGCTGAGGTCTTGGACTCGACTTGAAAAAACTCGGTAAAACTCATTGACTCGCTTGACTTGAAATCTCATCCAAATCGAGTCAACTAGGACTAACTTGCCCAAGTTTTATCGAGTTTTTAAACTATGGCGAAGACTAACTCCCATTGTGAATTATGTTCAGACAGCCCAATCACTCTCTTTTCCTTCATCTAAGTTAAGGCTACCCACCTATTCTTTCTTCTATTTCAAATATTTTGATAAGTATTTTGCTAAGAAGCACCGTTACGGGTACGCGTATCGGATATGACACGTATTCGATACGAGGATACGGCAAATTTTGAAAAACTAGGATATGGATGGGGCGGGATACGCCGAATTAAAAAATTATTTATATATATCAACAAGAAATAGGGACCAGTCACGATTTATACATTTTTATTAATTTTAACTTCTATTTCCATCTTCTATTTTTTTATTCTTAAACATAAAAATTACCATCGATTAAGCACATACATAACATAAGTAAGTCTAAATTTTTTGACGTGATAACTACTGTTCTCAACCTCCCCTCTTGATGTAATAGTCTAAAATTAAAATATCACATGATAAGGAAACTTTGTCTTTCAAGAGTCTAAAAGATATTGGTTGACAATTTGATATTTTACTTAAATTTGTATAAAATTTGATTAAAATTTAAAAATTAGACCAAAATTTCCAAAATGACTTGAAATATCAGCTGGAATGGAACAAAGAATTTAAAATTTCAGCCAAAATATTGATCTGCCAGCATAATTTCAACATTTCCAAAAAGTCTGAAATACCATTTTATACATGTTAAATGGAGCAAAAAACAGAAAAGGAAGTTATTATTTTGCTCTAAAATCATAAAAGACCCACAAAGTTGCAGGAAAGGTTCGAACAAGAAGAAAAGGGAGGTGGCGCTGGGCGAACCGGGAGAAAAGGGAGGTGGAGCTCGGCGAACAAGGATCCTAAACGGCAAAGGTAAAGTGGAGAAGAAGAAAAGAAGAAACATAGAAGAGAAGGGAAAGAAGAAGAACGAGAAGAAGAAGAGGAAGAGAAAGGGAATCATCTCTAGAGATAAATCTCAACTAGAGGAGAAGGGGAAGGCGAAAGGGCAGGGGATGGGTAGAGGAGGTTATGGCAATGGCTAGAGGAGAAGAAAATGAAAAATAGAGAAAAGAAAAAGGGAGAGAGAAGAGAAATTCTCATCGGAGCTTTCAATCGTCTCCTTCCTTCGTCTTTCCTCTCCTTCGGTCGTTTTTCCTCTCTTTCCTCTTCAATCGGTCTTTCCTGTTGTTAGGGTACATAGCCCCTTTTTAACCAAAAAAAATAACATGTGTCCGGGCGTGTCCAGACTTGTCCACGCATGTCCGGGTGACGTATCGGGGCATATCCGTAATTGAAAAAATATTTAATTAAATGGATACATATCCGACACGTATCCGAACCGTATCCGGCCGTATCCATGTCGGACACAGATACTCGAAGGTGATCGAAGTATCCGTGCTTCTTGCGTATTTTGTCATTTTCTTCAACTTCACAATTAGTTTCATTCACACATCTTTTATAGTTATATTGAATGAACTTGGTATAAAACATAGAGCTGAACCTTTTCTTAACTGGTATTTAGGCACCCTTTGGCATGCCCTAGATCAGAACTTGACTTAAAATGAATTACTAAGGAGCTGTTTATCATTTTCCAGCTGATGGAAAATGAGATCCTTCCCTCTTTGTCCAAGAAATCCATTTCCTATATACAATCAGAAAATTTAACCAGGAAAAGAGAGGATTTCTACGCTTAAGCAGGACAGTGTTTTCGTTCATTTTTAATGGTAATCAGGGTTTTGATACAAATAACAGAAAAGATGGGTTTCCATGGCCCAACACTCTGCAGGATTTACAGCAATGGGTCGCACTCAAACATAATTTTTCTTCAGAGTAAGTTTCCTCGAGGAAATTGGCAAACAGCCTCTAAGGAACCAATTTCAATGGTGACAACAGATGACTAGTGGGAAGCATAGTTTTGACAATTTGCTGGTTTATTACCACTTTCTACAATCGGGTAGCAAACTCACCTATTTTTCTGTTCGAAATTTCCAGAAAAATGAAAAAGAGAGTACTCAGCATTGAAATCGAATTAGTAAAATAGGGGAATCTGCAACACTCAGAGGAGTAAAAAAAAGCAGTTCTGAGAAAGCCGATGAACAAAATTGAGCTATACCGGATATAGATGAACGGACCAGATCAAGTTGAAATCGATTTGGGTGGATGTACCTCATCGAGAGTAGCAGCAGGTGAGGACCAGTGCTTGGGCATTAGTGCAGCGAGGAAGACTGCCACCGAGATCGCGCCGGGGAACTTCTCCATGGCCAGAGAGAGGGCAAAGCCTCCAAAATCATGACCCACAACAACAACCTTCTCTTTCTCAACAGAAATCGACGCCATGACCTCCAACAGTGGCAGCACGTAGTCGTTGAACGATTTGATATCTCCGAGCCGACTGGTGTCGATTCCGCAGGCAGAGAGGTCCACAGCCGTGACTCGGTGGCCAGCTGAGTTGAGCAAGGCGACCAGCTTGTACCATAGCCAGCCGCCAAAACAAGGCCCGTGAACCAACACAAAATGAAATCTCTTTCTCTCCTCCATTTTTGTTTCCTCTCTCTCTCGTACCATTTTCTCCTCCATTTCTGTTGTCTTCTGCATCTTCCTTCCGCCTTTATTCCTACCGGGCTCCAATGGCAGACTGGAGAAGGTAAAGTTGACATCTTCTGCTTGATACAGTGTTTGTGAATTTATTTTCTCTGTGTCCCATTTGTGTCACTGTCTCACCTACATGGAGTTGAAATACCAACCTTATTAAAAAAAAAAAAAAAATATTGATAAAAATCAATCTTCTTGAAATTAATCATAAATAAATATTAATCCATTTAAATCTTTTAGCAGTGCAATCTAAGAATATAATTTAGATACACATCCGTAAATATTATTAATATATTTCATGTTTTTACTCTTTAAATCGAAAGATTAGAAGCTTATATTACTTAAATTTTGATGTATTTTTAGTTAAAAATCTTTTTTATCATAAAAGAATATAATTTTAAAAAATTGTTTGAGAGTGTGCTAATAAGATAATACTCCCTCTATCCCAAATTAGTTGTCTTATATGGATTTCGTAATTATCTCAAAATAATTGTCTCATCTGTATTTAAATAGCATAAAATGTGTTAAAAATGGATGAGATCACATAAGTACTAACTTTATATAACGAGTTTTTTTAAAAATACAAAAATTTCAAATGAGACAACTAAAATGGGATGAAAAGAGAGTATCAATTAACTTATAGTAAAAAAAAAATTATGTCTTTCAATACATGACATGCACGAGTCTTAGGATATAATTTGACCTAAAAAATCATATTGGACTTTACATTTTTAAAATTAGAATTAGAATTGAATTGAATTGAAAAAAAAAAAAACTCGAATTAAATTATAAAAGACCCATTTCTCAGGCTTCTTCCACCATTGTAGCCCGCCTCACAGATGAACAGCCCTACTAGTTTATCTAATTATTTGAGAGACAATGGATAGAACTAAAATCATGAGTTTACCAATTACCATTCTTGGGGCAACTAATTTCCATCTTTTGTTGTGAGAGAGGCGTGAGTAATGAATCAATCAGCACTATCGTCTATTGTTGAGTTTTTCTATTATATTGCTTAAATATTAAAAGGCAAAAGAATCTGTACTTTTGCATTCCCATGTCATTCTTATAGGAGAGGCTTGATTAGTTCTTTTAAAATCTGTTAAAATTGAAGGAAAATATTTTTTGTTTTGTTTTTTATGGAGAATATAATTTAAATGTATAAAGAAACTATTCATTAGAATATGCTCACATAGTTGTAGATCAACCGGTAATCTTCTGCCTCATGAAGCAGGAGATGCTGAGTTCAAACTTCCATTTCCTGCAATTTCCTACATATAAAACTTCAAAAGAAAAAAGTATTGATTAGAGATATGATTTTGTTACGGGAACACTTGACATTCTTAGGTGACTCTTTAAAAGGATGCTATGGATAGGTCTTTAAGCTAGAAAAATTAATAAATTTGAGTTTTCAAAATATTATTTAATTTTTATTTAATTTTTAAATAATGATCATAGATATTAGAATTACAATTCAATACTACAAACCACTGTATAATACTACTCAACATGTTCCAATTTAGTTGTCTTATATGTATTTTGGAATTGTCTCTAGTTGTCTCATTCGTATTTGAGTAGCATAAAGTGGGTTGAAACATAGAGTACTAGTCTTATATAGAGAGTTTTTAAAAAAATATAAATGTTTCAAATGAGATAACTAAAATGAAAAGGATGGAGTATAATATATATACATAGCTGACTTTAAAGAATTCTAGAGATAAATTTACTCTAACTTGTTATGAATGTCAATCATTAACAGTAAAGTAAATAATAATAACTCATTAATATAGTTACTCTTCATCGACTAAATTAGTATATGTAGATTGAGAAATTTATACATGTTCTTGGAATTAATCTCACCTCTAATATAAGATAAAAATATACATATTAAAAAATAACATTTGAGCCGTGACAAAATTATTCTTAAAACAGCGTTTTCCACTAAATATTTATTAATTTTTAAAGTTTAAAAAGCATCCCTCGCCAAAAAGAAATTCCACGAGAGAAAGAACTTAGTATCAGCGCTCCACACTATAGCATCTTCATATTTCCACTCCAAATTTCCGCAGGAACAAATAATTTTTAATGACTAAAAAGCTGTCAAATCTTTTAAATTTATTTAATAATTTAATTTAGAGGTTTTAATTAAAATAATTTCTCGATTGATTGTTCTTCTCTCTTCCTCTATTCACATGCCTGAATCTCGCACGCATAGCATGATACTTGTTGGTGATTGGCTCACGTCAATTCCAAGAAGCTATTTAAGACTTCTTTTAAAAAAAAAAAGGGAAACGTGCAACATTGAGAAACCAGTGGCATGTGCCCACAGAATTATGCAAATGATAATTATTTTATTCACACCATCATCTTAGCTCCAAATTCCCTTTTATTATAATATCTTATAGAAAAATTAAGATATATTATAAAATTATTTCTTTCTCTAAAATTATACTCTATATGTTCCAAAATACTTTTCCTATATACATTTTAAAACTTTCCCAAATTATTTATCTTATTCATTTATTTTCACATTAAATCAAAGTTTTAATATTCTTGATGAGCTTCAAGTCATATTCTAAGATGATGGAAAAACGACATTTTTTTATAAGTTTTGGCTTGTCCAAATGCGATATTCTGTAATTATTTTTACTTCGGACTCTCATCGTCTCAATTATGCATTGTTGTATAGTTAAGAAAACATTATTGAACTTTTGTGAATGAAATCGATCGACAGTATCTATACAACGAGACACCGCATACACCTCATTTTTTTTTGTTTCACGTTTGTATTGACTTAAAGAATCTATTAATAATTTTTTGACGCGCTCTACACGAAAATAATTCTTAAGAAATAAAAAATTCTAAAATAGGAAAGTATTTTGATAGAGATAGTAATGACTTGTAGGGAATTAGAGGCATGAGAACTTGTTTTAGTAGCCCCCTTTGTACTTGTAGGGAATTAGAGGCACCAAGTTGGCTTTAACATTTTAGGGTAACACTAACACACCGGGCTGGTTTCGATCTGCTGCTAAATGTTTTAGCTAGTAACATAATTTAGTGCAATGTAATTATGTGTAAGTTTTAAATAAAACATATTTGCATCTAGGATATGATCTTGATGTCACTTACAGTCTTACGCTAATTATATCAAGAATTTAAAAATATTATTTCTAAACATGGTATGTTAATTATCAAATTAAAACTTTTCTTAGAATTCATTCAGCCAATCTACTTACTTTTAAAAAATTTCTTCTTATCCAAAGCATTTACCAGCCTGCCTTCTCTTGTTTGATATGAGACTTATTTGGAGTTGAAGCTTGGGATCATCCAAACTAGGTGAATCCTGTACTGATCAGCTTTACAGGGTTGCCCTCGGCTGCATTTGGATGGAAGATAATGGAGGGTAACCCTCTATTACTCTTGTTTGGTAATTAAGGGATAAAAGTAAAAAATCAACTTTTTATCTCTCTCATCTCACTTTTAAAAATCATTTTCAAACAAGGGGTTTTTATAATACGTAAATAACCCGTGATCAAAGTAATCTCGAATAACTCGTGTAAAATTTATCCTTCATCGAAATACAACCTAAGTTATCAAGTGATTTGGGCTTAGTTGACTTCACACCCATCCTCTAACCATCATATATCCCTTACCTCTGTAACTATTTCCTACACTTCATAGCCATATATAAAGAAAGAGCTAAGCCCCCATCTCTATAAATGAATTCTCCACTTTATAAATACATTTTCTATTTCAAAAACGTGCTTTCTACCCATAATCCCTTCACCCATTTAGTATGCTAGCAATAAGGGCTGATGTGGATGTGTTTTTTAAGTTGAGAATGTAGTTTTCTCTCTTCATTGTTAGATACATTAATGAGTCATTTAAGAGATCATCGACTACGTTCTCTGCTGTAATATTCTCTATCCATAGTTTAATCAATGGCCAAAACCTTACGTTATTTTCAAAAGTTCATTTAACATATTCTCTTTGCTTTTTTGAACTCAATGGTCATATTTTTCCTTTGATTTGAAAACAGATGTGATGTCATTTTTTTTTTTATTGATATTGATTTGAATTTACGTGTGGAAAGCCACAGAATATCAGCGTAAAACCCTCATGAGTGAACTCTCACTACTCGTAGGGCACACTAAAGTTAGGCCATGGGGGTCGAACCTGCAACCTCTCGCTTTCTGAAGAGTGAGGCAACCAGTTGAGCTACTTTAAAAAGATATCAGATCTTTTTTCAAAGAAAAAAATAATGTATTTATTTTAAATGAAATTCTTTTTATGATATATATTAAGTGTGTTCCTTAATATGCAAAATTCACTTCCTTTAATCAAGGCTACTCTATATAAATTTAACTAAATTTTCTTATTTAACTGTAATTTGAAGATTCTGATAAATCAATCTTAAGAAAAAGATATTTGATAGTGTTGATTACCACCAATTCAGCTCATCTGAATCCCCCTTAAATGAAATAAGCCAAAATTCATGCTGACAACTATTGTCACATTCACCTTTTTTTAGATATTTGATAATATCGGAATATTTTTAAATTTTCAAATTTTTATTGAAAAAATAACAGAAAAATCTCATATAAATATGATATTTAAAAATAATAAATAAATATATTAATAAAGAATTTATCTAGAATTTATCAAGATATTATCATGATATTACTATTTATCGCAATTTTATCAAAAATTTACAACCGTACCGATAAATCTCGAGATATTAACATCGAATAGTATTTTACCAATAAAAACATGATAACTATGAAAATACCACCGATATTTGTGACATGCTTACCACCCTCCAATCATCTAATCTTTTCCAAATATTTTGAATGGCTTTGTTTCTGAATTAGTAAACAGTAAATCCACAGCTTGAATAACATGTTCTGATTTAGTTTTAAATTTGGGGATATAAATATAAAGTCCACGAACAACAGCAACCATGATTTGGATGGATCTAGATTGGCAAAAATAAAGATGATTGACACAAGTTTCCTTTTTTTTTTAATTTCCATTTTATGCAGATAAACAGATTTTGTCACCTTTAAGAACAAAATAAGGGGAGCAGAAGGTATGATAGTTAGAATAACCTGTTCAAGTATCAGAGTCAGATGGCTTAGGTTTTCTGATAAATAAAAAACTTGGTGGACTTATTTCAAAGCCTTGCTGTCGATACGAAGACGTTGACGACCCAGACCATTGCCTAACCCTTGCCAAAATGTGTGTCACCGTGTATTTAAAAGCTAAATCAGAATCACCTGGACCCAAGTCCAAAGGGGACTTCCATTCCCTGACCAAATCATAGCTACGGAACAAGCAACCGTATTTATCAAGAAGAATTTGGAAAGTCGATCCTTTCTTACACAGCGCGGGCAGGATTGAGATTGGGATGGACGGGTGACTCAGTCGATAGAGGCTAGGTGAATGGGTTGATGGGTGAACGTAAAAAGTTTGGAAATAATTAAAATGGGTCAACTGGACCAAAATTGGTGGTCAACGGTGGTGGGAATATTAATAACATATGGTGGTCAATGGGGCTAAATGGGTGAAATCTTGGTGGGTTTTGAGGATTAGCACGGTTAATATGGTCACGGTGGACTTAGTGGGATGAACAATGGTTAGGTGAAGGCCTAAAGGTTGATCAAGGTTGTATGAAAGGTGGGTTCGGTCCTATGGTGTGTATTGAATAATGGGATAAAGGGTTAATTAAAGAAAGAAAGGTAGGAAAGGGGTTGTGGGCTCGTGGTTGCATTGGGCGACAGTGGAGAAGAAAGGCTGAGTTGAGGCTTGGGCGATGGGATCTGCGATTGTTGGGTATTGGCTGATGGGTTGGGGCGATGGGATCTGGGATTGTTGGGTATTGGCTGATGGGTTGGGGCAATGGGATCTGCGATTGTTGGGTATTGGCTGATGGGTTGGGGCGATTGGATCTGAGATGGGGAAGAAGAGGCAGCGATTTGGGTGATGATAGAAGGGATATGTGCGACCAGCCTGAGGATGGATCTGGGTAATGGGTGAGAGGCGGAAACACAGGTGAAGGTTAATAGGCGTTGAGAAAAAAAGAGAAGGGGCAGTTTTGGGTGTGAACAGGATCAGGTTGCATGCGATGTTGACGTCAATACATGGAGTGGATCTTGGCGTCGGCCTGGTTCAGATCTGGAGTAGTTGGAGGTGGAAACCTCGGCCTAGAAGCAGCAGATTGGACTATGGAGGGTGAGAACAGAGAAGCAGAAAGGCGATGGATGAGGTCTGGCCGACTGCTGGAACTCCAAACCAAGGAGTCTGTGCAGCACCATTAGAGATGAAGTCACTGGTCCGCAGAGGGGAAAGAGAGAAAATCTCATAAACTTTTCATTATCAATAATAATCAAAATACAATCTCTAATGATGTATTTATACTAAAAAGGCACAAAACCCTAATCCTAATTCAAATAAAACTCTTAAACCTAACTCTAAAAATAGCAAATAATTTAAAAACGAAAATACAAATAACAAATAAAATAATGGGCTGGGTTTTTCGATTTTTTTGGCCCAGGTTGGGTAGACTGTGTGCTACATCACTCTCTGTCAGGCTTAAACACAGCTGCGGGGGGGTCTAGAAACACCACCTTAATATCACATAGGAAACGAGTTAGAACTATCATACACAGATGAAATCGTGTACCAACGAGGCAACAATCTTGTACAAAAATAAATAAATAAATAAAGCTTACCATTTTCTGGTGACGTCAATGATTTCTTAGAAATAAAGGGTTTGTATTGAGAAGACTCCGTGGAAAACACACACATTGGATGAACTTTTGTGGTCATCACTAAATTGTGTCAAAGATGAAGTTCAAAATGATTTCATACAAGAGGATGCAATCAAGCATATTTCTCAGCAATCTCAAGGAGACAGTGACACAACTCCTTGGGCTTGGAGATCATGACCATATGATCGGAACCTTCAATCTCCTTCACATCCTTTGGTGGATTGCTTTCGATAACCCAACGCTGGAAATCCTCTGAATACAACTTATCCTGCTTGGCTATAATGTAAACCCGATTAACTGACCCATAATTCTCTTCCGAAAGCATTCTTTCATTTGATATGTCTTCTATGTAAATGTCCGAAGGTCTTACCAAAAAAGAGGCTAGAGTCACATCCTAAGAAAAATACATCAAATGGAATATGAATGGAGCCACAAATCAATGGAATTGCTGAAAGAAACAAAGATATACTTCATTAACTTTTTACCTGAGCTGAACAACACTGATACAGCATCGATGCCATAAACTTAGGGCCATAGGTGTATGACTTTAGAGGATTCTCTTCATCTTGAGCATATGTCAATTTGGTGTCCATTAAAGAATCTATGTGGTCCCTCTTGTAGAACTGTTTTACATGAACAACAGCTGATTAGACAAATATTAAGGGCTTTATTATCTTGTGTAAACAAAGCATTAGGCGTTAATGATATTCTAGATCCAATTTGTGTGGCAATAGTTGGTAACATGCTGGACTCAATGATATTGAGTCAATGACTCAGAAGAAACAGTGTCTTATCCAATAATGTAACTAGTGCCACCTCCTGAAAAGACAAGGGAGCTAGGTCCAAACTAAATACCAGTTTCTATCTTGATTGAGCCAATAATTTTATGTTTACTAAATAAATCTTTAAATATGGAGAAGAATTGTTCAAAGACGTCGGCATGCATTATTTTGAAAAACAGTGCAATATTTTATAAGATAGATTAAATAAAAAACCTTTTGATAGTTATATCATGACATATTCAAAAAAATTGCCATTGTAAAAATAAATATTAGTAATGAATCCATTGGTATTTTCACGTGTCTTATTAAAAACAGTGTATTAAGCCTATTTTTAAGTTACATGCTTTTAATTAAATTTTCAGCACCAATATCAGTAGGAAGGCCAGGTTTGGCATTTGTAACTGGCCTGGTTTTCAAGCTTTAGGGCTAATTTTCCTCCCTACATATGAGGTGTATGCTCAAGCAACAATTCTACCAAACTGTTTTGTAGTTTCACCACCATGAAAAATATATCTATCACATACGTACACACATAAGTGTATATGTATAAAATGGTTTTGAAGCCCAAAACAACATGACCCAAACTCAAAATGTTTGGATCTCAAGCTGATTGCATTTTTCCCTCCCAAGAGGGGCTTTTTTCATTTTCCAACTGATGGAAAAGGAAGAATAAAGATTTTGACACCAACAACAGAAACACTGATTTTCCACAGCCTAACATGAGGCCGGATTTTACAACGAATGTTGGATGACATGGGCAGAACCCAAACATAATTTCTTCCACATAATTGATTTTCTCAAGAAAATAAACGTCGTCTAAGTAAAATCCACAAGTCTCTGAGGGTAGTTGATGTCCTTGCCAATACAAGTTATAGCACTTCATGAGTAGTTTAGAACACCTATTATGGAAGCCGTTCTAATCATAAAAGAATAACAACTATAATTTTTTGTGGGGCTTCCAAGTACGAACAAACATAATTACCTAGTTAAGATCCAAAGGTAGTTGTGGGGAACTTGATTCTCTCTCAGATCCCTATGTTTGTCAGTTCTTGATCAAATTCACTTCATGCTTATCTAGAACCTAGGCTGCATTTGGATGGGCGGTAATTTTTATAGGGGTTACCCCTGAGTAAAGGTCACCTTTGAAGGGGTTACCCTTGTCTTGTTTGGTAATTACATTGGTAAAGTAAGAACTTACCCTAAAGGTAAAAAATCTTATTTAGTACCTATTAGCAGGAGTAACCTGATATATTAACAATTTTATGAAAAATTGTATAAAATATAATTATTAAATAATATTCATTAAGTAAATCTAATATTATCTAATTTTTATAGATTCTTTTTTATAACTATAATTTAAAATGAACACTTACATTCTAACAGTAAAAAAATAAATAAAGAAAAAAATAGATATTATTATTTTAAATCCCAATAAATGAATAAAAAATATCAACATATTGGTAACATGAAATATATAATATAATAAACTATTATAATAGTTTAATAAATCACAACAAATATAAAATTAATATTAAAAATTGTCACGGGCTAAACTCCTTAAAAATAGAATATTTTGACAAATATGTTTCAGAAAATTTTATTTTTATTTTTATATTATATAAGATTTAATAAAATTATTAATTCTCATAAAATTGTTAATATGTCAGTTTACCCCTACTTACAATTACCTCTACTCAAGGGTAACCCCTGTAAAAATTTACCCCTCACCCAAATGCATCACGTTGAAAATGTTGCAGATTTTTTTTTATATTAAATAAATTTAATAAAATTATTAATTCTCATAAAATTGTTAATATATCAGTTTACCACTACTTACAATTGCCCCTACTCAAAGGTAACCCCTATAAAAATTTACCCCTCACCCAAATGCATCACGTTGAAAATGTTGCAGAAATTTTATTTTTATATTATATAGATTTAATAAAATTATTAATTCTCATAAAATTGTTAATATGTCAGTTTACCCTTACTTACAATTACCCCTACTCAAAGGTAACCTTCGTAAAAATTTACCCCTCACCCAAATACATCACGTTGAAAATGTTGAAGAATTTTTTTTTTTTATATTATATAGATTTAATAAAATTATTAATATGTCAGTTTACCCTTACTTACAATTACTTCTACTCAAGGGTAACCCCTGTAAAAATTTACCCCACCCAAATGCATCATGTTGAAAATGTGGACACATTTTTAAAAAAATCTTCTAACAGAATAATTTGTTAATTACCCTAAAAGAGATTATCATGATCCTCAAACTTTTTCAGAGTTTTGAGACCGTTTCAAAATTTCGACAAAATTACCCCTTAAAAATAGAACATTTTGAAAAATACGTTTCAGAAAATTTTATTTTTATTTTTATATTATATAGATTAAATAAAATTATTAATTATTCTAAAATTGTTAATATGTCAAGTTACCCCTACTTACAATTATCCATACTCAAGGGTAACCTGGGGTAACCCCTGTAAAAAATTACTCCTCATCCAAATGCATCATGTTGAAAATCTATATAATATAAAAAATAAATTGCTAATTATTTGAAATCTATTAATTTTTCAATTATATAATATATAATTGAAAAATAGAGGAAGGCACGGGATAAATAAGGGAAAGGTTTCCTTAAAAAATAATAAATAAATAAAAAACCACTATTATTATTTTAAATTTCAATAAATGAATAAAAAAATTCTACATATCTCTTCATAAAACAATATAATTTGTTGTTTTGTGATATGAAATTTATCAAATGGAAATAATGGAGTGCTTTTAAAAAAAAATAAAAGCCAAGTACTCACCAAAATATATAAATAAATAAAATGTAAAATAAAATAAAATCTCATAAAAGAGCAAAAAGGAGGGTAAGGAGGGGTATTCAAGAATGAATACCTTAAGCCCCATGGGGGTATTCAAAATGGTGACCAGAGGGGTAAAAATTTGAATTTTTACCCTTACCCCCTATTACCAAACGAGGGTAACAAGGGGTAACGGGGGGTTACCCCCTCTTACCCCCCATCCAAACACAGCCCTAGAGTCTTGTAAAATGGAGTTCTTCACACATTTGGTTCTCGCTCCACTTCTTATATCTGTTTCCAATCTTGATAATGTGGCCCAAAACATCATCATCATGATCAAAGCAATTTATAACATTGAGCTGGTGTTGATTTTGATTCACTTTTCCACTCAATCCTATCAAAATCACTCTCCATTGATTTACAATTACTTTTTCATACAACATCAATCCAAGTCTTTCATGGCCTCCCCCATTCCTCAGTATCTTTCACTTGGAATCTTTAAATTCTTTGTATTGGGTTTACTATTAGTCTTTTAAATATGTGCCGAAACCATATTAAGCACCATTCTTCATCTTTTCTTCCATTGAGGCAATCTTTAGGTGTCATCTAATATACTCTTTTCTATTTCTTTCTGTAATTGTTTTTTTTTTTTTGGAAGACCCAGGAGAAACCTCAGATCCACCCCAACTTACGCTATGGAAAAATTGCCCTCCTAAAACTCCTGCGGGAGCAGCATAGACCCCACACTCCGGGTAAAGCTCACCGGGCCTTGAACTCGTGACCTCTCCCTTCCCGAGGGGAGAGGCCACCAGCTGAGCTACCCAGCGGTGGGTTTCTTTCTGTTATTGTTACACCACAAATTCATCAAAATATGCATCTAGAATTCTCATCATTGCTTTATGCACCCATTTTCTTCACTGCCAAACATTCACTCCATATGTTTGATTTTGAGCAAACAGTCAATTTATAAAATGCATCTTAGTTGACATGACACTCTTCTATCATTCAACATAACTTACCTACAAATTGACCCTACAACCGTCATCTAGCTATATTTAACTAAGATCATATGGTTCTACAGTCACACCCAAGCATTAAATTTTTCCCACAATGTGGCATTAAGTCATTTTCAATTTTGACCAATACACCCAACCTACTCTCAAATCCACTAAATTACACTCCAATTATTGCATTTCTTATACTGTTTTCTCAAATTGTTTCTCTCAAAAGCTTTTGCTGTAGAATACAATTTATTATTTAGCTAATTACTTATTACATTAATTACACTACATCATCGACAAACAACATACTCTTAGAAACTTAAGTTTGGAATTGAGTATTAAACTGTCCATGATTCTATGATTAAGACAAATAAATAAGTGCTCGATGTGGGCAATTAGTGAATTCCAACTCTAATTGAGATTTGTGTTATTTCGCCCACACACTATTCTTACACTTGTCGTTGCCCTTCCATATCATTCCATACGATTTGAACGAGTGCAAAAGGAATTCCTATTCAACATTTGTAAAAATCCATTGCCTTGGCACCCTATCATAGGATTTCTATCGATCAATGAGAATCATGTGTAAATCTTTTGCTCTGTCATCCAACAAAACTAATACTTCTATATGAACATCATCTACTCCAATTGCTTCTCTTTTCTTCTTTTTTTAAATCTTAATTTTGGCTATTTGCCTACCCTTCCAACAAAACTAATACTTCTATATGAAAATCATCTACTCCAATTGCTTCTCTTTTCTTCGTCTTTTTTTAAATCTTAATTTTGGCTATCTGCCTACCCTTCTATTTTAGATATTTTGGTTAGTATCAGCATCATTTGCTTTGACTTCACAATTAATTTCACTTGCATGTCTTGTAATCATTGACCTTGGTTTAGAACATAGACCTTAATTCATGTAGAACACGTTGTAGATGACTATTTGGATCATCTAAATCAGCAAAAGTGGGCTCGAAAGACCAGATGCACAATGTAACTTCAAATAACCATGTCTTTCGATTATGAAATAGGCATAACGAGTACCACAATAAGGTAACTAGCATTGCCAGTTTGCCACTATTTTATGTTGTTTCTATCACCAACTTTCATCACTTTGGGGATCAAACAACTAGTTTCTCTAAAACTTATTACTTTTAGTAAATTTTCTTTTGAGTTGTTTTTAGAAGTTTAGGATTGTTTTGGTGGCTAAGCAAACATTATTAGAAGCTTCTTTGAGGATCAACATGCTGGTGATTTTTCCATTTTTTAGTAAGTTGATTGTGATTAGGGTTTTAAGTAGACTTAGTAAGTTTTTCCATATAAAGTGTAAGTCTTAGATGAGTTAATGAATAATCCACTCTTAGTTCATCCAAATGAGGATTTTCTCAATTATTCTTTGTGGATTCAAGGGAACGATGCTCTTCTCTTGTTTCTTATAGTTTCTTTGTGTGTGTTAGTGATCAGAGCATAGCTTACAGGACTTGAGCCCACAAACTTTAAAATTGTGACCATGAACACTTACTGATTGAGTATAGGTTTGTCAGTTTGCTTGGTTAGATACCACTTGCTAAATCCATATCAAACTCGCCTATTTTTGTTCGACAATTCTAGACAAGTCAACTCTACTCAGCATAGATAACCAATGGCTAAAGTAGATTATTAGTAGGGAGCATAGCTTTGTCAGTTTGCTTAGTTAGTTACCACTTGCTACAATCCGTATCAAACTCGCCTGTTTTTGTTTGACATTTCTAGACAACTCTGTTCAGCATAGAAAATCAATTTCGGTCAAAAAAGGAAACTTTCCAGAAATACGAAGAATAAAATTGAGCAATGTTCAATGTAGATGAGCGGCTCAGATGGAATTAAAATCGAATTGGGTGGATAGGGATGGTAGACATACCTCATCTAGAGTGGCAGCAGGTGAAGACCAGTGCCTGGGCATGAGTGCAGCCATGAAGACGGCCACAGAGATCAGGCCGGGGAACCTCTCCATGGCCAGAGAGAGGGCCAAGCCTCCAAAACCGTGACCGACAAGCATCACCTTCTCCGCCTCCACAGGAATCGAGGCCATGACCTCCATCAATGGCTGCACGTAGTCGTTGAACGATTTGAGATCTGAGAATCGGCTGGGGTTGACTCCGCAGGCAGACAGGTCCACAGCCGTGACTCGCTGGCCCTCTGACTTGAACAAGGTGATCACCTTGTACCATACCCAGCCGCCAAAGCAAGGCCCGTGGACCAGCACGAAATGCCACTTCTTTCCCTCCTCCTTTTTCGTCTCCTTCTCTTGCTCCTTTTTCTCCTCTTCCTCCTTCTCAGACACCCTTTTGTCCTTCTCAGATACCCTTTTGTCCGTCTTCTCAGATACCCTTTTGTCCGCCTTCTCTGTTGTTTTCTGCTTCTTCCTCCGCTCCTCTTCTCCCTCTTCTTCTTCTCTTTCTTCTTCTTCTTTCATTGTTGGGGGCATTTTGAAGGGGAATTCTGTTGATATTTTCTATTACCTCTGAGATTCGGACAAAAATCAAAGATGGGAGTGGAGGAATTTAAGACTGTTAAGAAAAGCCCTCAGCCCTCAGCCCTCAGCCCTCAGCCCTCCGCACTTCCTTTTTGGACCTTCTAACGCGTATGCTCTCTTGTTGCCTGATTCAAATCATTTCCAGGACAAACTAATGTGCGGTTTTTAAATTAGAGGAATGAAAATTAGTTTTATTAAGTAAAATTAGTTTTATTAAGTAAAATTAGTTTTATTAAATATCTATAATTGAATTCAATCAAACCTTTTCATGTCTTAAAATGAATAATTTAAAATGTCTAAATGACAAGTTCTTTCTATAACCAACACATTTATAATTGCTAGATTTTTTTTTTTATAACATGAGTATCTCCACTCTACATTATGATGATGCAGCCAAAGAATTGGCCGATATATCTGATTTTTACCGACCGATATATATTAGCCGATACAATATATCAATGGGCCCTACTATGTATCGGCGATATATCGACCATGATATCAGATGATATATAAAATATCGGCCAATATTTAGTTTTTTATATTTAAAAAAAAAATTGATGAGTTGTATTCATTTCAACTATGGTTGGTTAATTCAAGTAATTGGTATTTATAAGGAAATCAGTGCTCAATCTGCTAGACGAATTTGGGTTTGAAATTTTAAATCCCATCTTCTTTCTTTAAAAAGCAACAAAATCAGTGCTCAAACTGGACGAATCTGGGTTGAATCCCATCATCTTCTTGCTTTAAATAGAGCCAAAATCAGTGCTCAATCTGCTGGACGAATCTGGGTTTGAATGGCATCTTCTTGCTTGCTTTAAACAGCACTAAAATCAGTGCTCAATTTGTTGCTATTTCCTTGCTGATTTTAGACTCAAATACAAGCCTATTCATTGCCGTTTTTCAAGCCAAATCTCTCCTCCTAATTTGCCATATCCAATTCTATCTCAGCCTTCCTTTCTTGCAAAAGTCGTCCCTCAAAATCAGCTGTGAAGTGAAAGGCTGTTAAGTTTTGAATCTTGAATTCCCTCCCTCTTGGTTTCTAATGAGACCGAGAAAAATGATGAAAAATTACTCAAGTATTGGATGGAAAACAGACAAAACAAGCATCAACCTGAGTTGTTCATGGTTCCCATAGCCCCCAACATTATTCTGAAGATTCTTTTTTTAATCTTATGTGCATTTGAGCAAACCATGAATAGCAATTATATAACACTTCAAGATTAAACTCCTGATAATTACCCTCTGGAGATGGTAAAATTACCATCTTGCCGCAGGTAAAACTAATATTTCCCTGAATTATGTTATTTTTCATTCAGTTTTTTACTCATATATAGCAGAACGAAGGCAAGCTTCTGATTGTCTTTCATTCTGACTCACTCCTATGGTTAACTTTTCAAGGAATGTACAAAAAAAAAACCATTCCAACCTCTCTTCATTCACGCATACATTTCTCAATTTTAGCTGCAAGACTAGACTCAAGATGCACCTCAAAGATTACTATGCAGGATCACAGGCCAAGCCAGTAACTTGAAACTACCACATCAACATCTTTATAAAAAGGGGTCCTAAAGTCAAAAGATGAAGTTGTATTAGGTAATAGGGACAGGGTAGTGGAGTATAAAGCTTTTCATCATTTTTACAGGCTGACCTTACTTGATATTCTATATTTTCAGGAAGATAAGTTTTCCACCTCATCCGTATGAAATGTAGTCAGTTGTGTACATGGCTCACTTCATCCAATTACTGCAATTAGTATATTCACCAGAATGCCTTATTCAACCTGCTGCACGTCATGCTCAGAATCTGACAAGATAAACAAATTATGCTTCAGTTATCGCTGCAAAACCAAGGCCTGTTTCAACATAACACAAACATACTCAAAACAATTGAGATAACAAATGAGAGAGAAACAAGCATCATTTGAGACTTGTCAGCTAAGCATGGTTGACATCTTCTTGAACACATCCATGCAGAATGAGAAGTATGATGAACTTTTATATATATATATATATATATATATAGAGAGAGAGAGAGAGAGAGAGAGAGAACCAAGCATCATTTATTACCTGTCAGCCAAGCATGGTCGGCATCTTCTTGAACATGTCCCTGCTGAACGAGAAATCTGATGAACTGACAGAGGCAGCAAACTCAAATCAGATTCCTACAACAAGTGTAACATAAACATAGAGATTGCCATTAATGAAATATCTGTTCAGTAAATCAACAGGAAGAATATCTTTCTAAACTTTCATCCAAAAATCATCACACAGTGTCGAGTTTTTTAGAGAGAAACAGAGAGAGAGAGAGAGTCTCCTAAAGTGGATCCCGTGGTGGGCCCACCTATCTTCAATCCAAGCCTTCCAAACTCTCCTGAATGGTCTTATGCTCCAATTGGCACCCATTGAATGAATATCCGCCTTTGAATTAAAACACATCTCAAACATTTCACTTTGACCACTAAACAGACCAAAACAATAGTGTTTTTTTTTTTTTCGTGAGAGAGAGAGAGAGAGAGAGAGAGAGATAAAGAAAGAGATTAGATTAAGGTGAGACTTGGTCAATTGAAATCATCACACGTTCCCCTACATGTTGCACTTTATCCCATGAACTGAAACCATTATAAAAGTGGCCCACATATGGGGCACAATTTTATGCCTTGTCATCCCATAGAAGCACATCAAGCAGCCAAGCCCAAGACGTGGTTGTCGAATGTTGTCAAGCCGAAGTCCACTCGATCTCGGTACTTAAGCTTGATCAGTCAAACTCAAGTCAAGCTCAAGCTGAGGTTGAGATCAATATAGAATGTACCAAGCCAAGGTTAGCTAGCTCTTTAACAACCCTAGATCAAAGTCATCAGGTAAAATCTATTGGAGCATTGTTCCAAGTGTTTTAAGTATAGAACTTTTTCTGGAAGGCAAGTGGTGTAACTCAAACCTACAACCTCTGTGGTAGCAAAAGTGAACACTTACCAATGTGTCATAGGCTTGTCACTGTGCTACAGGCACTTGTCTCAACTACAAAACAACATCAAAGCTATCATTGGTAGAATCCACCCAATTCATCAAATTCCGATACAAGAATGTGACCATACATTTCGACACATGATAGATTTCTTATTGCTATTTATCATACCATAAAAAAAAAAAGGAACTCATTTAGTATAGCAAGAGTACATCCCATGAAATGGCATCCAGCCACGCAACTTGATTTTTGGTCACTGGAAATGAACTACTAAAAAAACAAATTAGAAAACAGGTGAGTTAGGACCCTTCTGCCTGAGTCAATCTAACAGTAAGTCCCTCTTACCATCTATAATGCATTTAGGAAAATTTGACACCCAATATTGGAATGTGATAGAGCAAAAAACAGTGACGCCATGAGCTGTCTAATTGTCCTCCTTACAACAGTGAATTGCATGCCCTGATCCTTTGAATAGATGATCCTACACTTGATGCACCTAGTCCCATTCAACTTCATGTCACCCCATAAGCCAATTGAAGGTGTTCTTTTTTTCCTCTCAACCATACACTCCAATACCTGAAACTCAGAACAGTGCTTGAGCTCCTCCATTAGGGCTCTAAGTTCAGTGGTCATGAGTGTAACTCTTAAGGATAGATTGAGCATAGGTCATAAGTAGCTCACTTTTGTGCTTTCAGAGGAATCCTCTAGTAGTCATCCCAAGGCACTGACCAATCAAAATTCAGCTTCATTGTATTCTCAGTTGAAGGATACCATCTCCTCAGGCTCCTCATGCAAAGCTTGGACTCCCAATCCATCTCTTCTTATCCAAACCAAAGTGTTGTTTCTCAAGTATGACAAACATAGCTTCAATAATGACTGTTTCACCCAAATAAGAGAGTTCACAAAAGCATGTTTGTTCTAAGCCTAACCTTCTGTAAGTATCAACAAGGCATCATTCAGATACTATCTTAACCTTTTCCTTCCCTTCTCCCAACTATTGCTTGTGGTTTCTCGAGCATCACAAATATAGCTTCAACAATGCCTGTTTCACCCAAATAAGAGAATTCACAGAGGCATGTTTATTCTAAACCTTTATGTAACCCAAATAAGAGAATTCACAAAGGCGTGTTCATTTTAAACCTTCTGAAGTGCCAATAAGGCAATATTCATATGCTATCTTCACCTTTTTCTGGTGGATTCTGCTCTAAGATTCATTTTTCTGAATGTAGAAAGACTTTTTTGAGTGAGAACAAAATCTGTTATTGATAAAAACGGATAGATGTAGAGTGCAATGTAAAGTGGCCATTGATGAAAAGAAGTATTATTAGTTCAGGAAATGGCAACAAACAAGACGACAAGATTTAACAGTTACAAAATAGCTAAAACAGCTGTAATTAAAGCCATAAGCAAAGCTAAGTATGAAGTATATGATGATTTATATGCAAAATTAGAAACCAAAGAGGGGCAAAAGGGAATATACAAGCTCGCCAAGATAAGAGAGAGAAGAACTATGGACCTAGATCATGTAAGATGCATCAAAGATGAAAACCAAAGGGTTTTAGCCAGATAAGGAGACAAAGGATAGGTAGGAAAGCTATTTTAAAGATTCATTAAATATGGAGCGTGAAGCAAATGAAGCATTGGTAAGCAAAATATCAGAAACAGGAGTAAATTTGGCCTTGAATGATATAAGAAATAGACTAGACGATATCCCTATAAAAGTGTGGATCTAATTGGGTGAAAATGGGTTTAGATGGTTAACTCAGTCATTTAACAAAATATTAGATTTTTTTTAGCGGTAACAAGGAGAAAAAAATTATTAAATAGAAAAGAAAAAAAAAGGTACAAGAACAAGGCCTAAAAGGTATAAACCAAGAAAGAAAAACAACAATAAGAAATCAAAGACAACAAAAGCTCCAAGTGAATCAGGAGGTCCGTCATGTACAATCTAGAAGAACACCCTTCTTCAAATGTGGAAAATACCTAAAACAGATCCCTCTACACCATTCTTGGCAAAATAGTCCACTACCCCATTTGCAGCACACCTGGTGTGAACAAAGGAAACCTCTAGTCCCCTAACAAGTGCCCTAATCTCCCTGGCTGTGGTGATCAGTCTCCAGGGGGTCGCTTCAAACCTTTCGCCCATTTTATGACATTTGACGAATCTCTCTCGATGATTAATTTTCCACCTCCTAGACCAACCTAAATGGTCAAGGCTCTCCTAATACTAAATAGTTCAGCTTCATTAGAATCTCTAGTCCCTACTGATTCACTGAATACCACAGAAGTCTAACCGTTGTGATCTCTAAGTACACCCCGTATTCCTGCCGGCCCCAGTTTTCCCCTAGAAGCTCTATCGATGTTAAATTTCATGACCCCTAGTTGAGGGGGAGACCATTCAACCAAAACTTTGGATCTCCTATCTTCCACTCATACAACCCTCCCACGAAGATAAGAGGTTAAAGGCTTTGAGATCTTTGAACTCCTTGTTTGGTAGGAGCAAGGCACAAAGTTGCCATTTGGCTTTTTGAAATAACTCACAGCTCTCAGTGGATTTTCCCTAAGAAATTCTTTAGTTCCTCTCTTAGTTCATGAAATAACGGCCGGAATTGTGAGCCACGCCATCCTCCACCCCTTATTGGGATATGGGAATAACCATGAACCCAACGTTTCTGCCCAAGTGCTAGCACCAACCCATGAAACGCCCATTAAACTGCAAAAATTGCCCATAGGTGCCAGGCAACCGGACAGGTAACAAAGACATGATCAATGGCGAAACCCACAAAAGAGGGTAACTACAATCTTCATCAAGTCTCAACAAGCCTCTCCTCTTAAGATCCATTCTTGTAAGAATTTTCCCCTTCTTGTCCAAACCGCCAGGCCCATTTGCATAACAAGGCTTCATTCCTGATTTTCACTGGCGTGATTCCAACACCCCCTTTCGATTTTGACTTAGATACTTCTGACCAAGCAACAAGATGAACTTTCTTCTTCGTATCCTAGTCGCCCCATAGAAACTTCCTAAAAACCATCTCCAACAAAATATTGGATTAAAAAAGGATGCCTAAAGAATAGCATATAAAAGTATGGTGGTCCCATTCTATAAGAATAAAGGAGACATCCAAAATTGTAGCAATTATCGAGGTACTAAACTTGTGAGCCATACCATGAAACTTTGGGAGAGAATAATAGAACAAAGGCTAAGACAAGAATCAAGTGTCTTAAGAATCAACTTGGGTTTATGCAAGTAGTTCAACACCATAAGCTATTTTTGTTTTAAGACAACTTTTGGAGAAAATTAGGGAGAAAAGGAAAAATTTATATATGACTTTTATAAACTTGAAAAGGCCTATGATAGGCTACCAAGGTAGTTAATATGGCAATCTTTAAAAAGAATAATATGTTGAAAAGATTAGATAGATTATTTCTAGAATAAATTTGATAGTGAATTACATTTGCTGGAGTGCTAATAAGGAAGCGGATGCTCTAGCTGAGGAAAGGATGAATCTAGATGAGTTGGTCATTAGAATTCATCAGCTTGTTCTAGGCCTGTTTATGTTTGGTTAATTTTCTAGTCCCTAGGTATGGGGTTCTGTTCTCCACATGGCTATAGTCTTTTGTTTCGTTTGCTCCAATAAAATATTTTACCATTTCGAAAATAGAAAAAAAGTGTGTTGAGGTTGTATAGGTTATGTATGAACATGCGACAAGTAGTACAAGGACAGTATATGTGGGGAGACGGGGAATTTCTAGTTGGAGTTGGACTTCATCAAAGACCAATTTTAAATCTTTATTTAGATGTCTTAGCTATAGATTGCCCAACAATTAATATATATATAGACAGACACACACATACATACATATATATATATATATAGACGTGTTGTATGTTATTTGCAAATTATATAATATTAAATGGTGAAACAAGAAATCAATTGAATGAGAAATTAGAATTCTGGGGGAAAAGGGATAAATGGGTTGACAATTATTAGAGCAAAGACAAAACATATGGAGTGAACTTTGGTGGTTTAGGGAGCATGGAAGAGGAATCAACTAAAATTAGAAATGACTTGGTGTCACATTGTGATAAATTTAGACACTTAAATGCAATTGCCAAATCAAATAGAGCAATTGGTCTAGATATAGCTAATAATTTGAAAGACATGGACTTTGAAAGTGTAAATCCAATTCCCAAATCTTTGTCCAATTTATAAACGGGCTTATCAACATGACAAGCACCTATAAAACAACTCGTTGCACCATGATAGTTGCAGGTTTGAACCATATTACGATCATGACTAAGGGGGGCCATTCCATTGTCACAACAAACTTGTAAGCCTATTTCCTTTAATAAAAAAAGAAGAGAGAAAGAACTTCATACACATGCACAAAAAAAACCTTTGAGCCACTTTCTTGTAGCAAATTCCATTTTTTGCATTCTTCAAGCACCTTATGTTCTAGCTACAAATTTGGATTTGTGATATCATGTATACCACCCCAACCCAACAAGTCTTTGATCAATTGGAGGTCCCATGTGGGATTGTGCTGCTGTGATTCAATATGTCTTCAACTTGTGTAGGAAAGTCCCAATCATTCTCCCAATCATTCTGGAAATCAACTGGATAAACTCTCCAACAGATCTTCATTGGGAATCCATGTCATGCTAAAAATGACCTTATTACCATATCAAGTGATCAAACAAATAAGCTGAAAAGTGTATCATGGGTATTTCAATACTCCTAAGAGTCAATGTTGTTCAAGGCTATTTATCATCATATGTAACTATGTCCTAGTACCAATATGCCTATTGCTCTAAAAATAATATGAGCAAGATCCATGACTACAGAAGACCCCCTCCCCCGAGGAGAGGAACACATCTGGGAAGCATCAATTAATTCCTCCCACAAAATGACACCAAAAACATTTGGGTACAAAGTAAAAACAATTAAGGGTTAACATTACTGTTCAGAATTTTTAGAAGGGTAAAAACAAAAACAAAAAACTCAAAGAATTTATATATCTATATTGCCATTCATGAAGCCTTAAGCAATCCCAATAAGTGTGTTATGTAATATTTTCTTTCTTATTATGGATACCTTAGATGTCAGAAAAAATTGTCATCACTCATCAGGTATAAAATCAAGCTTCAATAAAAAAACAAGAACATGGGTCTTTGCAAGAATCTTCTAAACAACTAGAAAACCAAGAATTTTTTACAAACTAGATTTCCTTGCACCAAAGTTCAAATAATTCATAACCAACTTTGGCAAAAAACAACCAAAATTTCCAAATATAAAAAAAAAAAAGTGGAAAGATTAATATAGAATGTACTGGAATGTTTTACAATTCAGCAATAACCCTTAACAATATCCCATTTAGACTAAAATTCTTGAAGCGATTGTCAAATATTTATTCATGAACATCACAGCAAATACAATTAAAACATTTATAGCTCCCACATAAATAAGGAGTTGTGCGGCAGCAACAAAATAGGAGTTAGATGGAATATGAAATAAGGATATATAAACAAGAGCCAATCCCAATGAAAAGGCAGAATTAATTGGATTGGTAAGTAATACCAACCCCAGACCTCCCAATAGTTGACCTAATCCTAGAAATACTAAAAGAATATCATGTATTGGTCCAAGTAAATCCATTATGTGTAAAACAAGTCAAAATATTCATAAACTTATGAAAAAATTTGTTCTCATTAAAATTTTAGTAATATGTAAGTACTGTTGAGCATATAGCATTGGACATAGTTGTCTTTTGACACAACAAAATGGTGTTGGACAAAGAAACAAGAATCAGAATCGGTGCTATGTGCTATGTGCAATAGGGGAAAAAAAAGCCTTCTCAAAGGACAAACCACAACTTATAATTTACATACTAAATAACTCAAAACTGAATTCAGATGAAATTCAAGAAGATGGAGAAAGGAGGACTAAATAACCTTGGAATTGTGATTTCATACGAAAAAGTTAAACCCTTAACATCAGGACCCTCAGGTACAGGAGGAATGTGATCCTTCTTCTCATTAACAAATTTGATGATTTGAAACAAGACATCATGAAGTGATGCCTCCAAGGTAACACGCCGCATGCTCCTCTCCTCTAGCTCACCTTCTGCCATCAAATCAACTAAAGAACCTCTAACTGGCTCAACTGAGAATACTGAAGTTAAAAGTGTGAAATATTAATGGGCATACCTCCTGGATCAGCAACAACTTTTGTAGAATGAGATTGACTAGAACATGTCTTTGAGTGTACAACGTTCAGATTAATATACCATTGCTCCCAGTACAAGCGCTCAACTTTGTTACTAAACCATTTTGCTTGCTTGCCTTTGACCTCATAGAAAGATAAACATATCTGCATCAAATAGAGAATAATGCAAAATTTTAACAGTAACAAAAGCAGTGAGCAAGAAATTCATGTAAGAAATTCTTATCATAGTGGAAAAGCCCAAGCACTGGACATGTCCATATTTAAAAAGGGATGAATGTAAACTTTTCTTATTTGGAATGTAAATGCTTACTACTATACGGATGAACATTTTCCTCTAGTTCCTTGGGCTTTCTGGTATGGGGTGAAATCCATAAGAACATAATTGTGCCAACAACTTTCATCATGGGCTCCACACCACACCAGTGATTAAATTTCCAAAACAGAAAATTAAGAACAAAAGTACATAAAAGTCACAAACTTAGCTCCAACTCAGACCAGTAATTGCCAAAGGAAATTGGTTAAAAAATCATAAGATCATTAAATTTAGCAACTGGTACAGCAGTTCGACACAATTAGACTGCTGGTAGTGGCAATTCCATCATCATGTCTCTTATGGATTTTCTGCATTTGCATTACCAAACTCAGAAATTAGAGTAGTACAGGGAATACACTCATATTAACAAACTCTAAATAAAAAGACGACCCACGAAATTGTCTGGACTAGGAAAATGAACAATGGCACCAAGATTCAAAAATCAGATAAACACAAATAATGAGATACATAATAGTTGGTAGCAAATTTAAAACCTGACTCTTCTTGTTTGGATGCTTCTCTATCCAACCAATAAATTGGTCAATTTTTTCCTCAATTTTCTTTTCCACTTCAGCATCTCCACATTGTACCTACCATTAAAAAAAGTTCACGTCAAAGCAAGGCAAACATCATAATATAAATTCATAAGTCCAGCAAATATGCTATTTAAACATGTTAGTTTAAAACCATACACCCTAACAGATAAACTGATAGTATGGTGTATTCAAATGACGATTTTTTGGAGATATATTGAAATAATGATGATAGCATCTTATAAATGGATAAGCACTTGGTGCCATCAGTTATCATATATGTAGGGAACCACTCATTGAGTAGACAAATCAGGGGCTTTTGTTGGGATTACAACCATAAACAAAGATTTTTGTATATTTCTGACACATTGCATACCATGGTATTTGGCTCATGTAATCAGAATGTGGTGCACCCAAAGGCATATGGTAATAACAAAGGAAGATTAAGACTACAATAGGGCAATCAACCCTCATAAGGGCCAGTCACATGAATAGATCCATGGAAAGACCCATGGTCAACATGATACACACACAACAAATGTGGACAATTCAGTGTCGTGACAATCCCAATCTGGAAAACAAATGCCTTCAAATTCTAAGTTAGTTTCCATTGTTTGTGTTACATTGGAAGTGCTATTTCATTTAGAAGTATGGAGTCCTTCAAATAATTGATTTTATTGCATCCAAAAAGTTACATATGCCATTTTGAGAAAGTCTAGAGGCCCGGTCATAGACAAAGTGTTCTCTTAGGCTTTACATTTGCTAGTTCTAAAGAATGAGACATCTCAAGTTAAAAATAGGCTGGATGGCCCTGCCTACAGGGTTGTTCACAGGTTGGGTTCAGTTCGGGCTTTGTTAAAAAAGCCAAAACTTAAGATTGTTTATATTTACAAAAGCCCGTCTGAAATCCGTTGGGCTTTTAAAGCCTGTTTATTTTGCAATTGGCACTTCTTTTTTGTAACTTGAAAATCTAACCGTACAAATTGGAAGATACTTAAAGATCTACCATAGTTAAAATTTCAATCCAAAACTCAAATTCTAGCCACTTGATATTGATAGTCAAAGTTAGCAAACGTCCTTACAAAGATTCGACACCTGATGACTTTGACCATTAAAATTGATTTTTGAGATGAAATTTAAAAAAAAATAATAGGTAGTTAATTCTATTTTCAATTTATACGGTTATATTTTCAATTTACAAAACAAAAAATAAAAAAAAGGACTAGATATGACCTTGCGTTATATGTATATAATATATAAAAAACGAGCCTAAAAACACAACGGCCCTCAACATGCTTTAAGTAAAAGCCTAAGCCTGACTTGTCGGACAAATCTTGTTCAAGCCCATTTATTTAAATCGGGCTCGGGTTGGGGTCGATGGGGTTGGATAAATGAACACCCCTACCTGCCTACGTGCACTCAATTTAAAAAGAAAAAAAAAAAATTGAAAGAAATGAGACAACCAACCCTGTAAAGATGGATTAAGGCTTTCAAAACAATGACAACGATGATGATGGAGAACTACAAGGTTCAGTTGTGTACCATATATTTTATTCAGCAAGACAAGTTTTTATGCCTTACGCACATCAAGGATTTGTCTACTCTATTTACAAGTAAATAATTCTTTCTCAGAAATGAGAATACCAGCTAAAGCCTTTGGCAAGTTTGTTTTACTGAAATACCAACAGAAATGGTGGCTTCTACATAGTGTATATAACCATTTTACAATCCATTCCAAATTTTAATGAGTTCCAAGCATGGCCAAAATGAAGATTTCTCTCTAGAACCACGTTGATTGCCCATAAAATTCAGATTGAAGACATAAACCAACAACAGTGGAAGCACCAACCACCTAAAAGAGAGCCAATAACTTCTCCTGTAAGAGGCCTGAATGAACTGAAAATCACTTACATAAGTAATTTCAAAAAGTTCAGAATCGACATCTTTTGGCCGAACCCGACCTAAAGCTCTATGGAAAAATATAGTGTGTAGTATACCTGCAAAAAGTTTCATACATTTTCTTGATCAGAAGGAAAATAAATGAAGCAAATTAAACAAATATTGAAGGGACAAGATCCAATAAAGTTGAGGAATAAACAAAATCCAAGTTGCATAGCAGAAAAGGAAAAGTTAGGACAAAATAACACCAAGAAAACTGTGCATCTTCAAATTTAGAGGACTTAGCAACCAGAAATTTAATGCACTTGGACAGTGAGGGTACCAACAAGACAATTGTTCTGGGAAAGGGAAGGGTGGTGTGGGGCAGTGGGTGGTGGGGGTGTTGGGGATTGAGGCAAAGAAAATTCCTTCTCTCATCTCTGAAATATTGGTACCTAATGAGCCACATAACATCCAAGTTTTGTTCAGCTATTTCTAAAAATGTTCAATTGTCAATTATCCATTAAAAAAAACACTGAACAAAAGCTATGTAAAAATGACAGAAAAGTGGATTTCTAAATGACAGCCACAGATTATAGTACTCAATTAGATGTAGGCACTAAGGATTGAGAGGAGAAGGGGGGGACGTTGGGGGTGGGAGCTATTTCATATAACAGACCAAATTGATAATTTGTTTCATTGATCCACCTAGTTTGCACAAGAAAAGAATAAAGCAGAAGACAGGAAATTTTATATTTTCTTCACGATCTTGAGGCAGTAAGGAAAGAAAGGAAACTTACAGCGTAGCACCTCCCGAATCTCAAATTGTTCCACCACCTATAATTGTTTAACTTACAATTAGCACAAAAAGGCCAAGTCCATAAAATATAGAATCCATATACAAGCAAATATGCGTTGTAAGTGTAGATGGACCACAAAAGTGGTAAATTTATCCATTGCCAAACCATGCTTATAGAGCATAAATACAATGAATCTAGACCATCCAAAGATGGTAAGATATCATGGCAATCACACTACCCAATAATAGCTCGAACCACAACTAGAAACAAATGCACATAGATCCAGGACAGAAATCCAAATGAGAAGACAAAAGATCTGAATAGTTGGCACAATGAAGAAATCCAACACACACACAGTCCAAATTGAGCCAAAAACAGACACAACTAAGCAGAATAATCCAAATAAACAGAGTGACACTAGAGGTGGTGACAGTAAAAAGCAATAGTGAAGGCAACAATGGTGGTCCATCCATACCAAAATGATGGCAATGGCTAACATATAGATCATGAGAAAAATATTAGAAAAAAAATCAACGTGCAAACAGGTGAACAATAGGCATATAGGATCTAGACAGCAGATGGACAACAAGTGAGTAACAACAAATGAGATGAGTGGCTGAGAACAAACAAATAGATGGTAGCAGAGGATGGGCTCAAACAACCACAGACAATGACCTAATCATTCTAGCCAAGAGAAGAGTGCTCTTGCTCATCGGACTTTGGCTTTGCATAATTGCATGCCATGGTAGATAATGGAATAGTATCACAAACTTGTAAATCTATCCATTGCTAAACCATGCTTATAGAACACAATACAATGAATCTGGATCATCCAAAGGTAACACTACCCAACATGGAGATAATTATAATGTAATATTATATTCTGCTAATATATCCTAACAATACGAAACCCAGGGTGGGACTCATTACGATGACACAAGCAAAGGAATCTTTTGAGGTAACCTAAAACTGTACTTAAACTTATGATGAGGCATGTTCAGGTGAGAATGATTCTTAATTCTTAAATATGCTTGATATTCATATGAGAATGAATCTTAATTCTTACAAATGCTTAGGTACATGCCCCTTTAGGAACACCATATTCCTTTAGGATATGATAGCCATCATTTTAAGGACTCAAATATAAGAAATTCCAGGAAAGGTGATTTACTCCAGTAGTAAATATTGGTAAAAAAAAAAAAAACCGCATGGGTAGATCAATTGGTCTAGGCTTCTAGGATTAGAGTAGAGGTCTTGAGTTCGACTCCAACAGGGCTTACCTAATACACAAGGTTACGGGTGGTTTTGTGTACTCGCAGGATTAGTTTCTCCTCCAATGAAGGGTGAGGATACCCATGTTATCCAAAATATACATACATATACATACATATATATATATATATATAGTGGTCCACTCAATGATTGCCAAGTGCAAGCATGTGAAAAATGGAAGCTTTGACTCAAATATTCAATGGTCTAATGTCCCACATAAAGTTCGCATAGACGAGTCATCCCCATGTAATCGTTCTCATGAAGCAATGTGCATTGCAAAGCCTATCATTGAGTGGACCACTATATATATATAGTGGTCCACTCAATGATTGCCAAGTGCAAGCATGTGAAAAATGGAAGCTTTGACTCAAATATTCAATGGTCTGATGTCCCACATAAAGTTCACATAGACGAGTCATCCCCATGTAATCGTTCTCATGAAGCAATGTGCATTGCAAAGCCTACTCAGTAGCGTGTAAACCATAAGCATCAATTTCTTCAGCTATCAATTTCTACGGATCAGCGCTTTCATATTGTGAAGAAACTCAGTGATCATGATGCCTCCTTGCTAACTGGCCCTATTCTTCGAAAGGATATCGAGCGCGCTGTCTTTAACTCTAACCCTTTTAAAGCTCCTGGCCCTGATGAATTTAATGGCTATTTCTTCCAGAAGTTTTGGGATATTGTCGGGACTGATGTTACCCATGCTATTCAGGATTGCTTTCAATCTTCATCTCTGCTTAAACAGGTGAAAGCTTCATTTATTGCTTTGATTCGTAAATGTGTTGCTGCCGATCGTCCTAATTTATATAGGCCAATTGCTCTCTCTAATGAGCTTTATAAGATGATATCCAGGGTGCTTGTCCACAGGCTGAAACCTTTCATGAATGGGCTTATCAGCCCTAACCAATCTGCTTTTATTCCTGGGAGGGATATCTCCAACAATATTATGCTGGCGCATGATCTCATAAGGGGCATCCACAAAGCCAAAGGGCCGCCGCGCATGTGCATCAAAATTGACTTGCGCAAGGCATTTGATAGTGTTCATTGGGACTGCTTGTATAGAATCTTGCATCAGATGAACTTCAACAGTCAGTGGATCGAATGGATAAAGTTCTACATTGAGTCACCCTCTTTGTGGTATTAATGGTTTCTTTTATGGTTTCTTTCAAAGTAAACGGGGTCTTCGTCAGGGTGATCCTATCTCTCCCTTCCTTTTTTGCATGGTCATGGAAGCTCTCTCTTGTGCTATTGATCGTGCCATTGCTGATGGTAGCATCCTCTGCTCCTTTACTGCTGGAGAGTGTTCTGTTTCCCATTTACTCTTCGTTGATGATCTTCTTATATTTTGTTCGGCTGACCAAGGCTCTGCGACTTCTCTACATCGGCTATTGAAGGATTTCTCTGTCTTCTCTGCTCTTGCTCTCAATCCCACCAAAAGTCATATTATTTTCTCGGGATCGGTCTGCAATAAGGATGAAATCTTGTCCATCTTTGATATGGATAAAGCCAAGCTCCCTATTTCCTATCTCGGCCTCCCTCTTTTCTCGGGTAGAATCCGGACCTCTGATTGTGATGGGCTTATCTCAAAGGTGAGGAGCAAAATCAATGGTTGGGCTGGCTCGTTGTTGTCTTTTGCAGGGAGAGTTGAACTACTCCGGTCTACCATTAATAACCTCCATATCTATTGGGCCAACTCCTTTCTTCTACCAAAGGCCTGTTTGGAGAAGATTGAGCGTTTGATGAGGGACTTCCTATGGGGATCCACTACCTCGAGCAAACTCCATACTATTGGTTGGAACAAGATCTGTCTTCCAAAGTCCAAAGGTGGACTGGGTCTTAGAAGCATCCGGGCTGTGAATTTGGCGTGCATTATGAAGTAGTTTTGGAATTTTGTTGTTGCCAAGGATAACATTTGGTTTAGATGGGCTGGTAAAAAATATTTGAAAAACCACTCGATTTGGTCTGTCAAGCTTAAATACAACTCTTCTTGGGCTTGGAGATCTATTATGTCTGTTCGGGAGCTTGTGAAAAGACATAGCCTCTTCATCATTGGCAAAGGGGACTCCACCAAATTCTGGTTGGATCCGTGGATCAAGCCTGGATTCATCCTTTTGGACCATTTCGGTGCTAGACCTATGTATGATATGGGCCTTCCTCTGGATTGCAAGGTGAACTCCTTCTTTGATAACAATGGCTTGAACCTTCCCCCTGCTCCATCCTTTGCTCTCTCTTCCACCTAGAGTTTGATCACTGCGATCTCTATTCCTGTTTTCCCTTGTGATGACATGCTCTGTTGGACTGCCAGTGATAATGGTCGCTTCTCGATTGCCTCTGCAATCCGGATCTCTTTTGAGGATTTGGAGGCCCCTTCCTGGGTGGATCGTTTATGGTTCTCGGGGTGCTTGAATCGCCATTCTACTTTAGCCTGGTTCTTCCTCAACAATGCACTCAAAACCAAGTCTTTGCTGAACAGCCATGGTCTGATCTGGGACACCGCATGTGTTCTTTGTTGTTCCAATGTTGAGACTCTTAACCATCTTCTTTAGTGTAGCTTTACTTGGAATGTTTGGCTTTTTGTGCTCCGAAAATTCAACCTATCCTCTGCTAATGGTGTTATCCTTGAAGACTCTCTCTCGCTGATTCAGTGTTCGTGTAATCGTCTTGAAATGTTGGCTGCTAGTCTGGTGTTTCCTACTTTGATCTGGCATATTTGGAATGAATGTAATGCTAGGATTTTCAGAAAAGCCCTATGCAATCAAGAGCTGATTGGTTCTAGGATCATTCATGACATTAAAAATCGCATTTTCTTCTTGTGTTCTAATGAAGATCTTATGAACCTTAGTGACTCTTTCTCGGCTGCATGGGACATGCCGCCTCCAACTCCTGCTCCTCCGAAGCCTCCCGACCCTCCTCGCAATGTGATCCTTGACCATGGTTATCTTCTCATTGCGGATTTTGTTACCCCTGATGGTACCTTCCTGGGCGCACTATTTGAGAGTAGAAATTCCAACTTGGCTGGCGTCACTAGCCTCCCTACTATTGGCCCTATTTCGACATCAATAATCTTGATCTTTGCTCAGAGAATCTTACTATCTCTCCACAATTTCAGCTGTCCGTATCTTCGCGAGGAATTGGTTTCGCTGATCAGCAATTCGAAAGTTCGTAACTGGGCCACTCATGGCCATGTTTGTGCTATCAGGGCTATCTTGAAATTCTTTGGTCCTGATGGCCCAAAGATTGTTTGTTTTGGTGATATTTTGTTTAACCACCTAATGAATCGTGTAAATGCTGGGGACCACGGAATTTTTTCTGAAGTCTTAATATAATTGGTGGGATCCCCTGGGTCCTCTATTTTTTTGTCTTAGCCTCTATGGGGCTTATTTTTGGGCCTCTTTTTATTTGGCCGCATTTGCCTAGCCCGGGCTGTGGAATTTTGTTCTTTTCTTTGTACATATCTCTGAGCTTTCTCTTTGAATGAATTCTTACCCATTATTCAAAAAAAAAAAAAAGTTGGTGCAATTTACCATTAAAAGCAATCTGGATGGTCAGGAAGCAACAGGAACACAATCTAGAGTTTATCAGAGTTAAAAATGTGTTTGTGCTGACATGGTTTAGGAAATATTGCTAATTGTTATACAATGGAAGACCTAATTTGGTGGTGAAATTATTTCATAATTTTCTTTAGTAACTAATAGAATTGCTTTGTGGAGAGAGCATGCCACGAGTGAAAATGCAAAAGCCTGTAAATGTATTGCTCGGAAAGATATAGATTATGAGTCTTCATATAACATATGACGGGTCAAATATCGAATGTCTAGTGGCCTCCAATGTAGTAATTTGGGAAGCCCAAAAGACCAATTGTATGGATTACTACCATGCGATCCACCTATGAGAGGAAAGTACAAGCATAACAGGTTGATCAAAGAGGATACTATGATTCCTTCAAGATTGCAAAATTAGGACAACATCAACTACAGGAAGTTGTTGTGGGACCCACTTCAGGACACGTAAGGTGTTATGAGACCCAGTTCAGGACAAAGTTGACCACCCAAATCATCTTATTTTGAAAAGACATCTTGGTAGTTGTATTATTGATTGTACATAATCATTCTTATTATTTTTTTCCTTTTTAAGCCACTATGATTGGCCCCCGTTCTCTTATTTATACATGTACCTATTTCAATTTACATACAATTCAATACAAATCTAGAGAAGAATTCTTCTCCAAATACTCCATATTCTCTTCTTCTTATTTTCATATTATTATTCTACATGGTATTGAACCAGAAAGAGTTCTGAAGCTTCTAGACTCCATTTTATTGTTTCGACCGGCGATTACTAGCTTTCGACATCTTCTTGGGACCAGTTTTTATTCTCCAGCAAACCTCTGTAGCGGATTGTCTTTCATTTTCCTGGCTTCTCCGCCGTTCTCACAGATCTGAAATTTTTTTTTCCTGATTTTTACTGTCTCCCTACAGCAATTTCTTCTCCGCCGTCGATCTCCTTTCCAGCGAAGCACCTGCCAGCAGGAACCTACCTACCCCTGCCGTTTTTGACAGGCTTATCCATTCGTAGGGTTAGATCTCTAATTTGGACATCCCTTTTCTTGTTTCTGCACCTGTTCTCTTTCAGTAAAACTGTCGCTCGTGAAAACCCCATTTTGGGTTTTCTGCTACAATCAGTTGTCTCAGTGGTCTGTTGGCTTTCGATCTTTCCCCACTGATGTTGCCTCTGCCCTTGGCATTCACCGGACCTGGTTGCGCCACATTCCAACATGGTGTAGCTGAACGGAAAAATCGTCACCTTCTTGAGGTGGTCCGCTCACTTTTATTTACCATGCATGTCCCACAATCTTATTGGCCCGAGGTTGTGCTAACTACTTGTTATGTTATCAATCAAATGCTATCTCACATTTTACAAAACCGGTTCCCTATTGACCTCTGCCACTATATAAATCCATCCCTCCTATTCCCTTACATGTCTTTGGGTGTATCTGCTTTGTTCACATATTCTCCGGTCATAAACTCTCTCCTCAGGTTGTGCCGTGTATGTTCCTAGGTTACTCAACTTTTCACAAAGGTTATAAGTATTTTTATCCTCTTACTAGGAAAACTTATATCTCCATTGATGTCACATTTTTTAACGGGACCCCTATTTTTTAGCTTCACCTACCCCTTCTCTTTCCCCAGTCCTTCCTCTTCTCCCTGCAGATATTGGTCCAACCAGTCCTCCCAAGCCCATTCTGGTGTATCAACCCTGTTAGTCTCGACCGCCACCTGCTGCTAACTCCACCCACTCATCTGTCAATGATCCAGATCCACCCACCTCTCACCAATCTGATCTTCCTATTGCACTTCGCAAAGGAATGCAGGCTTGCACCAGTCATCCACCTCATCGGTTTGTATCATATCATGTTGTTTCACCCTCCTATCATAGTTTTCTCACAGCCCTGGACAACATTGAGATTCCAAAGAGGATTGACACAGCCAGGGGTACAAATATCGGCTGATATGTATCGATTTTGGAGTACTAAATATTGGCCGATATATATCGTTATCGGCAGATATTCACAATATCGGCCGTATTATATCGGCCGATATCAAAATATCGGCTGATATGGGCCGAAATCGGCTGAGAGAGAAAAATATGGGCCGAAAACGATTTTTAAACCCGTGGACACAGCCTTGAAATATCCTTCTTGAAAAGCATCCATGGATGAGGAATTAGCTACACTTGAGAAGAATAACACTTAGGACCTGGTTCCTCTGCCACTGGGGAAACTCATGTTGGGTGCAAGTGGGTCCCACAACAGTAGCTAGTTCAAAATTCACTGTGAAATGTTCATTCATGATCATTCATTCAGAAGAATCAGAACACAATACAAATTCCACTTCAAGCCATGAGCGACAAGTCTGCACATCTCAGTGAATAGATAGAAGAAGATCCTAATCATGGATGAATTTTCCATCTTGTATGTTAAATAAGGATAATTTGTATATGGATCTCCTGGACACCTATTTGAAGGCTATTTGGGCAAAAGGTTAGGAACGTAAGACTGTCCACCAAGGGAAATTTTAAGAATATGATCCATCACCGTCTTAGGTGAGGTGCAGAGAATCAGGGTCTGTTTGGATTGGGGAGGAAGTGGGTGAGATTGAGAATTCCATTTTTCCCTTCAAGTCACCCATTTGGAAAATTCAACTAGGTGGAAATTAAACTGGGGGGAAGTCTATATTCTCCCACTTGGACAATTTGTGAATTCTAGTTGGCTGCGAATGAACGATTTTGGCAGAATATCAATCCCAATTGAGTTGTTTTCCTGACAGATAATAATTAAAGAATTGCGAAAAGACAATTGAAAACGCACTGAGAGGCGATCCCGGGTAGATGGAAAAATGGACAGGATGATGAAGACAGGTTATAGACAACTTAGAGATGCAGTGCATTGAGAAGAAGTGGGTAGATTGGGAGGCTCACCAGCTCTCTGAGACGACAAACTTCACAATTCATGGTGACCCAGAAGGGAGTCAGCCACGAAAACTGATTTATCCTTCGGAATCTGCAAAAGCAATCAAAATGATGTAAAACCTTCGTTTTTGCTTTGCTTTTTGGGTAATCAAAACAGATGATGGAGGGGAAAAGAATCCATGGAAACAGAGGAATTAGAGATGATATGGGGCATTCGTATGTAGCTTACTTACTCGCGAAACGATACGAATCAACCAAGAAAGGTAGAAAGAGCGGCAGAAGAAGAAGAAGAGAGAGCAAACGGCGAAGAGGCGAGAGAGAGTTTCTTTTGACTTGATTATGATTCCGAGTTTTGCTGTGATTTCGTCTTTCTAAGTCGCTGCTTCGGAGACAAGATTCGGCCGCAACAGTTGGCGGGAGGATTTAAGGCTATTGGCGGTAAAGTGGGGCCCACGGTGGGTCATCACTCCTCAATCATCATGGCCGTTGAATCAATCAGAAAATGCATTTCTTTACTTTGCCCACCTAAAAAAAATACTTCGATCCTTCGATCCTTCAAACCAATGATGGTAAAGATCGATGCTACAGTAAAAAAAATTTGAACACTAAAAAAAAATTATTTTTTTTAAAGCTATTTTGTAATCACGGTATATTTTCAAAATTTCTCAAATTAAATATTCAAACTAATTAAGATATCCTGATAAAAATACTTAAACAATTTAAGGTCTTTGACACTCCAAAATACTTAAAACATAGTGTTTTACAAATAAGGATATGGCTTGGCTGTGTGGAAAATATATTTGGGAGTATCAAAAGACCTTAAAGTCTTAAAATATTTTTATCAAGTTATCGTAATTAGTCCGGATATTCAATTTGAGAAATTTTAAAAATACACGGTGTTTAAAAAATAACTGTCTATATTGTCGATATCTCCTTTAAAACTTTAAAATTATTTTTTAAGCATTGTGTATTTCTAAAATTTCTCAAACTGAATATCTGGACTAATTACGATAACTTGATAAAAATACTTTAAAACTTTAAGGTCTTTTGACACTCCCAAATATATTGTCCATAAAGCAAAAGAATACCCTTATTTATAAAATACTCTATTTTAAGCATCTGGGAGTGTCAAAAGACTTTAAATTCTTAAAGTATTTTTATCAAACTATCGTAATTAGTCTTAATATTTAATTTAAAAAATTTTGAGAATACACTACGTTTAAAAAATAACTTTAAAATTTAAAAAAAAAAAAAAATTACTGTTAAAATTTTTTGAGCGATTCGAACCAATAATCATCCGAGAGATTCTATGGTTCGAAGGAGTATTTTTTCATGGGTGGACAAAACGGTAATTTGCAACGTATAATTTGAAACGGGTGTTCCTCGGGAGAACAAATGGGTGTCCGAATGGGGCGCTGGCGACGAGGATTTCTTTCTTTTTGCCGAGTGCTTTGAAAACAAATGGAAATTATTTACAAAACAAAAAAAACAAAATAGAAATGGAATTTTTTGGGTAAAAAATTGGAAATGGATTTACCCAATTGATAATTATTTAATTGGCCGGCAATATCTTGTGAAATGGTGACTGGACGCATCTAATAGTACAATCATCATGCTTCTTTACCAATGCCAATTTGTGATCAAGTCAATGTTAGTATCTAAGTTAAAAAAATATTTTTTTTCAATTTAAGATTTAATTAAAATTATATTTTATATAATCTGACTCAATGTATTATTTAACATGTAATCTAAATGACCGTTGCACTTTAAAAATTTCAATTAGATTTACAATAGGTTCCACTAACCAAATTTTAAGTGGTCTTATGAAAATTGGTCTTAGAGAAAAACTTTATATATATATATATATATATATATATATATATATATATATATATATATATAGCTGTTACTTGAATTTCAAGTCATCCATTTGCAAATCACTTATTAGCATCACAGTTTTCAAAGAAATCCAAACTTTGAAATTTCTGTTTCTTTTCCAAATAAAAGCATCAAACAACTTTTACAGATCTTCTTTTCTGTTAAAAAAATGTAAACTATGAAAAATATATAGAGATGAAATATCAAATTTGATCTAATCTTAATTTTCATCTAAATTTAAAAAAATATTTAAGATTGAAATTAAAAAGAGGAGAAGAGGAAGAAGGGAAACAAAGAAATCTAAGAATACATCAGAGAAAATCTAAATTTAAAATACAATCAAAAAAGTATAAAGTGAAATAAGAAATGAGAGGAAAGAATTTGAGTAAAGAAACAACCTTTAGTTGAAAAATCTACCCATGTCATCTAATTGATATTTTCTTAATTTTCATTTGCTGTATTAAAAATCAATCATATGAATTGAAAAAAAAAAAACCCTTAAATGAGCATCAAGTGGATAAAATCTCATTTCTAAACTCATTTTTTATTCATTTGATCTAAATGGTCAAAATCATTGAAGATCCTTAAAAAAAACCAATAAATTCTTAGAGATTTCAATTGTTAATATTAAGTGGATAAAAATTGATTTTCAGGCTAAACTTTGGTGGACCTATTTCTCATCAAATCTAATTTCAAAATGTGCACTTGATTTTTATAGTGTTTACAAAAATATATAAAAAAAGGAAAAAGAAAATGGAATAGGTACAACCATTAATTTCTCTAATTTAAGTGCATACACTTACAAAAATATATATATAAAAAAAAAAAATGGAATAGGTACACCATTAACTTCTCTAATTTAAGTGCATACACTAATTTCTCTACATCCACTTACGCCCTAGTGTATCTTGTGAATTGAATTCCTCCTCAAATTGAACATATTCTAAAATGATCTCATTGTTTAGTTAAAATCCATATAAAATTGTTCTTACTTTTAACGTTCATTTTTGGATCTTAAAAAATCATGCCTTTTGAATCCAATGAACTTGATTTTTTATGAAAATACATTTCAAATAGACCACCCCATCCTACAGACTATATATGTATAGATGATAAAAGCATGGATATAAATATCGTTAATACAGAGATATCGGATATCGGCTGAGATATCACCGAATAATTATGAGGATCATGGATATTAAGTTTTTCATTAAATATCAGTCATTTACATGTTTAAATATTGTTTTTAAGTTGCGAACTCAAGAATTCCAAATGTTTTTAAAAAATTTAGTGAAAAATTACAATAAATTTTAATGGATAGTTGATTTGAAATGAGAATGGTGATTTCATATTTTTTTTTTTTTGTTATGTTTCAAAAAAATTATGTGAATTTCTTTTTGAAATTTCGACCAACTTAATTGTTATTATTGTATTTTATAAAACCCTGTGACTTTATATACGAGATTGAAAGCTACTAAAGTTACAAAAGAACTAATTATTTCACACCATAAATCTAAATCTAATCCTTTCTATTTTCTGCACATGACAGATTTTTTCAACCCTTTCTATTTTCATTCTTTGTCACAATCAAATCACATTTCAAATTATTTCTAAATCCAGTCACCATAAATTTAATCTAATTAGGTATGAGTCAATTATTTCCATTCTTTTTATTTTTATTTTTTTCAGAAATAAAAAAATTACATATATCAACTGAAATCAGGCGACATCACCCCTGCAGGGCTGACTTAAAAAATTGATATATATTGATATTTAAAACTTTGGTCTTAAGACAATTAAAGTACTTTGAATTAAGTAAATGATCAAAACAATGCAAACCACTCATTTTATTGGTAAAATAGTATAACTTTGAAAATAGCTCAATCAAAATCACAAAACTTAATTTCTTGTTGATATCATCGTTATTTATACTAAAACTTTCCTAGCAAAAGTCTCAATACCAAGAGTATTGTTTAAATTGACTTCAGGTCTTCATATGGTTGGATGTGTAGCAAGTAGACAAGTCAATAATCAAATTAGGTTAGGTCCCCAACTGCTCCCACCCATTGCCTATCAATTTATAAGCAGTTTGGTTCAGCTTAATTGGTCTAGCATGACTTTGCCAAGTCTACCTTGAATCTATGCCTAAGCCAAATTACATTATTTAACACAAGTTACACACCCATCCATGAATCACATTCCACAGGTGATCACTATATAGAAATTCAATCATTGCATATGTTGCAGGCTAAATTTTACAGGGATTACCTGGGGTTACCTTTGACCAGGGGTTACCTTGAGTATTATAAATATCCCTGTTTAAAAAAAAATTTAAACAGTGGGAGGGGAGGGACTTCTTACCCTTATCCCTAGTTATAACTAGTGAGTTAACCCCGTTACCCCCATCCAAATGCAGCCAAAGACGTCGTTAACACTTCAATCTAGGTAATGTGCCCCTATGATATGTTTGTATCAACAACATCCTTATCGTGTTTAGACATCATAGGCACTTAAACAGAAAACATATGATGATTAAATGTGAAGTGTCTCAACCAGCTGATTCGATATTCCACATTCTGTATCCATTCATCATTTTGCATTTGTACTTGTACTAAAATGAAAATTATAAATTTGCTTACTCCTTTATCATAATTTAGCTACAATTCTTCAAGCTATCAATGACACTATTAGTGACAAATGCATCCCACCAACGACTGAATGGTTCCAAGACAATGACCATGTAAAATTGCCATCGGCCATGGGACTCCAAGATTACCAAAATACAGAAGATAGTGAAGCAGCAAACAAAGAAAAGTTGTTTGAAAAACAAAAAGAGAAAAAAAATAAATGTTGAAATAGAATCCTGATTACCAAGTACAAATAAATGCATAATTTCAGGCAGAAGAAACTGCTGATGTACCCTCATGAGTCAGTCATAGCCAGCAATTTCAGAGAGCGAAGTAATCATGCAGAATAACCCATGGCTTTACCACAAAGAATTGCATTTGGAGGAATATCGTACTCATTTGAGAAGCTGCGCTCTGGGCTCCATACCCGTAAGTAAAATTGTTGCCCCCGGTACTGCCTTGCCCACATTGATGATCTGATATTCCACATACCTTGGTTGTCCAGTGACACCAAAATTGCAGTCCAAGAATTTGGATAGACCTAGAAACATATGGACGCGACAAATACATGAGTTTCTTATTATACTTCAAACGTGTGTAAATGTCATAACCCATGACAAATTTACCAAATGATCTAAGTTACCTGAGCTGTGTGCCGGTTAACAGCGTCAATTAAATTGTAGTGCTTCCTGCTCGTGGGTGTCCATTGTCCCCGGCCCATCCTGCATTTTCATTAGAGGATAATGGACAGAACAGTTAGGATTTGTAGAGAAACAGTACAAAATCAATTCCCCCTTGAAACCAAGTCACTGATGAGTAGTGAACATTTATTCATTTCGTTTCCAACAAAGATATGATCATATGATGCACATGTAGCCTATAATTGACAAATTTAAACTCAAGAAAGGAGCCAGAATGCAACGAATACAAGAATCAGACTTACCCAACAAACCAAAAGTCATTTCCATCGATGTGCCAAGATTGGATAGTGTTCTCATCGTTTTGGAAAACAATTTCAAAGAAATCGTGAAGCATAGCTTGCATGACAGGAGTTCCAAGGTATGTGGGACCAGTTGAAGTGAAGCCTTGGATGGAGTTCAAACTAAAGACACCAGAGATGTTGAAGTAATCTGCAAGCTTCAGTGGCGTATCCGGAACAACATAGGAAAAGCTGTTAACTGCATATCTTTGTTTGCCATTTATTAGATGAGCTGAGTTCGCCAAGAATATCGTTTTTGATGGCCTAATCGTTCCATAATGGTATGAACCTTGAGGGTTCGGCCTAGCAGCGCTAGCCGTCAAATTCCATCTTAACACAAGGAGAAAAAAGGGGTCAATCAACTGAATCAAACAATCTATAGAAACATTAAGTTTGGAAATATTGAGTTCCATAAGAATCAATAATTTGCACACTTATTAACTGAAATATACAGACAGTAGATGGAAGATTTGTTATTCAATAGATTGCCAAAAGCCAAGATCATTCTAAGAATTAAGGTTTTCAGCTTAATGGTAAAAGGGTAATATTAATATGATGTACCTGAAGGTTCTGGCTTGTCGCTGTGACCAGAGTTTCTGGTAAGTAGGCCCAGCCGGCAATGGCCCAGAAACTTGGGCATTGGAATTAGAATAGTGAAGTACTGCAGTTGCAGTAAGAATTTTCCTTGTGAAACGTGTAGATGCAACTATGTAGTAGTCTCTGGGTAGCTGATCTAAGGTGACTAGAACAGTCACAGATTGACCCACATGCACATCGATAGAAGCGTATATGTTCTGGACACTGTGAGATCCTTCGACTTCAACCAACTTCATATCGTGATCCTGAATCCTGAAATTAAATGATGTAGAAAGCCCCATATTTGAGATCCTGAACATATAGGTTTTCCCTGAAATCAACACAAACAAATCAAAGTTAGATGATTGATCACAAAATCTTTAATCACAAAGACCCATTCCAAATAAGAGAAGAGGAAAGGCAGAAGACTAATGGTATTATAGTCATTACCTGGATCGCCGCTGAAGGAAGAAGAACTAACATTGCCATTAATAATAAGACCATCAGGGAATGAAAGAGATTCCCCCGAGTCCAAAGATTGCTGCAATTTCTGCAACATATGACTTCAAGTTAAATTTGTATAATTCTTTTCAATTGACCAGTGTATAACTCTGTTTTACCATTTTCAAGAAAAATATCAACACAACAAGAAGTAGTTTTTCAATTTTTGAAATCAATCTTGATGAATCGTGATGAGAAAAATATCAGACAATTCAATACCCATGCGACTGTGAAGAAAATATGAAACTAATTAAAGTCTAACCTTATGGTCCGTCTTGTACCAATCACCAACTAGAAGAGTAAAATCTCCTGCAGGTTTAGGATATGGGATTGGTATCCCAGGTCTCTGATAGATATTAAATCCTCCAAATCCGCCACCTGCCCGGTGCATTGAGGTTGATGGAAAATATGTGAAAGTTCCAATCTGATCTTTTATCTGAAACTTGTATGTGTAGTTTGCCTGTGGAGGGATCGGGCAATTTGTCCCCAGCACTCCATCTTGCCATGAATTCTTCCTATGTTTAATGCCATTCCTAATATTTTCAATAGGAAGCAAGCACGTTAGTTCCAAGCATGGTTCTATAAAACAGAAACTGTTTGCTCCAAACACTATTCATGTTCACTTCTATATTCCAAGCATTCCCCATTAGTTTTTAAGACACTGTGAGCCCATGCGGGGAGATCCGATTTCTTACAAGATAGATTATCAGATGTAAGATTTGAAGTTAACCCATGAGAAAAATATCAAAGCAAACGTCTGATCATTGGATTATAACAAGTAACCTCACATCAACAGACTAAAGAACATGAAAAAGACAGAATTCTAGAATCAAACCTTCGACTATGTAGACACCTAATTCCCTATTTATGATTTCATTCTTTCATTGTCAACTTGAAGTTCGGTATGGTAGCTATCTACAATTCAAGTTGCATCAAGAAAAATTTTATTAAAAAGAAAACGGGAAACTCACCATGTCAAAAGGAATTGCTCATCAAGCTTGTTAATGAGGTGAACAACAATGTTGTCATTGGTCACTGCATCAATTTGAGGACCCGGGAACTGTCCATTGATGAGGATACCCTTCAAAATGGGAGGAAGAAAATTAAAGACCATCAAGAACAATGAAAACTATCCATATATCAATCAAGAATTCAAGACATGGTGCAATATAGCATTAAAATGACATCAAATCGAAACCTTTTGGGGGACACCGAGAGGTGCAATGGATCCATAGGTAACAATCCATGTATAGTATCTATAAGGGTCCTCTGCTTTCACCAGAGGAATGCTCAAGCAACAGAGAACTACCATAAACAAATGAAGGCAATCCATCTCTCTCGTTGTGAAGACGGAGGAGCAGAGACTTAAGGGTCTAAAACTCTGACAACTCCAGTAGATATTCTCCCCCTTTACGAATACGCCGAGGACCAAATCGATTAAATCAACAGATGGTAGTTTCTATATTGAGATTGTATTCACTGATTTTTCTCCATCTGCTGCCTTCTTTCTTTCTATTTCTTTTTTCATCGATTACATTATCAATCTACTAATTATAACTGAATTTGGAAAGCCAGTAGAACTAAATCACCGATCCACAAAGATCGTTTTACACCTATAATTACTATTTTCAAAAGATTTAACTTTCCACCTATGAAAAATGTAAGATTAGGATTAATAGAATAGAAACCCAAACTATTAACTACGCTTGAATAGACAGAAGTTGGCGACCGCGATAACAGCGCCAACGATGACGACAAGAACGACACCCCCAGCGACTATACTCAGAAAGAAGTTTTAAAGCGACGGAAAGGTACCAGGCTGTGCAGCCTCCACCATGTCAGGGACTACCAACCACCCACTCCCGATTCCTGACTGTCTGTGACGGCGCGCTGCCGTTGGAGGCGGGAGCTGAGATCCTTGCAAGCAGAGGCTTGAATTCGAAGGAGGGTTTGGTGTTGCTGGGTTTGGACTCCTTGTGAGAGGCAGTGACGGGCAGCACGGTAGTGAAGGCCATGACTGATTTTCCTTTCTTTGCTCGATAATGGACAGAAATTGAGGGCGCGCGCGCGCGCGAGAGAAAGAACTCTCCGACTTGGCTAGGGCCCGAGTTGAATTGGACCAACAAAATAGGATCTAAAACTCAAAATATTTTTGGACTCGGCTCAACTCAAAACTCGAAAAGTCAAAATTTGAACTTAGTCTGATCCAAGCTTGAGGGTATAGAAGATGTAGTTTTATGTTATATTTTTATATTTATAATAATTTATAATATTTTAATTAAAATATTTAATCATTAATTCAAATAATTCAAATTCTTAAGCATATAACTTTAAACTCCATGTATCTATAGTTGAAATTCTCTCAAATTAATCATTTTTCATCTACATCTCTAAATAGAATTAGAAATTATATATACATTTATGTTTAAATAAGCTTATGTGATATAAAAAATAACTCTTTATCGATATTAAGATAATAATAAAAAGAATGAGAGGAAAAACATTAATGGAGAGAGGGCCCAAAAGCCCATTTGAGCTTTTATTTGTTTTCTAAGATCCAAGTCCAATTTTAGATTATCAGCGCTGTTGGTTGACTTAGGCCCAATTTGGCCCACCTAACTTTCACCCTTATTTCTATGAGGCGCTTCTATGTTTATAATGAATGAACTCCTTCTCAATAAAAAATAATTCTGGTATAAATAAATGAAATTGATTTTTTCCAGTTTTAAGCATGGGTATATCCAAAAACAATTCTCGCTAACATTAACCTTATTTTTTTTTTTGGGAAGCACCGATTTTCGAGTCTACATGTAAACTAAAATAGAAAAATAAAAAAATACTCTACAAAACAGAATTCCAAAAGATAAGCCAAAACAAGCAAATTAGGGCTTGATGGCCGCGTGTGTGAGAGCAGGGAATGAAATCTCGACTGATACGCATTGTATTAGCCGTACTGGTGAGATAATGGCCTATATTGTCAAGATCTAGCCGATACAGTTTTAAACAACCGACATTTGTCTCCAAAAAAAAATTAAGAGAGAGAGAGATATAGGCCGATATCTCTAGTATGGGTGAATTTTTAACCCTTGTGTGAGAGAGACTGGAGGTAGAGTACAGGGGAGAGGGTCCACATCAAATTAGGCCCAATTGAGCCCCAACCCAACATCAAATGAACTAGTTTCTTCCAACTCAAAATTCAATTTCCACACCCAACTCTTCTTCTTTGATGACCACTTGAATGCATTAGCTGAATCTCTGTCAATGATTATTTGGACCTTAGACATGCCTTCAAAATTATTTTCAATATGCTCACTGCCTTCCTAATAGCAGTCACTCCAGCCTCATCAGAGTCCTAATTATTGTAGGCCTAGAAAAAGCCCACAAGTCTACAGTTTACCTCATCCCCGTGGCATCCATGCTGAGAAAGGCATTCAGAGAAGAAAAAGGGACTGAAGGATAGGGATTTAAATATTAATTAAAAGATGAAAAATCACCTAAATTAAAATTATAGAATATTTTCCCATTCAATAAACATTGTGTATCCTTGTTGCTGAAGGATACCATCTCAGTGCATCATGGCAATCATATTAACTTCACTAAATAAAAAAAATGATTGAAAATTAATAAATTACTAAAAATTAATCCTATCAAATGAGTCCACTGGAGATACAAATCACACCCATACAATCATTTTATTTTTGTGAATTGTATCTTTATCCAATTTAAATTTATATTGAGTCGATTTCATCATTTAATTTTCTAGATATTTCCATCTATATTGACTCTTTAACCATCTCTTTTTAAGTAATCCCCTGTTTGACCAACTCTTTTTAAGTAATCCCCCAACTTTTTTTCTTTACTAAAAAATGGGCCTTGAAGAAGGATAGTTTGAGGCCCAAATACCAAAATTGAGTCTCTAGATTCATATAGTAGGTCTATATGCACTTATTTTAATAATTTTATAATCCAATTGCATAATTTTGGTTTCTCTATAATTCTATAAATATTATCTTAAAGTTGGAGAGCCAAATTAATATTTCCATTTTCTAAACTATCTTTTATAATAAGACATCCTCATCAGATAATATGAGTAAAGATTAGACTCTTCCCCCCTTTCATCCCTGAAAATTCCACCACCTCCTCCCCAACCAGTAAGAATATCAGTAAGAACCATAACAATTGAGAACAATCAGACCAGTGGTCTAGACTCTAGACAGCCAAATAAACATTTGAGAGATAGGAAACACAATTAATATTTTGTGCCAAATTATACTCATTTAAATTATTTTTGGCTGAATGTAAAATTTCATGAAAATCAAGATGACCATTTTGAAATTGACAAACATTTCTATCCCTTTACATTAAGGTGTTTGTGACAATCGAACTTCCCCAATAAGATATTGTCTACTTTGGGCTCTACTTGGACACGTACAGTTTTTTTTCTGGGCCCAGCTCACTTTCGGACCCAAAAGACCTCCTACGGGAAGAGGGGCTCTCCCCTCATATAACCACCATCAAATCCAGCTCCCTGGGCAATGTGGGACTTTTCCCACACGCCCAGTTGAGCACTAGGGGTATTACAGCGTTCCACATCTCTTAGAGCACTAGACTAATCCTCAGAGCATTTACAATCCTCCTTACCCACGTAAATCAAGTAACTCTATAGAGATTAACTCTTTGAAATGAAATGAGAATCGAAATCAGAACTTTTTTTTCTTAAAGCAGGTTCTAACCATCACTTCTAACTCTTTCAAATTTTGAAATTTAGTTACTAAAATGAATGGCTAAAACTAAAAGATTGAGGAGCTCAGATAAATATATTAAATTAATACTATATCTACTAATCCTTAGTGTCATACAGTATACAACATATATTTTTGTACATTACATATAACCTTATATGCTTTGAATGGATTGGGAGCTGGGATACTCTAGGAGTGAGATGAAGTGATGAACTATGAACACTGATCTTATTTGAAATCAAGTTCTAAGTTTTAATTGTGTGCGAGTCAGGCTAATCTTAGAAATTTTAAAGATCAAAAAATTTAAAATTCAGATTATGCTATAATTTTGGCTGAACTCCGGTCTATATGGTGGCCAAGACCGAGGCTAGTTTTAAAATCTTAGAAATTTTAACATCTAAAGTTTATTATTATTATTATTTTGAATATCCTTGTATTTTATTGAAAGTGAGTGACACTAATTTGATAGATACATCAGACCCAGGGATAAAAATCTCGGAAATCTGAGATCTCGGCCGTATCGGATATCAGCCGAGATCTCACTCTCTCTCCTTTTTTCTTTTCAAAATATCGGTATTCTTATATATTTTTAATTTTCTGAATTAAAAAAAAAATGAAAGGAGGCTTGTTTTTGAATTATTTTTTTCGCAAATATCGAGCAATATTAGACCGATATAGGGTGAGATATCAGCCGGGCCCACAGGCAACTTTTTTTTTTTTTTTTAAAAAATGACCAATATTAAATGATATTATTAAATATGTATCGCCGATATATCAATCATATCAAATGATAACATTATAGTACGGTCGATACTAATTGTATCGACCGAGATATCCCAGTTTCTAAAATCCGAGATTTACTCCCTTATTCAGGCCAATACCACCCACCCCAAATATCGAATGAATCCGAAAAGAGGAATTTGAAGCTGTGGGTGTTTTATTCTAGTGTGGTGGGACCCACTTTTTTCCCAGTGGACCTCACAGTTGCCATGGGCAGAAGCCTTTTCTGTGTGGTCGTGTGGACCACCTTCCTTCCATATTGTCAAAGAACAGACACTCACCTATCAGCTTCATGTTTCATTCAAACTTTTATTTTTGGAAGAGAAAATCAAAGGAAGCTTCCAAATCTTTCGACTTCAAGTGGATGGTTTGGATGTCATTTCTAGGTCACACTGAGAATCATGCAACAACAAGCCAGAAACACTTTCTTTTTGGCCTTTCAATGGAAATGGATAGGTTCATCCACGTTTTCAACATAATTTTTTATAGAATTAGTGCTGACTTATCAATTTATTGAATTAATCTATATTGCTTTATAAATATAATTTTCTTTTAAATTTTTAAAAATAAATATTATCAGCTGCCTAAGCTTGTATCAGCATTTGGATACTCAAAATTGTAACAAGCCCCAAGGCCGATACATAATATTATTATTTTAAGTAAATAGATTGAATTAATTATATAATGCATATAAATATTATTGTTATTATTATTACTATCTTTATCTAAAATTAGATATTATCGTGTTTTAATATGCACCTACCCCCCTAACAATAGAAAGATTTTCTTTATAAACTATTATAAAAATACTTCTCCAGTCAACTTATTCCAGTGGAGATTTTTAATCAAGAATCAGCATTTCCACTCTTTTTTTCCTTGGGTATCTCCACCCTACATTTAAAGTGAGACTAATCCTACGAATATATGTAAAACTCTTAATTCACATATATTGATTTACTTGATAAAAAGTAATTTCACAAAAAATAATTTAGAAAAAATAAAACATGAATCAAATTCGAAATTTTCCTTCATCACGAGGTGGGCGGCTTCTACCAGACGAAGGGGTTGTACTTTCAAAAAATGAGGGCTAAGTGATTAAAATAATTTAGTAAAAGAAGACAGAAACCTAATCTAACCTAATCTAATAAAGTAAAATGGAAGTGACAGGAGAATTTTTAAGGGAAGACACTTGTTGTGGGAATTCCTGTTTCTACATTTCCTTGGATGGATTCAACAGTTGGACCCATTTGAAGGAAGTCAGGAACAGCCCCAAACAATTGAATTCAACCTTACCAATAATTTAGGGCATAAATTATTCCAAAACGAGTTTTGCTACAAAAGAAACGGATATTCTATCTATATTCTTCTATGGTTGTCGAAGGCTCCAGTCAGTCAGTCAGTCACAGAATCCATCACTTCTTTTGACACTTTGCACGAGCAAAAGTAATCAAATAAAGCTTAGACTGAATTTTGCAGAGTTTGAACCTAGCTACTGAAGAAATGGATTGTTTCCTGTAGTTTGATTATGAGATTGCTTCACTCATCATATTAGTTGGTGCAGTATCTGCTTAGTTGCTCATCCAGTGTCTCCAGCAGCAGAATTATACAGAGTCTAAGTGGGTCTGGAGACGACGGTTCGTGCCTGTGTTACCATCCATTCAACTCTAAAAACTGCAAATTAGAAAAATAAGCAAAACAATTAAATTCCGAAAAACATCAATGCTTGGTTCGACCTTAAAATCAATAAGAAATGCCAAAATTAGCCTAAGATATCCTACAGTGTCCTAAAATATTGATACTTAATACAAATAGAGTTTAGATAACAATAGGGTGGAGGGCATTGATACGTGTAGAGACGATAAGAGTATGCAGTGACACGTTTGCGTATAAAATGATAATTCAGCTCAATATGTTTAGTTATAACATGAAAGACAAGATTCGCGGCTTGTATATTGCATTGAGATTATCACAGAGAATCATTATTTGACACTGGACCGAGAAATTATTTGTTGTTTCGTTAAACACCAAGAAATTAAATTGGGAGTCAAGAATATATATTAACTAGTAGTGGAGTGATGACTATAAAAAAAAACTAGCCCAATCAACATCATAGTAAGCAATTAGTCGGAATATTTGTGTGGCAAGCATGATTTTCAGGCTTATGACCTAAGGAACCTTTGTGATAGTGAACGATCCGCTTCGCGGCCTCTAAATAAGATGTGGAGAAAAAAATAGCTGCTTGATAGGAGATGGGACTGAGATTTGGGATGGGAGATTTTCGAGTAACCCGAGGTCAAATCGTCTAGTTCTGATACTATGTAAAATTTGAAAAAATAATAGCTTGAAGTCTCTATCATTAAAACACGCAATCCCATAATTAGCGAATCTAATAATTAAAGAAATATAAAAATATGGAAATCCATCTGTCTGATAGATTTCCTTTAATACTTTGGCTCTCATAAAACTGATATGTATCAACTGATAGATTTAAAACTACAGTGGAGGTTGGTCACCCAGTGCAGGTCGAACATCTGATCTCTTACGTATTCCGCCGATTATATATGTTCCTATATACATTATGTGGACCCTTAAAGACACTGTATTGATTCAATCAACATACCACAGCGCACAATTAGCAATGTCTGCATAAGGAAAAATGACAAGAAAGAATTTTGGCAGGAAATTATCAATGATACAGACCCCTGTGGATGTGATTTCTTCATCTCCTCATCAATACTCCTGCTGAGATGTTTTTTGTTATTGCTAGTCATTGTTTCAAAGGTTAAATATCCGACTCTAAAAGAAAATGGAGTGAAAGCCAGACCAGACCAACGGAACTTTTTTGACACCTTTTTCTTCTGAGGAATGCTGAAAGCGACGAACCCGCAACTCAAAACTTGAGCATCAATTGTGGTCCCATAGCAATTTTTATGACTTGGTCATTTTATGATTGAAAAAATAAAATTGGCAAGAAGTGAGAAGAAAGAGGAGATTCAATAATCACCCAACTTAAAGTGAACAATTTTTATTTCTATTTTTCTCTAGAGTCCTTGGCCCAATCCAATTGTTCTACTATGTCCTTGATCCAGCCTTGCACAGTAAAAGGAACTGGTTTGTTTATCAATCATCAATAAGTAAGCTCCTTGTGCTTAGAAGTCAAGGACAACAGAAGCATGTCTAAGTATCAAAGGAAATTCTTCACCCGAGTGTATATTCCATTAGTTGTCAACTTCTCTAATCACATGATCGTAAATTGATTTATTTATTGATTCTTTCCTCATTGAAAGGCCTATAATTTCTATATATAGTGATTTCAATGAGGAGAGACGGCTATTTTCAGCATTTGAAAAAGTTCTCTCCTTTTCAACTATGCCAAATACTGCCTTTTAAGTTCTAATTGGAGTCTTCAACAGGAATTCTCTACGGACCTGTCCTACATGTTGCTGTTTATTTTGATTTCAACTTCAAAGTAGGAGAGCAAAGGCACCACTAAAACCAATTTGAAATTCTCAAGAGAATAAAAACTGCCAACACAACAGAAAGGGAACAGGTAACAAAAACTTGTATTAGAATTTAGCCTGGTTAATCTTACAATGAAGAATGTACATTTGATGAGGTAGCCACTTGTATGTAAAGGCCGCCAAAATCAGAGAAGAAGATGTTATTTCCTCCTTTCCTTGCTAATGATATGCACAGCTTTACAAAATCCTTAACCAAATTTACAGAATCTGCATTTGAGCAGCTCTTAAACTCACTGCAGAAAAGAACCCATTAATCTACAAGCCAGTCCAGAGTAAACCGTTCCTCTGCCACCTGAATGCAAACCTCAGGTATCACCTTCTCTGCTTCTTTCCACAGAAATGCGATCCCTTCATCACATACGACATGTCCTAGAGACTTCAACAGGGTTGCCGACATGGGTATACTACGAATCTGTGAACATTCCCTCATGTCAATCTTCTCCAAGCTGATTATCTGATCCATCCTCTCAGGCAGACTTCTCAGATTCACACATCGAGAGAGATCGAGACATTGCAGTTTCTTCAGCCCACAAATCGCCTGAGGAAGCCTCTTTAGTGACAGGCAGCCACAAACTCTTAAAATACGTAAAGAGTTCAGTCTCCCCAATTCAAGTGGTAATTCATTCAGATCATGGCAGTTGGTGATGCTCAGACTCTCAAGAGAGCGGACTCTGCATACACTAGAAGGAAGCTCCGTTAGATCAATGCAATGATCAAGGGTAAGACTGGAGAGGCGAGGAAATAACCGAGGAAGGTCAGCAACTGATCCATTTAAACTCTTTTGGACTTCACAAAGGACGACAGAGATTTTCCGCAAGTTGACTAGAGGAACAGTGGTTTTGCGAAGTTGTGGAATGGTTATCTTTTCCAACCAAAGGCTCCGCAAGTTATCTAATGTCGCAAAAACAGATAGGTTTTGCAGGAGTGTGCTTTCTGACCCATGATTTATCAACACTAGAGATTTGAGGTTGGGCATCGTCTCAATAAATGGAGGTAAGAAATACATGCCAGAGGAGAAATTCAGCATGAGAACTTCAGCCTTTGGAAACCGCATTTGGAACCAGTCAGACTCTTTCATTTCCCCTAAGATGAAGTAGCAGAAATACAAAAGAAAGCAACCAATCAGTAAATAAAGCAAGGGCATGAATCGAAAGCACAGGTATGCAATAATTCACATGCATTTGGTATAGCAAAAAGAACAAGTATTTCCAAGCACAAAAATATCAGCTAACATCTGAACTGCTTGCTTCTTCTTTTTTTCCATTTACTCAGCAAATACTCTTCAAATTAGCAAACTGAAGACAAATACTGTGAAAACTTTAGTTATTGCCATATCAGCTACAATCAGTAGAATTCAGTACCAGTATGAATTGAAACAAGCTGTGCATCAAATGGCTGATCTTTATTCCTCAGCCAGTCCTTTGGAAGTCCATCTTCCTGCCTTGTCATGATCAACCGTTTTCGCCTATTTAAAGTCTCGCGGTTGCTTAGGTGAAGGGCCAGATCCCTTAAAACGTCATGTTGAGTGACAGAAATCTCACTGGAACTGCTATATACGTCTCCAACTCTACTACTGAAAAGAAAAGGATGAATTTGAAGAATTAAATCAAACTGGGAAATCAGAAGGTGTACATTCAAATTCCAATCTTTTAAGAAAGTGAATTTATCAATACATACTGTGCATCTTCCACAATAGAAAGGAGATGCTTCTCTGAGAGCTGAACAAGTATTGCAAAAGCATCTTTTTCATCGAGATCATGTGTCTCGACCCACATGCCGACAAGTACATCCAAAGGGATCTTCTTGTCCTCAGGGAAGGAACCCAAGTCAAGAAAACACTCCCTCACTTTGTCTGACAAAAACTCAATGCTAACGGCCATCCGTTCCAACAGATTGGCCTCGTGCGTATCAGATATGGTTTCTCCTCTTGATAACCTGTTTTTGGCACTTAGCCAAATACTTGGATGTTGGCCTCGCAGTGAAGCTCCAATCACTTTTAGTGCCAGAGGGAGGCCTTTACATTCTGCAATAACCTGTTAATCAATATGATCAATATACAAATTCCAAGATGGTAATGAAATTCAATAAAGGTCATATTTAATAAGAATCTAACTCTCAGGAGTTTAACTATAAATCAACAAATCCATCAATTAAGGTTTTCTCCATTTTGAGCTCACGACAGGAGGTAAATTGGACAGCTCAAGTCAAAACTTATTAGCAAATGGCATGACAATTTTCAGATAAGAAAGTTAACAAGAGACCAACAACTTCGCACAAAGTAAACTATAAGCATCAATGATGGATAACAAGCAAGAAATTTAGAAGATACGAATCACTTGCTACTTATCTTTCAGAACACCGACCCCTTCTCCTTTTCTAGGTTCTAATTGTGAATCAGAGCCAAGATTAAGGCCTTCAATTTTAATACCATTGTTTTAACACACAATCCGTGTAATTTTCACTTCTATAAAAATAATGTGCTGGATTTTCTCATAGACTTGATACTAGGAGACACATGAGACCCCATATGAGACAAAGTAGGAAAGAAAACTAGAGAAGGATAAAAATTAAATGGAACGCACCTGCTTTACCAGTTTCTTGTCAAAATTGGGAGGAATCGACCACTGCCCAAAGGCAGAGAAACAGAATAGAGCTAGAGCCTCTTCTTCTCCGAGCAATTCTACTTCGTAGGTCCGGTTTAATACTGATGGGAATCTGAATCTCGACACCACAAGTGTTTTGCATCCTGGAAATGTAAAAATGAGCTGTTCAAGGTGGCAGAGAGACCAAACATCGTCTAAGATCACCAGCGTTGGCTTTCTAATGCTCTGCTCGAACCGAAGCTTCCATTGTGGAATCAAATCATGGTAATTTGTTGAGCAGTTTCCGTTAATCTGCTTCCATATATTTTGCTTTAATTGCTCTACGTTTGGAGACTGTGAAACCGTTTGAAAGATAATCCTATTGTGGAAGTGATCTGCCAAGAAGATTCACAGGCTTATAATGCTTTGCATAACAAAAATCAAAATCAAGAAGTTTAAGCATAAAATTCCATTCAGAAGAATGAATTATTAAATATGGGTACAATCAATACTGCCAAATAATGAATTTAAAAAAGAACAACGAGTAAGGAATGAACAAAATATGATTCTCAACCCACAGCAAAACCTTGACATTCAAAAGGGGAAAAGGGAGGAAAAAGAAAAATTACGAACAAATATATATATACATATATAATATATAAATGATAAAGCATTTTGATGCATGTAAATCCTGATGCAGCAACCTGCAAAATGATATTTTTTTTTTTATCAAAAAGAGATGAGTTCAGCAATCATTTTAAAAAAGTACGTCTTCCACCCATCAAAATTCAAAACAGACTTTCTTGCACAAAAATCTCTCTTTGCAATATAACCACTTCTATCTTAAAAATAAAAAATGAACTGACCATTTTTTAAGTTAAATAGTGTTTATGTTCATTCGGCTCCATCCAAATTCTTCTCCAGCACAAATCTCTCTTCCAAACCAATACAGATTACAGAGCCAAGAAAACCAAAATACCCTAAATCGTATAACCAGAGCATTGCAACAAAGACCAACAAAGTGAATAAAATTAACAAATGAACTCACTTCGTATCTGGGCATCTTGAGAAATCTCCTTGGCCAACGTGGTCTTGCCACTCCCTGCCATGCCACAAACCCCAACAACTCTGACCTCCTCCTTGTCTTCCAAAAGCATCTCCTTCACCTTCTCTTTCCCTACCCTCAAATTCGTACTCATAATCATTCCACCACTACGAAACCCCTCAAGAAACTGTCTTTCCCTCTCCTCCTCTAAAACCCATACCTCCTTCTCACCCTCCACCCTCCTTTCCACCCGGTCGAGCCGCTCCGAAAAGCCCACCTTCATGTTGTGGACATAGGCCAACAATTGGGCAGGGAGCGTGGAGTTCAGGAACCTGGAGACGGTCTTTTCGACCTTGTCCATCTCTCTGGAGAGCTGGATGTTTGAGTAGACGCTAAAGCGGCTGGAGGAGGAGGCCTTTCGGACGAGGCTAAGGCCGTGGCCGAGCTTTTCGTTGACGTGTTGGAGACTGGTCTGTAGGTGTTGGGGAAGGTGGTCCATGCCGGAGTGGTTGATGTCTTGGATGGTGGGGAGGAGATCGTCAATGGATTGCTTGAGCTGTTCTGCAGTTGATTTGAGGGAGCAAGCCCTTTTGCAGAACCGGAGCAGTTCTTTTGCCAGCTCCATGGCCACCTCACCCCCCATGAAATTGTTCAACATTTCAATGCCTTCGCTTTCTTTTTCTACTCCTTTCTTTTTCTTCTCTCTCTCTCTCTCTTGGATGGTGTTCGATCTCTCGCCCGCTTCGTGAAGCTTTCGAGGGTCGGGAGGTGGTGGCGGTGGCGGTGGCGGTGGGGAGAGAGATTCAGAGAGCTGGATTTGTTATGCACGCAAATTAAGAGAAAAGGGGGATCGAAAAGAAAAGTGTAATAAGTCGAGCGATTTCATCTTCTCTACTTCTATTAGGTCGGCCCCCATTTTATCTTGTAAGGACACGTGGCACTACTAGATCAATGCCTCCACTAAATTAAACATATTCAACTCACTAATTGTTATAATAATTATGGCATCCTCTTTTAAATTTTTACTAAAAGAAATGAAGAATCTCACTCTAATTTGAGAATGGTAGATTAGAGTCTAATCTCGAAGGTTAGTGTAAGTGTGTAACCATCGGAGGGGAATTGACTTCTCACACATCTTTCTCTATCACTTTGACATATGATCAGTTGCTTTCCATCGTCTTTATAAATTTGTTAACAATCGCTTTCATTTAATAATTAATTAAAAAATAATTTTATAAGAGTTTACATAGTATTATGCGTGAGATGTGGAGTCTATCTTTTGAAAATTTAATCTACTCATTAATTTCTAAATATAAAGATAAATATATATCTTTTTAAGTTTTATAAAATTATTGGATTTACAGGTTCGATAGATAAAGTTAGATCAGTGTCATAAACTTTAAAGATTTTCTAATCAAGTATTTGTTATTTAATCTATTAAGTGATGTGTCAAACAATTTCACAATATATAAAAAGATATATATAAATTATTTTTCTATTTTATTATTTAATTTAAAATTTTAATAAAGACAACACTATACCAACATAACTAAGTCATAAAACTCCCCTGACTCAATTGATATATATGACAATTAACAACAAAATGAGGTAAGGTCCAGTGATCCTGCAAAATTTGTAATACCCCATCCAAAAGTCGCTCATCAATTGTGGACTTGGGTGGTGGAAGTTTTATATGAGGAGGTAAGCTCTCTCCTCGTCACAAGGCCTTTTGAGTCAGGATCCAATGCAAACCCGTGAGAGCTAATAGAGTTCAAAGCGGATAATATTATGATAGGGCAGGTCGGGTAGTCCCAAAATTAGTATTTAAATTTAAACTAAATAAAATAAAGAATTGAAATGAAATTCTTGGCTAACTATAAACTTCACTTGCTTAAGTTAAATTGATAAAAGTTTAAATAAATTTTCTAAGATCTTGATAAATTACTTTTTAATAAATATATATATTTTTAAATTTAATCTAAATTACGAGAACTCAAATGGCTTTTCACTTCAATTCAGTTGAGTCAAAAAGGCCCCAATCACACCATTGCAGGGCGTGTGACACACTTGACACAGACCCCATTTATCAAGCTTAACTAGAGATTAGAAAAACTCAGAAGCTTTATAAAGTTAATCTAAAATAATAAAGTTCCAAGTTAAACACTCATAAATTATAAGCTTCGCATGCAAAACTGTGTCTCAACTTTAACCCATTTCCATCTCAAAGTGGAGCACTATCAGGAAAGGTTAAACAGATTAAAATAAAATATTAGACTTAAGCACCAATATTAGTCAGGTAATGGTCCATTAGGGATGTGCCTTTCTAATCATTCTTCTCCATGTTTAGGTCTGCAATGATATGTTTTGATAATTAAATTACTCGGTGTGTGTGGATATAGATTAATCAATCTTTTCGGTTTATCTTTGATCAGGATTGTTTACATCATTTGGTGCTCGCTCTACTAAAATATAATGCTCAAATCATTTCTTTGTATTAAAAGTTGCTTTTATTATGTTATCTAATCTCTTATCATTAATAGTTGGGGTAAACTAAGGATATGAGAGATAGATTAGAACAAATTAAAAGCCTTTCTAAAGGTAATTGAGTTTAAATTACATATTATAAATTTAGTTTACAAATTGAATGGTCACATATGTAATATCCCGACCCAAATTATCGTATAATTATGTGATTAATTATAATTAACTGTGTTTAATGACTAGTGAATTTAAACGATTAATAAATGGGATGTGTTTAGAGTCAAAGTTTGACTTGAACCGAGTTTGGAATCCGTGGATCCAACTTGTTGAGTGAAGTGGTAAAGTTGTATTATCCGAACTTTTCTCCGGCTGAAACTCTAAAAGTCATCCGTATTTGGTAAACTAGTCATTTGAGATATCTGAGTTCTCAAAATGCACACATTTGATCAGTTTTGAATTTGAAATTCAACGGATTTTACAGTTCGTCATTTGGACTTTCAGAAATGTAGTTTCGGCACAGTTATGGGTATCCACATTTTGTAAAATAAAGTGTTTTAAATATTTGATAGTGTCAAAAGATTCTGAAGTTTTAAAATATTTTCATGAGTTTGTTTCAATTAGTTTATTTATTAAATTTGAGAAATTTTGAAAATATTTAATATTTAAAAATTAACTTTGAAATCTGAATGAGAATATTATTATTTCAAAAATAGTAATTGTATAGTTTTTATTTTTATTTTTGTAAAGATAAGGGGTAAATCTACTAGGCTACTTTGTGGCATAGGAGGTGAGAGAAGTAAAACCACCGACATAGGTGAGTGGGGTTTAAAAAAAAATATTTTTTTTCATTTCTTTCCTCATTCTTCCTTTTTGTTTTTTCTTTTCTCTACTTATTCTTTCCTCCTTCCACCGTCCCATGCAGCAACCATCTCGAGTTTTTCACGTTGATGTTCGGGTTTTCAAACATAATCATTTTTCAATCGATTTTCCCAGATAAGGTACGAAGATTTATCTATTCTGAATTTTATAAACTTCTAGATAGATTTTATGTGAAATGAGTTATGTTGTGAATTTCAAAAATGGATTTTATTAAATAGAAAAAATAGTCTACCTTCTTAAACACTTTTTAAATTAGTTTTTGAGTTTTGTCAAATCCTTCTAACCTTGTTGAAAAGTTGTATTTTTATTCTACGTATGATTTGGTTATTATATATTGTTTTGTGAAGCCTAATGGACTCAAACCACATTATGATGCATTCCTTATGATTTCATGCTTTTCTTAGTAAAGCTTCTATTTTAAGATAGGATATATTTTATTCTAAATGAATTTATTTTAGTGTGGTTTTGATGGATTTTTAATTCATTTATTTGGGTTTAGATTAAAACCTATCCTATGATAGAATTTAGCTTTTAGATTATGTTATGTATTTAGTTAGCTTAGAAGATTTGGGGTTTTATTGTGGTTTAAAAGTGTCCTTAATAATATAGTTGGAAAGTTATATTTTATCTTTTGATTTCTCCAAATTATGTTTTAGTTGATTAGTACATTAGACTATTTATGTTGGATTTCAATTTTTGTAGAAGACTATATCCTATTTCATTTTATAAAAAGAGTTATTAAAGTACAATGACTTTTTAGACGATGTTTAACCTGAAACTGATTAGGGGTATTTTGAACAACGTTCCTCGTTAAAAGACCAAAGCTCTAAACCTTTCATCGTCTTCTCAATTTTGAGATTCTTTTTCGACATGACTGTATTATGTTAGTCGAATTAACTCATTTGTCAATCAGGCCGACCTTTAGATAAGTTAATAGTGTGCTAATTTTGACAATTATTTAATTGTATCAGTTTGACCGGCTCTCATGTTCACGCGAATCGAGAAACACACTTAACTTCGTCGATCAAGGTGAGGAGACTCAATTTGACTCGTATTATTAGTTTATATTAGAAACTATTCCACTTTAGGACGGAAAATGGGATCCATGGAAATTAATGGATGGAAAAGACCAAATGGGATCAGAAAACAAGACCTGACACTGCTTACCTGTAAGGGACGGGATATTGTTCTTGTTATTTAGAACGTAAGCATGACAAGGTGTCGGGGAGCCGAGGCCTAGTGGTCTCAAACGCAATATAAGACCTATTGGATATCTAGAGAATAATAGGTTCATGGCTTTTGACAAATAATGAGAAATGTCCAAAAGTGATACATTTAGTGTGGTACATGTGCATGTGGTTCATGCTATGGTCATTGGTGCATACTATAATTGAATATGCATTAGGTTTATGTTTTGGTTAGTGATGCATGCAGTATGTGTTATACTAGAGCATGCATGTAGTTTATACCATAGTATATGTGCATGTGGTGGGTGCAGTATTCGATCATGCATAGAGTTTTGTATGCATGTGATTATATTTGTGCTAACAAGTTTGTGCAGGTAATGAGATGAAAACATTCTAGGTTATTAAACCTGAATTGAAACCAGTGGATGGTAAGTGAAACTCCATTGTTAAATCCTCGTGAAAAGGATATATGGAGAAAACATATGTGAATGATGATTTTATATTATTTTTGTGTTTATGGATAGTTGATAGTTAATATACATGATAATGTATACGCACACATTTGTACATTCGGTCAAGCTCTTGCAAGATGTTGCATTCTGTCTGCCTTGACTTAATGCATTCGATGATGAGTAGGATTCCTCGACAGGGTTGAGTGGGATACCCTGGACCTGTATAGTTGGGGTTGAGTGGGATACCCCAATGTATTACAAGTTTCGTTGCAATCTTGTAAATGGTAAATATGATTTATTTGCTTACCTTGTTGTTAAACATGCATTGAGTTATTGATATTATGAATGTATGTGTGAGTTTGTAGGTGCAAATGTGAGAATGCATGTATGATTTATACTTGTTTAGTTTCATATTAAAATTATGTAAATTTTAGGTGATGATGCCATTTGTGGCATTGAGACTTTGTGTATAAGTCATATATGTGTAATATGATAATATGTTGTATAATTGATTGTATTATGATGTGTATTTTGGATTTTTAGAGTGCCAGTCGACTGATACGTAGAAATTGTCGACAGTTTGAGCAGATTACCATCAGTCGACTAATATAGGGTTACGTGAGATGCGTTTTCAATGTACCCCTTTGGGGACTTGATGTTTTAGGTCGCTAGTATTGTCCATATAAGCGTGTACGACCTTTTCTATGGGCTTGGGAACCGCATGAGAGGCCCATGAATTTTTAATAATTGGATTTGTTGTAAAAAAGAAAAATTAATCACATTCCGGACCCACATTCTGAGTCAGGGCGTGACAACATAATTTTTAAGTATCTAATAATATTAAATAAGATAGATTCTCTAAAATTATTTAAGTATTAAAATTTATTTCTAAAGAACTTTTCATACATTTGATAGAAATCTTTAAAAAAAAAAAACAGGAGGTCAAACTGAGCTCATTAGTTTGATTTCAAGTTCATCTATCCATTTTTTTACCTAAATTATATAAATAAAATAAAATTTGATATTGGAGAAATATAAAAATATATCTTATTCAAAATTAACACGGTTAATTACCAAACTTAATATTAATATCCGTATCAACCTGTGGGCTTTAAAACTAACCATATATTTCAGAGTTTGAATATTATATATATATATATATATATAGTCAACCTGCTTCAAATTTAGGGCCTTCATTATGTAGGCCACTTTGGGCCCAACACCTTGAAAGCCCAAGCCTTTTAGTCTTTATACACGTGCTCTTCTTCTTGGTCAACATTTTGCTTCCCATTTCGTCTAGTATTATGACAAAGCATGTTAGATGTTATTTAATCATTATAAAAAATATATAAATGAATAGATGATTATAAACTCTATTATATGATAAAAATGGATTTTATTGAATTATATTAATTTTTAATTTTTAAAATTTAAAATAATTTATTGAATAAATATTTTTATCTGTCGTAATTAATTCAATTACAATGATACATAAAATAAAATTGATAAATAATTAAATATAACTTAAAAAAATATTTTATCAACTAGATTTAATATCTAAGTGGATCCTAGATAAAACACTTGTGATGAAGTCTTAATCATGAAGAAAAGTAGAGAACCAACCTTTCCTTCGACTCAAATGACATTCAGTCAGTTGTTTGCAAAAGCAAAAAGTGGAAAAATAATAATCTATTACATACGAACATGATAACAGCCGACTTTTATAAAGATGACCATTTAAATATTCACATTTTTCTTAACAGGTAAGGCATTTTTTATTTTCTGCCAGGGGTAGCACTATTATATTAAATTATTAATAGGCTTATGTAATTTAGAAAATAGAGGGAATCACTTCATCTATTTAAAATCAATATTATTTTTAATTTACATGTGAAAATTTTTGGAATATACAGTATAAAACTTTTATACGTGAGCCCACTACCTCTAAGGCACACCAAAATTAAGTTATAGAGGTGCAAACCCATGACATCTAGTTTTGAGTCAATCAGTTAAACTACATCTACATGAATAAATCATCTATCTTTAATGAAGTAAGTTGACTCGTATTTCAATTTTTTTTACTTGCAATAGATGGAAACCTTCTGATAAAACTAATTTTTCATGACATTATAATTTAGTTACTTTATCTTTTAGTAGAAGACATTTGATGCTTTGATTATTATATGGGTCGATACGTTACATAATTTTAAATACTGTAGCAATGAACACCATTGCGGGAGATAAACCATAACGGTTTTAAAAAAAATTGTGCGCCTCACACTCGGAGAGAAACCCTTTCCTTCTCCATCTTTCCTCTTCCACTCCAGGGAAAAAAACCTCATTTTTGCCCATATCAACCATGATTTGAAGTGATTTTCAGCCCATTTTGTTAGATCTACACCGTCTTACATTTTTTAAGGAATTTTAGAAAAAAACATTTATACTCACCTTAAGTTTTCTATTTTTCTCCAATTTTTATTTTTTTAAATATTATAAAAGAGGAGAGAGAATACTTATGAATGGTATCACCAATACTGCGGATAGCCCCATATTGGCGATACAGATATGTTGCATACTGCAATTTTGATGACATTTGAATCCATTATAAGTAACAAGGTCTTCTTTCTCACCAGTTGTCCACTTCTACTATCACTGTTTTGGATGTTTTAGTAAAAAAATTCAACACCACTTTGTAAGTTTTTTTTTAATTTACATATAGAAAATTGTAAAAAACACACTTAAAGTTCTTACGAGTAATATGCATTGTCCTTGAGACATATCATGAAGATTCGAATTTGACACCTCTTGCTTTCTAAAATAAGAAATTATCAGTGGAGATAGATATCAAGAAATTTAGAACAATTTCATTACCCACCACAATACCATCAAATGGCATGTTTGGTGGCATGTAGTTTAACCTCCATATTCCACCTACCCATTTGCAGTCCGTGTTGAAATCGAAATCAGAATGTGGTCATTGTCTAGATCTCTAGATGGAAGAAGAAAGAAAAGGACGAGTTTATTTGTCCATTTGGGTACTTTGCGTGACCGACTTCACTTGGGTGCCTTGAAATGATTGATCCTCAGTAGGGACTGGGGAAGGCTGTTGTAGGAGGCCCAAACCCATCAACACCAGCATTTTGATCCTTCCATTCATATTTAAGAGCATCTAATTAGTTTCAAAGTATTATTAAAGTCTTTCAATCAATATACATTCCATAAAACTATGAACATTGACCCTTTGCCAACCTCTTAAAGTTTCATTATGGATAAAAATTCTCATTTTAATATTATCCAATAACTCTCTTTTTTTAACAAAGATACGAAGGTGAGATTAATCCGAAATATGTTTGTACATACTAGAAAAGTTGATGGAGAATAACAATGTACAACATACTACCAACATTCTTAAACACTAACTCTGTCAAATTTTAGTTTACCTTTTTACTTTTCTCACTATTATAAAGTGACTGTTAAATGAAATTTGATCATTTGTTCTATAAACAATTATAATTTAATTCCACCCTAGCAAATAAAATAATGAACAGAATTCAGACAACTTTTAAAAATAACGAAAAAAGATTATAAGACGAAATTTAATGAGTCCGAGAGATTTGATCCTAACTTGTTTATATTTATTCATTCAAAATTGACTACAAATAAAAAGAAATTTTATAATTACATTTAATGAGTTTGAATAATACCATCAATCTTTTTTGCATTAGTCTCTAAAAATATATTTTTTATATAATTTATAAATTGAATAAAGCATATTGATTGGACTGGCAGCGAACGAGTCCCACATTGAAAGTGTATGGAGACATTTAAGGATTTATAAAAGACTTTGGTCACTCAACATAACAAGCTAGTCTTTTGAGCTCTATAGCTAAGTCTTAACAAGTGGTATTTGACCCATGTCTAAGGCTACCTTAAGTGGACCCAGGAGATCCCCTACGTGGACGGGATGGTTAGCATCGTTCAAAGGAAATATTATTGGGGTTGACAGTGAACGAGTCCAACATTGAAAATATAGAAGATTTATAAAAGATTTGATTCACTCTATCTAATATATTAATCTTTTGGAATAGATACCCAGTCCTAAGATACACGTCTATTAACTTCTTTTAAACATTAGCCACTCCTCATAAATCAATCTCTCAGTGTTGAGAGTTAGAATCTTTTGATGCATGTTACTACCCAAGAGGCCATAATAGTCAAAATGAGTGTCAACAATTTGTTTGTGAGTTTGTGTAGCTTGCTTATAAAACTCATTTTCCTTGGAGCTCTTGACAGTTGAATTGTCCTATAATCATGCATTAATTAGATTCACATTGCCATTGGAATTCTTTAATTGTGTTTATTAGCTTTGATTTCCTCTCAGTCTCTACATTATTGCCATTATTTATTAAAGATGACCCAAGTCATGAGGGAGTTGCCAAATGCTAATTTTCTTACTCTATCACTGTTTTAAAGAAAATAAAATTGTGATTGGAATGTTTTCACCGTGGGAGCCCTTTTTCTTTAATACAAAGACCGTTGACTACATAAGCCCTCAGTACGGATTCAAAAAAAGTTTGCACAAACAAATAAATAAATATATTCACTAGCTTAAAAGTAAAAGGGTTTGGTTCACTATTATTATTTTTCTTTGCTTTACTCATTTGACAATGTAATTTTCATTTCTAAAGTGAGGCATTGGATAAGATTATAAGAAGATCAGTGACTTGTATGTTCTTCTTCTAATTCTTAAAAATAAAGAAAACAAAAAGGTTGCAATGCAATTTTCAAACAAAAAATTAGAATTCAAAGAATAAGTACGTCACTAATGACGCTTTTGGTATGGAACGGTACCGCGTGAAAGAGGAAGTAAAGGGACATTGATTTGAGCATCCGGGGGTATTTCTGGAATCTGATGTGAGCTTAAGCTGACTTAAATAAATATTTTTTTTTCTGATAGGTGACCCCTTTTTTCTCTTTCTTTTGAATAAAATTGATTGGTAAAATTATTATTATTATTTTTTTATTTACGGGCAGGAAATCGTAGGAAACCCAGCGTAAAACTCTCACGGACGATCTCCACTTTCGTTAGGATACACCAGATTAGGCCATGGGAGCTCGAACTTAGCACCTCCCACTTCTAGAAGTAGGAGGTTAAACAGTTGAGCTACACCCATATAGGCTAAAATTATCGATTTAATAGGGCGGACTCAGACTTTAGTAAAAATAATCGAACTCAGACTTTTTTAAATAAAGCCTAACCTTAACCTTACCCCGTGAACATCCCTATTCATAATCACTTCGTCATGGAGAAACAATGATGTAATTTTATTTTATTTTATTTTTTTTAAGACCAAGGTGTCCAAGTGTCTTAGAGCACTTGATTAATTATTAGAGCATGTGCAAATCTTTCTATCCACATACATCGGAAAAGACTACAACGGAGAGTGACTCTTTTATGTTGAAAGTGACTTGAACCTAAGACCTTCTATATGCCAAACGTATTCTTGATTGTAAAACACTAAAACCAACCCTCATAAATTACAATGATGTAATTTTATATTTTTCTATTTTTCCCTTTATTAGGATAAATTGGAAAACTTTTTGATGAAAAAATACCGATACATATATTAATTCTCGACGTGGATGGGTAATGGTCTTGTTCTTTTCTTTATAAAAAGGGTTTATTACTCATTAATCTTCTTTTATCTTTTGGGGTACTTTTTTTCGTACAATTTCTTTTAAGAAATTAATTTTTGAAAGTGAGATTTTTCATGTTTATTTGCACAAATTCTTATAAAATTTTAATTTTCAAGACATTTTTTTCTAAGAGAACAGTAAAAAACACTTTCTCCATTGTGGCCAGCGAATAAATGCTTTTTGAAAAAAATTATAAAACTTTTCTTTATAGACTTGAGCAAATAAATCTTATAAGCCTTGATAATATGCATAACTTATTTAATCGGGTCAATTAGATCTGAGTAGACAACTAAGATTAATGGATCAATGTAACTCGGCTCATTTATTAAAAAATTATTAAATAGGTTGATCAAATTTGAACAATAATAAATGGGTTGATCCAGCGAATATATGAACTAAATCTTTATTAAATGAGTTAATCTAATATGAGTACTCTACCCAACTTAATGGAATCCAACATTTGGCCCATTGACTTAACTTGACCTGCACCTAAACTAAACCATTTATTAAACATATCAATGTAACTTGAGAAACAAACTATTCATTAAAGAGGTCAACCCGAAAAATTATAAATGGGTGAATCTAACCAACAGCTAAAATTATTGATTTACTAAATGGGTTAACCTGAATTAAATACCTTAGAAAATTTAAAGGGTCGACCCATTTGGCCTATTTCTTAATCGTAGATTCGATCCGATTCTTACTTATTAATAAAATTTTCCTTTTCAGATTAGAAAGTGAATTCATACAGTCATTTTTTTTCAAAAAAAAAAAAAATATTTAATTAAAATTCATTTTCCCTCTTAGATCACATATGGATTTTGGTAGATAGATATAGGAAATTAGGAATACTGATGTGATGCGTCTCTACAGAGAAGCAGTCAAAGGAGATACCCACATCAATACATATGTAAGAATGGGTCCCAACATCAATAGGATTTAGATGGTCAAATGAATAAAACTAGAATGCTTTCAGTTGAATGTCAGCCAGCTCAAATCCCATGTTTCTGGTCCTTTTCTAAGTTGATTCTCTTTTAAGACTTAATGATTCTCAATGTTGTAGTTAGTCAAGCCTAGTTAATTAAACACCCTTAATGGGCCTCCCAATGGTCATGATGCATACATGGGAAACATTGACTGTCTTTCCTTTGACTCTTCATCTTTAATCCTTGGCCAAACCCTCCATTTCGTTGGTTCCATATGGATACAGCACAATATCAAATTGTTTAGAGGAATCAAAGAGATTAATTAAACTCATCTCGCATGGAGTAGTTCAACTGGTAAGTCATTTCGATTTAAAAATTAGAAGTTTCAAGCGTGATTCTGCAATTTCTTCTGTCGTCAAAAAATAGTTTAGAGAAAGTAAAGAGTCATCTATTTGAAAATTGCCTTAGTATTTGAAAAAAATCTTTCATTTTATCTCACATAAATAATTTGTGAAATTCTAAAGGTGTCTTTTCGACAAGAAACTTTGGCTTATGTAAAACAGATTTCACACCATTCATTTCTAACTTAATCCGCTGATTTGACTTAAAAGTTAAGGATTAAGACCTTTTAATAAACAGTAACCTGTGTTTACAATTTTTACGCGCTTAATTTCACTTGAACCGGACTCAAAATCAACAAATTCATCATCAAACTTGAACCTAACCTAATCCCTTGCCGACCTTTGACTGAAAGATACAAGATATTGTGATAAGGGTGAAATTTTCAGCCAATACGAATGATATCAGTATGCAATTATAGTATCGGCTGATATAGTCGATAATTCGGTTATATCGGCTCATATTGATATATATGGTATAAATTAGGTTATTTTCATATTTTTTAATTCTTTTTATAAAAAAATTATATTTCAACTGTTTTTTTGAGTTGAATCTTGCATTGGACATGATTTTAAGAAAGTTTAATAGTAAGTTTTTCAAGTGTGAAAAGTATTTGTCAATTCCAAACTTTTTCCTTTGAAATTTGTTCATTTTGAGTTATTATTATGAATTTTTGAATTCTTGTTCTAAGATAATCCAATTTTTGGAGTTTTTTATAAAAATATTTTAATTAAATAATACTTAATGCTTATGGAATTAAATGGAGATGTCTTAATGTGATTAATAAAGTTTGTAGAGTGTGTGTATGGTTTTCTAATTTTTTTTTTTTTTGAAATATCTATGAAATTCGGATTTTCTAAAATAATTCTCATTTTAGAGTTTTTTGTAGAAAAAAAATATTAATGAAATGATATAAAAATATTTATGGAATCAAACGAGGAGTGTTTAATTTAATTGATATAAGGCCACTCTCCATAATGTTATCCGGTATGTGTGGATAAGGAGGTTTGCACATCTCCAAAAGATTAGCCCGTTGCTCCAAGAGATCTGAACACCTTGGTCTTAAAAATATATATATAGGGCATGTGTGCGATTTTTCTAATATTTCAATATTTTTCATAAAATTCAAACTTTTTACTTCCTAATGGTTTTCTATTTGTATTAAATTCTTAGATTTTTTTAAAAATTTTAGAATATATTTTATTTGTATCAAAATTTCAACTTTCAAATGTCTAATATTCTATAAAAAAGGATTTTCTTTTTTGACAAAAATATATTCACACTAAGGCTGCATTTATTTGAGGTGAATTGAGGGGTTCCCCTGTTTGGTAGCGAGAGAGTAGAGGTAAAAAATCTAGATTTTACCTCCTCTTTGACAAATTTGAAAACCCTTTGGCCTCGGTGGTATTCGTAAAACCTTTGCCTCTCCTTCCCTTCGTATTCTTCTCAATCCCCATAATAGCTGTAAATGGAACTCAATCCAATTCAAATTTAAATCTAACATCTTAATTTTTAAATTTTTTTAATTTATTATAAAAATAATTTGACTAAAATAAATGAAATATTTTCAACGTTATACTTATAAAATAAAAAAATTATTTAAATTTTATCTATTTGATTTAAGTAATTAAATTTGACAGAGAATAAAAAATCTTCTTCTCAATTATTTATTTTCATTTGTTTAAATTTTAAGGTTTTATGTGTTTTACGAGACTAACTTTATATAAATCCTGGTACTAATAAATTGTTTAAATTTATAAAATTAATAAATTTCATATCATTATCAAATATCATTCAATTCAATTTGAAATATAAGGCCTTAATGACTCACTTATATTAGCATAGAGTGTCATTTTTAGAAATAAAATATTTTCCATGCAACTTCAATAGGTGAATTCAAATCCGACTCACTCTACTGTCAAATATTAGTTGGTTAATCCGAACAATTTAATATGGATTGGTTACAATTTTTTTTTAAAAGTCCAATTATACACTTAATTACAGTAGTTCGACTATGACCCAATTTAAAGCGACCTAAATTAGTTAACTTGAAATTGAAAATGAGTTAGAATTTTAAACATAGATTCAATTATATAGTCCAACATGGACGTTTAAAATATTTTGACTTATAAATGAATTTTTAGGCTTTCTTACTCAATTTCACAATTTTTTAAATTTTTTACAAAGAAAAAATTGTATATATTATAAGATATATTATTACATAAAATTATTATAAGACATATTGTTAATTTTTATGGAACAAATTCCAATGTTATGGAGAAATTTTTTTTTTTACTTTTATTTTTTATATTATATGAATTTATTAAAAATTATGGACTCTCATAAAATTATTAATATATCAAGTTTTCTCTACTTACAGTTACCAAACATGATTTTTTACCCTTAAGGTAAGTTCTAACTTTTTCACTCGAATTACCAAACAAGATAAAGATAAGACTTGCAAAGGATATTCATAAATGATTTACCCACCTCTGGTTACCACCCTTGCAAAATTTACCCGTCATCCAAAATCGGCCTAAGTTTTCTATTTTTCCCTATTTTTTTTTTAAAAGAAAAAAGAGGAGAGAAACCCTATCGGCATTTCATTGCCAATAGTAGTACCTTGTTTCAATTTGAATGCATTTGAAAGAAATGGATTTGAACACTCAACCAAGTTGGATTTCAAGTGAAGCAAGTCAGTAGGCCTCATAAAAAAAATTTAGAAAACCTCAGTGTGTTGTTTGACTCGATGGGATTTCAAGTTGAAACTCAATGAGTTTTTCAAACCATGCACAAAACTTTATCAGTAACATCAGTAAAGAATATAAACATACTAACAGTATGGAAATTATACACACATAGAAACAAGCATCAACTGGTAACTGCACATAAAAGTAGGAGTACATCTATCAAACACAGAGAACAAAATGCACTGATGGACCAACGTGGATATGAACAAGCAGAACAGAGAGGGCTGGGGACTTTCAGCAACCTGGAGAAGAACAAGCATTTACATTACTGGATCCTCAAATACCTCTTCCAACAGACAATATGATGATTATGATCTTCAGAAGTATGTATAAATACAAAGACAAACTGAGGCCTATGGACATGTCTCCCTCCAACTGCATGAACACAATCAGCAGGAGACTACTTCCCAACCGTTCGTCAGCTATAAATCTCCCTCTTGTGACGCTTCCTCCACAAAATGGTCAACTTGAGGTCTAGAAGAGAATCTGGGCTTTCACGAAACAGTCTTTCTTCAAACCCCAAATGTATCTTCTCGCATTGCATAGATGATCTCTCCACTGCTGTCAATGTCAAGATCAGCATCTGACTCTAAATCCTCAATGTCATCATCATCAAAGCCCATGAGATATTGGTCGATACCGCATGTACCAGCAGCAGGGATTTCTGCCTCTGCAATGATCTGCATTATTTCATCCGTGCTCTGCATGGGTTCATCAAACTCATCAAACTGGTTGCTCATGTTTTCATCCATTAGATCTGCCGGTAGGTTCTTTAGAAACCACTCATTGTTTTGGATCTCTGGAATGGTCATCCTCTGTCAATGGAAGTAGCGTTAGAAGAAAAACCTGGATACTGTGTGTGTTCTTTAACACCAAAAATATGGATGTATAAAACACCGATAACATGATAAATCCCTCACAGTTGACAACTGCAAGTAACGTTATGGAAACATATAAAAGGTTGCTACTAAAAGTCATGACCAAATCACCATTCCCATGGCTCTGTTTGGTCTTGAAGCTTATGAACAAATCCTACATCATCAAGCGCCCCATACTGGTATACAAATCATAAGATTTTCTTTTTTTCATGGCAGGCTTGTTAGGGTACATTTTCTAAATTGAGCACCAATAAATTGAACCGTGGTTCAAATGATTACTCACAGTGGCAGGATCAGCTACAAAGATCCTTGAGATCAGGTGCTGGCACTCGGAAGATATTTGAACATTGTCTGGGATGGAGTACTGCACAGTCACAATCCTCTGCATACAACAAAGAAACAAACTATTTTCTGAATATGATCTCCAAACGCTGCAGCATTAAAAGGTAAATAAAAACCTGTATTGTCTTCAGAACGTCCTTTGGCTCCTTAGGGTCCTCAAAAGGGTATGCACCCACTAGCATGACATACAGGGTTACTCCACATGACCACACATCTGCAATCTGAATTACAGAGGTAAAAGATGCTAGTTAGGAGTATAAAATATTGACGCAAGAGCAGATGTCAAAAATTCTAAATACTTAAAATCGCACGCAAGGCTGCATGCCATGTATTTAGATCTCTTCTGGATTTAATGTCTACCGTAATAAGTTAAATGTTCAGGAGGGAGTAAATGATTCAATAATATTGGGTGGTGGCCAGAAAAATCTGTTGCCTTGTTTTTTTTAGTTGTTAGAGATGTAAACAATGAATGCCTAAATTCTATATACATGGTTTCTAGAACCATTTGACCATCGTCAAGTCAAATTGCCTATTAGGAGCCTGAATGCCAGATTTATCTTGAAAAGTGAACAAGCACCCAACTTGTGAACCTTTAAAAATCCTAGTCAACAGAAATGACACAAAAATATAACAACAAAAAATTATGGATTATGACAAAAACAAAAAAAGTTGATGTCGGAGCCTTTTCCTAATCTATGAACTATGCTGCATGGACACTTCAAGATATGTGATGCACCCGTGTCAGACATATATAGACACTTGTACCTGTTCTTCATGGACTCTTCTACTGATTCTTAACAATGTTTTCCAAGATGACTAGAATATCGCAAAACATTTCTCCTCTTAAAACTTAATTAAAGTATCAATATGTTTATCACTTAATTGTTTAGACTAAAACTAGTATAATATCTTCTATTAGTGTTATTTGTACAGCTTATTTTCATTTAAAATAACTTAATATTTAAATTATTTAAATATGGTGCCATGTCCCTATGTCCTATTTTTCTGGTTTGCCAAGTCCGGCACCATGTACGTATCTCAAACTCCGACAACCACATCCATATCCATGCAACCTACTATATGAAGAAAATTGCAGAAGAAATCATCAATAGAATTTTTTAATGAAACCACCACCAACATGAGCTCAAGAAGAGTATCACGTAAGGAGGGATGCAAGGCACATCTTATATATACTCAAAAAGGAGATTCAAACAAACTAAATCTTAGTTCCAACACCTAAGTTTGAACATAGATATATCCAGTGATGACTATACATCAGCACTTTAGAAATTGTGATGCTTGTATTTCCCATACTGTTAAAGAGTATAAGCTCTACTATATTGATCAAGAAACCTTCTTCTTTGAAGTATCATCAAATATTGAATTTTTCTATGGTAGTTGGTGACTTTATCAAGTTAAATAAGTTGGGGATGAAAAGAAAATTGCAAGGTTTCAAGTTTGTTGAAGCTTAAATTTGATGGAAGTTTCTACGGAGAATCGGGAAAAGGTGGCATCAGGAGTCTTATCAGAGACAACTATTCTTCAGGGGCCTTATTAGTAACAACTATTCTCCCATTTCAGGATTAACTCATGTCGTAGACACTCACCTGTATCCAGAAACCTAACCCCCAAGCAATATCCATTTTGGATTCAATCACATCCTAAAAGAAATAAAGATCCCAGAAAAAAAAAGTCTTTCTTCAATGTCGCAACCAATGTTGTAAAAATTGAATCATATTGTAAAATAGTTATACATCTTGAACTGCAAATCATGTATCATAAGATTCATAAGTGTTTTCCCCAAAAATATTTAATATATTGAGCAACACAAAAGATATATAAAAGATAATAATGTGAGCAAATTCTCCAACTTTATTTTAATATAAATTGAGTATTATATAACTATTTCACTGGAGCTAAAGTTTCAATGTTCCATCTTCCAAAATTATAATACCAGTATATAATCCAAGTATATTGTGAAAAGTCAACGATGAACTAAACAACCTCCAAAAATTCCAAGGTTCCTAAATGCCCAACAACTTAAGCTTCAAAAACCATGATAACAAAAGGTTTAATGCTTTCACATTACAAATTGCCCCATAATTCCATTTTTTATAGGAATAGTAAGAGTTATTAATATACATGAATCATTTCTCTTATCATATTGTATTGTGTAACGTAAGAATTTAACAATAATGGTGGCAACTCTATATCTCATTAAAAAATATTACTATTGCCGCACCTGTTTTTATTTTTTTGGAATAGTAAAAGTAAAGGAAAATGAATGTTCCCTGAAGTAAGTGCACCATCAGTATACAGACGAATTAACTTACAGTTTAGACAAAATCTCACTTAGTAAACCATTAAATTCCTTCCAATTGCATATCTCTCTTAACAAGAATTTTGGACAGGCTTGAAAATAAAGACTAGGATAGTTTATTTGGCCACAATCACTATCTAAGAGGATGCACAGTGAACACTAAGAAGGGAATTCAAAACCAAAATATACTCTTCTTTTGTCCCAGAAGAGTCAATAAGTGCAATGTATAAGGGCCTCAAATCAGTTTCTAAGAGGATCCACTGTTAACACTAACATGGCCATTCAAAACCAAAATATACTCCTCGTTTGTCCCAGAAGAGTCAATAAGTGCAACGTTTTACGTAAGAGCTGTAATCAGTTTCTAAGAGGATGCAATGTGAACACTAACAAGGCCATTCAAAACCAATACTCCTCTTTTGTCACAGAAGAGTCAATAAGTGCAACGTTTTATGTAAGCGCCGCAATCAGTTTCTAAGAGGATCCACTGTGAACACCAACAAGGCCATTCAAAACCAAAATATACTCCTCTTATATCACAGAAGAGTCAATAAGTAAAACATTTTACGTAAGGATTGCATAAGTGAGAGTTGTATTACCTTGCCATCATATTCCTTCTTGAGTAACACTTCTGGAGCAATGTATGCTGGAGTCCCAACAGTTGACTTAGGTTGTGAATGTAACACAGAGGACTGAGAAAGAAAAGAAAACTGCAAATTAGATATGCTCAATCATCATAAACACAAATGGTAGTTAGAGAAAACCCTAAATTTTTTTCACAGAGAGAGAGAGAGAGAATTAACCAAAACACATTAAAGTGAAATGTTATTCCAATCAAAGAGAATTGCCATATTTTGAGATGTACTGATATTTTTCCATTAACAAGAAGACCATAGGAGAAGTCTCATTGAAATGAAAATTGGCTCATGAATTAAATTGAAGAAAATCTGTTAATAATAGCTGTTTTGTATAGTTACTTTTGTTAGTATACATGTAAAGAACTATGCATGACACTTCCTAACAATTAAAAGTATACAAGAGAACAAAAAAAGTGAAATACTACAATTACCTTTGAGTACCCAAAATCACATATCTTTAATCGAGGAGCATCACTTCCATCCAACAGTGTGTTTTCCAGCTTTAGATCGCGGTGACAGACTTGCTTTAGAGGAAAAAAAATAAAGGTCACTTTACAACCCACAGTGTTGCCATCATCAATAAAGATGAAAGTCACAAGAAGACTCGTTCACGTACCATTGAATGGCAATAGCTGACTCCAGATATAAGTTGTTGGAAGAAGAAGCGTGCCTGAAAAAGAAAGCATGGTGGTCAAGGGGGAAAGCAAATGTAAATTGGTAATTGATTATGAATCAAATGAATACCTCATCCTCACTGAAACGGCCTGCATTGCATATGCGTCCAAAAAGCTCTCCCCCAGATGCATACTCCATCACGATGGCAAGATGGGTAGGGGTTAATATAACCTAGAGAAGCATCACAAATAGCAACTTTGGTAAAACATAAAGTTTTCAGCAACAGAAACTTTAAGCTCAGTCAGATACCTTCTGAAACATGTTTGGCAATAAGAGTTTTGCAAATATACAGACCTCTTTAAATCTGATAATATTGGGATGCCTCAAAGACCGATGATTGATAATTTCTCGCTTTACATTTTCATCTATCTGTTACACAATATAAGAGACAGAAATTCAGCACACTTTGACGTAATCAAGTCAAAGGCAAGTTACATGCAGCAAGAATGGTCACTCGGTTAAAAAAAAAAAATGAAAAAAATGAATACAGTTGCATGAACTTTGAATTTCTAATTGTTAGAGCTAGAAAGATGCATTAGATTATTAATAATAGCCTTGAATATTTTGGCAGAACATATCCATTCTCTTATGCATTTAGCAAAATTTTGGAATACTAACCCAGATACTATTGTTCTGCAGTTTTCTGACCTGAATCATTATCAACACCTACTAATTTGAAGCGAAATATCAGAAAAATAACTGAACTACAAAGGCCTCTAACTCTGCGAATTTCTTCACAGCTCCAAACATACAGAGAGATATATATCCATCGATCTCAATAGAATAGTCTGACAGCAATTCACGTTATGACTGAGATAGAACCTGAGGCTGGTAATCAAATCATGAAGTCATTCCTAAACTTACTCTTGCAGTGGAGCAAGATAAGTCTCAGCTTCCAGTAGGTCTATTCTTCTTCTATTACTCTTGTGACACTACTTATCCACAAATTAAAAGAAAAAGATACTGCATAGTGCATACTATGAGAATTAATTCAGCAATGGGAGAAAGTAACCTTTTAAGGTTTATCCTATAAGGAGATTATACAGACAAGTTCAATTTGGATTCAGCAAATAAGAATAGAGATCTTTAACCAGTATCTGTTATGCATCAAAATCACAAAGAACTTCCTAGAAATTAAGACATCAAAACAGAAGCATCCCGCCAGTTCCCCTAAATTCTATCGTGATGGGAACATATTGAATTGCGCTAATTTGGGCAAGACAACCCTTTGTGCATGATTGACACTAGCATGACATGACTGAAACATGAATAACCCTGAATCAATCTTGAGTTGAATAATACATTGAAGTGGATGGGATTCACTAGTTTCTCCACAGCAAAAAGTTTGGAAATGTAGAAGAAACTAAAAAAAGAAAACAGCATCATCAGACCTCTCTTGCTGTCAAATCTAAGAGTGGATGCAATCCACTTTCACATAACTTAAGACTCAGAATTGAGTTAACACTTGTGACTCTGCATGCAATTTCATCCTCCTTTTGTTTTTTGAAATGGTGATATTTTTATTAGAAAAACGAAAAAGGAAAAGAACAGCAGAAACAAACATACAGCCATTTTAAGTGTAGGTATTCCATCCATTTGTGATTTTGGTTATCCAAATCACAACAAGCTTCTTTTACATTGGGCTTTTAAAAAAGAAAAATAATTCTAGATATATTGGGTGTATCTGAGATCACAATCTTGTTGAATATTTTTACCTATTTTGCATGGAAACAGTGGATAATTTGGGAAAAAGGTACAGATAGGCTACATTTGGATGCATATGAAGGTAAATACTTTTGATCTTTTCAAAAATGAAAAAGTAGAGTAAAAGTATAGAACTGAAAAACCAACCCATATACTGTCATGATGATTATGAAAAAGGTAACCACTTCTCTCAGAAGTAACTATTTTCTAACTAAATCCAGACAAGGGTCAAAATATCATCAATCCTGAAGCTCCAAATCACCGTTTAAGTAATTTCTTTTCATCATTTAAAAATAGGTGACCATTAGGCAAAATTACAAAACCCCTCTTAAACAGTGATTTAGAATACTTTCGGTTAAAAAAGTTTATTTCTAAAACATTATTTCCAATCCATGCATCAATGTTTAACCCACGGTCCTCCCCTCACATCCAAACATAGCATGCGAATGGAAAAGAAAATACTTTCCTTAAAAAATAGATAATTAGAAGGAAAATAAAGGCAAATATCATTTCAAGCAACAGTTAAAAATTAAAATGGTAATTTTCCAAAAAGTGCTTTCCAACTCCTGAAACCCAAATCAAAATTCGGCAATCAACACTGACAACTGAACATAAAATCTTTAAAAAAAGAAAAGAAAAACCTCAAAATGAAACAATCACCGAATTCATTAAACGCTATGAAATCCCTAAACAACTGACACCATTTCCAATATTCCAGACCGGTATTCAAGGAACCAAAAGCACTTAGAGATCAAACAAATATTAAGTAACGAAAACCTAACTTGAACTTCATCAAATTACCTTCTCCCCCCTCACGATATATTTCACTGCAACAAGCTCCCTTGTCTTCTTGTCCCTCATTAACCTCGCCACACCGAAATTTCCCGACCCAATATCTCCGACCAGCTCGTAACGGTCGCTATCATGCATAATCGGCAGATCCATTCCGGGCCCAACCATGGCCGGAGGTCGATCCATCTGAAGAGAATCCCCACTGTTGATTTTTTTCTTCTTAAGCAACGAAGGAGGATCTCATATCATATAGACGCAGGCGAAAGGCCACGATCGGAAAAAGGAATCGGGGAGTGTGAGACGTGGCGAGTGGGTGGCCGCTGAATCGAATGGATCGAAGGAGACAGCTTGGATAGGAAAACCAAAAAGCTTACTTTGCTTAGTCGTCAGAGGCGTTTTGAGGTGTTTTCCCGGGATTTTGAATTCCACGAAAAGAAAGAAGAGAAGATTTTCCTCAGTTACAGAGAGTCGAAGGGATCGGTGACTAAAGATCCGAGAAGAGGAGGAGGAGAAAATGGTAAGGATGAAATGACATTATTATCCTTCTCCTCCATTGAAATGGCCATCTTGTTCTCTCCTCTTCGTGGGTCAGCTTGGATCCTCGGACTCTCGAAGTCGGGTTGGGTCTCACTCTGGATTTACTTAAGGACCGAAAAAACCAAACATCTTTGATAAACAAGGTGTGATTGGTTTAAAAAATTACTTAAATCACTTTGAGAGAATTTTTTTCTTTTCAAAGTTGGCTTATTTTTATATCTGATCAAAGTTATTCTCAGTGAAAACTTGATGTGTTGTTTGATTGTATTTAGGATTAATAAGAATTTTTCACTCAATTCAAAAATAATAACATTCAAAAAAGAAAATACTGAGATTTGATTTGAAATGGGATTGAGTCTTGTTATTATAATCTCGAGTTCAATACATTTTTCTCTTCTCGATTTTTATTTTTTAAAATTTTAAAAAATTAAGAAATTTTGTGACCGATATTTGGCGATATTTTAAATATCGCCTGATATTTGACAATATTTTTTTTTGAAACAGTTGAGAATAGATTATCATTAATGAAAAAAGAGTACACAAAAAGAAAAGATGGAGTGGTGGCTTAAGAGGATTAGGCCCCCAACTCAACAAATAAACCAAATACAATAGGGATAACAAAATACAAATAAAACAAAAAACCAGCCAAATCCGTCAACCACTCGGGGCAACAAAGGTACAACGCAAAGCCCCTATCAATACCATTTTGGACAAGGAAATCCGCTGCCCCATTTGCAAACCTACTTACTTGAGTAAAGGATACTTCCAAACCATTCATTAACTCCTTAATCTCCCTCACTAAAGTAATTAATCTCCAAGGGGAACGCTTCAGACCCTTGGCCCATTTAATAGCATTGGAAGAGTTACTTTTAATAATTAATTTCTCCCTCCTAATGTTCACTCGCAAGGATAAAGCCTTCGAATACTAAGAAGTTCCGCCTCATTAGATTCTTTGATCCCGACAGACTCCGAGAAAGCGATGGAAGTGAAACCCAAATGATTCTTTAGTACACCCCCAATCCTAGCCGACCCAGGTTTGCCTTTGGAAGCCCCATCAAAGTTAAACTTCCATGATCCTAGTGATGGAGGGGCCCAAACTACCTGAGGTTTGCCCCTTTTGAGTGTGGGACCTAAGCACCCATCCAAAGATAATTTGAAATATCGATCGAGATATAGGTGATATATGGTGGATCCAAGACGATATATATCACCCAAAAAAAATCTGATATATTCGTCGATAATTTTACTTACGTTTTACATCAGGAGAGCGATTAATTATAAACTTGCGAACATTTCATATGATGGACATTTTTACTAAAATTTGAGTAAGTGCCCAACGTACCAATGAATGAGAAATGTAGACAGGCTAGGTTCAAAGTATCAAATTGAGACAGCTTGGTTTGCCTTTGGTAGTTTATTAATGATAAGGTCAAAATATGGATGCTAAGATATTATTGGTGGTACCATTTGAAAGAAGGAACATCAATTTAGCTATTTATGTAGCTCCTGTTTAGCTGATTTTTTTTATTTTTTATTTTTTATGTGTGGAAAATCGTGGAATACTCAGTAAAAAACCTCCACGAGTAAGCCTATTACTCCCATGACATACCAAAGTTAGACTATGGAGGCTCGAACGTACAACCTCTCACTTCTTGAGATGGGAGGCAACTAGATTAGCTGATTTTTAGTGGTATATTAGTCAATTGATTACTATACTATTCAACTTTTAAATAGATATTTATTCATTGCTTAATTACTTTAACTATAAAATAAATAGGTATCACACGTGTGGATTTTACAATGAGCTTTTCACAGTTTTTCACACCTAATATCGACCGGTATCAGTCATTTTTGTTAAAAAAAAAAAAAAAAATATCGACTAATACTGAATTTTAAACCCCTCTGCTTGTAACAACTGAATGATAGAAATTGGATGCCACTTACTATTTCATGATGGGCAATTTAATAGATTTCAAATGTTGTATTCTTGTAAGAATTTAATTTTCTGTATTCACCAAACTCTATCTCTTCTTTTCCGGACTTTGACATTTGGCCCATACTTTGAACTAGGCATTATTTTTTAAATTGATTTCCACTTCCACATTCAAATCTGTATGATCATTTTTTTTTTCTTTATGTAGGTGTTGGTTTTTGACAATTTATGTGGTTGATGCACCTAAGGAGCCCATTTGATTTTATGAGAAAAAATTGATTTTATTATAATCAAAAGAGAAAAATATGATTATATGAAAATTATGATCAACTTATCTATAAGGTACTAAATTTGATGTACTTTAAAATCGAATAAGTATATGTTGTGAGAAATGGATAGAAATATCGATATTTTGTTATAACAAGGAATATTTGGTTTACTTTTTTATTCATTAATCATCATTTAAGTGATGAAAAGATACACCGATATCAATTTTTATAAAAAGCATCAATATTCCTATCATTTTTCATGTTATGCATGACTTCTACTTTTGAATGGCCATTGCCCTTTATACACGTTGCGTGAAAGTAATAAGTTACTCCCTCTGTCTCATTTGAAATATTTGTATATTTTAAGGAACTCTCTATATAAGGTTAGCACTTCATGTCATCTTATCTATTTTCAACACACTTTATACTATTCTAATATAATGAGACAACTATTTTGGGACAATTCCAAAATCCATATAAGACAACTAATTTGGGATAAAGGAAGTTTTTTATTTTTTTAGTTGTCTTTAAAAGAAGGTATATTAAGAATTATCTTAATACTAGTAATTTTAAGGTTTTAAAAGGAGGATAACAAAGGTTCAAATGTAGAAATTAGAAGCAACATTTTAGATTTCAAAATGATATTTAATTTAATCATGAATAATAAAAATTGATAATGTCTTAAAAGTTATAACAAACTTTCAAAAAATAGATAAAACATGTTAGATTTTCAAATGTTATAAATGAACTCCAAACTATATAATTTATAAAGTCAACTCAAATAAATCAATACCAACTCACTGAAAAGTTGCGACATCATTTTATGATCTTAGTATTTGAAATAACATATATTATAACCTTGAATGATAAAATTAATTTACAAACTATATCATCATGACAAAGATTTCGCTCGCTTTCAGTGGTGATATGATGGAGACGATGAAAAACAAAATATGAGATTTAACACGTGTGTGACCATTCTTAGTTTTTAATCTAAAATTATAGAAATATTCTCTGTGGGAATCTTAAACTAGGAGGAGACATTCATTGAGGCCCGTTAATTTAATGAAGGATGCCGGCATAATTTTTTTTAAGGTGTTTAGGTGTCTCAGATACTTCGAATAATCCTTACCGCATACGTAAACAATGCCGACCCTGCAATACTCTAAAATCTCAAGGGCTCTAGATAAAGCTGTTAAGATAGACCCTATTGCATAGGCTCTAAAATCTCAAAGGTTCTACTGTATATTATTTTTTAGATCTATTTTAGGGGACCCTAGGTGGCGGCGTACGCCGCCTATATCCAAGGCTGGCCCTATGTGTAAGCCTTCTTATTTGCACATACTAGATAACTCTATGGAGCGGGATACCTAGCGTAAAACCTCCACGGATGAGCCCACTACCCATAGAGTACACTAAGGTTAGACCATGGGGACTTGAACCCGCAACCTCTCACTTCGTGAGACGAGAAATAACCAGTTGAACTACACCTAACATAATTAACACTAACAAAGATCTAATCACCATTAATCATGCTACATTAAGGAGGGTATCAGCTGCTAATTTTGATTTTTGCTGTGGAGAAATCAAATCAAGATGTAATTAAGAGAAGTTCACAGTAATGATGGGGGCATCTTCAACATTTTTTTTTTTTTTAAATCAAAGGCCATTTTGGCGGAATTGGAATAATAGTACAAAATAGATGTCCATAACCATTGAAATTGGGTCTACTTTTTTTTCAGTGAGAGAATCACATTACTTTGTCTTCCCTTTCTCTTGTCCAAAAAGATGAAAAAGATTCATGTGACTAATTTGAGAGTTTCATCCTCTCAACATGTCACAACTAACAACGACAATCAGATTATTTTATCTTTGGAAGATTCAAAGCTAACTCCTCTTTTTAGGAGATGCTACTTCATTTCACTTGCAAATCTCCCCTTTTTCTCTTTTTCTTTTTTCTGTCAAATCATAAGATTCGGGTTGATATTTTGATATTTTTAAAGAAAATTTTGACATATGAATTGTATATTGATAATATAAAATACAATATAATCATTGTACAATTAAAATATTACTAGGTATATTTATCATAGGATTCTTAATCACATTAATGAAATTTTTGAATATTTTGGAAATCACTAATTCTTAAAACTCAAGGGACCGTATGAGTCCTATTTTATAATAAATATGAGATGTTAAATTATTTCTTTCAGTTTAAACTTTAAATCCAACCTTTTACAATATTCACTTGATGCATCATTACTGTTTGATTGATCAAAATAGATAAAAATAATAATTCAATGCCTTATTTTCAATTTTAAAAAGGATGGCCATTTAGACACCCCTACTTTTCATTTAAAAGACACTCCATTTCAAAAATTTGTATAAAAAATACTATTTTGTCTCTCAATTTTTTTAAAAAGATGATTCTTCCACACCAAACTGAGGGGTAAAATGGTAATTTCACATAAAATTTTAAAATAAAGGGTCTATTAAAAGAAAAGTAGGGTGTCTAAATGGATACTCTTTTAAAAAATCAAGATCTATAAGATTCAATGAATTATATTTTTTACTGTTTCGTAGCTCTTGTGATAGTCTAACAAATCATATAATTTTTTTACTATTCCCTAACCTTTTGTAGTTGGTTTCAGGGGTCAAAATATCGGTTTAACCGATATATCGGCCGATATTCATATCGGCCGTAATATCGGCTGATATTTTTATCTCTCATCCCGATATCGGCATTTTCTCTCTCATCCGATATCGGAACCGTGAAAAAAACCGTAAAAAACTGTGACAAACTGCAAAAAACCGTAAAAAACCGTGACAACCCGTGAAACCTGTGAACCCTGAACCGTTGAAAACCGTGAAAAACCGTATCGATGTTTTAAAAAAAAATATAATTAAATACCGATATTTATGAATATCGGCGGATATTGTGGCCGATATTTCGGACTGAATATCGGCCATATCGGCCGATATTCGGTATGTACGGCCGATACATATCGTATCGGCCGATATTACTCGGTCTTAAAAAACCGATATATATCGACCGATACGATATGTATCAGCCGATATTTGTACCTTAGGTTGGTTTCTTCATAAATCTTTCTTTTAGGCACCATTGTCTCCAATTTTTTCAGACTATTCAGAGAGAGGAATTTTGTCCTTCAGGTTTATTTTTTATTTTTCTTAAATATACGTGTGAGAAACTGCAGAAAATTCAGTGGAAAATTCTCATGGGTGATACCTATTGCCCTTAAGCCACATCATGTGAGGCAACGGGGGTTTGAACTTGGCACCACCCACTTCCTGAGACGGGAGATTACCAGTTGAACTAACCCGTGTGGGTAAAACTTGTGTAAGCAAGGGTACAAAAAACAACTCGGCCGATATGCATATCGGCCGAATTATCGGTCGATATGATTCTCTCTCCTCCATTTTTTTTTTGTAAATATCGGTATTATTTTATTTTTTCTGAATTAAAAAATATAAAAAAATCGAAAAAGAAACTGTTTTTTTTTTTTAAAAAAAAAATTGAAAACGTAAATATCGGTTGATATCGGGCCGATATCAGCCAATATTTCGACCCGGGCCCATCACCGTTTTGATTTTTTTTTTTTTTTAAATACCGATATAAATCATCTCGTCCGATATCGGACCGATATATATTGCTGATATATCGACCATATCAGCCGAGAAATGGGATGTATGACCTATAAAATACGTATCGGCCGATATTACACGGTTTTTAAAAACTGATATATATTGGTTGATACGTTTCATATCGGCCGATGTCTGTACCCCTGCATGTAAGAAACCAGGAAATCCCTGTGAAAAAGTTAAAATCTAATAAAGGTTTTTTTTTTTTTGGTGTAGAAAATGCTAAGAATAATCATAAATAAAAGTTTATCTTAATTTGATCATCTAAATCTTAAAATATGAAAAAATGATTATTAAGAGGAGTTGATTGTTCATATCTTATTTTACCCAATTACGATAATTAGATGAATGGCTTTTCCTTAAAATTTTATACCCATATTGTTCTCTATCCCTTAATATATTGTGGGTCTTACCCTACCATAAAATGTCAGTCATAAATATCAGTACCTTCAAAAGGTTTTTTGATTTAAGGCTCAACCAAAAGCTATCATTTAATTGCAAAAGATCAAATGACTTTAATTATTAAAAGTCAAATAAGATGACAATTTTCTTTTAAAACTTACATTAATATATAAAAAAAATTCAGTAGACCCATCAGATTGTGTCAATATCGACCGTACAAAATACTTTCTAAGCCCTCATCTAAATGGAGGAAACAATTGTGATTCCATCCAAGCCATCCATTTTATTTTACAAGATCAAATAACTGCAGGGAGGCAAAAAAATTTAACTCACATTTATCGATGAACTATTTTAGTTGACCCACATCATTTGAAGTCAAATTAAAATGGGAGTGAAACTTAAAAACAATAAAATAATAGTTTCTTTGCAATAGTTTTTCTTTCATGTGGAAAAAAAAACTTGATAAAAGTCGAGTAACTTCTACTTACAGTATTTAATTAATTATAGATTATGATTCCCTAACAACGAATTTTGGTTTAAATATTGAAGATATGATATGATTGAGTCAAAATTCAAGTTTATCTATTTATTAAATGGGTTGACTTAAATAACTCGGTTGGGTCAAAATTTGCATGGTCCAAATGCACACGTATTGAAAATGGGCTCGGATTGGGCTTAGACCTTGATCTTAGTGATGGAAGGATTGTTCCCATTAACCACTGTGTTTCTTAGAACAGGAGTAAAGAAGGAGAGCAAAGAGTTATGAGAAGTTAGAAGAAATATAAGAAAAGCAGAAGAGAAATGTAGGACTTGTGAAATCCCAGGAGGCGTCCGGAGACTCCGCTGTCGCCCCAATGGCCGGAATGGGGGATGGGAATTTAGACTCCTTGGGTTTGTGTCATCAATCTGAACCGAAGCCTGACCTAATATCATTTTACTGAACCCAAACAACAAAGGAGAAACCTTGACACCAAGCAAGACAACTATGATCAGGTTTTAGAAGGTCACTGGGTCAGGTCTATTTTTGCAATACATCTTCCAAAGTTTTGTTATAGGTCCAGCCCACAGGCAGAAAGACAGGTCCCTCAGTAGCCTTTTAGAACAATATTAGGCCCAGTCTAGTTGGCCCATTCAATTCATACGCGGTATAAATCTCGGCCGATGTGCATTATATCATCTGAACTAGCGAATATCAGCCATATCGCCGAGATCTCGTTGATATCGGGTGATACGCATCGAGATTTAAAAAAAAAAGAAATTAGGAGAGAGAGATCGACTGAGACGCCGATGTCTCAAAAAACCCAAATTTTTTACCTTGTTCATACCCCAGACCAACCCGATTCCTTCAGCAGTCCAGTGACAAAGGCTCAACTCGAATTTGGCACAAAACAGACCATTTCTTGACTTTCTCCAGCTGCTTCTTACAAATGGATATTAGTTTTATTTAATTATAAGACAATTTTGGAAAATAAAACTCAACAGAAGAAAAGAAGTTGCAGTCGTTCACCCAAGTATGTAGAGTTTTTCACAAGACTTTCCATGAGTACAAGACTGGATAAAGCATGCGATTGTCTCGATAATACCAAGGAAAAGCATTGGACGAGAGGAGAGAGACTTTTTTAAAAGAAGTTATGACTTTATGTTGTACCTTTCAAGTTTCAACTCTATAATGTAGTGGCATGCTGAATTTTATTTGACAATTTCTAAAAAAAAAAAATGTTAAAAAGAATTATCATTTTGAGATACAAACAAACTAAAAAACAACAAATATATAAGCAATCGCATAAAAAATACATACCATTTATATGGTCTTTTTTAATAACTAAAGTGTCTTAGAGCCTCATCTGTATTTGGACATGAAATATTTTAATCTGACTAGTCTTTAGGACATGTACAAACTACACAATCCTACACATACCGAGTAAGCAATTATAGGGAGTGGTCTATAGGGGGTGTTGAGCGTAAATCGAATTCAAAACCGCCCTTCATGAGAAGATCAATTTTACTTTTTTAAATAGTAAGATTACAATATTCTCTCTCTTACCTCTTTTATTATTGGTAGATACGTATATCTTCATAAATTTCTCAAAAATACAATATATAGAGAAATACAAAATATTTCCAGAAGAGAGCCAACTGCCATACCTCAAATCAGTCTCAGACTTGGATTCAGGTCAGCTTATACTAAATTTAGTTGGGCTTGGCTTAGCCCAAAATTCAAACACAACCCACTGGGCATCATTTTGGATTTGATCAAGCCCAGTTGTATACCTATTTGTAAAATCCTATGTCAGTTTGTGTTAATTAAGTCATATAAATTTAGTTTAGCCCAAAATTCCAACACAACACATTTATCCCCCAATGACAACTAAAAACTCTGTCAATCACATTAAGAGTTCTTCATGTAATTACAAAAATATATATGTACTATTTCATACAATTTTTAACAAAAAAGTCAAAAATGAAAAGTATCTTAGAAATCCAAATATTTATCAAATTATCAAAAAAAAAAAAAAAGGAAATTCTCACAGACACCCTATTAAATATTAACTATAAGAATGATATTAACATATCTCCATCGAATTCCATAAATATTAAATATTACTTCATTAAATTATTTTCACAAAAAAAAAAAGCAAAACTTGAGATTATATTAGAGTTGGAATTCGAAAAAATTAATGAAAATAACTTATAATTGTCAAATTTTGTGAGAATAATTCAAAATAATACTAACCTTGAAAAACTTACTTTTGAATATTTTTAAATTTAAAAAAATTAATGAAAATAACATAAAAATGAGTTGAAAATACTAACATCATTCGATACTATGCATATTGGATACCACATTCTCAAAATTGATAAGCTACATATCGGTCAAGACCTTAGATTAGATGGGAGTCTTTGATAGGCATCCAGTCATATGCAAAAGTGATGCCTTTGCTTTGGGAAGTCTGCTTGGAACAGGAATTTCAAATCTAAGCGGATATTTGGTGCTTGGACATGATAACAATGTCAAACATCCAACTATCCAAGTGCCCTCCACAGCACTTTAAGAGGCACTTAATGCCATCCTGTGTCTCAGAAGGGAGCTGTTTTTTTTTACCTTGATTAAGGTGTTTACATTTCTTAAAGTATTGAGCATTTGTAAATCTTTTTATTCATAAACATCATGTAATTTTATCGGAAGTGACCCTTTGAGAGGTTGAGTGAGAATCGAAGTCAGAACTCCTGTTTCTTAAAACAGATTCCTGATTATAACTCCAACTTATTTGGGTCCGGAACGACTTCTTTCTTTATCTTAATTGAATCTTGAAAGGAGAACTACCTTCTACTACTCATTTTGGGAGGCAAATTTTAGAGCTTCTATTTAATTTGGACACCATAAGAGGGTCTCATTTTACTTGCATTGATCCTGTTGCTAGTGGAGTCTGATCATGTGTGGGAACCTCAAAGATCCTACTATTCCATCAATGTGATTTTACAATAGATGCAGGATAGGTACTGGAATTTCAGGGGCCCTAGGCCCTGCACATTGGAAGAACGTGCATAGTGGAGGCCTTAGGCCATTGGTCAAATTGAGAGACCCTAGATAGCCGCCTGTTTAACCTTAAGCCAGGGCCGGCCCTGAATAGATGCTACTGCTAAAGATGATTAAGAGTAAATACGAATATGTAATCTTGTTAGGGCTACTTGAATCACCCATGGTTTTATGAATGGCCAAAATGTATCAATATATGCTCTCTTCATTATCCAAATTGATGTAATATATCATATAATTAATATTTTGGCGATAGTACTCGTATTTTCTGATACTATCAATGGGGGATAACTATGAAGTCACTTTATATGTAAGTACTGGCCATGTGTGAAGGGTTGAGAGCAGAAATGCCTCTTAAGGTGATATATTGGCCTTAGAGAAGTTAAAATATTGAAAATCATGCCAAAATCAATAAGTGTGGGTAATTTTTTTTTGCATTTGAAGAAGAGATCGATATATCGAAAACTCTAAAGTTGAAGAAAATTGTCAAATTAGGCACTTCATCTCAACTCATCATTGAATCTAGATACTTGGCCTTTTTCCCATGAGACAAGGAAGTTATTAAAGAACCACTAAAAACTCCAAGAGTCGATGAAATATTAGAAATCAGATTATTTATTCTAAGTTATTGATAAATCTCAACGCATGTTAATATCACATATGATGTTAAGGAGCAAATCAATATGCTAAAAGCTCCAAAGATGAGAAAACAGTTCAAATCAGACACTTCATCTCAACTCATCAATGAATCTCGACACTTGCGCTTGTTGATAACTCCTCATATAACAAATTGCCAAGTAGCATTCTTCCATATTTGAATTGCCTTCGGTAGGATCCAAACATGAGACATGGAAGTTGCGTTGATATCTATTATTTAAGACCTAATCAATATGCTAAAATTTCATAGAAGATAAATACTAGAAATCGGATTCTTTATTCCAAGTTATTAATAAATCTCAATACATAATTACATACTAATATTGCAGATGATACCATTTTCATCTTTATTGTGTGAACCTATCTCAATTTCATCCATAGACAAAATCTTTTTCTAATCTAAATTTTTCTTATTATGTTATGATTGTTGTCATAAATTTTTTTTCTTGTTCATTCAATTCTCTCTCATAGGAATAAAGGATTTTAAACCATGTCCTCAATGGATTAGTGTGTTGGCCAAAAATTGACTTAAAAAAGTGAAAGTCTCTATAATAGTTTTTCACGTATATAAAAGGAGAGATTTATACATGCTTTAAAAATTAATCGTATTTTTATATGCCCGAACAATCTATCATTGAAAAGAAGAATATTACTATTGGTACATCCAAAATCATGAGGCCCCAACGCATAGATGCACGCATGGTTGCCACCTTCGTTCTTCTCTTTCTTTTACCATCTTTACACTGTTGAAAGGGATCACTTTCATGACAGTTGACAGCTACAGTATTTCAGATGATGCTCCGAGGTTCAACCCATCTGAAACCCCACTCATCTTCTTTTATTCAAAAGTTGTCACGGGTAGAGTAAGTTGTCACGTATGTTCTGATTGTGTAGCTAGATAATTTATATTAGTTTTTTATTCGATTTCTTTTTTTGAGACGTGGAAAAAACTCCAGATCAATCAACGTCTTCGACTTTTTTAAGTCACTATAAAATCTCCAGGAGGGACACCATACAATTCGCTCTCAGTTAACGTCGTCAGATATTGAATTGGAGACCTTTCACTATAAGAGATGAGAGACAAATCAGTTGAGATATCCAACATTGAAAGAGATTAATGAATAAATTTCAAAATGTAACCAAAATTCTACAAGATTGAACAATAAAGGAGATGTACTTTTATTACGACTGTGTAAGAGATGCATGTACATATTTCAGTAATGTTGAAAATGGGTATATTTTGACATAAAATATAGTCTGTAATTTACTTTTTTACTGATTTAGAATCGCACTTCTTTCTGTACTAAATCAGTGTTGAACATGCTACCCATGAAGTTCTTTCCATGGCTTGTACAGAGGATATGGCAAGAGAGAGGTGATTGATTTCTCTCCAGTGGAGGAGATGAAGTATCATGATGAGAGAGAAAGAGGGAAAAGAGATCTGATGTGATTCCCCCCTTTTGCCACCAGGAAACAGCAATGATGAGGTTGGAGAGAAGATTCTTCAAGCACAAAAGAAAAAGGTAAGGTCAAACACCTTAACCCCCAGTGGATAAGATTGCAGTGCACCAAAGATCTCTCTCTCTTAAATTCAAAGCATAAACACAAGATCACATGGTTAGTGGATTGGGATCAATTGTACTTCATTGTCAAAAGGAGAATCCACACAGTATCAAAAACTTTTTAGAGTCACAAGTATCTGCTCACATTAGATGTGCAAAACCAGAACCTCCCAACCTTTATAATATAGAAATACAAATTGCTTCTATTGGTGGGCATACACTGTAATTTTGTGTATAACATCCCAACATCAAAGGGAAAACAAAACAAAATCACTCATTCTCTCTCTTTGATTGGTAAAAACAAAGAAGTGCGGTCTTGAGGAAATTAACATCTTTGCACACCCAAGAACACTTGAAGAATAGAAAAAGAAACCCGGACAGGAAAAGAATGAACCATTTTCAGAGCTGGTTAGTAATTGGATTTTATATTAAATAATTCCATCTTGATTTGCATGAATACAAATTTTACTAGATGAATGTATTAAATAGTTTTACCATAGCAAACTATACATAAACTGGTGGGATCTTGTTTAATAAAAGAATCTCTCTTCACCTAAAAAGATAATTTTATAAAATAATTATTCAACCTGCAATGTTATACGAAGCAAAGAGTTGAACGATGAAAAAGACAAATAAAGAAAGTTAGGGCAACGAAAATGCGTATGTTACGTTCGATGAATAATTTAATCTTAAGGGATATAACTAGAAATGAACACATCAAGGATAATTTAAAGATAGTTCTGATAGATTACAAATTGAAATAAATTTGTTTAAGCTCGTTTGCTCATAATAATAGAAGACCAAATACAATTTCAGTGTGTACACTAGAAATAGAGGGTGGTCTTTGAAAAAAATGACATGTTAGAATATAACATAAATGAGGATAGAGTCTATGATAAAATAAATTAGAGAATAAAAAGTTATAAAACAACTTCAGACTGATAGAATATTGGGTGTTAATGATGACGAATGGATCAGATGCTTCTACCTTTAACAATGACAGGGTGTTAATGTGAATTTAAAAAAAAAAACCAAAAACAAAAACTCGGGAGCTTTCGTACATGGGCTCCTTTTCTTCAACTAAATATGTAATCTAATAAATTATTTGTTTCAAAACTAGTAAAGTAAAGATGAAAAATGAAAAAATAAATTTCCATGTTATTGTGATAAATCTTGTGTTCATTTGTACCACCAATGTTGTGAGAAGATATTAAACAATCAAAATAAATATTTTATAATCTACACTAAGGAGACACGCAATGGACATGTTACAAGTTACAACAAATGAACTACCATACATGTTCTAGTCTAAATTTAAAATTTACCAACACAAGTATTTAAACTTGCAGGTTATTGGTCAATATTTCGATCAGTAATTCTATATCAATAGTTAATTAATTTAACAAATATCAATTAATATCTTAAATATCGACAATATATTTAAAAATAAAAAAGAGAATCTCTTCAGGTGGATTGAAAATTTTATATACACATTCCAGCTGTGTGATTATATAATAGACTTCAATATTCCTCAAGATAGACCTATTCAATTAGCCTTTTCTTTTGCTGCAAAGAACCGCCCATCTCCCTAAATAATATAAACAAATACAAGCATCCCAATCCTCGTGTAGAAATTGATTATGGAAAAGCTATAACAAAATTAGGGTTTTGATCACTTATCCCTTAAATTATACGCCAACTATATTCTTGTAAACATTTAATATTACAATGATATGAATTCTTTTACTCATACTAAAAAAATTTGTCCGATAAATTGTAATTGATACACAACGCATCAGTGTGTTATAACTGGAGTCCAAAGGAATGACAGACGGATGTGTATCGGTATGTAACGATACAGACATAATGCCATTCCATTTCAGCGCAAAGTACTTTTTACCCTTAATAATAATTAACAATGTAAAATTAAAAAAAAAAAAAATTAACACATGAGATCAAAATCGTTCATCATGTGATCTTACCATTGAGCAGCTTTTATCACATAATTTCATTTATTTGGAGCCAGAGATGATGGTCATTGGCTAGCCATATCATAAAATCTGCAGCTATTGGGCAATTCCAAGTTTCCAACCATTTGATGGGATGAAGGGGCCAAAACTAAAATCCTCATTTGGACATGGAGAAACAGTTTTCCTAGGGTGGAAAGTTCTTTCCCTCTGCGAAAAACATTTTCAGAGAAAGCTTTTTCCACTTCCCTTAATAGGTCAAACATGAGTTATATATCAAAGGAATGTTTTTTTTTTTTTCCCTTTGTTGAAGGCCTTTGTTCAAGGAAAAATGATTTCCCCACGCAAAAAGGAGAGATTATTTAGTGATGATGCTCAACAAAATTTAGTAAATATTTTGTATGGAGTTTATCTTTATGATTATATCAAATGCTCAGTAAATTTCCAATACCAAATTCCATCAAGACTACACATGGGCAATCTCAGTTCTCATGTAAAGTGTATCATTTATACAAATATACATAATAGTTGACCAGTCCCTTTTTATATTTATATAATTTCTTTAAATGACAGCAATTCTCAAACTCATTTACGATCATTTCGATTGGTAGTGCAACCAATCAATGATTAACACAGGATAAAAATTGTAGACTTGAAATGACTAAGTTTTATATGAATTTGCTTACTTGACATTTTTTTTTTATCGGTGACACCACAAAAATATGTGATATCTTAGGAAGTGGTTGATCGTGGATTCGACCCTACATAGTCAAACCTTAGTGTGCCCTAGAGATAGTGGACTCATTTGTAGGGGGTTTTACGTTGGGTATCCCATAATTTTCCACAGATAAATTTAAAAAAGAAAAAAAAAGAGATATACTTACTTTGAAGAAAAGTGAATGGATGGACATTTTAACTCCATATTAACTGTCTAAATTTGTTTAAATAATATTGTCAAAGATGTGGATTATTATTTTTCCAATAGCTGTGAATTTCTTAGGAGGGCCATCTTTAGTGAGTTTCACAAATTATATTGTCCGCTTTGCCAACTCCAACTCTGGAGTCCCCTAAACTCTGTAAAGTCTATTGAGCAAATCGAGTTACAACTTTAAAATGCAAAATATGTGAAGGGTATAACTCCTTTAATAAGCACTAGGGCTTTGCTCTTTCTAGATGATGTAAGACTTACTTTTATATATAAGATTGTGGTGGTCACTCCACTGAGACGGTTAGTCCCTATAAATTTAAGAATAACAATTGAAAGATTTTCGAACTAACACTGGATTGCTATAAAGTTATTTAATTTTTAAAAAAAAGTACTTTATGAAAGTGATTATATTATTTTAAAATAATCCTTTGTCTTCTTTTCCTTGGTCAAACACTAAGTTTTATCTAAATCATTATGATAATTTGTATTTGCTCTTCAATTTTTTCGCTTTCACAAGGAATTTTTGTATTATATCCAAGTTCGTCTAATGTGGAAAATTTCCCATCACAGTCATTGCCTGACTTACTACTGTACAATGAATTCGTGACTACATATTTTTTTAATTTTTATATCATGTAATATTTGGATAATTTAGAATTACTTTATCCAAAATTTGATTAAAAAATTTGGATAATATTTTAGTAGCTCAAGTGGTCCTTGATATGGGGTTTGTTCCCTCATGTTCTGAGATCAAACCTTGATGTTACCATTTGACTTATCCAGACCGACTGTATGAACAACGACAGTGTGAACCCTGAGATATTAGTCTTGTTGAGTCAATACTTCACATATTATCCAACAACAAAAATTGATTAAAAAGAAATCATTTAGGTGTTGGAAAAAGCATGAAAATATATATATATATAGGGAATATGAATGACGTTTTAAGTGTGAGGGAGGGAGAGAGAATCTGTCGGCAGGACCCACTAAAATTCTATCAAGAAAAATGTAGTAAGGATTCCAGCCGGGGGGGCCATGCTCATTATTTCATCTCAGTTAGGTCTGAGTCATGTTTATCATATAATAATGTCACAAAATTTCAAAAGATCTTTTCCAGAAAAAAAAAAGGAGAGAATAATTTTTCTCCAAAATGAAATTTTAATCTTATAACTGTGAAGGAGACCACATTCACTGTGAGAGGACGAAGAAGCTAATGAGGACGGCTGGAGCGCCTATGCCAGTTGTCTGCAATCATGATCTATCCAGAAATCTTTACTTAGAGGGTGGGTTCGACCGTTGCTCCAGAAATACTTCAGTATGAACCCAAGCAGACCTGTGCGGTATCATGGTCCGGGGTACTCAAAGATCGCGGCCCACTTGCATCCAGACACCGGTCAAAATTTTAAATTCTATTTTATAATTTATTTTAAATTCTATTTTATAATTTAATCTTATATATATAATTACTTCATTATCTATCATTAACCATTTTATATTCAACAATCAATAATATCTACTGAAGTTGATTAACTTAATGCATGCATTTATTGTTTTAATTCGTTTGATCTGACTAAAATAATAATTGAATTTAGTGAGTTAATTGGATATATTAAGATGAAAATAATTTAAATATGAGTTGATTTTTTCAACTAAAAAACTAGAACAATAAAGATGAAATTAAATTGAAGTTGAGTTCAATCATAATTACTTCTCTTATTTTCACTTTGTCAATCAAATTCTTTACATAACAATTTATAAATTAGCTTAAAGTTAACTAAAATGAGATTTAAATTAATTAAAAAATTTGTTAAACTAAAATTTATTTTATTTATAGACAAATTAGATGAATGAAAAATTGAAATAAAGTAATAAACCACAACAGTCGAACTCAACTCGATCCGATCCACTTGCGTTTTGTAAACGGGTGAAAAAAGCGAGAGGGTAATTTGGGGAGGAGAGTAAAAAATCTGGGAAGACGACAGCAGTGGGGAAAACGACAAGGAAACTTTTGGAGAGGAGAAAGCGAGCAGGTGCAGTCCAATGGTAACTTTGTAAGTGCGTTAAAAGGGAAACCAGGAAAGAGTGGGAGACACGTGGGCCCACGCCAGAGAGACGTCCCCTTGTTTGTTTATTATGTTTGTAAAAAAGAAATAAAGAGAGGAATCCTGCCTCGGCCCCTCCCTTTGGGTCCCACCCTTTTTTTTTGATCTTTCTCTACTACGGTACTACCCGAATCACCACCGCTGCTTGCATGCGGCGACTCGATTTCTGAGTGGCCACATCAGCCGCAACGTTTCTTGGACACGTGGACGGTCGAAACGGCAACGGTTCTCAGCAAGGAATCTCTTTCTTTCACCACGTTTGTCGTTGATGTTGGAATAAGAAATGGAAGGAAATGGAATCTCTGTGTTTCTTTTCTCGAGAGAAATGAAGTCCACAGAAAAAGAAAAGAAGTGGAAAAGAGAATTTGGATTAAGGGAAAGATGACTCAGTCAGAAATCAGAACTGAGTTGGTGGGGTCCTTTTATGGGAATCTCGCTCTTCTCTTCGCCACATCTCCCACTTGCCGTTTCTTTTTCAAAGCCAATCGGCTTTTCAGGGTTCCCATTAGCTGCATCTTCACACGTTTGGAATCGGCTCCACTTTCCTTGACCTCTTTCTTTATTACCATTAGTATTTAAAAATTTAAAATATAAATTCGACTTAAAAATTATAATTAAATTTTTTATTTTTTAAAAAAACTCAAAAAAATTATTGTCATACTCGATTTGAATTCTTATCAAATTGAATTTACTTAGACTACTCAAATTTTTTTTAAATTTTTTGAATAATGATTAGTATACATGTATTCACTGTCCAATAAAATAGGCTCTAATTTAATCTGTAACATAATATCCTTTCTTTGTTAATTTATATTCTATATTATGGGCTTTGCCCTATTGGAAAAAAAAATATTTATAATGATGTACACTGAAAAACAACCTATTAAATTATAGAAATTATGGATTTCCATGTTTGAAAGTTTAACCTTTTGAGTTTAATAAAAATATTGAATATTAAAAATATTACTCAAACACTCTAAAAACTATAAACTATATAAGTCATATTAACATTTCTTCATTTTATAATAGAAACATCAGTATATTGTTGCAGGTCTCACTTTCTCTCAGAGAAGGAATTCAAACAAAAAAAAGTTAGATATTTTAAAGAAAAGTCTCTCCGCTTCTTTTATCCAAACACCATAATGTGAAAAATATAAATGCTGACTTAATAAGATACAAATGAGTCTGTCTACCAAGACATGTGGGTTGCCTCCTACAAGTGGAGAGAGAGGTCTAAATTGAGTTGTGGAAAGAGGGAATCTAAGGGGGTGGTAGAAGAATGATGGAGGCATACGGCTCTGAAAGATCCCTCACCGTTGATACTCAAAGGAGATAGAATTTTAGCATTTAAAATTTTGAGATAAACTAGAACTTAATGCTATCTAAAGGACAAATCAGGTTAGGTTCTTGGTTGTGGAGAAGAAAAAGAGAGAGAATAGCATATAATTAACATTTGAAAGTTGTACATGTTTGTAAACAAAGTACACCAAAGAACAACCAATGTGGAACTAATCCATAGCAACAAAAGGAGGAGCAGAAGAATATATAAAATAGAGGGTGGTTGGTCAGTCACTCTGCACATGTGATTCCCACAGTTTAAAGAGAAATTCTCAATCTGGGGCCAATGGAGGATGAGAAGGAATTTAATATTTTATCCTTTCCCTTCATTCTATTCCCATTCAACTACTTCTAAACCATAAAAGTTTGAAGAAATGCCATCCTTTGATTTTGTGAGTAGAAGTATGTGCTGCTTGACCAAGAAGTTACAAGTCATTTGGTCCTTGCCACAAGTTAGTACAAAGGTGAAACATCTCAATTCCATTTTGGGTCATCCCAGTCATGGCACTTAACAGTGGAGGACCACCCTTCTCATAGTGGATGACTAGATATTATCATCACGAAAGCCACTAATCTCATTCAGTCTATCGTACAGTCACAAACTCAACACAAATCATCCCACACGGATTACCTCAGTTGATAACATTCCACGTCAGGAAATAGGATGGTGCGAATTCGAGTCTCCGTAGCGTAACTCAGTGGCTATTCTGTAGGGATGTAGAATGTCACCCGAGAAGAGGATTTAGTAGGGCTGTGCTCAAGGTTCTCCCCTTCATCATAAAAAAAAAAAAAAAGAACTGAAGGACAAGTCTATATCTCCAAATTTTGAATCCATTTCTCGCTATATACTCCAAATGATGGGTCATCCTCTACTATAACCAATCAAAAATTTATATAATAAAATAGACAATAGCATTCTAATGTTATGAGAAGGTACATGGGTTTGAGGGACAATAGGATTTAGAACCCTTTATTTCTATCGGAGGATTGATTCATAATTGACTCTTGAAAGTCTAATTAATTGTGTTTTACTGTATCAATATAAGAATAAAAAAATATAATCTAAAAATATGTGTATTATTTCTCTTATAATTATAAGAAAGTAATATTTTCATCAATTTAAATTATATAAAAAAATTAATTCACATAAAACTTTTATGAATTCACTATGGTGTGAAAGCATAAGCCACTCCTCCACTTCCAACCTTTCTTTTTAACTCTGTAATCCATGATGGGAGGCACTTTCTTTTTTCCTTCATAATTTAGAAACTTGGAGGCAAGGAAAGGAAATACAAGGCATGATTATGATGCATGCTCCCGCAAAGTCACAATAGGATTGGAATTTCAAAACCAAAGCACAGTAATCACTGGCACTGGCTTTGAAGACTTTCTTTCACTTTGTTAAAAAGTTTTACTTTATATTATTTCACAATATGAGTTGTTTTTCACCATCGATCATTCAACTCAGATTCATCCAATAAACAAATACATGAATTCGAAACCAACCTAACAATTAGATCCAGAATTACTTAAAAATCCTACACCTGATTTCCAACCTAACAATTATTTCCAAAAGTTGGCATAACGATTGTATCAGCTATGTTTTAGAGGATATCTTACACTATTATAAACCTTTTTTTTTTAAGATCAAGGTATTCAGATTTCTTAGACCTCTTTTTAAAATAAAGGGTTAGGTCTATTCATTACCCATTTAATTATTTAATCACACAAGTTTAATATTGTACTTGACCAAAACCATTCCCATTCAGGTATATCTCATTTTAGAAAATTACAAAAATATACAATAAAAATACCACCTCATCATACTGCTAATTTTGAGATATTAATCCTGTGTCTCAATGTGTATTCCCTTAAAGTTATTAGTTTCACTTCATATTAATATAATCGCCGCCTCATTATCACAATATAATGGAGTGTTCCCTTTGTAAATTAAACTTCAAGTCATTTATGAAGCATTTTATGTAAATGATGTATGTAGCTACAATACCATAAGCTGTGCAAGACTTAATTTCCTAAATAAATAAATAAATCTACAATCCTATTTCTTATTTTTTTTTTCTTCTAATTTACATGTGAAAAACCTCAGAAACAGTCCTACTAAAATCCCTATGGATAATACTTCTACCCTTTAACACATCACCAAAATTAATATGTGTAATTCGAATCTGAGACCTCCTACTTCTTGAATTACAAGGTAACCGTCCGAATGAACCCATCAACTCCTATTTCTTGTTGGACCAGAAAAAGATGATCTACCACATTTGAATTCTCTTTTATTTTATATAATATTCATTGAATAAAAAGTAAAGATAGGATTTAGAAGTGACGTTATATTTAGCCTTGACCACCTCCATCATTTCGCTTGTGAACTCATATTTTTCAATGAAATGTAATATTAAGTCCATCAAGAATAATATTAATAGAATTAGTAAATTCATTTTTTCAGTCGCTTTAATTTCTTTTAGTTTGTAGCCTTCAAACTTTTACGACTCTTGAAATTTAATTAGATGTTCATCAATTGCTAAACACCAATATTTTTTCCCCACTATGTTTTTCTATATGTCAAATTTAAAATTTATTAATCTCATAAATATATTTTCCAATCAACTCACCCTACACTAATGTAGGGTGGTGATTCCCTACGATGAGAAGAGAGACCACTAAAGTAATGTGGTGCCTATGTGCACTGAAATGAAAATTCACTAACGAAGGTGGTCTTATAAAAGGCCTCTCTTCTTTAGCTCCAGAAGATTAAATTAAAATTGCTGCCGCAGTAGCTTCAAAGAGAGAAAAAGCCAGAAACAGAGATGGAGGCACGGCGACCGGGAGGGGTGATGGACGTAGCCGGAGAAGATGGAGTCGGCAAATCCAGTCTTCAATTTATGAGTTCCACACAATATTAAGCCGGTAAGCAGAGAAATATTTATTTTTTCAACTGGTCTGATGAAAAAAATCAGAGAAAATTCTGTTCTGATCAGGTTTTTTTTTTTGAAAAAAAGAATCAAGAGCTAGATCTTTGCTTTCTACAGCACCAATCAATGAGCAGATAAGGATTTTTTTTTTGATCTTGATGAATCAAATCCTGCTTTAAAATGATAGCAATCAAAATAATAAAAAAAGATGAAGTATTGAAAGTGGAGAGTGAATGCCGTGATTTCTCATTTGATCTCTATACGTATAAATTATTTGGATTTTTTTTTTCTGAATGCTAGTAAAATCATTTCTAATTTGATTAATAAAAATACTTTTTAGCAAAAAAATAATACATGAGCTGATGGCTCGCGACTGTTTTAAGTCTTATGCTTAGTTATTAGTTAATTACTTTTAGATGGAATAGAGTTGCTTCAATTTTGGCATTGAGTTTGTTTGATTTCAGTTGGTAAAATCATAAACATATTTAATTAATAAAATCAAGTTTTCAATTTATACAGTTGATATTTTATAAATGTGATGAAAATTAGAGGAAAAATAAAATGGATCCGATGCATTGCATTGAGTTTTCACTTTTGATTTTGTATAATTTAAGTTTATTTCTTTGCTGTTTCTTGTTTAATTGGATTTTTGTTTAAACCACAAAAGTAATTATAATATTAAATATTTTTATAATTTTATACTATTTTTTCATATTTTCATATATAGAAAAAATCAAAATGAATCTAACAATTATAATCTTTTTCGAGTAAATATTTTAAATTGAATGACTGATTACATAAGCGATGGTTTGGATTCTAACTTAGGTGGCCCCCTCTATCTCCCATCAGAACCTAAAAAGGGTAATATAGGAAAAACAAGAAAGTACTCAGTGGTGACTGGTGAGGGTAGCAGAAGCGTTGGAATCTGATGGCTGTAAAAGCCTGTCATTTTGCACCAGCAAAAGTATCTTAAAATCTAACCTGTCGTCTCTTAGGTGAGATTAGATTAGATGGTCCATCTCCTTCCACTCCATTCCTTATCTTCTGTAATCCAATTATTTCTTTCACCAAAATTTCCAAAATTTTTTCATTTTCCTATCTAGCTTTTTAAGGTCACATCATTTTCAAAACAGGCTTTTTGATACTTTATTAATTTAAATTGGTAAACTACATTTAAAATTTTTAAGAGATATTTTGTTCAAAATATTATGAAAAGTGTAGAAATCAAATAAGTACGCTTACAAAGAAATTGGGTTAGAGTAGCTTGTATGTCTAATTAGATTTTTTCAGACCAAATTATTTATATTACGATTTTAGAATCACAAATACAGTCATACAAATAACAACAATTACGATCACCAAAACAGTGTGCTAGTTTTATCATTTTGAATATCTGTGAAGGTGCTACTTTTCCTGACATTTTAATATGAAAGCATTATTTTTTTCTGAAATGCTTTAATTTGAAAGCGTTATTAAATACATGAATTAAAAATATGAAAGTTATTGTATGATTGTGTTTGTAATTTTACAAATACAAATATAGTATGGACAATTTGATTCAAAAAAGTTTGACTCAAATGAGACACGCTACTACAATTTTAAAATTTATAGGCGCACTTGCCTAAATTCATAACTTTTAAAATACTTTTAACAAAATTATCCAATTTTAAATAGCCTCCTTATGATAAAGTGGTCCGTCAGATAAAATGACTGAATGTAGTTTTAAAATATAGACGTCTCCTAAGGTTAAGAGTTAGACTATTACTAAATTCAAACAGTAAATCTAAAAAATTATAAATATTCAAAGATATAATAGGAGTTTTAAATTTAACTTTGAGAATCACTTAAATGTATTAAAGTGAATCGGTTGAATTTTAAAAGATTAAATAAATTGTGGTTCATCGTATTTTATTAAAAATAAGGAATGATTTACAAAGTCAATTCTCTATTTTAGATTTTAGAACCATCTCTTTTATTTTAAAAAATAAGAAAAGGAATACGACAAGGAAACGGGGGTAAATTTTATTTTCTCAAATATTTTATGCCCCGCGGGACGTGGCGAATAACGAAGAACATGAAACGGAATCCAAGCAAAAGGATTCTTTATTTTCAGTATTGGGAAAAAAAAGGGAGGACCACAGAATCATGAGCTCTCTCGAAGTAATGATTCTCTTGAAAGTTGGGATGGAGAAAATATTTTTAATTAAAATAAAAAGAAGAGAGAGACTTCAAAGGGAAAAGCATAGACGAGAGGATCATACCGATCGCCACGTGTCGGTATCCAGTTGAAGAAAGGCAAGCGTTTTCGTACCAGACGGACATTCCCCAGGGTTGCCTTTCCCTTCCTTTTTTTTATGCTGTGAGAAGGGCAGATTGGAAAGAATTCATTCAACGACCAACAACAAATTGGAATGAAATTACAACCACTGCCATCAATCAATGCCCCTTGGTTTCACATACTCATCAGATTGCCCTTCCTAGGTTAATATTTTTATTATGTTTGTATTTTCTATTTTCTAAAAGAAGCTTATCTTCACGTATTTTTTATAATATTTTAATTAGATATATTTAATGTATACATATATTTGATGTTTTTCTTTTCTATCAACTCGGAAACCTGTGGTGAGTACAGAGAGTAGACAGACAGTGAGAGACTGAGAAACGTACAAAACGGGCATTTTTTCATGTTTGTTAACGGCTGCTTTTTCATGTTTTCGCAGAATTCGCTTTTGGATATTCCAAATTCTGGGTTTTGGCTATTTTCTTGGCAGAGAGAAAGGAAGAGAGATAAAGAGGGCGAGAGAAAATAGAGAAAGGAGACATGGGTTCTTCTACAGATGATCTGAGCTTGGATTTCAGGCCTTCTTACACTCCGAAATCAATTAATGGGTTTCTGAGAGAGGTTTCAATGATCGGAGATTATTCGAAGAGGCTTTTGAAGCTGGAAGATTTTCTCAAGTGCCTAGAGGAAGAGAGGAGGAAGATCGAGGCTTTCAAACGCGAGCTTCCCATCTGCATGCTTCTGGTGAATGATGGTTGGTTTTGTTTTGGGATTCTTTGGATGATTCACAACTTTGATTTTTTTTTTTTTTAAAAAAAAATTGATCCGTTAATGACAAATGGGTTCTCTTTATTTATATTCATTCTCTCTTTTTTCTTGGGTTTTTGGCTGGTTTTGCAGGAATTGAAGTTCTGAGAGAGGAAGAAAAGCAATGCAGGTCGTTGGCTGAGAAGCCTCGCCCTGTTTTGGAGGAATTCATGCCAATCAAAACCAAATTGGATGAAGATGGATCAGAAAAAAATGAAAGGGATTGCAGGGATAAAATGAGCTGGATGAGCTCTGCTCAGCTGTGGAGCGACAGCAAAGAAATTGGCAGCGAAAACAAATGCGCAAACGATGCAAAAGAGGAGGTAATGAAAGATCAATTTACTGAAGACTTTCTTTTTCATCTTTAATTTTCTAGTATTTTGGTAAAAAATATTCTTCCCTTCTCACTGTAGCAAAGGATGTAACGCAGACGATGCAAACTAGGCAGAGGAAGACTAATTTCTTGAACAATTTTTTTGAAACTTCTCTTTTAAATTTCAGGGATTTTGATTTCAATTGTTTCTTTTCGTCCCTCCATTGCAGAAAGCAGAGGAATCCGATCGGTCCACATATGAGAACCCGTTTCCTGGATGCAAATACAAGAGTAACGGAGGGGCGTTTACACCATTTAAGGGGTTTCCCGGTTTTCCAGTGACTGTGAGGAAGGAAGCAAAGGACGAGGAGCCGCACCTACCAGACTTTTCTCTTCTATCCTCCAGAATAAAGAATCCAAATGTCGATGCAGGTTGTGGCCTGAATTCGAAGAATGATAACAGGGTTACTACGTCATCGTCATCGGCTTCAATTGTGAACATTCAATCAAATTTGCAGCATCAACAGCCTCCAAGGAAGGCAAGGAGGTGTTGGTCGCCCGAATTACACCGGCGGTTTGTTAATGCTCTGCAGCAACTCGGCGGTTCACAAGGTCAGATACGAATTTTGGTTGAAACTTGAATTACTAGTATGGAAATCATAGTTTGAAAACTGAAAAGAACTTGAATTACTAGTATTGAAATCATAGTTTTTAGCCCATGATTGAAATGGCTTATTTTGATTTTTAAAATTTTCCTGCAAATGCTACTTGAGTAGAACATCTATGGATAGACTAGAACATCTACGGATAATTTTTTTTACTACATGGTAAATTTTGGGTTCTTTTCTTTTCAGCTGCATTATCTGAATTGATGGCCGTGATAGAACATTTGAAATATTGATTTATTGTATTTGGTGTCTTGAGCTAGTTGAATTTGCTAAAAATGGAAATTAGTTGCAGCTAGATGTCCGAATCATGAATTGATTTTCATTTGAGATTATTTTGAATTTCACAATAGTAAAGGTAGGCAACACTACAAGGAGCAAAGAACTAGAGGGAGAAAAATAGAAATTCCAAATTAAAGGTTGTCTTTGATTCTATTAAAGGGTCTCACAATGGAGTCTGCATGACACACCTGATTGGATTCTTTTCTTTTCTTTTTCTTCTTTTTTTTCTTTGCAATAGTTGGTTGGGAGAGTGCCTATTGAATCAATTCTATGAATTACCTGAAAATTACCTCTTTCTTTGCATCTGATCTCTGTCTTGTTTAAATAAATTGTGTAGTTGCTACTCCTAAACAGATAAGAGAACTGATGAAAGTTGATGGGCTGACAAACGATGAAGTGAAGAGCCATTTGCAGGTTGGTTTTGAATCCATATCTTGAATCTTTACTCTTTCTTTCCTCTCTTCTTGTAGTAAATTTTCTTATGCTGATGGTGAATGTGGTTTTGATGTCATGTCAGAAGTACCGATTGCACACCCGGAGGCTTCCAACTTCGGCGTCCACCACAACAAATCAGCAAGCAGTTTTGATGGGAGAAATTTGGGTTCCTCATGACCCTTACCATCCCTTGAAGCAGAGTACGTCGCAGTCAGGTTCTCCCCAAGGCCCCCTTCAGTTAGCTGGAACCGCTCGAGGCGTCTCCACCACAGGTGGCGATAGCGGAGAAGATGATGATGGGAAATCTGAGAGCTATAGTTGGATGGGTGACCGTCAAAGATCAGGTGAAGAAGAAACAGAATAAGCGATAACTCCTGTATAGTAAGATCACATGAATTTTGCACTTGCCATATACTTGGGAAGATGAAGATGGAGAACAATGTGAAGCTGTGATAAAATGGGGAACACCACTTCCCCAATAAATTTTGGAGGTTTTAACAGCCAGGTTTAGAATTTTCTCTCTCTATATCTATCTCTCTCTCCTCCTTTGAGATAAGGAGGTTCATGTACCTTCATCTACTGAACAGGACTGCCATTTCCCAAAACAAAACTCACATGGTTTTCAATATATAATGCAGCTATGAATCTGGGGTTTGCATCAACACACCTTTGAAATGTCCATACTGGACCGAATACTAGAACATGGTTCATGTTTGGTTGTAAGAAAAAATGAAAATAGAATCATTTTATTTCATTTCCAGTTATTATATAAACCAAACATCGCCTAAATGAGACCTAGAATTGATAAGAGGCACTGCCATCTTTTATAATAAGAGATATCGAGCTTGTCTTTCTATTCTCTTGTCATGACCTAAGTGATGAAATCTACACCCGTATTCCTTATTATCAAAAGTACCGGTGTCTCATCAATACCTCTAGATGAACACATTTTGCTTTCAATGAGATTGGATGTATATTATCTAACCTAGGATTTCGAAACTAAACTAGTTCTAAGACATTTTATTCATGACACTGGATGTGCATTATTTAATTATCTCCGATTTCTAGTCTATTTGCGAGAAATTTATCATTCATCTTGATTTCTTGGATTTATAGTACATAGTCTCTAACCTTCTTTCCATCTCAAATTCTTATTTCAGCTTTGAACAACAGCTATCCCTCACCTCAAATTCTTATTACTTTTGGTGAAATCCCTTGTTTTTACCGACATTCTGCTTCCTTTCACAGGATGTTTCATACTTTTATTTGGAAAGGGTGGAATATAAGATTTGAATCATCCAGGCAAAGATAAAAGTAACTGGAATTGAAATTTATTTTCTTTTCTGAACAACAAATACTGTAATTGCAATCTTCTTAGTACATAAACGATGACAGAGATATTGAAGAGATTCTTATTTCCAAACTTCAATTGGCTTTCATCTCTATCTTTGAAAGAAAATTAGAAAATAAAGAAATGCAGTCATTAACAACTAAGATGCCAACCAACATCACTAGCAATAATCATCTTATAATAATAATAATAAATTCCAAATGTAAGAAAGATTAAATCGTTTGAAATATCTCCATCACTTTGATCTTCAGTTAAAAAAATGGATCGTATCAATGGAATGTATTATGTCTGCTGTAAAACAACCGATATGCATCTTCTCTCTTCTTTTTTTATATAATTTTTCAGAAGAAATTATGGAAAATAACAAAAAAGTGAGAAGAGAAAATGAAAAATCTAGTGCAAAACATATTTTGGTTAAAAAAAGGTCCTTTCATAAAGTATTGAACCCTTGAGAGCCAAAATTCTGCTATGAATAAAGTATATTTTAAATAATTGAAAAATGTCCAGAATTTTATAAAATGAAAAATGGACATAAGAAAATACCTGATATGAAATTCATGTTCTCTAGTGTTCCATAATAATATAAATCTTCAATTACTATTGATGACTTTTTTCATCAAAATATCTTAATTTTATGAAAATATTAGAAATTTGGAAAAGTCACACAAACACTGTACAAACTATATCAATGACATTAATTTCTCTTTATTTAATTTTATAAACATTTCCAAATTATTTCATTGAAGTTTTTTACAAAAAGCTGAAGATGGGGATTATCTTAAAAAATTCAGATTTCATGAATTTTTTGAAAAAAAAATTAGGAAAAGCACATAAACACCATATAAAATATATCAATCATATTAAGTGTAACGCCCCGCCCTTTTACATATGCTTTCCGAAAATCAGAGTCTAATTTTTTTTTTCAAGAGTGATAGAGAGCAGGACGTCACGACGCGAGATAAGTCCGAACTTCTAAAGTCCGACCCTTAACTGGCCAACCCTACGTGTGCATTGACTAAGTTCATGAAAACGGTTCACACATAGCAATATAAACATGCGGATTAAAATCATAACTGCGGAATTATAATATAACCTAATTCTATTCCATTTTAGATAGCAAAGTACGTCAAGTCTTTAATCATAATTAACATAACATAATTATCCAAATAAAGATCCAACCATAGCAAATTATCTAAATTATTACAAGCCCAAAGTCTAGTTACTCAAATTATAAGTCCATAAGTAACTTAAGCAAAATAAAAACTAAAAGCATCCAAGCTCCTATGCTTGGCCCTTTTCACGTTCATCGTTCCTCTCGTTTCCTGTATCATCCACTAGGGTAGAAGTAGGGCGTTAGAACAACGCTCCAGTAGGTATTCCATTTAGGGCTAACACATGGTTCGTACAAAACATATATAATAATATCCTAATGTCAAAAACCATATAAACCATGCAATGTCATGATGTCAAATGCAATGAGTCACACCCATCACAAGTATATATAAGTACCCCCACATAGGTCTTTCGGACGCCCCGACGGAGTGTGGCCCCTCCGGTTTCTTCTTGATGGAAATGCACATCAAGGTATCCCACATAGGTTTTTCGGACGCCTCAACGGAGTGTGGCCCCTCCGGTTATATATCCTTCACCCTATGCCATGCATGAGATGCTAATGAAAACACATGCTATTTTATATTGTAAACATAGCATTAAAACACACAATTGGAAACATATCTTTTACAACGTAAATTCATCAAAATAAGATAAAAACATTGTATATAAACCCATGGTTTCAAAGAGGTGGAATCCTACCAAGATCACTAACGTGTCTTTGCGCTTTCTTCCGGTAACCGCTCACGATTGTACACACCTTGTGAGGTCCCGTTACCTTATAATATATCAATCAATTAAAACCATGTCCCATTTGATTTACAATAATATCCAAGTCCACAAACCCAACTTGTGGAGTTTGGCCATACACCATGGCCGAACCTCACTTACTAGGTTTTAGTCCCTCTTTTGATTTCTTTTAATCAAACACCACTAAGGTAATCATTTAAATCCTAAGTCCACCAAATCATTCCTCATGGGGTTCGGCCATACACCATGGCCGACCCATGATCTTTCATATTTACCCATATTTACATTTTTGCCATGGTTTCCACCACCTTATGTTTAGGTCCAAAATTGATCCATAACATGGATTCATGATTGATTCATAAATCATAAAATAAAGCCCTAATAATTCCCTTCATCCCTTGTTTGGTAAACCATTCATTTAAATTATACAAAGACCCAAAAATGGCCCATTAACAAGTTCATGGGGTTTGGCCATACACCATGGCCGAACCCTTGATGTTTCATTTCTAACTTTTCCTTTAAATTGTTCACCATCTTAGGTCCATAAACATAAGTCTATACTTGCATCCTCCATTCATTTAAAATATACATAAACATAATATCTATAAAATTGCTTCATCATTTACTACCCCAAGTCCAAGAGTGATCCATACATAATTCATTCACCATTTACAACCTTCATGCCAACTTAGATTCAAAAATACTATCCATGGGGTTCGGCCATACACCATGGCCGAACCCATGGTCCTTTAGTTTCATCCCTTTGGTCATCACTCATACCACAATTGTTTAACATTGTTAACAATTTAAGTCCATAAAAAGACCTCATGGGGTTCGGCCATACACCATGGTTGAACCCATGATCCTTCATTTTAGCCTATAATTACAACTTTGCCATCATTTCCATGATCTAACTATATGAATATAATTCCATAATTCTTTATGGGGTTCGGCCAAGGGGGCCGAACCCATGGTCTAAGGTTCTTTACCAACAACCTTCCATTTAAACCCTTTTAAAACATATCTAATATTCTATGGTTTTCATCCTTAAAAATCCATTAAACATAACCAATATCCTTCCATGGGGGTTCGGCCATACAACATGACCGAACCCTATGGTTCATCATCTTCCCTTAAATTACCATAATCATTCCCTAATTTTTCTTCCATGGGGTTCGGCCATACACCATGGCCGAACCCTATGGTTCCTTTCTTTAAACAAAATTATCAAAATGCTTACCGGTTCCGCGACTCCTCCGGTTTTCCTTCGCTTCGCCTTGTTCTTTCGATCATTTTCTTCCTTAGCCTCTTTCTACTTGATCTTTCACGCAGCTGGCTGCCCTCTTTGATTGTGTATGCCGTGCGCCCCTCTTGCCTCTCCTTTATAAAACTTCCAATAGGTCCTATATTTAGAAGATGCCATGCGCCCCTTCAATTTAGCAATTGCCCAGTGCCTTTTTTAACAAAGGAAGGACCCCTTTTAAAGAGATTCCAGCGCATCATCTTGGATGTGCAAATCCCACACACGGCCAAGCAATCTATATTTAATTTTTAGACATCTTCTTTATTTGGATTAGACAATTGGATGTCATTGCCTAATCCAACTCATCTAGGCGTGTTGCCCATTTTGGATAAACTTTGGTCGACTAACCTCCTTGATTTTTGTATGCGTGTGTCCCTTGTTTATAGATATTACATTACCATTTTAATTCAGCCCCATTTAATTAGGCTTGAACCCACTTGGTGGTCAACCAAGTTAACCACGTCCCAATTGGGCATTTTGGCCCAAATAGCAACATTGACCCAATTAAATGTATTTTACCCATTTACTTTAAATTGAACCTTATACCATAACCGTTGGGTCCTAATTGGGCCATTGACTCAACACCTTACCCATCTAAGGTTCATATTCGTTAATTCACAATTAAAATGACAAATTCTGTAAATATTGATAACATGGAATTCCGAAGTGTTACATTAAGACATCTCTATTCAATTCCATAAACACTCAATATCATTTCATTAAATTATTTTTACAAAAAATCTCAAAATCAAGATTATTGTAAAGCAAAAAAAAAAAAATTGATAAAAATAACTCAAAATGGATCAATTTAATAGGAAAAATGAGTTTGGAATTGACAAATATCAAAGAGCAAACTGAAGAATGTTGAAACCACAAATTTTCAAAAACTGAAAAAAAAATGTTGAAAGGCCAATGACATAATGGTATCAACCAATATGACACGGATCATTAAATGATTGTATCAGTCCGATACGCTATATATACAGCCCATGCAATACATATTAATTCTAATGGAAATAAAATGTATTGACCAATATATACGCTGTATCAATTGAATATTTTAGCTCGGGTTGGATATAAGAACTGAAGTGGTTAATCACGTTTCAAAGTCTCAAATGGCGTGTAGCTCAGTTGGTGACCTCCCACTTCGGCATTCCACGATTTTTCACACGTAAATTCAAAAGAAAAATGTCAGCAGTTAAGCATAGGAGAGTGTACATGTTTTCTTAACATTGAACTCAAGGTAATGTGATATATGTTTTTTTAAATTAACATGTGGAAAGTTCAGACACAGTCTTAATAAAACTCTCACGGATGCTCCAACTACTTCTAAGGCACACAAAGATTAAATCATAAAGACTCAAACCTGCAACCTCCCACTTCTTGAAACAAGAGTCAACCATTTGATACATGACGATAGTGCCATACAATATCCTCTCTCAAAAGTCATCTGAATCTGATCTAGAAATTCCCGGTATGGGGAGAGGAGAATACATGACAAGAGTCATTTTCATGGAAAGAGAATTAGTTTTGAATTTGCAGGGAAGATACAGTGAACCGACATGAATGAAAATGATGGATTCCCTCAGTTTACAGCCATCCACAGCTAGTGTTTGTCCTAACAATGGGAAGATACAGTGAACCGACATGAATGAAAATGATGGATTCCCTCAGTTTACAGCCATCCATAGCTAGTGTAGAATAGAATGTAGTATAAAATTTGAAAGGGTTGACTTGATACTCACCTTTGAATTTGAAAGGGTTGACTTGATACTCACCTTTGAGATTTTGAGTTCGATTCATTCTCAATTCTCTTTAGCCATTTTTCGTAAAATTACTCTATCGACTAAACCACGTACTCGTAAGATTAATCTTACCTCCAATCTAGACTATAAAAGGAAAAAACATTAATAGCAAACGGTTCCTATTGAATTTAAACATGAGAATTACAAGCCTATGGAAACGTTACTTGCTCCTTGCCATCCAGTCCGATGCCAGTTGCGGCGGTGCTATGATCGCCACCACTAGCAAAGCCTCCTCTGCTCACAGGCAATCTCTTTTCCGAGCATGCCCATCTATCCACCACTGCTCTATCTTCTCCTCTCCTCTTCCTCTTCCTCCTCCTCCTCCTCCTCAGCCTCTTCCCTTACCTTTTTTCTTTTCTTTTTTAATGACGCCTAAATTGTCATTATTTTATCTAACACTTTAATGATATTTTATTAAAAAAATAATAAGAAAGAATATTTTAAAAGTATTTTATTTGAGCACTGATTTTTGCACCACCATTTTTTTTTTTATGTTGCACCATCCTTAAAAGAAAATTCAATTTTACTTTTAGTTTTGAGAAAGAAAAAAACAGAGAAAAGGAGAAAAGTAGAGACAAATTTAAATTTTCTTTTAAAAATGGTGCACTGTAAAGGAAAATAATAAGTGTAAAAATAACTAGCCACTTTATATATATTTACTTTCTTGAATTAATGTTTTTTATCTTGAGAAGCTTTACTAACAGCTATGCGTTGAGATAATTGCATAAAGAAAAATAATCAGTCAGGCTAGCAAATTTTTAATAAAAACAGAGACAAAAACTAAAACATTCTTAGGTGATTCACTTCACCCAATTTAATTGTGGGCTGAAGATGAGTCAGCATAAATTGATGTGGACCTCACTAATGCCCAATTCTTCACCCAATTTAATCTGGTGCACTTTTAGTGTAGTACATTTGGACAGTATGGTACCACACCCTTCAGAGTTGGGCACCTCAGAAAAACTATAGCCCAACATTCGAAAAAAAAATTCTGGAATTTTATCCATTCAGATACAGAACTTTTGAAGCATTTTATCCACACAGTATTTGCCAGAGAATTTTCTTATCCCACTCAAACATCTGACACAATATCAGCAATGGGATACACTTGGTTACTTCAGATCTATTTCGGGTCACAAATTTTAAATCTATACTTATTTAAATTGTTCGGGTCAATTTGGATAATTGGATCAGGTCAAATTTTGTCAAATTTTACCAAGTCTAGTTCAAGATAGACTTGACAACGTGTCGGTCGGGTCCATTTAATTTTTGGTTCAAGTCAACAACTCTTGATCCATTAGTCGCTTATTTATTAAATGGGTTAGTTAGTTCAGGTCACAAAACATTAAACCCATATCCCATTTAAAATACTGGGAATCGAAGGTAAAATTTTATCAAGTCTAATATCGAGGCAAATCTACAAAACATCCTAGTATTTTTTGCACCCCAGGCATAAAGGCTTTATTTGGAACTCATATTTATGTTAAATCCAATACATTAAAATCATTTTTCTGTTTTTAAGACTTAAATCCAACATTTTATAATTTTAATTGGATGCGTTTTGACCGTTGGATAGATCATGATATATCAAGATATTTATACAATAATTCATTTTTATTCTAAAAAATTGATGATTAACATCCTCAAATAGATTCTACTTTTTACATTATCATAGCTTCCATGATAATCTATCCATGTATATAGTTTTTGTAATTATAAGCTGAGACTCAGCACCTGACACGACCCATCAGAATACTCGGGCTTTTCAGCCCAGACATCACCTGCCCTCCATTACCAATTGATAAATAACTATTGGAAAATGCTTGAAAATGCCACATCCTCAATTACCGGAATTTAAAAAATTGTTTGGATTATCTACAAAATCGTCCAAAATGTTATGGGCCAAAATGTGGCACATCCAGGCCATTTACTTATTGGGCCCCATACCAAGACCTATTGGGCCTAACATTGATGTGCATTTTCAAAACATAGGTATCTTTAAACATGCTCCGGATCAGGGAAGAGATGTAAACAGGTAGGATTCAAGTCAGATTAGTGGTACATCTGCAGCTATTTTAGATTTTCTAAGGTATTTTGTGCATAAAGAATGTGGATATTCATGATCCACACTAACATCTGAAATGAAAATAAAGATCTGACTTCGAGTTCAAATTGCATTTGAGTCCACTTTTTATCTTACTAGAATTTCTACCACATTCAACATTGTTTCAACTTCTTCTGGGCTTATTTGGTATACGATGTTTGCAGGTGGTTTCGTGTATCCGTGGAATTAGTCTCACCTCTAAATCTCTAATAAAGGTGAGAATACCCATATTATATATATAAAAAAAAAAATCATGTAACCAAATTTTGGAATTTGAGTTCGAAGATCAAGCAATTGAGAAATGATACAAAAGAAAACATACTATAAATAAAGCCTGTTTACTTTAAAGGGTACAAGGTTTACAATGGGCTTAAACGCAAGACAGGCTTGGCCTGCATCCAGCCTTAATAAATGGGTTTAAACTTAAACAAAGAAAGTTGGGGGTTCCTTGGTGCCTCAAGCTCAACCTTAATAGTAGAAGCCCATCAAATTAGTTCAACTTTTAGAGCTCTTCTGTTGTGCATTTGTAATTTGAATGGCATATAAAACATTTCAAGATAAATTGATTATCTATAAAAGAGATGAAGATCTATCTATGTTCAAAATTGCTTCAGTTTATCTATAAAAGCCTCATCTATTTGCAGAAGAAGGTAGCTTCATTTCACTCCAGAGAGGCCTTAAAGTGATCCAAGAGTCTGTAATTCAGTTTGTCTGTTGTACTTGAGGATGTATTGAGATCAAGGGATTCTCTTTTTCCTTTGTAATTTCTTGTTCTGGTTGTTCTAAATGAAATCAGGGTTAGCCCTTATTACATTTGAATTTCCTTTTCTATGTTCATTTGCATTGCTTGTCTGTTTGCTTTTTCTCATTTTGGATCAGAAAGACAACTACTGGAATTTCAAACCCAATTTCCTTCAAGTTACTGCAAATTTGTATTTTTCAGTCACTAGTAAATCCCTCCAGATAATTGGACTTCTCAAATTTGAGTTTATAGAAACGTCAGTAGTGGCGGCTCTATTTTTACAGTGTTTTTGCTCTATTTTTCTCCTGGTTTCAAAAAGCATTCCAGTTCGGGGTCTTAATTTTTAATTTTCTTATAATCTTTTTCTTCTTCTTTTTTGAATTTACGTGTGGGAAATTGTGAGAAACCGAGTCTAAAACCCCCACGGGTGATTCCCACTGTGAGGCCATGGGGGCTTGAACTTGTCACCTCCCGGTTCCTGAAGTGGGAGATTGTCAGTTGAGCTAAACTCATGTGGGCTTGTGATCATCTTTTTGCTTGCCTTTCTGCGGGGTTTTTAGATGGATTACATAACTATTTTTGTGATCATTTTTTATGAGGGATAATACTTATGATGTTTTATTAATTTATATCAGGGACATAAATATCATATTTTGAAAAGAAATTGTTTGTCTGTGAATAGTCTTGGACATATATGCTTGAGCTCTTAATTGTCGAAACTGTGGGCTTGGGCTTTGATATAGAAGCCCGATAAACTTTTGAAGGCTTCAGTTCATATTCGTGCAAAGGAATATCATATCCAGCTGAAACTGGATCAACACACTTAGTTTCTTGATTAGAGATGGGCCTGCAATGAAACGATTATCCTTGATCTCTTGGATTAGGAAGACTTAAGGTGACCAAGGGAAGCCCATGAAATAATAATAAATTCTCAAAAATACCCCATCCACTAGTGCCCTTTCGTCTTTTTTTTTTTTTATATTTTATAGTAGAGCCATCTCTTATCTATTCAAATTCCAATTGTCCATACTTTGACACTCAAATAGGTGTTGAAGGGATGATAATAATAACCAGTAATTGATCAAAGACTAATAATTGCAGAAAAGTGGTTGGTGAAGAATGGTAATCCCACAAAATTACTTTTCTGGTGAGTACCTTTTGTTGGACAGTGAACGAGTGCCACATTAGTTGAATGGAGAGATATAGAGTCTTATAAAAGACTTAGATCACTCCACCTATTAGGCTATTTTCTTAGGTTAAATACCCGGTCCTAACAAGTGGTATCAAATCCATATCCACAAGCCAACGAATGTGGACTCAATAGATCTTCTAGTCGGGCGGGATCGCCGGCGACATTCTATCCACTAGTGAGCCAGGGGGATTGTTGAGCAGCGAACGAGTCCCATATTTGTTGTGAAGGGGGAGATTTAGAATCTTATAAAAGACTTGAATCACTCCACCTATTAGGCTAATCTTTTGGGCTGGAAATCCGATCTTAATACCCTTTTTTTATGACTAAGATGTTCAGGCCTCTTATTGATAGAAAACCATGACTTGATAACATTCTTGAGATATAACTCACTCTCAAAGGTTAACCGTTGAGAGAATGGTGCCTCAAGTGTTACATATAGTTATTGGTTTCTAAAATTAACCGATGTGGGACTTGTTGCCACTTCACACCTGTCATTACGTGTAGCTTGACCCAATAGCTGCACGTGAAAACTTCACACACGTGCAACTGTGCTCTGCGACTGTATGTGGAAACTTCAAGTATGTCCTCAAGTGCAGCTGGACCCTATGGCTGCACACAGATTTTGCTTTGGTACCATGTTAGAAAACCATGACTTGATAACATTCTTGACATAAAACTCACTCTCAAAAGCTAGTTGTTGAGAGAATGTTGTCTAAGTATTATATAAAGTTATTAGTTTCTCAAATTAACCGATGTGAGACTTTTTGTCACTTCACACTCATAGCATTCGTCTAATCCTCGGGACATGTGTAAACCTTCTTATCCACATACGAGTAACTCTACGGGGAGAGACCCTTAGGAGTGGAGTAGGGATCAAAGTCAGGACTCTCGCTTCCTAAAACGGATTTTCCGACCATCATTTCAACCCCTTTGCTTATATTGTGAGTACCTTTATTGCATCTAATAATTAAGATGAAGATGGTTGACGAAATGCCATTCTAATCATTTTTAATTACATAGCTTATCATGCTTTAACAGTCCCCACCTTGGATTCCTTCATCTCCCAAATGAATTTTTATCAATTTTGGTAACCTGAAGAAGCGACGTTTGTTCCTTCATGAAAACAACACACAATCTGCAGAATCTCCAACGTCCAATCCTCACTAATTGTGTAAAACATCAATAAAGATGACTTAAACCAGTTTAGCAGATGTGTTTGTGAGGTAGTTCAAACAAATCAATTCTTACCCATCTTAAAATGATTAGTCAATGGATATTATTAATTTATTGTCGATTATGTATTTATTATTGTAGTTATGTGAATCTCTCTCTACTAGAGGAATGATACAGCTATAAATTCCCAGATATGCAGTTTAATGAGAAAACGTTGATTGGCTGTGGTGTCATTTGACAAATTGATGCTTTCTGTCACCCAACATTTCCTTTTCACCTTCTGGAGAGAGAGAGAGTTGAGTGAGCGAGTATTTTCTTCTGTCAAAGAGAGGAAGAGAATGGCTCCCAAAAAATTGATTAAAAAGATTGATATAAATAGATTTTTTTTTATTAACGTGAGAGAAACTCAGACACAGTTTTATTAAAATCATTACGGATGAGTCCACTATCCGTAAAGTACACAAAGTTTATGTCAAGGGGGCTCGAACCTGCAACATTTTACTTTCTATAAAGTGGGTGACCAGTTTAGGGTTCTCCACGCATCCTTTAAAATGACATGTATAGAATAAATTTTTAATATTTATTATTAATCAATAGCATCTTAACAATCTTAGTAATATTAGACACGTACCCTTTCAGTCTTCCCCTTGTCAAAATACCACTGAAGTAGGGTTGTTCTAGCGGTCAAGCTGTTTGTCTCATAAAGTGTGGGATTTTGAGTCCGATTCACATCTAATTTAGTTGAGTCACTCTATGTAAATATAATTAATGTGTGTAGATTAGAAAGTTTATAAATGTCTGAAAATTAGTTTCGCTTCGGATATGAAGTAGAAATCCCGATGGTATAATATAAAAAAAAAAGTAACTGATAAGTGTTGCTTGAATCAGCACAATAGAATAGGCGGCTGACCAAAAGTCCCCTACTTGTCAAAACATTTAAGTATTTAAGAGGAACCTTCCAACCTGTCCGTCCGTAAAGACCGAAAAGAGGGATGGCCTAACACTCAACTTCTTTCCTTCTGTCTCTTTCCATTTCCATTGCTGCACCTCACATTTTATTTCGTTGAATTGCTATTCTTTTCTCTCTGTTCTGTCCTTGAGGCTCAGAGAGAGAGCATTTGCAATTAGGGCTCCACTTTTGAAAATAATTTTTTCCATGTTAATTTTTAAGTAGTATAATTTGTGTGCTTTTGTTTAAATATTTGGACGAAGTGTGTGTGGGATAGCATAGGCAAAGAGATGATAATTTTTTTTTTTTAAATTTGATCATTTTGTATTTGTGAGATGTATAATAAAAGTGAATAGTAAATATTTTAAAGATCAATATCATTATTGATATATTCTCTCTTTTTTTTTTTTTTAATTTACATCTAGAAAATTGTGGATATCTAACATAAAACCTCCACAGGTGAACACAATACCCTTAGAGCACACCAAGATTAGACCATGAGAATTTGAACCTACGACCTCCCACTTCTTAAGATGGAAAGCAACCAACTGAATTACACCTATATTAATATATTCTTTAATCTATGTCACCTAGCAGTTTGAGACTTAAAACTATGTTTGATAGGTATTGTCTCTTAAGAGATCATATACAAAAGTCAAGTCTTTATTGGGTGTGGAAGTCTTTGCAAAACCAATTCCTGTAATAAGTCTCAAATTTGAAGTTCCTGTTATCACATTTCCTTTCTATGGAAATCCAGCTTCAGATTTTCCGGTTGAATTTGCAGTAGAGTCCGAGAAAATGCATGCCACAACTCGACGTGGTTGAGTTATAAGTTTCCCTCTCTAGTTACTTAATTTTGAATAAAATAAAATGTGACATCATATGACACACTAATCAAATTAAATTAGAGACTAGAGGTTATGCATGTGTCAATTATATAATTCAGTTTTATTAAATATATTTACTGATTTATAAAAATCAACATTTTATAGAGAACTCTCATTAAATTGTCATTTTATTTAAATTAAACTATTTTTTTTTATAAATTATGTATAGAAACTCATAACACAATTATAGAGTTACAATCCTTGTACAGGTATTGTCATTGCAATCGAATTTCCTGTCCGAATGAGGCTCAAAGGTGGATAGAAATTTGCAGATCATCCTGTCCAGCTATCGGATCTCCTGAGTATAGATGTATTGACTTGAAGATATAGCTCTAATATCACTTGTTAGTACTGAATATCAAGTCCAAAAAGCTAGCCCATTAGGGAAATTCAACTCTAACCAATATTCAACCGTATCATAGAACCGGAGAAATTCAGCTCTATCCTCATGTAGGGATTTCATATCCAAACTCAACGTTTTATTTGGTTATATGAAGAGAGTTCAATGCCTGTCATTCAGGTTGAGTTGGTTTCTCGGACGTTAGGTCGGGTCGAGTCTGATTTTACAATTCAAGCTACCAACTCAAGTTAAATAGGAACATGTGAGTTTATTAAAAAACTGTCCGATTGGCCCAACCAGGCCAAGTTTCAGCCTCAATACTAGATATTTTTCATATTAGTCTTTTATTTTATAAAAAATTTAGAGATTTTTAAAAATTTAAGATATACTAGATTTTCTATTTTTCATATTTTTTTTAATATTTTTCTCTATTTCTTTAATAGAAGCGAGTGCCTCCCTTCCTAACTACAAAGATAAAAAACCACAGCATCATATGTGAATAAGAAAGAATAGGAAAGAAAGTAGCAGAAGAGCTGTAGAATGGTTCCCATGGCCTAACCAAAATTGACACTCATCCATATACATGCATAGAACCAAATACATCACTGCCTATCTATTCCCCAACAAGAGAAGCAACATCAATCACATGCTCAAAACAAAATGTGGCTACTCTCCCTCCCTCTTTCCCATATTCTCATCCATTTAAGATTGTCGTTTATATTTACATTCACTGATTACTCATCTTAACATCCACATATGTGCGAATTCATCTACTCCCTCGCACGTAAATGTATAAACAGAAAGAAAGAATAACAATCAATAATTCAATATCATGTAGAAGAAGAGTTCGAAAGGGACAGAAGCAAATACCTTAAAAGGAGAGCAATTGGAATGAGGGAGGACGAGTTGTGAAAACCAAGCCTTCTTCTCAAGAAGATTGTCCGAAGCTGCCTTTACCCTCTTCAATCCCCTCCCCATAACGCTGTTGATGCTGAGGATGATGTTCTTCCTCTGGCTGAAATGGGTTGTCGAACGGGACTGATGCCGGTGACGATGGTGAATGCCCAATGGCAATGTGATTGAAACCAGGCCCATCCATGATCCTCCCTCGATTTCCCCCATCAAACCCGCCATCGAAGTCGACGAGATGCTGCTGCTGCTGCTGAAGCTCATAGTCTTGCATCATCTCCTGTTGCTCCTGGGCAGACACCACAGCGGCCAATTGATGGACCTCCAGCATCTGTTGCTGCTGCTGCTGTTGTTGCTCTCGCAACAGTAACTGGGTCTGGGCCGATGGTTGGGCCAGGCCTAATCCAATGTTCGGCATCCCAAACGGACCCATCGGCGACAAAGAAGACCCATGGAGTTGGTGCATGGGGTGGGCAAGGGGAAGGCCAATGTTCGACGACAGCTCCTTCTTGGCATTGTAGAGTTCGAGCTGTATAAGCTTGAGCTTGTGCTGGAGGACAGAGATGAGGCCTACGCAGCCGTACACCGGGTCTCGTGAGCGGGCCTCGGCCTCATAGGCCAGTGAATTCACGGCTTCCTCCCGCTGCGCTGGGTTGAGCTCATTTAGAATCTTGGCCACGTTGCTGGCACCAAAAACCTTGTGAACGTTCGCAAATTTCTGTGGCTGGTCCGGCGGGAAGTACGGCGCAAACACGCATTCCTGCGTGCACTTCCGGCGCAGGAATTTGCAGGCGGCGCAGGGAGAATTCGACGAAGCCATTGTATTTGTATCGTATCTGATCCTACGAGAAAAATAAGACGCAGAGAAGAATGAGAAATTGAGAATTCATACAAACGCAACTCACCCGTTGCACTCGGCCACCTTCGTTCATGCGCCAGTGCGCACGTTAGCAGAGACCCACTGCGGCGCAGGTTAACAGGACACGTGCTTTGCAAGCGGTTGGCAGATTCCCAACGACGAGATTACAAAAAGAACAGTTCAAAGAAAATGAAACAGTTTTGGAGAAAACTGGTTTTCTGATCTTGTTTGGGGTAGGAAAAATCCAGGAAAAGATGGGGCAGAGAACTGGAATTTGTAGAACTAGATCTGGCACTCAACTTGCTGCATTGAAATCCGGCCACCAGCTTCCGCTCCAAGAAATCTCCGACGACCTTTTCCAAAGAGCACGAGATCCAAAAAAATTCAAATATAGAAATCTATTCAAGAACGAGGAAAAGATGGCCACTTAATCACTCAAAATCGAAGGAGATCTTCTTCCGATCTAATCAGATGAGGGGCATCTTTGATCGGTCTCTCACCTTAGTCCGATCAAACTAGCGGAGAACTCGTAAAGGAAGAGATAAGAGAGACAGACTCCGTTTGTAGATCTTTGGAAGCAATTCCGTTCAGATTTTGTTTTGCAGAGGACAGATGGATGGATGGATCAGATGGATCGGATCGCACGCCACCCGGCTGAGAAAGCGAGCTTAATAATTCTTTTTAGATTAATTAATATTTATTAATGAGAATTATTAAGAGAATGATGTCCCTGTTCCCTACACTTGCCCATATATAGCGTGCACATTACCACTTTTATTAATAGAGAAATATCATATTCTAACCAGAAAAACACTTAGTACATATATTTTTTTTAATTTATAAAATGTCTAGATTTAAATTGAATCTTAATTGACATTTATTTGATGCATATTTGTTATTGGATTGTCTATGGTAAGTAAATATATTTGCTTAAGAGTTAAAATGATCTCATAGACTCCATTTTTAATAGTTTGACGGTCTTTATTACTATCAATTCATTTAATTTTTAAAATACTAGATTGACATTCTATTTTCAAAATGGCGTCATCTTAACACGGACAAACTCTGTTGGGAGACATGGATAGAGTGAAATTCTCATTTTACTCATATCGATATACCGCTCATCAAGTATCATTGTACCGATAACACGATATTCTTTATATATATGTTCTGCATATCAGTATACATGAACGGTACACCAATAGAGATAAAATGAGAATTTCATTCTATTCTTTATCTCTTAATAAATTTTACCCGCGTTAATATGAATGTCCATTCAAAATTGAAGGCAATACTTGTTTATAAATGGAGATGTTTATTGGTTTTAAGTAATGGAGTGACCAATAATAGCAATTTGCAAGTCTAGTTATTGGTTTTAGAAAATATCTTATATTTCACCATTCCATCTTGTCATTATCAATCACTTTTGATTTAGATAAACCATCTTGTGCATGTATCGAAACTTAGCAACATAAAGAATCCACATCTCCATTTCTTCTTCTTCTAAGAGTTGCTTGCCTTGTACAAGACTCAAATAGATGATAGAGGCCATCTATATATACAATTCAACGACTTGATCCACAAGTCTAGGTCCTAAGATTTCTTTATAAGCATTACTTAAAACTCTGGCCCTATTATTAATTAGAAATTTCTTTTATTTTTTAGTACGAATGGGAAATCTGTTTGAACTCGTAGGGTTAAGTTAGTTCTCCTGAAACACTAGCCCTATCATTAATTAGAAATTTCTAAAAATCTTAGCCTTCCAATCTTCGCCTGAAAAATCTAAGGTCTAAAATTTGCTCTATAACTAAGTAATTCTGATTTAGACAATAGGTCCAACTTAAATGCAAGGATTGTTAAGGGCTTGTACCAGCTTAGAATTTTGGTGAAATCTAGTCCCACTATGTTTGTTTTAATGGAAATTGGGCCATCACATTAGAACCTTACTTCATCATTCAATCATTTTTCATCTATTTGGAATTAATTTTTTAATTATATATTTATTTTATTAAAAAAATATAATCAGTGTCACTCTTTTTATTATATTTTCATTTTCTTTATCTCATCTATTCAAGTCTTTCAAAGTCTGATGCAATTAAATCTTCGCTTATAAGTTTAGATTCAGGGTTTTAAGTCGAATCATGGATTTCAATGAAGAAACCCACGTTCTCGAGTTCAAGTACGGTCTGAACTCAAGAACCTTCTTTAGATTTAATTTGGAATTGCAGAGTACACTTTAATTCAAATAGGTGAAAAAGATGCATTAATGTAAATTTAAGTGCAATTAAACATATCAAGATAAAGTAATTAAAATAACTCAACACAACAAGAACAAATCAAATTCAAAAGGCATACTATGTTTATAGTCTTATTTTAAACTCAAAATAAAATTAGAAAAATAAAACAAATAAAGAAATTACTGAAAGAATATTAAAAATTTCATACCCTGTGCACTTTTTTTTGTCTATGATTCTCATCCCATTCCACCGTTGGCAACTTCCTCATCCATCTTTTTTTTTTCCTTCTTATTTCTTCCCTTATCTCTTTCTATCCTTATCTAATGATCTTACAGTTCTTCCCATATCTCCTCTCTTTCTCGTGCTGGGCTCTTCTCTATAAAAACGCAACATATACATGGATTTACAGCCAGCAACACGTTTGATGGGAACTTATCTCCATGATTTCTTGCTAAAAAAATGGGCTTCCAAATCCTTTTCTCAGGCCCACACGGCTAGGCACCTACTAATCTTCCCATTTTGAACTGGATTTTCTCTTCATAATGGCGTTCTATGTGGGTGGTGACTCAGCTGGTGACATGTACTTGGTGGGTCCACTGAATTGATAACATTTTGGATTTAGTTTCATGGGCTTTGAGGCCCAACTCGTCTCAAAATGGGTCCAGGCCCATAACTGCTCAAGTGGGCCCTTTGGATTTCGTTTTAGGTTCTCTCTTTCCTCCATCAGTCCGAGCATAAATATGAAGAATAAACTCATCAATTTCATCTGATTGAGCCAGCTTGTCCTTCATCAGGCCCATATTGGATCCATCGGGTTTATCGGGCTTGATGCCTGCATCAAAGTCTCTCCATCCTCCTTGTGTTACGGTCACCATTGATCTTTGAATCTCAAAATAATACATTTTAAAATGTTCTAACTAAACATGTTAGTAGTGTCGGACAGACATTAGAAACATAATACTGTGCATAATAGCTAATGCCAGTGCTTTGATTTTTTGTCAATTTAGTTGCCTATGTTAGGTTAAGAAAAATAATAATAAAAAAAAAGATTTTAAATTTCTATGATGACCCAAATGAAAAGAACAAGATCATCTTCCATCTGCTACATTATACAATTTATTTCAATATTTAGGTTACTCCCTTGTTCCTGAAACAAACTTTTCTCTTCTTATTTGTTTTGAAAGAAGTTTTCTAGATGCAAACCTAGGAGAAATGAGCAAGCCAAACCACACTCAATCACTTAAAATTTACAAGGAAAAACTGAATATTTCCCAAGTTGTTGCCAATTATCAAAACTTCAAGTAAGGTATACATCAAATGTGTTGTAATAAAGCAATGTATTTGAATCCTTCTTAAAAAATGGGGTCTTAGGTTTGATTCACATCCCACCTAACGGGCCACTCTCCATAGCTTTATCTAGTGCATGCGAATTGAGAGATTTTCATATGTCCCGAATGACTAGTCGGGTGAGATGCCTGAATACCTTTAGTCTTTAGTCATGAAAAAATAACAATAAAAATAATGTATACAATAAAACTTTTTATAGATAAATAAGATGCTTTTGAAGGTTTTTAACTTTTGCAAGAGATGAGGTGAGGATGTAGTAAGTTCGTGGTTAGATGGTTCATATCTATGGCAAAATATTAAGATTATATTAGCATTTAGATTTGTCTTTATTTCAATTAGAGATGGCAACAAGTCATGATTATAATGTGTTAAACCCGAGTCCTAAAAAGAGAGCTTAGAATAAATGCTTAATTATGATTGTCAAAAGTTCAAACTGAACGGGAAATCAGACTTCAATGAGAAGCTCAACGTAAATTTTTTTTTAAATAAAAAAGAGTTTGAAAGATATAAAAGTAAAAATAGGAGGGAGAATGAAAAAAATAAAAAATAAAAGAAAATTGAAGCAGGAAATTTTGATAAGAAGAAGACAATGAAATAAAGAAAAATAAAATATAAAAAAAGGAAATTGGCCGAATTTGGTCAAACTCGAGTCTGGCCCCACTTTTACATATAGTCTAAGCTGGAATTTGAATCCAACTTATTATATGTAGTCTATCCAAGCTGGCCAAAGATGGGATCAAAATAGATTATGTTATTGGAAGAATATAGAAAAGGACCATGTAACAAGTCTTTTGATTAGTTGCTCTTAGAAAATTAGCTAATTGTATCTTCCCACATCAACATAAGATTTTAAAAGGATATAATCTTAAAGTAAATATAGCATCTCTATCAAATAGAGATCTTAGATAATCTTACTTCCCATACATTGAATGAAATAATATCCGCGTTATATTGTTATATTCTATTGCCAACTTGGTCATGGTTGATAGTCAGCAGCAACACTTCTTGTCGATTATACTTGAGTATATACTGGGTAACTCTACAGGAAGTGGCCATTGAGATGGAGTGAGAATCGAACTCATGACTCTCGGTTCCTAAGGCAGGTTCTTGATCATCACTCCAACTCCTTTGGGTTGATTGGTTTTAATGTTTCAACTCTATCAGACATTTGGGTCCTGTCAAGTCTTCTCTTGTCTTCTTCTTTTTGAGGTAAGCTTATATATTGTCAAAAGACTAATCTGATAAGTGAAAGTATCCAGTTCCTTATAAGTCCTTAGATTTCCTCCGTCACAATTGATATGAGACTCTCGTTCGCACTCCAACAATCTACCCTCGAATGAGGCTCTTTGGCGGATAGAAGCTCGTCAATCATCCCATTCGGCTAGGGAATCCCTGAGTCCACATGTTGTAACTTGGGACCTAGCTTTGATACCACTGCTAGAACTGGCTTCTGGTCTAAAAGACTAGCTCGATAGGTGGAGTAGCATAGTCCCTTATAAGTCTTTAAATTTTTCCCCTCACAATCGATGTGGACTCTGGTTCGCACCCAACAAAATATATATATAAATGACAGCTTAGCTATATTTTTATATGATAATTCTGAGCCTCCAGCAGAACAAAACTGTAAAAATATTATTTTTGCTTGGGTCTCTTTGGTTGTGAAACTCATCGACTTCCAACAACTTGGCCAAGTCATGCTCAAGTGACAATCAACATTTGATCAAGTCCTACTCAATTGATATGTTAACTAATGGAAATTGATTAACATTCAACAACCAGAAGTCTCTGGAGTGATGCTAGCTTGTTGGAAATATAGACCAACAGATTTGAGTTATTAAGAGAAGAAAAGGATTTGTTTTCCTACTCTCGGTGCACTATAACATGTTTTGTGGGATTACAATGGATGACAGTACATCAACTGGTCTAACAAAGACAAGTTCCAGTTTCCTGATTTCAGTCCATCTAAAAAGATAAACCTCATGATTTGATAAGTTAAACCAAAAGTCTAATCCCTATCTCCATCTAAACTTTTATAAAACTATCACTCAAAATCTTGAGGTGGTTTCCATGAGATATTCGTACGGCGAGAGTTTCACGTAAGAGTGATTTATGATATTTAGTAAGAGCAGGTCGATTAAAAAGTTCTATACTTGAATATGATGTTTGATAACATTAAGATTGATTTAATAACTCTTAAATGAGTTTTTGTGGTTCTCAATTGTGAAACTCTAATAAAATTCAGATTTCAATGTATGTACAAATAATACGATTTGATCTTGGAAGTTGGAACTAGTGTGTTATAGTCATTCACCATTTGACCATGGATGCTTTACATTGAACAACATGATTTTAGTTTAAAAATAAGATCTTATGAAAAGTCATTAAGATTGATGCAAGTAGGGGTGAAACTTGGGTCGGGTTGGGTTGAGAGATTTTTAAATTAACCCGACTCGACCTGATAAAAAGTAGGTTCAAAATGCGGGTCGGGTTTCGGGTTGAGTCGGATTATAATTCTGATCTGGTCGGGTCAAGACGTCCAGATCAAAAGTTTGAGTCGGAACGGGTCGAATTCCATCTATTAGTAACTCGGGCCGGGTTGAGTTTTAAAAAACCCAACCTGACCCGGCCCGATTTCAGCCCTAGATGCAAGGGACAATTGTTCTCCAGAGGATCATTGAATTGATACAAGTGGTAGGTAAAAAAAATGACATGAGACATTATTTCTATAGATTATGGGTACAATGTAGAGACAATTTATACTAACTTTTGGATGGAACATTATAAATAAAAATATTTATTTAATAATTTTATTTTGATTTTAAAATTAAGAATTACAATAATATAGTAGATATATGCCAGACCAGACTCATGCATAAAAATATTTCTTATATGAATCTTGACGTAAATAGGAAGGCAACAGTTTTGGTGATTAAGAAACTCAGTTGTGGAATACAGGCTGGAGATTTTGGATTAAGACAGCTGAAGACCATTGACCAAACGAGACACTTTGTGGATGGGATTATGTGAATACTTCTCTCCATCCAAATCTCTAATAAATAATAATAATCCAAAATCCAAACCGTTGACGGTCAAGATAAAAAATTAAATGTACGAATGGAACACATAAATAGTCCGCATCATCTTCAATCCAAGGCGAGGCCCGTGGGGTCAATGGCCGAGATCAATAAATCAATGGGTTTGAGTTATGTTTTTGTATATCTTGGATCGGGTCAGGTTGGGAAAAAATAAACTTGTATGAAATTTGGGATGAGTTGGATTGAGAAATTTAAAAGCAACCCAACCCGACTTGACCAGAGTGCACCAAGTTATAAAACAACATTCGGGTAGAGTCGGGTCGTCAATTCGGGTTGGTCGGATTGAGTAGCTCGGGTCGTCAATTCGGGTCGGATCAGGTTCAATAATTTTTTATATGGGTTGAGTTGAATTTATTGAAACCCGACCCGACCTGAACCAAGTTTGCAAAATTTTCCAGCCAATCTATTAGGAGATTTAATCATAAGGAAGATCTTGAATTTGAGACTTTTTACATCATTCATATTCTCTTAAACGAAGGTATTCTAGTTTGGATGGCAGCTCAAAATCAGCCTAAACCAACTATTTCGTGAAAAGTTTCTATTAGGCTCTATAGAGCATGTTCATCAGATATGTACCGGCGGATTCGTTCGGGGGTTAAGCTCCGCATTGAGTTCTCGAGAGGTCAAAGGGGGGCAATGACCCCTTGTCTAGGGGCACGGGGCCAGAGTCCCGAGCTAATTTTTTTATCGGAAGACAATTTTATAATTTCACATTGTGTCTTATATAAACTCTAATTAGAGTAGTAGATATTTTCATTTTGCGAAAGAGAGAGTTGAATATCTGTAACGAGAGTCGTCTCTTCTTCTTCTTCGCCTTTGAGTATAGTGGATCGGTTTGAATCCCGTGGATGCACCGAAAGGGAACCACGTAAAATCTTTGTGTTGTGGTTTGCCTCTTCTTATTTTTCTTCTGTTTTTTCAATATTGTTGTTTGTGTGTGGACAGAAAAAACGTTTCCTCCTAACAAATTCTACATGTGGAAACACTTTAATGGAACTTTAGTTTTAATGAAAAAAGAAATTAGGTTTTTTCTCCAGAATGTTGGCTAACTTAAACCTATCATTTTGTGGTCGTGAATTTTTTTTAACATTTTTCTTTCCACACAATTTAATATACTCCTTTATTATTTGCTAATTATTCACTATTAGTTATCCATGATCACATATGATTTGCTGTCCCACCCTGTGGAACTTGGACTAGCCGCCCCCAGTCAATTTTATTTTGAGGTCATCCCTGACTCTACCACTATATAAGTACGGGTCCATGACAAAGAAAGATCAAGACAGCATATCTATTTTCCTATTTATTTCACTTGAATTTTTGGTTTTTTTTTCTATTCCACTCATTCTAGATGCTTGAAGACATTATTAAAGCTATTCTTTTAATCTGTAGAAACATCATAGAAGATGCCTTAAAGCTAGAAATCTCACATTCAAAACCCAAATGCTTAGAAAATTGGCCAATAAAATGTAATGTTATTTAATTTATATATTTCTTAAAAGCTAAAAATAACTTAAATCAGTGAAAGAACTTAAAAGAATGTAAAACATAGCAAAATGGAAAATAATGAAAAGGTTTTAAATAAATAAATATAATGTAACAATTGGAACATGATTAAATAGATCAAATGAGTCAATAACAAATTTATGGTGAGTGTCCATCTCTTCTATCAATTACAAATATATTATTGGTATTACAAAATAGATATTTAATAAAATTATTTTTATTAGCATGCATCCTCTATATAATTTAACAACAAAATAAATTATTATTACTTAAAAGAAGTATTTCCTTTTGTTTAAAATATAAATGAAGATACCAAGTAAGAGAGAGCATGGATACAGGAATGAGTCTTCATGAGAGAGAGGGGCAAGATTTTTGAAAAGAAATAGTTATTCGATCATATAGGGACATCCTAACATCTACAATCAAATAGAGATAAATACTTATTCCTGTCTGCATAATAAACTCTTTTTCTATTTTTTGAGTGAAATGACTTTATGAATATATATTGCACCATATGATGCATGTATTTAAGATATGGTAATGATGTTAATATAATTCTCCCTCTGTCTCAAAATATTTGTTCTATTTTAGAATTTTTTATTTCTTAAGAATAAAGTAAATATAGCTTGATTTAATGTAAAAATAAAGGATAGGACAAGTAATTTGGAATAATTTTAAAATCTATATAAGATAAATATTTTGGGACTAGATTTTTTCAAATAAAGTATCAAACTGTTTTCTCTTAATATAATAGATTTTATTACCCATAAGAGACTTTAGATGAATTCACTTTTATATGACACTATTTAGGAAAGACCCTCCTTTGTATAGTAAGTTAGTGTGCTTGTAAATAGGTCACAAATCTTACTTTAAATGGAAAAAAAATCTATTAATTCCAAAAATATCATGATTCTTGTACAGGTGGGAGTCTCATTGTCTTCTCTCCACTTCTCTCTTTGTCAACTCCTGCAAAAATGTCATATCCCATGCAAAATAAAAAAGGTATCAATCATCTGACTATGCAGCCACATGAAAACTATTAAAACTTTTTCCATAGATTCTTATTTGAAAACCTTTTACATATAGCAAATTCTTAAAACTATGCAACCATTTCTCTTTAAAGAACTGTTTGTCAATTTTTTTTAAAAAAATAATGTGTATTAAAAATTATTTTTGATTTCAACTTACATTTTCCGATAAGCACCATGAAATCTGATAGGTCTTAGAAGCTTAACATTTTCGTTGTTTACGTCAAACTCTTTATTTCATTGAAATGAACAAAAAATTATCTTGTAAAGTGAGAAAACCTCTCTTCTTTCTTTATTGAATTTTCCAATCTCCTGTATAAGAAATAGATTCATTAGAAGAAGAGAAAAAAGTCTAGTTTTTTTTTTAAAGGAGCCTTAATTCTATGAAATGAAGAGAAATGTTCGATTATATGTTCTCTCTGTGAAAAAAAATCTGTAACGAGATCTAAATCTAGATGATTAAATTTTATAAGAGAGAATTTTATGAGAAAAAAATCAAGTTTATAACCTCATTCAACTCGTTGAAAAATCTATAAACAGATGATCATAAATGGATATATAAGACTAAAAAAGATTTAACTGAGAATATTAAATTATTTAGAATCAGACTTTTTTCGGATAAGAGAGAATATAATTCCAAGGTATTTGTACCAAACATCAGAAGGTTGAAAGAAAATAGAATAATAAAAGTAAGAAGGGAGAAAAAGAAGCCTAATCTCCCATGGTACTACTTAATTTTCATGGGAAATTAATCGTCGAGATATCTCAGATTTTAATACCTTGATATATTGGCCGATATCTCAAGTTTTAATTTAAAAAAAAATTAGGTGAGAGAAATTTTTCAGCCAAGATATCGATCGATACCGAGTCTTAAACCTCTACCTACTTACATTTCTTCAGTTGTTCTCATAATGGCTACAAAATATAACTTTGAACCTTAAGAAGACAAATTGATAATGGATTTGGAGCAAAGATGAATATCCCAATTATTAACGATCAATTGCATTATTAACGAGAACACTTTTGAGTTTCATTCAGTTCTTCAATGATTGAAGAAGATAAAGGGGTTAGATGATGAGAAAGATAAACTCTTCCAAAATCTATTTCAATTAAAATAAATTTAATCATAATCTAAATTATAACTTAACATATCATAATAATAGAAACTCTGACTGATAATCCAAGCAGTGTAATCGCACTAGATATAGAGGTGATTTTGTTATTTCATTAGTTTTTTTTTTTTAAACGAAAGGTAAGAATATTATTCACTCAAGAAAACACCAAAAAAGCCTTTAATTAAAAACAATAAAAGCATAGTCCAAACCAAACAAAGAAAAGCATAAAAAGCCATAAGAACGAGGCAAAAACCCGAACAGCAGGGAAAAAAATTAAGCCAAAAAAAAGAGAGATAAAGCCTGCAAGACAGGCTGAAGAAATACAGACATACTAGGGATCATAAGCAGGTTTGAAATATCGACTGATACACAGTTATATAACCACTATTTGTCAAAAAAAAGAGTAAGAGAGATATCACGCGACATCTAAAATACCAAAATATCTGCAAGACATTGATATCTAAATACTGAAGATTTTTGTAACCCTAATTATAAGTGGAAGTCAGCATCCCTTCAGAAAAGGACCCTCTTTCATTAGCTTTGTTACAGATATAGAGAGCAAGCTTTGTTACAGATATAGAGAGCAGGCTGTGTCTTGCTTTTATATCTGACGGTATTATTTTCTTTTTGACTATTGAGTCCCATTGCGTAATTCTGTCTAGAGATGAATTTGTGTCGGCTCAAACACATTTATAAGACATTTTTTGTATCCCTAATCATAAGTGAAAGTCAGCATCCCTTGAAAAGAGGATACTCTTTCAATAGCTTTGTTACAGAGATAGAGAGCAGGCTGTGTCTCTCTAATGATGATGTCTCTTGAAGCTGGCCAGACGTTAGTCTTGCTTTTATATCTGACGGTATTATTTTCTTTTGACTATGAGTCCCATTGTGGATCTTTGTCTAGATATGAATTTGTTTAATTTTTTTCAAGATGAAGAACTTCAAGATTTCATTTCTTCATGAGATACACACAATTTCCTGCAAGTCATGGCCCTCAGATTATCACTCGAACTTGAGACGTGGTTCTAAGTCAAAATATCTATCAATTAAGTTATCCATGTGGAATAGGAATAAGGGTGAAACTTGGGTTGGGTTTTGGTCCGACCCGACTGACTTGACCCGAAAATAGTGTGGACTGAGTTATAAAAATTGTAAACTCGGGTCGGGTTGGGTTAGGAAAAAAAAATTCGATTGAAATTTGGGTCTGATTGGACTGAAGAATTTAAACTTCAACCCTACCTGACCCGACCCAAAAAAACCTGACCCGAAAAAATCCGACCCGAATTCATAACTTAAATAAAACCCTACACCTCTTCCACTTCCATTTCTCCTCTTTCGAAAACCGATATCCACATCTTCCTCTTCCTCTTCTCCTCTTCCCCTCTTTAAAAAATCGGGCTCACTCAGGCTAAATCGGGCTAACTCGGGCTAACTCGGGTCGGGTCGGGTCAACTCTCGGGTTGAGAGTATTAGCAATTCGAGTCGGGTTGGGTTGACATACTCGGGTTTGCAATTCGGGTCGGGTCGAGTCGGGTTCAAAATTTTTTGACATGGGTTAAAGTTGAGTTTGTCAAAACCCAGCCCGCCCGACCCGAGTTTCAGCCCTAAGTAGGAATGATTCAATACTGTGATTGATTATTTCAAATAATGTTATTTGAGATATATATATATATATATATATATATATGATTTTTAAATATAAATTATTCATTAATTTTAAATGCTGAGATCTTTTAAATTTTGTAAATAATTAGATTCATTATTAAACAGTTCAAATAAAAAGTATTATTTAGAAAATCTATAATATTTATCATATTTGTCTTATTTAATCAATTCCATAGTTACTCTAATAATTTTATAAAAAAGATGTTCAGTCGTGTATTAACTTGTACAGTATTATTGTCCTCATCTAGACATGAGACCCACAAATGAGATTGTGATGGATATACTGGAATGATATTTTCTTAGATATGTTATTCATCGAAAATCGTGGTGATTGGATTGATCATTATATTTGACATAAATTTTAAATATTAAAAATAATTTAAAATGATAAAATTTTGAGATCTTAAAAAAATAATTTAATCAATTCAGTCATACTTATTTTTTGTGAATAACATATTAAATAAAAATTCATTCTAACGTACTTATCACCACTTTATTAAATGAATTATGTTTGTAAATACATATGACAATATCGTGCAACTCATTGCATAAATGAACATCTCGTATTAATAAAATTTAAAAAGATATATATGTTAATATTTAAAATTAAATAAATAGATCAATTTTTTAAGAAATAAATTTTATATATTTGAAGTGATGACATCATCATTTTTTTTTTTTTTTTACTATTTGACTATTTCGTTGCAGGCAGGACATGAAAGCTTCAAAGCGAAATGATGATACAATTTCAATGAAAATGGATGGCAAATGTCCAGTTGGCATTCCCGTGTTATCCGCTAATTAATTTGAATGAACAAAAATGTCAATCCGAACGTTGACTCGTGACTCACAACTGGAACGACTGGGTCGGATGAGTTCAGATTCCGGTCGGTGCTGCATCTGTTGACTCGTGACTCACAACTGGAACGACTGGGTCGGATGAGTTCAGATTCCGGTCGGTGCACTGAATGCAGATGCAGCACCGGCTTTCATGCCGTACGTGTTCTTTTACGAAGGGAGTGACTCCTCGACTCGGCACTTAATAGCTGTTCTTCGGTCCATAATTTGTGTGCGATTTTAGAAGAGTGAGGTTGACTACACATATTAATGACGTGTTATTAGATAGAGGGTGGTCTTATAAATTTAGATTTACATGGTAAGTTGACCTGGTTGACAGCCGACAAGTTTGGCAATTAAAGTGTAGAGAGAAATTTAAAAATTTATATGAGCCTCTATATACTTTATCTAGTAGGCTGGTTTTTAAAGTTGGATATCTAGATCCTAACAAGTGATATCATAGTTAGTTTTCAGGTTATCTCATGTGGATTAAAGAGATTTCTCAGTCGAACAAATTAGTTGTCCTCGTTCCAAAGAGAGATTGCTGGGGCTGACAATGAATAAGTCTCATATTAAAAGTGTAAAGAAAGCTCTAAGGATTTATAAAGAATTTGTGTCACTCCATCTAATAGGCTAGTCTTATGAACTCGATACCCAAGTCCTAACATATATAAAGTTTACATCAAATTATATAAGAGTAGATAAAGTTTCACTATCAATTTGATGACTTAAGCCATATAATCTTAATCCTTAAATTTTGATAACTATAAACTATTGATTTCTAAAAGTTTAAAATCAAGAAATATGATCATCAAATAGAGGTGAAACTATCTTTAAAAATGTTTTTTTTTTTCTTAGGTCCGGAATTGTTCAGGCGTCGCACTCTACTAGTCCTCCAAAGTGTGTGAAAATCCCCTTATCTACACATATCGGGTAAGTTGACTATCGTTAAAAATGTTGTTACAATAATGAAATGACGATGCATAAAAAATTAAGGTTCACACCCCTTATCTACACACATCGGGTAAGTTGACTATCGTTAAAAATGTTGTACAATAATGAAATGACGATGCATAAAAAATTAAGACTCGGCATTTAGACACCGCAGAAATACGTGAACAGACAATTTATTTTCACTTCGATCGATCGATCCCTTGTGCGTACAATCGTGCGATTGATTCCATGGGATCATGCAATTGATCCCTTGAAAATGAATGGAAGATGCTACCCGGAGAAATCGATCGATTGAAATGTATACATGCAATTGATTCTGTTTGCGAACACGAGCTTAAGAAGTCGATCGATTGATGCTGCCATTGATTTTGTTAATATATGCTACAGTAAATATATTATTTAAATAATAAAATTTCTTTTAAAACTTTAAAGTTATTTTTTAAGCACTGTGTATTTTTAAAATTTCTCAAATTGAATATCCAAACTAATTACGATAACCTGATAAAAATACTTTAAGACTTTAAGGTTTTTTGACACTCCCAAATGCTTAAAAGAGAGTGTTTTACAAATAAGGGTATCCCTCGACTGTGCCAAAAACACATTTAGGAGTGCCAAAAGACCTTAAAGTCTTAAAGTATTTTTATTAGGTTATCGTAATTAGTCCGGATATTCAATTTGAGAAATTTTGAAAATACACCGTGCTTAAAAAATAACATTAAACTTTTAAAGGAAAGATAAAACTTTAACGTTGACTAATTACGATAACCTGATAAAAATACTTTAAGACTTAAATGTCACACTCTCAAATGCTTAAAACAGAGTGTTTTATAAATAAAGGTATCCCTCAGCTGTACCGAAAACACATTTACGAGTGTCAAAAGACCTTGAAGTGTTAAAGTATTTTTATCAGGTTATCATAATCAGGAGTATTTTTAATCACTGTGTATTTTCAAAATTTTTCAAATTGAATATTCGGACTAATTACGATAATCTGATAAAAATACTTTAACACTTGAAGGTCTTTTGACACTCCTAAATGTGTTTTCGGCACAGCCGAGGGATACCTTTATTTGTAAAACACTTTGTTTTAAGCATTTGGGAGTGTCAAAAGACTTTTAAGTCTTAAAGTATTTTTATCAGGTTATCGTAATTAGTCTGGATATTCAAGTTGAGAAATTTTAAAAATACACAGTGCTTAAAAAATAATTTTAAAATTTTAAATGAAATTTTATTATTTAAATAATATATTTACTGTAGCATATATTAACAAAATCAATCGCAGCATCAATCGATCGACTTCTTACGCTCGTGTTCGTAAACAGAATCAATTGCATGTATACATTTCAATCGATCGATTTCTCCGGGTAGCATCTTCCGTTCATTTTCAAGGGATCAATTGCACGATCTCATGCAATCAATCGCACGATTATACGCAGATGGGATCGATCGATCAAAGTGAAAATAAACTGTTTGTTCAATCGATCGATTCCATACGGAAGGACAGAATCGTAATTTCCACTAAAAATCTGAAATTCAGTGTCTGGTAACATATTTCTGCGGTGTCTAAATGCCGAGCCAAAATTAATGTTGAAATATATTTTTAAATTTCTATTTCCATACTAATGCCAAGTTGGTTAAAATAGGTTACCAAATAAATTCAAGGAAATAGTAAGGACAACTCTATTATCTAACCATGTAATTGATATCTCTGTTCATCTAAAAGCAAATATTAAAATGCAATCAAACGATTTCCTTGAAGGAAAAAAAAAAAGGTAGATTTAAGAAAGCCTATTATGCACGTTGCACTCAATGGTGTAAATGATTTATTAGATCGTCCCAATTTTATTTGGTTCACATTCGAGAATTCTAAAGCGTTGTATTGTAGTCTAAGTTCTAAATTTCCATAAAATTCAATATTTTGAGTATTAATATTTAAAAAAAATCGGGTGGTATTTCAGTTATTATAGGTATTTTTGTATTTTGACCGGGTCAAAAATTAGATTTTCTCAATAAAATTTGATTTTTTTTTTGATAATTTCATATGATCCTTCTCTAATTTGAAAAAATTTCAACCAATATTTTCCAAAGCATAGTTAAATATTATATCAAAACGCTGGGTATTCCATAGTTTCCTACACATAAATTCAAAAAAAAGAAGATAATATCAAATGTAGAAAATTTAGTTTAATAACATCATTTATAGTAATTTGATCAAAATAATAAAACGGTCATTGAATATATAACATGGACATATTTCATAATCATCTCTTTAAATAAAACTAGTGAGAAGCATGTGCTTCATGCAAGTAAATTAGTAAAAAATAGGTCAAGTTTTCTCTCCTTTACAATCTTTACATTAATTTTTTATTTTAAATACTAAAATGAAAAAGTGGGTCAAATCTTTCACGTTCACTAAATTTAATTATAAAATTCTTTTTCTAGCTTTAGTCGTTTTTACACAAATTTATTCTAACTTTAGATCATAAAATGATAAGGGCAGACAAATCCTTCAAACTCACTAGATCAAATCTTAAAACCCCTTTCTTATTTTTTTTAGTCTTTTATATATGATTTTTTCTATTTTTGATACTAATATGGCAATGGATGATCAAATATCTCAAACTCAGCAAATAAAATCTTAAAATTACTTTTTATTTATTTTTAGACATTTCTTGAACAAAAAATTTCGTGTTTTTTTTATTAACATATAAGCAAATAACAACTATCTAATAAATGAAAGGTCAAGATGTATTTGAGGATTACCTTCATTGTCTCTTTTTCTAAAGATAAACTAATTATGATAGTTGTAACAATTTATACAAGACGCATAGTATATATAGGTTACACATTCTGTAATACCTTGATCCGACTAAAGCATAATCAATGTGATAAATCTTTCTTTAACTGGTCAATTTTGAAGATTACGGTTAGGGCTATACGAAAAGTCCAGGTGTGGTTTAGTCAGAGTTCGAAAGCTTGATGATCCAACTCGTCTAGTTCGAGAGGTAAAATGGTAATTTACCATTTATCAAATTATTTTTACTATTTAAATAATTGTTTGATTATTGTTGAATGATATTGATTTTCTTAATCAAGGATTTTAGTTTATAATTACAGTGTTATATTATTTTCAGAAAATGTTATTTAAAACTACCCGAAAAGGGCCCGAAAGAGAAGAAATAAATATTTTTACACGATTTCAGAAATAAGAATTTTTTTAAGAAAAATATGTGATTCTAGACCTTTTTATAACAGTTTAGTTTATTTCTTCAAATCTTTAACATTAGGGTTTTAAACCTTTTTATTTAATACAAATTAAATTAAATAAATAGTGTCAAAATGTGGATTTTGTTTAAATCTATGGTTTTTAATGAATTTTAAATCTCCAAAATTTTATGATGAGTAGAGTTTGTAAAACCCAATATTTTTGTTAAGTTGGATTAAATTAACCAAGTTGATTAAACCATACTTTTAGTTAAAAATTGATTTAAGACAAAACTGGACTTATTTACAAAACCTGTTGAAAGGACTTATCTGTAAATAAATTTTACTGTTTTTACTGTCACGGCTGGTATGTGGCCAGCAGCTTGAGTCGACTCCATGCAATGCCCATGGGCTATCAGTGAGGTGTCTCTCACCTGGCGATGGTGAAATCTCTATAAATTTCACCCTTCTTCCTAGCTGGATTTATCTCAGTGAGAATCAGCTAGTTAAAAACCAAACCAAACCACACCCTCTTTGCTTTTCAAATTTTTACTGTAAGGTCAAGGAGGAAGATTTTACAAGTTTCGAATTTTCAAACCCAGAGCTCAAGCGAATGTAACATCTGTGTTCCTTTTCAAATTCTAACCCATCTAGAATAAAAAAGAAGTAAAATTGATCAAGTTTTGAGTGTGTAAAATGGAATTGAAGTTTAAGAAAAAACTTGAAAATTCTTGTGTAACACTAGTTTTCTAGTTAAAATCCGATGTTTTGAATCAGTGTTAATGTTTTAAATTATTCCCTATGTTAAGAGGACTCACTGAGGAGTCTATCTGACCAGTTAGATGTGAAAAACGAACTCAGAATTCCCATTATTTCTCGATTCGTATTTCTCTAGACCGTTGCCGGTACTGTCTGTTGTTGCAGACATAGGAGGAAGACGACCCTTGGAAGATCCGAGAGTTGAGCTTCAGAAGTTTCAAAGTGTTCAGAGGCTAATCGTTTCTCCCCCCTCTTTTGACGGGATGTTCCGAGTCTGTTCGGAAGATCAGAACTACTCGGAAGGTTCCGAGACACACCAAGACCCAAAAGATATTCTGTTTTCTGTTTTTCCGCTCGGAAGCACCCTCGGAAATTCCGAGACATGAGTCTCGGAAGTTCGGAAGGACAGAACAATGTTCCGAAGGTTCTGTGGACCAGTCTTAGGCAGTGGCTCGGAAGTTCTGAAGCCACAGTATCAGGTTCTGAGGAGCCCAGTTTTTTATTTGTAACCTTTTTTATTTAAGATTGCATGTTTTAGATCCTAAGTTATACCCTTTTTTAATAATTAAAAATGATACTAACCCCTTTCTCTTGGTACTATAGTGTATGTACTTATTATATTCACTTCCAGGTCGACACTCTCTATCTGTGACTGACTCAGCCCGATAGCTATCTGTAGCTGTGTGATTTCCTTCGCTGCTCGGTAGAAAAGAAGTGTTCGGGCACTGACTGACCTCTAGACTTAACTCGCTATAAGAGTAGTGGCCTAAGCACCTTATACCTCTAGGCCTAACTCAATACTTCAACCTGGTCATATTCAGAAGACAATATGATAAGTGGCCTAAGCACCCTACTATATATTGTTGATTATTGTAACTTAAAATTGTTAGTAACCAAATAGGAGACTCAGTTCCATTTCCCCTGTAGATTTCCAAAAAATAAGATTTGAAGTACTATGAGTATATATTGCTTGTTATGCTATATATATTGACTGATCATTATTTGTATATCTGTTTGTATGCTTAACAGATAATTCGATACCACACATTTTCGGTGAGAAGACTTAACACTGCAGTAAGAGTAAATCAGGTTAAAAAGGACCTAGTGCAATGAGTGGTTTCAAGGATCTATTTTGATGAACCCACTTATATGCCTAGACATGATGCACTATTGTGAAGAATGCTTATAGATATTTATGATGTTAATCATATATGATGATGCTAATACTGCTTCCACATACCCTTAACGATTGAACTATTACTGAACTTATGTGTGTCAGTTTACGTCTACTGGACCAAGTGGGTCAGTTACTGAACTCGTCGAGATGTACTTGCAATATGGTATTTTGACTGTGTCGGGACTTCATACTAATGGTCTCAGCATAATATCTAGGTGTTAATGTGGATGTCAGCAGTTATGGAATAATGTTGAGATTTTGGCAAGATTAAATTATTATGTTGATAATATTGATTTTGACTAACTTGATATTCAATAAACTGAATTGTTATGTTCTTTCACTGGGCTAGTTAGCTCACATTACTCACATTTCAAGAGATGTACCAAAGGAGGTTCCAAGCTTAGGAAGGATAAGCTGTTGTGTTGCCTTGGTTTTCCCATAGATGGGAACTTGTTGTTGATGTTTGGTTCTTTTGAACCATAATTTGTGTAAAGTACCGTATGTGGTACTTATTATGTGTTGGCTTGTATAAACCACTATGTGATCCGCAGTTATTCTGATTTGATTGAAAAATATTTCATTTTTAGAAATATGTGATTGTATGTTAAGTGCTTGCATGTGAGTAGACTTATAGTATGTGTTTGAGTCCACATGTTGAGAATATATGTGGCTTTTGATTCTGGGCCCAACTCTTGATCTGGCCCAGTTATAAGTCTTGAGATTAGTTTTTTAAAAAAAAATAGCGTTCCGGGCCCACTTCCAGGTCGGGGCGTTACACATTCCTTTTGTTTTGTAAGTAATCATTCAATAAACGACTATATATTTATCAATCTAACAATATATTAGTCAATTAAAACTTTTAATATCAATGTGAAATACATAATATCTGAGAGGATAATTTACTTATAAACACAAAATTTAAAAAATTAATTCACTTCTAGAGAAGACAAATGAACATGATCAAAGAAGGTATTTATCACATTAGCAAATTAAGAGAACATTTAGAAGCTTTTAAGATCAGACAATGCAATGAGTTAGAGAGACAAACTTGCAATTGGAAGCTAATGAATTTAAAATTGGTGGAGTGAGAGTTCTACTTCTCCGTTTCCGTTTGATTATTTAAAAAATATGAATTTATCACTTCACTATATATTATGTATTTCTCTATACATGTTCTTCATATTTTTTAAAGTCTACTATTCTTTGTAGATATAATTTGTAACCTCCTAACTCTCTGTATTAAAACTTGCAACGGTCTTATAGTTTCATGCCTATACATGATAAATGGAATTTGATTTATTTACTTATCTTTTGTGGTTTTTTCCTTTCCTCTTTATTCCATGTTTTCTTTCTATTACATTGAGTAGAACTAAGATCTAAGTATACATTAAAGGTTTCAAAGAACTAATAAAAGATTTTGGGTTATATCTATTGTCTAATTATTATTATTTTTCACTTAAAAACTTCCTTTACTCTCATTTCCATTTGCTTGAATATACCATATAATAAATGAGTAAATGGGTTTTTAGTGGTATTTTAGTGTTTTTTTAACAAATTTATAGGAAATAATTTGAGGGCCTGTGCAAGCATATCTAATCACTAATCATATTAAAAGAGAGAACATTTCTAAAATGAAAAACTCATGAGAAGAGTCTATTAGATATTCGCTTTTGTAAATAATTAATTGAATACTTAATTATATTATAAAATTATTATATTATTAAAATCTAAGTTCATGGTTCTTAGTTTTTAAGATCAACACAAAATAAATGAGTAAATATTTTTATTTATAATATTCAATTGAAAGGCTAAGGTACATCAATAGAAATCAAATTTGATTAAATTTTACTTGATTTAAATAGAAATTAATAAAAATTAGAGAGTTAGATAGACACAATCACAACAATCACTTGTAGAATTTTTTTAAAATAATTTTCTTGCATCCAAGTTTAGTGGACAGGGGAAGGCGGGCAGCAACTAATTTATTAAGTCTTAGACAAGTGAAAGACGCGTAGTCGGAGATTAGTGGTAGGAGCAGCTCAACAGCAGCAGTCTCACGTCATCACATAACCAACAAATGAGAACGAACAAACATCACAGCACAAAATGAACGCCTAAAAAATATTAAAAAATTATAATATTATAATAATAAGAAAAGAAAAAGAAATAAATTCCAAGGTCTTCTCGTCGACGTTCTCCTCCCGTCCCACCCTCCCTTTCTTTCTCCTCTTACCCCCCATGTACACACTTATCATGATCTTCTTATTTCTAGCCCTTCTCTGTTTTGAATTACGCTTACTTCTTCATCTCTAATGGAACAACAGATTCCTTTCGACCTAGGGTTAGGTTTTGGGTTTCATTTCATTTGAAAAAATCCATCAGTGGGACCATGTTTTCTCCGCAATGCCTTTCTGGAAGAGCACTAATTTCACTATACCGCCACCCCAATCATCATTCGCTCCCACCAAACTCCGCCGCTCTCTACCCGATCTCTCCTTCTTCCGCCCCCGCCGCGCCTCGCGTTCGTCGCGAGCCAGGCCTCGCCTCACGCGCCAGCGGAAGCTCCGCCACCTCACCGACCTCGACATTCCCTCTTTAGATGCCGATCCATCTCGCCCCTCGGCTTCCTCCTCCGATTCCTCCACGACCCCGTCCAGCTCGCCTACCAATCGTGATCAACCCTCGACCACCCACTCTTCGTCTGTGCGGCCGCTGCCGCTGCCGCTTCCCGATCTCCCCGCTTCTCTGAAAAGAGAGGAGTCTGCTGCAACGACCAATTCATCGTCCAATTTGATGAATTCTGGTTGCTGTCCTTTGCCTTCGCCGAGGGACGTGTCCCGCAGAAGGGGAGATTCGAAGGATTTAACAGCTGGAGATGGCAATGGGGAGAGTGTGCTCTCGACCTCAACCGTTGGGCGGTATGTGATTTTTCTAATATGTCCTGAATTGATTCTATTGATCATTGAAATGGGAAGTTTGTTATTTTGCTGTCCTTATATGTGAGGAAATTCAGAGACTTTGCATGAATTGTACGAGTACATCATGTAAGTTGTAACCCAAATTGCAGATGCTTTTAATTAACATTTTGGAAGATTGGATGGCTATCTCTTCTGCCATTCATTTAGGTGGAGCGGAATTATGAAACCATATTGAAAACTGTGGATTTTTTTTTTTCACGCCACCTCAGGCATAAAGGATAATGGATTACCTTCTTTTCGACCAAGTTTTGGGGTTGGTTTGGTTGTACAGATTCTTTGTCAACGAAAACTAAAACGAACGGGAAGTCAACTTTTCTTCTTCTTCTCTTTTTGGTCGGGAAGGGTGAAGTTGCTGTTTGAGCTTTCATATAAAATAACTGTATGTTGTTTGTTTATTTGCATCTACTTTCCCTAAAAAATGGAATTACTTGTTCTTTTGTTTAATTGTCCTGAAATTTCAATTCCGCATCCTTCCTTACTCTTGAGACATCAAACGTTAAAAATCAGGGAAAGTGCACTTTTTAAGGTTCTGTAAACTACGAGGACCTGTTTGCAGAATACAAGGAAGTACTAGAAATGGTAATGACATATTCTTTGCTTGAGATCCATCAAACTGCAATCTAGTATGGATTTCCTGAAAAAAAATCAATTTTCTGACTTAAATTCCTTGTATCCTTCCTGGCATTTAGTGATTCTGGTCTAAATATAGTTAATGCTTATTCATTTAGATCTTATGCATTGCTTTTCTCAATGTGATGAAGCAATTTAACACTCTTACTTGCATTTTATATCATAAGTTTGACATGTGAGAGGAAGCATTTATGTGCATGATATTATTTCATTTTTCATAGTCATCATCATGCATGCTTGCAAACTAGTTCATTTTGCACATATATACCAAGTTACTGTCTTTATATGCGCACACTACGCTAGTGCCTTTGGTACGTCTATGTTGCATCTACTTCATTTGTTGTAGCACGGTTGTTTCTTTTTTCTTGTTGATGTTCTTAGTCTCGTTGTCATCTTTAGGCCTTCTTTAGATCAAGGCAAGAAGGAACTTGGGGATTCTATTCAACATATTCAAAATGACTTCGGACTGAAGGTTCCTCCTGCCAGAAGCAGTCAAACTAGTGGTTTCTCGAGTCCTGCACTCAGCCCTCAAAGAATGAGTACTGGTGATATTTATGCATCTCCTGTGTACTATCAAGGGCTTCAAGTTTGGTCTGCTCCAGAATTCCCAGCTGACATGACCTTTGGCCAAACTTCACCAGACAAATTTTTTTCTGTTCCAAATTCTAAGAATCTTAATGGAACTGCATCTCCATTGCACTCAAAAATGCCACTGGAGAACGCTGCATCAAGGCCTGAAACCAATGGCACTGTTGCTTTCCATCCACTACCCCTTCCTCCAGGAGCTGCTTTGCCTTCATCACCAGCTTTTGTTCATCAAATTGTGCAGAAATCAGAGGTGTCATCGATGAAAAGTAAATGGCAGAAGGGGAAGCTTATTGGTAGTGGAACATTTGGAAATGTTTACGTTGCCACCAACAGGTATGCAGGCTTTCTTGACTATTTCTTTGTTTTTCATTTTGCTTTTCTGAGCATCTGGTTATACACAGTTCCATCTTAAACAGGGAGACTGGAGCCTTATGTGCCATGAAAGAAGTCAATTTAATTCCAGATGACCCAAAATCTGATGAAAGTACGATGCAATTAGCGCAGGTTTACACCCTAATCCTATATATGCTGCAGATGGAGAATAATGTATCTTTTATTTGTGAATCTGGCTATTGTTTGGTCAATGTATGTGTTCCACGTTTGTTTTACTGTTAAGTTTTGTTGAGATATCTGTTCATCTGACCTTCATAGTTTATTCAGCTTATGAATGCAGAAGATTTTCTTGCGGTTATTGATACCAACTTGTTTTTTTTGAGAGCTTGCAGTTTTTGATACTCTTTGTTTTGTAGCAGGAAATAAAAGTTCTTAGCAAGTTAAAACATCAAAACATTGTGCAGTATTATGGAAGTGAAATAGTGAGTTTTTTTATTGCTGTTTTTAATTTGATTGACTTGGGTACTTGATGCTGCTTATGCATTATTCATGAGGAAGTCAGTTCATTTTTTTCTCTAAATATTTGCAGGTTGAGGATCGGTTCTACATATATTTAGAGTATGTCCACCCTGGCTCAATTAGTAAATATATTCGTGATCATTGTGGATCCATGACAGAATCTGTGGTTCGGAATTTCACTCGTCACATACTCTCTGGGTTGGCTTACTTGCATAGCAAAAAAACAATTCATAGGTGTTTATCTCTGTTTTCATTGTTTTAAATCCTTCTTGGCATGTTTATTGTCATCTCAATGACTAGTCTAAGGTTCAAGGTTTTGTACCCTCCAACAAAGAAAAGTTTAATATTCTTTCTAACTGCATGTCTAAAACCTCACATTTGCCAAGACAAATGGATAGTGCAGGCCATTTTAGTGAGTCATCCTCTGTGTGTGTATGCTTCATGAGGTAGCTTTTTGTTATGCATGCACCCATGGCACATCTTATTTTAACATAGCTTGCAATTTTCATGTGGCAAGGTTTTTTTTAAAGGTGACCTGAGTTGAACTCACTACCCCCAATGAGCACGTACCATTGACAGATCCATTTTATCATATTTGATCATTGTTTCTTTCAGGGATATTAAAGGGGCAAATTTGCTTGTTGACTCATCTGGTGTTGTCAAGCTTGCCGACTTTGGGATGGCAAAACATGTAAGTATAACTTTGTTATAAATACCCAAAATTCACGTATTGGTCACAAACGATGTGAATGGTCGTATAGATGTGTAAAACTTTCTTCTTGTTTTCATGTTTGATCTCTATATACTCTTATCAATATAAAAAGAGACAGATTTTGTGTTCATAAAATAATCTTAGCCGTTCACTCAGTGAATGGTTGAGATTGGAAACTCTATTAACGAAACGTCCCTACTTCCAAATCCATGCTTCTCTATCTGTTCATTCTGAATTTAGAAAGCCGTTCAACCACATCTTCTTCCGTTTTAGTCATTCCTCACTTTACACAAGCCTTTCCGTTAATGAGTAGTTGAGATTAGTTAAAAATTTTAAAGAGATATTTAAAGATTATATGTCCCTTGTGCCCCATGCCTAGAAGACTTCTGTCACTCCATGTGGACGTGAGGTTGGAAACTGCTGGATTCAACCCTTGCATATATTAGAAACCTTCCATTCCCGTGCACCGCCTTAAAATTTCTCGCATAGAAACCTTTTTGTCTGACTATCAATCATGCTGACTTTGTCTTCTTCTCGCTCTCTCTATTTTGGTCTTGGTCTCCTCTCACTCTCGGCCTCGCTTGTGTCTTGTTGTGTGATTATTACAGTAAAATCTGGATTCTTCTCTCATTCTCTCTATCTCGGTCTGTGTGTGTGTGAGAGAGAGAGAGAGAGAGAGAGAGAGAGAGCAAACCTCATGGAAGATGTGCTGAAAAGATCCATTCTAGTCTCACAGAATTATTACAGTAAAATCTGGGTTCTTCTCTCTCGCTCTCTCTATCTCGGTCTTAGTCTCACTCTCACTGTCAGACTTCCTCTCACCAGCCGACAAACACAGCAACAGGTTCTCTCCCTCACACACACTCTCCCTCTCTCTCTCACCTTTCCTTTCTACATTTTTTTATGAGAGAGAGAGAACCTCATGGAAGAAGAAGTGCTGAAAAGATCCATTCTAGTCTCACATAGGGAATATCGAATACCCATAACTTTCTACATCATGGCCCGAAAATTTGATGTATCCATCATTAAAATGGTGGTGGTTGCCCTACCTGAGGTCCTAGATTGCTTCTTAGTGTTGCGACCTGGATTCAGGTTGTTCGGAAGTCTTCATCCGATTCCACATGGAACTGAATCTTAAACTTGCATTGCAGGCCTAAGATCTTCTAGAAGCAAGAAGTTTTATTTTCTTTTTCTTTTTTCATTTTTTTTTCTGATTTTAATGGTTTTGTGATGAAACATTGGAATTCATTGCTATGAGTGTTTTATGTCTTCTATGTTGCTGGAAATTTGTTTAGTTTTTGCAAAAAGGAGGTGTTTTGAATATGAGATACGAAGCAATTTAACTATATGGAAGTACTCATATTAGCTTCTTCACTTGGATTTTTTTAACACCTTTATGAGACTCGGTTTTCTTCCATTATACCATTTTATTACTTAGATTTTGTGCTAAGGTTTTTTTCCAATTACATTTTTAGTGATTTTTATTATTTTCTACTTATTCTATATTGCATGATATGCATTGGTGTTTGACGGTGGGTACCGGAACTTGAACCGTTCTCAATCTAATTCCACACAGAACTGAATCTCAAAGTTGCATGTTAGGCCTACAATGTGACTTTTATTGATTAATATTTCTGAACAATGTATAGATGGATAAAACTCAAAAGCACTCGAATAAGTATACTCCATATGACTTGGCTCAATAGCATTTCAATTTGAGCAAGTCAGCAAGTTTGACCTTTTTTGTTGGGATGAATGAAAAACTTGTCTGAGTTACTGAACTCGGTGAAATCAACAATTATTTAATTCAAAATTAGATTATTGGGCTACAGACCTAAATCCAGGTGCAAAGCATGTGTCAGCACTGGTATTGTTTGTATGCCAGCAATTGAAGGACATGAAACATTTTTTTTTCTTTTCTTGAGAAGGTAGGTTGCATGTTCTTATGGTGTATTTCTTCTTTTTTAATGGACTAGTGTGATTTTTAGTGCATGTTTTGATCTGTAAATGTATATGTATTGATCCATATGTTTAGAACTGCACTAGGTAGAAATTTGGCTTCTCCTTTGCTGGATGCTTGAAACCGTCCAATTTTCAATATCGGAAAAGAGAAAGAGTGCAGGTTTTATCTAATTCACAGGGTAGTGGGTTTTCAAATAGAGAGTTGTAAAAAAATGACATCTGGACATAGACATTTCCATTTTTTTGGTCGGTATATTGTGAAAGAATCTGACAACACATGTAAATAGATGAATGACTATAATGTTGGTGGTGGTTTTTCACTGCCTTCTTCTTATGGTAGATATGGGACTTTTGTTTGAAAATTGAAATTGGTTGTAAGTTATACTAGGATCAAATTGAATCACATTGATAATTGTGTTGTGGCTTAATATTAAAAAGGTGTTATTGTTTTGATGCTTCTAAGATTCAAAATCAGCCACAAATTCCATTTGGTACAAGTAGTGGGTAGATTAAGTAGAAAGAGAGCTACTATTTGCATGGAGTCATGGGTGCTCTGAGTCTTGTTGGAACTGGGTTTAGACTAGCTTGAAGAGTTAGTGCTGGGAGATCAGGCAATATTTACAGTTACCATTTCCAAAAAAAAAAGATGGGAAGTTGGTAATTGTCCTGTCCGAGTTTTAATATTTGTTAATTAAGAAATTCTTTCATGGCCTGAAGCCACATGTGATCCTTTTGTAAGACATAAGTTTTAGGAGTTATCAGATGGTTTTGTTTATTCAATCTGATCTTACCTTGTGCAAGTTTTAATATGGTAAATAATATGATATAAAAGATTCATAAAATATAGAACACTGTAATGTGCAATCATCATGCCTTAAATGCCTTAGATGATGTTATCTTTGCTATTGTTTTCATTTTTTCTTACCATTCGAAAAAAAAAACATTGTCGTTGTTATCTATCTTGTCCAAAGCTACACTACATTGATGCTTCATCATCATCACCATCATTATCAAAGCCATTTCCATTTTTTGAGGTTGGTTTTTGGAATTGACAAATATTAACTATTTTTAATTTGTAAGATTGTAAGATCCAATTAAAACTCTTTGACAATGGCTTTCATGCAGTAGATACAAATTGTCTCTCATGAGTTTTGATTTAAAGAAAAAAGCTATTATTTCTAAAGAATAATATTGTCAGGTTTTTTTTTTGCAATAAATGTGACAACAGAGTAGAACACAAATAAATGCCTCTTTGATTGTTTACCCTAAAAAAATGATTCCTTAGTCTTTTTTTTTAATGAACAGCTTTTAATCATGGTGGATGGTTCCTTTGGTTTTTTCCCCATCTTTTTATACATTTATTTTGAGAAACGAAGGCAAGAAACATCTGTATCCAGTAAATTTTAACTGCAACTTGCTTTGTTATCTAGAAAAAGCCTCTTTTACAGCTATTTAATAATGTGTCTTTGTTGAAGTGTCAAATTACCAGGGTAACCTCTCATAACCTTCCATAAAAGCAGCACTTAGATAATGCATATAAGAAATTAAAAATTTTCTAGAATTTAACAGTACCAATAGAAGTATAAATGAAGTTATCACTTTGGGTGTCAATAGAGATTGTATGAATTTGACAATGCATATTTGTTTCTTTTGATTTTTTGCTTCTTTTTCATATATCTATCCATCTTATCTATCTATATGTATGTATATAACAGCCAACATTTTATAACTTTATATTCTATAGTTGCCTGATACTTTCAAGGGTGTTTGTCTACAATTTAGTCTCCTTGGAAAGCTAGTATCATCTTTGTTTTTGTCAAAGCCATTTATCTTATCTATTTGGAGACAACACTTGTAATTGGATTTGGCAAATTGTTTTCTATGGTTTACTGCTGTTTAATGCTCATATGATGGTCCACTCACCACTCTATGCTCTTTGAAATTAGTATTACTGTTGTTTTTAGAAGCTATGAAACTTGAACTGGTTTGGTCAACCAATGAGTTAACATTTGGATAGGTTGACTGATGACTCAGTATGGTTTCATGGAAGCTTTCATAAGAGTAGAATATCATGGCATGAATGAAGTTGAACTATTTTTCACCCCTTGACTAGAGAAGATCTTACAAGCTTAATGAAGAACATAAAAAGTTGAAGATCTTACAAGCTTAATGAAGAACATAAAAAGTTCAAATTAATAAATTTAGAAGGTAAAGTGAAAATGTGGTTAGGGATTACTGTTAAAACTACAATTCTTATGGGTTTGAGTCATGTTACCTTTGAAAAAAAAAAGAGTAAAAGAAAGTGGTAAAGAAGTGAGAATCTTCAGGGAATTTTCATGTGTCTTCGTGTCCACGAGTCTATGAAATAAACATATGAGTTGGTTTTGACACAGAATGCTGGCCTCAAATAATATGTAGTTTGTTCATGCCAGCATTTTGTATAGATGATGTGCTGAAGCAGTCATGGTCAAATGATCCTGGATTAGTTGTCCAACCATATCATAGAGTGCACTATCCAACTGTCAGAAAATTTAACACTAAATTAATAGTCAAGTTTCCAGCTAAAATAGGAGCAATTATCAGTATGAAACATGTGGCCCAACCAGTTTTCTACATGCATAGTTTAGTTCCTTTTATGCAGGTAGAACAGTACCAGAAACTCATGAACAGAAAAATAATCAAGATCACGAATGAACGGGGCTTTAGTGGGTATTCTAAACCAGATATCGGATGAATGGAAAACTACCCAGGTCTTGTTCACTCTCAGAATGCTCAAACAGGACTTTTTAATCATGATTCAGACATTTTGCATAGAACATAGCACGAAGTTTCAGACCTGTGTAAACCTGAAGATAGATGGCTTCCACTACGAATATTGAGAGTTGTGAGCCCCGAAGCAATCTTACCAAAAAGCCAAAGCATACCTTATTAAACCACCTCCATAGCTCATGCTACTGAAAACAGCTGCTGCTGTCTGAAAAACCAGGCCACATGGTCCTTGGGATTCCATGGTGGAATATAGCTGGAAAAGCTTTATGTTTCCAAAGTTTTAACTGAAGCTGTGGGCTGCTATATGAATCAAATATTCAAGGTGCAGGGGATCTTGTGTTTGATTCATGCTCAACCCCAAAGGGCCACTCCCCGTAGCTTTAACCGGTGTGTGCAGATTGGGAGGTTTTCACATGCCCCGAAGGATTAGTCGGTGAGATGCCTGGACACCTTAGGTCATCAAAAAAATAAATTCAAGGTGCAATGTACAAACTTACTGGTTGATAATTCCCTGCACAGTGGCCGTAGCAGGGGCTTCTTCTTGGTTGGTCATAACTTTTCCTTGAGAAGAAGAAGGCTTCATGCTTGAATATGGGCTTCATGTCCAAAGAGAAGAGGGTTTTCATGCTAACTTGTTTCTTTGATTTGGATAACAAAACTAAACGTATCCAGAATTAATAAAGTAGTTTAGGATATTTGGCATTTATTTGTAATTTTAGGGATATTTGATACTTGTTTGTAGTTTTTATCATTTCCATTGTGAGTTGTAACCATTAGCCTATTTATAGGCTAAGTGAGTTATGAAATAAACAGTTAAAGAGTTTTCTCCATAAACAGCCCTTGGACTAGGAGGCTAGTTCTCCTCGAAGTGAAATCAAAGGAGGTCAATTTTCCCTCGAAGCGAAATCTCTCTCTCTCCACCACCCCAATTTTCCCATTTTTTTCTATTTCATCTCTTCTTGATTAAGGTTCTTATGAAAAACTGATACCATTGGCATCCAGCCCAACATGAATATATGAGCTCTCAAAAACCTAAGAAGCATTAAATAGATGTTCTTAAGTTATCTAGTTAAAACAGTTTAAATCTTGTTCATCATAATTCTAATTATTCTAAGATACCAAAATACCCATTACATAAAGAAAATTGGAAAACAAACTTTTTTAGATGGTTCATCTCTCATGGGGCCTGAAAGTAGGCCTACTTTTCCATCAACAAATCCATAGTTACGTATGCTGGCAATCTGGATCAATGAGAGCCAAACTTAGTTGAGTTTTATAAGAAGCAGTGGGTTCATGTAATCAACCAAGTGTTAAATGAACTTTGTTATGCTTGTGGCTGATCCAGGTACACACTGCTGAATCCCATTACAATTGCCTAATTTCACACACTCAATAATCCTTATTGCATTGATAAATGATATTTATATTTTACTTTATGGTCATTACTATTTGATATTGCTTTGTCTATTCACATGCATTTGGTAAGGTCACTTTTGTTTATTTCCAGCTAAGTGGACGTGCTGCTGCCCTTTCACTCAGGGGAAGTCCATATTGGATGGCTCCGGAGGTTTCCTCTTGTTCCTCTTGTATAGTCATTGTCAAGTTTCATAAGGTTTCCCTATCCTGTTCAAAAATAAAGATCTCCCTGTCAAATGTTGTGCTTTTGCTAGCAGGTCATGCAGGCCATGATGCAGAAAGATGCTGGCTATGATCTTGCAGTTGACATTTGGAGTTTGGGTTGCACGATTATTGAGATGTTTACAGGGAAACCTCCATGGAGTGAGTTCGAAGGGGTAAGCATCTATTTGATCCTGTCTGTTAATGATGTGAAGGATGACATTTTTATTCAACTTGCACATGGTCTTATGGAGACATTGGGATATTTCATTGCCTTGTACTGTTCATGAAGGTTTGATGGAACTTACTGTTCCAACAAAGAAAATGAAAGAATTTTAAAGGGAATCTAAGGACACTTCCGGACAATGTTCTGTTGGCTTTGGATTTACAAGAGCATGCAGACAAATTTTTATGATTATTTCTTTGGCTGCATAAACCTTTCCTGGACCTTATACACGGGTATTGCTTAATGTGGTTTAGACATGTATATAGGAGACTGGAAACAACCCTGGGTGGTAGCATTGAAGGCTTTAGGCGATGTGGCACGAGGAAGTGGAATGCCTTCAAGAGCAACGCTTAAGGGGATAAGGGACATGGTAGATTGTGGATTGACAAAAGCTATGGTTTCTTAGATAGTTGAATGGAAAAGTATAGAACTGAAAAAGCTGACCCCAGATAGATGGGATTAGTGGCTATGATGACGTCAATGATAATAACGACAATGATGATTATGAATCATTCTTTCATCATCTTTCTAGAGGAGCTAAAGAGATTATAGTGTTGTCCACTTTTTGTTAAAGGGGTATCCATACATTATTGGTTTTAGTGAATTCTGTACCATTACCTTGCTCCCAAATTTCTATGCCTTTGACTAGGAGGTTCCTTTTTTTTTTTTTTAATTGTCCAATATATTAAAAGTTCAGTATCATATCCCTTTATAATGAATGTGATTGAACATATAAGTACTATATTCTACTTGTGTATTTGATAATTCACATTGTATTGTGAATCAATTAATTTATAATGGTGCAGGCTGCAGCAATGTTTAAGGTTTTAAGGAATGAATCCCCTCCTGTACCTGAAACATTGTCTGCTGAAGGTAAGAACTTCTTACAGTGCTGCTTCAAAAGGAACCCAGCAGAACGACCATCAGCAATCGTGCTGCTTGAGCATCCTTTTGTGAAAAATTCCCACCATCCAGAGCTGAATGGTACCATACGGGCAATTTCAGGAATGAAACTGACGGTAAGCCTTGAAGTTTGCAGGCTTATAACTATGGTTAAGATTGAAATGTATCTAGTTTATGAGCACTAAACAGGTTTCTTGATTAATAATAATCACCCTTTTTATTTAAAAAAAAAACTAAACAGGTTTCTTTAACAGGACACTACGCAGTCTCCAAGAGAGCGGGGTAGTTCAATGCAGATCTCTACACAGGATAGCAATAGCAAGCAATCATCAAACAGGTGAATCTTTCTGCAATTTTGCTTTGAGTAATTGTCTAATAAGCTACCCTAGGATGACAATCTGTACTAGTGCATCCTCTCACCTCAAAATAAATTGTAAATTGTATCATGGATCCCATTGTGGATGGACTATATACCCCAAAACACACTAGATGGATGAATCTAACTGTCTAATTGGTGGTCACCATATGAATATATAATGTTCAGCTGGTAATCATATGTACCCCTTTCCCATCCCACTCCCATACACACATGAATTGGATTTCTACTTAATTGGATCACATACTGAGTGAAACACCCTTTGATTTAACTGGATAAAACTGATATCAAAATCCAACTGTTTAATTTGTGGCCATCATATGAATAGATAATGTTCAGCTGGTAATCATATGTACCCCTTTCCCATCCCACACCCATGAATTGGATCTCTACTCACTTGGATCACATTAATGAGTGTTTAATTTAACCACTTTTATGTGGGTCCTCTGAAACCATAGTTAAGGGTAATTCAATCAAGTTGATTTTCTGTAAGCATCATATCCAGGTATAGACCTTTCTAATCCACTCACCCCATGATTATAGGTGGGTTCCACTTAATGTGAGAACTTCTCATGGAGTGCGCAGCTGAACACTATCCTATACACACACAGTTGAAAATGACTATCATATGGATTTATTGTAGTTATCATCATATGGATGGTTCCAAATAATGGAAAACAATCGGTTTCAATTCAGCAGTGTTCTCCAATTTCTTTCCAATTGTGGACTTCGCAAGATTTATATATATCTGTTGTTTAGTTTGGATGATTGGATTTATATACATATATATATAAAGGGATAGTCATACTTTTCCACAGTATCTACTATTTTTTCATTGTTCTAATTCTATTTCTAACATCTAGTGCCATTCAATTCTCAACATGTCATTCAATTTGCATGATTACCGAATCTGGCTTCATGCATAATTATTGTTTTCTCCAGCGAGACTGGCCAATCTTATCCTGAAACTTCCAAATCCACAGCAGTGTCGCACCATTCTCCTCGTTCTACCCTCGAGGCAATTCGTAGTCTATCGCCGCCTCATTCAAATGAGAGCGCACGGGATTCCAGTCCCTCAGATATTCCAAATGGGATAAATCCAGGTGCAAGAAACAGTCGTCTTCATCCACTTTCTAGGCATCATCGTGGAAGGGAAGTACCGTATCTATCCAGAGATTGATTGATTAAACTCGAAAGACTAGCAGGTTTCAAGATCTTCTGTCAAGGCTCTCATGTTTCTGTTAGCGCATCTACCCCTTCCTGTAAAGGGTGTTGCCTCTTCATCTTTGTCTTGGGTGACATCTGGACTGCTGGGGTCCTGGAAGCGGTTTGTTCATTTGTTGTAACTAGTAAGCTAATTATTTGTTTAGTGCTTCAGGAGGAACTGAAGCTGAGTCATTCTTGGTGGCAATAGAGGTGTATGTACAGCCCAATGGCAATCAAATGCTATTGCATAGGGGAAGCTTTTTTTTTCTTCTTTCCCCTCGTTTTGATGATCAACATACTTGAAGTGCAATTTGTACGAAATTTAATCATTTTTGTGCTAGCAGTGGCATACCTGCAGATGTACATATTTTCTAATCTAGTTTCAAGTTTGTTGTAAATGAACCATCTTCTTATTGGCTGCTTTGTCATAACTTATTATCTTTTTTCAATCTGGGGTACATACTAGACCATTTTGCCATCCTCTCCTCTCGTCAATTTCCATGCATTTCAGTGCATACTGCATCGGCCATCCAGATTCATCCCTAGTCCCTACACTTCAATTTGGCCAATCGTCTTGAAGGGATGTAAACTTGGCATGCTCTCTTATATAGACAGTTATCAATGTTGAATTTCTAGAGCTTGAAGTAAAAGCAAAAGTAATTCTGCGATTCGTCATAAAAAAAAACTATTCATTTGCAACATTGAAAAAATGGTAGAAATATGAAATCTATAGGTTCTTTGGGTGATTCAAGAATCAGCCACTGGGTCTTTGGATTGGGTGTGTGCGCGAAAAAAAGAAAAATTGTGTTAATATAGTTTGTCTGGTAATTTTGGGTACGAGTAACTATATCAAGACGACCAAAGAGGTCTGGATACCTTGGACTTGAAAAATAAACTATATCGGGATGATACCATGCCAAAAATACAGCTGTGCTTTCTTCCTCCCTCCTGATAGAAAACTGTCTACCATTTACCAAAAATGTTTTACGGCATTGGCTGTAGAACCCCCAATTTCCTTCCAATCCAAAGCAGCCTTGGGGAAAGATGGAGAGATTTTCCAGGTGATTCATTTAAATGAAAAACAGAGGGACTCCATGCTTTATGCAGGCGATTCAGTATTTCGGGCTTGTATATATAGAACCTCTGGAAACATTATAAAGAATGTGGCACATTAAATCGAGCCATTGAGTTTTTCATGTCTCATAGACTATTGGAACTTCGGATGTCAAATTGGTTTTCATTTTATAATTAAATTAGAGGGCCGGGCTGCTGCTTGTATGTAGTCATGTACCCAGTCGAGCCCAGACACCATTAAGCTGGATTGTAGCCCTGGCTTGTTTATTGCTGCTCCGGTGGCTTTCATACGGTCATGTTGGGTACATGAATAACAAATTTCTACCCGACTGGCCTTAATTTTCTAAAGGCCTGGATTTTATTGCATTCATTTATAATGCAGAACTTGTGATCAAGATGTTGATATCAATATGTGATTAACCTACCTCAGGATTCATATACAATTTGTTAATTGTCATCGTCAAACCAGATTTCCATATTCATTTCGTAGAAAGGAAACCACAAACATATGGTCGAAGAGCATCTTCAGGCTTCAGATTCATAACTTGGTAAGTAGAAATGACATGAGCAGATGAAGCAGACATGAAAGTGTTGATCTCACAGCAAATAAACACTATAATCCATTCGAGAAATTGAAGCACTCTGCCTTTGTCATTTGCCTGCTATCTATCTATCTCTATATTATATATGTGTATATATACCCTAAACATAGTCCTCATGAGAACTTCATTAGAATTTTGATTTGTGGTGCTCGGACCTAATGGATCAAATCCCCCTTCACACTTTTCCTTTATAAATTGCAAACATATTCAATTTGACTTTTATAGCCAATTGATCTAACTCGATGAATTTTTATCACTTAGATTAATATAAAATTAGTTTTTTGAACTTGGCTTGTTTAGAATAATGTCATGATCTACACAACTTTATGAAAGGAAAAGGAGAGTCACTCATATTAGTAGTGGATTGATACTCTGAGAAAATTCTACCAATTTTCTATAAAATTGACATGTAAATTCAAGAATCTACTTCCACCTTTTATATTCATTCAAAAAAATGAAATTCGCTTGTGTAAGGAATCAGCTGAGCTCACTTCGTACCATATGAAATCACCAAAAAAAATTCACCTGATCAAAACATTTTGGCCAAATTCAAATATTATATAAAACTGCTTGAAAGAATGAAATCGTCTACTTTTTTACTTTATAACATTTAACATAAGAAATAGATGCTTTTCCAAATACAGGATATTCTCTTACAACATATCCTTCACCAGAATCTACTTCAGTTTATAATATGTAACATGGACCTCCACAAATCCATAGAAGGAATACATACCATTTATTCTACAACTAAGGGATTAACCACATGTCCAATGAACAAGGCAACTCCATTCACATCCTCTCTTATCATAAACATGAAGGGATGATCAGCTACAAAATCCATGGGTGGTACAGGAGGTCCACTAAAACAGTTTGAAATAGCCATAGTTGCAGCTGCTGCTTCAGTTCCTTCTTCATTTACTTCAACAAAAGATTTGTGATGAATACTTGCAATATGAAGGTTTCCATCCAGAGATGAAACCTCCACCATTTCAGTAAGCTCTGCTCCAACTTCAGAGAAGGGTAATACCACTCCCAACTTCTTTAGTACTTCAGAAGCTTCAAATTCAAATGACAACTTAAACCTTGGGACCATAAACTTGCCTACATTGACTTTCCTGATGGGAAGATGGTGATCTAAGAAACCCATTTCAGAACTGGTTTTCTCTATCAGATTTGGTAGCCCATCAATTTGATCAGGAAGAAGTATGTACATAGAGAAGCGCCTAGCATCGTCGCCGCGCTTGTAGGGGAGCTTGAGGACTTTGAAGCCATCAAAGGAAGAGATGAATTGAGCCACTTTACTTGTCATGAAAGGCACTTGAATGGAGTTTCCATCAAGGAGATGGAATGCAGAGGTTCTGGTTTGAGATCTATGAAACTTCTCATTCCAAAATCCTTTGAAGTAGAGGGCGTTCCCAAGAATGACCCCTGTTGAGTGATTAACAGAGCCGAAAGGAAGAAGATCTTGGATAAGCCCATCAGTTTCTTTCTTAACCCAAGCATTAACTTGCTTCCTAGCTTCTTCAGCCTTCAAAATCAACAAGATTAATGCCATGATCAGAACTAAAAGCTTGAAGTAATTAAAAAAGAAAAAATTTGTAGGGAAATAAAATGTCAATTTGATGCGAAAAAAAAAACTATGACAGAAAGGCTTTCACATAGAAAACCCATAAACGATGAATCACAAGCAAATCTTACTCGTGTTGAAAATATGTTCGAGATAGAGGATCTTCCTTCTCACCTTGTTTTTGAAATCCACTGCTTCAGCTTTTGCTTTATAAATGGTATTAACTGTGTGTTGGAAAGATGGTTTTAGAGTTAGAGACCTCTCAACCCAAGCGCCATTGACGAAGGAGAGGCGGAAAGGCCCCTTATTGTTCTGGGTGACTCGGAGTGAGTCAACCAGTCGAGAGGCGACCGAATTGAGTTGGTCGACGCTTTCCGACTTGAGAAAGGAAAGCATCTGGTCTAAAGAGCGACCAGTGCATCCAATAGCCACTAAGCTGAGAGTTAGATGAAGGGACAAGGGAGAGAAGACGAAGTTAGTGAGTTGGCCATGGCCGAGTCCTCCTACATGTTTTGTGAGTTGCAGGCAGGCATCTGTTTGGATGCTTTCGTTTGAGCGAAATGCAGGCAAAGGGTCCGAAGAAGAAGACATGGAAAAAGGATTGGAAGAAGAAAACAGTGGAAAAGGGTAGTCGCCGGACGGGGAAAATGGCTTGGAAGACGACGTTGAGAAAATTGGAGGGAAGGAAAAAGGATTAGACATTGGAGGATGATTCTTTTGTGGATTCAAAATAAGACTTGAATTTGGATGGATTCCTCAGATCCGTGAATCGAAATATAAAGGATGGAAAATAGCGTTTAATTGACGCTGATTGACTTTTATTAACACTCAACAGCTTGGTCATATTACAATAAATTGGCAGATCATAAAAAATGAATTAACAGCTTCAAATGAACGCAGACATTCAAAATGAGAAATCGTGGAGAGATTGCAGAGTATGAGTTGAAGGACCAGGCGGTGGGAGTCCAAAAAGAAAAGTACTTTTCAAGATTGAATGATTGGGGGTGAAAAATGGGTCCGGTTTTAATTTGATTTGGCAAATCAAGTGGGTTGGATTTTATAATTTTAAAATTAGATTCAAGTTGGATTAGATTGAAAAAAATCTAATTAAATTTGGATCAAATTAAGTCAAGCTTTTTTAAAATTGATCCGACTTTACCCAAATTGATCTGACTCAATCTACTCAAAAAAATTTAATATATCACTCAGGTTGAGTTGGGCCAGTACTCGGGTTGAATTGGATCAGTAATTTGGGTCAAGTTGGACTGATCAATTTGAGTTGGGTCGGCTCAGTTTCAATAAATTTTTATATAAATTGAGTTGAACTTATTAAAATCCAATTTGACCCGTCCGAGTTTGAGCCCTAATTGCTATTGTAATACTCTGCTCCAGATTACGCGTGTTTTAACTCGTTAAGTTTGTTTAACCGATTAATCTCGGAGATTTTGGTTAGGGCTTCGAGGAAAGCCCAAGTTTGGCCCAATCTGAGCCCGAAAACTCAGTGATTCAGCTCGTCGAGCTGAAGGGGCATTTTGGTAATTTACCACTTGTTGTTTATATTTTTATAAATATTGTTGATATGTGTATATTATTGGTAAATAATATTCTCCTAAATAAAGGATTTGCATTTCTGATTTTAAAATGAATTTATTTTCAGAAAATGGTATTTAAATCCCGCCCGTCAAAACCCCGAAAGGGAGTATTAATTATTTTAAAGGGTTTTGAGAATGAAATAAAATTTGAAATTAGTATTTTATGGTAGACCATTTTAAGAATGGTCTAGTTATTTCATTTCACCTCAAAATGATGTCTCTAAATTGTTTATTTTAACAATTCTTTATTTAAGTAAATAGTGTAAATTTATGGTTTTTATTTAAATAAATGGCTTTTAATAAAAGTTAAATTCCAAAAATTTTATGGTGATTAAGACTTTTAAAACCCAACCTATCTGTAAGGTTGGATTAAATTTTTGAGCTTTTAAAATTATTGTTTTAGTTAAAAATCAGGTTTTTTATTAAAACTAGGGGTTTTTTGCAAATATGGAAATATTGGAGGGCTGATTTGCAAACAGCAGAAAATAGCCTGCGGTTACTGTAGCACCATCAGCGGCGTGCGGCGTGCCCTGCTAGACCCGATTTTCCGGCGATCCGACGTCCCGTCCCATCCTCGCGTGCGCCGGATTTTCCGGCCGAAAAACTTATAAAAACCGGCTCAATCTTCGGTTTTAACTCCCACCGATTTTCTTCCCTTCTCTCTCTCGTCTCTGTCTTTCTCAGCCAAAACGAGACCGGCCGACCCTCCTTTTGTAACAGTAACTTAGAGGAGATTTTCAAAAAAAGAAAAAATCCGGATTTCAGCCCAGAAACTCAATCCAAGGTAACCACTGCATTCCCCTTTCAATTTCGATCGGTTTTGAATAAATTTTTTTTTGAATTTGGCTTTGATTTCAGTGAGAAAAACGATTTTCAAAATTTAGAGAAAATTCTAGGGTTCCTCGTATCAGTGAGCTTCCGGTGTTAAGATCGGATGACTTACTGAGTTTCAAAGCTCCAAACCTCTTCTTATGGAAAGAGGACTCCCGGAGGAATCCATCGGACCGGTCAGATGTAAAAACCGAGTCCAGAAAATCCCCCATTTCCCATTTTTGATTTTACTGTTCACAGTCGTTCACTATCTGTTGCAGACAGTGAAAGGGGAAGAAGAAGAAAAAAAAAAAAAAAAAAAAAAAAAATTATTTTTATTTGAGATTATAGTTGCTTATGCTTTTAAATGTTGGTTCCCATTGAAGGAAAAAAAAATGAATAAATAATTAAATAATTAAATATTATTATTTTATTAAAAAAAAATTATTTTTATTTGAGATTATAGTTGCTTATGCTTTTAAATGTTGGTTCCCATTGAAGAAAAAAAAATGAATAAATAATTAAATAATTAAATATTATTATTTTATTCAAAAAAAAAAGAAAAAAAAAATTATTTGATATTATTGTTGCTGTGCTTTTAAATGTTGGTCCCCATTGAAGAAAAAAAAAAGAATAAATAATTAAATATTATTATTTTATTCAAAAAAAAATTATTATTTTGTTAGATTATGTGATGTGATGATTAGTATCCCTTTTTGTTAATTAAAATTGTACTAACCCTCTTCTCTTATTACTTATAGTGTAAATACTATTGTATCCGCTTCCAGTCCAACCCTATTGGTCGGGAACTGAGTAATTCACTTTCAGGCCGACACTATAGTCGGGCATTGGGTGACCTCGAGGCCTACTCAAAATGTCAGCTCTAGTCCTATCTAGAAGACAACCGAGAAGTGACCCGATGATCTAAACCTAACTCAATAAGTCAATCTGGTCCATGCCCAGAAGACAATATGAGTTTGGACTGAGCCCATTTTTACTATATTATTATCTTGTGGATGATTTAAAAAGGATATAAACCAAGTAAGAGACTCAATTCCATATACCTCAGATATTTTATGGGAAAACGTGAGATTTCAAAATACTACTCGTGTGTATGTATTTGATCTGTATATTGATTGTGCACTTGTGTGTTGTTTGAACAGAGACTGCGTAAACCACACATAACGGTGAGGGAACTTAACTCTGCAGATTTTGTAAACAGGTTTTTATTGAGCAATGAGTGGTTTCAGTTTTGATGAACCCACCCATGTGTCTATACACGATGCACTATGGTAAGAGTGCTGATGTTGATTGTGATATTTCGATGTTGATCGTATGAGTATGAAAGACTGCTTCCATATACCTGGGCTATTGAACCAATATCGGCCATATGAGAGATGGTTTATGTCTACTGGACCATGGGCAGACCATGCTGTCGTCAGTTGCTGAGTTGAGGGTGTCAGTATCGGCTAAGTCAGAGCCGGAGATGTACTTGCAAAGATGTATTTTGACCGTGTCGGAACTTAATACTGGTCTCAGTGTAGTCGGCAGATGTTACGGTAGATGATGGCAGTATTTGATGATGTTGATGTATTACTTGAGATTATGCTTATTTTTATCAAACATGTGATATTATTGAACTGTTGCTAACCTGTTTTATATTTACTTAATTTGCATTGTTAATTATCCTTCACTGGGCTAGTTAGCTCACACCACTCACCTTTCAGGCGATGAACCCGAGGAGGAGGACCTTCTCTTTCAGGCGTAGAGTGGTTTAACTGCGACAGTGGTTTGGGATTTCCCTGAAGGGGGAATACCCTTATTTGTGCTTTCGGGTTCTTGGAACCTTAGCTTTTGTAAAGTACCGGATGTGGTGCTTAGTTCCTTTAAAAACTTTATGTATCGAGACTACGACGTTGCTATAGTCTGTTTGTTGTGACTTTGAATGATGAATCAATGGATGATTTTGTTTGATGATATTATGATGTTGTTATTGTTATGTTTATGGGGCAGGCATATGGTACATGTTTGAGTCCACATGACGGGGTCATGTGTGATTTCTTGGCCCAACTATTGATCCGGCCAAGTGAGAATGCCTGTTGTTTAGTTTATCTTTAAAAAAAAAAAAAAATCAGTAGCGTTCCGGGCTCACCCTTCGAGTCAGGGTGTGACAGCTATCAATTAGATTTTCTTCACAATAGTATGAAAATAATTAATATATCAACTATAAATCGCTAATAGATATTGATCATTAATTTTACTAGTTGTAAGAATTTAATGTTTTTCTTTCAGATAAATTAAAATGGCAATGGCCAAATAAAAAATTATATAGAGTGGGTACTTGGATCTGAACCTGATCACTAACTAATTGAAGTTTTGAATCCATAGACACATTTTGGTGGGGAAAATGATTAAATACATGCAACATAATTCAGTGATACATTTACCAAATTAGATTTTTTGGATCGAACAATACATGCTGAAAGTAAATATTTCAAATTTCATGTAAAATCTCTAAAATGAACTATTCAAAAGACAGGATTAAGGACATGGCCTATGAACACCACTCCACTTGTGTCTTCTCTTAAAAAAACATAAAAGGGGTGATCAGCTACAAAGTCTAATGGAGGTGGAAATCTTGCAGGAAGAAACCTGAATGTAAACAATGTAGCAGCTGCTGCTTCAGTCCCATTAGTCCCTAGAATAAGCCTAGTCGAGTCATCAACAGAACCATTTGGAAGAAGATCTTCAATTTACCCATTAGTCTTTTTCTTGACCCACGCGTTTACTTTGCATCTCGATTCATTAGGCTTCAGAATAATTACTTCATTTTCTGATCACCAGAACATATATGTTTGAAAGAAATAAAAACCCACATACGTTTACTAGCTAGAACTGTTAACGGGAATGCTGGCCTCATTCGAGAGAGATGGTTGGGACTGCAAACGAGTCCCACAATAAAGCCTAGTCCAAATCCTCCCATTTGTTTGATGAGTTGCAGGTAGGCATCAGTTCTAACGCTCTCCATGGTGCGGATTGCATGAAAAGGATTGGAAGGAGGCATGGAAGAAGAATCAGCAGACATGAAATAAGAGAAATCAGGATTGGCCATTGCTGGATTCTTCTTCTTAGCTGAAAATTTGGTATTAGAAAGCCTCAGATGTGAAGCAAAAATAAAGAAGATATGAGATATATTAGTGTCGAGCTATGTGTTCTTCTCTTTATTGAAAAAGAAGAATCAAATAAGACATTTCAGTTGTAAAAACTGGCTTTGACGACAACGTTCAAAAGGAGTCACTTTAGACGGTGTGCATTTCTGTATGGAACTATGGACCTCTAGATGATTTATTGGAAAAATGACTATTTAAATTAAAAGAAAATACGACGAGAGACAAGTCGATCAAATATGAGCTTAAAACTCAATTTTAAGTCATTTTATCTTATAGTAAAAGTAACTAGATATCTTTATCTTGGTGATTTCTAAAGACATCTTCACATTGAGGGATTAGAAGGATTCAAATAGGATTAGATTGGAAAGGAGTACTGGATTTTTTCGATTTTCTTGATCGAGTTTTTCAATTTGACTGACTTTTCAAGTTTAGACAATTGAATTCTCTTTCTTCATCATGTTTGATGATTAATAAAATCAAGTGATAAGAAATTAAATTTTGAATTCAAATTTGATTCATTTGTAGGTCATCACATCTGTTTTAATTTAAATAATTAAATTTTTAATAATCATAAACAAACGTGCTCAGATTTAGTGCTGTCTACTCGGACAGCTCTGAATTTTAACCTTGCAACTTTTGCTGCTTTTTTACTTGTCTTTTGCTTCTTTTCCTTCCCATGTCTTATCTTCAACTGAAAGACGTTTCAAAAGTAACCTTCTTCTTCTCTCTTCGACAGGAAACTCAATTACGCAGACTGTCAAAAAATTGGAGGTGGCAGAGGATTCACAGCTGGCTGTAAATCCTCTGGGCAGGGTGTTAAGACGGTGGCTCAATTCCACCGACTCACGTGGCAATTGGATTTTCTAATTTTATAAGGACATCGATCTATTTAATAGGACTCCTAATTACATAAGATTGACGATAATATACAGAAGGTCTACACAGCATTTGTTAAAATGAGATTCTTAATTACATTAGGAAATTGTTAAAGAAAAGATACAGCTGAAATAGATACTGCTATTTCAATTAGAGCAGATCGACTGTATAGGAATCCAAGAAACAACAATACTGCTATATAATATGGACGTGGGTTTTAAAGAAGTCTGCCTTTGTCGAGTGCCTTCCGAGGCTACGATGTGAGTCTCTTGCAGAAGAGATATAGTGAGGAATATAGAGAGACATGAGAAAAGATACTGAGAGAGTTTGAGTCAGAAGTTCTAAATCCTTTATCTATGTATTCTTTCTCTATAGATAAAATCTACATTTTTCTGTGAACATATACTAGAGTGCTGAACCACGTATATCTCATATTGTTTCTTTGTGCGTGTGTTGTGATTTGTGATTGTATCTGTACGTGGGTTAGGAGCATCGCAGCTAAATTTCAAAATGGAATAGGGTAAGAGCCTAAGATAGAGAAAAGCTAAATCTAAACAAGGCCCGTGAATAGGCCCAAAAAAGGTGCCTTGATCTGATTATTAAGAATTTAATCTAAAAGTGGGGTTTATCAAATCAGTACTAAAATTGAAATGCTCGACTTTTTATAATACAATCAGTGGTTTAATGATTAAACTGGCCGTATGTAGAAGTCACTATCAAAATACATGAAAAATAAATATGACCTGATCTAAATGATGGGAAACATTCAATCATAGTACTGTCTTTTGGCTTGAAAGGTCGGTCGTTGTTGCATTTGTCTTCGCTTTTATGTAGATTTTGATGAAAATTGTTGGTTTATTATCCCTACAAGAGATGCTTTAGATCTTTCAATATCAAAATCGAATGGTATATATTTTTTATTTTAAAAATATTATTCTCGTATTAATAACACATTTATTATTGTCATTTTTAATACTAATTTTTTTTATTAAATCACGTTAAAAACGTAACACATGATAATATCATCGGACTGAGTCAACTAGTCGAGTGAGTTGAGATGGTCAATGCTTTCGGAGTTGAGAAAGGAAAGCTTCTGTTCTAACGATCGGCCACTGCAGCCAGCAGCGACTAAGCTGAGAGCGAGGGGAAGGGACAAAGGAGAGAAGACGAAATTGGTGAGTTGGCCTTGTCGTAGTCCTTCCACGAATTTGATGAGTTGCAGACAGGAATCAGTTTTGACAGTCTTCATGGTTGGGATGGCATGAAAAGGGTTGGAAGGAGGTATAGAAAAAGAGTGAGCATCATCAAATAATAGAAATCAGGATTAGCCATTGTTGGATTCTTCTTCTTAGTTGAGAATTTGTTGTTAGAAAGCCTCAGATGTGAAACAAAATAAAGAAGATTTGAGATATATTAGGGTACAGCTATGTGTTCTTTTCTTTTTTGAAAAAAAAAAAAAAACTTTTAAATAAGACATTTCAGCTGGAAAATATGGCTTTGACTACAACGTCCAAAAGGAAGAATCATTTTAGACATGATAATAGGGTCAGATGATTTGTTAGAAAAAATGATTATTTAAATTAAAAGAAAAAAAATAGAAAGGAAAAAGGCAGCAGGCGTTAATGGGCATTAAATGAGATTTGCTGGAGTTTGGGAGGGGTGGAATGAAAGAAAAGAATAGAAACGAAAAGGCAGCAGGTGTTAATGGGCTCTGGCCTTATAAGATTTTCAAATGAGTTGGTTCAGGGTTTTGTAAAAACCTAAAATATTCATTATCTGAAAGTTGAGGCAGCTGATTTGTGATAATTCGTTTATTAAATAAATAAAGATATTATTTTTATTTTTTTGAATTGTGACATCTATGTTTGAACTTTAAGTTCAGTTTACCTAACGTAGTGGTGAAACTTGAGTCGGATTTTAACTTGGCCTTTATGACCCGACTCAAAAAATCAGTGGGTTTGGATTATGTATTTATATATTTCGAGGCCCGTTGAGAAAATAAAAGCTCATATGAAATTCGGGTCAGGTTAGAGTGGAAATTTAAAATCAATTTGATTCAACGCGATATGATCCAACTCGACCTGAGTGCATCAAATTATAAAATAGCATGAGTCAAAAATTCGGATTGAGTTTAAAATCAACATGATCCAACGCGACACAAGTCAACTGGACCTGAGTGCACCGAGTTATAAAATAGCATTCAAGTTGACTTGAGTCAGAAATTTGGGTTGAGAATTCGGGTCCGATCGAATCAGATTCAATAAATTTTGATATGGGTAAAATTGGATTTATTAAAGCCCGATCTGATCGGACTCAAATTTCGACCTTATATTAAACATTATGTTATACAAGGTGGCTCAAGTTCAAATCTAAGGTTGAAATATGGGCCGATACATATCGTATCGGCCGTACATATCGAATATCGGCCGATATTCGGTCCGAAATATCGGTCACAATATCGGCCGATATTCATAAATATCGGTATTTAAATTTTTATTTTATTTTTTTAAAAAAAAACACCAATACGGTTTTTGACGGTTTTTACACAGTTTTTAACGGTTTTTCGCGGTTCTACACGATTTTTCACGGTTCAGGATTTACGGCTTTCACGGGTTCTCACGGTTTTTTGCTGTTTTTCACGGTTTTTCACTGTTTTTTTACGGTTCCGAAATCGGAGGAGAGAGAAAATTATCGGCCGATATATCGGGTTGGGCGTTTTTTAAACCCCTGGTTCAAATTACAAAGCAGTTGACTGGAGTTTTCTGTTTTAATTTGTTTTAGACCAATATCAAATTTAAAGATCAATTAATTTATTTTAATGTCTTTACTTTTAATTTAACTATAGGATAACTTTTGTTTATATCCTAAATTAATTACTTAATCATCAATATTATTATTAGTTTTTTAAGTCAATTTTGTTCTTTTCTTCCAATTTTTTTTAGTCATACTCTATATTACTTTAAAATTCTTCATGTCATTTTTTACTCTTCCATTTAAGTTCTTAAAAGTTATGGGTCTTTTATATATATGTTTAAATTATCTTAGGCGACTTTCTCTCTATCTTTTGAGACTACACTAAATATTCCTTTTAACTAATTAGTCAATGGTTCAAACATAAACACTTTTATTGCAACGTTTAGACTTTAAGATAAGATAAATAGAAAATGTTCTACATTTTTAAAGCTTTTATAAAATTTTAGCACTTAATAATTTACATCTAAGCCATTTTTCTTCAAATTTAAAAATATTTAGATATTCAAAACGTATTCTAACATTTGTTAGAAATGACATTCTGACAAGAGTTTAACATAAGTATTGATTATAATTAAAAATATATATTTAATGCATTTTAACCAAATTATCTCATGTCAAATAAGCCCCAGTGTTATCCCATAAAAAGGCAGCATCTCCGTTTTTTTTTTATGTATAATACAATGAGACTAATCTCATTTTGTGTTTTTGTAAAAAGGCAAATTTGAATTTTCACACATTTGCATGTCTATTCTAGCTGGTGCCCGACTTGAAAAGCTCCCTCTCACAGGCGTTTTGTATATACAGATACGGGTTTTACCGTGATGCCCAATTTGTCCTCCACCTGTTGTACTGAAGAAAAAAGAATAATAGAAATTCATAAACAGTGCAAATCGGCTTACTAAAATTCATGAATAGTGCAAATCGACTCACCAAAATTCATGAACATTGCAAATCGACTCACCAAAATTGCAAATCGTCTAGCCAAAATTTATGAATAGTATAAATCGGCTCACCAGAATTCACATGAACAGTAAAAATCAACCCATTAAAATTTTATTATTCATGCAAAGGGTAAAATTAAGAATACACTAAAATCTGTGTCGCTAAACATAAGATGCCCGTGGGAGGATTGCTTGCCTAAAAATTATATAGATGGATAGAATACCGTACTACTAAAAATAGGATCTATTGAGTCATGTTTGTCATTGATTTTTTAAAATTAAAAATAAATTATTAGATAAATATTTTGACCATCTTATTTAATTCAATGATGAGGATGCATCAAATGGAAATTATAAAAGATTTGATCTAAATTTAAAAAAAAACATTGAGACTCGATAAAAACAATTAAGTTTGAGTCACGCATTCTTTAAAATATTTTAAATTGATCCAACTTGACCTGATCCAAAATAAATCTAAGTTGGATTGGATAGAGAGATTCCAAACCCAAACATGAGATGAACCTGACCCAAATAAAAAATAATATTTAAATAGTTTATCTACTAATTTTAGCACAAATATCCAAGTTAAAAAATCTTATTTTTTATATCTCAATATGCTCAAACAAAAGAAAACTCTTTTATCTTTCAATTTCTATTAAAATAATTTCTTCTTCTAATTTTTTAAAGTATTTATAAAAACTCGGATTGAGTTGACAAAAATATGTGGAAAGACAAAAGGTAAAAGAGGGACTGAAATGAAATTGATGCCTGCACATGAATTCCTAGCAAATCTACTCTAGGTTTTAAGTTGTTTTACTTCCATAGAAATGGGTGCTAATGCGATATTCAGGTCTTGACCATCGACATTTAAACTTGTCATTTCTTTTAAAACTACATGTATTAAGGGAATGAGTTTTAGAATATATTTCTTGTTGGGAAAAGAAACATCAATTCCTTGCAAATCTAATCCAAGTATTTAGTTAGTTTACTTTCATAGAAATTGGTGGTAATGGGATATTCAAGTCTTGCCCATCTGACATTTAAATTTGTGATTACTTTAACAGCTGCATGTCTTAATGTGCGAAAGTGATCTTCATCATCAATTGCATCGACTAAGTTTAAATTACATTTGCAACACAAAATCAAGATTGAATAACTCACATGGAATAAGGTAAGTCTGTCCAGTCTGGTTTTTATAACTCAGTGTGCAATTTAAGCTCCAGTACAATGCAATAGATGATAAAGCTCTCTTTACCACATTAATGTAATTTAAACTTCAGTCGATGCAATTGATGATGAAGATCACTTTCCCACATTAAGACATATGATTGTTAAAGGAATCACAAATTTAAATGGCAGATGGGAAAGACTTGAATATCCCATTACAACCAACATAATACTTTAGACTAGATTGGCAAGGAAATAATGTTCCTTTTCTCCAAGAGTAAATATAGAGGCTAAAATTCATTCTATTAAGACATGTAGTTGTTAAAGGAATGACAAGTTTAAATGTCGATGGGCAAGACCTGAATATTGCATTAGCACCCATTTCTATGGAAGTAAACCAACTTAAAACCTGGACTAGAATTGCAAGGAATCCATGTGCCTTTCCCCAAAAGCAAATATAAAAGCAAAATCTCAATCCAAAATGAATCAATGGTAGTATCCTGACTTCAGGATACTACATTGTAGCTGGAGATTTCTCCAAAAGTTTTTGCCATTCTCTGACAGCCCCTGTGCATATTCCTGGTATTTACTACATTCTTTTAATTCATAACCTGAAACCATTCATGGGAAAGGAAGACAATTCTAAATCATTAAATATGGATAATTAGTTCATTTTACATGTTAAGGAAATAGGTTAACATACAAGATTTTGTACAAACGTGATAGCATTACAAGTTTATGATCCTTTGTGGCATGATCTGTAATGTGATACAATCTCATTGGCGATGTCCCTCTGGAAGTGGAACAACCCTGTGGAATGGTACAGTCCGTTGTGGCAGAGATCCATCTTCTTCGTCATCATCAAATTCTAGCAGATAACTAATTGAAAAGGGAACAAAATTTAGTTTTTGGTCTGCAAAAATGAAGCTCAGAATTAAGCTATGACAACATCATACGATACATATTTCTCAGAATTAAGATAAAAGAACTAGTTGCCTCCCGCCTCAGGAAGTGAGAGGTTGCGGATTCAAGCCCCCATGGTCTAACCTTGGTGTGCCCTAGGGATAGTGGACTCACTCGTGGGGGTTTTACGCTGGGTATCCCACGGTTTTCCACACGTAAATTCAAAAAAAAGATAAAAGAATATTAGAAGTTGAAAGTTAAATTTAGAACAACAACAACAACATTAATCCCTTAAAACATGGAAAATTCAAAAAATGATGTAGTTGAATACTTGAATGATTGATTCTAAAGCACCAAAGGCAAGCAGCCAAATGCAAAGTAAGATGCTCAGTCATTTATGATGAGATGATGCCAGTATGAATGACATATAGTTCCACATGGAGAAAATCTGACATGCTTTAAGTTATTCGTCCCCTAGCCTAAGATGCATGGGTACAGGTGTGAGTGTTAGAGTCTAACATGGACGTGAGTTATCAGACTTGTCAAACAAAAAAAAAGACACAGACACGTCTCCGCATTTAAATAAGTGGCAATACAAAATTCATTTCAAATGAAAATATACTGTGAAAATAACAGTAATAGAAAATAATATATTAGTTTTACTGTAAACAATTAAATGACAAACATATTAATATTTTAATTAGATTTTATGAGGGGAAATGTGTTATAATATTTAGTCATCTTGGGAAGCAATGTTAAAAAGAGCCCACGAAGAATGGGTGTGAATGTCTCCAACTGTTTGGCATGGGTGTGTCATGCACATCAACACATCTTAAAGTGTCCATGCAACATACTTGGATTCAATCACAAATACTTGCAAATGCTGAAAAAAAGCTTGAGTCAGTTCATAAGGCTAGTGACTTTATGTTTATTTATAATTTCATAGCTTCCATAAATACAAAGTTCTTTCATTGATGAGAGGCTCTAGCACAATAAAATGTGATCTATATGTCATCATCTTCCAAAAATAGTTCTTCATTAATAAGTTGCTTACTTTTCATTTTTACGTTTTATTCTTTCATTCTAATTCTACATAGTTTTGTTTTTAATGTTTTGGCATTTTAACTTTTCTTCTCAGCCTGTCTAAGATCTTCAGTTACTTTTTTTTAAGGCCATTTCCATTTTTCACTTAATTGATCAATTTTTTTTCTCCAAACCTTTTGAAAGTTTTCTTTCTAAAAACACGAACTGCAGCAATAAGTTATAGAAAATGACTTCAAAAAGCAATAACTTAATAATCATCTTAAGTTATGCTCAATTAAAGAGCAACATTTAATTTGCAAATCATTCTTAATCTCTCACTTGAAGTTTCACAACTTTCATGTCCTTATATAATTGCTTAAAAACCGTTCACCCTGTTATAACCCTCTCTGAACTTGATTCTGTTCATTTCGAAAAAGAAATGTGGTGATGTGTCTCTGTGTCTTATTTAAATGTGGCTTGAATTGTTGGCCTTTTTTAACCAGGTTGGTCTCAAATTAGTCTTTGATCTTCCAATAAAAAATGCCAACAATTCAAGCCGTAGCACCACAACAGGATTATTAGACACAATCAAAGATTATTAGGCTCCATCTCGAAGTAACCCAAACACAACTTACAGATTCATCAGGCCAGAAGTGCGCAAAGTCAGTTGGGTTGGAGTTACCCAACTCATTAAATGGGCCTTACTCATCCAAATCTGACACATTAAGTGCAGAACAATCCTGGGCCAACCCAACAAATTGATAACCCTACTCCTACGTTAATGACTAGCCATATAAAGAGAGGTAACTTACTCATCAGTCTTCCTCTGGAGGTTTGCAGAATAATATGGAGTAGGCCACCACATGTAAAATGCAACAATAGTCAGTATTGACCAAAAGATGAACAATAGGGAAAGGACAAATATGTGTGGAATAATGTAGCATGAAGAAGAAGAGATTCTGAATATAACTTCATACTAACACGCTACAGCTCCTGTAACAGCAATGAACATGGTGAACAAGAGAGTACAGGGAGAGAGAGAGAGAGGTTTCCTTTTATAAGTTAAGCTTTAAACCCCTTTTCATTCTTCAAAATGTTCCCATTGAGCGTATAAAGGATTACTGAGTGAAATTCCTATTTCTAGGAAAAGAGGTTCTACATCATGTTTTATTACCTTACGGTTATTGACTACAGTTGCTTTATACAGTGCTGTAGTTCCCGGATAGACTGCCAAGACAGGTCTACCAAGGGGAAACTCTGGTGCACTTGATGGATCTCCTCGCTTTGGAAAAGGAATAATGCGTGACATTGGCAGTTTGTACTTTCTGAAAATTCAATATTAAGATCATTAGCCAGAATAAGTTTATGCATGCTAGTTAATAGAAGATATGCAGAATAATAACACCATACATACATATACATATACATATATATATATATATATAGTGGTGCTGTGGCAAATCTCATACAAAGAGAAAATGGACAAGATTTTAAAAGGTGCAATTGTAGATAGTTATTGAGATCTCTAGCCAGTTAGAATAAGCAAAATTAATACCATCAGACTTCATATCACTAGCATAAGTAAGAATCATAAATAGAGTCAAGAGTAGCGACACTAATATTTATTCCAAGCTCCTATCTGGCCAAAATATTTCGTTCTAGAAGGAATTCCAAAATGAAAGTGATGCAGAGCACCACACGAGTTTTCATATTTAGCAAAGTTTCTATATTTAGACTTAGGATTTCCAGTTTTTCATGATTGTATTTTTTCTTTCATTTATTTGTTTAGTCCAATAGTTGGTTTTGTTTGGAAAAAATTAGTGATTTTACATGTAATTAGGGCTTTCTAATCATTGGGGTAGTTTGGTATTTGTTTATTTGAGGGTATTTTGGTCTTTTTTATATTTTTAAGTCATTACATATGTGTTGTAACCCCTCCATACGAGATTTACACTTACTGATGAATGAATTGAAGTTTTCTTCCACTGCTTGTGTGACGAAAATAATTTGGGAGTGATTCCTTTGGCGCGAGGCCCTTTTAGCGTAAAGCCTAGCGTGAGGCTACCATCTTTCCATCTTCGGGTATTCTTCTTCTTTTACTACCTCTTTATCTCCCTTCCTCTCTCTTTTCCTTTTCTTCTCCTTGAATTGTTGTCCCAGAAACAACTCCAAAACCTGTCCTAAAAATCTGTCCCAGAAACAACTCCAAAACTTGTCCCAAAATTTGTCCCAGTTCAGCCCCAAATTTATCCCAAAACAGCCCCAAGGCCAGTCCTAGTTCTGTCCAAGATCTGTCCTAAACCTATCAGATCTACTACTACATTTAGATCTGTATCTTAGACGCGTATAACCCTCTTCTTAACCCTTTTACTGTTGTTTTACACCTTTTCTTATTGCCGTTATTAATTGATTAATTAATTTCAGTCATATTAGATTTTAGGATGTATTATTTTTATTTAAATTTAGACATTTAGGGTCACCCTATCAAATGTCCTGCATCAGGAAGGCTAATAAATATTTTGGCCAGAATTTGTCAGTTTTAGCACAAGGGGAAAAAAGGAAACAGTGTAACCTGACAAAATTATGAACCTTGGATGTGATCCAAATAATTTTTGAACTTACTTCATGATTCTCTAACACTAAACCAAAAGACAGCAAAAATGAGAGAAGCAACAGTATAAGGAATCAAAACATGCAAAGCTTTATTAACCCAAAAAAAAAAAAAAAAATTCCAAAGCCTTTAAAAGCAAAGAATAGCATGCACAAGTGGCTGCACATAAACCTAGGCACTGGAAGCCTAGAATGACCACTTCTTTTGTTAAGTGTATGGACAACAAACTTTTCCATGGGTTTTCTTCCAGTTAGAGGTCTTCCTCCTTTTTCCTACTTCGTAGGAAAATGCTCAAGCCAAAACATAATAATAATAATAAATAAATAAATAATCGCATATGATCTTATCTAGTCATATTCACTTTATATAAATTCTCTAAAGCTATAAACATGGGTCAAGTAGAACCATGGACTGTGAAAACCATAAAAAACTTCTAATTGCTCCCATATAAAACCAATGATAGCACAAGATGAATAAGCTACACCTATGCTTAATATAGTCAAAGAAAAATCAACTAAAATTCAAACTAAATGACAAAGGAACCCAAGCTCGAGCCCCATATGCCTGATTGATATAGAAATAAGTTAGAGGTCCACACAAGCACAAGTTATCCAAATATATGACCCAAACATGCTTGGCCGACAAAAGTATTATTAAGGGCTTTCAATACTCATGGACAAAAATGGACAAAGCTCAGTCTTTAGCCTAATTGGACCTCCCAAGATTCTACAAACAATAGATAGCCTCCTCCACAGCCGGATTGACAAAGCTAGTTCCATCATTCTCCTTCGCTTGGGAAAAGTTGACCTCAACTTGAATTCCCTGTGTTTCAATTACTTCTGTTTTTGCTTTCTTTTGCTTTCTTTTACTTTTCCATACCTGCAGCACCATTTTAACTCCTACACCTGCTACATCACCTAATGTCTTTATTTGAACATATGAATCTGGTATTATGAGTTGTTTCAATAAGATATCATGTTCATCCATTTGGTTTCTCAATTCTAGCATAAACTGTGGATTTCTTTAGTTGGAGCATTGGTGTCACCCCACCAAAATGCATTCCAAGAGATTCCTTTGCATGGTGACTTAAAACTATGTAGAGTAACATCTCTTCTTTTTACTCGTCACTTTGATAACTTCCAGATTGCTTTCATTAAGCATCAAACACGATGTCCCTCTATCAAAAATTGTGATTTCCTAAGCCACAACATTCATTATTCATTTTCAGCTATAGGAAGGAATAAATTGGCATAGTCCTCCATGACAATGCATGAGAAGAACTATTCAACTTAGCCTAAAAACCTTTAGATAACAATGATTCCACACCCATGACCACCTTTTTCCACAAACATCACAGATTATTTCTTTCTGCAATTTTAGATCTGTCATCATATATTGGTTCCATGTCATCTACAAATTCATTATTGAGAAGAAATCTCTCACCTTTTGAATTAGTTTCAGATTTTGATATAGTCCTTCAAATAGAGAGAACCTTAGAACCATAAGTTAAAAACTTAGGATCTAATTTTTGCAAATCTAAACCCAAAGAAAATGAAATTTGGCTTAATTAAAAATTGAGGTAAACTAGAACTCAAATCTTCAATAGAAAAGGGTTAGGAGACCTACAAGATTTACCTAGAAAATAGTATTTAGAAAAATGGACACTATTAAATTGAGGGACTCCAATTTCTACATAAGAACTCAAGTATGACCTCTTTCTCTTAGGAAGAAATTTACACTCACTAAAACTCCTTGAATGAACGATTTTTTCAATGGAAATCAAACACAAGTTCACAAGAATTCTCGAAGATAACTCACTCACAAGAGTAGAAACAGATTTCACAAACTGGGATATGCCATAGGCACCCAAGGTCCTCTTATTTATATTATTTCATTGCTAGAATCTCTACAAAATTTCTCCCTTCATACGTGTTCATATAGGCGCCTACATCTAGATCTATGTCCACACCTACACATAATCTCCTCCAATCACATTCCAACACATCAGCCCCCTAATTTTATTTTACTAATTAAAAAATATGGAAAATTAAAAAGAAAAAGTAAAAAAAAAAATTATCCCTAAAAATCCTCTCCTTGTCGGTGCCACAATGTTAAAAGAGAAAAAAATAGGAGAGAGAATCAAGAGCCTGGGAGCCCATCCTAGCTCGGAGCAACTTTCAATCTTCGTGTTTTTTGCCATGTGGCTTATGCTACATGATTTTATCTTCTTCCTTTCATGTAGATTTTTGAGATATTCGTGGGACAGAGCATGTAAATTCGTCAGTCCTACCACACCCAATTTGCTAAGTCCAATTGGAGTTGGTCCTACACTCATTTCTATGAAAAATTCATATGGACCAATTGTAGAAAATAATAATAGAAGAAGAAGAAGATGAAGAATAACCCTTCTCTCAATTGTACTATCTTTTCCTCTTAGAGGATACATCAATAAATAGAAAAAAGAGAGCCAATTAAGGTGGCTAAAAAAGGAAATACACTAGACGTATCCTTATTTATACAGAGTATACAATCATACAGGTGACTTTCAAAAATAGGGAAAATAATCATGTATTGGGTCCCACAACACCAATGGCCCAATGAACTAGGCCAATTTAAAAGCACATTTTAACATTGATGCCCTTTGAATCGGTGAATTTTTGTACACATCCAATTGGTCATACTAAGACGATGCTTAGGATGTGATGTCCAATTTTTTGGGGATGCTTTGCATCATATTTGAATTTTATCCCATTGAATCCAACAAAATTCTTTCCATCCTTCAAAAATTTACAAGTATTTAGCCAAAAATGTCAAGTGCTTCTGTCATATCACCAAGGTTGGCCCAGTAATGTGGTATGCATCCACTTGAACAATGCAGCACCACGCATCATAATAATATTTGTTCAACATTTAATCTTAATCCAGCACAAGAGACATATCTGGATCTAAATCAGTAGAGGCAATGGCCCCACATCCTAGAGCAAGGGCAGGAGAAAGTTTTTCAAATTGTTTGTTATTAACCATAATTTCCAGTCGTAGAACAGGATTCATTTCCTTTGTGATTAGTCAATATGCATCCCATAGCTACGTCTTCAACACTCTATCTCACCCATACAAACACCCATACCCACAAAAAATAGAAAGAAATGGCATGCACCATATCTAAGATGGTCGACATGATATGGATTTGAAGATTGCCACGGAACAAGAACAAAACTTGATCAAACTTTGTATTGCATAGATAACAAATTGTAAACCTGGATGCAAACAACATGGATGATGTAGACAAAAGCTACCTTTGAACACTCTCTTCATCATCACCTGGTTCCTCATCTAGTACTTCAAACCTGTATAAAAATATGTATTTTAGTTTCTGATGAATGAGAGAAAAATCCAACAAGGTAGAAGGCATACCAGTAAATGAATCATTAAAAGTGTGACCATTCTAATGCCACTATGTAAAGAAAATAGAAATTCAGTGAACAATACATACGATTATGGTATCCTAACAAAGTCAACCACCTGTTGTTCGTTGATGGTTGCATATAAACAGAGAGTAATCTCATGGATAAAATAAAGAAAAGAAAGGAAGTGAAGAACACTATGATAAACAAAAATGCTTTCTTGAAAGCTACATGTGAAACCATAGTATCTGAAACGCCTCTTTTGATAGCTAGGATCATTGGAATAGAATGGGAGTAGTTGCCTTCTTCTTCTTCTTCTTTGAAAAGATTAAAGATTTTACTGCCAGAAAGAAGAAAACAACGCAGGACATACCAACAGCCAACAAAAATGAAGAGGCTATATCTAAGAATAGCAGAAAAAACGTCATGTCTGGGAGACAACCCAGCCCAAGCATGCTCAAAAAGAAATTAAATATTAATCCCTTAGAACCCCTTCCTTCGCTAATTCATCTGCCTTGCATTTGCTTCTCTCACTATATTGCTGCACTACAAAACCACTTCTAATCTATGCAGCACGGATACGTTTCCGACACGGATACGGCTCGGATACATGTCGGATACATATCCAATTAAATAACATATATTTTAAATACCGATACGGCTTGGATACGCCATCCGACACGTGCAGATACGGCGGGATACGGCTAAACACGGGATATGGCACACAGGACACGGCTAATCACGGGATACGGCGAAAAACGGAAGAAAAGAGGGGAAAAAAAAAAGGAAAAAATAAAAACTTACTTCTTTCCTCTGCTTCTCGCGAAAACCCTTCGAAAACCCTCAAATTTCGAAACCCTCTTTTGCGATGACAACCCTTTGCGAAACCTCCTCTGCTCTCTCCTCTCTGCTGCTCGTCTTCTTCTGCATCTTCCGATTCGCGGCTCTGCTCTCTGCTCTCGATTCGTCTTCTTCTGCATCTTCTCTAGGTATGCCTTTCTTCTTCCTCTTCTCTCCCTCTTCTTCGTCTTCTCTTCTTCTACTTCTGTTTTCCGTCTTCTTTTTCTTCTTCCAGATTTTCGTTTTTCCCTCTTCTGCTTCTTCTTCCAGGTTTTCGTTTTTCCCTCTTCTTCTTCTTCCTCTTCTTCCTCTGTTCTTCTCTTCTTCGTCTTCTTCTCTCGTCGTCTTCTTCTTCTTCTTCGTCTTGCTCTATTTTTTTCTCTTCTTCTTCTTCGTCTCTTCGTGTTCTTCTTCTTCGTCTCTTCATCTTCTTCTTCTTCTTTCTTTCTTCTTCTTCGTCTCTTCTTGGCCTCCTTTCCACCCTAATATGCTGTGGAGGATTTGCTTATTACAATTAGCCCTTAAAATAATTTATATTTGTTATTGTAATTTGTCAGCTGTACATTTTTAGAATTTTTGGCTGAACATTTTTAAGTAAATTTTTATCTTAAGATTTTTATCTGTAATGGTAAGGCATAAATACCTTCATTTTATATCGTTTCTGGTATTTGATGGAGATATTAATATTTGAATACATCATCAACTTTTAGAAGTATTTGTTGGGTTACTGAGAAATCTACCTCAAAAAATAAAATTCTGTATTTAAATCTCATTCTAAAGCACCGATATTTGATTCTTGTCCTTTTACACGAAATAGTAAAATACAGTGATTTATTTCATTTACTGTAGATTATTGGTGGTCTGATAATATGGGTCTATCTAATTGTATATTTTAGTTAATTAATTGCTTTTTTTTTTTTTTAATCTATGTTTGCCGTTCAACCTCTTTATCAATTGAAATGGCTACGGGTGATGAGGGCAATGGTAGTAGGTGTGGTTCATCTAGTAGTACAGCTACAAGTAGATTTTGTTCCTCCGAGGCTATAGATGACCATTGTCCTCTTTGGTTATATGTTACAATATATCAAAGTAGAGATCCAAATGTTGGAGGTGGAAATAGGAAGTGGAAGTGTAATTTTTGTAATAAGGATTTCAACGGTTCATACTCTACTGTTAAGGGTCATCTATTGAGGCAATCTGGTAAAGGGATTCAAATACGTGCTTTTGTGACTGAAGAATATTTAAGGGAACTCTTAAGAATTGTTTCTGAGGATGAAGAGAGGTCTAGACCAAAAAATGTTCCCTTACCCAATCGTTCCATTGCAACTCTTATGGGCCCAGCATCAACTAGTGAGGGGAAAAAAAGACGAGTTGGAGGTACAAGTGCTTTAGAAAAAGCATTTAAAAATGATGCTAGAGATCGGCTTACAAGTGAAATTGCTAGAATGTTTTATTCAGGTGGTTTGCTATTTAACTTTGCTAGAAATCCCTATTATCTTAGTTCATATACTTTTTCTGCAAACAATCAGATCGCTGGGTATGTTCCTCTTAATTATAATGCTTTAAGAACCACACTTTTACAAAAGGAGAGAGCAAACATTGAAAGGTTGCTCCAACCAATCAAAAATACTTGGCATGAGAAGGGGATGAACCTAGTTAGTGATGGGTGGAGTGATGCACAAAGGAGGCCGTTAATCAATTTCATGGCTGCATCTGAGGGAGGCCCCATTTTCTTGAAAGCTGTTGATGGGTCAAAAGAATATAAAGATAAACACTACATTGCCAAATTGATTATAGACACAATTCGTGAGGTTGGGTAAGAGAATGTAGTGCAAATTTTGACCGATAATACTCCTGTATGTAAGGCAGTGGGGTCACTTGTTGAAGGTCATTACCCTCACATATTTTGGACTCCTTGTGTGGTGCACATATTAAATCTTGCACTAAAAAATATATGTGCAGCAAAAAATACAAAGAGGAATGAGAATGTTTTTACTGAATGCCATTGGATTACTGAAGTTTCAGATGATGCATGTTTTATTCGCAACTTCATTATGAATCATTCTATGAGATTGGCTATTTTTAATTCCATTGTACCATTGCAATTGCTTGTTGTGGCCGAGACACGATTTGCTTCCACCATTGTGATGTTGAAGAAATTGAATCTTATCAAGCGTGGCCTTCAGGAGATGGTTATTTGTGAGGAATGGAGTACCTACCGGGAGGATGATGTTGGAAAGGCTCAAGCTGTGAAAGAGATGGTTTTAAATGATGTATAGTGGGACAAGGTTGACTATATTCTTTCTTTTACACGCCCAATCTATGAGATGCTCCGGTTGTGCGACACAGATAAGCCGACCCTTCATTTGGTTTATGATATGTGGGATTCAATGATAGAGCAAGTGAAGGCGGCGATATATAGCCATGAGTTGAAGGAGCTAGATAAGCAATCTACTTTTTATGGTGTGGTGTATAATGTACTCATAGATCGATGGACTAAAAGTTGCACACCACTACATTGCATGGCTCATTCTTTGAATCCAAGGTAATTTATCTATTTCGATTATTTTTTTAGATTTTGAACTTCATGTTTTACAAACTAATGTTGTGCTTTTCTAACCTATAGGTATTATAGTAGTGAATGGCTTGCTCAAGCTCCGAATAGGGTTGTACCACATTAAGAATCCAGAGATATATGATGAGAGAAACAAATATTTGAGGAGGTATTTGCTTGATGTGAATGAGAGGAAAGTTGTTCTGACAGAATATGCAAGGTTTTCAGGAGCTACTGATGTATTTGGGTCCTTTGATTGTTTACAAGACAGATGGGACTTAGATCCAAAACCATGGTGGGTGACCTATGGATCTTCTATACCAAGACTGCAAACGATGGCTCTTAAGCTTCTTGTACAACCATGTTCATCATCGTGTTGTGAGAGGAATTGGAGCACCTACTCATTCATCCACTCCATAAAAAGAAACAAGATACATCCTAAGAGGGCTGAAGATTTGGTGTTCATACATACAAATCTTCGTCTTTTGTCAAGGAAGAATGAAGGCTATGTAAAAGGACCAAATAGGATGTGGGACATTGGGGGAGATCAGTGGGATCCATTTGACGGAGCTGGAGTTTTAGAGGTTGCAAGTTTGTCTCTCTTGATGAACCAGCTATGGAGGCAGTTGTTTTTACTGATGCCGGCGAAGGAAATGAAGAGATTGAAACTTTCAATGAGATTTTGTAATAAGTTTAAACATGTATTTTGTGAGTGACTTATATTTTGTTGAAATGTTGACTCTTTTTATCTCATAGTAGAATTTATGATGTTTTTTTGTAAATGGTTGAATTTATTATTATTATTATTATTATTATTATTATTATATATATATATATATAATTTTTTTTTTTTAATTCGGCGTATCCTGCCGTACCCGTATCCTAGTTTTTCAAAATTTGCCGTGTCCCCGTATCGGATACGTGTCGTATCCGATACGCGTACCCGTATCGGTGCTTCTTAGCTTCTAATTATTTGCCTCACTTTCTCCACTCTGACTAACAAATTTCAGGGTAGCCTGCTCCTTTAGCCCATTGAGTGACTGCATATGAGTCACCTTCAACAACATTCCCTGCTGCTCCAATTTTCTGAAGCTCCTCCACTCTAAACTCCAAAGCAAAGAGCGTATACAGTTCAGCTTCATTTGCATGACACATGGATAATAGCCCAGAATGAGAGAGAAACACCTCTAATTCAACATTTCTAACGGGACCACCACACCCAGCTTTCCTTATTCCTGACATTGAGCTGCCATTGAAATTTAATTGTAGCCTGTCTGATTGAGGAAAGGACGCACCTGATGGAAGGCAGAAGGACCAGTATCTTCCCACAGCAGGTAAGGTCTTACTAGGGAGAGGGAAAGAAAAGGCATTTGTAGGCATTAGGATATGTTGGTATACCCCACAAACAGCACGAACGCATGCACACAGACACACACAAACGACAATAACAACAACAACAACAACCAGGGAAAGAAAACCTCTGCGGAGTGTATCGGTTCTAACCCAAACCATCAGGCTTTTTAAAACATGATTATCTGTTTAAACCATGGCTGAATATTCACACTATCCACCCACCCACGTACACACACACCCAACCACACCAGCACCAGCAACAACCAGGGAGGAAAAAACCCTGGGGAGCGAATCGATTCCAACCCAAACCATCAGGGTTTTTGGAACATGGTTATCTGTTCATGGCTGAATATTGGTGCTTGGACCCAGATAGAAATACTTGCTAACTGTTTGAGAATCATTCTTTGTGAGATTTTGAGAACTTTCTTTATTGAATTATTAGTAGACTCTTCTATTTGGGAAGGTGTGGTTTGATCCATCACTTGGCTGCATTTACATGTGTTAACAAAGCATTAGATTCTAGTGCATACATTCCTTGATTAAATTTTACTGAGAAATACCCTTTTAGTTTTAATGGTATTTGGATTTTTGTTTGCATCGTACCATTGCAGAATTCGGGACCAGTTAATATACATTAAAAACCACATCTGATTAGAGAGATGAAAATTGGGGGTCCTCTATTGTGTGTTGGACTTTGGATTGGATTCTTATAAGTGTGAACAAGGACCCTCTTTGCAAACTTGCATACATAATGGTCTCACCAGTATGAAGGTAAGTAAAATTCCTTTGCATGTAAATCTATTCTTAATTGTTTTCCATTGATTTCCTTTCACTGAATATTTTGTAGTTACAAGTTCATTACCAAGAACAATTATACAATGAATATCTCATAGCTTGGAATTTTCATTTGACCCAAAATATGGCCTTTATTTAAAACCACGAAAATAAATCCTAAATCTATTCTAAATCCAAATAGTCTAAGAAAATGCTATTCTACACTAATAGACCACGGCCCTCAGATGTGCGGTTTGTCACATATGCCTCAGATTTGTCGGCTTCCCTATACATCAGGGAAGACCAATGCACAAGGACAAGGGGCTAAAGGCCATGGATCCAATCACTTAACAAGAGACAAAAAATAAAGAAGACTCATCGAAAATAGTAGGAAGAAGAAAAACACCACAGAAAGAGAGAAATAAAAGCACTGCACGGAAACAAGAACAGCGAGAATACCTTAAAAGGAAAAGAAACAAGTAGAAAGAAGAAAAATACTCAGAAACGAATAAGAAAATAAAATAAAACCATTAATTAACATTGAAGGATGATAAGCATGATGAAAAAATGTCTTTAGGCTCACATATAAGCATAAAAAATTCTAAAAAGTAAACAAATATAGTGCATAAGAAATAGAAAAGAATTGGCTCATAGAACAAATGAGCAGAATTAATTGCAGAACCTTTAGATAAAGATAAAAGGACATGATATGCTAACCTTTTCAATGCAGAACTATCATATGGAAAACAATGGCTCTAGGCCAATATATACAAGAAATTCTGGGTTCTACAGACGAAAGGAAAAGATGACACAAATCAAATAGTCAAAAGCTATACATGCACTATACTAAAACCCTAAAATTAAAGAAAATCACAAATCATCTTCATTTCTTAATACAAGTAGACAAATTCTGGTAGATCAGAATAGAGCAACTGCAGTAATTAATCACCTTAATCAAGTATTTTCCTCCTCAGAAATAGAGGAGTCAACTCAATGGTCCATACATATTTTAGTAGCCAAAAAACCTAAAAATAGCAGCATATTGCATGACAATTATAGTTGACCAAGGACTTACTCTTTTGCCTCCTTATCAAAATGTGTGACTTTTACAACAAACCACTCATCTTTCTCAGCATTATCAGGAGTCACCCTAGCTGCTACCTGAATATATGCATAGAGGTACACATAAATGGTAATCCAAGGTTGACTTATTCTGCAAAATGTATCAATGTTATATTAATTGATAAAAAATGTTTAAAAATTCATTTTCCATAATTCCATGGAGTGAAATAGAGAAATAAAATGGAAGGCTAGTAATGCCCTAAGCAATCAACCATGAATGCCTCAACAAATCTTAATTAGAAACGTTACATGTTTGTACTGTAAATATCTTTCTGTTCATTTTGTACCACAAAAGTGATAAATCACCTGCTCTCCCTTGAGACTAGCAGCTTGTTCAAGTTGGCTCCGCATAGAAGCAGCAGGTGAAAGCCTTAGGATGTCTGTATCAGCCTTCATTCGCTTCTTTTTCTGCTCATTAACTTCTGTAAGAAGTCAACCCATATATGTCAAAGAAAGAAAATAATTTTTAAAATCTAACAAAGCATAAGTAATTGTATGCACCAAAGCTTTTTTACTGACGCATATTTCAGAGCATTAAAACCTTTGGTGAAACATATTTAAAGCATTTAATAAGAGACTAAATTAAAAGACATTTTTGAGACAATAAATGTCTTAGTACTAAGAATAGTTGCACTTCAAGCCTAAAGACAGTCCAAAGCACACAAAAATCAGCTCAACCCCCCATCCTCTTGCTTTCTTTCCTTCTTTTATAAAAAAATTAAAAAAAAAAAATTTGGAAAGAAGCCCCTTAAGTTTTTTTTTTTCATAATTACAAATAGAAAACTTTGGTCTCTCTCTCATCAAATATATATATATATATATATATATATATATATATTCTAAAAACCCCTAGGTATCATCAACATCATCATCATCAAGCCCCGCTGAGTTTTTTATATAATTAAACAAAAACTCAAAGGCCATTTGATCACGTTCATAAATGCCCAAAACTTCTTTTTGAAAGTGAAGTGTGTTTTTTATGAACAGTTTGCACATCATACTATTCTACAAGGTCCATGTCAGCCCTGCTTATTTGCTATTCCCCTCTGCCCCCTTCTCCCTGAAAACCACCCACCATCTTTCATGCACTGGCCATGCCCTAAGCTTAATCGTGATTAGAGTTCTACTTGCCACTGGATTGAAACTGAGTTTCCTTATAGTTTGGCGAAAATTCAAAAGGGGTCCTTGACACTCTTGACTGGTGATCATACTAGTTTTTGAAAATCATGTGTCCTTGTAAATAGTTTTTACCATGTAAGATATCCTATGAGCCCTCATCCCCACCCAATTCTCAACATACACACCCATCATTTGTCATGTTTTGGCCATGCCCAAGTTTCATCCTTGTAGGAATTATACCCACCATTAGGTTGAAACAAAGTTTTCTTGTCATCGTTGAATTTTTTTTACCCTTAAAATCTAGAGCCTTAACTACATACTCTATGTTTCTCCTGGTATATATTCTCTTTGCTTTATCCCTCAGTTCTTTCGCATTGAGAATCAGCAGTCTACATTAAGAACTACAGACTTTGCAGAAAGGAGATGAATCCTATTCTAAGACCATACTCAAGTAGAATTTTACAGAGTTCTGATGCAAAGCACCCTATAGTAACATCTTCAAGAAACAAAACATGATATATAATTTTAGATTATGGATCGCACCTAACTTTTTCCGTTGTGGTGCTGAAGGTCCAGACTGCACTAGTGCATCTAATTGATTCATCAACACATTCGAAATACTGGAATAAATAATGCAACATTGTGTTCAGGTGAAGAATGCATCCAACGTGACATATGCAAAGAGTATAATAGAGACTGATTAAACTAAAAATGTACTCCACAAAATGTAGATTTTAAATGAAGTTATCTTAAAAAAAGTAGATTTTAGATGGTTCCAAACATTATCATTTTTTCTTGAAAGGTAAATAAAAAATGCAGCTCATATAGAGCAGAACATATCAGAACAACATCAGGAAAGGTAACTTTTACTTTTTTTTGGATTCGGCAGTGGTTGCTCATGAATGCCTTCACTCAAAGTTCAGTTCTAGAAGGGAAGGTGTCGTGTGTAAGCTAGATTTTCAAAAAGCTTATGACAGAATAGACTGGAGTTCCCTTGAGTTTGTCATGGCTAGGTTGGGGGTTGGGAGACAGGTGGATCAAGTGGATTTGGCTTCTGTTTCCTCAGCTCATCTTTCTATTATGGTAAATGGTAGCCCTAGAGGTTTCTTTCACGTGGAAAGAGGGATTAGACAGTGTGATCATCTAACTCCTTTTCTGTATGTCCTGGTCGTGGAGAGTTTGCACACAATGCTGAAGAAAGCGAAAGACAGAGACCCGACTGGGGGCTTTATGGTAGAGAATTCAGAGGAAGAAATCACTCACATTCACTATGCTGACAATACAATTTTATTTTTGAATGCTAATGCAGGTGATCTTAGCTATGTTGCCTCAATTCTTAAGTGGTTTTGAATCTGTTCCGGACTGCATATCAACTTCAGCAAGTGGGCTTTTTTAGGGTAAATTTGGAACACAGTAAAGTGGAGGAGCTTGTTGTGATTATGGGTCGCAAGGGCTCTACCTTTATTCCTCCTATCAAGGTCTCCCGTTGAGTGTAGGGAAGCCTAAAAGAAGTTCATGGGATCCAGTCATAGAGAAGTTTGAAAAGAGGCTACCGGTATGGAAAGACAATCATGTTTCTATAGGTGGCAGGCTCATTTTAATTCAATCAGTATTAACTAGAATTCCAGTGTATTTTCTTTGTTTAAATGCCCAACGACAGTCTTAAAAAGACTGGAAAGCATTCAAAGTAGATTTCTCTGGAATGAAGCAGCAGACAAGAGAAGGTTTCATCTTGTAGCATGGAACCAAGTATGCAAACCTCGGGAAAAAGGAGGTTTGGGGATTAGATCTTTGAGAGGCATGAATGTAGCACTCTTGGGTTATGTGGAGATTAGGGGACAACTCTGATTCTCTTTGGAAGAGAATCCTCAAATGGGTTTTTGTTTCGGGAGGAGGGAAGGATAAAAGAATTTGGGAGCCAGATGAACAAGGTGATTTCTCTGTCAGGTCTTCTTATCAGAGTTTGATGAGGAAAGAGGATGTTCCAGTGGTATGGCCTAAACTTTGGAAAGCTGTTTCCCCCGGAGGTGAAAATTTTCGGTTGGCTAGTTGGTTTGGGAAAGTGCTCATGATGGACCAGCTCAAGAAGCGAAGGATGGTCATCATCAATGCCTGCCCTTTGTGCTTGAGAGCAGAAGAAAATGTACACCATATCTTCCTACACTGAGTTTTCTTATCATATTTGGTGCTATTTTTACAGTTGGCAGACCTGTTTTTTTGTGTTCCAGAAAGCTGGGCCTCAATGATTAATGAGCTGGTGGAGTTGGAATCTAAAGCTCCTAGGAAAGATTTGTGGGTAGCGACTACTTTAGGTATTATCTGGCCAATTTGGCTTGAAAGGAATGAAAGGGTTTTCAATGCATCTAAGAAGTCCAGGAAGAGGTGATTGACGCAATAAAATTCAGAGTGGTGGTATGGCTCTCTTCTTTAAGTAAGCTCAAAGGCTTTAATGTTGCAGACGTCATTAGAGGCTGGTTAGTGGCTATGCCAAGAGCTGAGCAAAAAGGAAACAAAATTGCCCCTCAGAGGCTTCCTCTGGCAGGATACTTAAAAGTTAAAACTGAATTTTGATGGGAACGTTTCCAGGCAAATTAGAAAGCTGGGTATGGAGGAATTACACCATCTCCCTCGACGAAGGTTGTGATGCCTCATGCAGGCCCAATTCCTGTTTGTTCTTCAAATGAGGTAGAAGTCATGGGGCTTCGGAGGGGGGTGAAGGAATTGGAGCAGCTAGAAGCAAAAGGCAGTATAGTGGAGGGAGATTCTTGCGTGGTTACCCAATGGGCAAGGGGAAGCAGCTGTCCTTGGAGACTGCTGGACAAAATATAAGAAATCAGGATGATAATTAAAGGGTTGGATCTGAAGTTATTGCATGTTCCTAGATCTGCAAATGATCAGGACAATAGAGGTTCTCTTCTTCATCAGGAGACCATTTCAAGATTAGGGGTTTATCATCCAAAAGGAGGAGAATGGATAATTTGTTGTTTATTTTCTGCCTGGAGTTTCTGGGTTGGTACTCAGTTTCTGCTGGGCCTATGCTTTCCTGAACATTATCTAGAATATGCTGTGGCCATATATGGATATACTCCTGACATATCCTTCAGGTTCATCACACTACAGTTGAGATAACCATCAGTTACAGAACCAAAAAAAAAAAGTTAAAAAATATTGCAACCTTGTGTAAGTACAATAAACCTTGTACAAACAAGGAAATAAATCCTGAAAGAGATTCTTAAGATAAAACCTTATCTCTGAGTCCTGTCATAAGTGGAATAGTCAGGCAAAATGGACTATGGGAAGTTGAAGCTGAGAGTATCTCAAAACATTGATGGCACCAGCTTCCTTGTATTAAAAGTTCTTTAAACCGGAGAGAATTGCATAGTGAAGAAACATAGGCATGGCACCATTTACATTTCTCAAGACAATCCAACAAAGATATACATGCCATGGTGAGAAGAATAAATGATTGCACAGTAGCTATGGTCATATGAATTCTTTGAAATAGTTGGTGAAACTGTGTCAGATTGAATTCTTCTAGTGCTAGTTTAAGAATGCCTTGCATGAGTACAAAATATTGTGATGCCTTTTTCTTTAGAACTTCAATTAGAAAATTGAAATGTTAATTATTTGATTCATTTGAGTAAAATTTGTTCATTAATTTCTATAATGTCATTTTTACCTGTTATTTTATTTGAAAGAAATATTTCTTTAAATTTATTCAGTTATTATGTCGAATTCATGAATCTTATTATGAAACCCAACACCTCATACTCATGTCAGGTTCTAACACACATATCCGTACAGATGTAACTTAGCATGGTAGAATCATACTAAACAAATTTAAGATCCAGGTTTTGTTGATGAGCATGAGGAGATGATAATCCAAACTTTCCAATTGGTGGCACAGTGGACATGTATGTTTTAGGCAAATTATCTTCTTTTACCAAATCTTATCCATCTGTCTGGGTTCAGCTAAGGGGGGGAGAATTTTCCATCACATGTATGTCAATACACCAGTTATGATTCCTATTGACTAGGAACACACAGTGCTCACTGCTCAGACACTTCAAAGTAGGCAAAATTTTATAGTGTTGTGTCTGACTTTAGCCATTCAATCCATCTCCACCACCTACCCATTCACCAGTTCCTTCAGTCTCCATGTTAACAGATCCATTCTTGCTACTCTTTATTTCCATCTGCACTATCAAAACAAGAACCTGATCATTTTTGTTTCACCCCTTACCACCACTCTTCATAGCCTACCCATCTTCAATACTATCAACAGCTCCACCGTTCCATGTTTCCATGACCAATCCTTCCTACTGACCCACCTATCACCATTGTGAACATGTCGTCATACAGTCTTCACAACCAGATATGTTATCATCTCTGTTTACTGTTCCACTTCAACCACTGCCCATGCCCATCTTATCCAGACGCATTTCTGCTTGTCTTCCCAACTACTCCCTGTTCATGTTCAAACTCCATGCCATTGTTCATCTATTGTTGTTACTCTGCCTGCATCATGGATTCATAGTCCACCCCATGCCACCCATTGGAGTTTATTTTCTGCTGCATCCCGACTCTGCTGCCATCATCTTATCATAGTAGTTAAGATTTGATATTGTCTCTTAGGTTGTGCCAGTTTTATGAGTATCCTAATACTATCTAACCAGGGACTGTTCATCAAAGCTGAGATAAAGGTATTTAAACCATGTTACCATGATACTGTCTTTCAAATTCTGAGGAAGACGTACCTCACTTCATTTTCTGCAAGCTCTTTTGCCTGAACATATAGAGCTCGTAGCTTTGACAGTATATTATCACCTGACTTCTCAAGCACCTCAGGCGCTACATCGACATGCAAAACAATCAACAAATAAAAATCACTAACAGAGTTACGTGTTCTGATAGAAAACATTAGTACTTCTCTAAGCAAATAGGGAATATAACATGAATGATATGCAGAATGAATATGTTGAAATCACTTGGGCTACACCAAATTTTAGCAATACAAAATAAGCATTCAGCAATACAGCATTAACTCCTATTATGTACCCTGAAAAGCTATCTACAATTCAGCGATACAACATTAACCATTAGTATACATCCTGGAAGCCATTTAGATACATGTTCTTTCTGCATACATGGAAAGCCATCTGGAATGTTTTATGGAACGACATACCAAATGACTTGGTCCAATATTAAGGCATTTCATTTTCACTGATAGATTTATTAAAACTCAATTAAATCATGAAAATGTAGCAAGCCATGTAAACTGATCCAGTCAGTGGCACTAAGGGAAATGATACTACAGCCCTTTGTCATTAGAAACATGTTCACAGCCAGTCATGTGCTTGGGCAGTCATTAGTGAGGTTTTCATTTCACAGAATAGGCTTCCTTTTGCCCAAGCCTGAGCCTGTTTATATTATCGCCTGTCTGTTGAAGCTCATTTATAGACATTAAACATTTGAATGGGCTTATACTTTAGGGCACAATTTCAAAATCCAATTTGAGATTCGTCCTTGTTTTACAAATTAAAGATAAAAATATAAAAAATGCTATTCTTATTAAAAAGTATCTTACAGAATAGGATAAGACATTTGAGTAGAATAGACTAAGGGTTTTATATAATAGACTAAATGGGCCAGTCAGTCCCCATGGAAAACAATTTGCTAAATCCAATCATGAATGTAAAACTCTGAAGATGGATAAATAGCTTTAATTATGATGATGATGAAACATCATTAACAAGAAATAATAGCAAATTGCAAAGAAACTCACCAGATTGAAGCTTCTTTTGGATCTTATTAATCTCAAGAAAGACATCCTCCTGTTCTTTCCGCAGCCGGTCAAGATCCTTAGAGTTGTCGAAAAGATTGCTGATTTCAATAGCCGACATCCTCCTCTCAGAAATATCTTACTTTATGACACTTGCTTGATTCTGCCAAAAGGATAAAAGAGAAAAGGAAAGAAGTAAAAGTCATGAGTTTCTAATATTTTGTCCAACCATTAGGAGCATAACATTATCAGTCAAAAAGTAACAAAAATCATCTAGTGATGCTTACAAATAAATAATCATGAGCTGAATCTCTTATGATCGAAAATCTAACACACCCCATGGAAGAAAAAGAAGTTATTATATTTTATTTTTTATTTTTTAAAAAAAAAGCCCTTTTCGAGAAAGCCAGGCACAAAAGAAGGAGAGAATGTCTTTTGAGAAATCTAATTTGCTGAAATCAATGGTAGCCACTTAGAGATAAATAAATTAAAAATATTATTTTGTGAATTCTCCACACAGCCATTTATCCATCCCCAATTCCACATAGCAGCATGTGTGGCAGATACGTCCATCATCCATGAAAGGTTCAATCTGAAGGCCCCAAGTGTATTTATCACCAAATGTTTCAAACCACAAGATGAATCATATCCTGGTATCCATGTGTTTGCAACTCGTCTTCAATGGCAGAGCAACCAGGGAGAGGACCAACAAAAGAAAGACACTCCTCCCCATGGTGATCCCTAATCACAACCTCAAAACCAGCAATCAAACGATCACGAATGCAGCTACTGTCGAAGTTAAGCTTCATCTGACCAGGATCAAGAGAGAGCCAAGAAACATGCCAAGGAGGGAGCAAACAGAAGGACTCACATCAATCAAGCCCCAATCCCTACAGATGTCAGAAATTATTACCCCAGGGAACTACCTCTGAGCCAAGATCCACCATGCAACTCTTTAACTTTAATGAGATCAATTACTCTGCTAGAGATAGATTCCTTTCCCTTAACCTCTTAAGCTAGTGGACCAAACAATACTAAGAGTCATGACTTTCCATGGATGCCTGCGAAAAAAACTACCCCAAGAAGAATTACTTCAAAAAATTGAGCAGAGAATGCCAGTCCAACCGCAAGCAAAAGGCGATGTCCGACGGCAAGAGAAAATGAGACCAAATAGAAGAGGCCAAAGGGCAATAATGCAAAAAGGATCGATTCATCGACTCTGTATCTAAAGCAGAGGAGATAATTATTAACAATAATTGGCTCCATTATTTAAGATAATGATTTTTGCACTCTTAATTTTTTTTTATAATGTATCTCTTTAAAAAAAAATTATAAAATTACCTTTCTATTCTCTCGTCTCTTTTTCTTTTTTTTAAACATAAAAGATAAATTTGAAAATTTCTTTCAAAGAGATGCACCTTTAGAAAAAATGGATTCACTACTTTTTTTTTAATCTCAAATGTTAAATATCAATATCAAAATTTGTATTTATATGAAGGATTATGCCATTGGATTTTACCTCATGTGGACTTTTAGAGTCACGCGTAATGAAAGATAATTGGGGGCGTCCATTCAGAAGGATCACAAAGATGACAAAACTATGAGATAGAGCAAGTGGGGCCAAAAAAGTAGGTCATCTTCGTGACTTACAAAGTTGAGATTTTTTTTGGCTTTCCTAACACTTTTTAGGCATTTATGAGTTTGCAACTGGCCACATAAATGATCAACTAGTTCGATCTAATGTTGTTGTTTTTTTTTGAAATGGTTCATATATTAATAGAATAAAAGACAACAATAGTGCAAATATAGCGAAAAAAAAGAAGAAACCAAACTATACTAACTAGAAAAGAAACTGCTCATAAGAAAAAAACTTAGAAAATCAAAATAAGAACTTCATTGCGAAACTAATCCCATCTAATGTTGCTCTTGACTATGTGCACATATTCCTTAAACCATATGTATATTTTTATGTACATTTTCAATCATTAGATATTCCTCTTCTTTTTTACGAAACAGTAACAAATGAATTAATTAAATTATATAGAAGGTATTTTAGGCTGTATCTTGAGAAAGAATGAAAAGGATTCTCTTATTGGTGTGAGTTTTAGGAAATTGCCATCCATGCTAACTCCCACAAATTAGATGTCCAATTTTCACTTTGCTCCGGTTTGGTGGAGAGAAAAAAAATCAGTTTACATGTAAACATTGAATCAAGTTGTTGGGTAATTGATAATTTTGCCACTTAAGTGGGTAAGCAGTCTCCTCTCATCTCCACTTGGATCTCTACCGAGGCTAGCTAAAACATTTCTGCATTCCTACTTACAGCATGTCCAAGTCCTACCACGTGTGGTAAGTTGGTCTTGGCCAACTCCTACCACGTGCTTGGTGAGTTGCGGGCAGGCATCAATTCGGACGCTGTCCTGTCAGTAAAAGAGAGGGTAAAGGTTTAGAATTAGACTGAATTTCCCAATGTCTTTTTCCTTGTACGAAGAGGGAGAGAGGGGGGCAAAGAGTAAAATGTAGAGAAATGATACACATGGCATAGCTTCATTCTCTCTCTTCATCGGTCTACGTGTAAAAAGGACACAAATTGTATAACTTCATTCTTATAATAAAAGAACTTAAATGAAAACAAAGAAGGTAAAAAAGAAAATACTCGACTTGGAGAAAAAGAATGGAAACAAGAAAAAAAAGGACTTAGAGATGATGGAGACTCCCGTGCAGGAGAGGGAGATCAAATGGATGAAATCCGTCATCGAAGTGGTCAATCAATCCCTTGTTGATGAGAATCATCAGCTCCAAGAAAAGCTTCAAATACTCCAATTTGATGAAAAAGAAAGCAAGAGAACCATGTCTCTTTCAAAGAGGCACTGGATCAATAGATCGCCATGGATGGAGAGCAAAAGGCAGAGGAGGTGGAGCGGCTGTTATCTAACATTGAAGAGATGGTGGGAGAGCTTCACCAGAAGGGAGAGGAGGCGGAGCGGGCTCTCTTTGATGTTAGATAATTTTGATCAAGCTCTCCGTGATGTTTCTCTTGCTTTCTTTCTATTCAGATTGGAGCATTTCGAGCTCTTCTTGGAGCTCATGATTCTCATCAACGAGAAATTGATTGACCACGATGAATGATTTTATCCATTTGATCTCCCCCTCCTACATGTCAGTCTCCATCATCTCCAAGTCGTCCATTTTCTTGTTTGCCTTCTTTCTCTCCGAGTCGTCCATTTTCTTCTTGGCCTTCTTTCTCTCCAGTTCTTTTGTTATAAGAATGAAGCTATGCAATGTGTCTCCTTTTTATATGTAGACCATGAAGAGAAGAAATCAAAGAATGAAGCTATGGGTGTTTCATTTCTCTCTATTTTCTTGATTGCGCTCTCTTCTTCTTCTTGTACAAGGAAAAAGGCATTGGGAATTCAGTAATGTGAAATCTTTCTTGAATCTTGATATGGTACATATACTGGTAATCATGCGATATGGATTCCACATTAACGGCTTTATCATGCTATCTATATGTGTTGATCCATTAAATGAAGGTGAATAAGATATCTTTTAATCGTCACAATTCTTTCTTTAAAATTTAATTAATTTTTTTTTTTGCGGTGACAGTGGTTTGTGTGGCATGGGGGGATTTTAATTTTTTTAATTAAAATTTGAACTTTAATTTTTATTAAATGAGCTTCTTAGACTAAATTAAAGAATTTAATAAAATAGATCAATTTATTTAATCTGAACTCCATTTTCCTGATTTACTTAATTAGCTTAGAAAGATGATAAACTTACTTGAAAATATTTCCTTGCATACTCTATTTTAATATAAAAAGTCACAATTATATGGTAAGACAAATTAATTCAATTTTAGACATTTAATATTTTTAAAATTTTAAACTATAATATAGTAATTTAACACATGTAATGAAGCCTGTTAGGTGAGATTCACTGCAATTTAGAGCTCTTCTTTCTTCGTCTGTGACTAAGATATTTTTCTTTAAAATGACATTTTCTGATTTTTGCGCTTGAAGAGGAAAACTAATGAGTAATGACCAAGTAAAACCATGAAAGAAAAATGAATTAAGATTATACTTTGAGTTTATAAGATTATATTTATAGCTTATAAGTGGTCTCACATCATCTTTCATTCAAATTTTAATGTATAGCCTTATCTTTTAATTTAAATCTAATTTAGACCGATGCTAATTTATTTTACAATATGATCTATAATCAATAATAAAAACATAAAAAATAATTTATAGTTCAACTTTCATATCAAATCAAAGGTTTAAATAAATTTAATATTATATTTTATATGATGTGATTGTTCATGCGTTTGATCCTTTGTTTATATGAGAAGATGGGAGAATCCAATGATCCAAAGCTCTAAGTGACTGTGTTAGCCAATATCCTGCTGTTAGGTGATCAAATTGCATCGTAGTTCAGCAGGAGGTGTCAAGTTTGAACTCCCATGGTCTAACTAATGCACCCTAAGGGCAGTGGGTATCACCCTTGGAGGTTTTACACTGAGCTTCCGATGGTTTTCCACATGTAAATTCAAAAAAAAAAAAAAATGGATTGTTTTATATTTTTAAAATTTTATTAGTTGATTATGAGTAACTCATTGCATATTAAGATATTGGTCATGCAAATTATGTATCAACTGACCCATATTAGTTTAAATAGGTTTATGACTCATACATATTCATTGTTTCTTAAAATTCTAGATCTCATGTAATTTAAAATGATGATGGTAACGACAATAACAATAACAACACAAAAGGTAAATTAAGATTTAAATATGCACCGTACACTATAAATAATTTGTCATTTAACACTTGTTTTATAGACAATTTATACATATTTTTAGAAAAATCAATTTTAAAATGAGAATTTCATTATATGCCATCTCTCCTAACAAATTTTGTCTATGTTAGAATAGACGGCTATACTTTATATATTTGAAAAAATAGGTTTTAATTTTTAGCGATAATCTCAACCTTCGATTATCAGTTCTTAGTATGCAAGAAGTCCCGTGTATCTAAATTCTGAATTAGAGAAAGGCACAAATAAGAGAAGGATTAATAGTTTATCAAAATTTGATAAGATACGAGCATTTATGTGCGAGAATAAAGATTGATAAACAGTTTGAATTTTCATGAGTAAGCTCATATATTTCAACAACCACAAATAACCCTGTAGATGAATAATGTCCAACTTCTATTGAAACGAGTGATGGAATGACATCCATAAAATAAGGAGATGCACTGGTGAGAAATGTTTATCTTTCGCATCATAGAGATTGCCCTTAGAAGAATTGGAATTTTTTTTATTTTCGAAATGTGGAAATCTGCTGACCCGATTTTTGTGATGATCATTGATAAAATATCGGATTCATGACACCATCATTGGTAAAATATCGGATACATGACACCACTCATCAACACTATGTATCAGACTAGTCTTTACATAAATTTAAAGTCCTGACCTCCAACCTAAACTAGAAATATCCAACCACTCAAATAATATAAACTGTGATTTCTAAATTATTAAGTGTGATGTGCATCAAACAATGTAGATAGAGAATTGGAAAAAAGAAAAAGAAAATAAGGAAGGCTTTGTAGATGACAAAAGAGGTAAAAGGGTATCCGATGCACATTCTAAGAGAATCAATGTCAGGGCCTAATTACTGTTTTAAATTCACAAGCTACACTTCTAAACTGAAGAATTTCTGCCTTTAATCCCTTTAAACCTTCACGCCCACTGAAGGATATAGAGTTTGGTCCAGCCATGACTGGAATCCTTTAATGGTCAAATTGTATGTTGCCTTGGGCGATTGGATTCCTAGCAGCCTATTTGATAGGGAGAATAGTGAAATACAATAGGAATGAAACAGAGAAATTTGAGACCTAAATATAAGAGAAGTTTCACAATTATTAAGTTTGAATAGCAGGTGGGTGGAATTCAACAGATATAGTGTTCGGATAAGTGAAAGCAAATGGAGAGAGGATTTTACAAGTTTAAAAAACAAAATCCCCAAATAAGTGAATCTCTTTAATTCCCACTATAGGTGGGATTTTTTTATATGGTGCTCTGGAGTTCTATCATTTACGAGTTTAAAAAACAAAATCCCCAAAATATGTGGGGATTTTATATGGTGCTCTGGAGTTTTCTCAAATCCTCTCGTACTCGAAGGGAGAGGTCTTTCCATTTTTGGTTGACCATAATAATTTTATTTCTCATAATTTACTAGGAGAGAAGCATCCAATAGTACGAACATGAATTGAGAAGAGAGAAAAAGGAGCAGAGATAAAGTTAAAAGCAATAAAGAAACCATCAAGACAATCTAATTAGTAAATAAGTAAAAAACACGATAGTCTCTTCTATCTCTTCTCTTCATGTTCTAAATATAAAAGGGAGACACATTGCATAGCTTCTCGGACTAGTTAGAGGAGTTGATGACGCTTCTAGCAAAGGTAAGTACAACACAAGAAATCGAGGCAGTTCTCAGTAGCCTCGTAACAACAAGAGCAGCTGCAGCGAGAATATTATTAACAGAAGATTAAGGATTTCATTTTTAAAAGGAAAATATGAACACATACCATTCATTAGCAATCTTATCCTCTGTATCTTCTTTCATGACAGACATCTGCTGAGACGGAGGAGGTTCCATCTCTCTTTCTTTCTCTTGGAATGTAGCAGAGAAAGGCCGCTGCCGTAAGAAATGAGAGAGGCTAGTGGAGGATGATGAGTAAAGTGATTCTATAAAGATGAACGGACTGGATTTGATTTGGAATGGGTATCACGTAAATGAAGAGGAATCTGCAGTAAGAAAATAAGAGAGGCAGCAGTGGAGGATGATGAATAAAGTAATTCTATGAAGATGAACGGACTGGATTTGCAATGGGTATCACGTGCATGAGAAGAAACCAGTTCAAATACAAAACAAAACTCGGCAAAGAAAACGTTGAAGAGACTTCTAGAGCAATCAGACATCATCTAACGTTACGTATATGTCTACTCAGTGCCTAGTAAGATAAGTTACACAATTTCGTAATTCTTATTTTAGTTTATTTAAAGAATAAAAAAGTAAAAGAAATATGAAATTGAATACTTAACTTATATAAAACAAAACTATTTCTAAATTTACTTTATTATTTGACAAATATTTATTATTGACTGATCATTATAGATAAAAATATTTATTTGAAATGGAAGATCTATAAAAATTCGGTGAATCTTATTATAAATATTTAATAATTCATATGATAATCTATTTGTCTAATTTTTTATAAAGTCAAAATCCATTCTTTATATAATATACAGATATATTAAATATTAAATATATTAGACCTCTCAAACTAAGGCTGAAATTCGAGTGGATTAAATGAGGTTTTAATAAATCCAACTCAGTAAATATTAAAAATTATCGATTTTGACCCGTGTTTTTGGCTCAACTCAATCTGAGTTGTTGGCCCGACCCATTTTTTTTTCAATTTTAGAAAAAAAAATCAATAGTAACTTTCTATTTCTTGAAATTTAAATCAAATTGATTAGATTAACTTTAAATTTCTGAAGTCAATTCATCCTAAATTTACAGATTCTGATTTTTCATATCAAGTCAGATTAAAATCTCTGATGAAGTGGTAATTGCGTTTTGCTTACGGTATTGAGTTGACTCGTAACAGTAGAAATGGAAAGTGTTGTTAAAGCAGAGATTAATGTTAATAAGCCACTAACGTAGTGGCTTGTGATTCGCTGGCGACAACTGGTGGAGGGTCCCTTTGAGTCATAATACAAGAGTTAAATCATGCATCAATTTCTTTCTATTTTTCTCTTTTTCTTCAATTTTAGTCTCTCTCTTACTTTTTGCCTCTTTCATTTTTTTTTATTGAAAGAAATACCAAAGGTGGCAATTGGTCAAATTGGCTATGAATAATAACATTTGTTTTTAATTTTAATAGAAAATGAAAGATAAAAGAGTTTTCCATTCGTGTAAGCACATTGAGACATGAAAATTTGATGCTCTAAAATAAGACTTTTATAACTTAGTGTATAGGCTAAAATTAGTAGATAAAAAAAAAATTATTTAAATTATATTTTTTATTATGGTCCCGTTCACCTCAAGTTTGGGTTTGGAACCCCTCTATCCAATCTAACTCGAATTTATTTTGGATTAAGTAAAGTCGGATGAATTTACATTTTTCTAAAGAAATACATGAATCAAACTTAATTATTTTTATCGAATCTCAATGGTCCATAAGTCGGACAAAATATTTCTCAGTTGAAACTTGACAATATAAATAGCTATCAAATAGTATGAAAACACATAAAAAAAAAAAAAACCCAAAATAAACAAATATCGAGATGTGATGAAAATTCTAATCTTACATCCATGATTTTAATTGGCTCAAAGTTAGGTATGACAACTATGTGGCCTTATGGTACTATGAGATAAGATCAACTTAAAAGATGCCATAACCTATGCTTTATTCATTCAATAAAGAATAGTCCATGTGCATGTCATCTATCATTATAAGAACAGACAAAACTAAAAAAGGGTTGTGTGCTTTTGCCGTTCAAATACAAGGAACCTATCTAGAACTCAATATTGAATTTAGTTTATAATTTATTTATTTCTTAAATTTAGATTGAATATTTTATAACTTTTAGTTAATGCATCCTCATTATATAATTAAATAATATACGTCAAAATATTTATCCAATAATTTATCTTCAATCTTAAAAGATCAATGACTAACCTGATCAATAGGTCCTATTTTTAATAGTATGAATAATCCACATGATATTCTATGTATTCATATAATTTTTATGATGAATAGATGAGGCCCACTAACTAACATAGTCAATTAGAATTTAGAACACTTATAATTTTCAGTCGATCAAAACACACGTACTTCTGAGGTCGGGCTCAAATTAACACTAGGGCTTATTTGACTTGAGATAATTAGGTTAAAATACATTAAATATATTTTTTGAATTATAAAAAATAATTATATTAAACTCTTGTGAGAATGTCATTTCTTATAAATGTTATACGATTGGAATATTTAAATAATATTTCTAAATTTGAAGAAAACTGGCCTTGTTGTGAATTCTTGAGAATCAAGTAATAAAATTTTATGGAAACTTTAAAAATGTAAACCATTGTCCATTTATCTTATATAAAGTCTAAGCATTGCAATAAAAGTATTTATGTTTGAACCATAGACTAGTTAAAGAAATATTTAGAGTAGTCTCAAAAGATGAAAAATTGAGAGTTTAGAAGTAGAATGGACATGAAGAAAAGCCAGACTTTTAATCATTTAAATAAAACTTAAATGGAAGAGTAAAAAATTATAATATCTTCGTCCTATTTTAGTTGTCTGATTTGAAACATTTGTATTTTTTAAGAAACTCTCTATATAAGACTAGCACTGTATATCATCTCATCTATTTTCAACACAATTTATGTTATTCCAATATAAATGAGACAACTATTTTAGGATCATTCAAAAATTTATATAAGATAATTAAATTGGAACAGAGGGAGTTTAAAGTAACAGAGAGTATGACTCTTTAAAAAAAAGGGCTACTAACGAATTAATTAATTTGGGGTATAAACAAAAGTTACCCCATAGTTAAATTAACAGTAATGACATTCAAATAAATTAATTGATCTTTAAATTTCACATTGGTCTAAAATAAATTAAAACAGAAAACTCCAGTCTATACATAACTTTTCGTTAAAACTGAAATTAATTTTCAAACATATAAGTCACAATTGGGACACAACCCCAAAGAATAAAATAATATCTAATATTATGATTATGATAACTAAAACATTTGAAAAATCTCACATTAATTTCCTCTAAATCGGATTTAGTGATATTAGCATACCTTTTTCCTTGCGAGAATCTCACCTGCCGGTTCAAGACATACAGAGCTTGTGCTTGAAATCTGTATTCAGAGCCCATTAAGATTTCGGATTAGGCCCTAATAGAGGAAGTTAATTCCCGTATAAAATGAATGTTGGATTTGAAGATTGGTAGGGGCCGCGCGAACGCGTACCCCCTCTCACACAAATTATGACGTCCACTCTCCCACTTGGGGAGATGGTAGACCAGGACCCCTCCTAAGTGCAATGGAGGCCCCGGGCCTAGGCCATGGGCCTTCTGGATCACCCATTAACCCCGTCCAGGTAAGTATGATGTCTCCTCCTTCTCTTTCTCATTCTATACCGTTATTCCTCCGCTCTTTTCTTGCCTCTTTCCGATGTGGGACTCCAGAAACACAACCACTTGCCAACTTAAGTAGTTACTCATTCCCCCGCTCTCATCCTCTGTATTTGACCGGATGAGTGTTTTGACTCTTCACTATTTATTTTATTTTGCTTTTATATTTTGAGATTGATATTACTTACTTTAGTTGATTTATGTATTTCTCATGAGTCGTTATATCTGTTAATAAAATTGAACATGAGAAAATAAGGATTAGAGTAAAGATTGAAACTTTATCTCATACTTAAAATGGTTTTTTTTTTTTTATTTAAATCCCATATTTTTATAATTTCATTTGATCTATCTTCATTGTTGGATTAATTATGTTATATCAATTTTTTTATTCAATTATTATTTTTTAATTTTAAAATTCAATAACTACCATGATTCAAATGTGTCGACACTGATGTAAGGATGTTGTACAATATCGGTACAACTTTTATTGTGTGCAACACATTTCTTCATAATGGAGTTTAAAATATTGGCCAAAACAACACAATTCAAACGTGACAAAACCATCCGATGGCTAAAAGGGTTTGAAAATTGAAATATAGGCTTGTTGTTGACTTAATTAAATTTTTATTGGACTTGATTAATGACCTATAATTAAGTTTTATTTGCAATATAGAGCATCTTTTAAGTTTAATCTAATAACAACAACCGTCCGTTTCAGTTTTCATGAATGTAGAGATAGAATATCCCTTTTGAATAATATAATTCTGGAATGATCTACCCATAGAAGGTCCTTGTCACGGGATCCAACGACCCACATCTATTTGATGAAAATCGTTTGTCGTTCTATAAAAATTAATTTAATCATCGATGAAGTTCCCGTGATTGAATACTGTAATAACCTAAAAAGCTATCACAGAGTCCAGCCTAGATCTAATACTGATATTCTAGAGGTTGTGGATTCAAGTTTTATGAATGTTAGATATAACAATGCATTTGTGGAAATAATTTATTTAATTCAAATATGAAAGTGATGATAATGATGACATTGGATTGATTGAATCTACATGAAATGATGAGATTTTGGCTATAATGATGGTAAAGATGATTATACGTTGAAAATCAATGTTCAGCGCTCTCCAACTCATTGTCTTCAATCTTGCACAAGGGAAAAAAGAATTATTTTCAGCTGTGTTTTGATTAGCAAGAGGACCACCACTCATATGTTAGTTCATATCCAAGGTGAAATGTGGAGTGTGAACGAGAGTCCCACATCGATTGTGAGGGGGCAAATCTAAGGACTTCTAAAGGACTGGGTCGCTCCATCTATCAAGCTAGTTTTTTGGCCTGTAAGCTCAGTCTCAAGAGTTGTATCAGAATTAGGTCTTCAAGTCACAACATGTAAACTCAAGGATCTCCTAGCCAAATAGGATGGTTGGTGACATTCTATCTGCCGTCGTTAGAGGGAGGGATTGTTGGAGCGTGAATGAGAGCCCCACATCAATTGTGAGGGGGAAAACTAAGGACTTATAAGGGACCGGGTCACTCCACCTATTAGTCTTTTGGACTGAAAGCCCAATCCTAACGAAACAATGAATTGAAACATAGAGAGCGCCCCAAGCAGAGAGCCATCAATCCATGAAGAAATAAAACATACCTCCTCATCTATATCTTCTGCTTTCTTGAGTCTTGTGTCCCCTCTCTCCTTCATGAAAGGCGTTTTCATGCGTCCAAATGATGTGGCCACATCAAGGCTCCCTTTCATGGAATAACTAGTTCCTCTTTCCCTTATCATGTCCCAGAGTGCAGACCCAAAGTCCTTTGGCCTAAACGATATGGGCAACTCCACAACATTCTGTCCATTCCTGTCGATCTTTGCAGACTTACAAAGACGGGCAGTGCCAATACTCACATTTGCAAGCCACACCTCACATTCCAACGAATGCAAAGCCAAATCAAAATCATTTTTGTTGTCTACTTTCAGATGGAGGGTTGCATTTGTCTCCTCAAAAGAAAATTTATCAAATTTTATCTTCTCCAGATCCACATGAGGCTTGTAAGGCAAAGGTATTTCACCAGAGTTATGTTCCCCATTACAGGTACATCTACAATGAGATCAACCTTGAGCTTGTAAGGAATTATGCTACCCGGCTCAATATCTTTGTATGTATTTCTAATATCATCATAGATCAACGTCACTGGTACTTCGATGGTTTCTGATCCATGAGAATGGATGGTACCGGCATCAGGTATGAGGCCAGATACAAGCTTCCTACCATCATTTTCGATCAAGTAATTTATGTCGACAAGAGGTACTGGAATTGGATTTGGATTTGTGACTAGTACATCAACGATAAGCTCAGCCTTCTTCAAATCAATGGAGGAGATGTTGATTGTTGTCACCTCGGCAGTGGGCTTACCGAACCCTACAGCTTCTTCAATCTTCTCTCCCATTTCATGAATGAAACTTCTACCTTGTGCAAGAAGTCTGTATGCTCCCCATGACCTCCTTTCTTCTTATCTACTTCTTTATTGGAAGATGTCATGGTCCTGAGCCTAAAACACAATGGTGAACAGAGTAACTTAAGACATTTTCAGTGGAACACAAGCTAAGGATTTTTCAGTAGAAAACAGGCACAATTGACAACAATCAAATCTAGGTCTTCAATGCATAAGAAAATTACTTTTCAATCAAAGAATGGAGAGCTAATTTCGAATTACAGTGAGATCAAGTGTCATTTATAGGAACAACAGACTTAGCATGATATGACATGCATGTCAATAGAAGTGTTTACAGATGAGAACAGCAAAAACCAACCTCTGTTCATGATTGGTTTCGGCATGTAAAAATCACAGGGTTCACTTGATTGTGTGATTTTCATATGTTCAATTCCATGGTGAGTGATGCTTCAGTATGACACATACAGTGACATTCAGATTCCCATCAAGCCGCAGAGGATGAATTTGATCGAGTCCCCGAACTGATGAGCCCAAAAGTGACCATTTCACAGCCGTCGTCATCAACACCACCAAACCAAAATTTCATTTATCTGGGTTTGGTTTTTCAAGTTCTATTCCATTTGACCTTGTCATAAACCATATATAGTCAATCAATCTACTGTCCAATATGTCTTTCTTTATCTCTTCCTCAACATTTTGAATAGTCTACCACCCCTTATACCTATAACTAATAGTCTCTCAATTGTACCTACGGATCTCGAAAGTGACCATTTCATTCAGAAAATTGGAACTCAATGTTGTGGGACGCATGTTATCATTTCTCTAAGAGCAATACTAGTGAGAATGGCTTTAAAAATTGGAACACATAGCTAGACTGAAATTTTGCTAAACTTCATTATGCCCCTATTAATATAGTATTCTATCTATCAAAGGAAATTCATCACACACTTGACTCTCCATATTTTTGTGCCTCTGTATTTGTCAGGTTCTCTCATTACGAGATTGTAAATTAATTTATTGTTTGATTCTTTCATCATTAAAAGGCTGTAAATTCTATATATGCGGGTTTTAATGATCAATCCTACACCATCCCTATCACCAAACGATATTGAACCCACTTCACATCTCTTGAGGACATTGAACATCTCTTAAAATGGTTCTCTCATTATGAATTAAAGATGTCTTGATGGAAATGGTCCTATGACAAGAACCTAACACTCCCACTCAGGAACGTGGTTGATGTTAGAAATGTCCAGGTACCTTTCAAAAAGTGGTTCATTTCCACAAAAATCGATTAGAAAATTGACAAGAACCTGTAACATGGTCGTGCTAATTATCATATAGAGACAAATTGAGGATTCCATTCATAACACAGTTGAAGAGACCTGATAGAACAAAAGATACAAAGAAACCAATTCAAAATTCTTGCAATAAATCGCAGAAAATGTTTGCTACCATTCATTTGAGCAAGAAAAGCAACATGCAAAGTGAATTCGGTTAATGTGATTTATTGTTTCTGATTGCTTTTGGATTAGAGAGAAGAATACTTTTAAACTCATTAAGATGTGAACCCAAATCGAACTGTATAATAAGAAGACGAGTGACTGGTTGGATCTATTTGGGTATAGCGTGTGGATGTATTTCTTTTCTGATAGGTTCCTTGGAGTTTGATAATCAGAAATGTAATACTGTCGATCCAGTCATGTTTTATGTAAATCTTAATTACGGTACTATATATGACCGTTTTGTGAGAGAGAGTTTAACATCTATAAAGAGAGTAGTTTCTACTTTGTTTTGCCGTAGTGGATCAGTTTGAACCTTTAGACGTACCGAGAGGGAACCACATAAATATGTTGTGATTTACTTCTTTTTTTGTTCTTTTTATATTAATGTCTGTGGGGTGGAGAACGTGACTTTTTCTCAACACTTCCCTTGATTCAAGACGAGTCATTCATGGCAAGGAGAATGAATTTCTGCCCCTCTTCTACTGTAGATCACCATTTTGTCACTTTCAATTAAGATTTGTGGATATACTAACTATAAAAATTAAGTCTCATTATATCTTAGATTTAAACAAATAAAATGGAAAGTTGACAGTAAGTTCCAAACATCCATCTTTTTCATTTAGACTGCACATCAGAACCTATTTATTTAATTTTATGAGGTCATTCTTCTTCCCCTCCTTATTACCGGTTCTTCACAAGTCTTGCAATTTAAAACTGAATGACTAGAACTCATGACCAAGTTATCTCTCCTTAAAATGGTTCTTTGCATTTAGAATGTGGTTAATGGGAGCTGGGGGACCATGTCTCCCTGCAATTGCAGATGTGAATCATAAAAATTCCAAAATTATAGAAACAACCCTGTTCTATTCTTTACTCAACAATATTTAGTTACCCTCTCCAAATTCCAAATCTCGTGCTCTCTTTTTCAGCGCATTCTTGTGACCTTTCATGTATTGGGGCTGCAAACGAATTCTATGTTGGTAGTTTAGAGGGAGATTTAGGGATTTATATATGACTTGGGTCACTCCATCTAACAGGTGAGTCTTTTGCGATAGATAACTAGTCCTAACAAGCAGTATTAGAGTTAGGTCTCAGGCTACCTTATTTGGAGTCGAAAGATCCCCTAATCAGATGCGATGGCTAGCCTCGTTCGAAGGGAGTTTGTTGGGGCTACGAACGAGTCCCACATTGGAAGTGTATAGTCTTTTGGACTGAATACTCATGTCCTAACACCATGGCTCTGCGATCTAAACTATCCATCTATTGCCCTAGTCATGAATGATGACTTAATGTTAATAATAATAATGATTATAATGAGAGTAAAAGGGACTCCCATGTACAGGGTAACTCAGTATGCACGAGGTACCACTTTCTCTTGATCAGAGTTCTTAGTTCATAAAAAAAATTAGGCACTAACATAGAAAATGTGATAGCATTGAGAGAGGAAGTAAAGTTTAGAAAATTAATTCAAATATTATAGTAGCTCTGATGATAATGATGTATGATTTATTTCGATAATCAATCAGCCAGAGATAAGATTACACAAACAGTTCAGAGATTATTGACCATTCACAATTAAGACAATGTGATCTGGGAACCTTTGGATTGTTGTTTCTAAGGTGGAGTGCTGACGTTCATAGCATGATCTGCCATTTTCTCTGCACATTTGATACGGCTCTTTCTCCTCTCCCTGTAGCCACTTGAGTGGCACTTTTATTAGTATACAACTGTAGGATTGCATCACATTCATATACCTAACTATCACAAGCCAATAAATAAACAAACACATTTGTTATGTTCAGCTCATTCCATTTCAGATTCGATAGGGGCACTGTTATTTTTATAATAAAGAACATTGTATCCTTTCACCACTCATATGATTGTTGTGATGTAGAGAAAAGGCAATTGAAATGTTATAGTGAGAAAAATAAATAAAATAAAATCACATACTACAAAAGGTGAGACAAATTTAATGTGATTCGGCATTGATGCCTATGTCTACATGCAAAAGAGATGATAGATTCACTAATCAAAACAGAGAAAAAAGAATGAGAGAATTACAATGTGTTAAGCATATAAAGCCAAAGACTCATCCTCCCATGAAGTTCAAGGCCTAAGCATTCTTATATAGATTTTGGATCTCTAAAACTAGCAACTTAGAATAATATTAAAATAATACTCCCTCTCTTCCATTTTAGTTGTCCCATTTTAAAATTTTGAGTTTTTTAAGGAAGGGCTCTCAAAATGCTTATGAACTTCTCTTCAACGACCTATAACTCTTCCAAAATGCATATGAGATAACTATTTTGAGACAGTTCTAAAATGCGTATGAGATAACTAAATTGAGACAGAGTGAGTAAATAAAAATAAAGAAAGAAGAAATAGATAGAAATCAACCTACAAGAGCTGTAGCCAACTCCAATTCCGACACTAGCTTTGCTACCTTTGATTTTACACTATTTATAAATTCTTTTAATTTTGTTTTTAAAAAAATATCCTACGCCACATTGGAGAGTGGAGACCCATTTTCAAAGCATGTGAACATAAAGTCAACAAAGATTCATACATTTATCTCCTACCCATTAGCTATTTCCCACCCAAGAACAGGATAACCTTTCTTTTCTAGATAGAACTTATCATCCATCAATATTTATTAGAAATCTGCCACTTAGAACATTTTTTGACTTAAGATACTAGATTTCAAGCCCCATGGCCTGCTGATTTCTACACCTTTAAGGAACAATATGGAATTGGACCGACCTCCATGGATTTAGACACCCATAGTGGCATGGCCACTATTTTGAAAATGCTAGACAAGAAAATTACTTTTGTCCCTTACTCAAATTATATGTATATAATTCACCCAAGGATCCCTCTTTCCACTAAGCATTTCATTATAGAAATTACAATGCAACCCATAGATTGTAGACCCCCTCTCCATTCCACATTTCTATTGTTCTTCCTCCTCTTCCTAAGTGCACCAGTGCATGGCCAACTCGACTCTGGTTTCTACGATGACACTTGTCCCAACCTAACAAGGATGGTTAGATATGGTGTGTGGTCAGCTTTCCGCAACGAAACTAGGATGGCTGCTTCACTCCTTCGATTGCATTTCCACGATTGCTTTGTCAATGTAAACATTCTTGATACAGAGCAACCTTAGTTACAAGAAATCCATTAACACTTTCTAATCATGTCCATGGACATGAATTTTCAATCATGATCTCGAGTTTTATTTATTTATTTACATTTCATGACCACTTAGCCCGAACATTGATTCCAACCTGGTGAATTCTGGATTGAACATCAGCCCCCATTAGAAGAGTAAGTATCCAGAGTCTTGGCTAAATGATAGAGCTCCAACCTGTCAGGCATGACGTGTTTTCATGTGCTAAAAAACAAAACCGTGAGCTCAACCTAGTGAATTCTCGGTCTGTCAAAATGGACAATATCAAGTCAGGATGGATTCGACATCACTGCTTCTTCCTATCCCTTTTATCAGATGCAAGCCCAGCCTCCATACCTGTCTACCATTTTATACGTTAAGCATAACTCGACACATAGCTCGTATTTATAACTTACTACTTGCAATATAGTACAATCGTTTGATTTTCCCAATAGCATGTTACAAGTGTAATGGGACATGTGGATATTGAGATTTGAGACCATGTCTTTCTCCACTCCACCCTATTCATCCACTTTAATGGCCACCATGTGAAAACATCTTGACTGGATTCTCTTTTGCAATCAAATATCGACCTCTTTAGCAATGTTTTTTTTTTCTATTTTCTACGTCCCTTCATGGAAATATATTACTTCTTTGAATCAAAGTGATCTACACATACATCCAAAATGAGGTCTGTCAGTAAGATTCAATTAATGGACTAATCTCTTTTCCATTCCAATGATCTTGATTATTCGTTTTACGACTTTGACAGTGAGATTATAGGAGAAAGGAGGGGTTTCTCCTCAAAAATCTACATAGGTAACTTAGTTTGGATCTTTGTTCTTACATGTCTAAGTTGTTGGGTAATCGAAAGAGTCTTACATTGGTTGTGAAGGAGGAGATAAAGGGATTTATATAGAATTTGAATCACTCCACCTAACAAACTAGTCTTTTGGACCAAATACCCAGATCCTAACAAGTGGTATCAAAGTCATATCTCAAGTTTCTTCATGTGGACTCATGGGATTTCCTACCCAAACAGGATCGCCAGCAACATACTATTCACCGGAGAGCCTCATTCGAAGGGGGGATTGTTGGGCAGCCGAATGACTGCTGCATTGGTTGTAAATGAGGAAATTTAGGGATTTATATAGGATTTGGGTCAATTCACCTAATAGATTAGTCTTTTGGGATGGATACCCAATCTTAACATAAGCTCCTTTGGTGAAAACCCAAAGAGGTGGATCTCCTACTTGGGAGGACAAATTTTGTGAGAGGCAACTATGAACAAACCACAAAGCACAACTAAGTTCCCCAGTGCTTACATGGTCATCTTTTCAAGTTCATATTGAAGTTCTAGTGGTCTAAGCTGATAGTGCGATCTTAAATATGAAAGCACTAACTCCTATCCAATGGGAGCATGAAGTGTAGCCAACAGTGAAAAACTATTTGTCAACCACTCAACATCCGAATCTAATATTTTCTTGCTTATCACTTGTTAATCATCATTATCTTCGTCATCAGTCACTCTTATCTCTATTTAAGAGACCAGCTTTTTACATTCTACAGTCTATTCTACTCTATTAATGAAATGTTTCTTGTATGGTGGATAGGGCTGTGATGGATCTGTGCTACTTGACGACACGAGCACAATAAAGAGTGAGAAGAACGCCTTGGCTAACCGAAACTCAGCTAGAGGTTTTGAGGTTATTGACAACATAAAGGCCAGCATCGAGAAACTGTGCCCATCAACAGTCTCCTGTGCTGATATTCTGACTCTGGCAGCAAGAGACGCTGTGCTTTTAGTGAGCGACTCTTCATCTCTATATCATTTCTGTGTTGTTTTGTAACTTTTTTTGGTTTAGTGATGCAGCATGCTACATAGCACAATAATCCATAAACACCTAGGCTGCGTTTGGATGGGGGTAAGAGGGGGTAACCTCCCCCCCGCCCCCCCCGCCCGGTTACCCCTTGTTACCAAACAAGGGTAACAAGGGGGTTAAAATTTGAAATTTTACCCCTCTTACAACATTTTGAATACCCCATGGGGCTTGGGATATTCATTCTTGCATACCCCTCCTTACCCTCCCTTTTCCTCTTTTATGAGATTTTTTTTTTTACATTTTATTTATTTATTTATTTTGGTGAGTATTTGACTTTTATTTTATTTTTAAATACTCCATTATTTCTATTTGATAAATTTCATATTACCAAATAACAAATTATATTTTTTTATGAAGAGATATGTAGAATTTTTTTATTTTTTTATTGAAATTTAAAATAATAATAGTGGTAATTGTACGTATGGGTAAACTCACATATTAACAATTTTATGAGAATTAATAATTTTATTAAATCTATATAATATAAAAATAAAATTTCTGTAACATTTTCAACGTGATGCATTTGGGTGAGGGGTAAATTTTTACAGGGATTACGTTTGAGTAGGGGTAATTGTAAGTATGGGTAAACTGACATATTAACAATTTCATGAGAATTAATAATTTTATTAAATCTATATAATATAAAAATAAAATGTCTGCAATATTTTCAACGTGATGCGTTTAGGTGAGGGATAAATTTTTACAGGAGTTACCCTTGAGTAGGGGTAATTGTACGTAGGAGTAAACTCACATATTAACAATTTTATGAGAATTAATAATTTTATTAAATCTATATAAGATAAAAATAAAATTTCTGCAATATTTTCAACGTGATGCATTTGAGTGAGGGGTAAATTTTTACAGGAGTTACCTTTGAGTAGGGGTAAACTGACATATTAACAATTTTATGAGAATTAATATTTTTATTAAATTCATATAATATAAAAAATAATAATTATAATTTTTATGAAGAGATATGTTGATATTTTTTATTTATTTATTGGGATTTAAAATAGTAATATAAAAAAAATTCTTTATTTATTTTTTTAATGTTAGAATGCAAGTGTTCATTTTAAATTATAATTATGAAAAATATTTATAAAAATTAGATAATATTATTATAAGTTATATTATTAAAATTTACTTCATAAATATTATTTAATAATTATGTTTTATAAAAAATAAAAAAATATTAATATATTATATTACCCTTGCTTATAGTTACCAAATAAGATTTTTTACCTTTAGGGTAAGGTTTTACTTTACCACTACAATTACGAAACAAGATAAGGGTAATCCCACTTCAAGGGTCACCCCTACTCAAGGGTGACCCCTACTTAGGGGTAACCCCTATAAAAATTACCCCCCATCCAAACGCAGCCCTAAACTTAGGGTTGCAACTCGGGTATGGTTTTGTCCTGACCCACATGAGCTGACTCGAGAAATCATACGGGTCGGGTCGAGAATTTTGGGTCAGAGGGTCGGGTCGGGTTGAGAAGATAAAAGCCCGCATGAAATTTGGGTCGGGTCGGGTCGGGTTGAGGATTTTGTAAGTTAACCCGATCCGACCCGACCTGGCTAAAATTAGTCTAAAATGGGTTCAAAATATGGGTCGGATCAGCATTCTAATTAGTTAGGGTTAGAATTCAAGTCAAGTTGTGAGATTCAGGTTAAGAATTCAGGTCAGGTCGGTCGGGTTCTACATATATCAACTCAGGCCGGATTGGATTTTAAGGAACCCGACTCATGCGACCCAAATTGCAGCCCTACGTAAACTCAAGGGATTTACGTGAAAAACCCAAAAAAGAAAAAATCATGGGAAAAGAGAGAGATTATTCTATTATGTTGTTGTAAGAATATAATCACACTTAGAGTACTAAGTATATGAGGAGACTTAAGTCAACTCAAACTCTCTCTCCTCAATAAACAAGTGGAACATTGGATCTATTTTTAAATAAATAATAATTATGATTGTTAGTACTTGAGGTCTTTCTTTAACATATAGATGAGATTCTGTTAATTGTAATTTGCAGACGGGAGGCCCTTATTGGGTAGTGCCCTTAGGAAGAAGAGATGGTACAAGTGCTAGTGAGAGTGCAGCTAATGAGCAGATACCAGCACCTTCGGAGCCCCTACAAAACATCACTGCAAAATTCACTTCCAAGGGTCTAAACGCCAAGGACGTTGTTGTGCTCTCAGGTAGGTTCCATAAAGTCACAGATTGGTATGAGGATAATATCAGATTTTCTATTGATTAGACTTCACATTTTTTAATCACTGATCTGACCCGACTTAATCAAGATTTTTTTAAGAAAATTGGAAAATAATAAAAAAAAAAGTGAGAGAAGAAACTCGTTTTCAATAGAAAATGAAAGATTTCATATAGAGCTATTAGGTGAGGGACTCCGTACACCTCGAATTTTACTTAATGCTTTTGTATCTGGGGAGAGATTGGGGTCTTGCATCATTCAAAAAAAGAAAAAAAAAAAAATATATATATATATATATAGGGTTATTAGGCAATTGAAATTTGAGGCAACAAGATAACTCTTTTAAATTTGAATAGGGCATATGGGCTAAAATCAAAATAAATATAAATAGCTTTAGCTAAATATTTTTAATTCAGAATGGGTCAGGTTGAGTTCAGGTCCGAGACCCTTCTACCCAGCTCGTCTATCGAATTGGGTCAATTTAATTTTTTTCCAAAAAATACATGACTCAAACTCGATTTTTTATAGTTGGGTCAAAAATTGACAACTCTAGATTACACTAGCACAATAAATTATCTGTGACATGAATAACATTCATTCTTCCCTTCCAAAAATTGCAGGTGCACACACCATAGGTTTTGCCCGGTGCTCCACCTTCAAGCAGAGGCTCTTCGACTTCTCCGGCTCCGGTAAACCCGATCCCATGCTCGATTCTTCACTACTTCAAGATTTACAGAACCTATGCCCGAATGGTGATGGATCCGACAATAAGCTGGCACCTCTAGATGCAGTGACAAGAGACAAATTTGATAATTTGTATTTCAAGAACCTCTTGAACAATTCAGGCCTTCTTCAGTCAGATCAAGCCCTTATGGGGAACACTGATACTGCCTCAATGGTTACTAGCTACACCAAATACCCTTACCTCTTCTTCATGGATTTTGGGGCATCTATGGTGAAGTTAGCTAACATAGGTGTGCTCACAGGGAATAATGGGGAGATAAGAAAGAACTGTAGAGCTGTGAACTAGCTTCTGATAGTTCAAAAAGAAATGTAACTTTGCTTCACTACTTACAAGGATGCATGAATAAATTAGAATGGAATTTGCAACAATAGGGAAATCCTTAAACCTCTGCCTGGGATCATAATTAGGTCAATCTCACTTCAGTTGAGGTAGATGCTGATGAATCTCAAGTGCCGCCCTACCCCGGATAATTTAGCTATATTTTTCTTTTTCTTTTGGATACTATTAGTATTCCCATTTTATATTGGAGGTGAGACTAATCCCACCGATACATGAAATCACTTGTATATCAAGTAAGTACAGAAGGAGTCGAATCCAAGACTTTTGATCCAATCCTAGAAGTTCATTATATGGTCAAATATGATATATTTTTAATATTCTTTAAACTAATGTTGTAGCATATCACAAATAAGATAGTACCACCAATACATTAATATTTGATTGTATAAGATTCAGAAGGATATTTGAATCCCTTACTCAAGAGTCTCTTGACTCAAGCCTACATAATAAGAAAGTAAGACTAACCCAATGAATTATGGCCCAATAATCTTATATTGTGCCGGCTACAACCAAGTCTCATTATAAGGATATGGATCTTCAGACTATATCAATTTTTTATATTAAAAAAAATTAGTAATCCATAGTTATGTCGACATATACACACCAAGACCCAATTCCAGATGGATAATACCAAAGGGTGTTAAGATTTTCTCCGATGTGGAGCCTTATAACTGGGCCCTAGCTGGATCCAGATACATATGAGTCCTATACCTATAAAGATCTCTCTTAATAACCATGGATGATAATCCAACTCAGTTTTTATTGTAATGATCCAAACTTTGATCATGTATTTCGAGGAGTTTTACGGACTCCGTACTGATTTAAAGACCGATTGGATGCGTAAAACTCTTTGTAATTGTTCCAACGAGTTCAAATTTGATCAAATCTGAGCTCAGGAGCTCAAGATATAGCCCATTTTATCGTCAAACGATGAAACAATAATTTTGCAATTGTTGATTATTATATTATTATTCTAATAAGTAGTACCCTAAATCTTTGAATTCATTTAAACTGTCGATTTAATTTCTAAAATTCAGAAACTTGACACACCGTTGTCCCCAATTAACTGAACTTAGAGAAACTTTAAACCCATTTAAAGTCGCCTTGATTTTCCTTAATTATCGCATTTTGAGTTTCACTTTGAGAAGCCCCTTATCTTAAATATTCTGGGCGTTTGTTTTAATGAAACTTGTTTAATGAACTATTTTCAAATTATAGGAATAACAGGACTTTTAAAATGTCGATCGAATATCCCGAAATTCGACTTTTAAATGTCGTATTAAAATCTATTACTATTTAAAAAGGGCCCAAAATTTGAAATCGGTCAAAATCAAGTCACTTTACGCCTCTGATTTCAAGTTTTCAACCAAACTTAACAATTAGAGTATTCTTTAAGGTTAGATTTTTTTTTTTTTTTCTGCTTTTGCGATGAACCCTCGTCCAAGTTTAGAAACAATTTTTCTATTTATAAAAACAAATCAAGAAAAGATGTGCTATAAAACTAAAGATTTATTTTAATTTTATATAGGTATTAATTTGACAAACCACAATTAATTATTTTTAAAACTAAAAGGACATTCAAAATTCAGATGAAATGACCAGAGAGTTTTCTTCATAAACTTTTTACAGACCTTGTAAGAGTAGAAAGTTTCATTCGTTCGTCATGAACCAAGTGAAGCAAATACATGCACACACCATACGCAACGGCATCGACCAAACCGAATTTTTGATACGTAAACTCCTCGCCATACCCAACATTTCTTATGCTCGAGCTCTCTTCAACCTTCTCCCGAATCCGCCCACCTTCCTCTGCAACAAGTTCCTTCAGTTCTACTCCTCCCACGGCCCTCCCATCCAATGTCTCTGCCTATACTCCCAAATGCGCCACCGCTCCTGCCCCCTCAATCAATACTCCTTCACCTTCCTGTTTGCCGCCTGCGCTTCCCTCCCAACCTCCAAACACGGCCTCAGACTCCATGCCTACTTCCTCAAACTGGGTATTCCATTTGACACGCATGTCTTCACCTCTCTCCTCGACATGTATGCCAAAACCGGCCTTCTTGCATCCGCACGCCAGCTGTTCGACGAAATGCCCCAGAGAGACATTCCCTCTTGGAACTCGATAATTGCAGGTTATGCGAGGTTGGGTCACCTGGAGGAGGCGAGGCTTCTGTTTGAATGCATGCCCGAGAGGAATGTGGTTTCTTGGACGTCAATGGTCTCTGGGTACTCACAAAAAGGGATGTTTGAAGAAGCTGTGGAGATGTTTTTAAGAATGACAGAGAAGGAGAATGTGAGGCCGAATGAGGTGACGGTGGCAAGTGTTCTCCCAGCTTGTGCAAATCTTGGGGCGCTGGAACTGGGGGAAAGGATTGACCGGTATGCAAGGGAGCACGGTTTCTTGAGGAATGCCTTTGTGGGAAATTCATTGGTGGATATGTATGCAAAGTGTGGGAGGATCAATCAGGCTAGACAGGTGTTTGAAGAGATCAGCAGGGTTAGGAATTTGTGCACATGGAATTCGATGATCATGGGTTTGGCAGTTCATGGCATGTGGGAGGAGGGTCTACAGCTCTTCCAAGAGATGCTGGTGAGTTTCTTTGGTTGATTCCCTTTCTGGGTCTTAAATTAATGAAATTTTGCTGATGTTGAGTGACAGCAATTTTCATGGAAGATGAAGCTGCTTGTTTTAATTTGCATGAGCTTGGTTTTGCATTGCTCTCTAAGCACGTCTTTATAGATTTTAGTTTGCTATTGTTATTTCCTTTCACGTGAATTGAAATTGAACTGCAGTACTTGAAGGATTTTAAAACTTTTAATTTCAATTTCCAATTTATAAGTTTGACAAACTCATATCATGAAGGCATATCCATTGAGTGGAGGCAATGGTAACTCTCATCAAAACATAGACAAGTATAATGCATTTTTAACCAACAAAATGGATTTATTGTTCATTAGAATGTGTCAATAATTTTGTCCTTCTTGAGCCTCACAAGGATCATTGACTAAAATATCAAAGATCAAAGCTGTGAATGAATATCTAAATATTGCATGATCAAGCATGGGTTAGGGCATTTCTAAAGTGCCATAACATTGACAAAGGAAGAAGTAGTTGACCTTTGATGTTCTGCTACGTTTGATGTGTAATCAAAGATAAGGCTACAAATGCATTTGTTTATCGGGATAAAATTACAAATCAATTTTTCTAACATGTGCGAAGAAAAGCGATTTTTGAGTGTGCAAGTTGGCTATAACCTGTTTGTATTCTCTTTGTTTATAAAGAGAGTTGATGTTTGCGAAAGGAAATTTTCTTAGAATAAGAAAGAAGGCTTTCATAAAAATTCAATAGAAAGAAAACCGAAGTGAGATCTCTCGCCCGAAAAGCTAGTGTCAATTTGATGAGATTTGGTACTTTGTTTATTGCAATCTTGTTTTTGGTCTATGTTTCGATCAACGGTATCTTAAAAAGAATCGTTCGTTCCAGACAAAGTCCACTTTGCTTCTTTTTTCGTAAAGAGACTCAGTCCAAGATCATCCTGAGAAGCAGCAGATCCGAAAGCTCATTGGGTCTCATTCGTTCACACACAGCGTAGAACAAAAAATCGGTCCTTCGTGCTTGCACTTGTCATCGCACTTTCACAAAGGAAGCCCATCTCTCTCTTTGGAATTGCCATCTACATCCTTGAAGGATGTCCTGTCATTGTCCTTCCAAACATTTGTTCCTTTGTTGGACCAATGAGACATTTCGATAGACCATTTACTCATTCACTATGGGTATCTCCTCCCCACATTGGAGGTGAGACTAATCTCATGAGCATGTGTAAAGCTCCCAATCTACACGCACTGGTTTAGTCGATGAGGAATAACCCCATGGGGAGTGGCCTGGAGGGGTTGAGTGTGAATCATAAGCAAGACCTTGCTTCCTTACTTAGGTCTTGTTCCTTTTTTATTCTCCCACTCATGGGTCCTTCTTGCTTCCTTTCAAGCTCTAATGAATGGATAGGATTCAAGACCTTCCTCGAAGTGCAAATCCTATGTAAATTTGTGCCTTTGGTGATTGTGTGATCAGTGTGATAGGAAAGTAACAGATCGGTGTTTGAAGACAATGCAACCTCTAGGCATTCGGGTATCAAAAGGTATAGGTTATGTATCATCCAGTGGGTGTGAGAGGAAATGAATTTGTGGGTTTCTCAGAAGATCAGGTTAGCCAAGAGTGGTCCAGAATCTCTTGAGTTGTTTTAGTTGTACTTCTTTCCTTGTTTATATATGATGGTAGCCGAGTCCCTTCTTTTCTATCCTTGGGTAGCTTACTTATGTATATATTTATTCTCTATCTTGAGTCAATAAATCTCTACCTAACACTTTAAAAAAAAATTATTATTATTATTATTATAAATTACTTTGCTGAAAGTTCCCAGTGAAAATCAGATAATTATTTGTCCCCCCACCCCCTCTCCCTTCAACGGATCTTTATGGAAGAGCACTTCTGTCAGAAGATTCTCTTTTCCTCCTCTTACTGTGAAGCACCACAGGCCAAGCAATTGCCAATGATAATTCCTTGCATTACCTGACCCTATAACCAAAAGCGCTCCCATGCCTATTCCCTCATAAGAAGAGAAAAGGAATCTACATGAAGGAAAACTACTTTGCATGTCCAGTTTAGGTCTTTTCATGTGTGCCGCTGTTACCAAATTTTAGTTCCTTTTCTTCTTATTCTTTCTCGCACAAATCTTATGAATTTTATGTGTTTACTAGGTAGGAGGAACTGTTCCTGATGATATCACATTTGTTGGTGTTCTCCTGGCTTGCACTCATGGTGGGCTGGTAGACCTTGGTTGGCAATTTTTTCATTTGATGGAAAAAGAGTACTCCCTCAGTCCAAAGTTGGAACACTATGGCTGTATGGTTGATCTTTTGGGTCGTGCTGGACTGCTAAAAGATGCTTACAATCTCATAACAAGCATGCCCATGAAGCCAGATTCGGTAGTGTGGGGTGCTCTGCTAGGGGCCTGCAGTTTCTATAGCAACGTTGAATTGGGTGAAATAGCTGGTGAGTGTCTCTTTGAGCTGGAACCATGGAATCCAGGGAACTATGTGATTCTTTCAAATGTTTATGCATCGTCAGGGCGGTGGGATGGTGTTGCAAAGGTGCGGATGCGGATGAAAGGTAATCAGATTAAGAAGGCAGCAGGATACAGTTTTATTGAATTAGGAGGGGTTGTTCATAAGTTTCTGGTGCAGGATAGATCACATCCAATGTCTGATAAGATATTCAAACTGGTAGATGAAATTACAGAGACAATGAAGCGTCTGGGCCATGTGTCCAATTTAGATTTGGAGCTTGAGAATCATAAGTAATAAAGGGTTCACATGTTTGATCTTTGCCAGTGAGTGGATGAGTGCAAGAGAAAGGCCTTGCTAAACGTGGAGGTTAACAGGATGCTACATTGGTAGGAATGGCTATTCTATTGTGCCTCCCAATGCCAATGTGGGAAGCATGTCCAACTCCATTGATCTAAAATATCATTTTGGTCGACCCCACTGTGGATAGAGGATGCCCAAAAGATCTTCCAGATTGCAAGATCCTTAGCTCATTCATCGTTGGCCTTAAAATAGATAGATGGGGATTTTGCATACCATGATAACCTCAGAAAATGGCTGAAGAATGGATGGCCACGATCTTCCATATGGGTTGTTCTTGGTATTTTCCTACTTTCAATGCATGCTTCATCAGTGCGTATCACCATTCAGTGTACAAGGGAACTAGGGGTATTGGCAAACTATAAAATTGTTGTAGTGCCATAACCCGTATGTCTCTAGAGAAGAGTGTAATCAAGACAGTGAAATTCATACTCCCAGACATTCAGATTAACATGCAGTTACACCAAATGAGGTTCTGTAGAAAGCTTTCATACGCTGTGCTTATTTGACAGAAACCATCTGCCATGGTGCCTGAGTCGGAACCTAGAATGTCAGGTTCACAAGTCATGGAGTGCAGCAATATGACTAAAGGTTTGCACCTTGAGAGGAATCTGTCGTCAGTTTTTTCTGGATTCTGCAGTGGTTCTGGGTTGCTGATTCAATAGCATTTAGACAATTCATTGATTTCATTTTTGAAATAATGTGAATGAATTGTACACTCACTAGCATGTACTTGTATAGTACATGACCACATTCATTACAAAAAAAGAAAATATGGGATGTTGGAGGTGAAGTACATCTGTCTTTCTTATTTTCCTCTTTAGCTTTCCTCTCATTTTTTTTTCAATATCTTATTTCACAACTTAGCATGTGTTAATGAAGTTTTAAGCCTATTGCCTGTACAATTTGCACATTGCAGCTTGAGTTGTTTTTACTACCTGTGGGTATTTATTTCTGTTAATTACTTGCTTTCTTAATACTTGCTGAAAGCTTGAGCAAGTTGGGCTTTCCTAAATGGTTAAATGTAGATGGCTTCATTTTGTCTTGATTTGACACACGATAGCCCATTTGACTGCAGAATTTGTAGCAATGTAGCATTGCCTTAATGATTGTATACACTCTTTTCAGATTATCTGGATCATTTAACCAAAGTTCTTTTTCTTCCACGGCTAATCCAAAATTCCAAATTAGTCCCATTCAGATTTCAGAGGGTCTGCCTTGAATGATTACGATCCTAATGCCTTTGAATCAGACATGTCGCAATCGAAATCATTTTCAGCTTATAAAACAGACACTGCAAAAATAGGCTGATTATTATATGTTTGTGTATGGCTTGTGGATTGACCTAATGACAGTCCTCATTGATGATATAAATTTTCCCAGTGTCAAAATACAATCAACGTGTGTAACTGCATGACATTGCCACAACAGTATATGGCCATGGAAATTTCATTGTCAGGCCAGTTTATGGTTATTATCTCTTGACATGGCTTGTCACAAGGCTTGTCCAAGCCCACCCTTGGTTCAGTCCTTGCTTGAAGACAGACCTGAGACAGCTCATTTTTATGCCATTAGGTGCAATTTGAGTGTGTACATGATCATGTTTGATTTCCTGGGGGTTAAGAGGATCCTAACATAGACTTGTATCTGTAAAAGATTCTGGAAGCTAAAGCAAAATGTTCTCGACATGATTTATTGTATGCGATCGTGCCCGTTAATTACATTTGCGCCATTTTTCGACATGTAGTTATGATGCATCCTTTTTAGCTGGGTCCGACATCGTTTACTGCATGACGTGTAATTTAAGCAAGCGCTACTCATTTAGAGTATCCAGATAAAAAAATCTGTGTCGTCTCCATAACAACGTCGATTTGCCCTCGAAAAGTATTTGGATCGAGGCATGGATTCAACTTGTAAGCAGTTCCATTTTTTCTGGGGTTGATATAGTCGCGATTTCATACTTTCGGATAGCCATTTACATTCCTACGTGAGAGTTGGACTATTGGAGTGAAACAACTATAAGTTCATGAAGCCTGGGGCCCAATAATACCTTTGAAATGTGAAATGTGAAATGTGAAATGTGAATGAACATTTTTGGATATTTCTACGCACCTTGTATGATAGACTGTTCTCATTATCTCTAATGGAGCGCAAACCTCAAAGGAGCCAACGCGTGCAATTATTGTTATTCAATAAGTAGAAACAAAAACAGCTTTAAAGATGCATTTTTCTCGCAGAAAGATTTGATTTTTTGGCTATTCAGAGACCCCATAATCGCAAGGATTACATTCATTGTCCTGAGGTTTTTACATCATTTAAAGCTCTGTCCTCTTTTTAAATTTTGAAAAGGTAAGAGGTATTTTCAAGCATTTCCTCTTCCTGTGCCATAAAAGGTCTGTAAAAGCTTGCGATTTGCAAGGGTTTTTCTTGGGAGTGCTTCTCTGGGCCTTTCTGGCCACCAAATATTCCAACTTTCCCAATCTTATTTTTCTTTAGTTACTGTTTCTAGGGTGTTGAGGAAAGTAAAAAACCCTTCTTCCACTGAAAATTCAACCTTTTATCAGGTGGAAGAAGGTTGAGGTTTACCCCGCTCTTTCTTTTTACAGTTTATCTTTCACCTCTCCTCTTTCTTCAAGTTGCAGAGGGAAAAAACTAAATCTAGAAATTCCAGGTTCTTAGATTTTTACCATTTTACAAGCACAACGAACTGCTACCCTCACCCTTTTTCTTGAGTTGTAAAGAACTCAGAACTAAAACAAGGCATTCTTTAACTCTCAACATACCCGGTTTCTCTTTCCTATATTTCTGCAAAACCTGTAACCCAGAAATTACTTCAAAAATCTGATTGTATAAAGATTCAAATTCCTATCTTTCTAAGGTTTCAGGGCATTTGATCAATAAAAAACAAAAAGAAATTGAGGAACTTAGAGAAGATCTTAGACATTCTTCCAAAACCCACAAAGCCCAAAAACAGTACTTGATTTTTGAAGAAGCTGATTGCAAAAAAATTGCGACTTGCCAGCTTTCCAAGCTTCAATCCTCAAAGTTCCTACATTTCTTTAGAATAATCGAGAAGTTTTCTCTCATCAAATCCTGGAAATTCTAGCTTTCTGCTTCGAAAGCTGCTAACTTTTCTTTTTTTCAGCATCTTTCAGACGAGAAGAATAGAAGAAAGAAATATATTTTTCTGGGCGGATTTACAATGTCAATGCCATTCCAGCAGCCTCCACCCATTGCTTTGAATCAGCAAGCTTACGGCTCTCACTCAGGAAGCGGATCGTTTGGGCCTGTGATAGCCGTTCTAGCTGTGCTCATGATACTAGGACTCATTGCGGGAATGATTGGTCGTCTCTGCTCTGGAAGAGGAATCATGGGCTATGGCGAAGAATACGATTTGGAAGGTTGGTTTGAGAGGAAATGCTCTTCATGCATCGATGGAACGATCGACTCTCCTAGGACCAATGCCGGTGGCGCTGAAGGCTCTGTGCCGATCGAAATTCCGGCGGAAAACTCTCTAGAAACAAAGCAAACAGAGCAATCTTCTCAAAACTGGCCCCCTACTGGTGAATCTTGAAAGAGAGTGGTTTTATTTCTTTCTTCATCTGATGCATGTGAAATGGGTCTTCTTCTTCTTCTCTTTCTCCGTTAGGTATCTATTTTATCTTCGTCTTTTTTCCTTTTGAACTTGGGTATTTTAACCATCAAAACATGGTCATGGAAATGAGCATTTTCAGATGATCAGATGAGACTATGGGATTGGATTTCCTCCATAGATGTAAGAGATGAAAAAAATGGATTGAGTTGTTTCTTGTCTGTGTTGTTTTGTCTCATTTGCAGTTTCGAATTGCCATTGCCACCTTTTACTTGGTGCATTCTTCATTCATTTCTTGATGTTACTCACCTGTATTTCTCTTTTTACCATCACATCATGCCCGTATCGGCCCAATGCCGACGAGGAGGATGATGACAGTGACGATATCATGACTTAGAGGAATCCGTAACAGTTCTTTGAAAGAACGAAAATCTCTCTCTCGTGTTGTCAAATTTTCTACTACGTACATCATGGGGTTCTTAACATTTTCATCATCATCATCGATCATCTATCATTCGTCACATCGTGAAATCAACCAAAGATGTGTGCCTCGTTCCATCTCGACCCAAGTCCGGTAGGGCTATTTTATTAGTAAGTGATTTGCATTTTTTTGGTAACATGCTATCCTGATCCCATGGGTTAGATTAATCCAAGAAGAATGTGTAAACCTCACAATCTAGACAAACTAGGTAAGTGGATGAGGAGTAACTCATGAAAAGTAGCAGAGAAGGATTTGAACGTGAATCGAACTCAATATCTCCTTTCATAATGAGAATTTCTTGATAGTCAGAGAAACTTTCTCTGAATTGTGAATTGCATTTTGAACATCTCTATTTTATATTAAGCATATTTGTTTTACTGCAAACTTACATACGGAACTTATCTATTATAGTGTCTTAAATAAAAAAAATATATCAGTAGTTTAAAAATTAAAGATTAAGATAATTTGTTGGATTCATGAGAATCTTATAAAGTCAACCTTTTGATAACAAGTCAAGTCAACTTAAGTCGGAGTATTCAATTTATTAATTTTGACTCTCAACTCGTAACGTGTTTATTAAGTAAGTTGACGTTAAAATCATTACTGTTGTTGACCTATTAGATTTTGTAAAGTCCTAATTTGTCATCATCTTATTTATTAAATGATTTTGACAGAAATATCTAATTTATTAAATGGGTCAAGATATTTAACTTAAACTCTTTTTCTACCTTTAAATAATTTATAGAATATTTTATAATAATTTTTTTTTTTTGTTAAACATTGCTAATGAAAGAGAAGACCACTAGCATTCAGTAGAAGGTGTTAAAATTATCATTGGAAAATTAGTAGGTGATAAAACTATTATTAAAATAAAAATTAATATATTGCCCCACTGTTGCCGCACAAAGAAAAAAAAAAAAGTATTTCCATTACTTTAGTGAAACAAACATACATCAACAATTGCAAAAGCTAATCTTATCTTTTGCATAAATTACAAACTCCTCCTCTAACATCTTATATGTCCAAAATACCTTTCAATATTTAAAGATCTAGAATAATAAAATACTTTTAACAAGGTAATCTGTTATGATAACTTATAAAAAATATACAAGCCCACCCAATTGAATTAAAATAAGTAAGCCCACCCAATTGAATTAAAATGAGTAAAAGTTACAGGTAAAGTTTTACCCTTATCGAATCATTTTATTCCATAAAACGGACTATCAAAATACAAGGCTTATTAAAGTCATTTTTTATAATTAAAATTACATAGTTAATATGATCGGATGCATGTGCAGCATCACCCACCTCTTATCCAAATGATCTTCCAAGCATATTATAATATTAGCCCATTTATTTTTTATAAGGTGTTTAAAAAGTATGTCCAAAGGGATTTTGTTATGGCAACTTAATAATTCATAGAGGGTGTTTTGTATATTTAATGTGTTAGAAATGAGTGTTTGCAAATGAATATAAAAGATAAATATATTTTTGCAATTATTAAAAATAAAGGTGATTTTTCCTATTAAAGCAAAAGATAGAGAGTATTTGCCCCATATTACAATTTGAGTTGGACTCAATTCAGTAAATTAGAACTCGAATGAGTTAATGAATTTTATCAATTTTTTCAATTGAGTCAAAATTATATTTAAATTAATTAGCTCGATAGAATGGTTGTCAAATTTGAATTTTAAACTTTTAAACTATGATTAAAATGGTGAAAGATATGATTAATTAATAAATGACTGATGTTTTATCCTAATATTTCATATTTGAATTCTACCTTTTATCAAATGATAAAACATATTATGGTCATCTTTCCTCCACAGAATTATTTCTCATTTTATATTCCTCATGTACAATTAATTTCCTAGGTTCTTTCAAGTTGGCACATGCTTGTACAGAACACATTAATAAATGCGGTTTTTGGTTTGTGGAGCCCATAGTGGTTTCAATGCTTCCAATTCCACTTCACACTAAACCTGTGGGGGTTTATGCGTCCCATTCATGCTCAAATTCTATTCTTTTAGATTATTCTTTGTAGTTTTGTCGAAGAAGATTAAGAGATTTATACATGGTTATGAGATTGCTCTCACTACTAATGAACGATGGGAATATCATGTTAAAAAAATTTCCTATTCACACTCATAACACTTTGAAAGTTGCATTTGTAATCAATTTGACATTAATTCAACTTTTATGGTTTGTTGTTTTTATTGAGATTAATTTTTTTAAACACTCTTTTCGAATCTATTCATTCATATGGATCTAAGTGGAACCCACCAAATTGTCTTAAAAAAATCAATGAGATTTAATTCTCACAAGGGCCTCCATAATATGCAAAAGTTTTTTTAGCATTTTTTATGAAAGATTTATTATTAGATAGGAAGTTGCCCTATGAAGATATTTTATTAGATCAATATTATTTTATTAAATTATTATTTTTTTAAATCAAAATTGAGATTGTTTTAGAGCAAATACTAAAAGAAATGAAGATTTAATTCAAAATGGCCAAGATTTAAGAGAAAAAGTTTAGAATTAACAAATACCTTTCACACTTAAAGCACTTGCTTCCAAACATTTTTAATAGTAACTCTCCCATTTCTAATAGTATGTGTACCAGATGATATAGGTTGTTAAATCGACTGATATGGTATAAAATTGACTATATTCAATTTTTTAATTTCACAAAAAAAAAAAAAAAATTATCGTTCTACAGTTTTTCAATTTAAATCTTATATGTTTTTAAGAAGTTTAGAAACATTTTTTTCAAGTATAAAAGGTATGTGTCCATTCCAACAATTTTTTAATTTAGATTTATTTATTTCAAGTTATTTTCATCTTTTTTTTTTTAATTCTTACTTTAAAATAATTTTGATTTTGGATTTTAGGGTGTTATTGTGTAATTTTTCATGTGTTTTTAAATAATGAAATCCAAGGTTTTAAAAATAATTTTCATTTTAGAGTTTCTTATGGAAAAATTAAAATAAAATGTTAAAGAAATGTTTGTTTACAGAATTAAATGTAGAGTCTTAATGTGATTGATATAGTATTAGCCTCTTAGGGTGTTTTTGTGATTTTTCTAATATTCCAATATTTTTATAAAATTCAATTTTTTATGAAAATTTAATGAATTCAAATAAAAGATACGTATAATTATGTGACACTAGAGAACTTAATTACATAGAGATGTTTACTCATATTGATTTTTAATTTTCTAAATTTTTTGTACATTTTTCAATTATCTGAAGGATTTTTTTTTATCAAAATTATTCAAGAGATACTTTATTCGTATCGAAATTTTGACTTTAAGAGTCTAATACTTTTTGAAAAGGACTTTTTTTAACCAATAAATGCTTGTTTAGGTTTTTTATCTTTTACTATTTTTTTATAATTTTTAAAAATTTTCAAAAAAATTATAAAAATTGCTTGTATATCAGCCGATACTGTACACTGGTCAAACTTTTAACCCACGGAACCTATTACTACTCGTGATTATTTTTGCATAGTCGATTGAATAGCTTATTTTAGCATTAAATTAGTAAAAGTGCAGATCACTGTGATACTTATGTAATTATAAAAAAAAAAAATCCCAACTTATCAAATTCTATTACAAATATTAAATTCCATAAATTTTGATTGGCCTTTTCTCTTCTCTATATAGTAAAATTTATACATTCCTCCAAAGCAAAAGATCAAGATTATTATTGAACACTTTTAATTTTTTTTGTGGAAAAAAAAAATAAGAGGAAAAGGATTGTATTACAAGCATTGGGATCGAAATTTTTCTACTGTAACAATGATAAATTAACATGTTATCATCATTTTTTAATCTAAATATTTAATGAAAAAATGACAATCTGACACTATATTAGTGATTTGAACTTCGAACTTAGTTTGATTTGCAATAGTCCTAGGCTCCTAGCAAGGCTGCTCCTTGGGATTAAAACTTTCTTTAAACAGATGAAAGCAGCTGATCAGCCAGCCTGACAATTCATGTGAACTCTCATTGTTATGTTTATTTTCTTAAGATTAAGGTATCTAGTTTTTTTAACGTTTGGAGTATATGTAAATTTCTCAATCTGTATATCTGAGTACAGAATAATATAGAGTAGTCATTTTTGTATTGAAACGAACTTGATTTCAAAACTTCCCACAAGGTGAAAATTGACCATCAAGTTAATCCCTTGAGTTCCTGATTATCCTTGTTTAGGATGTAATAATTTTCAATGGTTGGACAAGAGGTAGGTTACTTGGGTATTATTGAAAATTGAATGGGTACTCTTCTAGGCTATCGCTCATTAGATTATTTTGTTCTTTTCATGATTATTTTGTTCATTAAATTATTTTATTCTTTTCATGATGTCCAAGTGAATTTTACCTTACTAATCTGCAATGCACATGAAAACCTTTCAATTTCATATATACTGAGAAAGTAATTATGGAGAATACCCTTTGGAGTTGAACGTAAAAAGAATACAAGATTTCCACTTTCTTAGACGAGTTCTTGATCCTCAAAGCAATCCCTTAGAATTTCATTAGACCATTTTATTTGGATGACAAAATTAATTCCACCAATATTACTAAGATATAGCTTTATTACTGTCAATTATTAAAGTGAATTAATTTTGCCTATGTATCAATTGTCTATTTCGTTTATTTATATTTAATGAATAAATATATTTAAATAAAATTTATTTTATGATAAAATTATCAACGATCTCTATCAAATTTGATAAATTGTGTATATTCGATAGAATAAAATATATTATTAAAATAAAATTTGAATTATGACAACTTTGAAATTCAATTGTGGAGTCAAAGTAGTACAATAAGAGTCTGCACTCTGCAATGCACATGGGATATAGTAGCAATAGTACATACTACATACTACATACTACATACTAAAGAGAAGTGCGTAGTGATGTAGTTTAGAATTTAGATACCTCGATCACGTGCTTTGGAGCATCTTTTTCAATTGCTATAAAACATGTGATGGTGGGCAGCTTTTGTCTGTGAGGCTAGGCACCAGTCACCACCGCCCAAGGCCGAGAGCCCAGCGGAGTACAAATCTGCGGATAACCGGTTAGGCTGGCGGGCACCAGTCACCACCGCCAAAGGCCGAGAGCAGACTGCAGTGGAGTAGCGCTTGATTATATTTATACTTAGTTATAATTCTCCTTTCTGTCAATCAATGTTAGGCTTCAACTAGATATCAGGTACAAGGCATCTACTCAGCCACTCAATCCTAATAAAATAAATTAAAGAGCATTAATATTTTGATTATGAAATAAACGTTTCTACTTATTTGATTTTAGGAAATAATTTTGACAGTAAATGAATACCTCTATCTCAATTATTTAATTTAGGATTGAAACTCGGGTCGAATCAGATCGGGTTTTAATAAACTAAATTCAACTCATATCAAAATTTATTGATACCGATCACAATTGCTGACTCGAATTACTTAACCCAATCTGACCTGAATTTCTAACCAAGTCAACTCGAGTGTTGTTTTATAACTTGATGCACGTGGGTCGAATCGGATTTCAACAGGTCGGGTCGGATTGATTTTAAATTTCTCAATCCAACCCGACCTGAATTTCATATGGGGTTTTATTTTCCCAACCCAACATGATCCGAAATATACAAATACATAATCCAATCTCATTGATTTCTCAAGTCGGGTGACCGACCCAAGTTTCACCCTTATTATTTATTTTATTTAATTTAAATCTAATGACTTCCAATGTTTAAAGAGAACAACTTTTTAAAAATTCAAATCAACAAATTTTTTTTTAACAAGACCAATAAAGCCTTGATCACATAGTAGACCGGCAGAAAGTAAGTTCACAGACAACTGAAGAATATGCAGAAAATAGGAAAAAAACAACTTTTTAAAATTTCAAATCAACAATTTTTTTTTTTTTACAAGACCAATAAAGCCTTGATCACATAGTAGACCGGCAGAAAGTAAGTTCACAGACAACTGAAGCATATGCAGAAAATTAGAAAAAGAATTATCACACTAAATTATCCCACTCTAGAAAAAAATAAGAAAGAACCATTTGCATGGGTAATGGAAAAGTGATTGAATGGAAACATACAATAAAAATAATTTTTCATTAGAAAACATAATATTTGATACGCTAAAAGTTGATAAACCAAAATATGCAGAGACAAAAGCAGAAACAACCATTTACTTGGTACCAAAGGCCAAAGGCTTATTGAACGATAGTGTAGAATTCATTTATTGGTTGGACTCACAGATGTCATAGCTGGTATAATGTGCAGCACCGTTGACATTGTTACTCGTCTTTCTAGTTTCTACCCTTACCAAGACAAACTTCCTAAGTCAAATCCTTTACAATAGTAAAAAACCAAGTTAAAAATAGAGATGAGGCGAGAGCAGATCTGATAGAATCAGGTTCAGAGCAGAAGCAGATTGAATCGGGTAAGATAGAAGCAACGGCAACAAATCATTCATCAGATCAGCTATCAGAGAGGCAGTTCAAACCAGATCAAGGCTAAAGGAAGACGTGGGAGACTGTACAAATGTGTGATTCACTTTAGGGCACGTTAGGTGTCGTGAGATTCCTCTTTGATCGACTCGAATCACCTTAATTTGAAAAGTATAGTTGTAAATAGATTTATGATTGATGTAATTGATTTTTTCTTTTCGTTTTTGACTATTCTCAATTTCTCATTATCTTATGTTAGGTGTTGTGAGATTTTTTCTTTTCATTTTTGCAAATCAGTATATTAGTATTTGATGAGCGATATACCGGTACAAATAAATGAGAATTTTACTTTATCATGTGTTTTTTAAAAAAAATTATTCGTGTTAAGATGAGCAACCTATTTAAATTTATATTTTAAAATATCAGAAAGAAAGTAAAGTAACATATCATGCTCAAAACATGCGAGCGCATGGTTTCAGGAAAGGGATGCACCGGCATTGGTGCAAACTCATCACCGACTTCAACTTCAGTGTCGTACTCATTATCTTATGTTTATATTTCATTATAGCTTCCAAAGGATCATTCTTTTGTCATTGGCTCATTGTCATTTATTAGATTTGGAATTTCTTTTATCTGACGTTCTCTACATGCAGATGTTCAGGGCCCATTTTGTCATGAATTTCTTCATGTGAAACTGGATTTGTGTCTGAAACTAGGAAACGATTTCTACAATTTCAATGCAGTGAAAATTTTATTGATTATTGGTGAATTGCAGCAACCATTCAAAGAGGCAACTACTCGTATATATATGAGTATATGACCAATGGTTTTCAACCAAACATTTCTTGGCCCTGAGATTGTTCGTCTTTTCCTTAGGAAAAAATAATTCAGCAATAAAAAAAGGATATTTAAATTCCATTCATGTCATCAAAAAGTGATATAAAACCAATCTCTTGTTGAATAAATAGTGTTATTGTTTATATCAAAATCTTAACCTAAGGAGGTTGATCTGATGGTTAAAATGCACATCTCATGAAGTGGGATCTTGAATTTGATTCATGTTCGGCCTCAACGGACCATTTTCTATAGACTTAACCGGTGTATGTGGATTTGAAGGTTTACACATACCCGTAGAATTGCTCTCACCTCCAATGTAGGGTAGAAATACCCATATTATCCAAAAAAAAATAAAAAATCTTAATTGTTATTAAAAATGAATGAAATATTGTCTTAATAAGTAAAAAGAACCTCTCTTTTCTTCATTAAATTTGTCAATCTTCATCTATAAAAAATAGATTTATAAGAAAATAATAGGAAAATGTCTCATTATGCTCCTGTACAAGTCCTTATTCCATGAAAGAAGACAAACTGTTCACATTTTCCATGTTCTTTATTTTCTATAACTGGAAAATGAAAAACAAATTCTACAATGCAAAATCGAATAAAATCCTGCCATATGAGAAACAGGTAAAAGCTGCACTATGAGGTCATTGCCTATAAACGAAGGGTGAGTGAAGCCAGTTGACCTTACATATGCACCCTTCCATCCTAATCAATTACGCATTCATCAACCCACGTGAAACTCAGTTCATACATTCAGCTGAAGGAGAGACACCTACGAAAGTCCCTATCAGCCCCATTTTCCCAAATAATAAATTAAAATTTTAAAGCCAATAATTATTGCAGTATAAGTTATATACTGTTGATATTCCATACTGTAATGCGTAAATCAATAAATTATCAATTTATTTTTAAGTGTGCAAGAAATTGGCCTAGGTTTATTTATTATCCCAGATAGGAATCTTGCACTACTTTGTAACTGGCTGTGGAGATTTGGTATGAAAAAAATTTGCTTTGGAGACGTGTCTCAGTCTCTAGGTGTGGAATAGAAGATGTGGGAGATTGAAGATTGGGTGCTAAGGCATCCAAAGAGGGTTCATCGGTAGCAAAGTCTATTCTGAAATTAAGCAATGAACAGGGTAGAGATTAGGCAATTAGTAGGGAAAGGAAGAAACTTGGTTGGATAAAAGGTCGTTGAGGGGAGCCTATCCAAGTTGTATAGGGCTGCAAGTAATAAAGATGCTTTCATGGAGAAGTGTTATGGAGTATTGAATGGATAGTCACATTGGAAGGTGAGTTTTGGTGGAGCCCTTAAGAGTCCTTGAATGGGAACAATATGCTCTCCTAATAAGACTTCTGCGGGAAACTCGGGTTGTCTAGAGAAGAGGATAAGTGGATTTGTACCTATGAACCCTTAGGGGAAAGCAGTATACTCCAACCAAAGCCATGTAATGTGATGCGGGCATCCAGAGACGTAGACAGAATTTTAATTTTGACCCGGGCGGGTGCATTATCAAATTAGCAAGTTCGGGCCCCAAGTCAAAAGATCAAAATTATATCTTCGATCCAGGTGTGTATCCGAGTCAGAAGATTTGGTGTAGTGGATCCAAAGCAAGTCTAAGAATAGGCCCAGCAGAGCAGGCCCAATGGCTAAAGAGGTGCTGACAGTTGTGAATTAGAATCCTAAATCAACTAGGATTTTAATTAAATTAGGAAAATTTCTTTGTGTTATTTTCTAGATTTAGAATTTGTTATTTTCATAATTGGAGGGTCGGCTCCTTGTTACTTGTTAAGATAGGACTCTCTTTCCTTGTTAAGATAGAACTCTCTTTCCTTTTTAAGGTAGGACTCTCTTTCCTTGTTAAAGTAGAACTCTCTTTCCTTATTTTAGGTTAGGATTTCTTATAAATAAGATTGTAATCAGCCCCTTGAGAGGAGGGAATATTTTGATCAATAAAATTGTTATTTTGTTTAGCAAAACGAATGACTGTTTTGTGAAGATTCAAGTACAAAACGAAGGACTGTTTTGTGAAGATTCAAGTGCAAAACGAAGGACTGTTTTGTGAAGATTCAAGGGTTATTCAAGATATTATTCAAGCTTCCGCTATAATTTGAGGTTGGGTTTTCTTAATCCTACCTAGCCTGCATCAGAATGGCTATCAGAGCTTCGGAGTCAATTGAGACTCATCCTTCGATCAGGGGTTAGTTATGACAAGACGTGACCGCCTTCGTATCCGACAAGCCAGGAATAGTGACTGGTTTCATTCTAGTCAGACTCGTCATGTGAGACACGCTCCAGAAGATGATCGAGTTGAATTCTCTAAAGACCGCGACAGGCAGTTTGTTTGGTTATATGAGTCATGTGTTAATCTACAAAGAGAGATTGCGGCTCTAAAGAATCAAACAAGCCAACACCCTTCTACTTCGCCATCAGTGAGATCAAGGTACTCTAGATACTCATCTTCTGAAGAAAGTTCAGATGACAATTCAAATCAAAGTTCAGATGAAAGTTCAGACGAAAGTTTCTACTATCACAGACATAGGGCAAAACATGTCGTCCGACAGCCTGAGAGAAGGCAACGATTCGTCCGATTTGCTGATGAAGTGGACACGACTGCACAAGTCGAAATTGTTGACTCAGATTCCTCTAGTGAGGAAGATGTCAATGATTCTGTGGAGACGGACTCCATGAATGTGCAACTCTTGGAGATGGTAAAGGAACATCCAATTCATATTGGTGAACCCCGAGTGGATGACATACACCACAATAGCACAAAGGCCGAGGCCATCAATGAGTTTGTGTTTTGTGATGCTCATTCCACGAGAACATTGGGCGACTATAGACCTTATGTTGATCCAATGTGGGACGAACACATGAACCAGTTGGTTACACCCAATATCTCACCCATTTTAGCAATTCATGAAGCTACGGTAGATACAAGTGCAACAGAAGGATGTATCCAACAGTTTGAGGCAAGTTCCATCTTGAAGCAGGAACTTGAGACACACCATCTTGAGCCACAGTCCAGTGTTCAGCAACGAGAAGATGCTAGTGATAGAGGCGACAGAGAATGGTCAGTACAAGTTCGTACAGTAGGAGTTGGAGATGATCGACATCTTGTGGACTCAGACCACACCATCCGGCCATATGTCGACCCTATTTGGAAAGGTTATGAGAGACAATCCTCAACACCTACCATCCAATCACTTTTGGTAGGCCCCGAGGCGACATCTCCTAAAGCGAGTACTCCACAACGATTGAGTATTCAGCATAAGGAAATTTCATTAAAGCATATGAGAAAGACTATGAGAAGACCGCACCCTTCGTCGATGAACCTTATAAACTCGAGGACGAGTTTTCTCCAAGAGCGGGAGTATGATGCAGGCATCCAGAGACGTAGACAGAATTTTAATTTTGACCCGGGCGGGTGCATTATCAAATTAGCAAGTTCGGGCCCCAAGTCAAAAGATCAAAATTATATCTTCGATCCAGGTGGGTATCCGAGTCAGAAGATTTGGTGTAGTGGATCCAAAGCAAGTCTAAGAACAGGCCCAGCAGAGCAGGCCCAATGGCTAAAGAGGTGCTGACAGTTGTGAATTAGAATCCTAAATCAACTAGGATTTTAATTAAACTAGGAAAATTTCTTTGTGTTATTTTCTAGATTTAGAATTTGTTATTTTCATAATTGGAGGGTCGGCTCCTTGTTACTTGTTAAGATAAGACTCTCTTTCCTTGTTAAGATAGAACTCTCTTTCCTTGTTAAGGTAGGACTCTCTTTCCTTTTTAAGGTAGGACTCTCTTTCCTTATTAAGATAGGACTCTCTTTCCTTGTTAAAGTAGAACTCTCTTTCCTTATTTTAGGTTAGGATTTCTTATAAATAAGATTGTAATCAGCCCCTTGAGAGGAGGGAATATTTTGATCAATAAAATTGTTATTTTGTTTAGCAAAACGAAGGACTGTTTTGTGAAGATTCAAGTGCAAAACGAATGACTGTTTTGTGAAGATTCAAGTACAAAACGAAGGACTGTTTTGTGAAGATTCAAGTGCAAAACGAAGGACTGTTTTGTAAAAATTCAAGGGTTATTCAAGATATTATTCAAGCTTCCGCTATAATTTGAGGTTGGGTTTTCTTAATCCTACCTAGCCTGCATCATAATGCCTTACAATCGAACTTGGAACAATAAAATTCTTCCCCGAATTCAAGTGTTCACTTGGGCAACGATTAAAGGCAAGATAACGATTAAGAATAATCTTAGGGTGAGGGGAATCTTACCAGAGAGTACATTTGGGGTTTGCGTGTTACATGAATTGGAAGAGGAATTTGTGGATCACCTACAGTGTAGGTGTCAGTTCCTCAGATACATTTGGGATAGATTACTGAATCTTTTTTTTTTCCTCTCTTTGTTACCTCTCAAAAAAAATATTCCTGAATCTCATGTATTCCTTGTGGGTGTTTAATAGGGATGTAGAGAGTCTTATAACGGAGTGATGTGGGGGGCCGTTGGTAAAAAAAGAGGGTGGTGTCGAGGCTAATCCCAGCTATCATATTCTAGTCTATATGGAAGGAGAGGAACAATATAATTTTTGAAGATAAGTCCCTATAGACTAAGGGGAGAATTTTGAGAAAGTGAAATAGGGCCTAGTGGGTTAGCTTTCATTGTGTAAGGCGTTAACATGATATTCTATTAAGAATTTTTCTCTCTCTTGGGAAGGATACTTGAGGGAAGGAAAGAGGAAGGTCATTCCAAAAGTTAGCTGGGTGAAGCGATAAGCAGGGTTCCATAAGTTTAATATTGATGGGGCATCTAGGGATAAATCTGGACCAACAAGTATAGGGGAGATCTTTCATGACGACAAGAGGAGAATGATTTAGCAATTACCAAGTCTACTGGGGTTATGAAATCGAATAAAGCAGAGCTATTAGCTATTAGGAGAGTAGGGCTGAAATTGGGCTGGGTCGGATTTTTTAAAACCCAAACCGACCCGAATTACTAAACTATGGAACCCGACCTGACCCGACCTGAACTTCTGATCCGAACGTTTCAACCCGACCCGAATTATAACCCGACTCAACCCGAATTCTGACCTGACCCGCATTTTGAACCTATTTTAGCCTAAATTTAATCGGGTCGCGTCGGGTCGGGTTAACTTGAAAATCCCTCAATCCAACCCAATCCGAATTCAATGCGAGTTTCTATCTTCTCAACCCGACCCGACCCGGTAGATTTCTCGGGTCGGGTTTTGACCCGACCCGAGTTTCACCACTATAGGAGAGTGATCTTTCTGTGGTCATTGTATGGGAATGACAATCTTGAAGTAGAAGGTGATTCTGTGAATGCTATCATGTGGGCTAGTGGTAGGAAAAAATCCCCGTAGAAATTGGTAAATATAGTAAGGGAAATTAGGCAATTGACAAAGAATAGACTTATTCACATCAGACATCTGAGGCCCTCTACCAACAATGTTGCCGATTTTTTGGCGAAAGTTAGTATCTACAAGTTGGTACCGGTGGTGGAGCTTTTTCATTGTTCTACACAAGGAGATCCATGGCATAGGAGGTTGAGGATGAAATTACCCAAATCAAAAGCTGAGGAAATGAGCATCATGCATAATTTTGAAAACGCCCTTCCATGACTGACTGATCCAGATTTGTTGCAGCTCTCTTCACATCAATTATGAACTGTAAAGCATCCACTTATCAGATTCTGTAATAGTTATCCGCCTTTTACAGTAGTACCATGGGATTAACAATCTAGATCTCTAAAATGTGGGCCACCAATATGGAATGCTTGGTCCAAACTGTGGAGTTTCTAAGGGCCCTTTGAACATTCATGAGTCTAGGTTTGGCTGGCTACCTTTGCACTTACGCAGAAATGAAATGAAAGCCGGTTCCATGATGTGCTAGCCCTTCCCAGAGCACCATGGCAAGTCTGTCTTAGATCTCAGCATTTGAAATATAAATTTCTCGACAGAAATAATACGGATAAAAGAGGGGGGAGAGCTATACTGAATAGATTCAGCAAATAAATGTACCAGTAGAAAGATTTTGTGATTGACCCAAACAAAATGATACAATCAACCTACACACTTTGGTCCACTCCCTCTTGGACTGCTTTCAAAGGTCTACTCTCTCTTAGACTTGGACAGAGCCTTCTTTCTTTGCCCAAGCATATAACTGTACATGTGAGGACTACCTGAAAATACATGAGGCCATCTAATGCCAATCAGTAATCAGTCAAAATCAAGGACCCAACAGAAATCCACAAGCACATTTGAGGCACTAATGGGGGGCAAGATCCATGCCTGGGCCATAGATTCCAAGGGCAAGAATTGAAGCATAGAAGTAATCAAAAGAGAAGTTCCATTTGTTGGGCATCCTCAAGCAGTATTTATCAGATCTCTGCAATCAAGTCAAATTAAATACAAGTTATTAAGTGAAAAATAGAGGAATACACTGCCAGAATAGTCTATGGTTGTTTGAATGGCAGGATGTAGAGATCAAACTGGAAAATAAAGAAAGAGTTTTATGAAAAAGCAAATAGCAGGAGCTCATGTAATTTTTTGAAAGATGAAGGAGCTTCTGTTATAATCAGTGCATCAATTATTCCAGCCAACAAATCACATGTCATCATCAACATCAAAGGTCATTGTCCCACCTACATGGGGCCTTTGGAGTTCTACTTTCCCATTTAACCCTATCATAAGCAATAACATTTTGGGTGTCAAATAGACAGTTGACCCATCGAATCAATGTCAAATCCAAATATAAAGACCACCCCAAAATTGATGTGATATAAGGCTTAGATGATGGTGATGATGATGATAAACCATAATTTCACTCTGCAATCTATCATGTCTTTCTTTATCACTCCCCTCTATGTTTTTAATTGACTCTCTCCTTTTGTACACTCTGTCCTCTTCTCCCATTCTAATTGAAATTAGTAGAAAATTCACAAGAGCCTAATTCCTTCTTGGCTAAGTCCCTCAAATTATTAGAAATTGTTACACTGCCAAAAGAGTGTGTGGCATTTTATTATCTTCTATCTTTTCTGCTGAAAAGAACTACCAACACAAGGCAAAAAAAGCAGGCACAGACATGACACTAATATCAAGTAGCGATTTTTACACCATGTCCATGTGTGGGTGCTTCCTTCAGCAGAAGGGGACTGCTTTTAACCACATGAGCATGAAAAAAAATGGAGGTTCAGTGCTCATTTTTCCATCAAAAAGTCAAATCAGGGGAATCAGTATCAAAATGCACGAAGAGCCTTAAGAGATGGAAATGCCAGACTTTAACAATTTTCTGAGAACTTTTGCCTAGATGTTGCTTATAAATAAATGTGTTTATCACAAGATAGAAGAACCTGCCTTCATTGATGATGAAAGCAGCAAACTATAAATAAATGAGTGAAGTGTTTTTTTCTGTTTCTTATCACCTGGGAATGCATCATGCCTGTATAATGGAATTTACTGAACTAAAGGACAGAAGCACTAATTTGCCACAGATACTATATTACCTTGATGTAGGGAAGAGCTATGTAAATTAGACCAATCTCACTGCTGATGCCAGTTGGATACAGTAACAAAAAGGTGCTGTATCTGCAAAGAATCAAATCCATAGTAATAATATTTCTATAAGGAAAACAATGTCCTTGCTATCAATTTGAACATACTATATACCTGAGCCACAAAAGCCAGGAAGGTGCAAATCCAAGTGCTTCCTTCGTGCCAAAGAAAGAGTATCGTATAATCTGCAATTCGAATTGGTGTAAGAATGCTTTCACTTGCAAACAGATGGTGTAACGACCCTACCCCAACTTCCCAGTGTGATATTGTCCGCTTTGGGCCCACCATGCCCTCACGATTTTGCTTTGGGTCCTGGCCCACATGGCAAGGCCCAAAAGGCCTCACACATGGGAGAGGGGGGCTTCCCTCATATTAACACCCAACCCACCCACCTCAAAGAAAGTTCCACATCGGTAGTGAGGTGGGTGGGTTGGGTGTTAATATGAGGGAAGCCCCCCTCTCCCATGTGTGAGGCCTTTTGGGCCTGGCCATGTGGGCCAAGGCCCAAAGCAAAATAGTGAGGGCATGGCGGGCCCAAAGCGGACAATATCACACTGGGAAGTTGGGGTAGGGTCATTAAAAGTGGTATCAGAGCACGGTTCAACACTCGGACTGTGTGGGCTCCACTTGCGTGACGTTGCATGCCTCTGTGTGTGGACCCCTGTCAATGTGACATGACAGAGCCGGGGACGGCTCTGGTCTTAAGGCGGGGGTGGATTGTAGCACCCCACCCAAGTCTCACATCGATTGTGGAGTTGGGCGGAGGGGGCTATATATGAGGAGGCAAAGCCCCTTTCCATCACAAGGCCTTTGGGCCTGGCCACATGGGTCAAGGCCCAGAACAAAGCCGTGAGGGCCCACGTGGGGCCCAAAGCGGATAATATTGTGATGGGTAGGGTCAGGTCGTTATAGATGAGCTAACATGATTTAAAAAATGGATGGAAGGCATCATGTAGTGAAATATCAAATCTGAAGATGGTCAGATATTAAATATGAATCAACTCTCACTGCAGGGAGGATTTACAAAGAATTCTAATTACGAAAAAACAAAACAAAACAAAATCCAGTCCATCCTCTGCTAGCTATACAGCTTGAACATAGAAACATCAATATGGGCAACAGAGAACAAGATGTCAGAAACTTCTACTTGAAAAAATAAATCAACACAGCTTCCTTTTATTCTTTTTGAACTGTAACAAAAACTGATGATGAAAAGATCAAATGCATTACGTATTTATGTCTACATGTGAAAGACTGAATGGTGTGATGATTCTTAGTTGATTGCTACTTAATTGAGTCTTTTAGATCTTTTGCTTTACATCTGAGTTCTAATTGTTAGGATTAAAGTAGACAGGAGCCAATGAATTTGATTATAGTAGGGTTGTACTTTGTTGAAGGAACACATATGATGCATGTAAAGTTTTGCCGACTGTATTGCTTTTGAAAGTAAATATTTTATTGACATATTCAAGGAAAAGGCCCTCTGAAATGTGAAGTCCTTTTGGCATGAAGCCATGAATTGGTGTCAGTCCATCATATTCTTGGAGGCATGAAACTTCGTCCTAGCTGATCAGAGATAAATGTTGGATGCATACCTGACTCAAGCTGTCTTACATCCTCTGATGCTTTACAATTAACATGCTGGAACATAATTGTCAAAACATGGCTTCATCACAAGCTTCTGGTTGAATAAATCTAAAGGATTCAAATTACTTTGAAATTCTTGCTGAGAATTTCTCAAAACATGACTTTGGGACATTGACAATACTTGAAAGTACTGGATTTTTCCATAACAATCAACTATTAGATGGACTTGCAATGTTTTGCAGGTGAAAATAGTACTAACTGAAAGATTTATTCATCTATCCAACAAAACATGCGTAAAATATGATACAAGGAAATTAGAAGTTTACTGGCCTTTGAATTATTCCTTGGATTAGATAATTGAGGCTGTTTTGGAGATTATTTTTCACAAATCTTCCAGTGATTTGAATTGCTATTGGAATTGTGGTTTTAGCCCAAGAATGCTAGGCTTACTGGGGATGGTTACGTTCAAATAAAAAGAAGGGGTTTCATCTCTCGGAGAAGGGTTTTAACCAATAGTTTGATAACCAAACTAGAAGTCTAAATGCTTGACCAGACAATTCATTAAAAACAGGTTTCGTTGAGCCCAACAGTGGCATCTTTATAAAAAAAAACTTAATATGTTGAAATTAGTGAAAATAGTCAAACCCGGAATTATTGGTTCACACTGGTCCAAACAAAGGTCTGAACTGAATATATGTGGTTTTGACAGTTTGCATCAGACTGAACTTAATCCAACCAAAGAGATTGCCCCACCAGGGATTGACAGTTGTCCATTGTCCAACAGTTAAATAGATCATATAATCATCAAGAATCTGATTGGTGGACTTATTCACATGCAATATCAACTGCAACCTGTATTGTTTTGTACTTTTTATTTTTATTTTTTTTCTTTTGAGATCCATTAAAACTTAAAATATGCCATTATTTACTGAATCTTGTGTAATTGCAAATCCTACAGTGGTTCACCCAATAACAACGGGAGCAACATAACTGAAGTTAATGAGAGACCTGTTAACAGAGGCAACAAGACCCTGCTTTTCCCATTCAGGTTGCTTATTGTCTACTATGAATTTCTTAGTCACTGAGATTGTCCAGATCATCTATTCATAACAGGCTCACCAGATGAATGGATTAGATTTGGACCGTAATGCCTCCTACCAACTATTTGAAGCATACAGGTTAGAGCTTCACTTAAAGATAAGGCCAAAGTTTGGAAAAACATCAGGCCTTGCAGAACATTGAGTATGCAGTGTTTCTATCATATTTACAGGTGAGAAAGCATCAAACTACTTATTCGTCCTAGAATGACCCATTACCACAAACATGAAAAGACACAGTTCAACACAAATAAACACTAGAACGCAACTCCCATATCAACATTTTAAAAGAAGAGATGGATTTATACAACAGATGTTGCAACACCTTTACCTCTGTTATAGACCAGCTGATGACCAAAGAACTAACCAGCCAATGTGTCCGAGTCTGCAATGAACCCCTTAATCATCAACACAATTTCTTCTTTAGAACAGAAGTTTTTCTCTCTTTAAAAAAAAATGTGACAATACCTCAGGGAAACTCCATAAGATACCCCATGTTAAATATAACCTCGAACCAATCTGTGGTAGTGTTGCTGAAACTGGAGATCTTACCAAACCTTTTCAAAACCAAACAAGAACTTCAAAAAAAATTGAGAAAAAAAAAAAAAGGAAGTTTGGACAAAGAGATAAAAGATCTTCCCTATAGGAAGGCCAAAGATGACTGCTGTTGGATCGAATTGAAGTTCAGAATTAGATGTCACTTGGGGACCAATTCTGCTCAGTCACGGCCATAGTTACCGAGAAATTTGTTTGTCCTCTAAAATGACTACATTTCTCATTTCAAGTTTCTCAAATTTGCTTCCCTCTTTGAAATATTATTCAGAACTTTACACAATGGACTGTTCCATTCCAATCCTTACTCTGCCTCCTGCATCTATCGCCATCCTCATAACTATGATCCAAGCTGACATGATTCTTACTGAGTGCAGGACAATTCATTTCTAGGGAACTTGAGTCAACTTGGGTTTGGTTCTGCACATTTGGTTCCTTAATTGAACCAATATCATCTTGTGAGAAGGCCAGGGAGATTGGCGCACAATTCTCAGCCAACTGTGGCCCCTATCGGTAATGGATGAAAATTGCACCACAGGCAACACAAGAGATCCCAAAAGATTCCACGGGCAACGGTAAGCCTAGACTGAACTAGGGCCCCACATTTTTCAAGTTCAAAATTTTTAAAGTTCCACAAAATTATCAACTCCCTTCGCTAAAAATCACTATAGAGAGGGAGAGGCTTCTTACCAACAAGGCCGTGAAGAATCTGTCAAAAAGACAACAGATTACAAAAATCATTAAGGAAAAATGCCATAGCGTTGGTCCAAATAAAAACCTCTGTTTGGATGCATGGAAAAGTAAGTACTCTTTGGAAAAATAATCAAATTCAAGTAAAAACAGAAACGGTTTCACTATTTTTGCTCAAAAATAGTTATTTTCTAAGAAAGTGCGTTCTTTTATATGCATCCAAACAAAGCCAGAATGAGGTGAAGCACAAATTCAAGCATCGAACACAACACGTACCTCCATAACTGCGGCTGTCTGTGCGAGCTGAAGAGGCCTTTCAACCGCATCGTAGACCTTCTCATGACCCGATTCGTTCAAAGTTTTCAAAGCAAAATACAGTACCTGAGCCCTATAAAGATGCAACCCAAACAAAAAACAAAAAATCAATAAACCAAGATAAAGATTAAGGATCTAATTTTGTTAACTGAGATTGAGATTGAATACCATCCATAGAAGACAGTCCAGTTGTAGACAGAGAGGTAGATGCGCTTGAGGGTGGAGAAGAAGCCCGCCATTGAGACAGATGATGAGAACAGAGAGGCAAGTCGGAAGTTGGAAGTGGAATTGATGAAGAAGAAGGAGATCGAGAGAAATGCAAGAAAAATAATTAAAATGGGAAGATGATATGGTTGGGAAAGGGAAAATAAATGGTATTGAATTAGTTTAGTTGAGCGGATCACCAACTGCTGCTTAAAATCTGGTCTTCAATTCTTCATTTCTTTGTATTCAACGGCCTTACCGGGCATAGTTTTCACCTCCTTTACTGGACTAAGATTAGACCAATCACTAAGGTAGATCCACCGAAAAAATCGGTTGATTGATTAGGACGTTTATATATTTTTTAATTTATGATCATTTTAAACTAGCAGAAGAAACACTTTTTTATTTAATAATCAGTGGGGACACGATGAATCATCTATTAAAGAGGTAGTTTCTAATTTCGATCAGAACATCCTTTATACTGAATAAATGAAAATTTACTTAAATTGTTGACAAAAATTGACTTGATAGATAGACATGTGAAATCGATTAAATATTGCATTTACATTCTCATAAAATATATTGTATACTATAAAAATATAAATATTTGTAAATCTTCTATAATTTCAAGAAAATATGACGACGATTTCATGTAATAACTGGATAGTTTATTGTAAGGTGAGAAAAGTCATACGTATCTTAATTCAAGAAGTCCGTAACTTTACATGACATTTAAAGTACTATCCTCTCAATAATTAACTTTTCTGAGTGGATTCTATCTTAAGAATTTTATCAAGTTGGTTTTCAAAGTTTTGCGTATTTAGTGTAAGTGAGGACGGGCATCAAGTTTCCACGTGTCGAAAACTCTTACATCGATTGATTAAAGAAACCAATAATTCTATATAACATTTGATGCACCATCCTCTCAACTATTTTTTTTTTAGATAATTTTCTTATAGTCATTCAAGGTAAAATAGTTAAGAGAAAAAAAAAAGTCTAATATTAAATTTTACTAAACTATAATAATAAAGAATCACCTCTAATTGATCTACATATCTATTGTAATTCAAATTTTGTTCCATTTCCATGTATCATAAGAAACATTATCTGTCCATACGTTGTGGTTGTGAATTTTAAGAGAGACAAATGAAGTCTTTTTAACTCAATTGATTAATCTAAGATTGCAAAAGGTTCAGAATCCCTGAGACATTAATATAATTTGATGGCGACTCTAATCAAAACTGAGTTATTAGATTAAAAATACAATTTACTGCTGACAATCGAATTGTAAAAGAAAAAAAAAAAAAAAAGTAAAAAGTGGTATTCATAAAGGCCAATGACCAAGTCTTTGATTATTTTAAGATGCACCAGTCTTTGATTATTTTAAGATACTCGTGAATGGATATTTTTTCGTGATTAACATCTCATTCAATTGAATTATTATTATTTTTTAAAGCTCGGCATTCATACACTTTCAAAATTTGTCAGCAGACACCGCATTTCAATTTTCGAGTGGAAATTACATTTCTGCCCTTTCGTATGAGATTGACTTATTGAAAAGAGTTCATTTTCGCTTTGATCGATCGATTTTAGACGTGTAGAATTGTACTATTGATTCCATGGGATCGTGCGATTGATCCCATGATTTCTCCTCTCAATTTTGCACTTGTCCAGATCTAGTGATTGATCCCATGATTTCTCCTCCAACTCCACTCTCCAGAACTGAAACAAGGCTTTGATGTTTTGGGCTCTGGAAGGGAGTGGAGAATGGTTCGAAGGGCGGAAATGCGTTTCATTCAGTAACCATTCCAGCTCTTCTTCTCCCACGGCCTAAACAAACAACGAAGAGAAAACAAAAAATAAAAATAAAAAAGAAGAAGAAAAAGCAACCGAGTTTGAAAGGCTATGGTTGTTTTGGAAGGGAAGAGATGAAAAATGCTGCTACTTACAGGGAAGGAATCGGTGTATCTGTCGAGAATATCGAGTTGGGCTTGGTGGGTGTTGGTTTGGGAGCTGAGACACAGGTTTTGAAGGGATTTTTGGTATGTGATTTCGTCCTTTTGTGGGCTTGAGCTGTCTTCTTTAGGGCTTGGGCCGTCGAGGTCGGGAGAGAAGTTGAGAAAGTCATGGACGATGCAGGAGACAGTCTCGAAAGAGTCCATCAGGAAGGAGAAGTAGAAGAAAATGGTAAAAGAGAGGAATGAATCGCACAATCTCGTAGGATCAATCGCACCTCTAAGATAGATCGATCGAAGCGAAAATGAACTGTTTGGTCAATCGATCGATTCCACATGGAAGAGCAGAAACGTAATTTTCACTCAAAAATTGAAATGCAGTGTTACCAATCCTTTTTGAACTATATTTGAATTGACAAAAATAGAGAAAATGGCAGAGTAATATCTGAAACGAATGCAAGAAAGACGATGGCTGAAGAAGTTAAAATATATTCTACAGTCATAACATAAAATATATCAACATATTACTGTTTTTTAATTAAGTAATTATATAATCACACTTTTAACCTATTACAATCAATTGTAATCTTAACATATATAAATAATATCCTAATATACCTTAATAAAGTATGACATTAAAATTTGAGATAAAAGTTTTATTATCCATATGGATATAGATCAATTGGTAATCTAACTTCATATAGTGTGCTTCTTTGAAGATCTTTTCTAATGAAGAGTTTTAGAGAGCCAAGCAGTTTAGTTTTGTGCGGACCATTGCAAGTCGTGTTCTCGCTAAATGAGTCATTATGCATGCCAGTGTAAATCTGGGAAGATCGTTTGTTATTTTGCATAAGATCATAAGGTTGGTTTTCTCTTGTATTCAAGCTGTTGGCTTTTCCTTTGAACGGGTTCTCTCTTTTTTCTTGTATTTGCACTTCAAGTGCATTTTTTCTCATCTCGGTAGAAGGTGTAAGGTTGGAGCCCTCATAGTCTCACTTGGTGTGCCCTAAGGACAGTGGATATCACCTTTGGTGGTTTTGCATTGGATTTCCCGATAAAAATAATTGTTATTCATTCATCTAAATGCATTGAAATTAATATTCATTTCATCGTTAATTTCATCGTTAAATTATTCTTAAGTTTTAATTTTAAGATAATTTACAATTAAATCTTCAATATAACAAGGTCCACTCGCCCACATATTATAATGGAGTAAAAAAAAAAAATCTTACTTTGCCAAAGTAAGAATTATGTTACTTTAGCATTTTCCATTTTTGAAAGCATCAATTGGATCATTAAAACATCATATTTCTAAAATATTAAAAATGTTCTTACTTTTATACAATAATCAATGCAATGTCTCCTTTATAAATGCGATTTGAATTAAAAGTAAGTGGCACTTTTTAATTTTAAAAATATAGTGTTCTGGTGTATCAAATAATGACATTCAAAAATATAAAATGTTGAAATAATAGAATTCAATGACTTTAGTAAAGTTATAGATTTTTTTTTTTATATTTAATATAGGGCTAATGGACTTTATTGCATTGAATATCTAATTATAGAATACCTAAAATTTAAAACTTATAATCAAAGAATAATTTTAGCTATTAGATTTAGATTCATCAAAATCAACCCATTATTCATTAATTAACAATAATTTTTATCTCAAGTTTTTAACATGTCACTAGCATCTAAGGCTGTAGTGCTGTACAATGCATGGGTGAATAAAAAAGTTAAAAAATAGTAGTAAGCTCTACAAATAATAAGATTAATTAATATTTTAAAATTAATGAAAAGGAATTGGCAAAAATTATAACATAAATGGAGACCTAAGACATAAATATATTGTAGAAACAAATGAAGGTTAAAAATCACATTTTAAGGAGAGCTATTGACCTGTGATATCCATATAAGCATCATTTTTAAATTCCATTGACTAAAGCATGAACCTAATTAGGTTTACATAGGTGTAGCTCTGATTGACCTCCCACCTCAAGTAATGAAATGTGCTAAGTTCGAATCCCTATGATCTAACCTTTCGTGCCTTAAGAGCACTGAATATCACTTTTAAAGATTGTCAGGAGTTCTTCGAGTTCCTTCATAAACAGGTAGATGGATATAATTATCTAGCATATACCTCACCACTAATTGTAAGACCATATTAGTTGCCACAGTAGGTTGTTGATGGGGTCAAATCCAGTTGAGCTCGCTTTGAACGTTGAACACATCAAAAAGGAATTGGCTAGAATCAGAGGTCCAAATATAGGCCGGATCGAGATCTCGGCCGAACTCATTTCTCTCTCCTCATTTTTTTTTTGAATTTCAGTGGTGTTCTTTTTTTAAATTCTGAATAAAATAAAAAATTGAAAAACAACCAATTTATTTTTTTATTCTTTGCAAAAAGTAAATATCAGCCGAGATTTTTTTTTTTAACGAATTAATGAGATATCGACCGTTATTTAGCCGTCTTATCTTGGCAAGATATCAACCATCTCGGCCGATAATTCTTCAGTCCAATCAATACAATATGTATCGGCAAAGATTTCAACCCATGTCTATATATATACATATGATAGTCTGGTTGGTTGGGTCGAGCTCTTGCCTATTTAACTAAATGAGTGAGCTCAGTCCTATTGCATAAGCTCAAGATACTCGTCAAACTTCTCAACTTGCTTGGCTATATACTTCTCAACTTGCTTGGCTATATACAATTTTTTATATATTCACACATGCCAACATCTCAAGTATGACTAGTTGCAAGTTAGGGTAGAGATATCGACCGATACAAAATGTATTGGCCGATACGATACGTTTTTCAGAGTCTTATCATATCGGCTGTACGCAATAGTTCTCGACCGATATATCGATTCGATATCGGCCGATATTCATAATATCGGCCTTTAAAAAAAAAAAAAACGGTGGTGGGTCCGAATTGATATCTCAGCCGATATCGGACCAATATCGGCCGATATTATCGTTTTCAATTTTTTTTTTATAAAAAATCAGCTTTCTTTTGGATTATTTATTTATTTTTTAATTCAGTAAAAAAAATACCGATATTTAAAAAAAAAAGCACAAAAGAGGAGAGAGAAATTTATCGGCCGAGATATTGGCCAATATCATATCGGCCGATATCTCAGCTTGGGCAAATTTTTCACCCCTGGTTGCAAGTGTTGCAATTGATTCATTTTATTAAAAAAAAAGTGAAATTCATTAAAAACCAACCAATTATATTTAAATTTAGATTTAATAAACTACAAATGGACAATCACTAATTCATAAATATAATACTTAGATTAGATCAAAATTAGACCACGTGAGTAAAAAAAAATTAAACTATGATTTATTGGAGAGGATTGAATTATGATTCATCACTAATTTAATAACAATTTTTCACTTTTTGTAATCAACTTCAAAATAAACTACTCCTCTCTTCTTCTTTTTTCCCATTTTGTGAGGAAATACGTGTGAAACAGTTCACACTTATAGAAAAATATGAGGCAAGTAATACCGGGGGTCGAAATATCGGTTTTAGAAGGCATCATATCGGCCTATATCATATCGTATTAGCCGATATTCACAATATCGGCCGTATTATATCGGTTGATATTAAAAAAAAAGATGAAGAAAGAGAAAAATGTCGGCCAATACCATTTTTTGTACCCCTAAGCAGTACTAATGTAAAATTTTCATTCATTAAACAAGCTACGTACTTTCAGGAATTAGATTGACAGTGGATCAAATGGATAAAAAAAAATATAATATAAATATGTAGAATAATCTACAAAAATTGATTTCTTCTTCTTATTAGATTGACCATAGATCAAATATATAAAAAGTTTGATATTAGTGATCAATCTAAAATTCTTAGTTTTTAATAGTATAGATTAACTCTAATTAATGAATATTTTTTTTGATATGAACCTATTTTAGTTGAGCGACTATTTTAATAATAACAATAATAATAGTTCTCCAAGAGATATATTAAGATAATTAAATACTATTAAAATCATGTAATTCTAAAATTAAAAGAGCTATATAATGATGTGAAATTTATAAAAATAATTATTAACATGAAACTCTATGAAAATGAGACACATGATCCGACTCTCTTCTTCTAGCTCCATCCACTTTATATAAGAATACTTCATACTTATATTTTTAATACAATGAGAAATACGTAATTAATATCGTATCTCACCGTATATCACGTTGACAATTGACAGAAATACGCCACTGGTTCCTTCAAAAGCCACTACATACGGTTCGACCCAATGGTCTCGCGGACTACGGTACGTCTCTTCGCTTTCTTCTTAGGGCAGCTCCGACGACACTTCAGGGAAGAAACACGAAGTGTGAAACACTTTTGAATCTATTTCTCTTTCTTGTTTCTTCCATCCGATTTTGTGCGTTGTCTGACGCGTCTGGTCTTTCCAATATCTAGAGCGCACGATCTTCCCCTTCCAATCGTAGGATTTACCATATGGTTGCGATAGATTGATCCGTTGGATCTCATTTCTCTGGGTTCGCTATGATGCGGAGCTCCTCGAACAAGGATTCATCGGTCTTTGATTTTAATGAAAACGACGAGGCCTCCGAGACTTCTGCCAGAGAGCTCTTGGTGAAATTCGGGATGTCTGGAAACGCTTATTCGGAGAATTCCTCGCACAGCAACGTTGCTTTGCTGGAAATCCGTAAGTTCGTATTCTCAAGCCTTTTGTTCTGTTTGGGTGCAAGGAAAGGAGCGTACATCCATGGAAATAACTATGTTTTTTTTTAACTAAAAGCAGAAATGGTTTAGAAATTCTTGGTTAGAAGAGTTATTCTCCAGAGAAGTCCTTTCCTTTGCATGCATTCAGAGGGAGCCTTAATCTTTTTTATCTTCGTTCTTTTGTATTAGTCATCAGTTGGATCGTTAGATATAGAAGTCTTTGGTTGCAGAACATAAGTATGTATATGGTTTATATTTCCTAGATATATTCAAGTTTCTGCTTATATTTTGAAAAGTAGCGGGATAAAGATGGATCATATGGAGTGTAAATTCGGTGGATAAGAGAGAGTGAACAAAAAATTAATTCAAATTGAAACTGATTTACTACCACATTATGATAAATTTCAACACTTAGCTGCGACTGTCAAAAGAAATGGAAGGTCTGATTGGATAAAGCTAGTAGGATGGACACAATAGTCTTAGTGGAGGGGAAATGCTAATTATTTTAATATTTTAATATTATATGGGTTAGTGGGCCTTATCATGTAAAATGTAGAACTATGAAGTATCTTAAAATAAAAAATTTCAGGCCAAAGACTATTTTTAATCATCAGTTTTAGATAAACCAAAATCAATGGTAAGATGATTAATTTTAATGCATCGAGATCAGATGACTAAAAATCCTTTCTTTCCCAAATTTTGGCTTTGAAATACTTCACATTTCTAGATTCGTGTCAGAATCATAGTTTTTCTTAAGTTAAAACAGAGCCCTTTAATGGAGGAAAGCTAGTGCTAACTGCTAAGTGGAGTGTTTTGCAATTGAAGAATGTTACGTTGATTGAAGGAGCGTTTTATAAGATTGTAGGTAGATCTAGAATGTGATCATCATCAATTAGGCTATTTTCCCATAAATTGGAGGTTGGTTTTGACTTCTAATTCATTTAAGTTTGACAAGATGCTTTCCATGGTTCATCTTGCCATTTGATGCGTACAATAGTCCTCCTCTTCTGAATGGTTTCGTGCTTGATGTGGAATTATATGCCTTATGGAGAGGTGTTCTAGTGTTGGAAGAGTCAGGGGCGGTTGGGAGTATCTTAGATGGTGATTCTAAGATAGTTATTGGTTGGGCTTTGAGTTCCCTTTGGCCATGATCTTATTTGGACAAGGTTGAAAGGATTCACCATTCTATTGAGGCTTTTGGTTATTCAGTTTCTTAGGCTCTTCACTCTGCCAATTCAGAGGCAGATGAGTTGACTCGTCAATGTGTGACTTTGTCATCGAAAATTGTAATTAATTTTATGTAATTTTGGGGGTTGGTTGTTGTTTATTTCTTTTCTTGGGTGGCAGGCTCTTCGTGCTTGCCTATTCAGGCGTTTGTCTGTATGTGTTTTTTCTTTTTTGATTAATGAAGTTAATTTTCAAAAAATAAATAGTTCTTTTATTTTTTATTTTTAAACTTGTCTTATGTAGACACTTATGGTTTGCTAACTTGGCCTCTATTGACCTCTTTCCTTAGTGAATTGGATCCCTAAACAATTTGATTGCATTATGAGATGATCTTGCCATTGAATTGAAAATCCCCGCTAAGTTAGATTAAAAAGTTATTTAAAGTGGTCCAAACTTTGGGGTCCTAAAAACATAGGTTCAACTGTCCAATCAAGGTGATTTTTGGTTGGCCTCCTATGCAAATCTAGAGATTTCTAATCAACCCCTTCCCATGAATTGTGATGGGCCTCACAATGCAACTTTCACTGCAGTCTAGTCTAGTTTGTGGGGGATCATTATACATACATGCATGCCTACATACATGCACATGCATACCGACACACATGTTGGTGTTATACATGATACAATATTATGGTGGAATTAAATGTTTGACAGTGAAGAAGACACAAATAAATAAAGTAACAATGATAGAGTTGCATATGTTATGATGGATGTTCAGTGTAATGATAGAAGATGATGTTAAAAGTGAGTGCACTAAAGAATGTGTAAAGCTGGCCCTGGTAGAAGAAAAGATGAGGCATTCCATTTTAGATGATGAATTCAAAGACTACAAGTAAAAGGTACCAAGAAAAGGGGGGTTAGGGGTGATTAAAAACCTAGATTTGAGAAAGAGCACTATAGATTATGGAGTGATGGAAAACAAACATGATTTTTGTTTAGGTTGACCGAAAAAGTAGAATTTAGAAAGATAGCCCCAAATAGATGGATAAGTGGCTTTTATAATGACATTGATGACAACCAGAATGTAATAAGAACCATTCCTTCATGCCTTTGTGGTTAGTGTATCATTCATTCAACTAAAGGTATTGAGTTCAATGAATGGTGTAAGCACCACTATAACAATAATGAAATAAGAAATTACATTTATGCATTTTTTGGGCTTCCTCCCGCAATGAGTGTATCGAACCGTCCCACTAGCATTGATATTGTCCACTCTGGGCCTCACACACGGCCAGCACGGCTTTCAGTTGACGAGTCAACCCACTGTTGCTCCCAAAAGGCCTCATGCTAGAAGGAGGAAGGCTATCACTTATATATTAGGGAATTTCCAATGCAATAGTGAAATCTACCCCCCTTAAAGCCAGAGCCGTCCCCGCCTCTGCACACACAACAACCAAGCCTACACCCTCAGGTATGGAGTTGAACCATTTGTAATGAACCGTCCTGCTAGCATGATATTGTCCGCTCTGGGTCTCACACATGGCTCGCACGACTTTCAATTAGCGAGCCAACCCACTGTTGCTCCCAAAAGGCCTCATGCTAGAAAGAGGAAGGCTATCACTTATATATCAGGGAATTTCCAATGCAACTAGTAATGTGAGACGTTTTGGGGCGGGGTATTACAATGAGTTTCGTGAGATTCCTAAAAGTAACCTCTTCCATGCTTGGAAGGAAAGCATTGACAATGACACTAGATAAATTCCTTTTGTAGTTGGATCCTTTTGTTTTCTGGGCTACTCTTCCTTGTTTTCTTTTGGTTTTCATGGTTGTATCCCTTATTGTGTAAGTGTAATTTTTGGTCCACTTCTTCTGCCCTTTACAATAAAATTCATCATCGTAAGCCTAAATCCCATCTATTTGGGTCGGCTTTTTGAGTTTTACTTCTCAACTTCACCCTGTCAAAAACCTTAATGTTTGTCACTCACTATCATGTTCTTTATCCTTTCCCTTCACATATTCAGTGGTCTACCTTGTCTCCTAGTGCCTACTATTTTCTCTCTCAACTCTACGTTCTAAAGCCATAATTGGTCTTTTATTTACATACCCAAACCACCTTAAATAGATTTCCCTCATTTTGTCCTCGATTGGTGTTATTTTTAAATTGTCTCTAATTGAGTCATTTTTAACTTTATCTCTAAGCCACTCATTTAACATAGCACACGTATCTCCATTACCTTAACTTTGCTCCATATAGCATTGCAGGTCTGATAACCATTTTATACAATTGCTCTTTTAGGCGATCTGGGACTTGTTTTATCATACAAGACTCCACTAGCTTATTTACATTTTTCCCAACCTGCTCCCATCCTATTAGTCATATCTAAGTCGTAACCACCATGAGATTCTACCAAAGAGCCCAAGGATCTAAACTTGTCGCATAGCATTACTAAGTCATTTTCAATTTTAGTAGTCATTTTCAAATACAACCAAAGGGCCTTCCTAAAACTTAAAAGTAGCTTGTAACAGTGAGCAACCCTCTTTTGCATGGAAATCAGCTCTGAATTTGGCAGACCGTAGCACCTGTGCACCACCATACCCTTATGGCAAATGATTTCCCTTAACTTCCTCCACTTTTATCCAGAAATTTCCTTGGGCACAAGAACTCCTTTAATCCATTGTGTCACTGCAAAAGAGTCCCTTCTATCAGATCACCACCAACTAACTCCTTGATGCCAAACCACACAGGCAGTGTTTCTGCACCCAACTATACCTTCATTCAGAATATTAGGAATGTCATTAGGCTTACACCAACTCCTATTACAAAGAGTCAAGAAATAAGACCAGATCTGCCTCGCAAAATCACATTGTATTAACAGATGGTTACTATCTTCAGCTGCCTTCATACAAATACAGCAGACATTAGCCATTGCCCAATTACATATCTTCAGCATCTTCTATTTTATTTCGTACTTCATTGCACATTAATCTATCAAAATAAAAAAGAATCATTGCACATTCAATTTGAAGGTGTGACACCTGCTCTATGTTTGACATTGGGGGGTTTGATGAAGCATGTCAAGTCTTCACTTTACTTGGGGAATGAAACCTTTTGTGGACCTAATAAGATGTTTTACTTCTCCTTACCTTCATACAAACTGACATTTTCACATGCTGCCTATTTATTTGTTACATTTTTACACTTAATTTGATAGAAACATTACACAAGTACTCCTTAGTGTGGATCTGTATTATATTATTCATAGGAGACCGCTGACTTAATAATGCATTACGAACAGAAGCTAATTACAGTAGAGGCACACACAAAAAAATGCATACATTGTTTGTCTTAAAACTAATTCATGTGGGGAGTTAATTTTAGAAGCAGCCTCTTTTTTTTTTTCAAATTTTAATTCTACTCAACTTCTGAATTTTTATTTGAACCACTTTTGAACTTGCACTTCCACAAGAGGGCATTATCCATTTCTTTTACCTTTTTCTGTTCTTTGTCATGATATTTCTATGCACTGTCATCAATTAGCTGAGACTAAGATGTTATCTTGATACTTCTCTTTTTGTAGTTAACAAGCAAGGGAATATTCAACAGGCAGACATAAATGATGTATTGAGAGTGGATTTTAATGGAAGCAATGCTGATAAAAAGTTCAATAGTTTTGGCTCCTACGCTGTTGTCACAAAAGAGAGAGATTTCCCTCTTCAAGAAGAAGCTTCTGGCTTGGATAATATTGTGGAATCCATGTCAGACATTAATGACGACCATGCTAACACCAGTCAAGATAATTTTCATGCTGGAAATCTTGTTCCTGAATGTATAAGAATGGATTCTCTTTATATGGGACAATTTGGAGCCCTTCCTTTTCGTGATAAGCGATTGGATTGTCTACTTCCGGTACTTCCATCTGATGTAATGTGGCTTTCCTTATTGACTCGACAAAAAATGACTCTTTACACAGACATCCATAATTTTCACTATTTATTCTGTTTGGAAATGCAGCATGGAAAAGAAGTTGATGTGATTTTAGATGAAGATGAAAGCATGGAAACAAGTTCATTAAATACTTCAACCTCTGATGTTCCAGAAAATGAAGGTTTTTTCTTAAAAATAATTTACTAATTTGCCCTTTTGTAGTCAAATATTAGCATAATTTTACTCCCCCGAGGCTCTCATTGTGTAATTACAGGTGCCATTGAACACTCGACTTCAGATAATTGTTCAAGTGGTCATGGGGATATGGTGAGCTTTTCCGCCTGATTTGTTTCTTATTACTTTTGAGTACAATGGTTCCAGTACCAACTAGAAATATAGCTCCATTTTTTGTATATAATTGCTTTCCTGACCAGTGTTAATTGTTTCTTTCACATTTACTACCACAACCCAATGTTTTATAGATTTAAACTGCTCATGTCAAGTTTAGTTCTTCTTCAAAAGTGATAGGCATGTGTTGCTTCTCATACAAATTCCGTTATTGTGCTAATTATGTAAATAAATGGTGTTACTTATAATAAATGTCAAGGGTCATAGCAGACGTCACAAGCACGAACACGTGATCATTTTGAAGACATTGCTAAGCTATGAAAGTTAAGGGAACATGGCAAGGCTCAACCGTGTGCATTTGTGTTATATGTGCATCCTCCAAGCCATTGGTTTGAGACATTACTACTCAACAGGATGGACTATAGTCATGTACTCCCACTTACTTCTTGGATTTAAGCGTGCATTTTAGGTGAAAAATCTGATTATTCATCCACCTGGTGTAAAACTGGATGTTGTGTGAGCTGCTTGTCATCGTCATCATTGTGATCATCATCACCACCACAATCTTGTCTGCAAGTTGGTTTTGCAGTTTGTACTGGTCTTTTAAACATTTATCCAAGCTAGTATCAAATGTTATTGTGTTATTTTCTTTTATTTTTTAGCTTTTCATAGATTTCCTCTGAAGCGATCATTCTTGACTGTCCTTTCTTCACATTGAGAAGTTCGTTTTAACTTGTGCATTTTAACTGGCCCATTTAATTGCATTCACTGATCCCTCTCTAATACTAACTCCCCCATTTCTGTGCCTAACCGAAAGAGATTAAGCTTTCCTAATACTAAGGAACTCTTTCCTCTTTACAATCCTTAATACCTACTAGCTCCATGATTGTTAAATGATTGTAATCTTTTCTTCCATGGTTGAACCCAGTCAAAACCCATCTGTCTAGTTATTGATTAGTGATTATTCATTTTTCTATGAGACCCAATCTTCCTCTTCATTCTAGACAACCATCACTCTATATATTCCAAATAGAGAGAGAGAGAGAGATGCGATAAGGAGGCCTGAGTTTGTTGTTGAAAATGGGTCTGAGGGTATCGTACACTTCCCTTGAAGTGGGGAAAGAGAGAGGGTCAACATCCTTATAGATTATTTTCCTATTATGTAAAAAGGCAAACATGCCCTTGAAGTGGAGAGAGGTCAACATCCTTATAGGTTATTTTCCTATTATTTATAAAGGCAAACATGCCCCAAATATCTTGAAAGAAAATTTTTAAACATTACCAAAGATTTTTGTAGTTGTCATACATTATCTAGAGATGCTCTACCTGCAGGCTGCAGGTGTCATCCTCTTTTAATAGCTGAAATGGTTAACAAAAATGATATTGAAAAGGCAACTATAATACATTTTGCATAGTACAAGTATATGATAATAGACTTCCCAAAATGAGATTATGATGAGTATCTCTCCCTGCTCCTTTTGTCTAAGATGTGCACTGACTTGTTTGTTCTAGGTTTAGAAAAAGATCAATGCTATAGAAGTAGGCTCATGAATGACTAAATCTTATTAAACATGGATCCAAAAGTCGGCTTCAGGGTGGCTTTTAGTTGGCTAGGATGTGCATTGACTTGTTTATTATAGGTACAAAAAAAAAAAAGATCAATGCTATAGAAGTAAGCTTATGAATGATTGAAGGTTAGTAAACGCGGACCCAAAAGTGGGCTTCAGGATGGCTTTTAGTTAGCTAGGATGTGCACTGACTTGTTTCTTCTAGGTACACAAAAGGATCAATGCTATAGAAGTAAGCTTATGAATGACTAAATCTTATTAAACATGGACCCAAATCAGCTTCAGGATTAGTTGGCTAGGATGTGCACTAACTTGTTTGTTCTAGGTACAGACGAAGATCAATGCCAGGGTGGCTTTTAGTTGGTCCTGGGAGTTCCTTAAATGAATGCTTCCTAGAGGTAAGATCAGTATTTTCATTGATGTGATGGTCGTGGTCATCCTAGTTAGCGCTGACAATTTGGGAAAGTCAGGTCTACATTTTTGAACTGGTTAGCTTGGATTTTGACATAGAGCCTATATGAAATTCATATTTTACATTCACATTCCCTGTCCATCTGTGGAGCCATCCTAGACTTGTTTTGTTATAACATCACACTCTCCAGAAACTGTTTAATATTGGTGTCATGCTTTAATTGTGCACATTTTGCATCCTGATGAAATGCTATATGCACCTTTCCTTTGCTTCATGTGTTCTTTTATTCTGCTTCATGTCTTACAGTATGTTGACTGCTTTCTTTGTATGTGGTAAGCAGGAGAAGGAAATAGATCTGGTCACATTTTGGCCTGATTATGTTCTCTATGGGGATAGACACTATACACATTCTCGATTAACTTTCTATTCCGATTGTATCAAGTTTGAGGATCTGAATGCTTGTGGAAGCAACGAGTCCTTTAGTTTGACATGGGCTATGGATGATATCATTCATATCGAGAGTCAGTGGAGCGAAAGTGTGGGTCTCCTTTCTATTTGGTTCAGATTCCATTTTAGCACCATCTCCCAGGCACTTTTACTAATTAGTTTGGTGTGTCATTGTGGTTGCTTTCAGATTGAAACTTGTTTGGTTACACTTCGGGTCAGACCAGCTGGTGTATTAGGAGTTGATAATGTATGTAGTAGCTCAGGTGTGTCTTATAATAAACTTATTGCTTTTTTTTTTTTCAGATTTTGCTAAGCTTGGCAGTTCTAATTCACTCCAAACTTGTCTATAGGTTGATAACTTGTTAAATTTAGCGAACTTCCTGTCTTATTTTTCTTTCTTCACTGATTTGTTTATAATTAAATGAAATCTACGTTGACCTTTTCTTTTGTGTTCCCCCTTAAGAAGGGGAACAAATGAGTTGGCTCGCCAGGTTGTGACTTTGGTGTCAGAAATTGTTCATAACTTTATGTAATTTCTAGGGGTAGTGTCTTATTTTCTCTTTGGTGGCTGGCATCTTTTGCTTGCTTTGATTTGAAGTTATCTTTCAAAAAATAAAAATAAAAATAAAAATGAGGCCTACCAAAACAAAAAAATACAAGCTCTCTCCAAAACTACAAGAATTTATTTACAACTTCCAAAACTAGAATCAACCCCTGACAAGCCATATCATCTGCAGCTGAGTTAGCCGATCGAGGAGCCCAAACAACCTTAAAGTCAAAAGAAGCAATAATATGCCGAATCCTTTCAACTTTATCCAAGAAAATCCACAAACATTGGGAACCCAACGCCCACCCAACAACTACCTGAGAATCACCTTCTACAATACTCCCATAAACTCCTAACTCCTTTAATTCCAAAATGCCTTGCCATAATGCAAACAATTCCATCTCTATTGCTGAATCGTTAGAAATTGAACTAGCAAAGGAAAACACTGTAGACCCCAAATCATTGCGGATGATCCCTCCGTACCCTGCCAATCCAATATCTCGCATACAACTTTCATCTAAATGCCTTACTGTTGCCCATGCTTTTTTGATACTCAATAACCCACTGGCCTGCAAGATGTCCATTTAATTAACACTTTGGCCATACTTGCAAAATGTCAGTATTCTACACTTTTTAAAAAAAAATAAAAAAATAAAAAGAACTTCATGGGAAAAAAATCAAGATGCTTCTATCATATACCATGTGCTGGGATTGCATTATGTGCCAATCTCAAGCTTGGGTAATGAGAGCATGTGAGATTATCAATTCGCTAAAACATATGCTAACCTCTAATGCAAGTTCTTCTACTGAGTTGTATATAGATCTTCCATTCTATGATGATGATTACATTGATTCCCTTGTGTTAATTTATTGCACTTGGACATGTCCTATATTCATCAGTGCATGGTTCTTAAAACTGTATGGGTCATTTTCTTTCATTATATCAATGGAACTTCATATAACTCAATCTTCTTGTGATGTTCCAAGCTCCAATGATGATCTCGTTGTGTCAATTACTTGATCAATATTTTGCTATTATTATTATTATTTTTGGGAAGTTAAGTAGTGTGACTTGAATCGACAACCTTTTTAGTCAAGTGAGCACTTACCAGCACGATATGTTGGTCAATATTTTAAAGCAATACAAGAGAGATCTGCTTGTGTTGGGTTTGGTCAGTTTAGTTGGCAACGGGCTCAACCCAAGTTGCACACTTGCACCAACCCTCTTCTCCCCAGTAAGTGTGACAAGGAATGTGGCTTCAGTTCCTAGTGGATAATTTGAAATTTATTGCACCAACCTCCCTATTCTCCAGTAAGTGTGACAAGATGTGGCATCAACCCCTATTGGGTTCTTGAAATTGAATGTAGACAGGACAGCAAGTGGGAAGGCTGATCCCACAGGTATTGAGGTGTTTGCATGATGGAGGTGGTGTGATAAAGCTGTTCTTATCAGTGCCATTAGGTGTTAAGGATTCAAATGAGGTGGAATAGATGCAAATTGGAAAAGCATTGGAACTGTGGAATGTCTATGGGGAAGGAAGGTTAATAGTTGAGGGTCCTTTTTCACAAAAAAGTTGATAGTTGAGCGAGACTAAGCTAATGCAATTGCATAGGCAAAAGTAAGAGGAAACCTCATCAGAGAATGCTATCTATTTACAGTGAGATTCATAGACTTTGAATTGAAAAGGTTATTGAGTTCAAGCATGTCAGGCAAGCTGCCAATCGAGTGGTGGATTTTTTGGGTAAAGCAGTAGTTGAGAGATCTAATCTTTTATTTGGCTTGTTGACACCTTTTCTGGTAGAATTATGTTACTGCATTGTTTTGTGTTTCCCCCTCAATATAGCTCTTCTGTACTGGACTTTTTTGTTGTACATTCTCTATTTTTAATAGTTTTTCTATTACTGTTTCAGAAAAAAGGCTGTGGCAGTAATATTAAGTCAGCATATATTCGTTTATTATAAGTTTAGCCTCTATTACTCTTTTCCACCTTAAGATCCACTTTATAATGCATATTTTGGACATTTCTGGCTCTTGACTAAATCTCTTATCAACAATTGGAGAACAAAGCCCCATATAGATCATCATGAATTATAGTGCCTTATTTGTTGGGAAAAGTAATTGGATGGTTTTCTTTTTTCTCTTTTTTTTTTCTTTTAATAAATACTGAACTATTTAGATGCTTCTTTATTCATCATCCTTCATCTGTTTTTTTTTTTTTTTCATTTATCTTTCTTTAATTGTCTCGTCATCTCCGTGTTCTTTTTTTTTTTTAATCTTTTTTGAGAAAACAACAGAATTCTCCTCTTTTATGTTTCCTTATCTGATGATAATTTCACAACTTGCACAATTTCTAATGTTATCCTACTTTTGAAGTTCGTTCATATCCAACACTAGTTTTATGCTACAACTATTGTCAGGTATTGAGAAGTTGATATTTGCTATCGGTGACCCTCAATGGCATGAGAAAGAACAGACGATCACATCATTGGCTGCAAGATACAGAGCTATATGGAATTCCATGCTTGAGTGGGTTCTTTTATTTGACTTCTTATTTACAAGGCTACATGAAATTCTATGCTTGAGTGGGTTCTTTTATTTGACTTCTTATTTACAAGGCTACATGAAATTCTATGCTTGTGTGGGCTCTTAAATTGACCTCATATTTATCATACACACTTCCTTGTTTGCTCCTGGCTGGTACCAGATGGATGGGATAAGACTTTGATGTCAATGATGATTTTCTTTAATATTCTTGCCAGATATAGATATGAAGGTTCTGTGTTTCAAGTATACTCAAATAAAAAGAAGCTGATGCTTGCACACTTTGACACTTTGGTGTTATAGTTATATTTACTATGATATTCATGTACGCTGGAGTTGTCATATTTTTGCTTTTACCTTTTTAGCTATATTTGGCCGAGACATCAAGTAAACAAGACACCTTAGGACGGGGAGATAAACTATACTTACCTTATTGAGTTTTTTAAATCATTTGCAAAATAATTGGGCTTAATCGGACGTGCTTGGGCTTGGTAAAAATAAACTGGCTCAAGTTTTTTTAGTAAAGTTCGGCCCAAACCCGGCCCATGAACATGCCTAGATCCTATTGGCATAAATTAGGCGGTCGATCCATGGAAAGAGATTTGCCAAATCCAATTATGAGTGTCTGCCCCAAGTAGATTGGTAAATGGCTTTAATGGAAAATAATGATGATATCGTTCACTTGAAAAGTGCATCAGCTCCATGTTTCTTTTTTGGAACCAAGAGTCCATTTCACTCATAGGATTATCACTATATCCATGTATTAAAACCAAAGCAAGAGGAAAGAAGGGCATCAACAACATATTAAGAAACTCACAAAAATTACCTTTTCTTTCAAATTCATGACCAAAAAAACATACCCTTTAATTTTTCTTTCAAAGCCAAAGCCTTCACGTAAGTACACAAAGAAACTTGTATGCCCTTTTCACAATATATCTAAGTTTTAAACTAGCCCCAAACCATATGGCCTGTATCGACCTTTAATTACCCTTATCTAACTCTAACCTTTACCAATCAGCTTACATCAACCTTTTTGGCACGTGATAAAAATATAGCTCTGACCTTATTTTTCATAGAATGGGCCATAGAATTTCTTCATTTATGGGGGGTGCAGGTCAAGAAGTGGGTGAGAAGGCGCTGGTGAAGTAGCTAACTTTCATGAAGAAAAGAACACAATATGGAAGAAATAATCATACATTCATACTGTGAAGGAAAAGTATGCTGTAAAGCTCTTAGTGTGCTGTAAAGAGATGCTAGATACAACTGATGGAACTCTAAACTAAGACATGCAACTCTAGGTCTCGAGCCCATTATATAGTCACCCTCAAATAACACCTTTGTTAACACCATATTTAGCCAGAAAATTAGCTTCCTTGGTAGGTTTCTCCTTTGCATTTTAGAAATAACTGCCCAAGAGTCACACACATCTCTGCTCCACAAAACTGATGCAAGCCTTCAATTTCCCTTGATTCTAGTTTAAATCACATGCTTGGGCTTGTTGGAAAGGTATGTTACCAGCTTTTGCAGCCAATTTCATGTTACAAACCCAAATCTTTTGATGTTGTTTAGCCATTTTATATTCATGTACATCAAGAGTAAATCAATAAATAGAAGAACGAAGCTTTCCTGAAAATTAGGTGGTGGAATTTGAAAGGGAAAAGACAGATACTTTAAGGATAAGGTTCTAAGAAACAAGTAGGATGATGATTTGGACCATAATGCGTTGTAGGCTAAAATGTCTAGGCTTATAAATGAAATAGCAAAAGAGGTTTTACATGAAATTAAAGGAAATAGAATAAATTTACACAAAGACACGTGGTGATGGAATACAAATGAGAAAAGGGGTGTTAGTGAGAAGAAAGCCAACTTCAAGCTTTGGCAGAAAACAAGGAAAATGGAAGATTGGGAGAATCCTAAGACAGTACGAGAAATTGGTAAAGCTCTACAATGAGTTATGTGCATAATTAGGAATAATAAAAGAGGAAAGGGGAATTTGAAAACTGGCTAAGGTACAAGGGTGGAAGAGTAGAGATCTTGATTGCTGTAAGATGCATCAATGATGAAAATCAAAGGGTTTTAGTTGAAGGCAAAGGCATAAAGAATAGGTGGGAAATTTATTTTGAAGGCCTTATGAATATAGAATTTGAAAATGAAGATCATACGAAAGTAGTAGTAAATGAGGGGATGGGGAACAAAACATCAGAAAATGAGGTAAACCCAGACTTGAAAAAGATGAAGAAACATAGAGCATTAGGACCGAATAATATCCTTGTCGAGGTTTGGATAATGTTAGGTGACTTCGAGGTGTTTTAGTTGACCCAAATGTTCAACAAAATCTTAACATCAAAAAGAATGTCTAACGAGTGGTACAAAAGTACAGTGATCCCATTTATAAAGGCAAAGGAGAGATTCAAAATTGTGCAAATTATTGCACTATTAAACTTATGAGTCACATTATGAATGTTTGGGAGAGGGTAATGGAGGCCCGTCTAAAACAAGAGTCAGATATATTAGAAAATCAATTTGAGTTTATTCTAGGTAGGTCTACAATGGGAAACTATCTTTGTACTAGGACAACTCAAAGATATTTAGAGTCAGGATGAAGAATTTGTAAATGGTATTTATTGACTTGGAATAGCCTTGTGATAGTCCCAAGTCAATTGATATGAAAAACGTTAAAAAATAAACGTAGGGCTAATGAATACGTAGAGATTATATGGGATATGTATGACAGAGCGACTACCAATGTTTGAACAATGTGTAGAGAGTTAGCAGAGTTCCTAGTTGGTCTAGGACTCCACCAAGGATCTACCAATGTTTATGATTTGCATTAATCATGGATAACTTAACATCAGGAATCTAGGAGGAAGAGTTATGGTGTATGCTTTTTGTGGATGGTATAATATTAACTAGTAAAACGAAACAACAATTGAGTAATAAGCTGGAATCCTAGAGAAAAGAACTATTGAGACAAATGGTCTAAAAATTATTAGAACAAAAAACATAATACATGGACTGTAACTTTAGTGGAATAGAAGAAGGACAGTCCAATTAAAATTGGAAGTAACCTAGTATCGCATTGTGATAAGTTTAGGTACTAAAAAACTCTATGGTAGAATCATCTAGAGGATCTGCCTTAGTTATAATGAATAGGATGGGAGAAGGGTGGGTAAAATATAGACAAGCTAGTGGAGTCCTACGCATTGAGAGAGTCCCACATTGTTTAAAAGGACGATTTTACAGAACAATTATCAAGCTTGCAATACTCTATGAAGTATATTGTTAGGCAATGAAGAAAAGACAAATAGATAGAGTGAAAGTGACATAGATGCACATGCTATATTGGATGTGTGTGGATTAACTCTAAGAAACAGGCTTACAAGTTATCACAGGAAGGGCAATTTAAAGATAGCCCAAATAGATGATAACATGAGAGAGACTTATCTGAGGTGGTTTGGTCATGTAAGTAGAAGACCGGAGATAATCCCAACACTGAGGGTTGAAAAGTTACAAATCACAAGCACATGGGGGAGAAGTATATTGTTGAAAATATGGAAGGGAGAAAGAAAGACATGATAGACAGTGGAGTGACCGTCTTCATGGTTTATGATAGGGCCAAATGGAGAAGTAGAAATCGAAAGGCCGACCCTAGCTAAATGAGATTTAGCTTTTGATGATGATGACAATTGACAGTTTTATATTTATCCTTGTACAAAATCATAAAACTTCATTGCTACCTTGCCATTCTTCCTTCTTTATCCCAGTCTGCATTTTTAAAGGCTTTCAGGACTGGACTGTGAAAGAATGATTTTCTGATGTAAGACCTTTGGAATAAATGATTAGCTTAATTCTTGTTGGCAGACTGTTAGTCTACCCCTCTGTGTAAAGGATGAAACTCTGTTCCTTATTTCACAAATAATGATGAATTTTCCATATGACATGGAGAACAAATAGTACTAAAGGATTTGTCTTCAACTGTTTCTCTTTCTGCTGTATGCATCAAGCTACTAGAATTTCCTGATCTGTTTGATTTGAACAAATTTAATAAATGTGCTTTACCGATATATGTATGTGTGTGTGTTTTTCACTCATGATGTTACAGTGGGGTGAGGGAAGAGGATGACTTCATGGGGCAGCACAGCATGTTCTTTCTGAAGCGTTACTTTACCAAGTAAGAATTAATAGAGCTATTAATTGTTCCTTTTTTTTTTGAATGCTTATGATTTTCTTAAATATGAAAAAGAGAATATAGCCATAAAGAGTGAAGCTCCAACTAGATAGATACAATGATAACACCCTAGGAACCTTTAGCAGTTACAATTCCCTTAAAATTCTAGCATCACTACCTTTCAAAAAAAGGAAAATAATTCTAGCATCACTAAGAAACACCCCCTCTGCGGCCGGCTGCTCTTCTCTATTATTGGCTGCTCTTGGGACCTGAACCACCTGGAAATTGTATGTGGGCACCATGTCTTTGATTTCCTCTATTTTATCTAGGACATGCCAAAGGCAGAATTACTTTTTATCCATTGAAAGATAGAGTGAGAATCCTCTTCTATCAGGTTTCCTCCCCCAACCATTTTCATTAACTCTTTTTAACTCTCATCCGGGCAGCTCATAGCCAGCTATATTTGAATAATTGTCTTGCAGAGGGCCAGCAATGGAAACTAGTTTTTTACTACTAGAGTCCCTTATGACCCCTCCAAAACCAGCTTTCCCCCCAATGCAGTTCATCTGATCTCAGTTGCTTCTTGAGCAGAAAATGGTTCTCATACTTGTTGCTATTTTATGCTGTGTCTGGAAAACTTGTGCTCCTAGTCTTTATGATTGCCAAGAATCAGGAAGGTCATGTGTTGAAGTTGATATATATTCTTCCATCTCATGACTTGTAACGTGAGATTCATTTCATCTGCTAGGTTATAATTTCACTTTCCAATTTAACTAACTTGCATATTTAATGCCACATTAGTAGTTATTACTTTTTTTTGAAGCTCTTTATGAGGCTTAACAAGACTAATAATTTACTTTAGAAACTTATACAGTGTGTCTGTACATATATGCATTTATGCATACATGCAGAGACACACATGTACATACTACATACATGCATGCATGCATAAACTAAGTTGAAAAAAGATTTTAATTGGTTATTTGTTTGAGGAATCTTCTACTTTGTTCTTCACGTTTTTTTTTCTTTTTCATTTATATTCTATGTAGTTGACTGCATATTTTCTGATATTATTGTTCAAACTTAAAATTTCAGCTTTGATGAGCCTTTTGAAGATGTTATCTATCCAAAGGGAGACCCTGATGCTGTTTCTATTAGTAAGAGAGATGTTGAGCTATTACAACCAGAGACATTTATCAATGACACCGTTATTGATTTCTACATTAAGTAAGCTTCAATCAAAATTTCAACAGTGTTTTCTTACTCCAAGATCTCAGCTCTTGTTCTTTGGGTCACTTTGTTCTATCATCATTCTTGGTACTGGTCTTCCAGTTAATGGTGGCACTGGTTGTTGATTGTTTTCCAAAGGGCATAATTGTGCCTTGTCAAATTGGTTCATTCGCATTGTGCTTCTGGCATATATGGGGGCGTCAGTGTGAGTTTATATGTACAGGTGGAAGATTTTGGTGTGGGTTCATTCCTTTCTTAAGCATTTTTGGAGTTGGAATTGGATTCTGCTGTGGTATTGTGGGAAGCTTTAGACTTTAGTGCTGCCCTCTAGTTAATAGTGGGAGTGGGTTTCATCCTTTTAGGGGTAATGGTGGTGCATTCTCTATCTGGTTTGGGGACCTTGTCGCATGTGATGATCCATGTACCATGTCTTCTATTGAAGTATGAAATTTATGAGTCATTTCTCATTCACTGAGATTGCAAAATTGCAAATCATTTCATTATCTTGTTACATGACAACAGCTAGTGATGGATTTTATGATTTTTCTTATTCGACTAACAGATATTTGAAGAATAAGATCCAACCTGAGGAGAGGCATAGATTCCACTTTTTTAATAGTTTTTTCTTCCGTAAGCTAGCTGATCTAGACAAGGATCCAGGGAGTGCATTAGAAGGCAAAGCTGCTTTCCAGCGTGTTCGTAAATGGACCCGGAAAATAAACATATTTGAAAAGGACTACATCTTTATTCCTGTAAACTACAAGTAAGAAATACTTTTTTATACATCTTTAATGCTTATGAAAATTAATCTCAGAAGGTAATATTGTCTTGTGTATATTGGATGATAGTCTTCATTGGAGCTTGATAGTTATTTGTCATCCTGGTGAAGTAGCTTCTTTTGTAGGTAAGTGTGGCGAATTACCTTATAGAAATTATTATTATTATTTTGGTCTCCACTCGTCTGTCTTCATTTCATTCTTGCTGTATGACTTTCTTTCAGATGAAGGAGCTGAAAAGGCTCAAAAAGTACCATGCATACTGCACATGGACTCTATCAAAGGAAGTCATAAAGGCCTCAAAAATCTTGTGCAATGGTAACGGTTCTTTAATTTATATTTCGTGATGAGAATTCCTATTCAGTTCTTAGAATGAAAGTTGTACCTTCTTATCCATTGATGGCATGATGTATGGATTTTTGCTAGAGTCCATACTGTTTCAACATGGTAGGACAAGGGGTGTGCAGGATTGCAAAAACATGAGGGAGATAAGCTCTAGCTATTTCTTATTTTGGGGAGAGATGAATATCCTGAAAGAAATTATCAATAGAAAATACTAATATGAGAGGGAGGGAGGGACGGAGGGAGAGATTTTCTCATGGGCAGTTCTATTCGTGCCACTTTAGTGATTGGTGGATAGACATCAATGATCAATGAAACCTTTCATTGGTAGAATTTTCCATTTTTTTTTTTTGCAAAATTGCCTCAAGATGACATGATCCAAGACTATTGATTTTGATTGTTCCTTTGCCAACAAATTCTAAAGAAGATCTAAAGGGATCCCATGAGACTCATGATATTCTAGATTCTACATAGTCTGATCATGGCAATCTAGGCTTTACGCTATCTGATTATGATGATCTAAACCTTATACAGGTTGCTCGAATGAAGATCTAACAAGATCCACATCTGTCTGGACTTTATAGAGTTCAATCAATTAAAAGGAAGATATGGCTTATGCAAAGATACTTATATAGATGATCGATAACATATCTAGGATCCAAGGAATGCTACAAAGGAAACAAATCAATGATCATACAATCACATCTTGGGACCCATTTGAAAGATCCTTACTATACCTTCTTAACGCAACTTACAGATGGTTGATCTGATATATGGATCAAAAGATGCAAGTGTAGTTCAGCTATAATGATCACATGTGATCATTCAGATACCATGCCCACGGTTTCTCACACGTAAATTAAAAAAAAAAAAAAAAGATCTCTAAGTTAGCTTTTTATTGCAATTTATGGACCTTGAATCCAAGTTCAGATGAAAAACCTATGGTTAATATGCCATAAATTGCCTAAATGCATTGATCGAAAGTACCATGAATTTGGTGCCATCATGTACACCAGCAGGTTAACTCTTTAATGCAAAACTATGGAATCCAAAATTGAAGTTCGGCAAAGGAGAAACCGGGTGGAAAAATGAATGAAGGCAAGAAAAAAGAGAGGAAAAAACCCTTATGTAATTGCATGAAACCTTCTTCCCTTTACCCACATCAAACATAAGATTTTCCTTATAAACCTTCCACACTCTGTATATTGCTTTGTGTCTGCAGTGGGTGGGGTGGTGGGGAGCTTAAAGGAATATGTGGGTGTATCTTGGTTTCCCTGACATGGTAGTTGCATGCATTCTACTTCAGTTATCCCATCATAGATTCACAGACTGGCAAACACTCTACAATCCATCGAGGACGTGAAGCTCATTAAATAACTGGTTCTGTTGATGGCTTCAGTCTCAGATCATAGCTGATAAATAGGGCTGCAACTCGGGTCGGGCGGGTCGATATATATATGGAACCCGACTCGACCCGAATTCTAACCCGAATCAACCCGAAGTCTGACCCGACCCACATTCTGAACCTATTTTAGCCTAATTTTAGCTGGGTTGGATCGGGTCGGATTTTTATCTTCTCAACCCGATTCGACCTACTGACCCGAAATTCTCGACCCGACCTGCATGATTTCTCGGGTCAGGCCAAAACCCGACCCGAGTTGCAGCCCACTGATAAAGAACTTTTTCTTTTTTACGTAGAAATTATGAAATGTAAATTAATGAATTCCAAATTTATTCTATGATGAATGTAACTAAAATTTCACTTGGTTAAACATTGAAGCATGTATCTGAGATTCAGCAATAATTTCCATTGCAGATAATGTTCTCACTCTAGTATCATGGTGCTAAATTATTAATATGAAGTTGTTGGGTCATTATAACATATACCCTTTTTTGTTTCCCTCACGTTTTTATCGTGAAAATGCCATATGCCAATGATACCATTTAGTTATAGGTATTTTCTTTCTTGATTGGGAAATTTGTTTTTATTGCGATAATAGTGTGTTATATCACAATATTCCCAGTTTTTTGTTTTTTCAAACTTATATTAACTCATAAACCCTTTCATACAACTCAAATTCCTTGTTCCGCATTTTAACAATGCTCATTTGAATTTTAAGTGTCATTTTTATTTGTATTTTATTCACTATATTTTTAATTATTCTTAAATATTATATTTTTGAGACTGACTTGATAATATCATGGTAAAATGTGGGGTGATCCATGTTATCTGAAAAAAGAAGGGTAAACCATCAAAATTTGAAAATATCCTGATATTATCATTGGCCAAGAATATCCCAAGTATTTGTGACATTAGTTGGGCTTGATTAGAACTATTTCCACGTGTTTGCTAGCTATTGTACTTTTTGTGCTTTTTAATGTGTCAATGTTGCTCGCTTGGCCATTCAATGCAACTCTGCGTTTTATGATTGATGGTTATGAATTTTATTCTCAATCGCATATACATTTTCCTTTATGCGCTTCCTTTATGCGCATCAAGTTTTTAAGAACTGTCTCTTAGTTTGACTTCTTTACCTTGAGAGGACAGTTATCTTTGCGAGGAGTGGAAAGCAAGGCATGAGGAGTCATCTGAAGATGCTTCATCAAAATTCTCGAACTTGCGTTTTGTTCCTTTAGAGGTTTGTATCTCATTTTCTCTGAACATAAACAACAAATTTATGGCGAGATGCATCTCATTGTTTATAAAAAAAAATGCCATTAGTTGTAAATCCCTATCTTCCATTAGACAAAATAAATATTTGAACTCTCAGACTTCTTTATCCCATAATTTTTTCATAATGTGGTTGTTTACAGAAGTGTTGATTATACCCTCTTTTTTGGGCTTATTTGTGATGATGTTTACCTAATTGTCTATAAATCAATTATTCGTTGTTCCCTTATCTTTCAATTTTTTTTTTTTTGGTAATAAATCAATTAATTTGTTGTTTCCTTGGAATATGTATGTACTTCAGCTTCCACAGCAGGAGAACTCATTTGATTGTGGCCTCTTTTTGCTTCACTATGTGGAACTGTTTTTAGACGAAGCTCCAGTTGACTTCAGTCCTTTCACGATAACCAAGTTCAATAGCTTTGTGAGTACTCTCTCTCTCTCTCTCTCTCTCTCTCTCTCTCTCTCCCCCATGAAATGAGTTACCTCCAACAAGGCTGAAATCTAAGCCTGCGATATCTGACATTATATAGATCAGTCATGGTAGTAGTGCTTGCAGCTGTACCTTGGCCAATTCATTAACTACTTGATTTATAAATAAAATATATCTTCCAATTCTGCTCATGTTACATGTGATGGGCCTCCCTTTTCAGCTTAATATGGATTGGTTTCCGCCTGCTGAGGCTTCTTATAAGCGGTCCATTATCCAGAAGCTAATCTACGAACTCCTTGATGATCAGCGTCTTATAATTACTCAAAATGCTTGCAACAATCAATGTCATTCCTCTGAAGATGATGATACTGAGAAAGAAAATGCAGTTGAGCTCCTTCCAGAGAAATGCAATGCAACCAAGGATGCATGTCGTGACAATTCTTTTCCCTCCACTAGTAGAGGAATTGAGATGACATTCTTGCCTCCTTCTCTAGGTGTTCAATGTGATAACGAAACAGGTATTATTCTGCGGGAGTTTCTCGAGCAAGGAGCCATTGCAGGATCGTCCTCTGAAAACCAATTTGTTTCTTCTAAAATGGTTGATACTCCCATGTGTCCAATCAAGGTATCAAGTCTTTTGTATTTCCTAATTCACCAGTTTTTTTTAAGTATAATTCACAAGTAGGGGTTCCCTTTAATTATAGCATCACTCCATTAGGAATGGATTTGTGGTGTCACTAGAGACACTGAAATGTATAGAAACTGAGAAAACTAGGGGCAGCAAACATCCAGGTCAATGCGAAGTCCAACACAGAACAATACAATTGTTTGTACCTACAACTAAGGCAAAATATCACACACGTGCACATGTATGAATTGTGAACAAGGTAGATGTTAGCTTCATAGCTACATTTCATGAAATTTGAGTGGCCTGAATATCACTGAGATTAGAGATATTAACAGTTTGATTGTAGTGATGTGAGTTCACCATGCATTGAATATTTCAATTTGGATTTGGATCCCCATCTTGATGAATACTTGATCCATTGGGACATGGGCACATTATTTTGTTCGGTAGTATCCCAACTTGGGGTTGAAATTTTGAGTACTTTGAATATCACTGGGATGTGAAAGATATTAATAGTTGACTGGAATGATGCGAGATCACCATGCATTGAAAACTTAAATTCTGCAATGCATCCCCAACTTAATGATGCTTGATCCATTGGGAGATGACTATGCCTGCTTATTAGTATCACTGTTGCTTCTGTATGTGTGTGTGTGTGTATAGGTGCTTAGGTCCCTTACACTTTTAACAGTGGATTCCACCCATGATGCATTTGCAGATGTGTTGAGTTTCACCCCATTCCAGTGATCTTGACCCATGATCTGTGGACCCCCAAGTTATAAACTGAGGAAACATGTTTTGTTACTAAATAATATAACATCAAGGGCTATTCATTCTTTTCAATCTATACTACTGCAACAGAGAATATGGAGGGTTTGGTCAAGTTTCTTTGTACTATTCTTAGTCTGTAGTTCTGTACACATTACAGAATGTCTGGGTGTATGCATCTATGTTGTTGATCTCATTCTATTTGATATAAACGTGTATTTATTTATATGTATGTGTGTGTGTTAGAATAACACAATTTTCCTCTTGGATCAATTCTCATGAGACCTTCATGCAAACTTTGGTTTGTGGGGCCCACATTGGAGCCCATGGATCTATTCCACTCTCTCTCTCTCTCCACACCCCCACCCCTCCTCTTTTCCCATCCTTTCTTTCACACCCACCTACACCCCTTGAATTACACATGAACTTTGACACCAATCTAACTTTTACAGCCCATTGACCTAACTCGATGAATTTCCACTATCAGGTAAAGTTGAAAACTTGAAAGTCGTAAAAAATATGGCTTCACTTATCTGATCAAGATGAAGTTTTCTATGCACCATACATAAGTCAAGACCTTTCTAACCCATTCGTTTATGTGGTCCCACAGTGTTTTGTGCATGGAAATATGTATACACAAATGGCTAGCTTTGAAGGGTCTTGGTTTATGTATGATGCTTATAAAATTGTATTTTGATCAGATAATGAAGTTATGTTTTTTACAGCCTTCAAAATTTCAATTTTCTTTGACAGTGGAAATTCATCGAGTTAGATAAACATGTTGTAAAAATCAAATTGGTATTGATGCATTTCACTTGGGGTAGGTGGGTGTGGGGGAATGGATTTATTGGGTCCACTATTCGCTCCACAAACCAAAATTTGCATGAAGGTCCCATTAGAACTAGTCTTTGACTAGGCTTTTCATTTCCTATGTCTTAGCTTGTGTATAATATTATAGCCCAAGCCCATTTGAAGCCCATCAGGCTTTTTATGTTATAGCCCTAGCCTACCCTTTAGGCCATGTAGAAGCTCGAACCGCCTGTGTAGTCCCTTTCTTAAAAAAGGAGGAAAATTTGGGCAGGCTTACTATGTAATGCCAACTTAAATCCCAATTTCAAATTATAGTTAACAATTTTTTTGTTGTTCTAAATTAATAAAACATCACAAGCACCATTCTTATTAACAAAAGTTTATAACAAAGATATTCATATAATCAACCCATACTAAATAATAAAAATAATGCAAAAAAGAAAAAAATTTGGTAGGCTCATTATGTAAAGGCCACTTGAGTCCCAATTTCAAAATTTAATTAACAATTTTGTTATTTTCTTGAATTAATAAAACATCACAAGCACCATGCTTCTGAACTAAAAATTATCACAAAGATATTCATGTAATCAACCCAAACTAAATAATAGAAATAATGCAGGCATCAATATATCATACATTATTCTGTATGTTTATCACTATAACCTTCCAAATTGCAAAACAACTCCCATCTATATTATCAAAGCTCAAGCTTGTTATATATATATTGATAGGTCATTTGTGCAAGTTTAGATCTCTCCAATAGGCCCATCGTTATCACCATTCATGGGCCTTGCATAAGTAGGCTCACAAAGAGTGTGGCTTAAGGAGGGGTATAGGGATCGTTACCTTTTATATATACTAGTAGGAACAGGAAGCATGAAGCATGCACTTCGTGTTAGAAAAGAGAAAGTTGTATTGAATATCTAAACTATTACATGTATATATAGCCTCTAGCCGACCCTAGGGCTATCATAATCAGACTCAAATACTTAACTAATTATAAATCAAATACACCCCTTAATTAGAGGTAAACCCAAACTAGAATCTTAATTACATTATAATTAGGATAATCTAAATATATTTCAACACTCCCCCGCAAGCTGAAGCGTGGATGAACGCGAAGCTTGGAACGTGAAGAAACAGCAGGTGAACTGCAAAAGTGGCACACTGACTGTCCACGAAGATTTGTTGAAGCAGCACACTAATTGGTTGCAAAACTTGTTGAAGTGGCAGCGTTGATTGGCTGCAAATATGTGTTTATGTGGCAGCATTGACTGGCTGCAAAATGACAGGCGGTGAACACCGATGGCGGCTTGAAATAGAGAAAGAGGCTCGAACAACTGCAGTGGCCGTAAGACAGCTGTCCGACAAACAATGATCGCAATATGCGATAAATGCAGGCGACGAATGGCCTGAAAAATAAAGGGCTGAAGCCATTACATCGATCAATCAGATCGGAAAGGCCAGCAAATGTGGGCTGAAGCCATGAAAGGCCAGCAAATGAGGGCTGAAGCCTTAAAAGGCCAGCAAATGGGACTGTAACCATAAAAGGCCAGCAAATGAGGCTGTAACCTTAGAAAGGCCAGCAAATGAGGCTGTAACCATAAAAGGCCAGCAAATGAGGCTGTAACCATAAAAGGCCACCAAATGAGGCTGTAACTATGAAAGGCCACCAAATGAGGGGGACAAATGAGTCCTCTAAATAAAAGGAGTGGATGAATTCCACAACAAATGGACATGTGTCCAAAACATGCTGTCTCATTTTCGAGAAATGACAAAAAAGAACAAGATGTGTCCCTTCTTCAGCAGCAAAGTAGGAGGAGAAAGGAGATGTGTCCTTTCTTCAACTCTCCCCCTTTCTTCTTGGCACAGATCTCACCGATCGTGGTGAGAAGAAACATCAAAACTAGACAGACGATTCACATCTGACATGAGGCTGAGAAGCTCCACATCCAAGTTGCATGATAACGTGATGCAGAGGGATAATCCATGAGATCTGCAGAGCTGACAGAGATCTGGAAATCAGATCTTAAAACATGTCCAGTGAGATAAGTGCTCTTCCAAACTTAGATAGTTGCTTCTGCACATTCAGTGGCATATCGAGGATTGTCATCAATCAGAACTTGAGCTCCCAAAGACCTGCACATCTCTGATTTGGATCTTGACTGCCCATCCAAAGCAAAGTGATTTCCAAAGTGGATTTCCTGAAACAAGCCTGGGTAATGTGTCTTGATCCATTCAATTGTATGGTCTTTGATTGCATTCTGCCGAGACATCACAACTGAAAGGTTGCAGAATGAAGACAATCTATGAAGTGCCCAACGAGCACCTGGAATTGGGTGAATCCAGCCTTGAAGTATGACGTTTTATAGAACTCATGAACACGAATATCAGCTTCACTACGGGAACAATTCCATATCTTGCAGAACTCGTACACATAGTATTCAGAAATTGAGTGATTCAAAGCATAGCGATGCAGATTAGATCTAAGTTGCAGCAGGGCTGCTGAGAAAAAGGTGAGCATCAAGTAGGCGCTTTGATGAAGCAAAATGACAGATCTGAGTGTGCCTATTCACAGATCTGAAAGAGAAGACCAGATCTATAGCTATGTGCGTCGAGCACTGGCGCTGGGACCTGCCGTGTCCTCTGTTCAGATCTGGCTCGGTTTGAGCATCGGGAAAAGATTGATGTACCTCGTCCATTTGATAAATGATGTACCTCGCCCATTTGATAAATCTGGATCTCCAAATCAAGTTTCAAATCTCAATCTCGTTGAGATCTTTGGAGCTGATGATGTTTTCGAGCAGAGGAAGGAAGAAAGAAAGGAACTTCGAAATTGGAAGCCTCGGTTTTGTGGGTTTTGAGGAAACCACCGATGGCAAAGACAAACAAAGCCTGCTAGCGTGGGGATATGTGGTTGCAGATCTCAGGCTTTGATGAAAAACTCTTAGCAAATCGATTGGAGATCCCGGAAAAACCAGATCAATGAACAGGGGCCCGATTAGAACCAAACTTGCAGATCTAGAAAACTGTAAATCAGATCTGGCTTGCAGATCTCGGATGAAGATGGCCATGCAGAGAACAACAGCTTGAAGAGAACATCACTGGTCAGACGAGCAGATTCGGATCTGGGCAGTGAGAAGAACGATAGGATTTGGCAGCCTCCTCTGCAGATCTGATACGAACCAGATCGGAAAACCAAAATTTTCCGTTGGGAGAAAATCAACAGAAGAACCAAGATCTGGCAATGGCAGATCAGTTTGGGCAAACGCCATGGAGGCTGATGTGCGACCAGATCTGAGGGTCGCTGGCGAAAACAGAGGCAGCGGCGGTAGATGAGCAGATGAGCAGATCGGGATCTTGACAAAAGATCCGACCAGCAGAGACACCGGAAAACACCAGGCAGCAGAAGCGGCACACGAAGAGAGCAGATCTGGGGAGACGGCGAGCACCACGGACCAGAGAGAAGATCAGGCGAGAACGCAACGCGAACATGAACAGATCTGAGATCCTCCAACAACTGGATGGAGTTTTGGGAATAGATCTGAGGCGGCGAAGAGAGCGCTAACAAGAACACCAAGAGGATGGGAGTATGCTCTCAGATGTTAGGGTCACACAGAGAAAAACAGAGATCTGAAGCTATGCAGCAGCAATGGCTACGAATCTGCAGCAGAAGGTGACGATAGAAGAAGTCTCTTTACTCAGTTTCGCTGGTTGCACGGCAAGCGAAAGCAGATCTTGGCTGATGTCTGTGGATCAGAAGAAACTGGTAGAGTTCCCTCCCTCTACCAACGAGATTCCTCGGGTAGAGGGAGAGAATTGAAACCTACGTGTAATCTACTCTCAAAATAGAGTCATAACCTGTTCTGATACCATGTTAGAAAAGAGAAAGTTGTATTGAATATCTAAACTATTACATGTATATATAGCCTCTAGCCGACCCTAGGGCTATCATAATCAGACTCAAATACTTAACTAATTATAAATCAAATACACCCCTTAATTAAAGGTAAACCCAAACTAGAATCTTAATTACATTATAATTAGGATAATCTAAATATATTTCAACACTTCGGACAGGTAACATTGGTCAAAACTTTATAATTTTTTTTTTATTCACAAATTTTATATAGATTTTTATATTTTTAGATACTCATAAAAATTCTCGGTTCTATCCTTCAAAATGACCAACTTTAATCATAAAATCCCCTTTTCTGTTTTCAGTCAAATTTTGCATGAATTTTAATCTATTTTTGGATAATAATATGATAAAATTGAACCAAATTCTTCCAACTCACTAAATCCAATCTTCGGAACTCTTTCCTAATTTTTTTTTTTTTTTGAATTTTGCCCTTTTTGTTTAACATCATGGAAGTAAATTTCAACACTTGAATAAGAGAATGGTCATGATTCATTTGACGGACACATAAACTGTCTCTTTTTATATATAGATAGAGTAGAAGGATGACCAATCAGCCCATAAGGGTACTGTTCCAGCCAATATTGGCTCTAGGAGCCACTAGTTCGCATCTTTGTCGGCAAGTATTCGATCTTTATCCAATTTATCATGATTTTTAAAAATCTGTTAAGAGTGGTATCCAATATTTCAAAACCCAAATTAAAAAGAAGTCTAGCGTGATCATTAAAAAAAATTAGAAGTCGGCATGTGATGCATAGCGTTTTTGAAGAAATCGAGTGTTCTTGCAGCATTGGTAAGTGCAATATTCACATTCCACTTTGTATTTTCTAAATGTTAACAGGAAGGTGCAGAATCTGGCGAGCTGTTCATTTCATCAGATAGAACAGACAATCATGTTCCTGCTAGTACCATGGCTGAAGCATGTACAACCTCATGTTCTATAAAGGATGTTGAAACATTTGAGTTGTGTTCCCAAGAAATCTTGGTACAACCAAATGAGCTCCAAAACAGGGATTCAGGTTCATCTGAAGTTGGGGGTAATGATCATGTACGTCTACAAAATGGAGATTTTGTGGATCCCATCAAGCAGGAAGACATGGATAAGCAGAGAATGCACTCATCTGAAATTCATGAGGATGCATCTGACAACCCTGCAACAGCAACAGCCTCTACTGAGAGGCTGGAGAAGCCTGTGGCTGAAGATTCTGAGATGAATTGTCAGAAGGTTAATGCTATGGCTGAGATAAAAGATGGTGGAGATGATTCCTCCTGCCAAGAAAAAATTCAAGTTTCCTCTCATCCTTCGATTGAATTAACTGAGATTCATGAGGATGTTCCCGACAAACCTGGACCAGCCTCTACTGAGAGGCTGGAGAAGCATGTGGCTGAAGATTCTGAGGTGAATTATCAGGAGGCGAATGCTATGGCCAAGATCACAGATGGTGGAGATAAATCCTCCTGCCAAGAAAGATTTCCAGTGTCTTCTCATCCTTCAATTGAAATAACCGAGATGCATGAGGATGTCACTGACAACCCCACACCAGCCTCTACTGAAAGGCTGGAGAAGCATGTGGCTGAAGATTCTGAGGTAAATTATCAGGAGGCGAATGCTATGGCTGAGATAAAAGATGGTGGAGATAATTCCTCGTGCCAAGAAAGATTTCCAGTGTCTTCTCATCCTTCAATTGAAATAACCGAGATGCATGAGAATGTCACTGACAACCCCGCACCAGCCTCTACTGAGAAGCTGGAGAAGCTTGTGGCTGAAGATTCTGAGGTGAATGCTACGGCTGAGATAAAAGATGGTGGACATTCTTCCTCCTGCCAAGAAAATCTTATAGCATCTTCTCATCCTTGGATTGACGTGCAATTGGTTGGAGAAGATTCAGAGGAAGAATCAGAACAGCATGATCACAAGCGCCTGAAACTCATGCCTCCAGAAGTAGCAAGACCACGCACTAGGAGCATGGCAAGGGATTCACAATCTTGATAGGCCTCCAGATTCTGGGAATAGAGAACAATCACTGTATTATGCAAATGGTCATGGCTGTTAAAGTCTGGTGTTTCTGCGATGATCTCTACTCTTCCTTATGCATACTCCAAGTTCAGCCTTGTCTGTGTGGTGCTCTTGTTTGTCCTTGTAAAATATGATCTGTGGCTTTATGTATTAGGGTTTCCATGTTTTACCTTAACTGATATTTGAATGATTGACCCCAAATTAATGTTAAAGGGTGTCCACATTACTGTGTTCGCCGCAGCTCGTCAGTAAGTAAATAGAAAGGTGAATTACTTGGTATTAGAAGTTGGTTTAGCGGCTTTTTGAGTTCTTTGGTGAGTAAATGATCTAAGCATCAAGTTAATAATGCGTTGGGACTTATTAGACCTGATTGCTATGGGCATTTTCCTGCCACGTTTTCTTTACAGCATCAAGCATTCAAGTACAAGTACATCTCAAAGTTCATGTTTTTTTTTTTATATATAATAATCAAAAGGGTGTTGATCATGGATTTTTTAAATAGAGACAAAAGAAAACCTTTTTAATTAAATGACGGTGTTCATTCTAAAATGCATAATTATCTTTGACATCAAATTTTGTCAAAAATTGTCATTTAATTTAAAATGGGTGTTTCCTTTGTTACACAAAATGTGCTAATCAATCCTCTATTCCTGAGTATCGCTATAAATTCAAGATCTTCTGAAATATCATGGTATTCCCAAAACGATAAGCAAACTAATTGCATAGTAAGGATAAAGGCCATCCTAGTAGAGAAAATTCAAGCATATTTTAGCACTACCATTTTCCACCCAAAATCGAAAGCATCTGCTTTGTCACATTTCATAATTTATAGACCAATTTGCACGGTTTAAGATTAGATTAGGTCTTGAATTCAACTACTCGTGGGATCATCTCATATATAAGGCTTTCGAATAGTTTCGTATAACCAGGATACTAGCTTCACCTTCAATATAGAGTGAGGATATTCATGTTATCCAAAATAAAAGAAAGAAAGAAAGGGAGTCTATATTGGATATTCATGTTATCCAAAATAAAAGAAAGAGCGAAAGGGAGACCAATTGTCTGTCCTAATCAAGCATTCAGTTTCAATGGAAGCAGCTGGTGTCTTGAGGTGTTTTCGAGTATTTATGTCATCCAATCCATAACTGAACAGGAATCTTATGTTCAATGATGATGTTGATAAAATGAATTGAGAAGATTTAAATAATATACACTTGCAACGCCACTGGTTTTAACCCATGCAGCAACAAATTTAAAATCCTGAGTCCCAGCAGCAAAAACAGGACATTCTATCACCTTTCCCGGTCCCGCTGATCACTACTTGCAGCACATGGAACCGCCTGCATCTCACTTTCTTTCTCATCCTTTCCAATATTTGAACCATTTGTTTTTTGGCAAGCTGCCAACTCCTTTGATTCGGTTGGGTTTGGGACAGGAGCTATACCTTCCTCAATTGGCAGCACTCGCTTTGAACCCTCCAAAGCAACACCAAGAACAATGTTCTCTTCCAAAGTAGGCCGTGTAATGGAAGTCGGTGCAATTGGCAATTTCTCAGCCCCATGTTTCAAATATGTGGGAGTAGCAGCAGAAGAAGCAGGATCAGAACTTTCATTGCTGGAGTCCAATATGCTAACTGGTGGCTTTTCAAAAGCTGCTCCCAGTAGTGTGATGTCCTTAGAATTAAGTCCCATCGAGTCCAGACCTTCAAGTTGTGGCTTTGATGGTAAAATGGGTGCTGCACTTGTCCCCGAGGTACCATTAATTTTATCACTATTGGGATGAGCCTCTCCTAAATTTTTCTTGTTTGGTTGCTTGTCATCAGAGCTGTTTTGTGCTGAATCATCAGGGCTGGGACTCATCTTCTCCTTTGAGCCTGTCACAGCTACCACATTTACATCATGTTCTTCACTCAAATTTGTGGAGTGAGCTTTCATTTTATCATCATTGATTCTAGATGGGGATTCGATCAGAAGGAATGGATGACTTGTAGCTGCTCTGGCACGAGTAAATATGGTTTCAGGGAAGGGGCCATCTTCAATATCTGCATCAGCATAGACCTTCTGAACTGTGCGTATGGGAGTGGCCAGGCGAGCACGGTGATGGCTGACAATTCTGAGGAGATCCAGCAAAAGGGCTTCCTGTTTTCAGAACCAATGATTTGGGATAAATTAAAATAGAATAGAAAGTACTCATTGTTGCAATCACAAGATTGCAGATTAGAGTCTTAATGGCATTAGACAGGCAGTTAGCTCATAGGTAAAAAAAAAATCTTCAGTCCAATTATGAGAGCCAAAACCAAAATAGATGAGATAAATAGTTTTGATAATAATGATAAAAAAGAAGAACAGAGACAAGCTTAGAGAATTTACTGATTATCACCGCACAAGGGATATATAATTAGATAACGACCAAATGTCAACGAAGAAATAATCATACCCGTTTCAATTAACCCTCAAATTTTTTAATTTAAAAAAGAAAAGATAAGAGAAATCTTCTTACCTTAACACAAAGATACTCTTCAGAATGTGTGGTCTTCACAAAGCAGGATACTAGAATCTGTAACAGAAGAAGGGATGTATATTCATAGCTGACCAAGGAAAATGACAACAACGTATGTGCATTTAAACTTCAAAACTAAAGTGACAGGGCTAAGCAAAAATTTGTTATTCTGTCATAATAGATTATATCTCAACTATGGATGAGTAGTGCACCAACTTCAGTTACAATGCGACATCCAAGTTGCAGTTATCAAGTTATGCAATTTCTGGAACCCTCAATGTCATTTCCTATGATTGACATGAACAAAAATGGAACTTGTATTGCAATAAATGTGTGAAAAACTTCCTTAAAATGTCTAGACCCCGTCACTGAGTTGCTTTCCTAGTGTATCATATCCACCTATCAAAATAGCCAGGTCCATCCTCATAGGATAAACTTGAGTTTCCACGTACAGATTTTCTTCATTATCTAACATCTCATGTATGGTCAGGTTTCAGAATTTTTGGTCTCTGTCTCTCTGAAGTGAGATTTAATTATTAAATATAGAAACAGTGCAGCCTCGTAAATAAGTTTTGTCATTCTAAGCTAGTTTCATCTGAATCAAAGATCAAATAAAAATTCAACAAGATCATACCATGAGAGCCTGATTTTCTGGATTGATGTTCTCCAAAAACACTCTTCTGTGCAACCTTTGCTGCTCTATTTGAGAATTTTTTGCCAAGAGTTTACGCATATCAGCCACAATATTCTGTGCAAGGGATACCATCAGAATGCTCATAGATATGAAACCGTCTATAAAGTCCTGTTGAGAACCAAGGAATTCAAATTCAATTTTGATCATGAGAGAATTTCCTCAGGTTGAATCTTACGTTGATCTTATTGGCATCTAAGTGACTGATGGCAAGATGAGTGTTGATACGCCAGTGAGTCTTTTGACTGAGATTCCTCACAACATTAACAGTGAACTTGTGATTTGGAACATGAATTGCCTCACGCTCATCACCTCTAAGGATTGTGGGAGACCACCATCCTACATGCTGAAAGAAAAAAGATATAAACCAATTAGCATGAGAGAGAAAGAGAGAGTAGAGATTTTCCTATTCGAAATGTAGCTAAGTAGAGAATTTCCTATTTGAGAGTGTTGGCTTAGAAAACAATAAGAAAATTTGCAATTTGTGAAAGTTGAGACACACCACAGACCTCGACAGTACCAGAGACTTCATAACCATCAATCTTAGTTTGAATCCATTCATTTACAACAAAAGGTTGCGTTGCATGAATCATCACACTTGAGAGAAAGTTTGTCAATATCTGCACATAATTAAGAACATTCAGTAAAGCAATCAAACATAAACCATGTTTTCTGAACGAATTAAAAAAGGATAAAAAGTTAAAACTCCAAAAGGGGCCATGGTGGTCAAATGTTATGGTTTTATTTTTTTGGAACTACGTAAAATGTTATGGTCAACAAAAAGAAGCAACCAATAAATAATGAAAATATATGCACCTCGCGACCAGCAAGTGTCAGCAATACTGTTCCAAGACCTCCAGCAGTAATCCATTTATGAGTGGAGAAGCCCAGCAACTCCATGAATAATGATACAGCAGCAACCCAGACTGCAGAGTACACAGCTTTCCCAACAAATTGGAAGCCCATCTGCAAGAAATATTACAATACATAATGCCCAGTATTACCATCATGACCAGCCAAATAAATACTAACATGCCATCGAACAAAATCAGTCACAAGTAGCAGGAATGAGGGAGTGAAGATTTTATTGAAGAATTGCCTTTAAGAACAGATAGGGGACCAAAATGCTTCATGGAAATTCGGATCAAACTGTTTCAGCTTTTGTTCAACCACAATTGAACTAAGGCTGCAACTTGGGCCAGGCCCAACCCATGCCAACTTGGGCCTGACCTGAAAAATTTAGATCTCAGCTCTACTTCATTAGGGTCCACTCTGAATTTGATGTTAAAAAAAATAAGGCCTGATTCAGATTCAAGTTGGACAGAGACTTTGAATTCTTAGGGGCCCGACCTAATCCGAAAACCCAAGTTAAACTCTAGGACCTATGATATCTAACATATATTTTTATTATGATTAGTTAAAAATCTTAATATCTACACATGATTAAATCCTATACAATCATCCTAAACTTAATCCTAGTAATTTATAAATTCTCTCGTGACTCTCTCACTTACCCTAACTGTGTATCTTTCTCCTCTCAATTTAACAAACTTACTACCCTATTTTGAAGAATTAATTTTATTATTTTGAGTGGTAGGACTACAAACCTATAGGTTGTTTTTTTTTGGAGCTTATTTATTTGGATTTGATATGTGATAGAGTCGATTAACAGTGAAATAACAACTTGGGAATTCAATTAATGTGATAGATGAATAGAATTAGTAGTTATGATAATGAGTTCCAATTTAGATGATAAATCCTTAAAAAAATTGTGCAATAAGAACTGAACTACTGCTTAATCCCATTGACTAATAGTGGTAATTGATTTAGAACTAAATTAAGGCCTAAAAACCCAAAGTCCCTCATGGGCCCTTATTTATTTTTTAGGACCCGAGTCCAACTTCGAATAGTTTAGGCCTGCATGGGCCAATCTAAGCACATGCCCTATTTTTTCAATCTGGGCCCTAGCCCAAATTGACAGTAGCATGATCCAACTCAACTTGAACCATAGTAGAACCATAATATAAAAATGACATCAAAATGTTAAAAAAAAAAAATGGAAGGCAAAAATGGAATTCTTAGTTAACCTCCAGAAATCCTCGTTTTAGTTGTATTAAGAAACATTTATTATGGGGAATGAACATAAGGATATATATAGTCAACCTAACACCGCAAGGCAGACCTGGAGCTCTGTCACCTAAAGCCCTAAAACAGTATAGCCTGGTCAATTAATACTAGGCTGTAGTGCATGGGACATGCACCATACCAGGCTTCAACTGCAACCTAGATACTATTAGCCATACAACTGAAACCATATAACAAGGAGCGCACAAAATGTCATAATGGATAAGATGGGGTCATACTAGATCAATTGAAAGCCCTCAAATTACTGATCTGCACTGAAACATGTCCTACTGATTCTCACCGTTGAACTAAAATTCCTAAAATTTATCAATGGTTTAAGCCTTGGAATCCAACAATCAAAGCCAAGAAATCTTGAATAGTCCAAAACCCAAAAAGCTCAGTTTTTGAGAGTTTGGACTGTTTCTTAACCAAAACAGGAATTAGGACCTCACCAGACTTCTAGAACCTGAAGGGGTCAATCCAATGTTTGACTGGCCTATCCTGTCCAGTTTCCAAACTACCAGGTGTTAAACCATATTATATTGTGAATTCATTTGTAACCCAACTTATCACTTGGAGTCAAAGTAACAGGAGCATACATTTCTGGTATCACTGGAATCATTTGTTTCCATAGAGAACTTCTGTGCATGTTGAATTAAGCTGCATAAAAGAATACAACCTGTCAATGTAGATGCAACACTGAGATAATAATGTACCACAAAGTCCAATGTGAGTAAAAAGTAAAGATAATTGTTTCACAAATAAATTGTTGTAAACAACTAAAAATCAAGAAGGGTTGCTAGGATAATTTGTCATTGCCCTAGATATCTTAACATTCACAAACAGTAGAAAACCAAGGTTGAAAAACATGGCAAGTCAGCCCAGGATTCACCTGAGTTGACAAGTTTTTAGGGGTTTCTGGGTAGCTACTTGCCTTCATTGAAAACTTGTCACAACTCAGCCAAGTCTTGCTGAGTTTTAAGGCAACTTGCTGACTTGATTGAGTTCAAATGAGTCAACCTGAGTCATGTTCCCCAAAGTGAATGTGTTTGACATGACTCAAGTGTATATGACCTCCAAGTGAAAAACCAGCTTTCTCTGCCACTACTACAATCCCAGTTGGGAATTATCATGTCTATAAAATATACACAGAACTTACATGAATATGAGCAAGAAAATGAAATAACTTTTCGTATCTTAATTTTTAAGAAAAAATTCCAGTTGACTTTGAATAAATGATTAGTTTTTAGAAAAATCACCCATAACCCTTTTAACTAATATATTAAAAATAAGAAAAATATATTATGGTTCATATAATGTATCATGTCAAACATAGGATGTGACGTGCAATGATAATATGGAAATTTTAAAATAATTAAAATAAAAAAATGAGAAGCCCAAGTGACAGTGCTGATCTGAAGGGTCAAAATATTTTGGTGAGTTAAGCGGAATCATGAGTTTCACATCCTTGAAGGAAACATCTAAAAAAGGGTAAAACAAGTGGATACAGCATTGTGTGCACAACAGATTTACAATTTTCCAATTGGTCAAGGTTCATGGTTACAACCTAGAGATTGTGGGTTCAAGTCCCATAAACGTCAAATAGACAAATGGTCTACGGAAACAATTTGCCAAATTGAAATATTAAAAGCCAACTCTAGATTGATGGAATAAATGACTTAAATGATAATGATGAATTTCCAATTGGAAAATAAAAAAGAATGTTGCAATCAAACAAATGTATATTAAAAATGCATAAGTGTCATGCACAATTAAACCATCAAAATTCTTAAAAACAGTAGCCTCATACTAGAGAAATACTATAGTGCCACTAGTGTTCCGATTAAAGATTGTAAAAAAAATCTGACAAATTAATCATTTATGTTTAGATTGATTAACTTGAGCTGTGACTCAATGAGCAATTTCTAAAGGAATAGGATATCATCATGATACAACCAAATTTACCTTGATAGACAATACGCAAAAGCCAGAACAGTTGACAATGATCTAACAAAATTCAAAAGACGTTGCTTTATAGCTTGGCTTGCCTCTGATAGTAGAATCACTGGATCCAGCACCCTGCAGAAAAGCACACTAATAGAGTTAACAGGTAGCAAGGCTTTTGTAACAGTGTTAAGAGTTAAATTCCTTTGACAACGAAACCAAATAATGATTTAATATATAAATACCTGCAGATGAGAATTGCCCCAGTCCAGAGCAATAAAGGTTGAAGATAGGAAGTCAGAATGTAGTATGTACTGCTTCTTTTCCAATTACTATCATTCTGTTGGAGGAAAATGTGAAAGAACTTAAAAAACTTAATGAGTAGAGGGCACAATGAAAAGGTAAAATAAATATGAAAATCAGAATATAGCATTATAATAAATGTGCAAATCATCATACACGAAAGAAGTGTTTTCTTGCATGACGCATGAGTGGCCCGAGACCCCATATAGCAAAAGCAATAATCCCAACTGCTGTTGCTAACTTAAGTACAACTGGACCTTCATGAAAAGCATCACATAACCTGTACAATATGCAGTGACCACATTCATATTATATATCACAAATTCAAGGGGAAAGAGATATGGTATTGAACCAAAAACTTAGAAAATAAGGGAAAAACAATAGAATGATTATTGATTCCCACCCCTTTTTCTCTGTGTTGAAGAACGGTACCCCCCAAGGTTACTTCACAAGAGAAAGAGGTCTTGGGCAAGGTGACCTCTCTCCCATCTTCTTTTCCATCATTATGGAAGGTCTATGTGCCTGTCTCCATAAATCAAAGGAGGTTGGGCTCATTAGTAGATTTCGATTAACAACTCTAATTGTTCATTTCCTACCTTCATTTTGCAGATGATACCTTTTTTCAAAGACGATGAACAACTACTTCTCCGTGTGTTCAAAACTAAGAAGTGCTTCCAAGTGATCTCTGACCTTAAGGTCAATGACTCAATGTAGTGAATAGTGACATTTCTGGAATTAATACTCCTAATAAAAGAGTTCAGTGCTCAGCAATGCCTTTAGGTGTGCAAAGGTTGGCTCTCCTTTTCCTTACCTTGGCCTTCACCAGGGTGAATCCAAAATCCCTATCCTTTTGGAGGCCAGTTTGAGAGATTCCAGCAAAAATTAGCCCCTTGAAAAAATCTTACCTTTCCTTTGGTGGTTGTATTGTCTTTATAGAGTCTAACCTCAATAACCTTCCTGTGTACTAGCTGTTTCTTTTCAAAACCCCTAAGTAGCAAAGAGTCTTTGCCAATGGAGAAATGTGGTTCGGGTTTGGGAAATATCACAGAAAAAAAAAAAAAATACTACTCTCTATTGCCAGAATTTTGGTGGATATTTAGGGAAGAACAAGCTTTGTGGAGAGAAGTTGTAAGTAAAATAGGGTGTGAGGATGAGAGAGGGTGAGTTCGAAGAGATATCTCTCATCGTGGTGGTACTAAAATTTGGAAGGAAATTTCTGATTGTACTAGAGGGGCACTGTGTGGCCTCTTTGATTACAGAAAATTCGAAAATTAGTGGTGGGTGATGGGGTGAAGATTAAATTTTTGGCAAGATAAGTGACTGAGCGAGGAAACTCTGATGTCTCTTCTCTGAGATTATACTCCATCTTTAATCAAAGGAGTATGTATCAAAGAGATGGTGGAAGTTGTAGGGAGACGGAAAGTATAGTCTTGTAGTAAAAGAACTAACATTATTAAGAATGATAAATCCTAATTCCAGGATCAATCAGTCTTGCCTTCCTAAGATAGCCAATTGTCCAAAAGCTGAAATGGGCAAGGGCTACCCATGGGGTTCCTTTGAGGTCCTTTTCTTATCATGAGGCCATTTAGAGTCCCTAAACTCCATCCAAATACCCCTTGGATACATGAAATGTGTGCTTCATGTTAGTCCCTTGAACTTTTCTTCAAAATGGGAATAATGTAGAAAGAAAATACCTTGTCAGAGCCAACGCAGAAGCTTTCAAAATGGGAGTTTCAGGTGCTTTATCTGGTATAAAAAATGACCGGCACATGAAAACATTAAGTCTGGAAGGAACAAGTGGTAATGGCTTGTATATAGTGTTTGAAAGATGAAAACTCCAAAAGTCCTGACTCTGCAAATGTAGTAAACAAGGTTTTGATTCAGTCTCATTCATGAAAATGAAACAAGCTAGAAGCATTTAATATAAACAACAGCTTAGAAGAACGACAATCAGGAAGAGAGAAATGCATTCTGAAGTTCACAAAGCACAACAACTGACATTGACACATGGGCCTTCAAATCTAAATTTCACATCTTCGCTGAAAAAACAACTGAATCTAACATAGTACCAAGACACCAATGCCATATTCAGCCAACAAGAAAAGCTAAACACATGTTTGATGAAGGTACAGTGGTTGGAATTCTTATTTTCAGATTGCAGATACAAATTATTTTTCCTTGTCTACAAGTTTTAATGCCCATGATGGACAAGTAAATTGTGCATCCGCTTACATGCGCAAATCCCATGTTTGATGAGCACATAATAATTGGGATTCAAACTTTCAGATTGATGATGCCAATCTTACTTCTCATCCAAAAAAAAAAAAGATTACAAACCAACTCAACAATGGAATAAGCAAGCAAAGAGAAGAAGAATCTTCATCCTCCCTTCAGCATGATCTTAAAGTGCCAAGTAACCACAATATTTGTTGAGATCCTGGAAGTTTGTATCCCTTTTTTTTAATGAAGTTACCTTTAAAAAAAAAAAAATTCTTACTTCTCATCCAATTGTTTCCATGCCCAGGTATTACAAACAAATATCTTGGACTTCAAATGAATCATCAATGGAACTACACCCTTACTGATTCATGCATGTAAACTTCATTTCTGGCACATTACCAATTTGTCTTTCTTGTCAAAATAGCAAATCCTAGAGAGGCCAAAATTCTCAATTGGCATAAGATGCACTATAACTTATCGGATTAATAAAAAAGGATGATAAAAGGGGGGAAGTTTTGGCCTGCCATGGGTCTATACCTTTTAGAACCCACGGAGTTTGTTCACGTACAATATTTCTTTTTAATAGAATTTATTTGTTATCGCTCAAAAAAAAAAAGGGAAGAAGCCAGAGCACATGATAAAATCACAAGAATTCATAACCATATAATACATTCTATAATAAAACAGTAATGGATAGCAGAAAAGTATCACTACCGCAAAAATGACCCTCAAACCTTACCATTGAATGTGAGGAAAGGGTAAAACTCAACAAATTTAGTCGAACACTTCTCACCATGCTCCTCTGGAAATTAGAGATAGAATCAAGATTTGTAATACCATTATCATTCAAAAAAAAAAAATTAAAGAAGAAGAAGAAACAAAATTTGGAAGCAAAGAGGCATGAAAAATGCAAATGACAAGCAAAAAAGCAAGATGAAACAGAATGAATACCTTATGGTGACTATAGTATCCATGGGTTCCATAACGTTTGCAAATTCCCAGTTCATGGGACAATTGCAAAGAAGCAGCAATAGCCATTGTCATAACAAAGCGCTAATAGTGCAAAATCATTATGTAGACCAAAATTGGGAACTTGTTGACTCTTTTGTAAAGAACTGAAAACAAGATTCAAGTCACCAAATTAAGGACACTTGCCCTAGAATTCTGAAAACCTGTCAAAGCAAAATCTAAGTTTCAGCAGAAACTACAATCATGATCATTCTACCCAATAAAAGAGCAAATGCCCAAAGAATTTCTAAAAACTCAACAAGATTAATTAAATGTTGCTCCTCAAAGTTAAATTAGGCAGAATAATCACAAACTTCAATAAGAAAAGTGTATGCAATTTTTTTACATACTCCACTAAAACTATTGGCAAAACTTCCTCTTTGAATTGATAACAAGAATGCTATTAATAGGAGCAAACCCCTTATATGCAATTATCTAGTATTGCACCACCCCCAGAAGAAAGTAATTGGCAGGTGTCTAATAAAAATTAAAAACTTTCAATTATTGTCAAACAGCTTTGTGATTACATTCTTCATGTTCATAAGGCTTTTTTTCTTCTTTCGGATGGTGGGGACTGGAAGGAATGCTATTGCAGGAGGAAATGCTTCATATCTTGATTAATATATTCTTTCCTCTCCAACAGCACATAACAAAATGCAACAAGTGGAGAAAGATTCATCTAAGAATTCAAACAAGCATAAATAAGTTGATCAACGACAGTCCAAGAAAGCATGATTCTCTCTCTCTAGAAATAGACAGTATCCATGTCTTGTAGGCAAGACAAGGGCTCTATCAAAGTAGTTCATTTTTAGTGGCTCTTTTGCAGTATGACTATTTATTTTTATTGTTATCTTATTACGTTGCCTGCCTTCTAGGTTATTAATAGCATCTCCTAAATTATCTAAGCAAATGAATTGTCATTAAAAACAGAATTTATAATAAATACACAGAGAGAGTGCAACGCACCTAATATGACACTATACGCTTTGCCAATTTAAAGTTTGTTCCCAGCTTAGCCCTCTGAAAAAAAAAATGCACATATTGCTTCACAATGCAAAAATTAAACGAATTAGCAAGACTGCATGTTTCAATGCATTTCGCTTACACTAGTATTACAAATTAAGGTAATAAGAAAACAAAATGCAAGCAAACTGATGCTTCATTTAATATGACTCAATAATTAAATTCATCAAAATGAAATTCATTAAGTTATGTTGCTTAAACTTCACTTATGTCATCATTGGCTGCAAGGAGAGTAAAGTACTTTCATCTTTTACCCAAAAAAATGGTTATACACCCATTTGTAATAGTAATTAAGAAACTTTTATTATTTTCAAAAAGCACTCTCATTTCTATGTATGAAAATGGACTCCTCCAACTAACCAGTTACACTTTGTGATTTTTTTTTTTTTTTGAAGACCGAGGAGTCCAGGCCACTTAGAGCTCCTAAGTAATCCTTGGGGTATGTGCAAACCACCCTATCCACACCTATGAAGCACGGATACTCCGAAACCATTCGAGTATCTGTGTCGGATACGTATCCAATTATATAAAACATTTTTAAATACGGATACGTCACGGATACGGCATTCATTATAAATATAAAAATATAATTTTCTAATAATTTTTATCTCATAATAGAATTTATGATATTTTTTGTAAATGTCTGAATTTATTTTGTTGATATATATATAATATAATAATAATTTTTTAATTCGGCATATCCCACCGCACCCATATCCTACTTTTTCAAAATTTGACTTATCCCCTATTGGGTACGTGTTATATCCGATACGGGTACCCATATCGGTGCTTCTTAGATCCACACACACCGGTAACAAGACATCTCTCAGGCGGGTTCTTGACCATCAAGCCAACCCTCACAGTTTTTTTTTCTTCTAGAAGTGTTCTCTATGCAAACACTTCTAGAACAAGCTCGAATTCGAAATTATAATCTAAGAATGATCAAGGGGCAATCCAATGGGGTTGAAGTTATGGCCAAGAATCCACTTTGAGATTGGGAGGTCTTGAATTCAATTCCCACTACCTTAAAGGGTCACTCCCCATAGTTTTTTCCTGGTGAGTGTTGATAGAGAGATTTGCACGTGCCTCTAAGAGGTCTAGACACCTTGGTCTTAACAAAAAAAAAGATCGAGAGGCAAGACCAGAAAAAAAAAACTGGATGTTACATACTTCTCTGCCAAAGACATTAATAAATAAATAAATAATACATAAACATCAGGAAAAGAGTAGGCATGGCCATGAATGAGGCCACCACTTGCCTCCAGTACGTCGACCCAAGTAAATTTCCAAGAAAAAAGAAATTCAGCATCTGAAAGATCGAAACTGAAACCCAAGAATTTCTAAACTCGAAAGGAAGAGGCAGCATTGGCAAATGGATATGGAAATTACCTTTTTTGGAAAACTTCAAAGCTCAGAAAAAGGGAATTCGTATTCTTTCCTCTGTACGCTGGAAAAGGAAAGAAAGAGGCGTAAAATGTCTAGAATGTCGATAACGTGCGCCGAGGGGGATCTGTGTATAATATCTCACTTCCTTCTTCCTCTCAAACGCGACCTCCTCTGAGTATCACAGAAATTTCCTCGTGTGGTTGTGGACTGTTGTGCCAAACCGTAACATAACTGAGTCACGGAAGAACTTAATTCAAATTTTTCTCTCATAAAACATGACAATTAATTCGATCATAAACTATAAGAAAAAACTTTAGATGTATCAAATAAAAATATATAAGTCAAATTTACATTTAAGACCATCGTATCCATGAAAATTAAAATGGATGGTTGATAAAAAAAATATTTTTACTATATTTATTTTAACTAGATAAAATGGTAAAATTACTTTATAGAATTATATTTTCTATATTTAATATATCCAATGATCTTATATGGTTAAGCGGGACTTAATACGCCCTATTTAATTTTAAATATTACGAAGACTTGTGACTCGTTTATGTCACAGTTGTAGAGTTGTAGCACTGGTGTTTCTAAATTACGCAGGAAGAATAGAACCTCTTTTGGTTTAACATTCTGGTGCCGGGCCCGCACGTGTTAAATCTTTTCTTCCGACCTTCGGGGAGGATATTTTGTTACGTTTTATCCACGTGCTTAAATGCCGGATCCTCTTCAGAAATTATCCGTTGAAAATAGTAAGTAAAAATATGTTCCATTTTATAGATCTGCTCTTGAATAAGAAATTTAGCAAAATTAAATTTTAAAAAATCACATTAACTACGTCCTTAACAATGAGAAAATTCTAACTCTCTAGAAAATTAGAACTTAATTCAATGGTAAATATATATCAAAATAATTTTAAATTTGATATGAAAATAGGTTTTATGTCCAAAACAAATTAGTTTTTTTTTCATGAAACTTGGATTGCTCGAGAATTAATTTTGAGCACCAATAATTTAATTAAAATTATGTTATCATTTTCATTTTGTTTTTATTTTTATTTTTATTTTATTATGATATATTATTAACATTTTATTTTGTTCTTATATTTTTCAATTTGCTAAAATAAAATTTAAATTAAAATAATTAATTCCCTTACTCCAACCCTGCGACTATTCTCCAAACCAAGTTTCCGTGAACAAGATGCCTTGGTAAGTGAGATGGTGATGGCCAGTTTGACCAAAAATGTGGACCAAGGAAGGTGTGCAGAGAGAACACTTGTGATGGTTGTGAGAGGGGATGACAGAAATTAGTAAATTATGAATTAATAAATTTTAATAAAAATAATATTTTCCTCAATTTAGACAGTGAAAAATAAAATAAAAATAAAAACCAGAAACCTACAATCCATTTGTTGTCATAATTTTGGTGTCTCAAAATCTTTATTCACCATGTATTAAATTGATGAAAGTGAGTCAAGAGTAAGCCTAACAATACCATAAGAGGTCCTGTTGAATTCTATTTGTTTTAAATTTTAAATTTATAATTTTTATGTGATTATCATTTTATCCTATTTTCTTTTATTTATTAATTCAAACACCATTGTTTTATATTATTAAGGAACAATACTCTTAAAATATCAGAAGTGTCTTTTTTTTTTTTTTAATTTAAATGATATTTATTAGGGTTGAAATCAGGTCAGGTTGGGTCGGGTTTTTTAAAAACCAACTCGACCCGACTTACTAATATATGAAACTCAACCCGACCCGAACTTTAGACCCAAACGTCTTGACTCGACCCGACCCGACCGGAATTATAACCCAACTTAACCCGAAATCTAACCCGACCCGACCCGAGTTACTAATATATGGAACTCGACTCGTATTTGAACCTACTTTAACCTACTTTTTACTAGATTGAGTTGAGTTTACATAAAAACCTCTCAACTCAACCTGACCCGACCCACTGACCCTACTTTCATGGCCCGACCTGCATGATTTTTAAGTCGGGTCATGCGGGTTCAGGCCAAAAAAACCCAACCCGAGTTTCACCCCTAATTTATAGAAAAGACAAGTGTATTGATAACCATGTAAAAAAAAGGGTATTTTTGGATTTTAAAAATAGCATCTCAATAATTAAAAGACAATGGTGTCTCAATTGATGATCTATCCATCTGTACCATCATATCTCTGATCGGAGTATGGTGGGACCCTCCTCTAGCCAATTTCTTAGACTGCTATTTTAGACGTCCGAAATATAATTTTGTGGATTTTTTTTTTTAGATCCGAATCGATCCTTCACTTCTCCACCTAGAATCGATACAACCATGATCGCACCTGACCCACCTATCTATGACTAAAGATGACCTTAGATTTCAGTCAACAGTGAGGCCCATGGTTTTTTTTTTTCCTTCCCAATCGATTCGGTGGTATATCCTTCGAACAAATGAGAAACCCTTCGACTGATTCGTTCGGTGTGGCGGAAGAAGAAGTGGAAGGGCAAAACAATCATTTCACCCAAAGAAATCAGGTGTATTGGAACAAAATTTCCAAATGTCTATATGTGCTGCCATTTGAAATCATGTTATTTCATTTTTCTCATTTATGGCAAAACATATCTCATACACCTCTAATTGCATGTAAATCCATGACTCTGGAGGCCCACTTTTGTTAATCTAACCATTTATTTACCTTAACTTAATAGATTTTAAGGTATCAATTTTCACTATGATTTAGAAGATTCTAAGCTATTAGATCTATCATGCCTTTTAAAGCTTGACTATTTTCTAAATAATATGAAATTTAAGGTGTTTTTACAACTCACTTTCGTCAATATTTCTCAGCTTCAACTATGACAAGACTACACATGCCTTAGTCAAGTGAGAAGTGAAAAATTCAAATGGGATGCTTAGAAACTTTGGTCTTCAAAAAACATGACAGGACTTCTCACACAACTATCTTTAAATAAATTAATTAAGAAAAACACACCCACGTACCAAGACTCACCCAACCCTCTCGGGTCGGAGGCACTTGAGCTTGAATGGACCCTCCCTCTCACATGTAAATGCACATACTGTATAATGAGGAAGACTACTTAGATTTGGCTCTGGCTATCTTCTTCTTTCTTTTCTTCACAGCCTTTGGAACTTTAGTCTTACGGGCCTCCCTCTTTTCTTCTTTCACTTTCTTCTTGTTCTCTTTCCGCGCAGTTCTTTTATCGACAGGGTCTATGGTTTCAGTTTCTGATGCTGAACCAGTGTCGCTTTCAGAGTTGCTTGTCTCTTCAACTATTTCACCATCTGTTCCATCTTCAACGGAATTAGTCTGCAACGATGGGTTCTTAGATGACTCTTCCAGGGTAGATTCTGCTGAGTCCTGTTGTTGACGAGTACATACTCTAGAAGCATCTGGAGGACCTGAGAGAAACTGGGATAGACCTGTTATGGTCTGATAGTAAATACCTTCCGTGTCTTTGTCACTTTTTAACCGATCTATATCTCGCTCATAATTTCGCACCTCTGTTAATCTCCTTGGAATGAAAGACTGAAACATCAATAACAAGTTAGTTAATGTTCAACGTATTCCTGCGATAAGATTACCAAGGTTGAAAAAATTCGAAAACATATGTTCATGTCATGATATTATAATTACTACAGCACATAATGGCCAAACACATGTAGACATTGTATACAATGCGCTCTCTCTCTCTCACACACACAAACAAAACAGCACTTATTTTATGGTAACAAATTTTTTATTAATCTGTAAACAGAGAGAAATGACAATAGCCCAGTAATGCAACAGCTACATCCCCAGACTTCCTGTAGGAATAACAGAGAGCAGCAGCAGCAGCACTTGCTTGGAAATGGCACCTCACCCAATTTTTAATGGTAATGTGACTCTTTAACTCCAACCTCAAGCACCTTCCAAAAGTGCCACCAGCAGTGACCATAGCATTCATCTTTACAGATTCCAACAAATTGAAATGAAAATATTCTCAGAAACCCCAGAAACCCAAGACGGAAGAAATGTCCAAGCTGACATGGAATAATGTGTACATCCTATCACAACAAAATAGCACCAATAAAAAGCAAATTCCAGATAGAGATGGAAATGGCTGGGATGATGATGATAATGATGACTTCTTGGTGTGTGATGATGATGACAACGATGACATCGAATATTACCACTAAAAACTCTATTCATTTGCTAGTTTGATGTTAGCTTTTTCACACAACATATGATTTCAGAAGATTACCTTTTCATACAACACATGATTTCAGAAGATTACCTGCACAAATACAGATTCTGCAATTTCATCTTCTCCTGATAATATATTTCCTCTTTCCAAAATCTTCTGTTGAACCTGAAGGTAGTTATTACACCAATGAGCCTTCCCACTCTGAGTAATTTACGGAGAGACTTGAAACTTGTTAAATATTGTTAATTATGGCACCTATTTCAGTAAATATGGGTGTAGTGATCCAGACTATTGAAATAACACGGCCACCTTTGAAGGGGTGGTCACAAAAATAACCTAGACCAGATGGTACTAACTGTATTTGCCAAATCTCTGATATTCTTGGGACATCCCCATCCATAATCCATAGTTCATCTACCAGCTCAATGGTCGGATCACTAATCAGACACATTTTCTGAAACTGGGAACCCTACAGTTTCACAGGTCGCAAAACAAACAGAATAACTCACATAAGGAAAATACAGGAAGATATGTACCTTCTCTAAATAGCCATCTACAGATTCATCAGTAATAGATGCATCAACTATAAAATCAAATAATTCTCTAACTGTCATGACTGCTACTCCATGTTTCTTAAAGAAATCCTGCAAAGAGCACAGGAATGATTTATCAACTTATACATAGTTGGGATGTACCCCAAAAGCAGAAGTGATTTTGTAATTCAATTTATAGAGATATATGTATCCCCTTTTCTGGAGAGGTAGCAACATAACTTTTTTTTGGAAAACTAATAACAAAAATTTATTAAGAAAGAGAAGAATGTACATAAAGGATACATAGCCCAAGGCCTTGTCCCCAATCGACAAGAAATTAGAAAAACTATACAAACAGATAAATATCATAGCAGAGAATCCAGCCTTCTCTGAAGCTCAGATCTGGGTGGAAGGCAATATTGAATTACACTAGATTAGCATCGTTCATGTGTTGCCATTCTTGAAAAAACTTTATCTTTAGAGATGTTTTTATTATGTTCCTCCTTCCAAATAGTCCATCCAATTGCCAACTTCCATAATAATTGAATCTTATCTGGGAAGGGCACCGATCCCCACCCCTTGATGAGAGCCTTAAATCGAAGTTAGATAAACTAAATGAGTGGAAAATTATGCAAAAAAAAACAGAGGTCAACTGAGGGAAACAAAGGGGCAATGGAGAGAAAGGTGATCAACTGACTCTTGATTGTGCTGTAAAAGAAAACGAACGTTGGAAATGAAGAAACTACTAGCTCTCAAATTATAAGTGAAATTATGTTGAGATAGGCTGCCTTGCAAAAAGTCTAGACTTTAGAATGTGTAGCTAATTTCCGATTCAAAAAGAGGGGAGAGAGAGAGAGAGAGGAGGGGGGGGGGGGGGGGTGGGTGTGGGTGGGTGGCGGGGGGTGGGGGGAGGAAGTATTTGGTCTAATGGATTCATATGAAGGCTTTTCTTTTTCCAAAATTTCCCTAATTTGGGTATGGCCATAATTGATTTGAGAGGAAAAAGGAGCCTACAACTGCACCTCCCATGCATAATTCTGATGCCTTTGGAGTTTGTAGTACCACATTTGTATTCTTCGACATTCATCAGATTAACCTTCTCTTGCTCAGCTTTTTTATACCTGGATGTCCTATAGGGTTTCTTCCAGATTCACAATTGCTCAACACCTAGCTCTCTTTATTTGGAGCCTTTGGTCAGACCAAAAGAATCGAGTTTTCAAGAACAAAATGGGACCCACAAGAGCCTAGCCCTTGGAGTCAAGGTTAATGTATAGCTTCAGCCTCCATTCCAAGAGACTACTAGATTGGTTCTTTTCAACGCCTGGAAGGTGTGCTTCAATTTTATCGGATTGAATTTATTTTTGTTGGTGTTTGTCTACATGCTTTGGGACATGGGTTGATGCTTTTCCAGTTTTGTCTTCTCGGTGTAAGGAGTATCTTCCCTCTCCTTCTCGTATTTTTGCTAGGTGCACTTCTTGTTTTATCTCTTAATATAGTTACCATTTCATAAAAAAAAGGGTTTTTTTTAAAAAGGCCTCCACCTTTTGAGTTTATTTGAAAAAAGTCCCAAGTTACATAATTCTAAAAAAAAAACCTAACATAAAAATTTAAAAAGGCCCTTTGACTATATCGACTAAAGGTCAACTTCCTTTTGAAAAACATTTGTTCTTGTAGCATATAGTTTACACCATGTGAATTATTCTATGGAACCATCTTGAGAAGCTTTTTCACCAATTTCCTTTTTCTACATTAATTATATGTTGTGCACATGGGATACTTCTAATTTGATTATAATTGAAGCTAATACTATGATTGCCTAATTTAGTTAATTTTTGAGATGCTACTATCCATAAAACTATTTTTTCATCAACCCACTTGGCTAAGTGGTATTGACCTCCAAGTAAGCCCTATCATATGAATATAAAAAAAAAAAAATCAATTTGCAATTAATTAACTAAATTGAAAGGGCTTTTTTTAAGTTTTATTAAAAGTTAGGATTTTTTTTTAGAATTATGAAAAACTTGAGGGTTTTTTCAAATAAACTCAAAAGAAGGAGGCCTTTTTAGAAAAAACCCAAAACAAAAAACAAACAAAAAGCTAAAAGAAAATAACAAGAAGAAAGAAAAGAAAAAATGAATTTTTTTTTTTTTGATGACCGAAGGTGTCCAAGTGTCTCACCCGACCAATCCTTCAGGGTATATGAATACCACCCAATCCGTATACATCGGGTAAAGCTACGGGGATTGGCCCTTTGGGATTGAGCATGAATTGAACAGAAGCCCCTCGCTTCTTTAGGCAGGTTCTTGGTCATCAGGCCAACCCCTCAATGTTAAAAGGAAAAAACGATTATCGATTATCCAACTCATGATTAGCAAAGTAAGCAACCTTTGAAACAAACCTACAAATGGCATAGTGAAATAGTAACCTTACATTACCACAACAAGGTCAGAGCAACTTACAGAAACATGAAGACAATCTTCACGTAAGAAGTCTAATGCGTGTGGGTGATCAAGATCCACCGATTGAGAAACATCAATGATGTATAAGTGCCCCTGCGAAAAAGGTTCCAAACAACAGGATGCTTCAAATTTTTTGATATTTTTTAATTATCATACAAAGAAAAATATGGAAGGCAACAAGAGGAGACGGGCAATGATATTAAAGACAGTAAAAAGAAGTGTGAGAAAGCAATAAGATAAGTTTGGGGATGATGAAAATCCAAGGTCTCAAGAAGTTTGAAAATGATGATAGCACATCATTGTGGTATGGATCAAAATGAAAATTCCATGAAAGCATTGTTAAAAAATAAATAATTGTATTGAGCAAGAGAAATCCTACATGAAGACGGAGGAAAGATGAAGCTTTTCCTTGCAGCCACATAAGCCTGCAACTCAGGCAGGTGGTGGGGGGGTAGGCCCACCCAAGCCTGCGCTCAAGCCTAGGTTAACCCAAATTAGTCAAACCAATGCTTGGAGCCCAAATGCATATGTGGGGTTATCCGGGTGCAGGCTTCTTTGGGCCTAAATGAATTTTTGTATTTTCTATAAAAATATAAACTATATAAAATAAATGTATATCTGCAATATTCTTTAGAAAAATAGATTTTAAAATTATGGTTTAAATTTGAGTTTTTAAAACAAACTTAGGCTTTCATGTTCTAGGCCCAACATGGCCTTAATTTTTCAAAGTCTTTTCATGCAGGCTCAAGCTAGACCCAGCACAAGTTGCATCTATACAACCATAATGCAGGTTAAGGACTTGGATGAAACAAATCCATTGGCAACGAAGAAAGCATTAATGACATTCAAAGAAAATAATTTAAGGCAAGACGGTCACAACAGGCAACTCAATGAATGTGTTGAAATGGGCTTCTAAAAAAGTAAAAAACATCATGGACACTCATTCTACTGGAAAGAGAGATCAAGTCTATAGAAAGTAAGGGCGTTCTTCGGCCAAGCTCGGGTCGGGCTTCACTTAAAAGCCGGAGCCCAATTATTTTGATGGAAGCCCGATGGGCTTTGGAGAACAAAGCCTGAGCCCACCCAATTAAACCCGATTATTTTTTCATTTGGTACCATCTTTTATTTAAAAAATAACTATTAAGCCAATTGAAAATATAAACATATAGGTTGAAAGTATACATAAATATCTACCATCAATTAAAATTTCAGTCCAAATTCAATTTCTGGCCACTCGATCTTTGATAGTAAAAGTTGACAAACATCTTTGAAAATATGATGTCTTATGATTTTGACCATTATGATCAGGTGGTTAGAAATTGATTTTTGAAATGAAATTCAACATATTTTCAATTTTTAAGTTTTCTTTCAATATGTATGGTTAAATTTTCAATTAATAAAACAAAAAACAAAAATATGTAAAAAATAAATGGGCCTAAAAGCCCAATGGACCTCGATAGGCTTTAAATTAAAGCCCAGCCCGTCGAATAAAAATCTTTGTCCGGGCCCATTTTTTTAGGTTGGGCTCGAGGCGGGTTGGGACAAATGAACACCCCTAATAGAAAGTGGAATCTCTTTCCAACATGTAAGAAGGTCAACGAATGTCGTCGCTGGTTTTCTTGTCAAGGGTGATTACTGTTACAGAGACTGACCGAAGGAGTTTCACTTGTCTAAAGGAGTTTCACTTGTCTAGTCAGTTCATATCTTTAGAACAAGATGAAGAATGTATAATAGAAAGTTTGTAATGATGAGAGATGATCGCATAAAGTGTAAAAAGAATTAGTTATCCTATACCGAGCTGTTAATCTTTACCTGGAAAAAAATATGTCAATGAAATATTTGTTCCCTTCTCCAAAAAGAGAAGGAAAAAATGGAAGTCGCTAGTCCAATCTCATGACCATTGTAAAAATATAAAGGCATACAGCCATTTCAAACTATAAATCCATAAGATGCTGTAACGACTTCATTTAGAAACAGGAACTGAGGGAAGGTCAGCTTACCTCAAAATAAAGTATGTTATACTCGCTTAGATCTCCATGCACCAATTTGCACTTCTGATATAATGCTCGCATTGTCATAATCATCTATCATGCAATATATCAAACTATTATTCTCAATACATCAGAAATCAGAGAATCATTAACTTAATGGGTATTATATAGAGGTACATGAAAGTTGTCAAACACACACAAAACCTAACTAATTACATAAGAATCCTAATCCAACCTACTATAAACGTAGCCTTATTTTAAGAATTACATCCTAAAATAAGCTTTCTTTTACTCACCTAATTTAGTCAAAAGAAAAGTGACAAGAATACAAAATTAGCAATTTGCTAAAAATAACATAAAAGTAGTAACTTGCTAAGTTGGAAGCTTTCTTCAATCATGATTTTGTAATTAGATCTTAGAGTGCGTTTTTGTTTGTTTAAGGGTTTTCCCACATGTGGGAGGGTCACTTTCGGTTGGTTACGGTTTCTGGCTGTACCCTGTTTACGGATGGTCTCTGGTTTTATTTTTTCCTGTTCTTCATTAAAATGGTTATCTTTTCCAAAAAATAAAGGTTATTTGCTAAATATAACACAACTATTAAATCTAATCTAATTTGCTAAAATAAGACTAACAGGTCCTCATTTGTCAATCTATCCAAATAGTCCGCAATCCATTCTACATCAATAGCATACTTTTATTGACTAGGGAAAATTCCTTTTTCAGATCTAGCAACCTCAATACAAAAAAGTGCTGGAGGGGACTTGATCTCAAAAACATAGTTTAGATGAGCTTTCGAATTATCAATGGGCACATTATCATTACTTGTGAGGAAAATATCATCAACATAGACCACCAAGATCGTAAAGCAATGAATCTCGACTAAGGGAATTTTGCTATCCCAAGTTTCTCCCACTTTCTCCTACTAATGTAGAATCACCAGTTTTCACTTTAACATATCTAGATAAAGCAAGAACCAATCCTCATTTTTTCCTTTTCTACATCCGTCCATTTGTCTTGTTGCCTATGGACCAAGAAATGACTCTCATTTAACTCCCCGGTTTGGCACAAGAAATACTTATTTCATTTTCTCAATTAGGAGTGTACTTCACAATCTAGGTTTGTTTGAGACTCTGTATGAACAAATGGGGGCAAAAACTCAAGTTCTCCAAGGAACTAATGTAACACAAAGAAGGGAATAGTATCTTCCTAAGAAGAGTTCTTTTCAAAATGGAGAATTATATCTTTATTCGACAAAACTTCAGTTTTCCTAGGATTCTAGGAACAAAGTTCACAGGATCTACCGATCATTAATTTAGTTCCTACCTGGCAGGAATATGCTACTATTGGACAAAAAGTTCTCAAACTGTACTAGTACCCCGCCTATGACTTTTTCTTGAGATTCTATAGCTTTCGTTTACTTCATCCAAACACAACCTTAATGCACACCACAGATAGAGTCAGGAACCTTTATAGGCATCAAGTGATATCACAACAATCAATTTTTCAAATGAAGAACCGAATGCCCCAATTTGCACCAATGTGTCCTATGTAGGGTTATGGGTAGAGTGCCTTATCACTTAGAAATATGGGTCTAAGATCAGTCTCATTGTTTCACTTCCCATATTTAATCAATGTTATAAGGTCAAACTTCTCAAGCTTTTCAAAGTAATGTCGCAAATCCTTCCAAACCTTTCATCATTCTGGATCTAAAAACTTAGCGAATTGCCATATAGATTTTATGAAAATAGAGACAGAACTATATACCTCAACATAACTTTCACGTAACTTGACCTCAGATAATGCTGCATCCTTGAGACGTGGTGCAGCCCAACCTGCTTTTCCTGTACCACACAATTTTATCCCTTTTGACTAGAGAGATATAAATTAAATGACACTGGGGAAAAAGATGTAGTAAGCTAATAGATGTGAATGAGTTTACAATCCCCTCTGTTACCAAAGTATCAAAACAACATAAAATTGAAGACGACAAAATGTTTTGAAGGATTTCATGAAGTCCATATTAAAAAATGAATAGCTGTCAGAAGTGCACTAAACATAATACCTATAAATTCCATCACCAAGACATGAAGCCTTAAGAGATATGGCGTTGGGCACCTAATTCCTGCAGCCTTCAGCCTACAGAATGAAGACAATATCATTTCAAAAGTCAGTGTTGAAATTTTTGTAGTGATAAAAAGCAGTGTTGTATTCAACATGTCAACAAAACAGTATCGGGTATAATACATTAATGCAGGGTGGCGGTTGAAATTTGAATATTAGTTGTGTTAGGAAATATCAGCTTCAGTAGTTTTTTATGGGGGAAATAACTTCACAATCTCTGTGGCACAATTATTTCAGCAAGAATCATACATTGGGCAGACGGGAAAAATGGAGCACTGCAGCAAAGGTGTCATACTTAGAATTTCACAGGAAAATTGCATAAATAATCAAAAGGCCAAGCAAGTTTCAACTATATAACATATACAGAACAGTGACATAACGAGTAGTTATCATTTGAGAATTTCTTTAAGAATAAATGGGGAACTTTGTGAGCCCTCCAAGATGCATACCAATTCATGAACAGAAGATGGCAACCATGTGCTAGGGGGGCTTCATAGGAAAAAATGTTAGGGACGTTTGGTTCAATCATCCTTTTTTGAAATGACCATTTTTGCAAGTCCTTGAATTAATGGTTGTAATCATCAATCAAGCCCTTTCAGAGAGATTTTTGGAAAGTCTCTGCCCATAATATCGTGTGGTCAATTTGGTAGGGGCGGAATAGAAGAGTTCTCCAAGAGATATCCAAGGAAATTCAGCATGTAATCGAGGTTATTAAATTTAAATCAGCTATCTAGATCTCAGCTTTCAAGTCCCTTTATGGTGCCAGTATACCTGATATGTTTAGAGATTGGGTGACTGTGGATGTTTGAAGCCTTGTCGCATTAAAGCCTCATATTCCCTGTGTTGTGGGACCCACTTCAGCACGGAGTTGACCCGAATCATCTAATTTGGGAAAGACATCTTATTAGTTGTATGATTGATTGTAGATACTTATTCTTTTATTCTTTTCCTTTTTTAAGACACCTAGATTGGCTCTCCTTTTTCTATTTATACATGTAACCCTTTCAGTTTATACACAATCAATATACAAGAGACAAAGAATTATTCTCTATTCTCCATATTTTCTTTTTTCCATTCTATTATTCTACATGGTATCGAGCAAAAACGATCTCTGAACTTTTTTTTTTGGCGTCCCTGCAAACCAAGGCCAATTGAAAGTCAACTTTGATGGAAGCTTTTTTAGGGAGTGCAACAAAGTTGGTTTTGGGGATGTTCTGAGATTTCCAGGGCCTTTCTTCAGTGTCCTACGTTGGGCCACTTTCAGTCTGCTTGGCCAATGAATCTGAATTGTGTGCTCTTCAAAAAGGGGTTCAAGAGTCAGTTAAATTAAATGCTCAGGGAGGTATCCTGGAAGGGGATTCTCAGGTGGTTACTGGATGGGCTAAGGGTTGTCTGTGTCCCTGGAGGTTTTTAGATAAGGAGGAGCAAATCAGATGATTCATAAGTTCTCGCAGTTCTTGCTAGTTCCAAGGTCTGAGCAAAGGAGGATTCCTTACTTCCTGCTGAATGTTTCCAGTTTGTGTTGAACTTAGGCTGTTTTTCCTTCTCTAATGTTTTCAGTTTGGCTGGCAGGTCTATGGCCTGGTTTGTGACCTGTGTCTAGGTTTTGTGGCCCATTTGGGGTTGTATTCTTTTTGCCTATTGAATAAATTGGTCAACTTTCAATAACAACAAAAAAAAAAATCAAAAGGAAAATTCATCTTACCCTTCTCAAACACCAAACCACCCCACATTTTCTACCACCCAAGTTGCATAGATATGGGTGAGAGGTGTCGAACTTGACAAGCAAAAAAAAACTCAAGGATTGGGCAACATATCTAAATAAATTTAAAGTCAAATTTATTTTAAATGAAGATAAGGTGCAAAAATAGCACAGAGAAAATAATGTACAAGCATTACATTAAACAATCAAGTGACAAACAAGTCGATATTTTAATTAGGTTTCAAAGGAGAAAGTGTAGTAATACTTTAGTCATCTTGGAAAATAGTACTAAAAAGTACTAAAAGGAATCACGAAAAATGGGTGTGAATGTCTAACATGGTTGCAAGTGTTCAAGATGGGTGTGTCACACATCTTGAAAAGTCCGTCTAACATTGGAAGCCTTCCCAATTTGATCCTACTAAGTTACAACATCTGTCGAATCGAAATCCAAATATTCTCTATTGATCTTTGGAGTCTTGGAGAAATACCCAGCAAAACTTAATCATGTTGGTTTTTGGTGTACCGACATTCATGCGCAGAACTTTCAACCCCATCCATTCCTCATGTATTGTTATGCATCAGCACGGACCCTATAGAGTGGTCAAATGCACCTTCAAATTCACACTATATACATGTAATATGGAAATGGGGCACCTAGGGTCTTCCCTACTAGGTGGGCCCAATTTTCCTGGCACAACACGACGGAGGCTGCCCAATCCCCAATATATCGGATAGGGGGATACGCAAATAATCTTTGGATTAGAGACTGCCAAAAATGGACCCAAGTTTGATCTCTGGCAAACATTAAGGATTAACTTTAAAAAAAAAAGGTTCTTTTGGGTGTTCAAAGGTGTCCCACAAGTGAACAAGGACTGCACACCTTAATCACACAGATGAGGAGCATGAGGTTGTGAAATGGATTTCTAGTGAGATAAATGATATTGATTCATCGTGAACATAGATCTAGGAGTCAAAATTTTAATGATTTTGTCACTTGATAAATGCCCAACAGTGCAGCTCAGCTGTGGTGTTGGTGCCTGTTTGGGGTCATGTGAGGTGTATGAAGGGAATGAAATAACAGCTTCCTTTTTCTTTTTTTTTGATTTTTCGGGGCAGGAGAAGAGAGGGGGGGGGGGGGGGGGGGGGGGGGGTGGGTGGGTGACGTCAGAAGATTAAGTCGTTGCTATCATCAAATATGAGAGAGCCTATTGGGTGTCCTCTCTCCCCTGTTTTAAAAGAATTCGCATTTCTGATGTGGTGAGTGAACCTATGAACTCTGCCTACAAATATGTCAGCTGCCTACAGAACAAGAAAATCTGTATCTTTCATATCCCCATGAAATTCTTCTTGCAAAAAAATGAAACATTATGCTTCATTATTGTACCTTAAGAATGAAGAAGTTAATACAACTAGCCTCTGATGACTCATAATTACAAGGAAAATAGCTAAACATTGCATATAATATCATGTATAAAGTAACTTTTCAAAATATATATATATCATGTATAAAGTAAAGCTCTAATTACTCTAATTATAAGTTACTTCTTGCAAAATATATAGAGAAAAAATGTCTAACAGAAAAACATGCATGAGGGGGAATATAAATAGAAAGTTGAAGTTGATTTCTACCTCAAAAGGTTTCTCATTTCTTTCTCAGCCCAAGTCTTCACCATTTTCCTGGGATTGTGCTTACAATAGCCATGTCTGAAGCGATAATCACCTTGTACATATCGATCTCTGTCCCTGATAAGGTTGGATAAGCAATTCAAATAAAATGATGGATCCAAGCATGAGTACATTCCATGCATATTAAGACAAGCTCTCTAGAAATATGGTATAAAGATTGAAAGTTTAAGATGATATTATACCAGCCACTCTTTTAAGACTGTTTTAGCATGATTGGAAAGTCGCTCCAAAGAAACCGACCTTCTTTAATTGCATTAGCATGATTGCAGTGGCATTCAAAATATTCTTTCAAACTCAGGCATTGTTATCCAACAGTGACTTTACTAGCCTTTTGCTCAAAAATTACTTGTCTGTCTCACTAAGAAATTGTATATACCAACGCTTCCTATTGTGTGTTTGTGCATGTGTGTAAGAGAGAGAGACAGAGATCCAAAATGAGGACAGAAATTTGGCCCAAAGCCGAAAAGCACAGCCTGCATTAATAGGAAGTGGCATAGGGCAAGACCATTCCCAATGCAACCGGTTTCCATCACCAATTCAAGATAGCTATTATTGTTTTTTTGTTCAGAACTGGTGATAATTTTCTTTACAAGGTTTCTAATTATAGGAATGGCCACTTTTGAATCAGAAAACATTTTTTTAGCTACATATTGCTGACAAATAACTAAATAAGAGGAAAAAAATTGCACATAACACAATAGTATCCTGGGTAGTGAATTAGGTGAGCACATCTACATTGTAGGGCCCACTTCAAGTCAAGGTAGACCCTTGGAACAAAGCCACATCTGAAAAATATCAATCCATGAAATTGTGATGGAATTGAAGCAACCACGGTGTCAATCATCAATAAGGTGGTAAATATCACTCAGATCATACAAATATTCAAGCCAGTCAAAAACTCAAAATGCATTAGTGGTTCTGATCCTAAAGTCTACCCTTAGTAGAAGTAAGCCTCACCATGCTGATTAGTCCACTTGTCTCATAACTTAAGCATTATCTCATGTATGCAATCATTGCACTACAAGCAAATAATTACTAGCCAATGGTGGTTACTTTTCTTGATGCCTAACACTAGTCACCTGGTTACAAAAAGAGAATTGGTGGGAATACATTAACATGATTCATGATTCAAGATTCAAATGAAGCCACTCATCACCATCGCAGCCATCATCAAGGCCAAATTTATTTCTTGGTTGGCTTCCAGTATTAATTCACCGCCATACATTTTTGGCATTTAGAGCTCACCAACATGAAATTTTGGTGTGTCAATAAAGAAAGGATATCACATAAATACACAGGGGTACTATGTGCTATGGTAATGCAAAATGAATTATTCAGATTTTTTTCCAATTTTTAATCCCTTCTCTCCTCTCTCCCTATATTATGATTCAGAATAAACCCAACCCCCATGCCATGCATGAAACCATCTAAAAACTCATTTCCTATAGAGGATAACAATTTGGATATTAATAGAAAAAATAAATGTCAAACAGAATTTTCTTTGCAAGAAAATGGGTAATGAACTTACTTAAAAACAAGAATGGACGTTTTGTAAATTTTGATTGCCAATTCCTCACCATGAGCTTTTGTTGCGTGATAAACATTAGCCTGACCAAGAAACAATGAAAGCATGTCAGAACAAACCCCCAGAAAGTAAACCCAAAGGCCTTCCACAATTCACTACAAGGGAAAGTTACAAATGCAGAAAAATGGAGAGAAGAGTTTATAGAAAGAAATATAATAAAAAAATTAATCCAGACAAATTCTTAATTTGAAGTGCGTAACATAAGACATACTTCTTTTCCTGTGGAAATGCAACCATTAATGTCATGGAACACACCACGATTCAGCATTTTGAACAAAACCATGCGTGTTCTTGGATCAATAGCCTGCAAAAAATGCAGTTAATTTTTAACTTATTAATAAATAAAAGATAAGGAAAACTTTAAAATGTTCAAATAAATCATATAATGGCAACAAAAACAACAGTGATGCACTTAATAGGTAAGTTCACATCAAACATTCTGAGAAAACAGATGGTTTGGTGATACCAGGACTGCAGCAATAAGCAACTGAAATCTAGTAACCACTAACTGAAGCCCAACAACACAGATGAAGCATTATACATATATGTGTGTATGTCTACATGCATACAGACATGGGATTCACAAACTAAAACCCAACCATACAAACGAAGTAAGTAAAAACCACCCAAATGGCAAAAATAAAAACACAAAAGTATGCATAATAATTATATTTGGATCTTCCCGCCATATGGCAAAAACAATGAAATCACGTATACATAATAGTTTTATTTGATTCTTAAAGTAACATTATTACCCCACCCTACCCCGCAAAAGGAATATAGGATACAGGAAAAAAAAAAACTACAAACTCTACCAAAAATGCTCAAGAGTTTTTCACCTGACACAAAAATATTCAGCAAAAGCCATGGTGAGATCAGATAATGGAAGTCAAGCCAATTAAATTCAAAAATTCACTTGCTGTAAAGATTTACTTTGAGAGTTCAGACATTCATGAAACAAAATCTCTACCATTACTAAATTTCACCAGCATTTTTTGGGAAACAAAAATTTTCACCAGTGTATTACTGTGCATTTAGTGAATTGCATACAATAAGACATAAAAAGATATAATATGTGGAAGAACATAAACACATTGGAAAGCCTTTTGCAGAAAGTGAAACATAGAATTACCTGCTCAACTGTGGCTCGATCTGCTTTCTCGGTAGTTCTAGTTCTCCCTATGGCCATCTCTCGAACACTATTGCGAATTGCAGTTGTTACGGAATTTGACATGCCAACATCCAATCTCCCTTCCCATTCCTACACCATAAAACAGTAATAAATAAAAGTCAATACAGAGTTTCCACAACACTGAAACATCATATAGATGAAGCACCAGCTGCCAGTCGAGTTGCCACCAATCAGGTGAACCATTATTGTACAAAACAATTACAAAATGACATTGTAGAACACAAGAATATGCAATCGATGAGGACTGTGTGCTTGCCAGAATTATATGGGTATATGATTGGACATTAGACAAAGAAATCCCAAGAGGAACGCGACACCAGTCAAAGACATTTCCATCTTTAGTTAAAAGTGTAATATTTACCGATAATTTACTTTCCATTCCATGAATCAAAATGAAATCTCAGAGAGAGTATGAGAGGGGGTGACCGTATTCAGTGTACATCGAAACGGGAGCTAACACTAAGATGATAGTGAAATGTCACAAAATTACACAATGAGAGGAAAAAAAGAGGTTCATTTGACGCCGAAAACAGCCATCTTCAACTAAAAACAGAATTGGGCTCGTCAGTATTTAGATAAAGGTGGTTATTTTCCAGGAAAGAACTCATTCATTCCAAGCATCGAAATAGAGATAAAAGGATCTCCGAATGAAATGAGGACGCAAAGAGAAAGCGAAGGCGACAGACCTCCAAGGGCGCGGCGCGGATGTGATGAGAGAACTTCTGGTTCTTATTGGAGAAGGGTTGGAGAGGACGAGAGAGAAGGCCTCCATGAGCGTTTGGACGCCGCGATGCGAGAGAGAAAGACCCATTGCCTTGGGCATCGTCTCTCGAATCCAATAAATCGAGAGCGTCGCCTATCTCAGAGTCGGAAGACAGTGGAGACTCTTCGTCTTCTTCGTCTTCGAAAACGACTGCCGGTGCTTCTTCTTCTTCTTCTTTCTTTTCTGGCTGCGGCATTTCTTCAAACATTTGCAGGACCAAAACAATAAACCCTAGAGAGACCCTCTCTGGTTTTCTTTCCTCTGTTTACTGTTCGAACGTGATGCGTGGCGAGTGAAGATGCCAACACGCAGTTGGACTGATTTTGACCGTCGACCGTTAAAACTAATCTTTGGCGCGAGTAAATCTCCCGCTCCGCAGAAGTCGGTTACAGAATATGGGGTAGGGCTCTTTCTTTTGTGGAAGGAGACTTGATCTCCATTAAATAAGGGTTTCAAATTAATTCTTCGGGTCACTTGCATCGCACTTTAAATTTTAAAAACTCGGAAAAAACTGGAGTGAGTGAGTTCTTATGGTCTTGACTCGGAAAGATTCTAAATTAGACAGCTAGAGAATTTTGTCTAAATTTTCTTAGTTTAAGAAAAAAACTTATTTAAGTTAGTCAATTCAATGGATTTTTTGAATTGAGTTTAAATAGACTTAATAATGACTAATGAGTTGAGTTGGTTTGGATTTAATTCGGAAATGAGTTGCTTGATCCCACGCTATTACTTATTTATTCTTGTTCGAAGTGAGTTAAATTGGAGCTCTAAATTACTTACTTATTTATTATCTTGATATGAAATGAAAGTTATCGTATCTTTTATTTTTATTGAAAATGTTTTTTTCTATTTTTTACTTTTCAATAAATTTATAAAAAATTAAGTCGAATCAAATTGAATGAAATAAATTTTGAATCGATTTGAATTGAGTTAATAATTATAAAACCTTAAGTCAAGTCATGCTCAAATCTAATAAAAAATCCATTATTTTTAATAGTCAATTCAACTCAAATCTAATTCAGTATAGCCCACTGTCATCTTAACTTCCCGTTCTTTTTACTAGTCAATTCAACTCGAATTTATTCATATTTATTTACCTTAGAAAAATTAAATATTTGTATTCACTATTAATCATTTACTATGTGATTTATAAAACAAATAACTAAAAGTTTCTTATAATGATGGGTTATCTCAACAGATTAAACATCTCACTTTATATATCACTTTGTACAGAGCAAGAGACTCTTACAGAGTTCTAATAGAAAAAAAGAAAAAAATCCGACACACATGCATGGCCATATTGTTGCAAGCAATTAAGACAATGATTACTTTTGGAGGTGGCTTGGGAATTTTAAGGGTCCATTGGAGAACTGAATTTTAAAGAAAGAGAGAGAAATGAGAGTTTCATTATTACCCATATCAAAAGTCAACATTAACTCAAGGTGATCAAATATTTTATAAGTTTAAAAAAATTAGATTCATTTATTCTCATAAAAGATTTTTTGTTGATTCAGACATTATTGTATAAATCTTTTCAAATGACCAACCACAGTAACCATTTTGATTTACCATATGTGTAAGTGAAATGTGCACTTCAAGAGCTGCATGGGTGAACATTTATCATTGGGTAATATTGGTGGCTAAAATTAATGCGTTTGTTTAAGGTGAAAGAAGTGGAGAAGAGGGTAACCTTCAGATTCCCTTGTTTGATAGTAAAAATCTTGATTTTACCTTCCTTTTGATAAATCTGAAAAGCCCTTTGAACTCTCTAATGGTATTCATAAAACCCTTGACTCAACTCCTGGGTTCGCATTTAAAATTTTAAACATACTCAAAACATATGTAGATAAAAAACAATATACTCATTACACATGCTTATTTGTACTAAATTTAAATCCTTGACTCTATAAATTATAAAATAAGCATTTGGATGAACCTGCAGAATCGTGTAGTCACCATTATCAACCAAATTTATCACATAAATGGACTTCGTTTGAGTTATTGTGACTGGATGGTACTCATTAACAACTCATACAAATCCTCCACACTTAAAACACCTGCTCTCATTCTTTTTCCATTAGAAAAATCAAGTGCTAAAAGATTGATTTTTGTGGGGACGTTAGGTATAATAGACTTATTTTTTATGTTCACATGTGTTATCTGTTCTTGAGTTTACTCATCAATTCGGATAAAATATTTTTCTTAGATTTATTCGTCCATCAAACTATCTTAAAAAAGGAATTTTATTTAGCTTATATATGGTGATAAAAATAAAGAGTCAAATTTGAAATAGAAGTTTTCGAATTTAAATATATTGTTTCAATCTTCACTATCCACTTTCGTTGGTTTACACCAAGGGTATAGACCAGGGTTTAAATGTGAAACCCCTACCTACCAATGCGGGAAGAGTCTCATATCGGTGGTGGAGGGGAAAAAAATAGGGGATTTAAGTGGGCAAGCCCCCTTGACCATGTGAGACGCGTTTTGGGCCGGGCCCAAAAACAAAACCGTGCGGGTTCGAGCTTGTGTGCGAAGCCCAAAGCAGATAATATCATACTGAATCAAGCCCTAAGCCCTGTGTTCGGGTCGGGTCGTTACAAATATGGTATCAGAGCCGAGGTTCTACACTCGGACTGTGTGGGCCTATCATCCTTCCCTGGAGTTGTTGAGCTAGACCGGAATCGAGCCGGGGACGGCTCGAGGCTTTAGGGGGGTGATTGTGAAACCCCTACCTACTAATGTGGGAAGAGTCCCACATCGGTGGTGGAGGGGAAAAAAATGGGGGATTTAAGTGGCCAAGCCTCCTTGACCATGTGAGACGCGTTTTGGGCCGGGCCACGTGGGCCCGGGCCCAAATGTAAAACCGTGCGGGTTTGAGCTGTGTGCGAGGCCAAAGCGGACAATATCTTACTGAGTCAAGCCCTAAGCCCTGTATTCAGGTCGGATCGTTACATTAAATCTTGGTATCAGCCTAGAAATTTCTCTTACCTATTTTTTTAATTAAAACTTGAGATATCTGCGATATATATTGGATCGGATATCGGCCGACATATCGAGATTTTAAAATTCGAGATATCTCGACCGATGCGATACGCATGGCCAAGATTTATTTCCTATACACCTTGTTTTGTAAATTGTACTCCCTCTGTCCCATTTTAGTTGTCTAATTTGAAAATTTTGTATTTTTTAAGGAACTCTCTATATAAGACCAGCTATAATACCCCAGCCCAATTTAGGAATTAATTATGATTAATTAAATAATTTTTATCCATTAATTATGAAATATTTTCCTCTAATCGTAAAATGTATCAAATAAGTTTTTCAACGGATCTAAGTTTGACTTGATCCGAATCCGGTAACTCTTCTAATTAAGTTTCAAAGATATATGGGTGAGTTACGAATATAATAATAATATTATTTTAGGCTTAAACCTTGGCTGCTGTATAAACTCAGTCATTTGACTTAGTTTGAACTTCAAATTTTAAATTATGCATTATTTTTAAATTCCGGACCTAATGACATGCCAATCTCGCTATAATTTCGATAATTTATTTTACCCCTAAGTTTTAAAGTGGTAAAACCCCAATTTGACATGGTAGAGGAAATCCTAAAAATATATAGAGAGAGTCAGTACTCAATCTGTATTATAACTAAGTTGTATTATGAAATATGGGCCGTTGAATATTCTTTCATTTAGAAAATGTGGTTTTTGACTTCAAAACACTTTGGAACTTTAGAATGTTTTTATCAGACAAATTTACTCCATCAAATTATAAGGTTGGATACTTTCAAAAAGAATCTTGAAGATTAGGAGATTTTGTTAAAACGGTGATTTTTAGTGAAAACATTGGGTTTTTGAGATAGATTTCACCCCAAATTTTAATACCATGCTCAGTTTTTAATACCTGATCTACTGAACCAATTGTATCAATTTAGTGAGACCCTGAAATACCCCGATAAAAGAAAAGACATAGATGTAAATCGTAAAAAGAATAAACTAATATTATATTATAAAATAATAATAGAAACAGATGAAAGATGAGTTTTAAAGCTACGGTCGTAGCTTGTAGTCGTGCTGGAAGATTACAACACCGCCAACTGCCTATGCGGTTGGTGGCAGTTGTAATAATAATTATAAAATATATAATAATAAATGCATAGTTATTAAAAAACCTATAAAGCTAATGAATAGCTTCGGCAACCTGTATGATTAAAAAAAAATCCATACAGTTGCCTATAAATAGGTGTAATCGGCGAGGAAACCAGGAAAAAAAAAAAAAAAAAACTCTTTTGCCGTTTTGCTCCCTCTCCCTCTTTCAAAAACAGCAAGCCCTCTCTCTCCTATTTTCTTTTCTTTCCTCTTCTTTCTCTTGCTTTGGCCATACCAGCAGCAGCTGAACGTTTGGGTTTCCCGTATTCTTTTAAGGGTTTTCAAATTTAGTCAATCTTACACAGAATTTTGCACCCAAGGTATCGAAATAATTCTATTTTTATTTTTATTAACTCCATAGCAAATTAGGAGTAAAATAGCTTAGTATTAGGGTTCAAAAAAATGAGATTTTTTTTAAATGGAGGAAAAATAGATTTCCTCTTAAAATTTAAATTTTACCCTCAAGATTCGTATTATTTTACGTTCAAAATATAATTTTTGACCCTAAGTAAAATCGGGAAAAAGATTAACCCCAACTGACTATTGTGTGTTTATTTTTCCGCCTTATGTGTTTAAATTCCTGTACTGTACCCTCTGGGCCATATTCTCAATACGTCTCCACGGTCCTTCTTCCAGAAGACAATACGAGGATAGGGCACTGAGTACTTTTATTTACTTTACTGTCTATGTACCCTTTGGGCCACATTGTCAATACGTCTCCATGGTCCTTCTTCCAGACGACAATACGAGGATAGGGCACTGAGTACTTTTATTTACTTTACTGTCTCTGTACCCTCTGGGCCTCTCACAATACGTCTCCATGGTCCTTTCTCCAGAAGACAATACGAGAGAAGGCACTGAGTACTTTATATTTTTCATTTTATTGTAATGTTTTGAATGGCTGACAACTAACTTTCTAACATAATTTAAAGGAGTAGAAAGAGCCTAGGTGACTCACTACACATATCATGTTTTTTGGAAAAATAGCACGGGGTTTGGGAAATTATTATGTGTATATACTGACAAAATATAAAATTCATACATTTTACTCTATCTTACAGATTTTCTGTGAAAAACTCAACCGGAGAAGGTGAGGAGACTCGAACCAACAGTTGTATTGTGTTGTAGGTTAAACACACTAATACCAGACTGAAATGGGACCCATGGTCAATTAAAGATGGAAAATGCTATATAGGTCCAGAATACGAGACCTGACACTGCCTACATGTAAGGGATGTAAATGTTCTAACTTTTTAGAACGTAGGTGTTAAAATAGTGTCGGGGAGTCGAGAACTTGTAGTCTCTAACGCAGTATGGACCCATGGAGTGTCTGGAAATTGTCGGGTAAAAACTGGGTGAAGGCATCCGTGTTATTAAATCCAGTTTTATATGTTGTGTGATATTGATTATTTTATTGATATCTTGTATTGGTATTGGATACACCAAATGGTAAGGCTGAAATATGGTGGTTCTCTTAGAATAAGTCCCTGTGTAAGGAGGACACTGTAAATCATGCATTATCATGCATTTGACATTTGCATGTGATAATTATGTTCATAAGTTAAATCTGTGGAAGATAATAACTTTGTAAAGTTTGATATTTGCCGTTGGACTATAATTGCTGAGATTAGCTGAACACCGTTTGCGAACCATTGGGTTGGACGTGTTAGTAGGCTGTGGTCGACCGCCATCAACCGTTGGTGTTAGATGGGCTAGTAGACTGGATCGTGGAGACCTTATGCACTTGCAAGTTGCTATATTATTTTCGTGAAGGAATTAATATTAGTTCTTGTTAGAACTTTAAATGGGGGCTGACCCTGGTATTTTAACATGGCTGGGGACTGACCCCGGTGTTAACAATACAATCTGAATAAAAACCTTAGAAGGCGATTCTAGGGTGAAAATGAGATATGCTAATAACATGCATTTATATGACATGCATTGCTTATGCATTGTTGCATTAAAATCATTGGATTTTATGGTGAGTTCTCCCCACTGGGCTGTTGCTCACGTCCCTTACAATGCAGGATCTGAACCAGAGGAAGGATTGAAGGGACCAGTGGTGCCTCGTTGAAAGTCGGAACTTAGAAGTTCATAAGGTTTTCCGCACGTGGAAACCATTTGCTTGCTTAAATATGTTTGAGTATTTGTAATAAATATGCCTCATGTGGCATAAGAAACTTATGTCTGTAAGTTTTAATGTCGTATACATTATATCCACTATGTTTTCGTGCGTAACGCTGATGAGACAAATGAAAATATTTATTGTGTGATATGGGTTGTATATGGGGACATGATATATGTTTGAGTCCATGTGTGAAAAGCACGTGTGACATTTTTTAGGATCGGGTTTTGGTAAACTTGAAGATCCAGCCCAACTATGACGTTGGGTGACTAGAGTTTATTGTTTAAAAAAAAAAAAAAAAATTAGTCGCGTTCCGGGCCCACATCTGGGTTCGGGGCGTGACACCAGCACTTCATGTGATTTCATTCATTTTCAACACACTTTATACTACTTAATTATAGATGAGACATTTATTTTGAGACAATTTCAAAATCTATATAAGATAACTAATTTACGACAGAGGGAGTAGTATCTAAATAGATCGAAGTAAAATTTATTTAAAAATAATTATTAGACTTAAAATTTGATGACACGACAACATGCGGAAAAAAATAGATTTGTTGTCCTAAAGTTAAGAGTTATATCGAGATTTCGACAATTCAATTCAATTGATGGCCAGGTTTAGATATCCTGTAGCAAGTGTCAGTATGTCGTGCTAATTGTGGTCATGGGAGAAATTTTATCTTTATTTTAAGTTACACTTGAGTGAGATGAAAAGAAGTTCAATTTATACATTAGCCTTTTGTATTTAGTGCTAATTAATGGGTTGATTATATGCACTAAATTTTGAGTTTGTCTTAAACATTGATTCAAGGCACTAAATATTCAATTTATTTGCCAGCTATATGGTCTCGTGTATGGATCCAAAAAACAAATAGGATTAGGCACGCCACTGAAGTAAGTCAATGCACAATAAGTCAAATCAAATATATTTCGACACGTAAAGTGAATAATTGTCATTTCAACATCTACTTTTGTCATGCACTAAGGGCAAGTGGTGTGGGATGATTATATATGGCTGGATATGTCACTAAATGTAGCCAGCCATATAATTAAATAGTATTTTTTTTTATGACATGGGTGGCTATAATTTTTAGCCAGCTTCGTCACACGGTATAGTGTTAAGTAAAATGGCTACTTTTTAATATTTTATTATTATTTTTTTATGTACATTTTTTTAACAAATTTAAAAGAAAATAAATATAAAGACATTACATATTTTTCACAAGTAATTAAATAAATTAACAAAACATATATATAATTTTTCATATTTTTTGCGATGAATAAAATATTATTTTTAATATTTTTGTTTCTCAATAGCTATAATTTTAATTTTTCGTATAGAATAATTTTAATTTTTTGTTTATCATATATTTTGTTTACAAATGTAAAGGAGGAAAAAAAAATCAAAAGGTAAAGAGTTATTTTTTATTTTTTGTATAAAAAATAAAATAATAAAGTAAAGAAAAAAATAATTATTTGCCCTAATATACAAATTATACCAAAAAACAAAACAAAAAATCCAAAATAATCAAATAAATAAATAAAAAGAGAAAATCAAAAAAATCAAAAACTATATACAAGTTATATATATATATATATAATATAATATAATATATAAAAAAGAGGAGAGAGAGAGAATGGCTGGCTATACATTTGTTATATATAGCCAGCCATTTAACAACAAGGCATGTAGGCCCCACCAGTAGCCACTCCCGTACCGTCAATATTGGGTGGCCATATGGCCAGCTAGGTGGTCATATGGCCACCACACCACTTGCCCTAAAGATTGAATTTATGTGTTAGTATTGATAATTTCGGCCCAAGTGTTGGTTTATGCACCGCTAGTATTGGTAATATGTGTTAGTGTTGGTATTGACAAATATGCGCTAATATTGATAATATGTTATTAGTAACATGCGGTACTATTGATGATACCATTGATGATATACATTAGAGTCTTAGTTTATACATTAGTGTTGCCGTTTATATGCCACTTCTTGTCATTGTGCAGCGTAATATTTTTTTGGAGGGAATGAAATAATTTTTAAAGTTTTCTTGAAAAATAAATCTCAGCATATGGATTCAGTCATATTGTTATATTACTTTAATAATCATATATTAGTGTAGCTCAATTGGTTAACTTCCTATCTAAAAAAATAGGAAATATTGGATTCGAGTCCCTATGACCTAACTTGATGTACTGTCAGACAATGGACATCACCTGAGAATTTTTCTGTGATTTTTCACATGTAAAATTAAAAAATAAAATAAAATTAATATAAATTATGATTTAACGTCAACCTTCTTATATAAAAGTTCCCGCATTGTTATTTCATGATTGGCCCCTGGGGATCTGGTTATTTTATGTTCACGTTAGCATGCTTTGGATCTCTCCAACCGAGAATTCCCGTCGTGACTCGTGAGCTGGAAAACTCGTATTTTAAGAGGAATATGGTGCCTTAGTTAAACTGTGGAAGACGCACACAGGATACACGGGCCTCTTTCTTCTTCCACTTCTTCTGTCCTCATTTGAAAGTTGAAAACAGCGAGAGGGATTAGCATTTTGGGAAAGAGCGAATGGCAGAGACTTGTAAGAAGCAGGAAAATGAAGGAATCGATAACGGAGAAGAAAATGATAAGGGATCAGTTTCCATAGACGGCTCCATTCATGGCTTCGAATCTCTCCATCGCCTCCTCAAATCTTCTCTCCAGCCTCACATTTTCCAGGTTTTCTCTATTTCTCTTTTCCAGATTTTATTGCGTGAAAAGGAAATTACTTTCCTCGATCATAACCAGTTGATAAATCTTATTTTTTTTTTGGTAAAAGAGTTGTTATTTTCCAAGAAAGTGCTTACCGTTGCATTCAATCCGAACAGAGCGCATCTACTTTTCCCACTCTGTTATTTTCCATGATGTCTCTCTTTTCCTTGATAATTATGCCTTCTTTTTAGTATGTGGAGTGATAGAATAGACTGAGAATTATTCGTTTTTTCATCAATTCAAGCAGTCTCACTGATCTCTGAACTGTGATTAGGCTTATTTTGTGCCATCTCAGCATAATTCTCAACTGTGGTTACGCTTGTCTTGTACCATCTCACTATATTTCTGATCTGTGATTAGGGTTATTCGGTGGCATCTTAATCTGTATAAGGATCTCTTGCTTAGAAACTAATTCCAGTTGCTTGTATGAATTGTTTTCACTTTGCATTTTCTTCCTGGATTGGGTTTGATTTGCTTTGAAACAGTCTCTTGAGTGCTATTTTACCCTTCATTTGCATTTTGGGATTGGGTGGTATGACTATGTGAGAACAAAGGATTGCAAGTAAAAGGTACTGGGAGTAGGGGATGCCATGAAGGATGGATTGATGCAATTAGAAAGGGACTCATGGATTTTGGTGCGATAGAAAACATGATCGCTCATAACGTTGACTAGAAAAGTGAAACTCCAAAAGTCAATCTTAATCGATGACTTTCAAGATGATGATAACAGCTGTTTTAGAATACGGAAGATTGGATCAGATTAGATGCACAGAGAAGGAAATTACTTTCTCGGAAAAGTCATCATTTTTAACAAAAATGGTCGTTTAAATTATTATTTTAACCTGTTATTTTCTGGGAAAGTACTTAGCTTTCCATGCCTAGACAGTGCCTTGTTCACGATACCAATTCTTCATCTTTGTAGCATTATTTTTCAGGAAGTCAGCCGCTTGCTTCTAGGTCTGAACTGTGGAAGTGCTCTTGACACCATTGCATTACCAGAGTCTGCGGTTACCCTCTCTTCCCAGTATGACTTTGATGTGCAAGTAAGAAACAACCTGCAACTCATTATGCTTATTTGAATCACATTTTCTTCTTATTTTTTTTATTAAGTATTTTCATGGGGGACTATGACCTGGATCCATCTATAGATCTTCAAATGAGTTGTTACATACTGTTGCTCTGGGTTAGTGACGCACACTATTCGAGTTAGTGAGCATACTCTTATGCTATATCTGTATCTGCAACATCAGCTTAAAAGAATAAAGAAGTGACGTGTGGATTGTGATGGGTCCACTGGATCCAGCAGGTGCAAGAAAGGATCTGATGTTCTAACAGCCAAAAGATCAGCATATGTGGTCTAGCTGTCCTATCTAAGCCAAAGAAATGAACAACTGCATTAAAACAATGAATTGCTCATTGTCTGAGGGCAGATTGGCTTTTGGAATGAGTACGAATGGAATAGAATGGGATTGGTGAACTTGGACTTGGACTAGGTTTAAGTTCACCCAGCCTAATCCATTCTCACTTACTCCTAAAACCAGACAGGCCCTTAGACCATAATGCTAGCATTGACCAATTGGGATGCTTCTGAAATAGCCATGGCATCACCTTGAAACTTGTAGGGCCAGTGGGCTCCATTATGTTCCACTTCACACATCATTTAAGGCTTTAATCTGCTTTTAGGTTATAGCATGTGTTTCCATGCTCAAGTTTCCTCTGACTGTAGACTAACATATTATCTATTTTCTTTTAATCACGGGAGCAGAGGAACATTTTTGCTGATTTTAGGAGTATTCTAAAATTCAGGGCAGAGGAACATTTTTTCTGATATTTGGAGTAATATCTATAAAAAAGAAGTTTCTGAAATCATATTTCTCCCCCAACATGGGGAGCCATTTCAGTCTAAAGCAATGCACACCTACTGGTTTCTATGGTGCTATGCATTGTTGTTCTTAACTAATAAATACTCATTGATTGCCCTTGCTTTTTAGTTATTGGCAAATGCATCACTTATTAGGGGGATTGTTTGAACATTGGACTACAAATTTGTGAAAATGGACTATCTACTAGTGAAATTCTTTTTTTTTTTAAATGATTCATCTATTAGTGAATCTCTCCCTACAAGCATCCATTATGTGATTTCTGCCCACGAATGTGCAGTTTCTGTTGTTCTACAAGAAAAATATATTTCTGTCCAATTTGTAACTGGTGAGAATGTAGTTCAATTTCTTAACTATTTATGCCAACTGCTTTCTTAGCTTGTTACATCTTTCAGTTCTCATTGCACTTTGCAAAGAAGCAAAACTGAGGTTTAAACATTTATTTTCAATCATTACAGGCTTTTTGTTTCCATGCTGACAAAGAATTGTTACGGGAACCTCGAATTGTTCGTGTTGGTCTCATTCAGAATTCTATTGCTCTTCCAACTACTTCACATATTCAAGACCAAAAGGTGGCCATCATGCAGAAGCTGAAACCCATGATTGATGCAGCCGGTGCTTCTGGAGTGAACATTTTGTGCTTACAAGTACTGTACATGAACCAAATAGTTTGTTTCTTGAAAATTAAAATCTTAGTTTGTGACATTGTATTGTGAATTCAGGAGGCCTGGATGATGCTGTTTGCATTCTGTACTCGTGAGAAGCGATGGTGTGAGTTTGCAGAGCCTGTTGATGGGGAATCCACCCAGTTTCTGCAGGATTTTGCACGGAAATATAACATGGTTATTGTGAGTTCAATTCTTGAAAGGGATGTAAACCATGGGGAGACTCTTTGGAACACTGCAGTTATAATTGGAAACCATGGAAACATAATTGGCAAACATCGGAAGGTAAATATAATGCCAGCAGAAATCATATCATCATCAACCCAGACATATGGTTAGTTTCTATGGGCTTTGAGTTGGTAAAAGTGGGGTCCATTCATCTGTTTCAAATTTGTCACTCTGATTGTACTCGACTCGGAGTGACCATGACCCTAAAATGAATCCAGTGGGTTGGTCCTCTCTCCTTTTGAAGTATTATTGCAAACAGATAGTTGAGAATGCCATGAAACATTTTGAGTGATAATGCTAGAGCAAAAAAAAAAAAAATCCAAAATTCCATAAAAGGAAATGTTGAGGGGCTAGGATCTTCGATTTTGGGACAATGGAAGCACCAGATTACTGATCTATATCATAGACCAGGATTTATACATGTACGGACTCGAAGTCTGGGGTTGTCTGTTTATCCTTCTCTCCGGGATCATGCAACTCTTTATTCCTCATGGTGCGACTTGCTACCCCTGACATGTTTTGCATGTGTTCTTGCCATTTTTTTTACTCTGATTTCTCTCTTTTTGTTATATTTTGGATCCTATGACATCGCTGCCAGAACCACATACCTAGAGTTGGGGATTTCAATGAGAGCACATACTACATGGAAGGAAATACAGGGCATCCTGTCTTTGAGACTGCCTATGGGAAGATTGCTGTAAATATCTGTTATGGAAGGCACCATCCTCTGAATTGGTTAGCTTTTGGCTTGAATGGTGCTGAGATTGTATTCAATCCTTCAGCTACTGTTGGAGAGCTTAGTGAACCAATGTGGCCTATTGAGGTTTGTTCCCCTTCAACTTTTCTTCCTCGTATTTTTATGAGTGGTTGAGTGGTTTTACGTTTGTGATGTCAAATTTTCATAATTAGTTGAGAATGGGGGATGCTTTTGTACTTATATGGTGCATATGTATTGCAAGCAATTCCATGTTGAAGCACATCGATTATTACCTATTTCAATATTTATTTTATATGGAGCATTATTTGATAACCACATTCAGTGGAGTCGCTGATTTTCTCTGTTCCACCCAATCCACCCACTCTTGGTGACTGGTGGAAAATTCAGAAAAACTTGTATCATGCTTAAAGTGGTTCTGAATTTAGTGCCACCCAAGCACAACAGAGAAAGGGATTTAATCTGTTCCTGCTGGAATACTCAAATTGATTCAGATTTAGTGAATAACCACTCCTGTGATGTACTTTTGTTGTATTATCGGTGATTTTCATTGCTTGTGAAGTAATTTTCTGATGGATATTCTGATTTTCATTGCTTGTGAAGTAATTTTCTGATGGATGTTCTCGCAGGCTCGTAATGCTGCCATTGCCAACAGTTATTATGTTGGATCAATTAATCGTGTTGGGACAGAGGTCTTCCCCAATCCATTCACTTCAGGTGATGGGAAGCCACAGCATGCAGATTTCGGGCATTTCTATGGTTCAAGCTATTTTTCAGCCCCAGATGCATCTTGCACACCTTCATTGTCCCGATGCCAGGATGGTTTGCTAATATCAGACATGGATCTCAATCTCTGCAGGCAGTTGAAAGACAAATGGGGATTCCGAATGACTGCTCGCTATGACCTGTATTCAGAGTTACTCTCCCAATATTTAAAACCTGAATTTAAACCCCAAGTCATCACTGATCCTCTGTTGAAGAAGTGAGCTCCACAAGATTGAAAATAATAAGCAAAGTTGCAGGATAATAAAGATCACAATTTGAGAGACTTGAATGAATATTCCAATTTCATCACCGACTGTACCCTGTTTGATATTTATAGATACTGATGTCTTAAACTGTGCACTAGTATTTAGCATGGAGCCGTGAAGTAAATTTGTGCATATGATTGAATAGTTAATGTGATAACTCTCCTCTTCTTCCTACCTGTTCCTACCATTTGTGTCATGAACCAGCATGAATCCTATAATTGAAATGTCACAAAGTGAAGTCTTTCATGGATCACAATTCTGTTTCTCACATTCAACTGATTAATAGTGGTCTGAGTTTTTTCTTTTTATGATTGAAGGTGTTAAGCTGTGGGACTTTACTTTGTACATATCTCATAGAGAGTGACCCTTCATTAGATTCACCAGGCATTGAACGCTTGACTAGGGCCTCTAGAAATTGCTTTCCTGTATTTGGAAATGTTAGCCGATTCCATCCTACAATGATTGCGGCTAATGATTCCTTCCAACTATGTGATGCAGTCTAGGGTCCTCCTCAAGATTACAACTCAAAGATTTAAGTTTCCAATGCAAAATCCTTTTAAAAGAAATCGAAACCAGACACAAACATGAAAAATCAAGAAAATTACAAGAGAAAATGCATGAGAAATTCTACCTTAAAATAGATCTTATTCTCCATCCGAGGGAGAATAGATAAACTCAATGTAAAATCTTTGAAGAGTCTCACTTCAATCGAAAATTCCCAACTCGGTTCTAACATTAATAATTGCTTCGTCATACATATCCTGCCCTTCAAAAATATTTATTAAATTAAATTATTAGCTATTTGAATAAAATATCTAGGATTATTATATATGATAGTTCATGAAGACAATCAATACCCACGTCTAGTTTACTGCAATTTCTTTTCCTTGGTTGACCCACATTAATGTTGTTCCAAGCTGGGGTATAGTCCACACGAGGGGTCTATATATCGGCCGATACGATATGTATCGGCGCAGATGTATCGGTTTTTAAGGGTTAAATGAGATCGGGCGATACGATATGTATCGGCCAGTAAAAAAGGTTATCGGCAGATATGACCGATATCGGTCACCATATCGGCCGATATGCATAAAAAATCGGTATTTAAAATTTATTTAAATTTTTGTTTTAAAAAAAAACCAATACGATTTTTTCACGGTTTTTACTGTTTTTTACGATTTTTCACGGTTTTGAATATCTATGCAATTGAGTTATTTGTCTGCCACTTGATGATTGCATACTCAAGAGTGTTTGGTTGACCCTTCTTGTTAAATTTGATAGTGAATTGTGGTGTTTTTCATTGTCTTTTCAATTAATTGAATAAATTCCAATTTCATTTTATTCCACATGTATGGACTATATAAATACTTTATAAACAACGGTAATGAAATTAATTTATACAGTTTGTTTCTTTATCTTTTACTAATGTTGCTCTCAACATTATGTTTAAGTGGGTAAACAAAGATGCAGAAATTTTCTCACCACTATTTTTAATAGAACCTTTTCCTATGAAATCTCAAATTTCTTTTTTCAAAAAAAAAAAAAAAAGAAAGTGAAAATACGAGCCCTTTGTATTTTGATGAGATTTGTCTTCTCATGGGTTGATGGTGGTGGCGCTTTTTAAAGAGAAGGCAAAGTCTTTCTACTTCATGTGCAGATGTTTGGCATCATATATGAAGTTTAAAATCAAGTCCAAAGAGATGTGGGTAACCCACTTGCCAAGCAACTTGCTCTTTTGGATTCTTGTGTCTCATGTGACCAACAATTTCTTTCAATCAAAGGCCAGAACATGATCTGTACTCTACTGTGCTTATGCACGCGGGCATCAGACCAGAACATGATCTTATGTTGCTGAAGGAGAAAATCCCTCCCACCGTTAATTCTGAGCATGCAGAGACAATTACACCAGCAGTGCCAAGCTAAATTCAGATACACGCCATACATGACCCACACTTTCACAATTTGGAACACTTCATGTGGTCCCAAAACCTTGGGGAGCTTGATGCATGGTCCAAAACCTTAATCCATGACCCAAGGGGGTTGGCCTGACGTCCATTTCAAGAAGCTCGGTCTTGAATTTCATCCATGCTCAATTTCAATGGGTCACTTTCAATCGTTGTAGACTCGGTGTGTGCAAAATTAGAAAGGCTGCACATGTCTCAAAGATTAATAGGGTAAAGTCTCCTGCGAATGAGACGGCTTGCTGGTTGATTCTTTGGTCATAAAAAAATACTAACAAGTTGAAAAAAGAAATGAAATTATTTGGATACAAATTTACTAAGTGCATCCTCTTCATTTTATCTTTTATTTTTATCGTAATAAATTAATAAATATTTTTATTTTACCTAATTTATCATTTCTGAAAGAAAATAAGTGGTGCTCCTCTTGGTGAAAGTACTGATGTCCAAATCATCAATTCCCAAAAGAAAACAAGTGGTGATGTTAGGTGGGCTCTGCGGAGTTCTCTATGATTTGTATGGAGAGAATGCTGGTAAAGAAACCATCATATGACACTGGCTTTAGCCTCACCAGGCTTGGGCTTTTCTTATAATTGTTCATTGATGATAACATTTCAATTTTTAAGGACTTCTGCTATAGTCTCAATTGGCTTATGGAAATAATTTTTCTAATTCAAATATAAAGTCAATTCTAGTGTAAAATATATTTTATATTTTAATTTAAATAATTTTTCATCTTCTTTTTTGTCAACTAAATGAATATTAAATTTTTTGAATATTTTTGTCATTTAATAAAATATAGTGTATTCTGCACATGTCGCTTAGTAACCTATATAACTAGTTCAGTTGATCTAAATTTTTAGAAGTGTTGAATTCTAATTCTTTCTGAACTTACTGATGTTGTTAGTAACTACATGTATAAATTTTACATAGAGAACAATGATAAATATGTGTTTTATTATTTTTCCATTAACAATGGTCCCCCTTGGAGTCATGGGCTCATGCCCTCAAGTACAAATCTTCAAACAGAGTAATTTTTTGGTAAAATATAAAGTTTAAGCCAAAAAGTTTTCATATGAAATTCATAAATAAAAATAATATTTCATAATATCTTATCTAAATTTCTAAAAAAATATAAATTTGATTCTAAATTAGGTCAAAACTGTGCTCATACCGTATCTCTTTTTAGATCTTGGCCCACACGATAAGAAAAAAAAAGTCTCAAAGACTCAAATTATTTTATTATAAACAAAGACTCACTATTTGTATTTTTGTAACTTCTTCTTCACTCTTTCAAGGATCATTATAGCATAAAGCATCCTGTTTTCACGCGTTAATTTGAAGAAAGGGAATGCAGTCCCACAAGCAATGAAACGTTGACACGTGCAAGTTTTTTTTTTTTTTTTTCAGGAAAAAATGATTTGCGTGTTAATAAGTATCTAGCTACAATCTACACAATATCTATAGACTTACTTTCTTCTTTTTTTGACAAGGAAAATGTTTGGTCTTTTCATAATCTTTTAGAGCTTTTACCTTTTTTGATTTTGATAGAGATTGTTGATTTTGAACATTTTAAATAGAAAATTTAATAAAGTTATAAAGTTGTATGTTATATTTTTTAAATAATAATGATTTTTTTGAAAAAAAAAAGTTGGTGAGATTGAAACTTATTTTTAGCTCAACAAATGAGTTAAATTTCAAACAAAAAATCCAATTTTAGAAATTTAATTTTAGGTCAAAATCATCAGATGTTTTTTTTTTAAAAAAAAAATGTATGGTGAGTTTTAACTAATAAGATCAAATGATTAAAATTTGACTTTTTAGCTTAAATTTTATCTACTTGTCACGTTTTAAATGAAGTTTCATTCTCACTAGATAGATTATTTATTAAACTCAATTAAAAAAATAAAATATGATTAATTATAACTAAGTGACAGATTGTACTCAACACATTTCCAGAGAGTTCTTTTCCTACCCTCCTTCAACACAGGAACTTATGCTACCTCTCGGTTCTATATTCTCTCTAAAAAAAATCACAATGGAAAACTTAAGAGAATTTAGGAGAAATCTCCACTCCTTTTCTCATTTAGACCCAATTACTTTGTTTTCAATAATAAGAGATATTAATATATTTTTTTACAATTTAATCTATAATAACTGAGAAAAAAAATAAATTTAAAAAGAAAAATCATATCAACACTAGGTAAAAGCAAAAGTAAGATCTACAGTGAAACAAATGTAAATCAATCAAATTTATGTTAAAAATTAAAATGCTCCATCACGAAAGATTTGACATAGTCATGACTCATGATATCATTTCCCAATTCATACCAAAATTTATTTGGCAGCTGATATCTATGTTGTATAGTTGATACAACTCTTAAAAATTCAATCGTATCGATCGATATTTATTAGAAAAGAAGAAAGTTTTCAGCACACAAAGATCATGTAGGGTTTTAACCTTGCAACTGTGACCATTGATGGTCAATTCTTTTTTCCTAAAAAAAGGGGTTGATCAGATAATTTCAAAATGGTAATGGGTCACTTCTTAAAATTCACATCACAGCTTTCTTGATTCCTTTGATTTGGACTTCTTCAGAGAAAAGGACAAAGCTAAGCTCAAGGAAATCAACCAAGTCTCTCCACGCACTACACGCTTTCATCCCAAAATCAAGTCTTGGAAGACCCCAAAGAGCCTATACATCTGGCATGGGTCACATTCATATATATTTTTTAATTTAACTTATTTTTATAATCAATCTCACTCAACTTGAACTTCAATAAAAATTAAAAAAATAAAAATAAGATAAAAAATTATATTTAATAGAAAAAAATTAAGATTCTTTTCACGTCGGGTCGTTCAATTATGAAAAATAGAGACAATGAAGTAAGATTTTTGAATTTGAAGTGGGAAATATAGTTAAATCCAATTATTATAAAAAAAAGTGCTATAATAGAGTTTTTTTTTTTTTTAATTCTCTTCCGAATCTATTATCCTTCTACCCAACCTATCACAAATTTATTTCAAATCAAAATAGTTTAAATCAATGCAAAATCTTGCAAGATGGGTTGAGCTCTCATTTTAGATTAAAAATTACCATCCTTAAAATGTAAATGAGTTGGATCTCTTTTATACATATATATATTATATATAAAGTTTGTTAATCCTCTCTGGTTTGATCTATCAAACAATAGATCCAATAATTTTATAAAACCTAGAAAAAATACATAAAAATTAATAAAATATTTAAATTTTAACAGAGTATAATCCTAAATAATATCATTTTCCATCATCCTTATCATTAAAATAATAGAACAAGATCATTCCTCTAAAAATCAATATTAGTTAGAAATTATTTAGAAACAAATCTTAATACTTGAAATATATATATATATATATATATATATATTAAATAAAAATTAAAAATGCCATATACAAGTATGGCATTTGCTACACCAAATCAAGATTCAAAACTCATGAGCCTATAATAAAATTAATTTTTTTGAAATGTAACAATTTTAATACAGTAAATAAATGAGTGACCAAAATACCTTGGGCAACAAACCAACAATTAAAAGAAACAAGTCCATGGATTGCTCTCCAAGTCACCTGGCAACTTGACTTCATATCCACGTGTCACTTACTTGAACCGCACAAAGTCTCAAACCCGCTACGACGCTTTGCCATTCAACCAGTCCACATCAGCACATGATTGGCCAGCCAATTCCTCTAACAAAATGCCTTATCTTTGGATTATAATTTTTAAATAGAGAGAAAACAATTTGTTATTTTAATTAAAATACTTTAAAATTTTTTATAAAAAAATTATAAGAAGTAAGAAATGATGAATAGGAAGATTTCTGACCTAATCATCAACTAATCCTAATTTTTTGACATGAGTTGTTTAAATTAATCAATTGTAATAATTTAATTTGCAAATTTAAACTCATGAGTTAGAATGATGTGATGGAATTGAAATTTTATCCATTTATCGATATCATTTTAACATCGGAGTCTTTTAAAATTTTAATAAACTATAATTGCGTTTAAATTTAAAGTTGAGAATCCCTACTCATTTGATGATGAGAAAATTCAAATATTTATTACATCAATGGAAGTATTTAAGAATCTAAATTTGGCCATCGAATAATTTATAGAGATTAATATGAAACTATTAGATAATTTCTTACTAATGATATTTTATCTAATAATGTGGATATATCAATCTAAATTAAATAATTTATTATTAAGCTATTTTTATAAAATTTTATTGTTATTTATAGACCCGCTTACAAAATTTTAAGTTAAGCTTTATAAAAATTGTGTAGAAAATCTTTGATCAAATTAACTTTTCAAAAGATCATCTTAGTTTTTACAATTTATTTTTAGAATTATGATCAACAACAGAATAATTATTCAAATACTTTGACTAAATTAAATGGAAATAATTTGCACAAAAGGTATGATTTCACCTATAATGCAATTTAGTAAAAAATAGTAAGTAGATAATTTTTTTTTTATAACAAGACTTTTATTAAAAAAGCAGATGCGTAGAGCCATAGACCATTCAGTAATTGGACGAAACCCAGACAGATCCTACGGTTCAGATTATCCTTTCTTTATTACTTGCAGTTTGGACCGTTCGATTGTCCTTAGCAGAATCTCTCAGCAACAGAGCCTATAAAGCGAGAAGTCCACGAACAAATCCTGCAACTGATTTTCTCTGCAAAAGAGTGAGAGATTTCCAACCTTTTTTGAGATCTTTGGCCGCGTCGGGTTTCATACTACTGGTGTTTCCAAGATCCCAATTTTCCCTGAAATTTCAATTTTATGTTTTTAATATTCTTTTCACCTTTTTTATTTTTTATAATATGACCATTTGATTATGCAGTAGCTGTTTCAACGCCCTTTTTGATGCTTTGAGGAGTTTTGATGATTTTTATCATCAACTAGAGAGCTTGGGTTTAGAGGCCTTGAATTTCGGAATTTTTTTAATATTTACTAAGAGTGGGAATAGGGAAAATTTTGTCTGATTTGAGATATTTTGAACGACTCTATGATTGGTTTCTTGCGGCGAACGAAAAGTTGGGATTTATTTTTTTGTCATTTGAGCATAAAGATCTGCCTCCAGGTTTTGGAGCTTGATTTTGATGCTCTTGTTTTGTTCTGTTTTTTCGCTTTCTTAAACTTCCAGTGATAGTAAGGCTGTTGATTCTTTGTTTTCGGAGAACTGGAAATTTTCTCATTTGGAATTCGACCGATTTTTGTAGGTTTTCCCGGTGTTTTTCTCATTTGATTGTTGGGGAAATTTTCAAGAGTTTGATTTCGAGAAATTTGGAGCTTGTTTCTGGTCTTTTTTTTTTTATCTTTTCGAACCATTTTATTCATTTACTGATCTGTTTCCTTCTTCTTCTTGTTTTCTTCGCTCTTATTGGATGCTCCTATTTTTTTTCGCTTCTGCAGAAGATAGGAACTTAATGAAAGTTGGTATTTGGGGGTTTTGATACTGGAGTCTGGAGGGGATTGCGTCTTGTTTCTTTTGTTGGAATCCTCTACCAGAAGAAAATGGCATTGGCCGCCAGTCGCCTGTCTTGGTGGTTGTGGGGTGGAAAAGATCATGAATCGACCGCTTCTGCTGGTTCCCCTGTAAATGCCTCTTCTGATTTGGGTTTTATCATGAGAGAGCCAGACTTTTTGAAGTTTCCTTCAGTTAAAGGATCGAAAATCCATTCTACGCCCAGAAGAGTAAAGAGGAAATGGCAAAGCAGGGAAGAACGGAGAATTGACAGGGAGTACGATCTAGTTTTGGTGCCGTCTGATGGTGGATGCATATCGGGGTCGGAATCCGACGACTCAGATTGGTCAATTGGGTGGTTGGAACCTCACGATCCAGATTTCCAGAGCGAAGATGAAGCCGATAACAGTTTTGCCGTGCTAGTTCCATGCTATGGGCGTGGCCGCAGAGAGCCACCGGAGCACTCAAATAACCAACTGTTGGGTGCCATTGTATCTGCAAACCTCCCAATTGGGTACTCTGCTGGTAAGAGCTATTATCTCTGCAACTTATTTCTGTGCCATATTTACCTACTGCAGAGCTTTTTGAAGCAATTGCTAATATTATTGAACTAGACTAGGTAAAATAGAAGGCATATATAAGAATTATCCCGTTTGGCTTTCCTGAAATACAAGGAACTGCTGCAAAAGTTATCGGTTTTTCCTTGAAATGTAACAAGAAATGTGTTTGGCTGTTGAAATGGAAATCAGCAAAGTTCCTTTTGAAAGTTTAATCAAAATCAAAACTTGATGAAACCCCTTTCTTCGTTATGATTTTGTGTGTCATTCAAAGACCTAAGAGAAGAGAAGAGAAGTGTTAGGATTAGGATTAGAAGTTTATAATAATCTTAATTAGAGTTTGAGATAATCTCTACTTCATAGAGATAAGGTTTATAATCAGAGTTTGAGTTAATCTCTACTTCATAGAGATGAGGTTTAATTGGAGTTTTGAGTTTATTTTATTTATTATTGATGTATTTTGTATAAATTAGTAATTAGTGAATGAATCAATTATCCATTTCCAACATTTGACACCCAAACCGAACCTACCCACCCCTCTGTCTTTCTGCTTCCTTCTCAGCCAAGGATCCGGTCATGCCAACTCAGCCAAAACTGTTCCTCACCCAACTTGACTTTCCTTGCCAATACACTTTATTTATTCGCCCCACTTGTCTGCTTTGACTCAACCAACCTTGAAGCCCATCCAGCCTTTACAACCCTCCTGAGTTTGAAGTTTGAACTCACCGTCCATTTGCCTGCTTATATCAATCCAGCCCAGTCCTCTCTGGTCCACAACCAATCCAGCCCAGTCCACTCCAGGGGTATAAATCTTGTCCGATACATCTCGTATTGGCCGTACAGGCGAGATCTTAGCAGATGTGATCGAGATCTCGCCAATATCGGGCCGAGATTTATTAAAAAAGAAAAAAGGACAGAGAGAAATATCGGCTGAGATCTCAGATAGGCCTTTTTTTTTTTACCCCGGGTCCACTCACATTTCTTTTATAGAAAGAAATAGAATTAGGTTCTTTTCAAGTTATGTTTTAAGTTACTTGCGTTGACCTTGCAACTGTTCAACTGTTCATCGCTGCCATTTTCTTGTCACTCTGTCCATCGTCATCGCCATTGCCGGTGCTATTATGTATCTGTTGTGGGCCATTTTGGATCCTCTGTTTGTTGGATCTGATCGTTGTGGCAACATTACAATTTCTTTCTGATGTAGATTGGTCTGCTTCTCTGTCTTTGATCGTGGTTCTCATTATTGAGATCATCTAGATTTGTCGATCTCATGTATTAAAACGCCTATCTTTATTTGCTGTTACTCATTCACAATTTGCTCTACACACGTGACACGTTGGTTTTGTTCTTGGCTTCATTGATACATCTTTACCGTTGATCTGCTTCTGCTTCACTTGCTGACGTCTTTCGGCCCTTGGATTATCTAGCAACCAGTCATCTAGTTCAATAATTTCAAACTCAAGCGGTGGCCCCACTTGAATTTGAGAGGGGATGTTATGATTAGGATTAGAAGTTTATGATAATCTTAGTTAGAGTTTGAGTTAATCTGATAGAGATAAAGTTTAATCAGAGTTTGTGTTTATTTTATTATTTATGTATTTCTATAAATTAGTAATTAGTGAATGAATCAATTATATATTTTTAACATTTCATAAGAAGAATAGAAGACATAGGGAAAAAATTGAAAGATAAGAAGAAGATACAAGAAAAAAAGAAGCAGCTCACCTTTCCCGGTTTCATTTTTGCCTCTTTGTTCATGGCAGTTACACACAACGAGCGAGAATCTTTCAAATAGATGATGAATTTCATATAATTAGATTCATTTCATTTCATTTGATAGGTGATTATATGGATATAAAGTATATAAACCTTTACTAATAATTCAAGCTATATAATCTGAATTTTAAAGTTTGATGAGTATAGACAATTAATTTTTAAAAGTTTAAAATTAAGGAATAGAATGATTAAATGGTGTTGAAACTTTATACACAACTTATTAATATGGTACTTTTCGCATTACACTCAACTATGTAGGTCTTAAGATATATTTGATGATATGTCTTGTTATAGAGAGTCTGGATAGATTTTTTATTTCAAAAAGATGATAAGTTTGTTTCATGGTAATCCCATCAAATGGACAGACGATTTAGATTGGTCAGATTTAAAAACATTTTCTTCTTATAAAGGTTTGAAATATTAATATTCATGTGATCCAAACTTAATATCTAGATTGCGCTTTAAATAGATCATGTACCGCATACAGTTGGGCGTCTTGTATATAAAACATATTTTGTCAGCAGACCATTTAGATATAAAACATTTAAAATTTCTCCATCAATTAAACATCCTAACCTTATTATATTATTATCTTAACCTTATTTTGAACAATATAAGCAATTGATTTATAAAAGTTAAAAATTAAGAGACAAGATAATTAAGTGGGCAAACCATCACATATTCCCCAACCATGATCTTTACATCAAATTCGACTCTATGGATTTCTAAGATTCATTTAGTGAAAAGTCTTGGTAGTTGGTATTTTATTAGAGAAAATCATGGTACAAACTTTTTTTTCTTGAACTAGATGGATATATACCTAAAGTGTAAATGAATTAAAAAAGATATTGAATTTATTTACTATTGATATTTATCTAAAATTTCTAGCCGTGTGACGTTAGAGTATAAAGTAAGTAGTCAATAATAATATTAAAATATAAAACTTCCTTTGATATTAAAATGTAAAATTTTCATTTTATTGGAGATTTTAACATTTAAGATATATTTTAGAGCGTTATATTAATTATATAGAACTCTAAGTTGAGTTAATTATATAGACCTAGAAATTTACTTTTATTTGATAAAGGTGACAACTTCATTATCAAATTCAGTAATATATATTTAGGCCCATTTTTGTTTTTATTGTCTAAATTTTAATTTAAATATTAATTATGAACAACCTAAAATCATATTCTTATAATTTCAAATTACAAAACAAATTGAAATTAGGCTACTTCATTATTTTTTAGTGTTTTATTGAAAATTACTTTAATAAAGTATAAATATTTCAATGCTAATGAAAACAAGGTAAAAATAAAAATAATTAGTGTTGTCTTTATTAATGTTTAATAGACTTCAACTTGTCAACTTTCAAGAAATAACATCCAAAGTTCCAAAGAACTTTTCAATATTTACAGGAAATATGTCTCGGACATTCAAACAAATTTATCCGCATCACTGTTTTGATTTCAATCAACTTAATTTTTCACTTACAAGCAATGTTATCAGAATCGGATACCAAATCGTCTCCGAAAAAAGTTGGGTTAAATAAAACTCAATCGGATTTAAACTTGGTCAAACTCATGTCTCAAATATGAGCTTGAATTCTAAAATTCTTGTCTTATGGCTTAAATCCTTAGTAATATATGTCAGTTTGTTCAAGTCTGTCCATCTTCTCATTGCAGTCAGTTGTGCATTCTCTGTAATCTATCTAGTTATTATTTAAAAAAAAAAAAACAGAGTTTCAAAAGCCAAATACTTTATAACGTTCTGCTGATGGTGTTATTTTCCATTACTCATTGATGATTTTGTTTACTGAGAAATGTGATGTTTTTATAAAAAAAACCAGGTTGACACAAACTATACAGGTTATGGGCAAAAAGACAAATTTGTTCACACAATCATTCTGTCTTCTTCTTACTACTTCCCACTTTGACTAGGGTGTTATTTTCTATTACTTCTTTTATCAATTCACAACCTTTATGGCATCAGTGATCTTATCTTCGTTTTCTATTACTGATTGATCGATTGGGGCTGCTAGGGTGGTTCTTAGCATTGTTAATTTTTGGATTTCTTTTGAGCTTAACATTTTCCTGATTTCAATTTGGATGCACTTTGTCACACTTTGTAAACCTGGTTGTGTTTCTTGGATGCTGTTTTAATAGGATCTCTCGTCTGTTTCATTTTGTTGCAGAGAACAAGAACTATATGGAAGAGTGGCTCTCTTCACTTCAGAATAGCTGAATCCATCATGAGTTAAAATCTCAGCTGCTCCCTTTTTGAGTGGTTCCTTCTACTGTTGATGATACTAAACTGTGATCCAAACTCTGATAAAAATGTGCGAAATCTTTGCCTTCTAAAGATAGTTTCTGACAGTGAAATGTAGAAACCATAATTCAAAAGAAGTGCTTCAAAGGCCAAAACAAAATGACAGGAAAGGTATGGGATTTGAATTCTGGGTTTAGAGCATTTGGATGACTGAAGAAATTAGTTTTGTTTTTGCCCCCTCCATCCCTAAGTAGGGCTTTAGATGACATTTTATATGATGAAGAGAGAGAATTTAATTCTTTATGTAGATAGCACTGTACATTTGGCGCCATCTCTACTTACTTCAAGTTTTACTGAACTTTTTAACTGTAATTTTGTCTTCCTTGAAGGGGCCAACATATTATTGGTCATATGAATTGAGTTGTCCAGTTATTCAGACTCTTGTGTTTGTTTATCACGACTGCCTCTGCTTCAGACTTGAGCGCTGTGCGCCTTAGATGTAAAGGGGACATGGTGAAGTGAAACTTTTGATCCTCTATCTCAAATTTTCATTTCTGGAACTGAACTTCAAGTGGTGTGATGCAAGTTATCGATCCTTTTATCCTTTAAAGAGATTTGTTCGGGAAGGGCTAAGCAAATAGCAATTGCTCCAATTAATATGGGTCTTGCACTTGTAAAGCCGGTAAAATGGAGGATTAATCAATTTCAATCGGCCTCTCCTAACCAGTGTCTATTAGTAATGTTATTTTCAGCCCCTTCCAATCGACAACTAATGCCACATTCATTGGCCTTTTCTGGCAAAACACTTTGTATAAGTACTTGAGAAAAGGGTTTGAAGCTGAGAATTGTTAATAGTAAGGTATTCACTAATTCATAGCACACGCTTGGTTTGCTGCTTCCTTTGCATGACTTGAAGAAAAGAATGGTAGTGAAGAGTAGTAGATTTGAGAACCTCAAGATGAGATGTTAGAATCTGAATAGCAAACGTCATTCATGGTTATGGTTATATCATCTATATGAACTGTGAGAAACACCTTTTCTTCACCTTTGTAATTGAAAAAATACAGTGTGTGATACATCTCTTGAACTCACAAGCCTTTGCTAAACTTGTCAAACCAAGTCTGATGCCTAATGTTTTAACCTATAGATGAACTTTCTTAGTCGACACATTTCTAATCTTTGCTTGTTGAGTGAAACTGAGGAGAATACCTCCTTGAGAAGATTACTACAGATGAACACATTTTTAATATCAACTTTCTTGAATTTACGTGTGGGAAACCGTAGGATACTTAGCGTAAAACTCCTATGGGTGAGCCCATTATCTCTTGAGCATACCAAGATTAAGCCATGGGAACTTGAACCTGCAACATCCTGTTTCTTGAGGTGAGAGACAACCAGTTGAACTACACTAATTATTAACATCAACTTAATGTAACACCCAATCAAAATGAGCATCAATAGTTGGAAGGATGCAAATGAATGCCAATTAGACAATAGGAACAAAAATTCCTGAGTAATTCATTCCAAATGTTTTGAGTAACTGGGCTTTATACTGAGCAATAGATCTTTTAGGATTATGTTTGAGATTGAAAATTCATTTGTACCCGACAAGAGTCTTATCATTTAGTAGATTTTTCATAGAATCTTTTCAATCGAGTTGACATAATGCCAAATTAATCTTTTTGGAAATAGGAATAGGCAAAAAATTTAAAAAAATTATGAAGTATGAAGACCCTAACAAGAAATAAATCACTTAATTGGATAATTAGTGCAAGCATATTTACATATTTACCTTTTCTAAGAACGATGAATAATTTATTGGATTTAGAAGAAATATTTGGCGAAGAAATTGACATCGTAGTAGTGTGGACGTGTGTATCACACATGGTTTTATTAAATGTTGAAGAGTTAAAAAAATTAGATAAGTCAATTTTTTGGGATGTTATATATATATATATGAAGATCTAAATCAAATAATTTATCATACGTGTCATTTACTTCCATTTAAAATTTATTAACTAATAAATAATTTAAAAACATGGAATATAGAGAGTTAAAAAAATATGACTTATATAATTAAATCAACATGATTTTGTTTAAGTCGCATATTTAATTTAAAATATTAATAATAAATCTATCACGTTAGATACAAGTAAATCAATTATTTATTAAATTATCACATGCGAAGAATGCTGGAGAAGTCCGGTCTCTACAAAATCTTCCTTTTTTGTGTGCTTGTCTAACTATGATGAAATTATCAAAGTCACATGATAGGTGTTTTCCATTAGTAAAATGTTAAACATTTTTAAATTGTGCCTCTATTAAAATAACTCTCTTTCTTTAAAATTAATTAATTATAATTTCTCACGAGTACGACAACACTAAAATTAAAAAAAAAAAAAATCTTTATATAATCTCTCTCCTTTAATTTTCACACATGCAGATAGAGGTGCAAAATTTATATTAACTTCCTTTTATCTTTTTCAGCCACAAACGTGCTTCCCAGTTCCCACTTCTCATATTCTCATCTCTCCAAATCAATAATATATAATTATTTTTTCAATTCAAGTTATATAAAGAATTATTCATTGTTCCTATTAATCGAGTGTCAAAACTATAATATTTTTTCACTAATTTAATTTTAATTTTAATATTAAGGAGATCAAATAGTTTGATAGAAATGAAATAGTTTTGTAGTTGATCTCTTATTCATCCATTTTGTCCATCTAATAAACCACCTATTCAAAAGTTTTTTTTTTTTTTTTTAATTTACAAGTGGGAAATCGCAAGACCAGCGTAAAATCCCCACAGATGATACCCATTGTCTTTAGAGTACACCAGGTGAGGCCATAGGGGCTCGAACCTATCACCTTCCTCTTTATGAGACGGGAGATTACCACCTATTCAAAAGTATTTGACTCTTTGAGATGATTTTTAATTTATCATTTAATAATTAGATTGACATAAATTGATCAGTAGAATAATGGGTTGATTTGGCTTTGATAGTTTAAAATAAATGAATTAATTAATTTGATCTAAACAGTCTTAATTTGATAATTCGTAAATAAACTTGTTGATTTAATGTGAACTCAATCCAAAAATCAGAATTTGAATTAAGTATCTTAACTTATCAGATATATTAATAATTTTATATGGATAAGTAAATAAATTTTAATAAAAAATTCAAAACAGCTAAATAAATCAATAAGTCTAAGACAAAATCTAAACTATGAAACGCTTTGGAGAGTAGATTCTAAAAGGTTGATAGAAAATGAGATCTTTTTTATTTCAGTTTTAAATATTGACTGAAATTTAAAATTTCAGTTGATATTTTCATTTTGTCTCTTTATCAAAATGAGAAAATTGATAAATAAAATGAGATCTTTTAATATAATAATATATTAATATTATTATGAGCTTGACTCTGCTATTGAATTAAATTAGATCAAATTATTATAAAAATGACTTAAGTAAATGTTCAAATTTTGAAACCTTAGTCATAAGTTAGAGTACAAAATATATAAAAAAAATGTCTGATTTTATCATAAATGAGATAAAGAGGTATATAAAAATGTCTAATCTTGATAACATGACTATAAACCGTCGAGGTGGGCTCAAGGTTTGTCTTGATCTAAAAAAAAAATAAAGTCTAATCTAATCACAAATCAGAGGTTTCTTACTCTTTTTTCAATAAGGGAACCACTGTTACTCTGTTAGTATTTAATGATCACACGGGCCATTGGTTGTTATAATTAGCCAAATGCAGAAGAAAAACAGGCTAGCTTTTGTCTTAAAAAAGAGCACCATCATCATCCTTTGCATTTCTGCCACTCTGGCTAACTCAGATCTTGCCACGTGGCACCCTTTTTTCTTATTATTTTCCACCCCATCTTTGGCCACTGTGCATAGAATGGTGGTAGCCCAACCATTTCGGGCTGGATCATGTCTTCTCTCCCTCTCGTTTCTACAAATTCAAACTATCCATATTTAGCCCATATAAAAGAAACAGGAAGAATTAATTCAAATCATATCAAACGTGCAAACGATTACTGTTTCTTGTTAATAACAAAAGTAATTCTGGTCATCTAAATGTTTTGCTAACTCTGTAACCATCTTCAATTGTTCTTCATCTGTATTGGGTTTCTTTCATGGAACCATTTTCTTCTCTTTGAGAACAGAAGAGAAGAGGAGAGGAGAAGAGAGGAGAGAGAGATGTTGCAGAGAGCTGCAAGCAATGCGTACTCCTGGTGGTGGGCCAGCCACATCAGGACCAAGCAAGGGAAATGGCTGGAACAGAGCCTCCAAGGTATCTCTATCTTTCATGTCTCTGAATTTGGACCCTCTAATCCATTTGGTTTGATTTCCTTATTCACAATACTTGCTGTATTATTAGTTGGAATTGGATTTGATACATGGGTTCTGTTTGTATGGGTGCTTTTAATGACATTATTAAGATAAAATACCATCTTATTGAAAAAATTATTGGGTTTCTTTCTTTTTTTCTTTTTTTGGAGATGGTCTGATTTACGCTGTAGTGGAGTTTTTTTCCCCTTTCTGATTGATTAGGTAATTGTGTTGATCCATAAAACAAAAAAATTCCCTTAAATACCTTTGCAAAATGTGTGGTTGATTTGGTGTATCAATGCTTTCTAAGAACAAATTAATATGTATCAAGAAGATGTGCAAGAAGAACAGAAAACAGTGGAAGAAGAAAGGTGATAAATTGCAGAGAAGATTATATACATATTTTATATATAGTGGATGACATGAGTACTTTCAGTCCATATTGGAGGTGAGACTATACCCTTTAAATAGGTGAACATGCAGCGACGTGTATTTGCCGTCTTCTTGGAGTCAAATAGATCACCCCTTTATTATGATGAGATAATTAGACAATTGCATCCATCTATTGTATTTATTGTGTTTTCTGGTTTAGAACATCTGATTCACCTACAATGTTATAATTGTTTCATTATACATAATCTTCATTGATGGTATGATTAGTGACCTTGGTGATGACACTAATGAATCTTACTGTGTGTTTTATATTACAATATGGAGATTTTTCATCATCAACAGAGCTTCGACCTGTTGATTTCTCCTCTCTTATTTGCAGGTTAAAGAAAGAAAAAAATTATTATAATGAAATCACTTCTTAATATATCCTCTCGTATTTCATTTCCTAGTCTTTCAACTAATCTTCCAGCTAGATTTGATCCTTATTTGGATAGAGCATGGAAGATCAAATACCCTATGGTTCTTTCCAGACTTTCAGTCCATTGAGGATCAATTCCAGATATTGTTCTAAAATAATTAGAAATCTAAAAAATTAGTATTTTGGTGCTGCATAAACGATCCTCTCATTGCAACAATGGATCAAGTTAATTTTACACCATTTTCAGGCAAAGAAATAAAAAATTGCCTCATGTGAAAATTGCTTGTTGGCCAAGATTTGTGCGGTCGCAAACATTGGAGAAATTTTATCACAACTAATATGATTTCATGTTTTAAATTGACTTCTAGATGCACTTAAATTTTGGTTTTAGGTCCATCGACATAAAAGCATCAATACTATTGGATTTCTTAGAAGTGCTAGAATTACTGAACATATCAAAATTTTGGCCAAAGTGGGAAATTTGAGTTTATTTAGGAAATTTTGGTCCTTTTTTTTTTTCTCTGTTTCAACTGAAATTGCAGCTAAAAAGAGGACTGAAGTGTCGTTATCAACCATTTTTTTTTTCTCAAGAGTGCACAGAGAAATGGATAACCATTTATACTGGTAAAATATTTGAAGTAATTTAGATTCGAGGTTCATTAAAGTCACTGCACAACTCATATGGAACTGGCAACCAAAATACAGAAGATTATCATTCAAAATACACGCACACACATACACTCAGAAGGTTCGATCGTTTTTCTCATTATTCCATCCAATTGATGAACTCTGGGTGTTGCAGATATGGAGGAGAAGGTGAAAAACATTCTCAAGATCATAGAAGAGGATGCAGATTCCTTTGCCAAAAGGGCAGAGATGTACTACAGGCAAAGGCCCGAGTTGATAAGCTTTGTCGAAGATTCTTACAAGGCTTACAGAGCTTTGGCTGAAAGATATGAACACATATCAGGAGAGTTACAAAATGCTAACAAAACTATAGCCACAATTTTCCCAGATCAAGTTCCACTGGACCTGGATGATGATGAGGAGAGTTCACCAATGGTACCTACTATTGATCCCAGAAAAGTTCCAAAGGCACCTGAAAATCCCAAGTTTAAGATCTCAATCAAAGATATGAAAAGCTCATTACGCTCAAATCAGAAGAAAACACAAGCCAATACTAAGACGAGTGGTAGTCCTCGGATAAGCAACGAGGAGGCACAAAAAGGAATACATAAGCTTCAAAAGGGAATTTTAGTTCTACAAACTGAGAAGGAATATGTCAAGAGCTCTTATGAAAGTGGGTTTGCTAGGTATTGGGAAATTGAGAAGGAGATTGAGGACATGCAAGAGAAGATTTGCAGCTTACAAGATGAAGCTGGTGCAGATATGGTCATTGACGACAATGATGCACGGGCTTTAATGACTGCTTCGGCCCTAAAATCATGTGAAGACACATTACTCCAGCTGCAAGAGCAACAAAATAGATCAGAGGAAGAGGCACAAATCGAGTCCAAAAGGGTGAAGGATGCTGAAGAGAGATTAAAGGTTTTCAAGAAAAGGTATTGTAAGAGAGCTAAATATGTTTTTAAAAGAATGTTTTACTTGGTTTATCTCTAATGCCACAAAATGTATATGGTTCTCTATCAAGATTTTCCATGATTTTTTGCAACATATTTTCAGGTACCTCCAGCAGCACGTGGATGATCAGAAAACTCCCCATGAAGCTAATACTGGGGAATCCTCCAGTAAAAAATTAATGGAAGAGATTTGTACGTTGAAACAAGAGAGACTAGAATTGCAGTCATTGTGTGAAAAAGTGAAGGAATACTTTGAGATGAACTTGAATTCGTCTCTCGCTGTAATGGACCTAGCAGAGAAGATTGATGAGCTAGTAAATGAAGTACAGAGTCTAGGAAGTACTATTGTTTCCCAAACTTCATTGATAAAGGAGTTACGATTGGAAACCAATGAGTTTCAGAAAAACCTGCAGAGCTTGGAAGAAGATAAGATGTCAACTATTGAAGACTCAAAGAATTTGAGTGAGAGGGTAAAAGAACTGGAAGAGGAATTGCATGACATTCAGGATCTTGACCGGTCTGTTGAGGATCAAAGAAATAAGTTCCAAACAAATTTTACAGAAACATGCCGTGTTTTTGACAATATTTCTGAGACACTGAGGTCCCCTAAAGGAGAGGAAGGAGTTGAGATTACAGGTTTATCCACAGCAGAAGAAGATGCAACTAATCTGGAGGACATGAGAGTTGAAGACAAGATCCAAGGCATTCAGGATCTTCATCTTTGTGACAACAACAAAGACCAGGAAAACCATCCTCAAACTGAGACATGTCGTGAACCTGATGTTTTCTACGAAATCTTGACAGACTCGCAACAAGAAAAGGCCAGGGACAAGAATTCATTCGATGTAGAAAATACTGTTCTGAATACTGACGCAGAGGCAAAGAATGAGGAGCAAACGGATTCACCAAATTGGCAACAATTATTCTTGGACGGACTTCAAGATAGGGAGAAGGCTTTATTGACAGAGTATACAACAATTCTTCGGAATTACAAGGAAACAAAGAAAAAGCTTTGTGAAGTGGAGAAGGACAACCAAGACAGCCTCTTAAAGATAATGACACAGATAGAAGAGCTGAAGAGTTCCAATGTGAGTAAAGACGAGGAGATTCAATCTCTAAGACAGAAACTGAACATTCTCGAAACAAGCTCAGATGAAAACATGAACAGCAGTTCAAAAAAATCTGGAAGGTCAACCTATGCAGTAGATCATTGGAAATTTTTGTTTTCTGAATTTCAGAAGACTAGGCCAAACCGCAGACTGTTGGTAGATCTATTAAAAGAACGAAACATTGACTTTGCGACAAGAGCAAGGGAATCGAGTGTTCTGGCAAGCATGAAAAGTAGTTTGAAAGAAGGGGATATCAACATATTCCTCAATAATCAACAGCATGCTTCTTCAAATATTGAAGAGACATTCAGAAGAGACATTGATGAATTGCTTGAAGAGAATCTCAAGTTCTGGCTGAGATTCAGCATCTCATTTAATCAGATACAGAAATTCCATAAGGAGGCCGAAGATCTGCAGGAAGAGTTCTCAAACATGAACAAGGACAGCAAGAAGCAAGAGGGCAGTCACAAGGACAGCAAGAAGCAAGAGGGCAGTCACAAAGACAGAAAGAAGCAAGAGGGCAGTCATAAGGACAGCAAGAAGCAAGAGGGCAGCAGTCACAAGGACAGTAAGAAGCAAGAGGGCAGCAGTCATAAGGACAGTAAGAAGCAAGAGGGCAGCAGTCATAAGGACAGTAAGAAGCAAGAGGGCAGCAGTCATAAGGACAGTAAGAAGCAAGAGGGCAGCAGTCACAAGGACAGTAAGAAGCAAGAGGGCAGCAGTCATAAGGACAACAGGAAGCAAGAAGGTGGTAATAAGGATAGCAAGAAGCAAGATGGCAGCAATCATTCTTCACAGCATGTCGTGACATTTGAAGCAATCTCGATTGAAAAGAATTTGAGAGACTTACAGGCTGAATTATCAACCTGGTTGGAGCAGAATGCATTACTGAAAGAAGAACTGGAATGTAGGTTCGACTCTCTATGCAGCATACAAGAAGAGATATCGAGAATCTCAAAGCTGGAGTCTGAAACAGGAGGAGAAAAAATCACGGCACAACAGACGGCCAAGTTTCAAGGTGAGGTGTTGAACATGCAACAAGAGAATAATAAGGTTGCAGAAGAACTGCAGGCAGGCTTGGATCATGTGAGGGGGCTTCAATTTGAAATAGAGAAGACACTTTCCAAGTTAAATGAGAGCTTTGACATGTCAGGGTCAAAAAATCATGGTCATCAGCAAAACCACATGATGCATTCAACAAGTAGAGGCAGAGGAGTGCCTCTGCGATCGTTCCTGTTTGGTGCTAAACCAAAGAAGCAATCCATATTTTCATGTGTGAATCCAACAATTCAGAAACATTTCAACGAGATGAGAGCAGCTGGTCGCGCGTTTCCTTTGTAAACCTTTTCTGTTCTTGCTTTGCTTCTCCTTTCCTTAGTTCCCTCATAGATTCTTGTGGTCTATATTCCATGCTTGTTGTTTGATAGGCTTTCTCACAAACAGGATTTCAAAGATAAATATACATGTATTTTTTCTTTTGCTCCATATTCAGCAAGGTTTTGACGTTGTACTGTGTTGGGGCTACTGCAGACGAGTCTCACATTGGAAGTGTAGAGAGAGATTTAAGGGTTTATAAAGGACTTGGGTCACTCGACCTAGCCAGCTAGCCTTTTAGTTTGGAAGCCCAAGTCCTAACATACTGTACATGACTTAAGTTTAAAATCTTGTAAGTTAAATCATGAAATTGTAGTCTTCTTCTTACTTTCATTTCACAATTCTTCTTCATATTATGTTTGCTCTATTGTCAATGGAATGCTCAATACACCTAAGGAAAAACAATAGAATCACCACGCCCACTATTTCCATCAGATTTTTTTTTAAAAAAAACCATGTTTCCTGTAGTTCAGCTAGCAATTATACCCTTTTTTTTTTTATGGATTTCACCATTTTCATAAGAAACGCCACCATTATCAGTCACAGAAGTAGTTCCTCCAATGAAACTTCCAATTGAAAAGGAAAGCCTGAGAATTTTGAAGGAAAAGAACTGACCTCTATCAAGTGTTGGATCTCATCCTTCCTCCATGATTTGGCATGGACCTGAAAATCACTTTTGAACTGACACACATTCATTGGTGGTTTAACCACATGGTTACGCTTAAAGCTGGACTTTGTAGCTTCTATTCCAGTAAGGAAAAATAGATAACAACTTCTAATTTGTTGGCCACATTGCATCTTTTCCCTAATATACATAAAAGAGATGATCACTGTGTACTGGAATAGTAGGGAGAAAGGAAGTTTCTGAAAGGGGCCCATATTTTTGGAGATGGATCAGGTCTGGGTATGTGGTTAATAGATATTTATGAATGGATACATTTTAAATATACCTATAGATAAAGGGTAGTTATTTAGACACCTGACTCTTTTTTCAAGAGACACCCTATGTCAAAATTTTATACGAAATTACTATTTTGCCCCTCAATTTTGTGTAGAGGAACTGTCTTTTTTAAAAACTGAGGGCAAAATGGTAATTTTTACGCAAATTTGAAATGGGGTGTCTCTTAAAAGAAAAATAGGGTGTCTAAATGGCTACCCATAGATAAAATATTCATATAATATTTTAAGTTCTCTAAGGAAAGTTAAGTTTATCACTTTAAATTTATCAAACTAGGTATCTTAAATTGCAGAGAAAGTGGCATTGAGGATTTTTTGCCATTTTTTTTAAGAGCAAGATATTCAAGCGTCTCAATTGGCTAATCTTTAGAGCATATGTAAACTTCTCAATCCGCACCCACCGCGTACACAACAATGGAGAATGACCCCTTTTGTATTAATGGGGACTTGATCCCAAATGTTTCCTGCGGATGACTATAGAAAACTCCAAATTTTCTAGTTTTTATGGAACTCTTTACTTCAAACTCACTGCAATCTAAACAAAGCCTAAGAGTACAAAGTTAGAAGTTTGAGATTGGTTTGGTTTGAAATGAGTAGGCACTTCTGCGGACTTGTTAGTGATTGAAACAAAGGTGTGTTTGGTAACACATAGATTGTAATATTGAATATTCTGAATATAGTAGATTAGACAAAAGTCTACAGAAACTAAAATCTTGCTCTTTCATTGTCATTAGAAGATAGGGAGAATAGTTGTTGCTAGAGTTGAAGATGTTTATGAAGATTTGGAGAGGATTTTTTAAATTGAATATTTAGACTCGGGGAGATAGAGATTCACTTGCAAGGGGTATTCTTATACTCAAAATCTCTTATTTTTCTATATATTTGCTTCTAAATGATAGCTACCTAGTTCGCAATTCGATTAATTTACATTTAAATTTGGAGTTTGCAATTTGACATATGTTAAAATTTATGAATTCACCGGAGTAGATTTATTTATTTCTCTTTCTAATTTGTCAAATTCATAGTTTGAAAAAAATTAAAAAATTAATGTATTATCGACATAAAAATCTTAAAAAGGGTTGTTTTAGTGATATATTCATCACAGCTGACGGTGGACTGGACCCAATCACTTTGGGCATGGATCTTATTTTAGAGCATTCGGGCAAGAGTCCGGATCCAACCCGGATCTGGTTGGATCCTATTCTCAACTCCGAAGACCTGCTTTTCTGTTAAGACGTGAGTCTAACGCCCTTAACGAAGCGGCCCTAATTTAAGCCTATGTTACATCTTTCTTAGTTTAAGAAGTGCTTAGTTGGCTAATACACAGTTAATCAAATCAAGATTATCAAAACAAATGTTTCCTAAACAACAGAAAGAAAACGGTAGAAAAAATCAAGGTGGGACCCAACAATGCACGAGGAAATCCTCTAAATTAATTTTATATACATCTATGTTTTAAATAATTTTCATACATCTAATCTAATCGTAAGTAATGGAGGGGAGTTTGCTTTTTAATTATTTTAAATTAAACATGCACTGATGCACTGTACATTGTAATTTTTTTATATCTATTTAAATTGATTTTTAAATATTAAACTATCTAAAAATGTTTATTTCATTTTATTTTTTATTTATTTTGCTAGTGTGAATGAGTCTTTTTTAGTGGTATCTTGAATCTTTTCTATAGATTTACAATGATTAGTTGAAGGGCATTTGATAGAATTACTGTTCAATCACTAATGATATTTAATTTAAAATATTTTAAAATAAACTAAATTTAAATGTTCCACATGTGTAGTTAGATGATCAAATTGTGGGTTTCAAACTTGATAAACACTTAAAAAAATTATATTTATTTGTCATTTCTCACAAGATGATAGCACCTGTCAACAGAGTACACAAGAAGAACCTATCTTATGATTAAAAAAAGATTAAATCATCATGAAAATTATTGAACTGTCTAAATTCTAAAATAAGACCCACTAAATCCTACTAAATAAACTATAAAATAAATACTTTTAGTTATGATGTTATATTCACTGTGAAGGATGCATCACATAGACATCAATGGAGTTTGATCTAAATTAAAATAATAATAAAAATATTTCGAACGATTTAAAATGACCATTTACTGTTATGATCAGAGATAGAAATCTCGGAATCGATAGATAAATTTTTCTCTTATTATTTTTCTTTATTTATAAAAATCACCAATATCAGTCGATACATATCATATCGACCGAGATTATTACCCTGATTATAATATTAAATTATAATCTGACTCACAGGGGATCATTTCTCTACTATTAGATTGGTCCTAGAAGCACTCACATCTTATTATACTGCAATTGATTCCCTGTAGACAGGCATCCAGGTTAAAGTTGAATACAACCAACTTAGAAATCTTTGATTTCTAAATTTGTAGTCAATTACAGCAGTACAGCACTAGATTTTTTTCACCCTAAATGGCATATATTATTTGTTTGTCTCCCCCCATTTATGGAGCTCTTGTATTTTTTTTAAAATTATTGTTGGTTTATAATCTCATATATATATATATATATATATATATATATATATATAATTCATAAATATAATAGTTGGTTTATAATAGTTGTACTTAGATCACCAAATTGCTAGAAGGTCCATTTCAATTCTCTCTAATGAGTGATCCTTCCTTCTATCTCATTTTGTATTTTGTGTTTCTTTCTTCTCTACAGTCCTTTTATTCTCTGTTTTTTTTCCTTGTTTAGAATCCATAGGAGAAAGATTGAAGTAGTGTGGGTGTACAATGGAGAAGAGGATCATTTATGAAGGCTTAGGATTGAGGAGGAAAGTTCATATGATGGCAATGGTTTTTCTTCTTGTATTCAATAATGGTGTAGATGGGGTAAGGAATTCTGCAACTACACTGAAAGATTGGGAAGTGGAGAAAATGATGAAGCTCGTGAATAAACCTTCAGTCAAAAGCGTTCAGGTTTTTCACTTTCTTTTCATTTTTATCTCTTGGATCAACTCCACTGCTATTTATTTTAATTGTTTACACCTCTCATGTTCATTTTCTAACTCAATGGGTTGGAGTGATGACTGTGAACCTGAGGAAGCGGGACTTTTGAGTTTGATTCTCGCTCTACCCAAAAGGACAACTCTTCGTAAAATTACCCAGTGTCGATAGGTTGGACCGACCTTGAAATTTCAGAGGCCCTAGGCCCAGTACACTAGTGGGGGCCCTACGCTCTAGGGAAAGTGCATGGTGGGGACTCTAGGCCATTGGTCAAATTGAGGCGGCCGCCTTAAGTCAGGGCTGGCCCTATCAGTAGGAAAGCTCGCACATGCCTTGAGGATTAGTCAGATTCTCTAAGAGACCTATACACCTCGGTCAATAAAAAAACTCTCATATCTGCAAATGCAGACTTAGCATTATTCATCTATTAAAAGAAAAAGAAAAACAGAGAGGAAGAAGTAGACAATAAAAATGACACAATGGCATTTATCGTAATTAACTGATATATAGTATGGTTTTATGGTGAGTAAATAGAACTCTCAAAACTACAGAAAATCAAAGAAATGGAATGGACCTATAAATAGGAATATATAAATTCCTTTTCATTTTTAGTTTTATGACGTTTAATAATAATCTTTTTGTATTGTTTTCATAGAGTGTAGACGGAGATGTCATTGACTGTATTGATATATACAAACAACGTGCTTTTGATCACCCTCTACTCAAAAATCACAAAATTCAGGTTTGATCTCTTCAGACTCTTCCCAATTGTCATAATCATTTATCCATTATCCAGTGCCTCCTTAAGAGTTATTTTAATCATTATGAAACTACTTTCTTATATTTGTCATGCTCGTGGGATTAGTGTCACTTCCAATATGGGGTGGCGATACTCATATTACAAAGAAGAAGAAGGGAAGAATGATACTAAGTATGTTGGTTTTTGGAATAAGTGAATGAAATGAAATGGGTTGGATGAACTTGAACTTTGCTGAAACCCAAGTACATCTACTTCATTCCATTCCATTATCAATATTCTACACAGAGGTTTGCATTCCTCTGTTTCTAGTTTTAATGTTCCTCATTTCCATCGTTACTACTTTAGAATTTGCCAATGAATAGATTATCAAAGTGTGAAGAAGAAAAACTTTCTACTGGTATTTCTACACCAGACAGTATTGATCAAGTACTGACCAAAATGAGAAAAACTTGAATTGGTGATGAAGATGACACCCAGTTTTGACCTACAAGAAAAGAAAGAAAATGTTGCTTCTTCCTCTGTGGTTTTGCAAGTGTGGCAAAGGAGTGGAAGCTGCCCAGAGGGAACAATCCCAGTTCGCAGAGTCCGAAAGAGTGACCTACTTAGAGCTGCTTCTCCTGAGAAATATGGAATGAAGCCTCCACACATTATTTACCACCCCAACACAACCACCACAGTTCAAGGTTATGATCCTAAAAATGTCGCTGTAAGAATCTCGTTCTCTTCCTTTTCTTGCCTTTACAACCTTCTTCATTTACAACTTCTGCTGTCATTTTAACAAGATAATGACATTCATGTGCCTATATGGGTCAGCAAGGAGTGTTGCTCACACAAGGATATAGTTACAAAGGATCAAAAGCAGATATAAATGTTTGGAACCCAAATGTTGAAAATCAAGATGAGTTCACCACAGCTCAGATTTGGCTTACCAATGGCCCCTACTACGATTTCGATTCCATGGAAGCGGGATGGGCAGTAAGTACACTCACATTTCAAGTTTTCCATGGAAAGATGAATTGGAGAATTTTCTTCTCCTGTTTGTAATCTCATATATGTTTACATATACAATCTGCAGCCTGACCAGCTTGATGTTCTGCTTGGATTGAGTTACTCTGTTAGGATATCTAAGATTAGGTGTTTGGATTAGAATGAGATCATGTTCTTTAGATATTCTAATAGACAATCAATAATTTTTGGCTGAGTCATTTGAAATTTTATTGAATCGATTCAACTTGATCGAGTTAAACAGAAGTTTATTGAGCTGTTACTTAATTGTTGATTATTTGAACTTGATCATTTCTTCCATTGTTGTCTCCAAGTGTTACACCAGTGTTTGTGGAAATCCTCAATTTACTACTTCTTGAGCTTTCTTAGGTAAATCCGAGTGTATATGGCGACAAGCGCACTCGATTATTTGCATACTGGACAGTAAGCTTCTATGCTTCTACATTGCTACTATTCTATATTTCAAGCCTGCTTTGCTCTTTGGTATTTTGCATAAGATTATTTGGATTTCTTAATAAGGAAGCAACTTACTATTAATTTTTCTTATTATTTGGATCATGTACTAGAAAGATGCTTCGAATACAACCGGTTGCTTCGATCACATATGCGCAGGTTTTGTTCAAACCAGCAACCGAATAGCCCTCGGCGCCGCCCTCGAACCTGTCTCTTGTCTTTTGTGTACCCAGTATGAGATAAACCCTTTCAGTTGCAAGAGTAAGAAAATCATCTTTCTTCCCAAAATATAATGAAGAAAATGATCCTTCCTTCCATTTTTTTAAGCTACCTGTTGCTTTGGTTAAAATACGTAAATGGGTTAGTGTCAACTGGGATAAGAGCAAGTTCACAAGCATTTATAAAAAAAATCATCATATTATATTAAATAACAAAAAAGCCTTTCATTTTTCAATATCTTAGAAATGAAAAGAAGATGAGTTGTTCTTAAATTGAAATTGGAGAGTATGTTTGTCATTTAATAAAATATGGTGTTTTCTTTATAGACATTATTGCAAATTGCTGAGCTCCACAGCCAAAGAACAAATAATTTTAAACAATATATGGGAAATGATTCTGGTAGTCATCTTATAGATCATTTGGAAGGAAAGAAATTTGAGAATCTTTGAAGGAAAAACAATGGACATTAACTAGCTCCTCCAATCAGCAAAGTGGGGCCTCTGTGCTTGGCTCCTATCTAGTAAGGAATTTAGTGGCCTAAAACCCTTGGACAGTCTATCGTGTGGGAAGGTTGTATGATGGGTGATAAAAGGAAAGTGAATTCTTTAGAAAGGTGGGCTCCCCCCGTGGACCTGCTATCGTGTGGGGTTTAAGGAATCACGAGGGGACCTTGTCCATTGTTTTTAGTGAGTCGGTGGGAATTAGAGATTCCAATAAGGCAAAAATCCTTAGTATCAGGCGAGCTTTAATCATCTGAAAAATCAATGGGCAATGTAAACTTGTTAACGAAAGGGATTTGACAAATGTGATCAAATGGGTAAAGGGACTAAGGCATCTCCCCTGGAAATTGCTCACTATGGTCAGGGAGATCAGAGATTTGGCTGAAGGGCTGGATGTTTCCTTTGTCCAAATTGGGTGTGTAACAAATGGCGTGGCAAACTACTTTGCCAAACTTGGAGTTTTGGATCAGTCTTCAGGCGTCTTCTTTTTATGAATTGTGCTTGTCTCTTTATTGTAGCTTTTTCCTTATTTGACTTGCTTTCCTTTTTTCTTTTTCTTGTTTTCCCCTTCCTGTTGGTCTCATCCTGTTAGACCTTTTTCTTCTCGATATATTTGTTCCTTTTATTTAATGAAATCTCTTTGTTACTATTAAAAAAAAAAGGTTAAAATCAAACAAACAATCTTTTAAATTCTGGAGAAGAACAAAAGAAGTGCTTCGTAATTCATTATACTACATGGTCTAATCCATAATCCTTATAACAGTAGCACTTGCCCAAGAGTCTTACACTTATATGGGTTTACATGGATCTTCCTTTGTATACGGGAAGGAAAACACTTGTCATGAACTCAAAATGCCTGAATTTGTGATGGGTGCTTCAGTCCATGGAAACTATACTTTGTACTTGTTAGAAGGCACGAATTATAGTCATTTAATTATATTGTGTTAAATGACTATAAAAGAAAAGAAAAAAGACCACCTGAATATGGGAATTATAAAGAAAGAAGGGTTTTTTAAACTTTGTGATATTAATATACTAAGAAACTCATGTATATATAGACTCGTATACAAGAATTACAGATGAACTCATACTCTAAAGTTACAGATTAACACAACATGACTCCTAATTTAACAAAACTTCAAATATATTTTAACATCTGCCCTCAATCTCAAGTAAGTCCACTACTTGAGTGAACGACTCTCGATTGGAATCATGGATTTCTGATCATGGGTTTGCTCTGTACTTTGATCATTTTAGTCAATCTCATCTCTAATAAGAGATTGACACAAACAAGACTTAATTTAATAAAACTTTCAATGCATCTCAACATCTCCCTTAAGGAGATCCACCACTTGAACAAATGACTCTTGATCAAAATCATGAATCTTAGGTCGTTCTCTAATGACAGATTGACATGATAAAATACTTTTAATTTAATAAAACTTCTAATCTATTTTTAATACGAATGACTTGAACAATGACGATGATGATTCTTTTTTGTGTATTCAGGACCCTACTACAGGAAACTGGTGGTTGCACTACGGGGAGACAGAAAATGTAGGGTACTGGCCATCTTCTCTATTCAATACCTTAGGTTATGAGGCGACCACCCTTTTGTGGGGTGGGCAAGTATACAGCAAGAGGCTGGCTACTCCCCACACGCGCACCCAAATGGGCAGTGGAGAGTATGCAACTCCTATCCCTGGCTTAGCTTGCTATATTGGAAGGATTCGAGACATGGAGAATTCCCAGACATGGAAGATCCCTGACTGGTTTGGAACAGACCAGACCCAATACAACTGCTATGATATTCTGAGTGAGAAAGAGGGACTGCCTGAGAGGATTTTCTACTTTGGTGGACCTGGCCAAAATTTTAAATGCCCATGAAGGTTAAAACCGCAGTTCATCATAAATAAATAAAATAAATAAATATGGCTCTGCTGATGTTGGTAAATAAATAGCTCCTACAGTTTTTGATGCAACAGATGACAGTCGCTTGTGTTCCTGAATAATGATTTTTCATTTAATTTTCTTTCTTTTTTTCATATGTTGTTGTGTTAAGTATCACTTCATGAGGATAGTTATTTAATTTTCATGTATTTTTTATTTTTACTTGATTAATTCTCGGGGTACGTGTAAGTCTCTCTATCCACACACACCGGTTAACTCTACGGGGAGTGGCCCTGTGGGTAAAGTGGGGATCAAACTCAGGACTCTCACTTCTTGAGATGGATTCTTGGTCATCACTCCAAACCCTTTAGACTGATATATCTTATCACATTTTTTTTTTTCATTTCAGATTCAATGGTCAGTGTCAATTTTACTCAGAAGATTCATAACATGTGCGTATAATTATTTTCTATTGTCAATATATGTTAAAGGTTATAATTGTGGAAAAGTGAGAAATGCAGTTCAGGTGCTCTGTGTTGTGACTTTGTGGTTCCATATTTGAGCCACTGCATTTTTTTTTTTTTTTAATTTTCTAAAGAATAAAAAGTGTGTAAGAATCAGGTTCTGTACATAAATCATCTTCTTTTGAAAGAGCAATGGCAAATTACTTCTGTTAAGGAAATATAAATGGAATTCCCCACCTGCTGAGCCAAAGCTAGTTAGTATAATTTCAGCCCATGCCGATAAAATTCAAATTGCAGCAGTCTGAAAACACAAGCAAGCATTGATAAGATGATTCAGGTCATCTAATTTCAGTTCAGAATTCCATCCTTGTAGGTGGTTACTATCTGTTTAATGATCACCTTGTTGGATCATGTATGATGATCAATAATAGGAATGATCCCATTCTCTCCATCCTTCTTGGCATCCAGCAGCTTTGGTCTTCATGTTGGAAAACAGGATTTAACTTGACCAACTGCAGCTGAATGAGGAGGTTGCCATCAGCTACTGCTGCATCCACTGTCATCTACTTGGAAATATTGTACTCATGTTTTTCTGATCCTTGATTTAATTGGTTGGGTTGATGATGCAAAAATCCAGATTCACAAAGCTCACAAAGATCTTATTCATGAACTTAGTTTCTTGGAGTTCAATCTTATGATTTAAGATGGTTTCTCAACCAGGGACATGGGGTATTCTCTAACTTATGTAATTAACTCTGGATCCCCTTCTTGTTGCTTCCATTTTGATTTATTGCAGGAGCTCTGGGTCTTTTTTATTTTTTGTTGGTTCCTCGGGTTCCGAAGAGATGCTATTATGTTGTATGGTATTGGGTCTCTGAATCTCAATTTTGGGGCTAGATCATGATCTGCTCAGTTCCATTCTTGCCCCAGGATGTGGGCTTCTTTCGTCTTCCCATGTCAATGTTGGTTGCTTTCCCTTTTGTTTGTTACTTGTATTTGCATCAGTTTTTGTCTCGTATGGTGCTTCAGAGCTTGTAATTTTTCCGATGTTTTCCCCTCTTTCGAATGATGTTTACTCAAATCGTTCAAAACAATAATAATAATAATAATAATAAATAAATGAGCAAGGTGAAGTTCAATAGAAACAGGGCGGCTGGTCTTTAAATTGAAAATGAATAACTATTTAGCGTCCAATGAATTTCTGAGTTTATAATTTTGTAAATTTCTCTAAAACCTAATACTTCTCTCTTCTAATTGTTGTCCTTTCCGAGCCCATGCGTTCTTCGGGATAGAGTGGAATTTGCTGACCACTCATTGTATTCGTATTTGGTGTCTCATTCTCTATTCTTTAATTGCTTTGGCATTTTATTGATCTCGTCTTCGGATGTATGATTCTCTGAAGGTCAAAAAGTGGTGATTATGACGATGATGGTACATCTCTGTCCCGTCCTGATGCTCTATGGAGAGTGCCTGAACAATGTTGAGAAGAAATGTCATTCTCATCTACCAAAAACAGAGAAGAGAAAATCAAAATTGAATAATTAATCACAATACCGAGATTATATGGTTTCATTTCAGTAAGTCCATAGGTTCAAACTAGATCCACTATGCTCAAAAGCAAGAAAACGAAGAAGAGGTGGCTGTGACTCTTGTTACAATTTTCATTTATTATTCTCTCTCACGAAAAGTAGAGATTATATACTACCCTAATTAAGGTTTAGAAAAATGCAATGTGAAAATTATAAAATTACCTTTCATAAAATTTGGATTGAGGGCTTCGCTCCTAAACACCCAACCAGGGGACGCTGCTCCCTTTAACCCCCAGGGAGCTCAGTTTAAAACTTGACCCACGGCAATGAAGATCGGATCAAATGATCAACATTACATATTTGATAATCAGCCTTCACAAAGACCTAACAATGAATACATCACACTTATCCAAAAAAATGGCTGTACAGATGCAAATAGGAATCCCACATCATGTACTTTAAAGCAGGAAAAGGTTTGAGTCCAAGAGCACTCATAACAGTAAGGAGTAGAAATCTCGGTATAAGCCGATAATTTCCTAGATTATTACCCCTGGTAACAGCAAGGGTAAGCAATTAGCCTTAACTTATGCATGAAGGTATAGGAATATGCAGTTTGATCAACTATTGGATTAAAATGAATCCGTAATTCCTCGTCAATTTATGATATGGATGCGAGAAAAAGGAAAATCATAAAAGAAAATTATCCCAGGAGAGGGCATTTTAATTACTTTATCCCAAAAGCTATCTTAAAGAAAGGTCTACAGTATCTAAGGACAAACTATAGAGATTGAGCGATTGGGTATCACAGATACATTACTAAAATGTGTACAAAGCAAAGGTCATGCAATAAATAGTTATTGAGCATTTTGTCATTGCTTCATAAGTGCTGGGTTGATAATAAGGTTGTTCTAAATCTGAACAAAGAGGTCAATAATAAACACCCAACATGATGATGAATTGGGGACAAGTTTTTAGGCTGGGTCCAAGCAAATTTTCAATTAAATCCAGCAATCATGTATAACCCACTCCAGTCTATTTCTCTGTTCAATATCAAGCAGAAGGGCTTAGTTTGGAAAGATTACACCATCATTAATTTAAGCATGCAAGGCCAACAATGATTAATACCATTTCATCAAGGTAAGATTGATGCTTCCAAGTAAAACAAATAATTGATTTAGAGAACCATTCTTATGGCCCTTTCTTAGGTTATCAATGCTGCAACATGACACTCTGAAACAATGTCAATTCGTTCTTTTTTTCTTTCAAGGAGTGGAAATACTTCTAAAAATATAGGAAAGGGAGACAAAGGAAATTTAAAAAAAAGCCAAAAACTTTTAATGGAAACAGTATATGTTCCCTTCCCTCCCCCACTCCCTCCCCCTCTAACCCCATCCCCTCGGCAAAACTGAAAACCCAGAATTTGGAACTCAGTTCTGAATATCACTGACAAAACTTGGTAAGACTCACCATATTTGTTCAGCTCAAATCAGTCACTTACCTAGATGAGTCAGGCCAAGGCAAACATTTAATGTAAGTGGTATATGTTCCCTCCCCTCCCTTCCACCCACCCGGAATTTGTAACTCAGCTCTGGAAGATCACTGACAAAACTTGGTAAGACTAACCAGACTAGTTCAGCTCAATTCAATCACTTACCTAGATGAGTTAGGCCACGACAAAAAGGATAAAAGATGCCAACAGCACCCATATTTACTAGCTTTATGACTTGAAAGTCCGACTTCAGTTCCATGAAAAGTGTCAACTACACCACGATCAATAGGTCCTGTTTTGTTCATGTTGGATTCTAATATTCCCAGCAAACGGTTCCACCTAGAAACCTACCAAACATGAAACCGCAGGAGAAAAGACTAGTACTGATTTTCATTCTCTCAGTTACATACTTATATGAACAAAGCAGCTACAAAATATATGAACAACCAAAAGTGGATCATATAAATTACAGTCAGTCATATTGCTGTCGTTCCTCCTGTATAGAGTGGAAAATCCGTGCTGCTGACTCAGTTGCAAACCTTCGGTTGTGTGGCACAACCTTGATTACACGGGGTTGCTGGTCATTACTGGGAGCCTGTGAACTTCTATCTGAATGCTCTGTAGTGGGGGTCATGGGAAGAAGTGGCAAAACATGATGGCTTTCAACAACCTGACCAGCCACTTCTACACAAGGACTGCTTGCTGAACTGCCCTGCAATTCACTGTCTATTGATGCCTGAAACTTCCCAGCACAACATGAGAAAGCTTCACTTTTCTGGTTTAACACATCACATGAGCTCCCAGATTGGATGTTGAAGTTGACCTCCCTCATTGATATCTGTTCAGCCTGCTCATGAGGTTGCCAGACCCCACCTAATGTGTTCACCTGTTTGACAGCTGCTGTAATTGGGTTTGCAACTGGGACACCATAAGGATGGAAGTAGCTTGGGGCAACAGGCTGATTGTGAGAAGCTGGCAACCCATTAGTGGGGATAGGAGGTAGGTTAAATGGGCCGTAGCCCCCATAAGCTGAAGGCATGAAACCGGTAGTTTGTGCACATGGGCTTGAATACAGCTTGTAAACCAGGCCTTCTGAAGGGGACATTACAGGGATGAGCCATTGATTCCCAACAGATTTGCTATCAGTAGCCATGGGTGCAGCTGGTGGGTTTCTAGAATATATCCCACAACTTGAATTTTTACTGACATGTACTTGCTTGGCACTGTCATTTTGAGAAGGTGCTGGTGGGGACTTCCTGACTGCACTTTCAGTTAAGTTGTCAACGTCTTTGCTTGCATTATGAGAATCATCTTTCTGCTTAACCACCAGTGGTTGAGACTCTAGAAGGTAATTTGAACGTAGCTTTTTGGCAGGTACCTTAGAGGAGGCTCTGCCTAAATAAGGATTATCTTCAAGCAATAGATCAGGTGAACCAGCAATCAGCTTTTGAACCTGCTTGAAGATCATGAATCATGATTAAGAATAAGCATCACATATTCATCCCAATCATCTAAAGCAAAAAGATTTAGAGCATATTCGGACCATTGAAAATTATTCAAAATTTGACGGGGTTATAATTGAGTGTTCAGTAGAATTGGCAGCCAGCCTTAATGGGCTTCACAGTATTAATGGTTGGTCATACCACTATCATTTTATGTGATTATGGGAAATTCAAGAACCACATTAGGTGCTTATACATATTTATTATTCCCTTTTCTGTCAAAAAACATCACCAGTACTTTTTTTGGAACTAGAACCTGGTAGATGCAACAGAAAAAAACATATCACACAAAATATGATCTTCGATTTCCACATATCAAGTACAGCAGAAATGATAATTATCATCAGTTGTAACAAAATATTTAACTTTGTGCTGTTTTGGCTAATACTGAATGGTAAACTTACCTTTATCAATCTATGCAACTCAAATACTTGAACAGCAAATATCCTCTGTTGCCTGCCAGAACAACAAGAAATAATGGAAAAATGTTATTTCACGATAAACTACTAAAGTAAATAAAGAATACATGAACCATGATATATGGACAGACTGAGAAAAAACAGATGATACCATATCACTAAAAAATAAATTGAATATAAGCAAGGCAAATGTGCAAATGCACAGTGCAAGGACCCAGGTTTTCTTTGTTATCCTCAAGGTAAAAATATCTATTTTGGATGGTGTCTATGACAAATTACACTCTTTCCCACTTGTGATATTGAGTAAATTGGCGATTTGGCATTGACACCAAGTCCATCTTTCAGAAGAATCCATCCTACAATCATTTCAATCAACCATAAAAACTGCACAGAGCCTATTCTGGATCAGGGGCACTCAAGTATTAATTGCAAAAACATTTTACCCTTTTTATTAGTAACATATCTACTGCAAACATGAGGGCAGGATAACTGCTCAAAAAAAAAAAGGCAGGATAACAACTACTCTTCAGGAACTCCCATTCAAATAGAATGTATCATTTACTAAAAAAGCAATAAAAAATTAATGGAAAAAATATGTGGCATGTGAAGTTGGGAAACTTCTTTTTTTAGTGGAAGATTTTATTTTGCAGGTTCTTGACTGGGTTTCATGACTTCTCCAAGATATTCACACAATCACACTATAAAATACCCTTCGGGACCAAGGACCGACCTTTTGGTTACTTTAGTTTCTTTCTCACAAGTTGGTTAAAGAGATGCTACAACAGAAGTTAAGCTTTGAAACAGTGGACGAATTATGGTATATTGTCAAAAGTGTCCAAAGCATGGTTGCAAGAGTCAGAACAGAATCTGTGAAGCAAAGCAAGTAATGGAAGTGGGTAACAGCATATTGATAAAAACATGTAGAATGTGAAACAGGAAACACATTGGGAGATGAACTATGACACATGAGAAAATTTTGAGTGACAGATAATTGAACTATAAATGCAGTTGAAACATTCTGAAGGTAATTGACAAGAAGACTAAGATTTTTTTTTTTTTGAAAAAAAAAGAAGATACATTATTAAGCTAAAAGAGATGGTTATTTTCTTTCCATTTGTGGTGAGACAATGGAGTTCCCTATTGAGTAAGACTCCATCAAGGATCCGCTCTAATCCCATAACTGTTCGCACTAATTGTGGACGACTTAACATTAGGAATCCCAGATGAAGTGCTATGGTTTATGCTTTTTGCGGACGATATAGTATTAATTAGTGAGCTGAAACAATAATTCAAAGTGAGGCTTGATTTATGGAGGAGAATGTTGGAGTTAGATAGTTTGAAAATTAGTAGAACTAAAACAAAATTCATGAAATGTAACCTTTAGTGGAATAGATGATAGTGAAGGTAACATGATAAAAATGGGAACCAACTTAGTTGTTCATCATGTTAAGTTTAGATATTTGGGCTCTATGACAGAATGCCAGAATCTCAAGGAGGATTCGACCTAGATATAAAGAATATGATAGGACCGGGTGGGTAAAATGTTTCCTTTTGCCTAAAAGAACGATTTTATAAAATTGTTATTAAACCTGCAATGTTATACGGATCAGAGTGGTGGGCGATGAAAAAAAGACAAATAAATAAAGTTAGGACAATGGAGATGCACATGCTATATTGGATGAGTGGTTTAATCCTAAAGGATAGAATTAAAAATGAATGCATTAGGGATAATTTAAAGATAAACTACAATATAAATTGAAAGAAACTCAATTGAGATGGTTTGGTCATATTAGTAGAAGACCAAGCACAACCCCAGTGTGTAGAGTCGAGAAGCTACGGCTTGAAGGTACTAGGAGGAGAGGACAGCCTTTGAAAACATGAAGGAAAGCGATTAAAAAAGGAAATGTTAGATGGTACAGTGACTGAGGGTATGATCTATGATAGGATCAATTGGAGGAGAAAAACTTATAAAGTCAACCCCAAATTGAAGGGACATTGGTTGTTGATGATGATGAGATGGTTATTTTCTCTTTCTAGCTAGACTGAATGTATTCAAAGTGATTTTTTTTTTTTTTTGTAAAACTTATGAACAAAAAAAAATGGACTGGATTGTAGGAAAAGGTTAAACCATGAGTACATTGACATGATCCAAAAATAACTGAGAATATCATGGATTGACCAGACCCACTCTACTAAATAGTGTGAAACAGCTATAGAATCTTTAGGTAGTGTTGATAAATACTAGTTACTATGATCAATACATCATATTGACCACTCAAAAAAAAAAAAGACCAATATGTCATATTACCACTTCTATAATTATAAAAAAAGAAACCTGAAAGATTTAACAAAAGAAGTTACTTGAAGCATTATTTTGTTTTTTTCAAAATTTCTCATGTTTTTGTCAAAACCAATGTGTCAGAGAAAAAAAATGTCAGGTTGTTTCTCCTACATTGGTCCATCAAATTGAGAGATATCATAATAGATCAAAGTTGAATTGTGTCATTGTTGGCAAGACTTGTTTCATACAGAAAACACTGAAAATGAATATTACGAAATGTTTTTCTCACTTGCTTCAATTTTTTGTATTCAGTGGTATCTTAAATGATTAGTTTGTTTTGGAATGCATACCTTAAATCTATGGTTTTTTGTTTAGTTTCACGCAGGTAGGACTCAATTAAGTAAATTTGAAGTTATTTTCTCTATTTTCACATTTTCTCTTTCCTCTTTCTTGATATTTTCTTTAATCATTTGCTTCTTTTAGACACATATGGCTTAGACCTCAATTTTGCAAGTTTGGGGGCTGTTTTCACTTTTTTTCATTCATTATTTATTTTATTTTTCATTAGTTTCCTAAATGATTTTGTTATCCATACATGACTGTTTTTAATTCATTATCATGATTCTGTAAAGTCTTGTTCTTAGTACACAACTCTCAAACTGAGTACTATTGCCCAGATCGAGGCATCCAAGACCTCAATTTTGCAAAATTGGGAATTTTTTTTACTTATCATTATCAGTTTGTATTTTTCAGTACTTTCCTAAATAATTTTGTTATCTATATTCTATATATTAGTACATAATCCATTATCATGATTCCGTACTATTATGTGCCTTCTACTTACAGTCTTGTGCTTGGTATGCAAGTCTCAAACTATCATAAAACCTGAAGCTTAAGTCAATATACAGATTAAACCACTTAAATCTCAATAGATTCAACAGTCCAGGGTACAGTTGTATAGGGCTTTCATCAATATAACATCAAACTGCAGTAAAATTAAATATAGAATTTCTAAAAACTCGAAATTATACATATTACACCAAATGAGATATGTATTTTTTTAAGACAAAGGTGTCCCCAGGCCTCTTAGAGCACCTGACTAATCCTTGGGGCATGTGCAAACCCCCTTATCCACACACACCGGTAATACTATAGGGAGTGGCCATTTTGTGTTGAGAGTGACTTGAACCCAAGACTTCCCACATTTCAGGCAAGTTCTTGACTGTCAAGCCAACCCTTACGGGTTCCAAATAAGACATGCATTGGATGCATTTGTTTTCCACTTAGAGGATTATATAAAACATCAATGCATGCTCATTTTTATTTTGTAGTTTGAAAAGTTGACAGGAAAACTATCAAGGCACTTCATATTTCAACATTTAAAATTACAGAACATGGAAGTGGTTATGTTTTGAGTACTAACTTGACAATTTTTTTTCTTGCTTTCAACAAGTGCTGCGGACCTATTACTCCAACAATATCATCAAGTGATACTTCAAATCTTGATATTGGATCAATCATTGAGGTCTCTGAGATATCATCATTTCTTTCTTCATCTCCTGCTTGCACTGATTCACTTGCCTTCTTTTCATCTTCCCCTTTGTACTTCTCAGCCTCATTAACACATCTATGACTGTTCCCAAGAGGGTCTCTAGAACACCAATCATTTCTAGTCCCTGAAGCATCTCTCTCTGCAAAAGCATCTACATCACGACAATCATTGTTTTGTGGCAGCAACACAGTACTAGTTTCTTGATGTAATTGTGAATTTCTGTGTTGAAGACTTCCAAATTTAGTTTCTGAACCACTAAAACGCTCCTGATCCAAAAATGCATTCACATTCCTAGAAGGTTCTGCAAAATTTTCTCCAGTCAATGGTTCAGATCCAGAATTTGATAGGCGATCTCTTATTGATACAGTCTCTCTTTGTTTTCGTTTACTTGGGTTCCTCTCTAGTTGTCTTAAATTTTTATCCATGATGCTGGTTTGTTTCATTAGTTCATCATGAGCCTTTCGAAGTTGGACCAAAGAGTTGCAAGCAGCAGCCATATTGTTCCCTTTAGTTACCATTGACTGGACTTGACATACTAGAGATGGTGTTAGTCTCTCTCTCTCTCCACCATGCTGATCCCTACTAGAAGAAAGGTCCATCTCTGAGTGGACAAAGGTAGGAACCACAAAATCATGATCATCCCTGTACTTGTTCCCATTAGAAGTCTTTGACTTGCAGAACTCAATCGCATGGAACAAATTGCATTCAGCAGCTGATGAGAACTGCCCGGTAAAAGTTGATTCTTTATTACTCATACTTTTTCTCATATGTCCCTCGACCTCCACTGTCTTCATCCGATCAGGAGAGTGTGAATGAATCTTCTCAGACAAGGGGGTAGTTGTGGGAGCATGGATGTAAAGTGAAGAAAATGAAGTCCTTTTATGGCACAGCCCCTATGGTAATAGTGCACCATACCATCAGGAACAGTAAGAAACAACACATTGGGGATAAATTAACTTTTTAAACCTGTCTATATTGTTTCTATAAAGCATCAACAAATATATATATATAATTCCTAACAAAACATGTGACCCAGTCCAAAACAAGCAGAAGGTATTATCAAAATAAGCACTTTAATAACAAGAACGAAAGGGAAAAGTAATTAAATCATGACTGCAGCATTAATTTCATCTATGATGCCTACTCACCTAGATATTGCAGGGACACACCAAGGATACAGGTAGGGCATGGAATTTACACATAAACTGAAGTATTGGACATGACATGATACATAAACTTTGTCTGCTTTGAAGTGTCTATTTATCATATTTTCTCACAGAAAAGAATCTATGGACATAAAGCTTGGCTACCGCTGAATATTTAGAAAGGAAAGTTCTTCTCTTGAACATATCCATTTCTTATCGAACAAGAATAAATCATTCTATTTTTAAAATGACTATCTTCTAAAAGTACTTTCCTTTTTGTTCAACCCATGCAGCCTTCAGCACTAATTCTTTCACAACCCACAAGAGAAGGTAATACACCTGCAACAAGTGGAAGACAATGGATCTTCTCAAACCTTGCTCATCTCATATTCACAAGGAAAATCTCACTTTGCCCAAGACAACAACTTCATGAACCGCAAGACAGAGTAACTTACGTTTGTGGAATACTCGAGAAACCTCAATTTGAATTCAACAAATCACAATAAATAATTCACAATTCATAAACAGAATTACTAAAGAAAATTTGAGAACTTGCAAACAGACCTGACTCGATGATGTCAAAGGAACTAAGGTGCTGTTGTTGCAAGAAAGAGGCAGAAAAGGTGAAGCTGCCGGAGGTTTGAATCTCTGAGAAGGAACACTAAGTTGTTCATAGAGAGCCATTTTGTTCCTTGGAGGTGCCCTTGGTCCCCCTTTCTCTGTATCATTCACATGAAGCCTTGGAAACAAAGGCCCCATCACCTTCTCTTCATCTTTCTTCCCTTTCATTTTTTCTCTCCAATTTCCTAAAACAAAACCTGATTAGAAAAACCGATCTTTTTCAAAGAAACCCCACCAACATCCCATTCTCCAGTATTGTAAGCCGAAACTCAGATGGTAAGAGTCCCTTTCTCCCAACTCACAGGATCATCCAGTCAACCTACTCAATAAAAAAGCCCTCGAAAAATTTCCAATAATATCCAGTTTACAATATCCTAAAAACAAAGCCCACCTGGAAAACAAAAAATACAAAGAAAACAGAATTCCAAGCAGAGAAGTAGTTTATTACTAAGAAGAGAAATCTACTCCAAAGTGAAGAGAGCAATGTGGAGAAGGAAAGCGGAGATGTAAAAAAGCGAACTTTTCGCTGAAGAAATGCCAGGCAGGACAAGAGACGGAGAATCGAAGGTGGGGAAAGCAAAAATCTGAAGTGGAATTGAGAGGCAGATACTTTGCCAGGGAAGAGAGATTCTAAGAAAAGTGGAAAAGCGTTATAATTTAGTTTTGCATTTTTCACACACGTGGAGTATCTTCATCGTACAAATCTAATGTGGGCTATTCTGTGCGTCCGCCACTCACATTCCCTGTTATTTTTTTAAGGCCGTCTATGTGCACATGTTTTTAAAAAATATAGTATAAAATTACAATTATGCCCTTCTACGAAACGAATATATCAGTAAAAATGTATTGATTTGGATGATTTTTGGATAAAGTTTTTTAAACAATGCCGTTTCTCACCGATTTTTAAAAAAAAAAGTTATTAAAATTTTTCTATTTTAAATTTTATGAAATTGAGAGCTGATTTTAAGTAAAAATGGTATAGTTTTGGATTTTAAAATTGTATTTAAAGAACTAAGAAAAAATGACCTTTCATCTTAATTCTTTGGTTACGATTTTTGAACATCAAAGCTATACATTTTTCACCTAAAATTAATTCCGGAGTTCATAAAATTTAGAATAGATGAATTTTGATACTTCGTTAGTAGAAATGGGTCAAGAAACCGCCTTTCTGTCAACTGTAACCTTTGCGCATTTTTCACACTATTTTTTAAAAACAGAAAAGTCAGATATCTATAGGGCGGCCTTTTTTAAATATTAGATTTCCGATTTATGATCCCACCCGTACCTGATGAACAACATAACTATATTATACTATTTCATTTTTTAAATTTAAATCTGTTTGACATTAATGCTCATCTTATTTATTTCAGTCATCAACTTATTATAAATAGAAAATCATAATAATATTAAATTAAAATAAATTTTATGAATGAATTCATTTTAAATAAAAATTAATCTAGAAATATATCAGATCATTAATTAACTTGACAAGAAACATGTATTTAAATTTAATAACAAGTTAAACACACCCATTTTAATTCATCGTTAGCATTTTCTGGTTCAACTTCATATCATGATTAAAGAAGATCGAATGCATTTTATATTAAAGACATTCTACACTAAGATGATAAAAATAATCAATTTAAAATACTCATACAGTTTTGCACCTAGACACAAAGGCCTCATATAAAGTCCAATTTATCATTAATTATAATTTTTCTTTTGATTAGATCTATTTCTTGTAATATTTATTTGATATATTCTTGGTGATAAATTGATTATGATAAGGAAAAAAATTATATAATAATTTATTTTCAATTAAAAAGTAAAGATTAAGATGATTTAACATGTCCCAATTTTCTATAGTTAGATAGCTCTTATGATAATTTATCTGGTCCAAAAATTTCTTAATCATATAATCCCTTAGTGAGAGTTGTCTATAGTTTAACTGTAAAAAATGTTATTTTAATTTTTTTAAGATAAAAATGTCTCCAATATAAAAAGAAACTTTATTTATAATATAACTTAAAATATTTAATAATTGAATTAATTATTTTAAATTAATAAATTCGTGAGGTTTGAATTTGGGCATGACAAACCACGGGTCGAATCAATCCGATTTGACAAAATGGGACCATTTACTGAATCGATAAGAAGAGTAGAGTCTTTCATCGTCACAAATTCTGTGGATTAGTGGTACACGTGGCATGCCCAATAAGTACAATTGACAATACACGTGGCGTGAAAATGTTGTTTAGTGGAAGCGCACTAATCTTCATTATCTTTTTGTCAAATCAGACTATTAGAGTCTAATCTAATTTACATTTAAAATTTAACAACTAATTTTGATGTTAACAGATCTTTCAATGAAAAGGTTGAATTTTTTTTTATATGGACATCAAATATAATAAAACAATGAGCTTTTTATCGGTTCTCTACAAATATATGCCAAAATTTAAACTGAAATTATTATATAAAATATCAACCTGTTCAGATTATAATTTTAGTTTTTCTTTAATTTTTTATTATAAAGAAACTTACGTATTTCAACTATAACATCTGAGATTGAAAAAACTAATATCTTGATTGAATTTGTTCAGCTTATGTTTACTTGTATTTATTTTTTATAAAAAAATTGTTAGATCTCAATATATCTCTATAATTGTTCATTATTTATAATTTTTTAATATCCAATTATTTGTGAAAACTATTAGATGTTGAATTAAAATACAATATAGTGTACGGTGGATTGAGAGACCCATGGTTTATCTCATTTAATAGAAATTGAGTCTTATTAGTACGTGAATTTGTGCTCTAATATTTATTGCGATGGGTTTTGAGACCGAATCAGATATGGTAAAATTTGATTTGATGTGACTTGAATAAATCAATTTTAATAAATGACCTAACTCTATTGAACTTGAATTCATTTACAAATGGATAGATTCGACCTGAATCAATTTATAAATGGTTAGACCGAAATAATTCAATTATTATCATATTGCGGCACATCCAACTATATAAGGTCTACACCCATTTAAAAGAGTAGTCTTGATATATGTCTTATAGAAAAATATCCTTAGTAACATAAATAGGTAAACTTAATCTAACCCGAACCCTTTAATAGATCTGAATTAACTTAACTTGTTTAACAAGACCCAAAACAAATCAAAGACCTAACTTAGACACGATCCAAATCATTGTCAGGTTTAAACCTAATGATTTTTCTTCGATAAAAATAAACTTCACATATGAAATTTACTTAATCTTACTGTAACTTACAACGAAGTCGATATCATATATTATTCATGAATTCGATAAAGCACATCAAGACATGAAAAAAAATCATTATATATTTTTCATTTTTTTTACTATTTTCCTAATATTTTGATGAGTTTGTGAGGACTTATTTTTTACTGCTTTTTTACTATTTTCATTAACAATCATTGGTATGTTTACTTTAAATTAAAGTGAGATTCCTTGAAAGTTTTTGTAAAACCCATCTTACATTATAAAATTGGATTGGTTGAAAGGTAAAAAACTATTATACCACCAAGCCTGGAAAATCATCTTAGTAACAAAGTTCAACAAAGGTCTATGTTTGTTTAATCATTTGATCTTAAAAACATGTGGAGCTTAAAAAAAAACCCTAAATATAATTTTAAACATGAGATTCATAAAAAATCAACTTGTTCATAAATTATTTTTAGTTAGAATTACCTTATCTAGAGAGAGTATTTGTTACAATTAAATGAAGTCTTTAATGTGATCAATAGAGTTTTTAAGGTATTTGTGTAATATTTATTATATTTCGATATTTTTATGAATCTCATACTTTTTTATAATAAAAAATATTTATGAATTGGGAGGTGCTAGGTTCAAGTTCCTATGAACTCACTGCGTGCTTTAAGGGTAGTGGGTGTTTTACACTGAGTTTTCCGTGATTTCCCACACATAAATTAAAAAAAAAAAAAAAAACATTTATGGATTATAATAGAAGACACATATCAATGGGAGATACTTGAGAACAAGGAGTTCATATCATATATTTCCTCATATTGGTTTTCTTCTTTATAAAAAATTTAGATATTTTTTCAAAATTTGGAGATATAGAAATTCCGACTTTTAAGAGTCTAAAACCAATAAAAAATAATAATATTATTTTAAAAAATATACTCACCTTAGGTTTTTATTTTTTATCTTTTTTCTCTTATTTTCTATATTTAAAAAAATGAAATAAAAAAAAAAAGAGTAGAAGAGAGAGGGATATATCGCCTTGTGGCCCCACAACATTTTTTTACCCCTCCCTACATCTAAAATGTTGAAATTAAAGTCGAACTAAATCGGTAGATGATTCAAATTTCTCATTAAATTCGGCCTCATTTGGATGAAGAATTGGCATATGGGAGTGCAAGCTTTTTACCGACATAGATGTAGTTCAACTAATAATTTCGCGCCTTAAAAAGCACGAGGTGGCAGGCTAATTAATTGATTCCACACTCTTCTTTCTAAAGGCAAGATTTTGTGACACTTACAGCCATTGGATAGTACCTATAAAGCGGCAATCCACTTATAACAATCATCATTTTCAGGTCATCTTTGGCTCTTAAGAACCCACGTTTGCAGCAGAACAACCCATTCTTACATCCTAAAACAAAATATTTCTTTATCAGAAATTAACCTATTTTCACACCACAAAATAGTTATTTTTGCAATGGAAAACAACCATTTTTCACTATAAAATAATATACTGCACCAAAAAAAAAAAAAAACCCAATTCTTGCACCATCAAACAGCCCACCTTTGCAACAAAAAACAGCCTAAGCTAGCACCAAAGAACAACCCCAATATTGCACCATAAACCAGTCCACTTTTACACCATGAAACAGCCCTCTTCTGCACCCAGAAAAGCCCTCCTTTACCCAGAAATCAACCCTTTTCTACACCAGAAAATGGCCCAATTCTGCTCTCAAAATCAATCCACTTTCCACTACATGCACCAGTCCATTTTTGCACCTAAAACCAGTCCATGTCAAGCCCTAGAATCAGACCATTTTATAAACTAAAACAAGCCTACTTCAGACCCCCAAAACCAGTCCATTTTAGGCCCCAAAAGTAGTCCATTTCAGTCCCTATTTTCACCACCCATATCAGCCCTCTTTCACTCCACAAAATCAGCCCATTTTAGCTCTCCAAACTGGCCCACTTCAGACCTGAAAACCAGTCCATTGCCACACCACAAAACCAGCCTATTTCTACACCAAAAAATCAGTCCATTTCAGACCTCCCTTTCAGCCCTTTTCACCCCACAAAACCAGCCCATTTCAGCACTATAAAATAGTCCGTTTCGAACTTACAAGACTAGCACATTTCACCTCTCCAAACGAGCCATTTCAAGTCACAATATCAGTTCATATCTGTCCCTGTTTTACCATCCATTTCATCCCCCTTTTCACACGACAAAACCTGCCCATTTCAACATCCAAAACCAATCCACTTTTTGACCTCAAAACCCATCCCTTTTAGCACTCTAAAAAGGGCCATTTTGAGCACCCAAAATTAGTCCATGTTAAGCCCCAAAATCAATCCATTTTAGCAGATTGAAACAACCCATTTCAACATCCAAAGTTAGTCCATTTCAGACCATTTAAATCCTCCTTTCGGCCTCATTTGACTCTTAGCACCATCCACTTATTATCATTCATTTACAAATTCAACGCATCAAAGACATCTTTTATGTAGTATTAATCATTTCAATTTTTGCATATTAGGCCACAGATTTGCACACACATGTACTATAGAATGACTCTGATGAACTAATGATCTTGAGTTATTCATTGTTTTATTCAAAACTAGTGCTAAGAAACTCATATGAATGCAAAGATCATCATAATTCATGAGGGAAACTCCACATTGGCAGGCATTCAAAAGTGACTAACACTTACCCTCAGCATAGCCAAACCTTTATTCAATTCTCATTGGTTTGCAGCACTAGTTGAGTCACAGACATAATTTTTATTTTCTTCAGCTATACAACAAGCTATCCCATCAAAACTCGGCCAGTAATGACTCCTAAAATGTTCACCACTTAGTCTGCCAAAAGGAGCCGGCCCAAGGTCCACTGAGACCCTAGAAAATGTGGGTCCTGATTAGATCTTGAAATGAACTTGAGGATATCTTCTAATCTATATTGTTAATACTTAGAATTCTTTGGTTTTGTATTCTCATATTCTTTGTTTTTTTGTAAGTTCAAGGTAGTCGAGTCTCTTAGAGCATCTGAGTAAGTTCTTAGGGCATGTGCAAACCTCTTTATCCACACACGCCGTGCAAAATTAAAGAGAGTAGCCCTTATATGTTGAGAGTGGAACTTGAACCCAGAACATCCCATAGTTTGTTGGAGTTCTTAACCGTCAAAGCAACCCTCACGGGTTTTGTATCACCTTATTCTACTTGGAAACTCGCCCTGATTTCATATCCTAAGGATAATTTACAAGATAATATCTTTCAACTTTCAATATGAACATAGAGAACATTGATAGTTTGCTATTGAGAAAATGGAAACGAGAATTGGGATGAGCTTTTGTGAAAAGATAGCCGCAAGGTACTAGAAATATGAGGTAATCAATTTTAATGTGTTTGGTCTGATCATGAAATTTTGAATTATTTGTCTTTATGAGGTTGTTTGTCATTTTTTCAACTAATGAAAAATAAAGAGTATGAAAAATAAGACTCTTCTCTCTCTTTAGATAGAACAAGTACTCTTTGTCATGACAAAAAATGAGACATCTCCCTCTTTTTTCAGAGAATCCATTTTATGCAAAATGGAGATTTTCCTTATTTATCAAGGCAATGTTTCATTCATTTTTCACAATAGTAAAGACTTTCGTGCAAACAACAAATACATCAAGTTTCTAAAGTCTGATATAAGGTTAGAATTTCATAACACATATTAGAAAACATAAATTGAATTCAAATATGATTTTTTTCTACAAAATCCCATTCTTTAAATAAATAAACAAACAACCTTTAATAAAAATTAACTGACAATAAATAAAGGCCATTTGATCTTGGGGGCCATCCATGTCGAGGCCCACCAGATGGATGGTTGGAATCATTCAACCATGAATTCGATCGAGTCCAATGTGATATTTTCCTGTCAAGCTGACATATGGCATATGAGGATGGACTAATGTTCAAATATTTCTGACGCACATACCTTAAGTGGAGCAGAGCGCAAGTGCGATGCATAGGTAGATGAAATTTCAGAAACTAACATGACATGATAAATCCTCTGATAGATGGGGCCCTCTCCATAGGCCATGTTCTAATTTCTAAAGCTGGAAATTTAAAATGAAAGAAGGAAATTTAAATAATAAAATCTTTGAAGTAAAGATTTGTAATTGTGGAGATCAGTTCTGAATTATTAAGGGTGCAAATTTGATGTCCATTTCATTAAAACTTATTGGTAAAAGTAAAGGTAAAAAATTCAACTAATACATTGCATAGAGTGTTAAAAGCAAAATTAAAAATTGGATGTGATTTGACCATTGAAGTTATCATATACATGCAGAGCTGCATATTATTGGTACACTGATACTTGATTAGCGGTATACTAACAGAAGTAAAATCGGAATTTCATTTTATCCTATCTCCTTACAAATTTTGCTCTGGTTAGAATGGCTGACAAAAAAAAAAAAGATAAATGGCAAAATTGCACGATGCATGGGTATTTTTAGCACTTGGATATAAGATTTTATGTTGGACTCAATTTATGATAAGTTAAGTTATTGAAAGTATTATATTTTAAACAAAACTTAGATCCATCTTTTTATAATGTTATTTGATGTATTTTTACTAGTCGATTAATCAAAATAAGTATAAAAAATTATGTAATGATTCATTTTTAATCTTAAAAAAAAAAACTAAGACTAAAATAATTCAATCGATCCTATTTTTGTAACGCCCCGTCCTTTTTTACAGCCTGAACGGGTCATGACCTGCTCAACTGCAAATTGAACGGGCGTTACTCAACGCAACAACACATCTAACGGGCCTTACATCACAGATTTGTGGCTGGGGGAAATTAAGTATATATATATTTTTTTAAGATTATAATTGAAATAACAAAGCCATCAAATCCTTCAAGCCCAACTTTACACATTGCATAAATCATAATGTCGTCCACAAAAATGAGAAGGATAACATCGACTATTAATATCAAGTCTAATCTCACTGCTCACATCCCATTCCATAAAATAAAACAAAAACAATATCCTCAAAGTTCTCAATTTATTCAAATCAAATAATCAATCTCTCCAAATACGTAATATCAAATAAAGTAAATTCAATCATACTAATCCACGACTATACTAAGAAATTAAATATTCATCTTGAGTTTCTAAACATCAGTTGTCTCTTCCAATCTTAAGTCCAGAGGATTACCTGCAATGTAAAAGGTGTGAGCTCCAAGCCCAGTGAAGGAATATAATAATTCATACCCAACATAATATCATCACTATTCTCTATAGATATGAACTTAAAACACAAATTAAATAATATGCTTTTAATATCCATGCATTATGTCATGCAATGCACAATGCTCAATGCAATGTTCAATGTCTCATTCCTCCACAACATACCCACTGTATTTGGTGGCCATCCCGCCGAAGCGAGGCCTATAACTTACCACAGAGTGGTACTTCCCATATGAAATGGGGCCTACATAACACAACTACCACCAAATATCAGTCTTCGTGATCTTTCATGGCCTAAAAACAAAACCTACCACATGTGTAGTACTTCTCACTAACAGTGAGGCCTGAAACTACCACCGTCATGGTCATCATAAAAGATCACGGCCAACACCTCCATACCCATCCCATGAATATGAAGATGTCATGCTCAATGCCATGTCTACTATGCATCATCTTTATCATCATACCACATATTATGAATCATATTAACATGTCATGAATAAAATCATTGCCATCATACCCAAACATGATTAAAATTTCAATTTAACATAAACATCATGTACATATTTTAAAACATCAATCAATGTCACCAATATCCACATGCATAATAATAATTCATATCACAATATTATTACTATGACAACAATATTTCATAAATCCATCTTAATAACATAAAAATAACTCTATAATAGACAATAAAACATTCATCCAATACGAACATAATTATTGGACCTTTCAACAAGATTAGTGGTTGACTTCCAACTATCCGGGCAGACTGAGTCCCTCACGGCCATTAGACATTTAGCCTATCCCCTTACATTACTGTGAGTAAGCACCGGGTTACAACCACTATTCTAAGATATAACTTAGTCTATTTCCTAGATCCAATATTACATTTCAAATACATCCCATACAATATTCTTTTCTATTGCTCAATCATACAAATAACATAGAGAATTTTCATGCTTGATAAAGGTACAAAGTATTATTTTCCCTCACCTAAAATCATGTGAAATGTATGGTGCTAGCAAGAAATCCAAAGCTGTATATACAAGTCTTTTACTCCAAAGTTGCTGTAACCAAGAGAAGCTTCTGGAGCAACCACGCTGGTCCGGAACTCTGCTGCTCGAATCAGAACTCAAGAAGGAGATTTGGGGTTTTTCTTTCCCTTCTTCTGTTGAGCTTTCCGCTGCGATTTCCGTTGGGATTTGGTTGTTGTTTCGAAAAGGGTAAAAGAAGGGAAGGGTTCGCAGGTCTCTTAAAAGGAGGAGAGTCCTATCGGTAAAGGAATCCCATCGGTGAAAGGACTTTGGATAATTTCCATTTAGGTAGGGATTTGAGTCCCAAACGAACAAAGAAGAAGAATCTAATCTGAACAAGGAGTCCCATCGGTGAAAGGATTTTAATAAATTGTCATTTATTTCTCTTTTATTAATTTTGTCAATCATCGATTAAATTCTATACACTTAAAATTGGAACTTATTTATTGATTTCACATTCTTAATTGAATATCTCCAATTGAGATTCTAACTTAGGGGAATTAAAATCTAAATTGATAATTTATTTTTCATTCCCTTAATTTATTTCGAAGGGGATAAATTTGTAAATTCTTATTGGGGAGAAAGTGTGAAATCGGGGTCTAATATTAAATCCTTAAATTCAATTGTATTTTTTCCAAATAAAATTATCAAATTAAACTAACAAATCAATTTAAACTAGAATCATTTTCTAAAGTAATTTTACCCGTCACAATTGACCCGTTACCCCGGGTCGGGTCATTACAATTTTTGACAATTAGATAGCTCTTATAAATTTATAATAAGTAAATGTGGCCCACTTCATTTGCTGTTTATCCAATAATTCAAGGGGGCCATAGTATATTTATATGAAATGATTACCTACACATCAGTGTGCGGTGTATTACGCCAAGCTCTTAGGTATAGGACCTACTAAATAGAGTGGTAATGAATGTATCGAAAATGCCATCTATTAAAAAAAAATTAAATTGATCAAATTTTACAGAACTTAAAAAATATAGTTTGATTGACTCAATCAAAGTGATGGCCCGTAGATCACATATTCAAAGAATGTTCCAATACACCATCATCACTCTATTTAATGAAGTCTAATAAGTTGCACATTAGTGTCAAGAGATCATCATTTTATAACTGCCTTAACTTGTGCATATCAATAATCTTCACGTCATACAACAAAATCAGGCAACTCTCCTCAGACCTTTCCTGCAAGGATTCTCATTCACCATTTTTTTATTAACATGAATATAATACTTATGAGAGAGAGAGTTGAAATGTTGTAATAAAGCCAAGAGAGAGATCTGGATTTATTCAAAACAGAAATTCTAAATATGGCAAATGACACCAACCATGGATGACTTTGATTCAATCAAACTCTTTCTTTTTTCCATGAGCAAGGAACCAAACAATGCAAGAAAAGAGATTCAACTCAAATCTATTGCCATTTTTCAACCCACTTGATGATCAACTATATCTTCACCATCATCGAACTCCATCTTCTCTTAAGGAAGTGGGAGGTGTCAAGTTTGAGCCTTCATGGCCTCATCTGGTGCACCCTAAGGATAATGGGTATCACTCATGTGAGTTTTATGCTGAATTTCTTGAGATTTCTCACACGTAAATTCACAAAAAAAACTCTATCTTCTCTCTTTCTTGTATACAAGAGAGCTAAAAAAAAGATTGAAAAATGTTGGGGGAGAGGAAAAGTGAGTGGACCAACAAGCTATGTTTCCATTTGCACCACGTGCTAACCACAACAGTGTGAAGAGAGTTCCAAGGGCACGCCTGGGTTAAACCAAGGAGACAGAGCCACATCTGACCATGGTTCACATGCCCTAAGAGAATGTCTCTTGTATTGGTTATCTAACATGCCACATTAAAATAACATAAAGTTCCCCACGAGTACTGGACATGAGTACATAACCCAAGAAGAAAAATACAAGATAAAGTGGTGACCACTTACTTTAAGACCTTTTTATCTTAATCATACATGTAATAATTGTTGTACCTTTTTTTTTTTATCTGTATAGAGATGGAAGGGTGCTTTCATGATGTGATCATGATTATAGATTTTGACAAATCTGCTAAAAATGTACTGAGCTTTTAACCCAAGTCACAAAAGGAAGTAGTGATAGAGATTATGATATGGGCTTTGATATTGAGGTCATGGCAGAAGGTTTGCTTTGGTAAAGACACCACTTCTCTGTAACCCCCAATTAAGTGTTAATGATGTGATGATGATTAGCAGATTTTATCAAGCTCCAAAATGTACTGAGCTTTTTCCCTAATAAGTCATACAAGGTTTGCTTTGGCAAAGAAATCATTGCTACAGAGCACTCAAAACAGGTTTTATGAAGATAATTACTGGTTCATGCATTCCCGAATTTTGATTTTCTTTTGAATATAAGAAAGGTACATGAGAAAAAACACTTTGCAGTGAAATGTGAAGTTAAAAGTGGGGTAGGCTTACCACAAAACCAACATTACTGAAGAATATGATACTAATCACTAATCATAGCTCTCTCTCTCTCTCTCTCTCTCTCTCTCTCTCTCGCTCTCTCAATGATCAAGGTTTCTGGTGTGGAGTATAATTTTGCACTGGACAAGGGGGATTGAAGGTTGATGAAAAGGGAAGGGTTACAGGGGAGCAATTCATGGAGTCAATTTTATGGCCTAAAGCTTGCAAAGTAATCACTTGTGACCTCAGGAACTTGAGATAGTTTGCAGCCTCATCAAGCATTGAAGCTGTGTCCATCTTACTCCCACCAGGAACCAGCCTCTGCAAGACCCTTATCCGATCACTAATTCTCTCCCTCCTTTGCCTCGCAGCCACAGTCTGCGGGTCACTTGATATTCGAACATTCTTTCTCTTGGGCTTCCCGACCACCTCCACACCAAAATCCACGGGCCTCAAGGCTGCAGCCCTATAAATCATCTCCTTCATCTGTGCAATTGCCTCAGGGTCGGGCTCACCAGTGGAAGAGCAAGAAGAATTCTGCTGCCCAAAGTCGATGCTCAGAGGCCCGTGATGCTTCTCCAATTTGGGTTTCTTGGATTTGGGTGGATTCTCAGAGATGAGCTGAAAATTGCCCTCAGTATTTGAAGCATGTGATGAAAGGTTTAAATAATGACAAATGGCTGTTGAATTTGGTTGATGCTGTTCATTGCTTCTTTTAGAATTAGGCCCAGCGACTGAAGGTCCAAGATGAGCAGCACTCAAATTGGAAGAACCTTGAGAGATCACCTCATCTGGCTCACTTTGCCGCCATTGTGCATCATTGTTGCACTCATGGTAACCGTTGTTCCCAGAATTGCCTGTTGAAATGGTGCCACTGCAACTCAAATTCCATAGCCTTTTGCAATCATGAAAGACTGCCGGAGCACCATCATCCTCACCAAACTTGTCTGTGTTGCTATTCTTTGCAGAGATCAAGCAATTGAGGGATTCAATTGATTCTGTAAATGGAAATTGGAGTTTGTCATCTTCAATGTCACTGAAGACCTGGGACCCCTCTGATGCACCGAAGTTCATCAGTAAGCCACCTAATGAGTTCATAATGTAAGGCCTATTGATCAGAGGAGAACAACACAACTGATCAGTTAAAGCTTCTCCCCAAGTGGTTCCTGCTCCAGATTTAGCAAGCACTGCATCTGCTGCTAACCTTATGGCATCTTGGCGCTGTAATAAATTCAAATTCGAAGTGCCATTTATCGAATCTAAAGCTGGAGCTAACTGCTCAACCATTTGATTCACTCTCTCAGAATTTGAACTGCTACTGCACATCTTAATTCCTTGAAGCTCTGGACATGGGTGGAAAAAATCATTAGCTAGATCCAGATTGCTGCCGATAATGCACTGATCTACAGTTGATTCATTTGAGTTGTCACTAATTTCATGCTGCTGATCACTCCATAAATGTGATGAGATTCCTTTTGTATTTGTAATGATTAATGGGTTTTCCCAACCCAAATCATCCATCTGCAAAAGAAAGTTTTCCCCAATCTCTCAGATGAAAGATTTCAAGGTTCTTGCCAACACAATCCTTCTACACAGCAAAGCCTGCAAACCCAATTAGAGAGTATTAAGATCAGACAAAGCAAGGATTAAATATCAATGTGATACTTACAACTGTCAAATCTAGCTCTAATAGCTATATTTACAACTAGTCAATTTCCCAGAATGAATGGCTCTTGTTACAACTCAACAACCATCAAATAAAAAAATGGAAAAAGAAAAAAACTGTAGCTAGCAACACCTTAACATGCAAGAAAAATAACACTTACAAGGCCTACCTTTTTCGTGAATCCAGCAGCCACCTGAATTAGAACATCTAATCGAAGTGCAATCTGTTGAAGAAACTTTGAGTTCATTCAAGTGTCAAGATCTAATTCACAAATTCATGTTATAGAACCAGAACCCAATAAAATGTCAGATTGACAATTTCAGCAAATTCCATTTTGGCAACCAAGACTCAAATGAACACTGAGGTTTTTAGGCACATGGAAAGAAGACAAGAAAAGGTATGGCAAAAATAGCAATATTTAGCTGTCGATCCACAGAGAGAAATAGGAAGAGGTTTGCTGAGTTGGGTTTCAGTGGGAAGCAATGCCTTGGTCTATGTTTGCAGAAAGAAGTGTTTATAAAGAACGAGGATAGGCAGATGGTCCTTGCCAGTACTAGTTGCAGAATGGGGAAAATGGATAATAAAATATTATAAATTTTGTACAAGAACAAAAGTGCTGGGTTAGAAAAGATAAGGCTTTTTGGGCAGTAGAGTGGGAAGATGAGGAATTAGCAGATGGGGGGCATATGATACTTCTGAGAAGCATTTGAATAATGAGAAGGAAAAGGCCTGCCGCTCTTTTGGTTGCTTCTGCTATTCCATGCGCTCTGCCAACTTTCAGCAGATGCGGTGGGGGGCTGAACATTGAACACATTCCTCCCCTCATATAAAGTAACACTAATCATACTTATAATCATATTATCCCTACTTTCAATGCTAATGGCATTGTTAAAATTGCTGCTGCAACTCAAGTGTAGCTTTTACTGCTTAATCACTGGCAGGGGTTGATGTCAGTCTACTCAACTCTGTATGAGAATACACTCATTTCTGTCATGCATGTTATTCACACATACTATCAAATAGGTTTTATGCATTTCACAAACTTAAGCCCCATTAGAGAAGAGTTCCTGGTTGTAATAGTTTTGCTTATAGATGGTTTACACTTGCATAATATAGACATGAATAGACATGCATACAACTCTGAATGGACATGCCTAGAGAGAGTATAATGCTAATACAAGTTAGAGTAGATCAAGAGGCTGACTACCATTTTGAATGTATGCCCATGTGCATTATATCAAATGTTCTAGCGTCTATATATATATAAAGAGCGAGTAAATAAGATTACAATAGTATGTATTAAGGATTTAACAAATATGTCAAAAGTTCCAGCTGATGAAACACAAAAAAAATTAAGTATTTATCCTATCTCATGCTAAGTTGCCCTAGCTCAATATTGGCCTTCCAGCTAAATCCTATCAACTACATGATAAGTAATTGATGAATCTTGATATGATGTATATAGAACCATGTTTAAAAGGGTCATTACTAATGAAATTCATCAATAAACTCCAATTCGTTAATTTCATATACACATAGCAAAGGTAGGGAGTCTTTGTAATAGCAAACAAGATAGACCATACACGTAACTCATGAGAGTTGACTTGGCGGTCAAGAACACGTCTGAGATGCAGGTGGTTTGGATTCAAGTCATTTTCAACACAAAAGGGTCACTCTCCATAGTATTACTCGGTATGTGTAGATAAAAAAGTTTGCACATACCTTAAGAATTAGTGAAGTGAATCCTGAATACCTTAAATTTTTTATACATATACACATATTATCTTATATGTATACTTATACATATACAGATACGTAGTTTGATGAATAAAATTTCGACCCGCAACCTTCTAACAGCAAAACCCCGTTTTTGTCATTGGGTCCCATACAGCCCATTTTAGATAGGTTGTCATGCATGAGAGAGAGAGATAGAGAGAGAGAGTATTTTGGTACAGTAGCCATATGGTAGGTCCCAAAAATGCAGGTTAGACAAATTGCTCCTAATGGCATTGTTGACATTAGTGAAACGACAACAGAGCAATGATAAACAGGAATTTTAAAATGAGAATATCGGTACAATTTGGTTTTGTAAAAAATTGAGTTCATTGTGTTCATATAAATTGATTTGTTCACTTTTTTTTTTTAATATTCAGGTCTTTTAGAGTATTAAATTAATCTTCGAGATATATGCAAGCTTTCCTACCCACACATCGATAAATCTACATAGAGTGACCCTTTAGGATAAAATAATTTAACTAGTTGCTTCCCGCCTCAATGAGCGGGAGGTTATAGGTTCGAGTTTCCATAGCCAAACATTGGTTTATCTTAGGGGTAATGGACTCACCTATGGGGATTTTACGCTTGGTATCTTACGATTTTCCACACAAAAATTCAAAAAAATTAAAATGTGTCAGCCAATATCATACCGAAAACCTTGTGGTGTCAAAGACCTCTACATACATGTACAGATCAATATGAGCAGGATGTGCTTTAACTACTTCAAATATATATTACATATAATATTTAAAATACATTAGTACTACATCTGAAAATCTGATAGTGATTCGGATGACGAATGAGATTTTCTTGTCATGGGTTTGAACATGAATTTCAGGTTTTCAACATTGAAAAATGTAGGCAACCACCAGATAAAAGGAAATCATCATACAACTTGCCCCTAGTGTTTTTGTATTTATGTTTATATTTACTATATAAATGTAGATAGGATTCCAATTTTTTTTTTTTTTTTTTAAAAAAAAAGTCTAATTGTTTGTAGAAATGGATATATGGGTAGTGCACCCACATGCACACCATGATTACAGCCCAGTTGAGTGAGTTGCCATGGCAAGCAACTGGTTAGAGAAAGTCCAATCTCTCAACTCCTCATCCATTTTCTTATCTTCAAACAGGATAAATATACCAGAATAAATTGAAAGGATAAAGAATAAAGTAGACCCATAAAGCCACTCCTATGTCCCTCAATTGACTCGTATTAAATTAGACCCGTAAAATCGGATTAATTTGATATACGAGATTTATGGAGATTTCGTATAATAATGAAAATAGTATCACCTTCAATATAAAATAGGAATCTGATATTAAAAATGTGTTGTGCACAACACATCGCGATACATTTTCTTTCCCTTCTGAATTTATAGCGAATTTATATACGACTGTAATATTGAGGTGCGTTGGGGCTTATACGGTTCAGCACTCAGAATTCCAAAATGATTCGGTGGATACAGTGTGTATCTGCCAAATTCGTTACTCAAGATAGAAATACTTATGTTATATATAAAAAAAAATTCCTTCCTCATCTTCTTATTTGAATAATCACAAACATGATGTAAGATAGATGGAGGATATAACTAAAGTCTAAAACCATATTTACCTAAGCAAAAATGTATTTTAGGATTAACGTGTAGAAAATTCAGAGACAGTCCTATTAAAATTTCCACGGATGAGCTCAATACCCTTAATGCATACCAAGGTTAGGCCATGAGGGCTCGAACCCGCAACCTTCCACTTCTTAAAGTGGAAGTGAATTGTATTTTATTATATAATAACGATGATGACAACGATGGAAGCAAAAATTGAAGTTCATTTCTCTAACGGAGATCACCTCTAAATGAGGCATGTGCCATTTTTATTGAGCTTAACGAGAACTGTGGACTAATTAATTAGCTTCTATGAACTAGACTAAATATTGTGAGTTATTTAATTTAATTTCTTATTTGGATCATGATTAATTTTCACTAACCATAATTATCAATTCAAATCAAATGATTGATAATGCCACTATTCGTAAACTTGTAATGTGGTGCTATGGGGAGTAATTTTCTGAAAAACTATTTAGATTTTAAAATTATGTGATATAAGGTCACGAAAATAGATGACTAAATATGGAGATAGAAAATTTTTAATTTGACTTTAAAATATAAGTCCAAATTTAGTCATCTAGTTTTATAAATTTATATCAAATAAATGAAATATAACTTCAAAATAATTTTTTACATTTAAATAGATTTAATACATATTTTATATAATAAAAAATTTAAGTCCCACAATATACTACATGTCATGTTCTTAAATAAAATAAAAAAATGATCGCAGCACTTAATTTTCTCTTTGAAGTATAAATATCACTTTTCTAGAAAGGGTACTGAAGACAAACAGAATCAGTAGAAATGATTTTCACAAATCCATTGAGACCCTCAAGATAGTGGGACATTTATCCTATAAATGTGCCGAGTGATATTTTTCAACAGACTTATCATCAATTGATTGAATAAACTATATAGTTAAATTTGGCGACTGATATCATTTTTTTTAATTAGTGCCGTTACCTTATAGAGGTGAAAAAATTAGATTTACCGAGAAATCGGCGTCTCGGCCAATATCTCTCTCTCCTATTTTCTTTTAGAAAAAAATCTCAAATATTCACTAGTTCAGCCGATACAATACCTATCGGCCGAAATTTATACCCATAACTCTCATACAATAGATGGCCTTTGCATTGTTCAAAGACAGCTCCATGAGGGCAATCCTACATCGAATATGTTCGAGAAAGATCTTTACCTTTTATAAAAAGGACGAGGAACTGTGGAAGCGGTTAGCTCTTTTGAACTTGAAATTAAACTGTGACAATTTAGTATGAATTGGGACAAGGATCCTTGGGAGTTGTGAAATGTTTCAATCCTTCCATACTATCCTTTCTCGGTCATTTATGAGTGTTTAGGTTGAGATTAAATGGAGATAGAGACTCAACCCCTTTTAAGCAATGGTTCAACAGTGACCAATAAATAAGGATGATATCATTTTCTCTATTATCAATCATTTCCCCACCTCCAATGTTTTAAAACAAAAATCTGACCAACAACAGACATGCATTCCACACGTTTGAGTTAAGACTTATAATTCAATTTATGTGACTCGAAAATAAATAAAGATGCACATATACTCAAAATATGCTATGTCTAAATTTCTTATTTAAATAAAATAAAGAGAACTAAGGACGACAACTTCAACTAATAAAAAATATTTTCTAAACACTTTATCACAATTTAAATGATAAAAATGTTTATAATTAAATTTTATGTGAAGTGACAAAAGTCTCACAATAGTTAAGTTGTGAACTACTGACTCTATATACAGGGCTGATTCTGGGTATAGGCAGCGTAGGCCAAACACTTAAACTCCTTAATATATCAGTTGCAGAGAGCCCTAAAATCTTACTACGCCTAGGGCTCCTGAGATTTTAGGGGATCTCAGGGCCAGCCTTGTCTATATAACATTCGAGACACCTTTCTCTCAATGGCTAGATTCTGAGAGTGAATTCTACTTCAAAAATATTATCAAATCTTAGTTTTCTAATATGATAACAGATCAAGTTTCGCGTGTAACTGAAGGACACAACTGCACATAAGGGCAGGTGTAAAGTGTGACAAAAAATCTCATACCAATTAATATGTGAAACCTATAAAACACTTGAGACACCTTCCTCTTAATAATTAGCTTTTGAAAGTGAGTTTTATTTCAAGAATAATATCAAGTTTTAAATTTTTTTATCGCATTAACAAAAGAAACTATCACAATTCTAAAAAAAAAAATTATCCTTTACATTATAATAAAAAAAGCGCGAGTGTCTGTCAAAAATCAATTTTCTAAAACAAAATATTTTGAAGGTAAAGAATAATAGACCCAAACGGTGTACGTCGGTAAAAATCGGCCGTACATCTCTAGTAAGTTCTTGTTCTCGTGGTGGAATCTGAAAATCTCATCTCATTTAATGAGAGGAGGGCACGTAGCGTCGCTTTCTCGATGTGAGCTGTCGGCTCGTCGGCTGAAGCCGCGGCTCGTGGTCCACGCCAGAAGAGAAGAGAGAGAAGGATGTGGTGGGCCACTTTCTCTACTACATTATTGCAAGACGGACGGGAGTCACACGTGACGGTGGCAGAGTCTGAGTCGTGGCACGCGCTCATTGGCTGCCGTCTTAACGGATTGCGTCTTCCCACATGGGAAATCGATGCAGTTGAGCTGGAAGCGGGACCATGTAACCACCACTCGGTCACTCCATCGTCATTTTCTCTCCATCCGATAAATTCAACTTCTGCAATCACATACGTTAGCAATTTGTTTGGTATTTGAGTAGCTTTCTTTTATAACATAACGCAAGACTTGTTTGGTAGCTGAAAATTCAAATGGAATGAAGATCTCAGGATTTGATTATATATTTATAAAATTATAATATTTTATAAAATTAAAACTTTTAACTAGTAACCAGACTAATATGTCCTAAACATATTATCAACCCTCAATAATATATCAGTTATATGTAACCGTATCAGATCTAAAAAATATTTTTTCACTGAAAAAATAAAAATATCATGTCGACGAAACTCAATTATCTCTATGATGTCTCTTCCCAGTACAATTTTTTTGATGATGACGTTGAGAATGAGAAAATTCATTCGGCAAAACTTTATCATAACCCAAGTGCTGAGGGTAAGTGTAGCTAAATCCAACAAAATTATATAAAATCACGACGTGATAGTATTTTTTGAGGTAGAATTCATTCTTAAAAGTTAATCGTTGAAAGAAATGTGCTTCAAGTGTTATACGGAGTCATTATTTTCTCAAATTAATCGATGTGAGATTGTTTGTAATTTTATACCCGCTCTTATGTGCAGCTGGACCCTATAGCTGCATGCAGAACTTACTTTTATACCATGTTAGAAAATCATGACATGATAACATCCTTGAAGTAGATCTCACTCTAAAAAATTAACGTTTGAAAAAAGGATGCCTCAAATATTATATAGAATCATTGATTTATCAAATTAACCTACGTTATGAAAATATACAAACAAATTACCTTCTAAAAAGGTAATGAAAAATGAAAATTCATTATTGGACAGAGCCTTATCTCTTCTTTTTTCCCACCCACCCAAATCAACATTCTTTGTCCTTACGTGCTACCCCGAATATTGTAAAATGTAAGTTCTAAATCTGTAAGTTAGGTATTGATCTATTGATTTGGGTGAAAAAACAGCCTCCCTGCTTGGTTATATAGATAGATAGAGACAACCCAAAACAGTAGTAACATATAGTAAAAAACACCAGTGAAAGCTTTGGCGGTCATAGGCCAAAATGCTAGATAAAGCATGAAATTCTATTTCTAAAAAAATAGAGAGAGAGAGAGAGAGAGAGAGAGAGAGTTGGGAATGGATAAGAAGCTTCTTAGATTCTCATTCCAATCGCTGCAAGCAAACGACGAATGGAGAAGTCGCTCTCGCCACCTTGTTTCTGTCAACTCATTGAATTCCAATAAGAGGTTCCGTTCATGCACATTTGGAGAGGAGTTTGTCACATTCATTCATCTCACATCAAACAACCCCATACAACTCTCTCTGCACTGCCTCCTTATCCAACAACCATCACTGTCTTCACCATTTCCATACATAGTCCTAGAATCCTCTTCTCCACACACTCGGTGCACACGTGCATCCAATCAAAGTACATGAAATTTACCACATCCTCCTAATTACAGCCACCAAATCCCAACTTCAAGTCCCTATCACCATGTAAATAACTTCCTCTAAAAAGGTACCACTTGTAAATGTCGGAAGATTACTCTCAGGTTGAAGTCTTGGATAGTGTCAAGCTTCTAAGATTAGAATAGAGATTTTGAGTTCAACTCTTTTCAGACTTACCTAATACATGAAACGGCTTCTGAGTGTTTTCCTATATCGGTGGAATTAGTCTCACCTCCAATATAAGATAAGGATATCTATGTTATCCAAAAAAAGTCATGGATGGTGTCAGATGAGTCAACCGGGCCATAGAAGATATTTATCAAATTCAATTAATGAATGTCAATCATAGAGAGATGAGGTACATGGTGATAAAGATGAACACGGTGACGATTATATGCACACCCAGAATCAAAACAGTGTTCATTCTCTAAATGACACTGAAATGCAATAGAAGGAGTAGGGATTTTGGCGATTCAGACATATACCTATTTCTATTAGAATCAATATCAAATTCCTCTGAAGTATTTAATCGTCACCAATCACATTCCTATAAATGTTAAAAAAGTAGACAGAGGATGCTATTCAAGGCGCTCAAACAGCAAAGCAGTAGAAAGGGGAAGGAAAGGAGCATTGACTGCAGAGCAATAGTAATAAATTAGTGAGTGATCCACCAATCAATTTCTGGTTGAGAATCAAACGCCATAGGTAATCACTATCTGTGCACCCTTTCACTGATCATTGGCCTTTGCCAAAGAGATTAAGATAACAATGAATTTGGATGCATCCAAAGTGGAAAATTTGATTTGTAAGATCATATACTTCGAGGTTCCAAATGAATAATTTTATTAAAAAAAGAAAGAGAGATTACAATTGAAGATTCAGGTTGCAAGTAGAAACATCTACTTCCGAGACAACCTTCTCACAGGAGTCCAGAGGAAAAGCCCTGCAGATATTATATTTGTGAAGACCCTTTTGGGTCAGCTGTAAGGCTTCAAGGAACAAACTACATGAACTAACATTTTGAGAACCTATATTAATTTGTAAGGATAATGGGAAGCATTAAAGCAGCAGTTTGCTACGTTTCCAGCATTCTGATTGTTTTTTTAAGACCAAAGTATTCAGGCCTCTTAGAGCACCTGATCAATCCTTGGGACATGTGCAAACTTCCCTATCCACAAACACTGGATAACACTATAGGAAGTGGTCCTTTTGTGTTGAGAGTGACTTGAACCCAAGACCTCCCACAACTCAAATAGGTTCTTGACCGCTAAGCCAACCCTCTCGAGTTCTGACTCATCTAAACGAATCTTGCTTTCCTCACGTCCACACAATTATGTAAATTAGAATTTACAGGATATGGTATCATCACAAAATTAGGTGTAAAAAAAAACACAGCACAAATGGTCAACTACTAGAAATGAAACAGTTGGCAACTATCACTGGCCTATCTGAAGTTGACCCTTATTATTGAAATTAATAAATTTTTAATATGCCAACTGCCTATCTGACTCCTATTCACTCAAACCTGTGGCCTCAATAATTATTGAAAACAAGTGAAAATCCAAGCACACTGATACATAATCCGGGGCCAAGGATCATGAATTCCTCAGTAAAACTGGAAGTATATGTTTCACATGGAAGAGAGATGAAGTGCCAAATTTTCACTTCCCCTTTTTTAGGGAGAGAAATCGCGAACAACTTGATAAGATTTAAGCCAGGAATTGCTTTTAACTCGAGAATATAGTGTGCAGGGCTGAGAATACTTCAAGTAGGAACAACAATCCATCCAAATCATTGAGATAACAGTTCACATTGTGAATGCACCATGGCCCAAAATTTCTTGAACAGAACAGACTAATTGTTTGACCAGAGGCTTGAAAATAGCTCAGTACAAGGCAAAAGATAACTTCATGTTCCTGAAAAAAGGACTGAAATTTTGGTTTCTGACAGACTATGATCTTTCAATATGGGAAGATCCTTGAGTATGGTCCATCCAGAATGGGTCAATCAGCAGTATGGTGGTGCTGAAGACAAGAAAACAATGAATAAAACTGATTTTACCACTAAAAACTACTAACCATCACATCATTATTATACTGTTAAGCTTTCAAAATAAAACATGACAAACTCCAATAAGAAAATGGCATCTTATTTGACGTTCCAAATAACTTACAAGACAATAAAAAGTAATTCTTTTTTTTTTGGTTGGGGAGGGGGGAGGAGAACTGAACATAATAAAAGTAAAGTAGATGAAAGAAAGTCTGCATTTGAAATATCCAAAATTTCTGGCAACTGCATTTCCTTGGTTGACAGTAGAGCAAAGGATGTATAAAACATGGATGGGAATGCCTTACAATTTAAAATTAGAGACCAGACAAGCTCACTAAGTTGATCTGAAATCAACTAGAGAGGGCTGCTAGTGATTCCCGGGGATAACTCTGCAGCTCACAGTAATGGGAAAAGTCATTACACTGCAGTTTTTTCTCATAGTCTGTCTCAAATAGCAATATAAGGTGAACAAGAGAACTGCACCAGACATCCATAAACATGAAATCACCTATTCTTGTGGTGCTCAAACATGCAGCAATTGTTGTAATACTGAAAAATCCAGACCTCAACCCATGTTGAATAAATTTGCCAACTGGGAGGGACCCAAATGGAGATGGATGGATGCAATTCCTTATAAACTGAACATCATTCCATAATCACATCCTTACTGGAAATTTCAAAATGCCCATGCCATCTGCAAAATCACAACCAACACAAAGATGTCATAAGATAGAAATCAGTAAATGTGAACAAGACAGCCCAGCCTGTTGAGTTACCAGATCTTGCTCATCATGGGGTCAGCCACAATGGACATATTCGGTTTTCAAAGTCGGCCAAATCGCTAATCAGGCAGAACAGGTCAGGGTCATAGGCCCATCAGGTCAGACTGAGCAGGCTAGGTCTGATGCATACCACAATATTATAATATCTCAGTCCCACCTACAAATTATGTATTTCTGAAGATCACTGCCTGCATGTGCAACAGTGGTGAACAAATAGGCAAGAATTAAAACAAAAAAAAAGAAAGTCAACTCTATGATTGTGACACCCCGAAATTTTAGAATTTATTAAAATTGATTTTTAATAATTAATTGAGATTAATACGAATTAATCAATTAATTTGGAGAAATTATGTGGGATTTAAATTATGAAATTAAATTGTAAATTAATGTAGAGTGGTACGATGTGAAACTTTTATGAAATTGAAAGAAAATGAATTTGTGACGTGGCTTCACGCCACGTGGGCGACAACGTGTCATGCCACGTGGAGAAGGGACCCAAATGTCATACCTTTATGACTTAAGGGCAAAGAAGGAATGAAAAGAGGCCATGAGGTTCTATCTGGAGATACACACACGGCAGACTAGTTCAAATTCCACAATTCCATGCGCACGACCCTCATCCCACTCCCCCATGCGCACGGCACTCACCCACTCCCACCCCATGCGCATGGCAATTTCCCTCTTCCATATCACATTCACACGGCAGAGTTTATTCCACTCTTTCATTCGCACAACTCCATATTCCTCTCCACTCACACGGCAATACCACCCTCTTCACCGAGAATCCCATCTTTTCACCGTGAAAGCTAGGAAGAAAAGGAGAAGAAGGAAAGAGGGAAGGATTTTGGAAAACTTCGTTTAAGGTTGGTTCCACTTCTAAATTTAATATTTAGATTTGAATTAAAGTTCAGGATGATTTAAAATCAACCCTAGATAAATCTGGGTTTAGGGAATAAGAATACGAAAGATTCGGGAATGGTCGGGTATTTTCAGGAATGGGTTTAAATCCGTGAAATTATATGTTAATTTCTGAATTGTAGTCCCTAAGGACATGATAAATCACATAGAGAATAAATCTAAGGGGTTAGATTTAAATAACAGAACGAATAACCCACCCTACTGTAATTCCCGAGTCCAAGGAACTCGGTTCGCACTCTGCAGAATTCTGCATAGGACTGTCTATAGAAGACAGGCTTCGGAACCTGTCTCAGAACATCCGAGGGAACAATGATGTTCCGAGAACCCTCGGAAGCTATTAAGTCTCGGAACCTGGCTCGCTGGTTCCGATCGGTGGTTCCGAGGCCAAGTTCCGAGGATATTGAATTCAGGAACAGAACTTGGAAATTTGGTTAAGTCCATATGAGAAACCGAAGTCTCGGAACCTGACTCGAAAGCACCGAGGCCAAGTCCGAGCACTATAATATATAAATGAAATCAATAAGTCTCTCGGAAGTACCGAGAGAGGATTTGTAGTTCCGAACGCTCGAAACTTGACTCGGAAGTGCCAAGGCCAAGTTCCGAGTACTGTATTGTATAAATAAAACCAGTAAGTCTCTCAGAAGTACCGAGAGAGGACCTGAAGTTCCGAACCCTCGGAACTTGATTCGGAAGTACCGAAAGCAAGTTCTGAGCAATCAGTGAACAATATACCTCGGAATGATCCGAAGAGACCCTGATATACCGAAGCTTCGGAACAGGCTTCGGAAGTTCCGAGAAATTGATGAACTAAGTTCCGAACCCACAGTGTTAAAACTTGACCTTTAAATCCACATTATTGGGTTAAACGTGAACGTAGGATTAAGGAGGCACCACTAAATGGAAGTTAATGAAATTAATAAGTATGGATTTGGAAAACAAGAACACGAACTGATCATGCAGTTTATTGTATTTTGATTCATAGAGATAACCAGAGGATCAGAAGATGATCTAGGAGCCGTACGTACCACGTAGCTCTCTCCTTCACGGAATCTCGTTGTTCAAGTAGGTTTTCCTACTTTCTTGAAGTATCAAGTGATTATTTATGTATGTTTGGACTATTAGTCGATTTCAATGCATGATTGTTTAATTTATCGATGCATAGACATGAAACGCATGCCTATATGTTGGATGGGAATGCATGAGTCGAAGGTTAAGAGATGATAAACTCTAACCTAAAATATTTGAAATGAATTAACCTTTATATATGGCCGCGTCCATGGGTTACAAATTATGACATATTAATTGGGCAAAAAGCTCCAGGATCAGAAAAAGTCCCGAAACCTGTGCAGGAGTATGGGTGTGTAGCACTCTCCCGGTAGTCCCGGTTAAATGCTAGTATTGGGTAGTAGCTCTCAGCTGGTGCCCCAGGAAAGCTACGGACAAAATGACCAATATTTATAACTGTTCGATGAGAATTAGATAGGGAGCAATGCATGGGGCATGAGAAAGGCTTGCATCAATTCATGTCCCCATGGCATATTACATCATATTGTTTTGAATTATGAAATGATTATGAATTTGTTTTGAATAATTTATGAGTATGAATTATGAATTGAATTTGAAATGTGAGATGGAGATGATTTTCAAATGAACTATATGATATGAATAACGTATATATGTTTTATCCCAATTTTATATATATCACATGTTGGTACCCACTTCGATGGGAATTCTTACTAGGCATTGACTAAGCCCACAAATCTTTTCTCTTTTAGAAACTAATACAGGAATGGAGAAAGGTGATAAGGCAGGACCAAGTACTAGCCATACGTAGACGGTGATAAAAGCAAGAGGAAGAATTCAAAGGGAGCTTAACACTTTTATATTTTGGAAATAGAAGAGGACACCCCCTTTATTTACATTTTTGGAGAATAAATAATTATGTAGGAGTCAAGTGATTGAGACTTTTTGAGATGATGTTATTAGACCTTTTATTTGAGATTTAATTTTATGGGATTATTATGCTTTACTTTGGATTGAAGATGGTTGAATTTCATTATATCAAATGTATGTACATAATTCCGCAAATTGTAAGTTAGTGTGTTGCCAATTATACATGGACTCTGTCCATGTGCATGACTAGTTGGGCCAGTCAAGGGTCGAATCTTCAGATTCGGATTTGACTCGCGTCGTGACACTCTCCCCTCTCTTCCCGCCCAATTTATTATTAAATAAATACTCTGATAATTAGGGGGAGAGGGAGGGGCGCTACAATGATTATGGTTTTCCAGAGGATAATACAATATAATCAACACTCTTTCCAAATAAACAAAAAGGCTTAAAATTGTACAAAAAATATTACAACACTTCCCCTCAAGCTAGTGTGTAAATGTCGAGTAAGCCCAACTTGTTCATAACATTATCAAGTTGCGAACAAAAGATAGCTTTAGTTAGCATGTCCACCAACTGATCCTTGGAGTTTAAATAAGGAGTAACAATGTTGTCAAAAGTCACATGTTGCCCAAGGAATTGACAATCCACTTCTATGTGCTTAGTATGCTCATTAAAAAGTGAATTTGAGGTAATATTGATGATGGTTTGATTGTCACAGAACATAATGTAACTTAGGTGGAAGAAATCCTAATTTAGTAAGAAACTATTTGAACCGCAGAAGTTCACAAGTAGTGTTTGCAATGGCACTGTATTCTGCCTCAATGTTGAAACAAGCAACCACATTTTGTTTCTTACTCTGCCAGGAGACCAAGTGAAATCCCAAAAAGATAAAGTAGCAAGTAGTGGATTAGCGATCATCAAGAGATCCGGCCTAATTTCCATCAAAATGACCACAGACTATAAGATCTAATTAAGCCTCATAGAAAAGTGCCTAACTAGGATGAGTTTTCATGTAACAAAGGACACAAAACACTGCTTGGAGATGAACATTTCAAAGAGCATGCATAAATTGACTTACGACACCAACAACATAAGAGAGATAATGCCGGTGTCATAAGATAAAGAAGCTCGTCAACCAACTGTTGATAAAAGCTGGGATTTTTAAGAAGAGCTCTATCATGAGGAGAGAGCTTGACATTCATATCAAAAATTGATACAAAAATTTTCTTAAGAATAAAGCATCGCAACAAACAATTTGATTGAAGCTGCATTACTACTGTGGTAATACCATTCATACAAATGCTGATAACAATACTACGCAGATGATAACGATTAAGAAGATGGAAATGATCACAACATTCAGTATTTTACTATTGAATAATAACGATATTAGCGGCATTTGCACTAAACTAGTAGAAACTAAATGCCTTTCATTTATATGGAATATCCAAAACCATGCTTTTTTCCCAATTTGGAATAAGATCGCAGTACCTCCTGATCCACAGATCCAATGGTTGGCTGGCAGTTGGCAGGTGGTGAGGGCAAGTGCCCATCAAAATGAAGAGAGGGGAGGGGAGGCACTGGGCATTGAAAGCCATGGCAGGTCAAGTTTGTGTTTAAATTTGAGAGTGGCTCTGATGGGTCCATTGCATGATTGTGGTCTAAAACAACATAATTCAAACAATACAGGCTACCTGAATGGAATTTGACTATGATCTTAGCTTGACAATTTGTTTTCACTGGTGCTCTTCTCTGGATGAAATTTTTTTAAAGTTTCCATGAGTATTGAATTTCCCCCCACACGACATGCATATACAACATTTTGAAGCTGTTCATTATCTTGCTTTACTGAACTTCTTGTAACGATGTCAAATCCCACACGCTGAGTGCATTGTTTTAAAAATCAAAGACTTTTTTTGCAAACTTAAAAGTCATCCCCACCTGAGGTTCCATCTCATCTTTTCCAATACTACTGAACTCCGACCGCATCTCAGCTTCTCCAGTGCAATTCTGATCCTCATGCACCTCACATTCTTTGATAGTTTCATTGGTGTTAGCCCCAAGAGATACCCCTGACCAGTGGCCATTTCATTATGCATTTCTTTATCTGTACAAGGAATTTAGAAGCATTAGACACCAGTCCATCGTGCACAAATGGAAGTGACAAATTGTGGATGAATCACAAGTTTACAATGCACAAAGCAAATGACATTGTGGTTATGTTTGGATGAGGAGAACTTAAAGTAGGAAAAGTCTCCCTACTTCTCCTAGGGTAAGAGAACTTAGGAGAACAAGGTTCTCTTGTAGATTAGTGGTTAGAGTGATATTAGGTTGAAACTTAGTGAAGCTTATATGAGTTGTGTATTGGTCTTTTTCAGGTTAAAAAAATCATGAATCCTTGAAAGAAACATATCTAGCTGAATTGAAAGTTCATTTCAAACTCAACGTGTGGACAAAATTTTATCCAAAATATCAAATTCTAGTCACTTGATCTTATTAGTCAAAATCACTAGGCATCTTTAGAGGGAAAAAAGGCAAGGACACCTAGTGACTTTTGACCACTAAAGACAGAGACTAGGATTTGATTTTTCAGCTAAATGTACCCCACATGTCAAGTTTGAAATGAACTTTCAATTCCGCTAGTTAGATTTTTTTATTGAACTCCAATTTTTTTTTTTAAAAAAAAAAAACAAAATAGAAGCATAACCGTGTGCAACCCAAGTGACAAGTTGCACAAAACAACATCTTCTCCCTGCACAAGGTGAATAAAAACATCTTCTCCTAGAGAAGATTTTTTTTGGCATTTAATAGCCCCACTTTCTCCTAAAAAGGAAATCCAAACAGGGTAACTTGCACTTTCTTCAGTAGAAGTCTCTTCACTTCTCCCCGACCAAACACAGCCTGTGGATGAGTGCATGCAGACATACAACCCATTACTTTTTAATTGTGTTGTGGATGAACTAAAAAGACTGATTTAATCATTTCAGTAAGCAGTTGTAATCGATGTTGCATTTGGTGATTTAATGCAGTGGCAATCCTAACATTATTGGGCAAAACATAAGAGTTAGAAAGAAGATGTAAATGCTCGATATTTTATTATTGACTGAATGCTACACTAGTAGCATTTGTATTAAACTACTGATAGAAATAAAAATGGTATCTTGGCACTTAAATGGAGCACCCAAAACTGTTTTTTTAACTCTAGGAAAAAACAAATGAGTTTTTTTTATTTCTTTTCCAATTAAAATAAGGAAACTCAATACCTCATGATCAAGAGATACAGCAGCCGGACCGCAGTCAACATCAGACGGAGAGGAAGTCTTTGATCGAGGGGAGTAGGGCTTGGGCCAGTCGGTAATAGCGGCGGGCGTTGATCTGCGGAGGGATGGGGTGGCATCAAAAGTGGCGTACCGATGGCATGGGAAAGAATGGGGGAGGCCCCGGAAGGACGGGGTAAAGAGGTGGAAAGGGAAAGTAATAATAAGGCCGTTGTCCGACTGGTGGGCTGGTGGCGGTGTCCAGTCAGGCGGATGAGGAAGAGGAGGCGGACGACTGTCATAGAGCGGCGAGAGAGAAATGAGAACCGAGGAAATTTTCCTGGAGAGTATTAGCAGTTCAACGGTGCCAGAGGAGAGCTTGAGAACTGGAGTGAAACGCGCAGGAAAATAAACAAAATAATATAAAAATCATTATCATGATAAATATTAAAATTTAATGATAAAAGATAAACACGTCCATGCTAGTGTTATGGAAAGCCTTAGGTAGTGTGTTTATATTTAAAAAAAAAAATTGAGATTATTTGAAAATAATAGACGTTATTGTCAATATAAATTGTTTTGTGTTTGATATTATTTTTGGCAGCACATGACATCCATTTTATTACAATTTTTAGATAAAATTATTATTTTACCATTTTAACCTCCAGCATTTTATCATTCAGAGCTCATTTTGATTAGAATCATTCAGTAGTAGTTCCAAGGGACATATAATGGGTTCCGCTACAATAATGAATAGTACATTATTTAAATAATAAAATCTCTTTTAAAATTTTAAAGTTATTTTTTAAGCAATATAAAATTTCTCAAATTGAATTTCCACACTAATTATGATAGCTTGATAAAAATACTTTAAGAATTAAAGGTCTTTTGAGACTCTCAAATGCTTAAAAGATAATATTTTACAAATAAGAGTATCCCTTGGTTGTGCTGAAAATACATTTAAGAGTGTCAAAAGACCTTGAACTATTAAAGTATTTTTATTAGGTTATCGTAATTAGTTCGGATATTCAATTTGAGAAATTTTAGAAATACACAGTGGTTAAAAAATAACTTTAAAGTTTTAAAAGAGATTTTATTATTTAACTAATACACTATCCAAGATAGTAGCATCTAGACAATTATTTTTTAAGCACATTTTTTTTCTAAAATTTCTTAAATTAAATATTTAGACTAATTACGATAACTTGATAAAAATAATTTAAAACTTTAAGGTCTTTTGACACTCCCAAATGTGTTTTCGGTACAGTCAATGGATAACTTTATTTGTAAAACAAATCATTTTGAAGTTTCAAAAAACCTTAAATTCTTAAAGTATTTTTATCATTCTATCGTCTAGATATTCAATTTGAAGAATTTTGAAAATACACAGTACTTAAAAAATAATTTTAAAGTTTTAAAGGAGATTTTATTATTTAAATAATATACTACACATTAATGTAGCATTAAAATGTTTGACCTTTATAAATATAACTTGATCAATTTAATCATAGTTATTTGATGGACAATATATTGAATGTGTAATTATTTTATCGAGTAGTGGACGCTATGCTTAAGTGTCTTTAGTGTAGTGCAAAAATGAACATCTTATTTATTTTTAATATGAATATCAATTATTCTCTTTTTTTCATTAAATGGGCTAATAAATAGACTATTAATTTTGTAATTTTCTGCAATAAAAAATTATTGTACATAGATTTGGTCCTCTATTAGTTGAAGAATTTGATAGACACAAATAAATTCACTTAGCATTAATGAATGCATTCTATCATGTAAAATAGCAATGATATTATTTTCAAGAAGAATTAGAAAGGAAAACAATATTATAATCAATTGTTTTAGAAAAGTAAAAAATATTTCATTGAAATTAATAAAATAAAAAACGAGGAATGAGCCTAAGTATAAAAAAAGTGCGAGATAATTAAAAATATTAAAAATTTCATGGTATTTACAAAAACCTTAAAGAAATCATAAAAATATAGTATAAAATAAAATAAAATAAAATAATAAAAATTTAGGCTTTTTTTTAAATAAATTATATTGGGACAAAAAGAAAAGGATAAGTAGATTTTTTAAATATAAGTAAAATTTTGTTATTTTTCTAGAGAGACAAATTTATCCTTTTGAATATTTCACATGAAATGAAGAATTTAATTTTAACTTTTAGCCAAGAAAGTTTTGAGATTTTAATGAAAATTTAGTAAATTGTATTTTTTTAAATTATAAGAAGATTTAAGAAGGTTTTTTTTTTCAATTTCTCCTTTAAGAGAACATTTCATTCCATCTAAAGAAGCTCGCATTCAAAGATGGCCCACCACAACAATTCTAAATGAGTTCATAACTATAAACATCCCCCAAAAAGTAAGCAGCTCTTTTGAGGGAGGGTTCTCCCCTTCACAAAATTTGCAGGAGGAAGAAGAAGAGGAAGAATGGGGGCTCCAAAGCAGAAATGGACGTCGGAGGAAGAAGAAGCACTGCGAGCGGGCGTGGACAAGCACGGTGCCGGAAAGTGGAGAACCATCCAGAAAGATCCTGAATTCTCTCACTGCCTCTCTGCTCGTTCCAACATCGATTTGAAGGTTCTTTCTTTCTCTCTCTCTCTCTCTCTCCACTTTAATTTATCACGTCCTTTCTGCTCCTCAATCTTCTTTCTTTCTTTTTTGAATGCTCGTTACAAAATCGTACACTGGTCTTTTCATGCATTCGACTAATGTACCGTTTGGATGCATGGAAGGAAGAGTAACTTCGTGAAGAAGAACAAATTTTAAAACTAAAAGTAGATAACATTTTTTTTGCTAAAAATTGGCAATTCTTCAGAAAAGTTATTTTCTTGAAAATAACCATTTTGAACTGAATTCGGGTTAAAAAAAGGAGTCCGAAAGTTCTTTCCTTTTCATGCATCCAAATGGAGTCTTTGGGGAAGATTTTTCTTTAATTTTTTTTGGTAAAATATCTTTGGTAAAAAGAAAAAGAGGTTATTCCAAGGAGAACACTTTCCTTTTCATGCATTTAAAATTTTAAATGGAGTCTTAGAAGTGTTTTTCCCCCTTAAAATATTTCCTTTCTCTCCCTCTCTCTCTTCCCCCCTTCCCCCTCAGAGGAGAATGCACCTTTATGTGTATATGCCTTTTTTTTTCCGTAGGGGTTGTTTTGTCATTTTCCAGCCGTAGAAAACGAAGAGTACAGAAGACGAGACTCTTGTCTCTTCTTACATGGAATAAGAGCTCTCTAGCAAGACCCAGAAAATGAGACTTTTCCCAGTGAAGGTGCTGGGGGGAGGAGATCAGAAAATTTAATAAAGAAATGAGGGATTTCCTTGCTTGGTGAGACAATATTTTGTTCATTTTCAGCAGAAATGAAGGTTTTGACATAAACGACTGGAATGTTGGGTTTCTATGGCCTGACACAATGCCAGATTTCACAGTATTTGCTGGATGATGTGAATCGAATCCAAAATAATATTTTATGTAGAATTGATTTCCATGATTAAATTGACAAACTACTCCTTAATGATAACAAAGTTTATTAAGAAAAATAAAAAAGGGCTCCAGAAGTGCACAGAAAAGAAGGAAAGGAACCTGAAAACCCAACTTGAATGAAGATGTGCGACCTTGTATAAGAATTAGAAGGATAGAAACAAAAGGAACAACATATGCCCTAGATGCATAACCTAGTCAATATACTTCTTCTGGGCACAAAATGTGTTTGACTTCATGATGATGCATTTGTCTTTGGTTGAAAGACCTTCCTTTGAAGCAGAACTGCATCACCATCTAGCTCTCTCCACCCAACCTGGCAGCTGCTACTGGTAGAGTAGACAATGTAAGGTTGTACCCAATTGACGGCACTGCAAGGATCTTCCCTCATTATGGAAGCTGGATGATCCAACGGGGGTTACTATGTGATGGATTCTGTTTGGTCATCTACCCTTTCAAAATCAATTCAATATCAAGAATCGAAACCATTAAGCAATGATGGGTTAGGGTTACTACGTGATGGATTCTGTTTGGTCGTCCGCCCTTTCAAAATCAACTCAATATCAAGAATCCAAACCATTAAGCAATGTTGGGTTGTGAATTCGTAGTTTCCTATAAATGAATTTTACGATATTGATATTTTTAAGATATTTGTGGAAGTTGGGGAAGATAGGGAATCACTCAAAGGAGAGAGAGTGAGTTTTAAAACATCTCAGATTGTGAGGATATTCCAGACTTGACATAGTGATGCAATCTGGAAAATAATTGTGGCATCTCCATTTTGGTAGTGTGATATAAATTCTTCTGAATCTCTCTCTTTTTTAACACCCTGCCCCCCGTACTTTCCCTTTCCAAGTTCTTTGAACCCCATTTCGAATCCACTGATCAACTGAAATTTATTGCCTTTTACTGTTTTGCAATAGTCATTTATCCTTAGACATTCTGGTGGTGGTGAACAGAAAATTTGATGATGGATTGCCAAAATCTGATCTTTCTTGAGCTTGAGAAAGCTTTTCGGGAAGCTATTTAGTTGGCTGAAACTGTGACATACTTTCCCACGTCCATCTCTGCTAAAATGTTCCAACCCCCTTTCAATCCAAAGAATGACTCATAAGAAAAGGCAAGTGGACATCATCATATGCTTTGATAGTACTCTCGTGCTTCCCCCTTTGTAAATCTCAAACTGATGTTCCCATTAGACACAAGGCAACTAAATCATATGATGGCTTTAATTCTTCTTCTTCTCCATAGCCGTTTCTTTGGTTTCTTGCCTTGATCCTGCTTGGGGTGTGCTCTTGTTGCTTGCCTTATAATGAATCATTATGTTTTGGGTTTCTATCTGCATTAATTCAGGATTGCACCTGGGAAAGCTCATTTACTAGCCAACGAGAGAGTTACCAAATTGGCATTTGAATTCAGGCATTAGGATGAAGCTGCAAGTTTGCAACCTCAGTGGTGACATTGTGGTGTTTATTCTTAATAGGACCAGTTGTCATTAGAAGGATAATACTTCTCTTTTTCAAAAAAAAAGGTTAATACTCTAATTAGTCATTTTTATGAAAAACACAGATACGTGAGCAAAAATGTCTTAACACTTCTTTTTCATTCATTAGTTGTCTGAGAGAACTGGTAGCTCCAGTAGCTTCTTGTTGACATCTAGCATTGGAACCTACTATCTGTACTAGATCAAATGCCATACAACTTGTTTTGTTCTTGACTGCAATATGTTGCAGGTTTACATGCTGCTAGCCTGCTATGGTATTCTTCAATTTAATTCCATGTCTTTCGGTAGTTTCAGTAACATTTGGTTATCTTTTTGACTTGTTTTATGCATCAATTGTACTTTAGTTTTGACATAAAGGAAATTGTACTTTACTTTATTTCATAAGTTGTCCATAACATGTTGGAATTAGAGTGAAATTTTCCTTTGTATTTGTTGTTGGTAATTGTTATCAATTCGTTCTTACAATGATCATGATGATGCTTCTACAATTAATAAAGTGGTGGTGCCATGACAATCTGTTTTTGATTTCGGAATCCAATATGCTATCGCCATGATGGGCAATTTTTTCTTTGAACATTAAAATAACTGTTAGGCTGTGTCTTATTAGATGCATTAAACCATCATATATTTCTCATGCTTCTTAAGTTTCCAGGACAAATGGAGGAACATGAGTGTTAGTGGCAGTGGCCAAGGCTCCAGGGAAAGATCCAGAGGACAGAAAATAAAGGCTCTTCCAGCCCCTCGGTCATTCAGTTCTCCAAATTCGTCTGTCTCTCCTTCGGTTACACAAGACTTATCACTAGCAACAGTCACTGATTCTTCAAAGAAACCACAAAATGGGAGAACTGCTTCTCGGTTTGGCACACTATTCCCTTCTATTTCTGATAATTTGTAATGGTTGCTGTACACACAAATGTGCTTATTCCAAACATTTCTTAGTGAAAATGTCAAAATGGGTGTGTATATGATCCTATGTGCACCTGTGCATGGTTTGTTTCAAATACACCCCACCTCCTCAAATGCCTTTTACACAATTATACTCATCTCACCCTGTGAATTGGATGCTTACTCAGTTTAATCTCACATCAAGTTGATCTTACTGTTGGGTTAGAACCCCTCATTTGGCACTGTTGATTCTTGTGGCCTTATAACTATACATAGAGTGACCCATTTGAGCTGTCATATCTCTCTCTCTCTCTCTCTCTCTCTCTCGCGCGCGCGCGCTCTCTCCAATCAAAACTACATCAAATCAGCTTGGTTAAATTTCAGGCTGTCATTTTTAAGTCATTAAATTTGCTGTTTGGTTTAACCAACTGAAATGGGAAAGCGAAGAGTTGACCATGAAGGGCATGGTGTTTGTTTTATTTTATTTTTTGTAACTGGTAAATGTTAACTAGTAATGAATATAAAACACCCAAAAAATGGATACAACTCTACTTGAGCCAATAGTGTGCCTTCCATACTTTGCTAATTTCTGAGGTAGTATGACTTCTGAATTCAAGAGTCAAGCATGCCCAAGAAGTTTACTTTATTCACTCAATAATCTGATGGTATTTAATTATTCATATGATTTTTTTCAATTTCACAACATTCATGATCTATGCTGATAAAATTTAAGATATTTCCTGAATAGACTTAAAAACTATATATCAGTTCTTTGTGTGTGTTCTATCAAGCCTTCAAGTTGGCTTGACCCTGTCAAGTATTGAGGCAACTTGGTCTTATATATTAGAAGATGTAACATATAAGGGTGAGATCAGTCCCATTCAGGCAATGAGACTGAGGACTCAACCAAAACAGAAAAGAGCCCAAGGCCACAAGGATAAAAGCTGCTGGATAATGCACATTAAGAATCCTAGACCAATTCCCGTTAAATCTGTCCATCAAATAACCCCTGAAGATGCTCTCAGCCAACACCCATTAAATGATATCCATCTTGATACACTCGATGAATCTGGCCCTTGAGGAAGAAGCTTTACATTCGATCTATCCATCAATTAACCCCTGAAGATGCTCTCTTGTTGCACTTGTTTCAAACAAACCAAGCAATGGCTAAAGATACTAGTTTCCATAAGGCTCGACTTTCTTATGAAGGGCCCGAACCCCAACTATGCAACATAAGTTTTATCAACAGGAGCACAAATGTGCACCATAAAGAAACAAAGAGAGACTTTTATGTTGTTTCTTGCTGTATCATTTCGTTATTTTAGTTCTAAATAAAACCATAACTAGACCGAGGAATGGGACAATACTGTACAGCCAATTGCACATGCTCTCTCTGGGACTCATTTCTAGTGAATCCTGATATACCAATCAACCCTCACCCTATTTAGGATGCCATTTGCCATTGGATTGAATCACCTTGTGGTTGATGTGAGTTGCTGTCTTAACCCCCATGCATGACAATATCCCATCCAAACCATGATTTTTGATGGTTCCATTGTTAAAGATTATCAGTGCTTATTACAGTATGTTTGGTTGTATTATATCATTCCTCTTGGATAGAGGTATCCAGCATAATTTTTTTTTTTTTGAAAGGTAACTTTATTAAACAGAAAAAGGATACATAGAGGAAGGTATCAGAAAACCCTCCTAAAAGAAACATCACCAAATTACATCAAGCTATTAACAACTTCCGCATCTTAGGACAAAGCCTATCTAGCCAAAGAATCTGCAGTTGAGTTAGCTGACCGCGGCACCCAAGTAATCTTAAAGTCAAAGGTAGTAATTGCATAACGAATCCTCTCAACTTTATCTAAATACAACCAGGGGCAGAGAGAACCCAACACCCAGCCAATCACTACCTTAGAATCACCTTCCACAAAACTCCCATGGACCACAAGCTCTTCTAACTCCAAAATACCTCTCCAAAGAGAAAATAATTCTACATCAAGAACCAACCCGTTATGCAGACGATCAGCAAAGGAAATCAGAGTATTCCTTGAATCATTACAAATGAGACCACTATAACCTGCTAGACCCACCTCCCTCATATAACTTCCATCAAAATTAAGCTTAAGCAACCTTGTAGGTGGAGGAGACCAAGGAATCGGATGGTCTAGAGATCGAACTCTAACTGAGGTATCCAGTATAATAAATCCATATTTCCTACTTGTAGTGGGTTATTGCGTTTGCTTTTCCCATCCTTCTTTAGGCCCCTCATATATGGAGAACTCTTGCTTTCCCCTCCCCTCATTGCAAGTGTATATACCCAGGCAATCCTGGATGGTACACCTATATGCTCAAAAGTAACAAAAGCATCTATAGAAGTGAAAACATGGAAGCATAATTGGAGGCAGAGAGAGTCCAATTGTTTAAATGGTAAGCTTTCACTTTTGAACCATGAACAATAATGTGCTGGAACCAGTCTCATCTTTCTCAGACTTAAATGTACATTAGACATTCTCTAGAATTGTAAGAAATTGAATTACTAACCTGTCCAGCATGGTTCCCCTGTCACATATCGAGTTTTTTTTTTTAAATTAAAAGGTCACATTTCTCAACATTATCCTAGACCTAAACCTAAACCTTGGGATTGGCATGTGGTCATTTGACCCTAGCTCAAGAAGAAGAGAAAACTAGTTCCCCAGTTGCAGTGTGGAGTATTTTTTTTTTTTTGAAATAGCAATTTGGAGTCGTTTTGGAAACGGTTTGGAATTAAATGCTTATGCTTGATTAGAAACTGAATGAAAAAAACCTTAATTGACATACGGTGAAACGTGCAGCAATTGCTAGGGAACCATTTCAATAACACATGCTACTCAAAGCTCCTAATTTTCCAATGAACCATAAGTTTGTCATGGTGCATGTTCTTATAATTCCTCCATTCTAAGTTCTTGTTAGCCTCCCTGTTTATATAAGGTATTTGATATGTTTTTTATTGTCATCTTCATGAAAATTGAGACAGATTTGATAGAGATAGTAGTATTGAATTCCTTAAGTCCACATATGACGAATATGCACATATACATATATAGACCCACATACCATGATTCTTGAAGTGCTTTGGACAAATGTAAATTATCTTGACTATATTTCCAAATAAGAATGTTTTCATCATGTTTTCATTTGAGGTCCTGTTAAGGATATGTTTTAGCTTAGGTATCTATTGAGACATCATTGTTTTCTATTGTTCGTAGACATACTTTTAAAATACCAAATATGCCCTTTCTTTTAATTCAAATGACATTTACAGAAAAGACAATCTGCATTGATTTGATTACCATGTAAAAGAAAGGGTACTTTTGGTATTTTAAAAATTTGGTGCAACAATAGTAAACAATGGTGCCCCAATTGATGGCCTTGAGTTTAATTGATATTAAGGTTTTTAAGTTCTTTCTACCAGGTATAGCATGATGATCTTTGAGGCCCTATCAGCAATGCAAGAAGCAAATGGATCAGAGCTTGGTTCTATTTGCAAGTTTATTGAGGTTAGTGGGACACATGTCATATTTACTCTCATTGTAAGGCCTGTATTTTCCCTTAGGACTTTTATTTTGCACAAAGGTTTGTATTTGGACACAAACTGGACATATCAGTATAAAGTGCAATACAGTATTAGCTGCTTACAGGAGGCAGCACAATGATGGGTTCAGATGCCAGTTCAGCTGATCGGTCTTCAGTTGATTTTATTGAATGAGCATATCAGGCCCCTTTCATATATCCAGCATAATAAAGGTTGGAAATCTGCAACTAAACTTGTTACTTACCTGAGTTGACAAGTTTTTAAGGTCATTAGTTCAAAAATCAGTGTGACTTGCCCATAGAAGAAACTATATGACTTGGATGAGTCTTGACAAGTTTTAGGATTGTTTGGTGGCATGCCTAGAGTTCAATGAGTTGAGACAAGTTCTTTCATCTAAAAATACTTGCACAACCTTGCAAGAAGTGGCATACTCCTTGTCCAAGCATCCATCACTCCTTTCATTTCTTAGTAAGTTTGTGTATGGATTTTTTCCCCAGAATATTATATATATATATATATATATGTATGTACCAGAGTTGTGCAAAGAAAAACGAAAATGCCCATTACTCTATACACCCAAAGGCAAAGACCCATTGAAACAAAACAACAAAAGATCAAGACAGACCATTGGGGTTTAGGGAGGATTTTTCCTAATTTTGTGGTCCAGAAGAAGTTGATGGCATGAGGCGGGGCTTTGGAAGACCAGATGGTTGGATTCACCAAGGGAGAAGAATCGCACTGATTGCTCCAAATAAAAAAAGACGTCACGAAGAAAATGCCAGAAGAATCTGATCACTGAAGCAGGGATTCATCCTCCAGGATTTAGGAAGAAGCATGAGATACGAAAAACCATCTGTTTCCGCATCAGACAGGTTTCAGCAGAAGCGAATATCCCACACAATCTGGTCACTAAACACTAAGTAGAAACCAGAGATGAAATCATAAGGAGAGAGAGAAGTGGCAAAGGGAAGAGGACTAGGTAACAAAAGGGATGGAATCACACCAAAGACAATCCAAAACCTGACTTTGTTTCCTCGCCCACTATAAATTGAATATCTTGCTTGAACTTATCCACATATGCACTGATGTCCCTCCACATTCCTGAAGCCCTACACGGAGCAAGATTGATGCCCCAACCACTATTTCCAATTACATACTTCGCAATGAGCAAAGAGTTCTAGGGAGCTTCTTTTCAGACCCGACCTGCCACAACCATTTGGTAAGAAGAGCAATATTTTTGTCCTTGATGGCTCGAATACCATCGGCTTTTGTGGGGAGACAAACCTGCTGCCAACTAACTAGATGCTCCTTCCTCTTCTTCACCTGATCTCTCCAAATGAAATCCCTCGTGATTTTGTCTAGGGAAACAATGACCTTCTTAGGGCACTTGAATGCAAACAAGAAGTAAACATTCAAAGCTGAGAGAACTGACTTCAATAAGGTGACCCGGCCAACGAAGGAAAGGTACTTTCTTCTCCACGAGGTGGGATGGTTGCTAATTTTGTCAATGATGGGCTCCAAAGAGAGTAACTTGGAATACTAATGCAAAGAGGACCCAGATAAGTAGAAAGGACAGAAGTTGATTGGCATCCTAGAAGCTCTGCCAAGGAAGATAACTCATTACCCTTCTAGGTTGATGCCGAAGATCTCGCTCTTGTGGTAGTTGATGCCAAGGAAGAGGAATTCTCAAACTATCTTAGTAAGGATCTTAGATTCCTGACTATCTCCTCATTAACATTACAAAAAATAATGGTGTTGTCAAAAAATTGAAGATGGTGAAACTCAAGGGAAGAATGTTCTTTATTGAAACCATGAATAAGTGAGAATCCGCTGCTTTAGGGAGAAGACTGAGACCCTTAGCAACCATAATGAACAAAGCAAGGGAGAGAGGGTGTCTTTGGCGAAGGCCACAAGAACGACAAAATAAAGCTTTTGAGGACCCATTGATAAGCACTGAAAAATAAGTAGTAAAGTCACACTCTGCCATCCAATTGCACCACTTCCTACCAAACCCCAAGCTGGAAAGGATGAACTGGAGGAAGCTCCAATCAACCATGACATAGGTTTTCTCCTGGTCAATCTTCCAAATTATTCCTTTTTTTCGATATTTGTGTTGGGAATTTATGCACTCATGGGCCATAATAACTGCATCCATGATCTGCCTTACATCAACTCCAGCCGATCGGAAAGGAGAGAGATGAGATTCGGGAGAAACACCTTCATATGTTGACAAAGACCTTTGAGAGGATCTTATAAGGGCTTCCAAGTAAACCGACTGGCCAAAAGTCCTTTAGCATAGAAGCACTATCTTTCTTAGGAACAAGGACAATGAATGTTGCTCCAAGCTCCTAGAGAGTCTCCCCCGCTGATGAAACTCCTCGATGAAAGCAACAAGATCTTCTTGAAAACAGCCCAGAAGATCTTGAAAAAAAAGGCAATGGAAAAGCACGACCATCAACAGGACTATATATTACTATTGGAATGGAAGAGTATCACTCAAAAAACCGACCCAGATGGATGGGAAAGTGATGGTGGTGGTGATAATGATGCTAATGATACGTTTTTAAAAATGATGGTGATTACATTTGTCATTCCATATGTTTGATTATGTTCCAAATGATGTGTTTGTTCTATAATGTCACGCTGTGTAGCAGTGGCTTTGATTTGTAAGTTGTTGCAGTTGGGAGGATATTTTGGACTGGATTAATGCAATATTAGGGATTTATGTTGCTTTTGTATGCAGATAAGAATGTTTTGGCCCGTTTTGAAAAGAGAGAATATTTTTGGTAGAATAGATAATTGTCAATCTATGTTTTTGGAGAGGCAAACAAAATGGGGACAATTGGTGGGATTGCAGGTTTGTTTCCCTTCCTTATCCATTCTACCAACACTCATGTTAAATTCAGGGTGAAGACTGAAAAACAGTGCAACTTAATATGGTTCCAATATCTTTGCTGCCTCAAATGAGGGTGGAGGTGATATATTTGGCCATGTATTCAAAATGGTTGCCACTTGGGTTCCTGTCTTCCCTGCATAAAATATAAATGTTCTCATAGAATTATGTATTTTTTTCGTGTAGCTGTGTTGCGTCTCTGTGATCCTTAACCATACATTTGGCAGTGTCTTCAAACTTTGGATTTATCAAACTTTAAATTTTGGGGATTATCTGTTTTGTCTCTAAAATGCTTACTTTCTTTCTGAATGCATATTCTCCTCTTTGAACTTAAAAAAAAAAAAAAAAGGTTATGTATGTACTTGTAGTCATTTGGACTGGTTCATCATTTTTTTGAATCATTTTATGCTTACATCATTGAACGTTTCCACCCCTTCATTGCCTGGTGATTGGTGACTGGTGGACACTGCAAAGAGCTCGACACCTTATGGTAGGTGGCACATAATACGTTATTTCCCAATTTTGTAATGGGAAATACTCGTGTTCAGTTAAATTTATGGGGTAGTGATTGAGGTGCCTCTTTACTTTTTGCTCATATCACGTTTTAAATGATGAAAAGTACAAGGAATGACCCCTCTTTTTCTCTCAAAAAAAAAAAGGAAAAAAAAAAGAGAGAGAAAGAAAGAAGTACAAGGAATGCCTCCTATCAGGACTGGGAGTACCTCCATCTCTACCTAATTTATGTGCTGCCTTATGATATAATGATTTTCAGAATCCTTCTTCTCAGTTTTTTTTTTTAAGGGAAAAAAAGAGGACAATCCAAATCCTGCATCAGATTTCCTTCAGCAGAGCGAAGAAAATGGTTCATATACCTGAAGGATCCTATTATTCTCAAGTTTATGATGCTCCATTTCAAATGTTACTAATTAACTAGTTAATTTTGTCCATTTCTTCATCTCTTGGACTTGAGAGAGTGATGGTTTTCTATTCTTTTTCTTCCCTCAAATTGCAGGAAAGGCATCAAGTTCCACCATGTTTTAGAAGGTTCCTTAGTTCAAAATTGAGAAGACTTGTTTCACAAGATAAAATTGAAAAGGTGAATCAATGTTTTCCATCTCTCAAAACTTTAACCATATGAATTTTGATTATGAAATATTTATTTTGATAATCCTATGGTTTCTTGTTGCCGACTCTCAAGTCGTTTTGAGTGTCACATCTCAAATGTTTTTCGTTGTTCAGTGAGTGGGTGTCTTCTCCTGTGATTTGTCTTTGGACTAGATCAAACTACTGGTGAAGGAAAAATTATTGCCTTATACAGCATAAAATATGGTGCAATGTATAGGCTCTTTTATTGGTTTATCCGATGCATTGCAACTCAGTCCAAGTACTTAGGCAACTTGTTTGATTCTTATTCAACAAGAGGTTGTGGACTGGACAAAAAAGAGGAAAGGACCAATCTCTGTACACTAGTATCTGGAATGCTGTCATTTGATACTTTGCTACTTTATCAGGGAGAAGAGGGTGGTTTTGGTTAATCTATTTTTTCTTCTGCAGCGAATTTTGATTGTTGGTTGAATGGACGGCTTAGATGTTGAAAAGATATAATCCAATAAATTATTTGGGAAACCATGAATTACTCCAACAACTATCCACATATTGGCACTGTGGCTTGAGCTCACATGATTCTAAAACAAAGAAATCTGTTATTATTTTATATACTATGTTTGAATCCCTTGCAGTAACAGAAATTATTGTTAATAACATTATCATGAAAAATGTGCGAGTGAAATTATACAGAAATTAAAAATTGATAGAACACGAGACAAGACCTAAGCTTTAAGTTTGAAAAGACAAAAAGAAACAATAGAAAGTCTCCAGAGAAGCTAAGATGTTAGTTTATATTTTCCATTAAAAAAGGATCTATGACATGTGAAATAGAATGGCCTCAGTTCAAGTTAGACCATCAGATGCTTCATTAGCTATTTATGAGTGCTTGAGACGATATGTCCACAATGTAGAATCCTTGTTACACCAACTATTAGCACGACATGTCATCCTTGATAGTTGCCATTAAAGTTTCCAAAGATTCTAAAAGTATACAGACTTCATGCAAAGCTTCGACTTCCAGTATATTAGTGTTGAAGGCTGAACTGGTTCAGCAAAAGCTTGGATGACTTTGTTTGGTTCTCCTAAACTCTCCATGCCATGGAGTTCTTTGTATTGTTTTTTTTTTTGGTAGCTATTTCATAGAAAATCTTTCCAAATTGGTATCTATTTATGGAAAAAAATGGGGGGGATATGAATCTGTTATGACCCTCCATCAGATGGTGGAACCTGTTGGACAGCAGCCCATGGGACGCATGAGTCCCCACGGTTACTGCAGTCAAAACAGAAACGTGCTGGAAGAGAGACAGGGAGAGAAACCAGGGAAGAGTGGAGAACAGGGAACACAAAGGCAAGGGCGTGGTTGGTGACTGCAGAAGCCACTCCTGGACTGCAGTAACTGAGTGCTACAGCAGTTACTTAACCAATCAATAGCAGTTACCATAGAGCGACTGTGTTTCGGAAATAGGACTGTAATTAGAGAAGTAGGAAGTTAAGGAAAAATTAGCAATGAATTGAGGTCTGTTTCTGACCCAAATAGAAACTTATTATGTAATTTTATTTAATCGTAATCTGATCCTATCAGAATTAGGATCCCTTGTAGCATATGATAAATGCTTCTCCCTTCGGTATTTTTTGAACATACATGGCATGGGTAACTTGAAACCATGAAATTCCTAGCTTACAAAGAGGACTTTCAAGTAATCTTTTCATTCAATAAATTTTATCATTACTATTTCCGAAAAAAAAAAGGAAGAAAAAGAAAGGATAAATGGTGGTTGTCAGTTCTGCCATGCTTTGTGTTATGTTGAAACTTTCATTCTTTTATCTACCCCATACTATGTTGCATGGAATACTTCAGAATGTGTGAAGTACCCGTGTTGGAGACTTTTAGACACTCGCACCCTTGTCACCCTTCTTCATGGACTATTTTAGTGCTTTCTGACATTGTTTTCTAAGATGGATAAAATATTAGAACACCTTTCTATAATATCAATATATTTGTCACTCTCTATAATATCAATATATTTGTCACTCAAATCTTTAGAGTAAAACTATTATATTATTTTCAATTGGTGTAATTTTCACACCTTATTTTCATTTAAAATAAACTTTTTTGTTTAATTTTATTTAAAAATGGTATGGTGTCCCTCTTTCCTAATTTTTTGGGGTCACCATGTTAAACACCTCATACTTGTGTTGGACATCGACACTCGTACTCGCACCTGTACCCATGCAATCAAGATCCATATAGTTATTGCTGCTATTACTAATATTCATTTTGGACAGGACCTGGAAAAACCATTGCATATAATGTGGTTCCTGATTTGCATACTGGCCCCATTGACTATCCTTTGTTTTCAGGCTTGCAACAATTTGACATCATATAAGACAAAATCCCATCTATCTAGGGTCAACTTCGGTTGACAACGATTTGTATTGCATCCAAATACTCAGTTGAACCTCTTGAGATTTTGTACTTCCATGTATCTGTAGTTGATTATCCCTTGAAGACTTGATATCCTTCTCTTAAATTTACTCTATTGACCTCATTGTTATGGGTGACATCTTGCCCTTACACTTCCCATAAATTGATTGTTGGAGCTGCCAAATGCAAGCTGCTTTTTACAGTTTGTTCTTGCTCATATTATTGTTCTAATATGCATGATTTGCAGGTCCAGAATTTGTACAGGCTCAAGGAATCTACAATTGCAACCAAAACACCTACTCCAAAACAAAAAGTTCCCGTCCATCGCACAAGACCTATGCATAACTCCAGGTTAGGAGCCTTTACTGACACTGTTGAGGAAGCATCAATGACTGCTGCCTACAAGATTGCAGATGCAGAGGCCAAGTCATTTTTAGCATCCGAAGCAGTTAAGGAGGCAGAAAGAATCTCAAGGATGGCTGAAGAGACAGGTTCAATGCTACAACTTGCAAAAAAGATATTTGAACAATGTAAGAAAACCCATTTCCTAGGTTCTTGTTATTTGTTTTCCACCTATATTTGTTTAGTGAAGATAGTTCCCATGCTTTACTTACAGGTGCAAGAGGTGAAATCGTTACTTTGGCTTAAGCCATGATTTGGGTTGCAGCTGCAAATCTGTCCGAGTTTATTTGGAGAAATGGACCTTGTAATATTGCTGAACCGTTTGTACATGAATGCTTCTGTCTACTAACTCAAGACTTGGGTTTGTGTGCTCTTGTGGATTTTTCCTGCAAACCCTTCCTTGCAACTCCCATGTATAGGTAATAGGAAATTCGGCGTTTGTGGTATTAGGGTTGGGGTTTGGAAGGATATGTATATGGATAAGAGGTGACTTCCACAAACAACAGTTTGCTTAGACAATGAATTGATGATCTTCAGTATTATCTTGATAACCTACCTCTCTCTCTCTCTCTCTCTCTCTCTCTCTCTCAACTGGATGTGTATGACATGTTAAATAGTATTTCTAAAAATATTTGATATGAGCTGATTTGCAACCCAATCCTTATCATACCAACTCTACCTAGACTTCCTCTAATGAGAATTCCAACTGAGACTGCCTTTAAAATGGATCTTACGCCCTATATGATTGGTAGGTATGATATACTTTATCCATTTTAGTTGTCTGATTTGAAGCATTTATATTTTTTAAAGAACTTTTTATATACAGCTAGCACTCCATGTGATCTCATCCATTTTCAACACACTTTATGCTATTCCAATATGAATGTGACAACTATTTTGAAATGATCTCAGAATCCATATCAGATAATTAAATTGGGACATAGAGAGTAATATATTGGTAGGAGATGTATGAAGTTCCATTCCATTTCATCATCTCATTTCTTAATTTTAAACTTTTAAAAATCAATGATTTATATTCACTGAAAACTCAATGACTAAGATGATCATTTAATGATGAAACTTTGCATACTTAACATCCATGCAGTTATCTATCTAGAACACTCTAGGTTGTAGGCCTATGATTTATTTGATAGGAAGTTTTGTTAGAATGTCTTGTTAAGAAAGTCTCATTAACCTAAAATTTGTAATTCTTAAATTTAAAATTGTTTAATTTGAAGCAAACAATAAATGGAAGAGAAATGGATAAAGTTGGCCTAATATTTTCAATATGTTTAAAATAAAAGGCCAATTTTGGCTTCATTAGTCATTTTATAATTAGTGGGTTCAGGCTAAGAGTAATTCTATGATCAAAAAGATTTAAAATTTTGTAATTTGAAGACGAAAATTATAAATGTCATGTAAGTGAATTTTTGTAGGATCATATAATTCCTACTCTAAAATTTTGTAAGAATTGTAAGATCTTTACAAATTTCATTATTATTCAAAGAATTGTGCCAGCTAAGATGATAATCAGGATAAACAGTTATTCACAATTGGGATTTATGGAAATTTTAGCCCTGATCAAATCTATCAATAGCAGTCACCCGTTAGAGATTTTTTTTAGCATTCCAAATTGAAATATGAAGCACAATATGGATCTAGATGCAAATACCAAAATTTTCAATTAATATCAAATTTAATAGAATTTGAGGTTAAAGTTAAAATTTCAATATCAATTAACATTAAATGCAAAAATATAAAATAAATATGTACTGCACTAAAAAAAAAAAAAAAACGAATGATAAAAAATAAAAAAGATTAATAGAAACTCTTACATATTAGCTTTGAGTTTACAGAGAAGTTGTAAAAATAATAAACTTTGTTAAATCTCTAAGAATTTTCAAAGATATTTCATAAAATTGTGAGTGGGTGGAAAAAGAAAATAAAGATCAGTTGTTATTGTGAAGTAAAGAAATGACATTGCAAAATCTATTTAATAACATCTATAAATCAGGGTCGCTAGACAGAGATATTAAGTGCAATCTAGACAATATGCGCTAATGCATAAAGCTAAAAACCAATATGCTAGAACGATCATCACTATGCGCTAGTGACTAGAAATATACGCTAGCGCATAAGGCCAAAAACTAGCAAGCTAGAATGTGCATCACTGTGCGTTAGTGACTAAAAATATATGGTAGTGCATAAGGCCAAAAACTAGCGATCTAGAAAACACATCATTGTGCGCTAGTGACTGGAAATATGTGCAAGCGCATAAGGCCAGAAACTAGCGTATCAAAGTGCATTAAAACACATGTCAGTGTAAGCTAGTGACCAGAAATATGAGTAAGAGCATGAGATCGAATGTGCTACTTATGGGATTACGCAGCACTATGATCAAATCAGAATAAGTACGACTTTGAATGCATGCAAATATGGGCATATGGAGTCTTAAAAGCGAAACTTCAATGCTTGCTAGCACATGAGAGGCTTTTTCATATAAAAATATCTGACTAGGTGTACGAAACACTCAGACCAAAATTTGCTTCGAAGACACTTACACCTAAAATTGCAATTTCCGGCCAAAAAGGTATAACTTGAATTATTGAGATTTATAACTTGGAGGAAGAGCTTATAACTTGAGTTATTGAGATTCATTAGTTACTCACATTTTCGAAATATTATGCCGTACCTCCTCCTCTAAGTTATAACCTACACACTTCTCACCCAATATGTGTTATTATTGTGTTATACTAATCAAGTTATAACCTACACTTTACTCAATAAAAAAATGATGAACTATTACGAAAATCCTTTTTATCATATAAAATCTACAGATTTCATTATCTATGACGTGGAAATTAGATGCCCACAAATATGCTCGGAAGTAACTATTTAAGAGTTTGCGCCAACAAGCATAGAGAGGAATTTCCAGGCTAGGCTGATTATCAAAGCTCTCTATTTTGATTCTCAAGGACTCTAATCCCAACCTTCCATTCTTGGTTTATTGATCTTGTCCCAACCGATAAGGTTTCATCTTTAAACTTTCACTGCTTTTTAATATAGTTTTTTTTTTAAGACGTTAAGAGTCTCACTTGAATAATCTTTAAAATATATGTAAACTTTTTAATCTGCACACGTCTAATATAGAACAGTGAAAAATGACTGCTTTTGTATTATAGAGAACTTTATTTCAAGACTTTTCGTTAACAAAGACAGATTTTGACTATCAAGTAAAATGGAGACCTAATTAAATGACTAATTTTTTTTTTTTAAATTCAATCAACTAAAAATAAATACATTAAAAGAGAATTCTTCTCAAATTAAATATAAGATATATATGCCACACTGAATTTCAATTCGACTCATCTAGGAACTGAGAACTTGTGTTAAAGATCTCACCATCCACTATTTGGTCTCACTATCGTGACCCAAATGAGACTTCGGACCTCCCAAATCAATTTTATTAGTTATTACAAGGCTGCATTTGAATGAAGGATAAATTTTACAGAAGTAGATAATGAGGGGTGGATAACTAGTTATGAATACCCTTTACTTCAAAAGTGAGAGTCGAGAGGTAAGCAAGGGTAAAATTGAGATTTTTTTATATTAACCTTTTAGTTTTCGAACAAAAGTAATAAAAGGTAACATCTCGTTCTCCTTATAGGCCGGAGCCCAAAACAAGGGGACAATTGCTTGATCTACTTAAATGATGATAGAGCACCAAGACGGACTCTGAAATAATCAAACATATGAATATCATTAACTGTCCCTTCTAGAAAAAAGCACTGTTATATACTAATATAAATTAAAATCCAATATTTTTTTCATTTGTTTTTAATGACGGAGGACTTTTCTCATGCATCTGAAATTAGAACACTCGTCAAGATAAAAAGTCAAATAGAGAGTTTCTTTTAAAATTCAAAAAAAAAAAAAAATTTGATGCTACAAGTTTGAATCTAGACAAGAAATTCCCTTATAATTCAAACATTTGAATGTTCCTGTCTCCGTTTAAAAATTTGTTTGGACTCAGTGTCTTTGGGTTGAGTTGATTCTAGTCGATGTCTCATCAACTCAATGAGTGCAGCGGGTGAGTTCCTTACAGGTCTCAGGGAGACTAGAGGGAATCATTTTGGTAGGTTTTAAATATTAAGTATCTTCTTCTTTTTTTAATATTTTTTTAATGAAATCAGTTAATATCAGCCAATGCACTAATACACGTCAATGTATTAGGTAATAGTTACTGGTTTATATTGGCAAAAGAATTCATAGCAAATAATACTATCTCTATTTCGTAAATTTTTGCATAACTTTTTTTTTTTGTTATAAGACATTTACATAAAAAAAATATGGGTTAATCCTTTAAACTCACTGAATTTCATTAAAAAATATTTTTTTTACATCCATACTCCTAATGCTTATTGCATATAATACTATCTCATACTACCTAATCCTTAATGAATATATTTGTAAGAACAATTGACTAAATGCCAACAAGGAACTGATTAGACATGAGCTAAGTCCCATCTCAGGTTTTTTATCCTATTACAAGTGAATTTCCCAAATTCCTAGAAAAACCAATGCAACTTGTAAAATTGCATCAATAAATCACGAGGGGTTGGAGTGATAGTCACGATCTATTTTAGAAAGTGGAAATTTGAGTTCAATTTTCACTCTACCTCAAAAGATTATTCGTTAGAGTTACTCGGTATATGTGAGTAAAGAGGCTTGCTGATATAGACTAAATAAAACAAGAATACCCAATCTCAACTGTAGTGGAAGCTTGATAATTAATCAAGTTCGTATGTCTTTGTCACCGATGTCTGCTTCACTTGCGCATGTCTTGCGAATTAGTCAATTACTCTAAAAGACTTGAATTTCTTAGTCATGAAAAAAAAAAAAAAACCTATTTGGGACCCATTGAAAAGAGGATTATTTGAATGCAGGTATTTTTTTTTTCAAGAAGAACATAGATGATTAAAAAAAATTTACTTTTTCACTTCGTCTCTAATTTTATTATAATGAATTAAAAGGTAAAATGGGAAACATTTTTTACTTTTACATGATCCTGTTCTTATTTAGAAAGAATTATCCCTGCCCAAATTGATTTTTTTTTTTTTTTTAAATCTTCACCTCTTGGGCCTGTTTGGGTTGGTGTTTTAGGATTACAGATGATAGACCAACCTAGTAATTTTGGCTTTTATCTGCTATTGTGGTGATTGGTAGAGAAGTAGAACAACCAGCTGAAAATCCCTGGTTTCAACCATTTCTAAATTCTAAAAACAAGCCGTAGTGGAAAAAGCTTGAAACCAGTGAATCCCACTTCCAAACTTGTACCAAACTTGAATGAGATGTGAACAGATGGAAGTGGACAGAAGTTCAGAACTCCTTTAGAAAAAACGCATTTTTTTATCTTTTTTATTGTGGATTTTTATTTTGACCATTTAGATTCTAATTATGGCTCCATCGTTTGTAATTGGAGAATATCTCCTAATTTGAAAATTTTCCCAATTCTGATCTTTTTGTTCTAAGGGCTGAAATTTCTTATGAAACTAGAGGTCTAAGTTGAGGTAGTTCAGTTCGTCCGAGTTTTTAAAATTAGGCTAGAGATTTTGAATTTGATCCTCTCATAGTTACTTGATACACGAGATTTGCAGGTGATTTTGTGTATCCATGAGATTAATCACACTTTTAATGTGGAATGAGGATACCTATACTATAAAAAAAAAAACAGTCAAAACAATCTCAAGCCCAATTTATTTTTTTAAAAACCCGAAAACTGATATGAAATTTTGGCCAAAATGAATGGAAATCTGAGCTCATTTAGGCTCAAAGTTTAGTCCACCACAGGTTTTTCTTTTAAAAAAATTCCAGCGAACATCAATAACTCTGATATCTATATATTGATCTAATGAAAATTAAAAAATACTAGTGATATTTCTAACATCAGATCACTCTGCTTAAAGTGCTGCTGTACTTGCCATTTGATTAACATACGTGTTCAAAATCTGCTAAAGCAAGAGTCTTAAGTTCAATTCAACTCGACTTCAAAGGGTAGGGAGGCTTGCACATGTTCTACAAATTAGTCGAGTACTCTAAAAGACCTGAACATCTTTATAATTAAAAAAAATCAATATTTCTTCCTTAGTTATCTCTAGTTGACTCATTTAACATCAAATAGAGAAACATTCTCCAATCTCCATCATCTGATGTTGAAAAAAGAGAGAAGAATTCAAAGGTGGCTGCTGACTTTTTCAGATACTTTCAAGTTTCAATACATAACCTGATCATCATCCCTTGGTCTAGTCTACCCACAAAATTATTGGCAGTTGCCCTTAACCCATCCCCCTAATCTAATCTCCATCCTTTAAGAATTTTTTTAAGTCATTAATCTGAAGTCTGAACCTTAAAAAGTGTATATGAAAGAAATCTCACTTCGGTGCTTTTATAATTTGAATGCAAACCAATGAATCTTCTTCTTCTTCCTCATGACGTGGCCGTGTAGGTAAATATCACTTTCATCAATACCACTCTTATGAATTATTATGAAGCTATCATATCGTCAAAAATGAGAATCATTAAATCATATTAACTCCTGAATTTTTAAATTTTAAAAATGAACTATGTTTTTTGAATTTATGTGTGGGAAACCAAGGTTAGACCATAGGAGCTCTAATCTAGGACCTCTTGCTTCCTGAGTAGAAAGGTAACCAGCTGAACTATATATATATATATTGATCTATCAAAATTAATTCAACAGTGAAGAAGCATCAAAACAAAATTATAAAAGATTAGATCTAAGCTTTTAAGAGGAAAAATAATTTAATGGATCGAATTCAACATAAAATGAGTCAGACCTTTGTGCCAAATCATAAAAAAAATGCTTGAGTATTGTGTAGATTTTCTTAATTTAGATTATTTTTTAATATTTAAAATTTTCAGTCTTTAAAATTATGAATTGATTGATCTCAAATTAATTTTATTGTATTTTATATTAAAATAAAGATCTTTCCAATAAGCATATTATCATTTTTAAAGTAATAGGAATTAGTGCATCCAAAAGCTCTGAAAAAGAGTAAGAGTTGATATTTTTTTGGAGAATTTTAAAGGATTGATGTATCACATGAGGGTGTAAATATCGGCCATAGATACATATTGTTTCGGCCGATATCGGCCGATACATAACACCGATTAATATCAATTATCGGCCGATATTAGGGTTTTTTTTTTAAAAAAAAAAAAAGATTATTTCAAACCTGATATATGCCAATATCTCGGCCTATTATATTTTCACCCCTATTATATTTTTTAATAGGAAGACATACACTTAGCACTATAACCATCAATTATTTCGAATTCTAACTACAAATGATTTATTGTTTAAATGGTATGGACTCCAACAATAATATACTTAAAATAAAATTTAATTTAATTAAACGATAAATAGTTTAACAGTAATAAAAGATATTTTAAAAAAAAATTGTCTATTTAAATATAATAATAATAAATAAATAAACGGTTGTCTTATTTTGATTTCAAGTGAAAGAATCCGACGCGCAGATGGTGGAGAGATCCTGATTCCCACCCAAACCAACTACGTTTAATTTAATTGATGTCGGCTTCTCAGCAACTGCAAATAAGAGAAGTCCACTCCTCCTCTGCCTCCTCCGTCTCCACCTTTCACCTCTCTCTCTCACCAATCCTCCATACTTTGCAAACAATTTCATTTCAACAACAGCAGAAGAATTTCTTCCCATTGATGGAAGATTTTAGATCTAAATCCTACGGGGATGGGAGGATGCAGATGGAGGAATATGGAGGAGGCTTACCCCCTGCTCTCCACGATCTCAGATGCTACAGTACTTCTTATGCCTCTGCCCAACCGACCCAGTTGCAGAAAGAGATGAAATTCAAGAAAGAGAAAGGGTCTTCGTCTTCCAGATGGAGCCTCAACGATCCTGAGTTGCAGAGGAAGAAGCGGGTTGCAAGCTACAAGGTGTATGCAGTGGAGGGTAAGATGAAAGGGTCCTTGAGGAAGAGTTTCAGATGGCTCAAGGATAAGTACACCCAGATTCTCTATGGATTGTGGTGATTCTTGAGGATAAATACCTATTATTGCTTTTCCTCTTTTTTATCTTTCATGGGTTTTGTCTTTTGAGTATTTGTTTGTATGAGAGTATTTGGAATCCGTGAACCCTTATATAATCTCAATGGCTCTCTTATGGTATGATCATCTCTTTGATTTCTGAACGCTTTTTTATTTTTTTTTATGTAAATTTGATCAATCGAAGTTCTATTTACTACTTTCTCTCTATGTACATATATGTGGTGGCTCTGCTTCATTTCTATGGTTCTCCAGGATTCTATCTTTCTTTACTTGTGATGTGCTGCGAATTCAGTTTCAGAGACTTCTGACTTTACCCAAATAATCCTAAAGAACTCGAACAGAAGCAATTGAGAGATCCATGATTCCTTTGCCCATTAATCTACCTCCAAATGCACAAAATATTACTCAATAGCATAAACTAGACGAAATGAATCCAAGTGCATGGAATCAACCACATACCATGGAAGGTCAAATGCCCCAAAAACTAAACTCTAATCTACTCTAGCTAAACTGAAAATTAGCATCGACATTTGATGACCATGGACTGCAAGCGAGTGGCCATTGTAGCATCTGCATCAGTTTGAGGTTGATAAAGAGTTCTAGGTCAAAACCCAGATTTCTTTGCTTTTCTCGGTGATGGATGGTTGTATTTTAGAAGATTCTTTTGATTTGTGGGTTTATCCGTCTTTGTGAGTTTTTTGTTTCCTGCTATGGTATTGTTAATTTGGCGGATTCACTATTGAATTCCTCATCAAATTGCAATGGCTCTATGTAATGGATTTTGTGATCCATTATAAAATGAAATCTCAACGGGTTTTTGTGATATGGGTTGTTGTAAGCATTATCCTACTTCCAATACTACTTTTTTTTAAGAAATTTTCTCTGAAATTGGCTTATCGGTTTTTATGACTTTGGAGTTCTGAATGTTTGGGCTTCAGTTTTGGCATTACATTAGGTTTTAGATTGTTGATTCTTTTAAGAGAACAGTTGTCCTGTTTGTTAGTCCGACTATGAATAGATTCTTCTGTATGTTCCTTATGCATACGCAATTCTTACATATTGCCATGCTGTGATGATTTTTTTTTAATTGGGTGGTTGGGAGAAGCATTCGGATTTTTAATTGGGTGGTTGCTTTTCTGAGGTAAGAAACTTTGACTGAGGATCTGGTAAGATTGTTCCATAGTTTGGCCAGTTTTGCAGTTGGATTTGGCTGTGTTCTTATTGCAGTTTGTAATTCATTGATTAAGTGAAGCAAATGTGCTTAGTTCAGTCACCTATATACATTAATTTATTCTAAAGTTTACTGTATTTGCAGGCTCAAGTTGTTCATCATTTTGGTTTTCCTTCTTGCATATCTGCCTCATCCTTGACCTATTCCACATCACAAAAATTCTTGGAATGTGGATTTTGATGGATTTGCCTGGAATTATTTTTTAGAGTAAGAGTAGATAATTAATCAGTGCAAATCAAGAGGCACCCTTGGGTGAATTATACAGATCATTCACTGAAATCATGTCAAGCAATTGATCTATTGACTCAGGAGTTCTGAACCGCTTCCATTTGTTGGCTGTAGAAACAGAAGAGATTTCAGTGAATCAGCAATCTATACACATTATTTTCTTCTTCCTCCTCTCTTTTTTTTTTTTAATATTTTTTAATATTTCTTAAAAAATGGTCAACAAATCTGTTTATTCACACCACTGTCTTATATGGAGATGAGCACCTTCCAAAATCTTCCCTAGAGCTTCAATGGTTTTTTCAAAACCACCAATTATCTGATGCTGCTTTAATGTCTTTACACAAATCTGTCGTCTCCTTGTTGAACTTCCATAACCTTTTCACTTAAAGAGCTTAGTTTACTCCTGCTATATCTCTGATCCCCACGCCATGACAACTTTCATTTACAGATCTCTTTCCAGATAAGAAGATGATACCCACTGCTTCTCTTTATGCACTCCAAAGGAATATATCAGTTTTTTTCCCCTTTAATGAACTGTGCAATTGAGTGATAACTAGAAGAGGAGAACGCTTAGCTAATTCCCTGAGAATAAGTATTTTGACTTCTTAAGTTGCCAATCCGTTTTCAAGCATTTCAATCAATAAATCTAGATACCCTAGCTTGATTTTCATTTCATAATTGGAAGGTGTGGTACTGCGTTACAATCAATAAGGACAATGGGTTAGGATCTTTGGACTTGCAAGGTGCTGTACATGAATTGGAACATAGGAGATTAAGAGTTTTGTCAGGCTTTTAGGGTTAGTGATCTGGTTGAACCAAGTCTTCGTTAGAAAATATACGACCCCTGTACTGGGTTGCATCAAATTATTATTGTTTTCTTAAAAAGTACATGAACTGGGTCATCCCTGCGGGCCTGGGGCCTGGATTGATTGACTTCATGTTGAATCCACAAGCCCAGCTCTCAATCTAGATGGTCTGTCATGATGATTCATCAAGGCTTTTGCCAACAAAATACTTGCTACTTTTAATTACATTTCAGTTCACGCATAAACATTTATGCAACATTGCTCTTTTTTATCGTTATAAAATTTGTTCTTTATTTTATATTATAACCTAGCTGAGATCCTGTGGTCAATGGTGCCTCACCACACTTGCCCTTACATTTAGGGAGGGCAGTGGGCCAGGCTCAGACCAGGCCATTGCTGTGCTGGGCCAGGGCTTGAAACAAGCTTAAAATACATGCTCAAGCCCAACCTTATTATCGATAAGCTATAAAATAAAGGTCAAGCCCTATTATTTTCAGATTGAACTCTTGATTTTTTAAGGTTTTTGGGCCAAAGCGCCATTCCTACTTGCATTGCTTCGAGATTGATGAGAGCATTTCCTAGGGAACATGACCCCTTGTTTTGCCAGAAAAGGCTGAAGTAGGAAATTTTATACATAAAACATTGCAATCACATTTTACAACAAAAGGATGACTATTCAGTCAGATCCTTTTCACATTGGCCCAATGCACGTCTTCCCATACTGACGAAAAATGGGTTACATACAAAATCACTCAGTGAAAGGTTCAATTATATATATGTACAGTCTATCAAGGCTAATGGAACCACATGATGGTTCAGCAATAGCATGAAACAAGTCAGGCAATGCCAACCTGCACCCAGAAATGAGGGCTCGTTTTCCTCCTCTAGTCCATTACTGATTTTTCCTTTGTGACTTGGAATACATTGAACGTGTTAAATTACTCTGTTCTCACTTTCCGATTCATCAAATCATGATAATAAAGGAGGACACACATGGGCTGTCCAAGAATGCTGAAAAAGAACCAGAAGATCATATTCCCGACCTGAAACAGAGCCAAGTGAACCTAAGTTCCCATGAACACCATATGGAGAATAAAATTAACTAATAACCGGAAAAAGTTGGTAACTAGGTCCATAAAATGGTTCATAAAAATCCAATTCAGTATCAGGCGTTCAGGGTTCTAAAGTACATGGGAACATTTTGCAAATTAAGGCGTACCATTGTATTTCTGAATTTATTTTGCAGGTAATTTGTAAAGATGACCAAGGGAACCTGTCACAAGAGAACAATGAAGCCATTATTAAAAAATAAAAGAAAGGTTAACTGCTACTACAGATGCAAAGCATCTCATATTCCTAGTATGAAGATGAGAAATAACTCAATGTCCTATAAGGTACAAGAGGGGCCCGGTGAGTCTTTATTGGACAAGTAACATGGAGGCAAATACACCTTATGCACCACCTTTTGTCATCATAAGGGTCTGCAAAAATATGACAGCTTGGACCTCATTTCACGAGGAAATAAACCTTGGACCCCATTTCACAGCGACTCCCAGGTACTGGAATGGAGGAAAAAAATCAAGCTCCTTAAAGGCATTCTAATGATTTTTCCTTTCAAACATATCCAACTTCTTCCCTCTTTTTTAACTGAAAAAAAAAATAGATACCTAACATTGTTTTAAACTTTATCTCATCTTTACTACCTCAGTACCTTGAATCTCATATTGAACACAAACATGAATTTGCTCTTAAAAAGCTTCTGAATTATTTAGGAAACTCGATTACTTCAAAAAACATAGAATTGGTAATAATTTATATATGTCCAGAGATGGAGATACCCAAAAAAAAACACTTTTTACATAGAAGAAAAAGGAGGCGCCAAAAATCTATACATAGGAATGGTTAACATCAAAGGAATTATAGGTTCACGATCACCAGCACTTTATAGGGATTGGCATGAATTGACTTCCAAGGTATTATTTGGGGTGAATATGTTGTCATAGATGATAATATGATATCTTTGCTAACACACGAGAGAGAATTAAATTAGAAAACACAACGAACGTTGAATAAGAAAACAAATATTCAAATCTAACTTGAATCTTACATTTTTTTTTCTTTAAAGGTATTTTCTTCTTTTTTAATAAATGATGTTACCTTTAAAAACAGGAAAAATAAATATAAAAAAAAGGTGCTTCTAGGAGATCTCAGGCAGAGTTAATATTGGCAAAAGTGCCGCTACCAATGTCCTCTCTGCCTCAAAGAGAATTAAACGGCTTGCATATCTCATGGGTCGTACTAAGATAATTTCTCATTTTCCCTATTTGGGCCTTCCACTAGGAGGTAAATCCCAAATCCCTATCCTTTCAGGAGCCTGTTATTGGGAAATTTAGGACAAACTTGCCTTTTGGATGAAATCTCACATTTCCTTCAATGGAAGAATTACCTTGATTAAATCAACCCTTAGCAATTCTCAATTTATTACATGTCGTTGTTTGTGATCCCAGTCAAAGAAGCTAGCATTCTTGAAAAAATCAAAGAATCTTTCTTTGGCATGGGTTTGGGGATAAAAAGAGAAGTCATTTAGTGAATTGGGAGATGGCCAATTTACCTTCGAGGGTTTGGGTAATCTTCAATCTAGGGGAAAGGAACTGCTCTTTATTTACAAAAATGTGGAGGAGATGGAGGGTCAAGTAGCTGGGTAAACTATTAGAAAGGGTTCAAAACTGGTTGTGGATGATGGATCTAGAATATTTTTTTTGGGAAGACATGGATTTGAGGATGAACCGCTTAACATTTTTTTTCCGCAAGATTTATTCCCTCTCTAACCACAAACACAAGTTCATTAAGGATTATGTGGAGGAGAATGAGGGAAGAAGACCTTGGGCATTTATCTTTAAGAGATATATGATGGACCATGAAACGTCATCATTCATTCTCCCATGAGTTTGGTGAATGACAATTCTATTAACAGCAGAAGGTGAAAAAAGAATTTGTAGAAAAGAAGTCTAATCGGATCTCTTAAAGAAAGTCTATCTACTCTATAATTAGACCCCAACCCTTTGTTTCCTTGTCATTTAAATCCATTAGGAAGCCAATTGCACAGTCTAAAGCATTTTGCTGGGCCACATATCTCAATAAAACCATGGTTGTGGAATAACCTAAATGCCAAAAAAAAAAAAAAAAAATCCCTTCCCAATATTTGTTTCTTTTGTTGGCACTATCAAGAGTCAGGTGACCATATCTTAACACATTTCGCCTTTGTTCCATTTCGATATATAAAAGCCTAAGCCAGCCCATTTGGGAAAGTACAAAGCCTAAAGCGTAAGCCTGCATGTTTAAGCCCATTTAAAAAGTACAAGTGGACCACATTTCAGCCCAAAATTCAATTTCTAGCAACTTGATCTTGGTGGTCAAAATCCCTAGATGCCCTTCAAAATACCAAGATAAAGATGTCTAGTGATTTCGATTACTAAGGTCATGGATCAAGAGGCTAGACATTCATTTTTGAGTTGAAATTCGGTCCAATTGTAGTTTATCAAATCTACTTTCAATGTGAGTAATTAATTTGAAAAAAAAAGGAAAAATGGACAATGTGGACACACATATATAGCTAATGGACTGAAAAGCTCGATGGGCTTCACAAGCTAATTCAATTAGCTCAAGCCCACCTACTTAGCTAAACAAGCTTATAAAATGAGCTTGAGTCTGATCCATCATGCTATTATATTTGTACAAGCCCATTGTTTGTGATAGGCTCAAGTCGGGCTTAGGCTAAGTTCATGCACAACAAGTCTACCACTTGGTCCCTTTTGGAGACCTCTTCCATCCATTTGATCTTTCACGTTTGGTCCCTTTTGGAGACCTCTTCCATCCATTTGATCTTTCACGTTTGGGGCTCTGCTTAATGAATGGAGATTAGGACCCTTCCCTACGAAGGCTAAAGTTCTGTGGAAAATGGTACCCTTGACAATCAATAGACCAGTTTGGGAGGAATGCAATAGATGTATTTTTTCAGACAAAGTTTTGCCTTGCAGATCAATTACTGAGCATTGCAATGCTTGCATTATTCAATAGGCCTTTGTAACAAAGGACTGGGGGTCAATCCATTTTCGCCTTTGGGGAGGGATGGATGTCCAGATTGTAAAAGTTTTTTAGTTTATTGTTAAGATGGCTTGGTTATATTCTCCTCTTTGGTGGCAGATATGCCCAATTCCTCGTTGGGCTATTTGCTCCTTTCTGTACATGCTATGTTCTTTTAATCAAAATTTATGTTGTTACACCATTCAAAACAAAAATTCCTGTTGTTACCTATTAGAAAAAACACAAAACAAAAAGAAGCACAAAAGGGAATAGAACACAGTTACATCAACTTTGACATATAACTGCAACAATGCCACCCATCAAAATGCACGGACATTGCAATTGCATTGTCTTGCAAGTATTGGAGTATTTGAAGGTGAGCCCATCATTTTACACTTCTTTGGGATTACATTGATTGTACATCTATACTATTATATTAACTTTTGATTATTTTAATCATTAGTTGCCAGAATAATGTTTGGCTCTATGAGGAAATTATAAGTTCATGATTTCAACCAATTAGAGTGAGGATCTGTTACAGTAATTTGACCCACAACTCCACCAGGTAAGTAACAAAATGAGTGCAATCCTGGCACAATTAACCCAACTCCAATGTATTGTTGTAAAATATATTTAAACTACATTAACTATGAAGGTAATCAAGTGACAGCAAAGAGCAGTAAAATTATTTATTTCAAGTATTTAGTCATAAATATGGACTAGTCTGCTATTTTTCCAACAACCTAAAATCCTAAAATAAGGATGCAAGTAGTTAGAGATATATGAGCTGTTCCTGGTCTTCTACACATCACCAAATCATCTAACAACATTCTCTATCAAGGTAACTTATAGGTTTTAAGCCAATGACCACTCAAAAGAAATATATACACATATGGGTATCCTCTAATGCACTCAGCTTATTCTTTCTGTGACTCCCAATGGATACTGAATTTCTTGAATGGACAATGTGACAATGCAATAGTAGTATAAAACTCAACAAAGCATAAGCGTACACAAGAATACTTTCCTACATCACTACCAGAAACAAGAACATATACTGAGTCTATGAGAAACACTTACCTGAAGCATTATTCCTATAAAAGCCCAAAACTTGAAAATATGGCAGGGAACACCAATGCATAGCTGCAGATGCAAAAAACATAGAAAACATATAATCGATGATGGAAGCATACTGACGATAACATGATGATAATACGTTGGCAACTAAAAACAGGCACCAAAATTTCAGGTTCTGATCGACTCTTTAAACTTTATATTTCTGTAAGTCACTCTTAACAAAAAATACACTCGTTTTTATCTGAAATAAAAGTACAGAAGTTGAGTGCATGTTGAGTAGATCCAGATACTCAACTGAATACATTTCAGGATGTAAAATAAACAACCAGAGCTACTGGCCTCACTTGTCATGTATCCCAGTTCTCCTGAGAAACAGAATGGCCATTTAAATTTCTTATTATTTAATGATAAAAATACTGAACTATTACAAAGAAATTTAGAAATTCTAACAATAAACTACTGAGAAACTGTCCTTGCTACAGTGAGATCACCATAGTAACATGTGTTCAAGGGATCAAATTTTCAGGTGAGATAGGTAGCAATCTCTCTTCGGGTCCATGACAAATCTAAGAGCTTATATCAATCCCTCCCTCCAAGAATTGGCATGCACCCAGATTCAATTTGGATCTAGCCACCAGGGTGATATTTAGTTATTTACAATAGGATCATTTTGCCCAAACCCTACATCCTTTACGGCATTTAAATTTATGGAGCTGGATAAATGATTTTCCAAATTTTATGACGGACCTTCTCATCCAACAACCCTTTGTCAGTGGTGGTCCCAGGTCAGATACTGGGACCCAAGAAAAGGTTACAGATCATTTTGTACCATCTGTAATTACAATGGACCTTCTCATCCAACAACCCTTTGTCAGCGGTGGTCCCAGGCCAGATACTGGGACCCAAGAAAAGGTTACAGATCATTTTGTACCATCTGTAATTACAATGGACCTTCTCATCCAACAACCCTTTGTCAGTGATGGTCCCAGGTCAGATACTGGGACCCAAGAAGAGGTCGCAGATCATAATTTACAACCAAGGTTCCACCTGAAGCTTTTGCACAAACACCACCACATGAAATATTTGTGTGAGATGGTGTTGTGAGGTCCACCTAAGACTACCACCAAACAAGAATAGGAGGGAGATGGTGCAAAGGTCTCTGTGGACCAAGCGGGCCAAAAAAATTTAGCCTTCATAGATCATGAAATCAATTGTGGCCAGAAAACATCTAATATGAAAAGTTTGTTTCAAAAATCTCCCATGCAACTCTGCTATATTTCTTCACATTAACATTATTTTCTTTGTCACCAATCAACAAAATCTTCCTGAATTAATGGATGAACAATAGGAGAGAAGCTAAATGAAACAAACCTCATGGAATATAGCAGAGACGAAGAAGGCAATCACAACAGCAACTCCCTGTTATGATAACCCAATCCAGAAAGTTGTTAGAGGCCATCATTAACAAGGATGAATAAAAAGGACAACTTAATGCTATTTAAAGCCAATACATATCCTCTAGGGACTGAAGAACATATGCAGTTTATTTAAACCAACATATTCATGAATAAAAAGAAGTTTATTTAGCTACTGAGCATCCATAGCTCTTCACTTAAATGAGTCTAAATATTTTATATTTAAAGAAACTCAGGAACACCGCATTTTTGGTATTCACATTCATCACCATATGAGATTATCATTTTATTTGAAGAAATGGGAACAACAATGAGCTGGTCAATGTAAGTTCTTGGAAGAACAACAACGATGTCTAGTGCATTTATTCCTACATGCTAATACTGAAAGGACTTGCATTGAGCAACCCATTCTTGCTCTCATGTCTTCATAATAAAAAGAAAAAGCACACTCTCATTTGAAGACATGAGAACACCAATGTGTTGGTTAATGGATGTCATACAGGTTAGCACATAGGAAAGTGCAACAGAAGCTCATTCATGATTCTTTCAACTCAATGACAGACCCTGACTTGAATAAGTCATACAATTAATGAAGAAAAAAAACAGAAAAACATTGATTGGAACATTGTCTCAGATACATGAGTCAATCGTACCAAAAGGGAAACATTATGATTAGATGTTGAATTAGCCAATTGCACCACACAACTGTAGCAACTGTCACTCCAGTTAAATTCGAACTGCAAATTATTATATTGGTAAATAAGCTTCGAAGAACATTATATAATCATGTATTATATACATGCACAAGTATATTATCAAATAATTGGATTTTTTATTAAGTATTAGTAACAATTAATTCATATTAATTATAATATTTACTAGCTATTACAAAAGAGCCCAAACGATGGGCTTACTATAGAAAAATTTCTAAAAGAACTATGAAAGGACCTTGGCACAAAATGCGCTAGGCGAAGTGCAAAAATGAGTCTCGAGCCTAGCAAGGGCTTTAGTGCACTTAAGGCACGCCTTTGACTAATATGTTTCCATTTCCATTGGGGCTCAAGATAATGATTCTTCGATTTTTCTGAGGAATCATATCATCATTATGATCACCGTTGTTATCATTGTTGCTAATAATTTTAAATTGCCATTTTGTTGTCGTTGTTTTTTGTCATTATGAGGACTTTTAATTGGAACTCCATCCTTTAATATAAAGGGTCATCATATTTTGTTAAAAGACAAAAATACCCTTCAATTTCAACACCCATTCACAGTATAAAAGGGGGATTAATTGAAAATAAAGGGCATGTTTATCATTCAACAAATATGATATCCCTTACAGGAAAGGGCACTGTCCCAACTAAAGGCCACCTATTCCTATACTGCTACTGCAGTGACGACCTTCCTTCTTCTCATATGTGGTCATTTCTGTTCCCATCTTTTAATGTTACTCCACTATGTCCATCTCAGTAAATCTATCTATCTTGCTTGTACTTTTTCTACTTTTTCTTTTCTATATTGACTAGCATTGCTGGTTTATTTATCGTTTTATAGAATTATCTTCTTAATCTAGCTGGTACTCCCCGTACCACATAAAACCCCACCCCACTAGTTGCCTACATTTTACCTATTCTGAACCCATCCTACCACCTATGTCCAATTAGATCTTTCACTTATCCCTACAATTGGACCTAAGTATTATATTTATCACACTGTCGCAATGTACCATTATCAATTTTGACTGGTTCCTCCATATTCTGTAATTCATTAAAGTTGCACTCCATGTATTTATCCTTGTTCCACTAATCTCCAAACCACTCATCACCGATTGCAGCCAATTAGATAGCTAATTAAATTCCTTGCTAAGAAATAAATCTTATCCGAAGTTTTACAGATCATTCCACCAGTTTGAAATGACCATAACAGTATTTGGTGACTGATGAAGGAACATGTTTTCCCTATTCCAAGCTAGCGTAGAAGATAAATAAGATGAACATCAAAATCTAAGCAAAAGAAAATATTACAAAATTGAGAAATTACATAAAATAAAACAATCGTTCAGCAACTAAAATCTATGTTGATAATATTTTTCACAAATATTTGTTGTAGAAAGAATTAGCCAAAGAAAAAAAAAAAAGACTTCAATTACCTTTGGAATCCCATTTCGCAAGCATGGAAAATAAACATGACGAACCATCCATTTATGAACGGGCTGCAATCAACAAACATTTTCATTAAGGGCAGGCATATTAATGTGTCTAGGTAATAGAAATACCATGCTTAACAGGATAAAATATTATAAAAACTTCATAAAATGGGCAGCCCATTAACATAAACAGGAATGACAGAATCAGCACAAGAAGATGATATTGAAGAGGACTCTAGAATCCAAAATTAATGACTTCCACATCAAATCCTATCATATTTCTTCTCTGAACATTAGTAACAGTATTGAAAATTCACAGGGTCCCAGCAGTATCCATATTCCTTCTATGTAAGAAAGAAAAAGAACTTAAGGTGTGGTGCAGTCCAGCTAAAACCTCACAGGTGCCTTTACAAAAGCATAACACTGAAAACATCCCCTTGTGTGGACACTTCACAGTTGTGTTTGATGGGTAAAATGATACAATAAAGAAAAATAATTTTTCAAAAAATAATCTAAAATAAAATGCGTGGAGAAAATGACTTCAAAGTAAAGGAGCTTATTAAATGCTGGAAAATGTATATGGTTCATCAACCTAATAGATAGATGCCTGATACAGATAAAATAGGATAATAAACAGGTTGTAGTTTGTATATACATTTTTAAAGGGTTTATCGTCGTCCATCGTCTAAGTAACCAAGCCCACTACATTTGATGAAAGTATTGAGTACATACTTACAACTTTGTTTGCAGCTCTTTTAGCTTGCTTATAACTTTCCAAGACTTCTTAACTCATTTTTCCTGCCAATTTTTTTCATCCATATCCCTTTCTGATTATATAAAAATGTCTTTTGCTACCTTTTTTTTTTTTTGAAAATTACGTCTTTCGCTACTTTTCTTATGCCACTAGAGATAATACACCACAACTCATTGGGACTTAAGTCCGTACCCCAAACACCTAAATCTAGCAATCTTCTTTAAGATTTTCTGCTTCATCGCCTTTCAAATCCCCCACCTTATTTTTGAAGAATCTCTCATTTTTGTGTTATTATTCTACTTCTAATATAAACATCTATCACTAATAACCTATGCTAGGTGGTAAGATCTTACAAAAAACTCTTTCTTGATGTCTTAATAAAAAATATTTTTTTTTGAGAGGTAAAAAATAATCTATTTGTGATCTAGATTGCCCGCTCTTCAAAGTAACAAGGTGTTCTTCCCTCTTTTCAAAAAATGTATTAGCTATTAACAAATCAAAAGCCGCTACCAAATCTAAAACCAATTCCCTCATTCCGTTCCTCTCCAAATCCATGTCCACCATGTACGGTTCTATAACTATCACTTCTATTCCCTACATGCCCATTTAGGTCAACTCCTATTATAATATTTTCCCCTATGAATATGTTTTGCACCATTCATCCACGGTACTTCAAATGACTTAATTCTCACTCTCATGCATTCCAACTTGAGGTGTTCAGGCACTTATTATGTAAAAAAATTCCTCATATAAAATTTAATTTGAACAAAACAATTCTAGTGCCTGCCCCATTTCTAGAATTACTAATTCCTATGAAGTTTGAAGTCATCACCTCAATCCCTCGCTTTACCACTCTTCCACTTAGTCTCCTATACACACACCGTATTTATCCTTCTCCTTTCAACTAACTCAGCAACTACTCCTTGTTAAGGTGCCTATCTTCCAAGATATTAATCTTAGTTTTTTGGTTAACATGCTTTCTTATGATGGGCCAAGGTCGTAACTGCAAGAAATCATACACCAATTGGTGATGGTGTGAAATCTTCCTAAAATCGCCAACTTAAGGATAGTATTTAGATTTAAATTCTACAATTCAAATCAAGGACTTCAATAATAGAAACCCTAAAAACCCTCTCTCAATTTCTCTAAATCGCTCTCAAAAAAGAAAGAAAGATGGCACTAATTATATTAGGATAATTTTGGTGGAATCAAAATTCACCAATAAAATTAGGTGTCCAATCAAAAGCAAAATGAATGTGGAATTGTAATTCCGAATGCAATGATTTCTACAATTAATTGAGATCCACAATTAAATGCAATTAAAATCAACCATATGTACTAGCACTAATTCAATTTGACATCCATTGAACCTTCTTAGAACCAATTTGGTTGTGGATTTGAAATTTAATTAAGTAATTGGAAAGATGCAAGACATGAAATTCGAATTCATCATGCAAAATTAAAACCAACACTTAAAATAAACTTAATTCAAACATAAACACATTAAAATTCATAAGAACCAAACTAGAACTAACCTCAAAGGAGAGGCTCTAAACCAAGCTTTAAGCTCAAATTGTATTCAACTCCTGGGGTACATTACAATGGTCACTCAAGCCACATATTTATAGCCTTTGGGAGCAACTAAATTTTAGGAAAACAATAATAAAAATAAACTTGCTTCTCATAGCCCATAGTCCCATACACACCTAAAGGAGTTGCCAAACTCATTCCTTGCTAACGTAAGCTTCCACCAATGGGAAAAATCCATGTGGAAATTATTTATCCTATGTGGAAAATAAATAAATAATTATTACATCATAAAGGTGGCATCGACAAATCCTAGCCTTTTCATTTGAATTGTTAATAAGCTTGAAACACCAAAAATCTCTCCGTAAAGCTTGCACACGTCCAAGCAAGGAATAACTTCCAATTCCATGCTTGCTAAATCTAAGTTTGTGCCCATTTTGGCTTTATGCACCCAAGCAACTTCTACCTTGAGTACATTCCATCCTATGTTGCAACCATATGGAATCCACATAAGCAACGAGATGGCTGATGATGTGGAAATTCGTCCATGTGGCTTCCAAGCAACAAATGGGCTTCAATTGATGGGCTTTGGAGGCCCAAAACACCATGAAATGGTCCAAGCTTTGATGGGCTTTGGAGGACTATTTCAAATTTCTACATCATCTCAAGTGAGCAAGTTGTGTGGGACATCCATCTTCGTCGATACCTATCTGATATAGAAACTGATGCATTCTCGTCTCTCCACCAATCCATATCATCCTACAACATCTGTACCAATGTCGAGGACAGTCTTGTGTGGTGGCCTGATAGCACTGGAGCTTTCTCAATAAAGTCCTTTTACTCTTGGTGGTCCTCAATTGATGGTACAGCAACCGTCAACCCTAAAATTTGGCCTTCCAAAGCTCCTCCAATGGCAATTAGTTTCTTTTGGACTGCCGGATTGGGGAAGATATTGACTCAAGACAACCTGCAGAAAAGAGGAAGAGTATGGGTTAGTGCATGCCCCTTTTGTCTACGAGATTCTGAAGAGTCTAATCACCTGCTTATTCATTGTTCCTTCTCTTCTGCTATTTTGAACTCTGTTTTAGATCAGTTCAGTATGGCTTGGTTTATGCTTGCGTCGGTGGCTGAGCTATCTTTTGCGTGGGACATTTTTTCTGTCTCGCCAAAGTGCTCTTACTTGTGGCAACTATCTTTGTTTGCCACTATCTGGAGCTTGTGGTGGGAAAGTAATAGCAGAATCTTTAAAGGCGCAGCTGAGTCCAATGTCATGGTCGCAAGGCGTAGTCTCACCAAGTGCGCTTTGTGGGCAGTCTCCCTTCAGGAATTCAGGAATATTTCGATGTCAGACATCTTGCGTGCATGGAAAAAAAGTGCTGAGCTTGCCTGATTTCATATGATTCCCTTGCCAGATTTGTGACGCTTTTCCTAGTCTTTTCTTGTAGTTCTTTTTTCTACTTTTGTATGTTGTTTTGCACCTCTCTCTCTCTCTCTCTCTCTCTCTCTCTCTCTCTCTCTCTATATATATATATATATATATATATATATATATGAACCACTTCAAAAAAAACTGGTCCAAGGTCCATATCTTTGTCGTCCAAACTCCAATTCACATGAAACTTGATCTATTGGAAAGCTTGTGAGGCCCTCTCTTCCCTCCATCGGTCCTTGAGTGGTACTGAAGTGCAATTTCACCTATGGAGTCTAATTGATCATGGGTCCCACTACTTCATATGAAAATTGATGCTCTTCACTGCAGATGGCCGCATCACTTTCCTAATCTCCATTGTTGCTATCTACCTAATAAATAGGTTTTTTGTGCCACATCTCCACGTAGCACCCCATTAGGCAGGGAACTAGTGGTAGATATAAATAAGGGTACAACTCAGGTGAGTCGGGGTCAGGTCCTAAGTCAATTCGGGCTTGGACCTAGATTGCAAATATAGGGCCCATGCGGGCCTAAATTATTTAAAAAATAAATGAGGGCCCATACGGGCATTTAAGTTTTCTGACCCCTACTCAACTTGGTTTTAAATACATTACTATTACTTTTTTTTGAATGGTAAATCAATTACTATTATCAGTCTCTATCAGTAAGCAATAGTTATTCATTGTTTATTGCACACAAACTTCTTTATAGAATTTATCATCTGAATGTGCAATCAAATTTTCTGTGGAGTGACAACGTGGAGGATGGTGGAAGATGGTGGAAGATGGAGGAAGGGGTATTGTCATTAATACCCCTACTTTTTAACCAGAAGGTAAGGATAGTAAATTAAAAAATCATATTTTACTTTAATATCCTCACCTTTTGAAACTATTTAAAAATAAGATTAAAGAAATAAAGGAAGAGAGATGTAAATAGAGTGAGGTATATTTTTTTTAGTTATTCATATTTATTTGATCAACTCTTAGAATTTAAAATAAAAATATTATTTTTGTTTTTAATGACAATACAAAATAATAAAACCATAATTGAGAAATATATTTATCATCTTCATCTTTTTCTAAGATATTAATTATAAATTCTCTAACATTTTATTTTGTATATATGATATATGTTTTTTTTTTTTTTTTTGGGGGAGTGTGCATGTCTATACGTAAATATATAAATATATTTTATTTATTTATGATGTTATGCTAAAGTCACGGTTTGATCCAGTTTTACGGCCTGGTTGAAGCCGATTAGACCAAACCAAATCATTGAACGGTTTGATGAACAATATGGCCTTTAAAACATTGATAGAAAGCATTAAAGCATATAAGTAATAATAAGACAATTTTCATACAAGATAACAATCTATTTTGTGTGGAGTATTTTAGAAGCCAATCATATAGGTAGCACAAATATTTCTAACAATTTTAATAAAAAATAGAAACTAAAAAAAAGGTATTGAAAATTCCAATAAAATGTTTCCAAAAGCTATGTAGATACAAATAGAAAGAATTTAGAGATTGTAAAAAGGATTAGAAGTAACAATCTAATTTCAAGAAATCAAGCTAATTTCAAATAATACACTTGCAACACTTACAAATCTAATTTAAAATTCAATAACACAGAATATGGGAAGCTTTGTGGATGCAAAAGTAGAACCTATCCTAGTGAAAGAAAAACTTGAACTCTCAACTCTTCTCTACGAAAAATGGTAACTCTTTCACCAGTGATTTTGAAGTGAGGATTGCTACTTCACTACTGCACCAAGAGTTCGTAGACCGCTTTCATAATCTTGCCACAATAGCGTATCAATCCCATGTTCACCACAAGAGAGGGTTGGCTTCCATCAGAGAGGCAAAGTTGAGGACGAAGGAAAAGGTGGCAACAAGTGAGACCCAGCAAAGACGAGAAGTAATAGAGATTTTTTTTTTGATGACCGAAGGCAAGGCTAAAATCAGGTTGGGTCGGGTTTTAATCAACCCGAATTCTGACCTGACCCGCATTTTGAACTCATTTTAACATAATTTTAGCCGGGTCGGGTCAGGTCAGGTCGGGTTAACTTGAAAATTCCTCAACCTAACCCACTGACCCAACCCGTATGATTTCTCGGGTTGGGTTTCACCCCTAACCGAAAGTGTCCAGGTGTCTCGCCCGACTAGTCCTTCGGGGCATCTGGAGAAGTAACACAGATTAGAGAGATCCTTAGGAAGATCTTTGGTTTGATTACTTAGAGAGATGAAGAAACACTAAAGAAGCTGCTCAAAAACCCTAGAGAAGAAAACCCAAATTTTGCATTCTCTTTTGGAAATTAATCCATATTTCAAAAACCTTGAAACTCAATGTAAAGTATAGAGAACTGGTCCATTATAGAAGTATTGGCTTATTTCCTATTTTTCCTCTTTCTGCAAATAGGTTGGATCAAAGGGAATTTTAAGCAAGTTTGGGAACCAAAGGGAAAGAGCCACAGGCAAAGGTCACAGCAGTTTTGTGGTGGGCATATTTGTTAGCAGCAATTGTTGACAAGTCAAGACTAGAGAATCTCAAGAAAAACTGATCCATACCTTGAGGTGAAAACTCGAGTCTTAGAGGGATAATTTCTTTGACAAACCAAGAAATGAGAGAGAGAGAGAGAAACAGGAGGGACCAAATACGAGGCATTAGAGACTTTGAGACGGAAAAGAAAAGTGTCGGAAAGGCGTCAAAAGGCATCTAGATAAGAGCACACTGAAGATATATTGGATATACAACATGATGATAAATTATGTATATCTTGCATGCATGACTGCTCTAGAGGCGTACTTGTACCTTTTTTAATAGTAACATGACTAAAACCAACAACCTTTAAGGTCGCACAATAAGCACTTAAAAATTATGCAACAGGCTACTGTTACTTGGTATATGTACATTAAGCTCACGACATTATATTCACACCAGTTACTCAAATGAGATTCAAAAATAGCAGAAATTCATTTAAATCTGGAAGCTTTGATAGTGAAGGAATTGCATGTGTTTACTTATCCTGAAAGAGGAATCTTCAAATGTCATAACATGGGAAGAAGAGAAGCAAAAAGAGCATTGGACGCTGGCTTCTATTTAGAAGAAATAAGGAAGACATGCAAGTCAATGGTAAGTGGATAAGAATGAAGTGATTATACACGATATATTAAGCCTATGCACTTAAACAGGGATAAGTGGAGAATCAAGAAAAAACTCCACATAGTGTTGATGAGGGGATTGATAATGATTTTTGTTTAAATGATAACCATGATAAATTCATTAAAGAGCACAACCGTGCTCAAAGGGAGAATACAAACAAGGGACCTCCAGGCTCCAAAAACAGAACTAACAAACAAAAAGAGAGGAACGTCCAAAGCAGACATCCCCAAAATACAACCAAGAGGAAGGGAAACAGGAACAATAAAAACTACAGAAGAAGTACATCAAATAATACTCTTCCATTTTCTGGAAATGTTAGAGATGGAAAAGTCATAAAACTCCTTAAGCGAAACGCCCACGCAGCACATTTTGCTTTGACCTTCAACTGACTTCAGAAGAGCTCTGTTTTTTATTCCTAAATACTCTATTATTGCACTCCATAAGCTCCAGACTGTAGTGAAACGGGCAAACTGCCACAAGACTGAGAATCTTGAAAGGCCCTTAAAAATCATTCAAGCATAGGAAAGGTTCACAACAGAGGATGGCATCACGCATTGAAGGGGAATGCTAATGATAATGATGACAACAAGCACTACAGAGATTTTTGTGGAATCTTTAGACATTTCAGCCAAATTGACTGCACCTAAGCCATATATATTCAGAGTGTATATACCTTTAAAAATTAATAAAATTAACAATATTTAATATATGAACATATTACAGCTTCTGAAAATGAGGATTCATACCATAGGGTAAAAATTTTGTATATTCAGAACAGTTAAAACAAACCACAGCACCTCTCAAAATAATGACAATAAAAAACAGCATAACAAGGTAGTCATTCAGGCACTCCCGTTTTTTATAGGAGGCACTCCTTGTACTTGACACCATTTAAATGGTGACATGTGTGAAAAAGACAAATATGGCCTCCTATAAAAGTTGAAGTACTTAAATCATAACGACAATAGACTTGTTAAGCAGTGAACTTTGAAGCACTTATTGCTCATTTAAAGAAGCACGAAATTGAAAAAAAAAAAAAAAAATCTCAAATCTAAGTGTAACCATTACTGGGAATGTGAGAGGTATATAACAGTTGGAGGCTTGTTTATGCGCTAAAGCGCATATAAGATTCATATAATACATGAGAGTGGGTAAAGAATTTACCATGTTCCACATTCTCCAGTACTGATGACAGCCAGGAATAGATAACATGCAAAAACAAGAGGTCATTTCAGAAATGATGAATCTAATGTGTTTATGTGTGTGTGTGTGTGCCAACATACCCGCAGTGACAGCGGATGGGAAAAAGACTGCACAGTGGATCCACACCTCTCCCCCCATGAAAGGTGAGATACCTGAATTGCACTCCAATCATAGTGGTATGATTGTTGGACTGAACCAGAGAAAATGTTTGATTTGCTGGATACTAATGGTTCAATCCAACATTAAATAGTGAGGGAGAGAGAGAGAACCTCTTCAATCGTTTTAGCATTCCACCAGTCCTTGTAGAATTCACGGTCCCCAAAACAAAGGAGCTCAGCAAGTATATTCAACCTGCAATATCCATATTCCTCAGTTTAGTACTAAATGAAACAATAAAATGAAAATTATAGATATAGGTTTAAAAATAACTCCACAATCTGTTGCTTCTGACAATCTCAAGCCACAGTAAAGTAGTGGTATCAAATTACTAGTTGACCTAAAGAAAGTTAGCAGCCTCTATTGGGGTTCTACTTAAGATTCATGAAAAAATAGGACCCAGAGAGCCAACCCAAAATAGATGTGATAAGCCTTTCGTGATGATGATGATGATATGTTTAACGGAACTGATACCACAGTTTCACAACCATTAAAATAAATTGGATATGTCATATCGCAAACTTGTGTCTTCTTATTTGCAAACCAACAACGTCCCCTATGGGGTTGGGCATTTCAAGAAAAGGGTCAAGTAGGACAGGGTAACATGGAAATTGATATCTCTTGCCATCGCATGGGTGCAACGAAAGAAATAGAAGAGCTTTCAAGATTGTTGCATGGTTCTGTGAAACCAGTGAAGTAACCACGATGTCTCCATGACAAAGTCTTCATGAATTATTTTCACACTTTCTAGCATGGTTTTCAATGATGACAACTAATATCGCATCCTTTCCTCTTTCAAAACCAACTAAAAAATTGAAATGTTTATAGTAGATTGTTTTATAGAAAAGAACATTTTTACTTTTTTATTGGTCTTATTTTTACATCTTTATTTTAATTACAAATAAATCATATTCAAATTTATTACAAGATATGCCAAAACTACAACTCATATATTTTAGGATTGGTCGAATCTGACACCTAACACTAATATCAAATTTTGACACACATAACCATAGCCATGCAACATAGTTTCATGATGGAACATCTTCAAGAAGCTTGGTGATTATAAAGATTGTATTGTACCATTATCAGTGGCACAATGGAGATTGAACACAAGAGAGTTGGAGGGACAAATGTTTTAAAAACCGACCCGATCGAACCGTCTAAATAGAAGGTTGGGTTAAATAAGGTTCAACCGGGTTCAACCGCGGTCAAACCCGTGCAATTAATATAAATAATATTCAATTATTAATTAAGATTTAATTGATGAGTTGAAATAAAATTTTAAACAAAAATACATGTTATTTATTTTATTTTTGCACTACAAATGCCTCTTTAATATCTAACTCATTGTTAATAATTATAGAAATCTTATTTGCTCTGTCATCACGATTTCATTTTAACGTTATCATCACCTATTGCTTTTAAATGATATAAGAAACTAAAAGTAATTTTTTATTATGTATTATTCATATTATTTTACGTTTTTGTTAATTGATAGTCCATTTATTTATTTTTAGTTATACATGTATTTTCTTCATTTTTATATTTCAATTATTTTTCATTTTATTGTGTTTTCAAATTTTAGAACAAAACCCATTAAATTTAAGTATCAATTTTCACTTTTTAGTTTCTTATTTTTAATTTAATTATTTTTTGTTTCCACATTAATTAAAATAGTTAATAAATTCTACTCTCATTTTTTAAATGATTTCTATTTTATCTTTTTCTATAAGTATGATTAAATTATATAATATTAAGTACAGATGCTACATAGGAGTACCTTAGTAAAAATACAAATGTGGGGAGTATTCCCACTTCCCATTACTTGATTATTACAAAATATAAAAAAAAAAAAGAGCCAAATGGCCAAACTTGTCTCTCGACCAAACTGGGGAGTGTTCCCATTACTGAAATGCACTTTGTAGTTTGCACAAGTCCCACAGCAAGAAGTGAGTGAAACAATCAGCAAGGAGAGAATTATAAATGGGGTATGTGAGAATTAGTCTTTCACCTTTTCTTTGCCTTTTCAAGCTTAGATATATGGGCTGGCCCATTGGGTCACATGAAATTAAACTCAAAATTTTTAGAGAGTTTTTATTTTTAATTTTTTAACATTGCTTTTAAAAAATTTTAAACGGTTTTTTTATAAACATTCGAAGGTTTTTTTTTTGCAGGTTTATATGTTTAAAGGCTTTTTTTTTAAATCGGCCCATGGGTTCAACCACAAGCCAGTTCGGTTTTCAAAACACTGGGAGGGGGGGGCGGGGGGGGGCAATATCAAACCACATGAGTAGCTTAGTTGGTTTGAGCTTGTAGGATCGGACTAGAGGTCTTTTAAGTTCAGCTCCTCCTAGTCTTACCTTGACACACGGGGCTTACTGGTGCCTTTGTGTATCTTTGGAAATTAGTCTACCACCAATGTGGGGTGGGGTGCACCAAAATTAGAGTAGACAAAAGAGTTGCTTCGGTTGATTTTTTATATACCATATCATGAAGGTCAAAGGTCAATTTTTCAATCTTCCAAGATCTCGGACGAAAATTGAAGGAAAATCTCAAATTTGGCTCAATTGAAATGAGAAACCCAAATTAGAAAAATTCCAAGAATTTCCAAAAATCCTCGAATATCTTTCAATTCCAATCTCCAATTGAGAATTCACTAAAAATTGAAAATTTTGAATTTCAATTGGAAAATAAAATCAGAACCCAATTTCTCTCTGGAAAAAAAATATTAAAGTTCAAAATCTCACTGAAATCCCAACGCTTTGTGAAATTCAAATGAAACTCCGAATTCAAATTTTTTTAAATAGTAATGACATTTTATTAAAAAAATAAAATAAAAATATAGAAAAAAAGACAATACCCTACAACCCACCCACCCTCAAGTATGACATTCTCGTTACAAATTCAAAACCCTAACACTCCTACACCAATAGCTAACTCCCCTTTTCTCTTTTCGTTTTAGTCCCGCATCCTTTAGTAAGCCACTAAATGGCAGCCCTTGCACGATCCCTTATCAGCACCTCAAAATGAACAAATCAAATGAAGCCATGACCTTACCATAGATGGAAAAAGCAGTAGAACATGCAGAGCCACACATACAAGGTGGGCACTGATAGCTTCAAGACCCTCTCCACAGCATATAAGAAGTTTCCTTTCAAAGGGTGTTGCGAGTTCTTTATAATTGGATTAATATACTGCAAAATGGTTCTGCCAATATTTAGTTATTGGCTCTACAGTAACTTCCTCAAGTGAAAAATAGAAAGAAATTATGAGGACTGCCTTAAAATATAATATTACAAGCTTACTTGTTCCATGATAAAGCCCATGACACCTGTAAATATAACCAGTTTAACAAGTTGACGGAGCACCCAACCCTTCCGAATGTGTGTCGTGCGAGGATAGCTTGGCTACATATCATTATGGTGCAATACTAAGACACGCAACAGCTAAGATGCCAAAGTAGACAAAATGCATAAAAATATTTAACACAAAGAGACAATGGATATGAAAGTTACAGGAAAAAGAAGATAAAAATTGTTAAAGGAATATTAACACAATGAAGTAAAGATATGAGAAAAATGGTCTACAGATAGAATTCAGTGCCCAAAGTAACTTTGGAAGTTGACCAGAACCATTAAATAGGGCTGATCAGCAACCCAGTTCTTTAAAACCTCCAAAAACTTGGTACCAATTTATAATCTGTTCTGTGTACTAGAGCATAATCAAATGCAAAAAATAGATTTTTTTTAGAAGGGATGGGAGAGGAGAGAGAGAGAGAGAGAGGTGTAACAAATTTAAACAATAGCAAACAAATAAAAGCAACAAAAAACATTTACTTTTTAAGAGAGCACAAAGGAGGTGGGGTGGGAGGTGGGGGTGTTTGAAGAAATGCCACCCCTGTGAAAGATTCATAAAAGAAGGTATAGAAAGGTAAAAAAATAGCTTTGGATGCTAAAAGAGAAATCAAATAGCTTAAGACAGAAAATCTTTACAAATTAGCAGCTCCAAATCATATGACAAATTTCCACCACCACATGATAACATCTGTAAGTAAAATATCAAGTCTCTTTCAATAGAATCAACCAAAATCCACATATATAGAACCTCCTTTTGACACCAAGAAATGGCACTTCTAGAGTCTCCCTCAATGATATCCTTCAAAAGGAGCAAAGATTCCAAAAGCATACACCCATGGTGAAGAGATTTCACCTCTCTCTCATTCACATGACAACCTTGAGGCTTAAACTGCTTCTAAACAGGAGGCAAAATTGTGGTTATCTCAAATTGGACTGCCTATACCAACAGTATCTCTACATGAAGGAAGATGTGGTTTTTTGTGACTTTTGCACCTCAGTCATCAGGATAGTGTTGCCTACTCTGACTCCCAACAGCAACTCCTAACAGCAACAAATCATCCACAGACACTAAACACTACACATCTACATAAACAGGAGGCAATCTTGTCCACAAAGATTAAGAATCAATTTAGTCTTTTATTGGTCTAGCACCAAAACTGAATACTGGACCATAACTTCAAGTGCCTGTAAGATGATTTGACCACATCACTGTCAGGTAATGAACCCTATATCAACACAACGAGGAGGAGCCTACTGGGAACCTAGCCTGAAGGGGCCCTGCAACCACGCCCCCGCGCCCCCCCCCCCCCCCCAAACCACAAGAGTACAAACCTTCGTGTGGTGTGTTCTAAAAGGTAAAGTATTGACAAGGGCAGCACTCAACATAAGAGGGTTCCTTGGGGCAGATAACAACCTCCATTGCATATTTTCTGGCCATAGGGAGGAGTATAGATCACTTGTTCGCTAATTGCCATGTGGCTAGGAAGCTGTGGACAAGCCTCATAGATATGGTGGGGGTATCGTGGGTGTTGGATCGAACATGTGCAGGAATAGTCCGATCTTGGAATATTCAACATTCTAATCCCAAGATAAAGGTGGTCTCGAATACCATTCCATCAGTTGTGCTATGGATGGTGTGGAAGGAAAGGAATGCTAGAATATTCGAACTAAAGAAAAAAGAAGAGAATGATCTTATTCAAAAGGCTAAGTGGAGGCTTTACACATGGCTACTGTCTAGAGTAGAATTCAAAGGGTTCAAAGCGGTAGACTTCCTCACTTCTTGAGAAGGTTGCCTTAGCAGGAGGGCAAAGAAACACAGAGTCCAAACTCCATGGCACCTCCCTCAAGCAGGTAGCTTAAAATTCAATGTCAATGGGGCTGCCAGAGGAAAACCAAGCCCGGCCGGTATAGGAGGTGTGTTGCGTGATTGGAATGGGAGGACATCGGTAGTTTTTTCAGAATCCATAAGACGACAAGATTCTAACGAGGCAAAACTTATCAGTATTAGGAAAGCATTAACCATCTGGTCCTCAATAAGAAAGGGCAAATTGATCATTGAAGAGGACTCCACAAATGCAATGAAGTGGGCGGCACAGTTAAAAAGACCTCCATGGAAAATTATCACAATAGTAAGAGAAATTAGAGCCTTATGTTTAGGAAGGGAGATCGCTTTTCGTGGCAGTCAGGAGATATGCAAATGGGGTGGCTGACTTTTTCGCCAAAAACGGGGTGGATTATAACACTACGGGCGTGTTTTATCTATGAGATATTTTGGAGAGACTGGACTTTTAGTTATGTGGGAGGACATTATTTGTACTTATGCACTCTACTTTTTGTACTTTGCTCTTTTCTTTATGGCTATCTTGGGGTTTATGTCTCTTAGACCCTTTGATGACATGTAGTAACCCTGTCCCGAATGGAGGGATAGGGTAAATGGGTAGAATTAGAGTGTTAGTAGATTAAGGTGATAATGTATATGTTTGTTTGTTTTAATATTTTGAAAATACATTTGACTTAGAATCTTAGTTAACTCCCATTGCACACATATATTCCCTCAAATACTTTACACAATTGAAATAAATTAATTGGTGATATAAAAGAATTAAATGGATTTTAATCGGGTTTTCAATAATTTTATGAAAAAATGATTTTTGTCTCTTTTTTATTTAATTGTTATTTTGTTTGTTTTGTTGGATTTATTCCTTTGAAAAAAAAATGAAATGAGGAAAAAGAAAAATATAATAATAATTTAAATAATTTAATCAACTCAAATGATTCTACTTGTCATAGATGAATTCTAACACTACGGGCATGTTTTATCTATGAGATATTTTGGGAAGACTGGGCTTTTGGTTATGTGGGAGGACATTATTTGTACTTATGCAATCTACTTTTTGTACTTTGCTCTTTTCCTTATGGCTATCTCGGGCTTTATGTCTATTAGACCCTCTGATGACATGTAGCGACCCTGTCCCGAATGGAGGGTTAGGGTAAATGGGTAGAATTCGAGTGTTAGTGGATTAAGGTGATAATGTATGTGTTTGTTTGTTTTAATATTTTGAAAAAACATTTGACTTAGAATCTTAGTTTACTCCCATTGCACACACATATTCCCTCAAATACTTTACACAATTGAAATAAATTAATTGGTGATATAAAAGAATTAAATGGATTTTAATCGGGTTTTCAATAATTTTATGAAAAAAATGATTTTTGTCTCTTTTTCATTTAATTGTTATTTTGTTTATTTTGTTGGATTTATTCCTTTGAAAAAAAATGAAATGAGGAAAAAGAAAAATATAATAATAATTTAAATAATTTAATCAACTCAAATGATTCTACTTGTCATAGATGATTAACTTTGGAGTATTAACAAGCTTAATTATATTTGATGGATAATAAGAGGAATAAGCAAAAGAAGGAAAAAAAAATATATATGGAAAACAACCCAACTGATTTTGGGTCCCATATACACGTCTTGGAATTCAAATCCTATCCTAAAACGCCTGCCTATCCCATTTCCATTCTTGTTAGAATACTTAGCCAAACATGCCTCCTAAAATTAGAAAACCCAACCCCTCTCACACATTATCTCCTAGTTTCCTATTAGGACTTCGAAAATCCCTCCCTCCTCCTATATGCCAACGATCCTTTCTTCTTTCTCCTCTCCCACTGCCATATGATGAACCCGAGCAACAACGACCAGAAGTAGGCCCAAAACACCACCGCCAGCCAGCCTAGTCTCCCTAACGATGGACAACCTTTCCTCTCTCAGCCAATGTGTGTTACAGGAACGTTTTACTTGGTTTAAATCTGGTTGGAAAGTTCCCCAAGGCCCAAGATTTGAACTACGATATCAATTATATTTCATCCCAACTGCTATTTCCACCTAGCCAGCCAAACACATATTACATGTAATTATTTCTCCTTACCTTACCTTAGTTGAGTTATATGAATATTGCATTCAATGACTCAGATGGTTTTTAACCTATTATTTGTATCAAAGTATTTTTTCCCCCTTGATTTTATTTAAAACTATACAAATTTTAAGATGTTTTTAGCATCTGCAGTAACCGAGCCACCCTTTCTCAATTAGTACATGTAAATTGGGTTTTATTTTATATTGTTCCCTTTATCTTTTGGCTTATTTAAACTTAGATTTATAAAAAGAAAAAAAAAATCATTATTGCTAGTTCGCTTTCAGTCCTTCATTGTTATTAATAGACTTTGTATGCCTTTCCCATTTAATTCCTGTTTCCATTTAATCGGATTTTCGAAATAAGATTTCCACATTCTCTTGAAGTATTTTTATATTACCCTATCTTAATTCTTGTTATATTCATCCTCTCTCGTTTCAAAGATATAGATAATAATAATATCACAATAACTATCACAAACAAACCATTCTCTGTAATCGTGATTAAAATGCAATGTCTATGTTTCGATTATAAGACAATGTTTTTGTATTAAAAAAAAATGGTTGATGTCATTATTATTAGTATTATCATCTTATATTTTTCCTATTTTCATTGCAATTCTTCAAAAAAAAAAAAAAGTGTAATTGTTTTGCTTAAGTCGGGATTTATTGTTTTCACTTATTATTTTTACAGGGTATTTTCTTCTTATACCTTCAAAATTTGTCTACGTTAATTATTTAATATTTTGAAATTATAAAATTAGATATTGATTTATTTACTTTATCGTTTTGAGCAAAAGAAAGTGTTTAATCTATCTATTCCGGTTGATTTGAATTTACAAACCTATTTCCATAGCGTCGGACATTAGGTTGACCCATAGTTCATAGTTGGGGCAGCAAGCTATCTCTTGTGTTTAATGACTTCCAATACCTTAGAAACCATTCCCATGTTGGTCTAACACATATGATTCAAAAATATTAAAATAATCAAAATATTAATGCTACTTGGAATCTTTAAAACATTATTTGCAGCAAACTTGGGACTTCAAGACTAATCATCGCTTGAAAGATACGTGGACTTCTCATTTGCACATCACGAACGCCTAGGTGAGGAAAAACAATACATTACTTTCTTGTGCATGATATTCTCTATTTTGTTTAGATAATTGAGCAATGGAAAAATATTGCATTATGTAATGTGTTTGGGGAATATAACATTGGACCTATGAAATGGACTGGGTATAATATGTTTGAACAGTGGTATAATCCAGTACTTACTCACAGTAATATAAGGGGATTGGCTAAGTGTTCTAATGGTCGTGAGGAGACTCAGTCTGCCCGGATAGTTGGAAATTATCTACTAACATTGTTGAAAGGTCCATAATTATATTCGACTTGGATGGATATGTTGTTATTGTTTGAGGTTGTTTGTGGAGAATAAAGATTTGTTTATGATATTGAATTGCTATGACAATAATGATGTGATGTGATTTATTATTACGCATGTGCGATATTTTTGAGATAAATGTTGATATCTTGGAACATGTATATGATGCTTAGAATAATTTGAGATCGTATACCATTGTTTACAGTATGTGGATAATATTTAGAATCATGGCATGATGACATGATTCATAACATCTGGCATGATGATAGAGACAATGCATGGTAGACATGGCATTGAGCATGGCATGTTCATATTTATAGGATGGGTATGGAGGTGTTGGCCGTTATCTTTCATGATGACCACGACGGTGGTAGTTTGAGGCCTCGCTTTTAGTGAGAAGTACCACGCATGTGATAGGTTTGGTTTGTTAGGCCATGAGAGATCACGAAAACTATTATTTGGTGGGTGGTTGTGTTGTATAGGCTTCATTGTATATGGGAAGTACCACGTTGTGGTAGATTGTAGGCCTCGCTTCGGCGGGAAGACCACCAAATACAGTGGGTAGTGTTGTTGATGGATGATGCACTAGACATGTGCATTGCTCATTTTTGCATTGCATGGCATAACGCATGGACATTAAACGCATATTTATTTAATTATGCTTTAATATCGTATTTGTTGTGGAGAATAATGGAGATATCATGTTGGATATGTGTTGTTGTATTCTTTCACTGGGGTTGGAGCTCACACCCCTTACATTGCAGGTAATCCTCTGGATTTAGGTTTGGAGGAGAATGTTGATAGTTAGAAGCTGATATGGATGAGTGTTTAGGTGTTTAGCATGGGGTTGAATTATGTGGTTGAATACAATTATTGGTATTGTTTATTTTTATAAAACTCGATTATTTGAGAATTTTGAGAATATTAGTTGATTTTATTATAAATGGATTAGGTTGTGAGCAAATCTGTGAGATTAGATTTGATATTAATAGTAGATATTGTCCCTCTTATTTTTTTTGTCGATGACATTAAGATTTGTGCAAGGTGTAGTAGGGCATGAAGGATTTGATGGCTTTGTTTATTTTATCTATAATATTTAAAAAAAAAATATTCATTTCCCCCAGCCACAAATTTGTGATGCAAGACCCGATAGTTATGTTGTTGCGTTGGATCACGCCCCGTTCAGGTTGTACAAGGAGCGGGGCGTTACATGACATCCTTTGTAAATTCTTCATTATTAATATATTTTCAAATGTCTTCTTTGTGATTCTTCGGTCGAGGATATTAATCATCTTTTTGTGAATTGCAAAGTTGCTCTTAACCTCTGGACACAATTCATTAACTTCTTGGGGGGTCCCTTGGGTCTTTCCATACTCTTGTTCTCAATCTATTGCAGCTTGGTACCTTCCTTACCTAAAACCCAGGTTGAGATGTGCTTGGAATACGCTTCCGGCGCCCATATTTTGGACCTTCTGGAAGGAAAGGAATGCAAGACTCTTTGTAGGCTTACCCTCTTCTGAGAATGATCTTTTCCATAAAGCCAAATGGAATTGGTTTATTTGGATGTTGGCGGATCCCATTTTCAAAGGTACTACTCTTAATGATCTAATTCTCTCTTGGGATGGTAGTATGAATATGCAAAGGAAAAAGGTTAAGCCGACGGAGATATGGGTGCCTCTACCATTGGCCATTTCGAAATTCAATGTTGATGGAGCTTCAAGGGGAAAACAGGGTCCTTGGGGGATTGGTGGTGTGCTTCGAAATCACATGGGAGTATCATCTATAATGTTCAACGAATCAGTTGGTATCATAGAATGAAACGAGGCGGAAATCCTTAGCATTTGGAGAGCTCTAACCATTTGGAAGAATTTTGGGCAAGGAAATTTGGTCAATGAGGGGATTCGGCTAATGCACTCAAATGGGCGAAGGGATTAAAGCGTCCACCATGGAAATTGGTCGGTATTGTTAGAGAGGTGAAAGAATTGGCAAAAGAGTTGGGAGTTTCTTTTAATAAGATTGGTCATTCGGCTAATGGAGTGGCAGATTAATTCGCCAAATTGGGAGTTGACAATCATTGTGAAGGCGTCTTCTTCCTTTGATTTCTCTATTGTTTATCTTCTTGTATTTCTTTGTTATGTTTTCTTTTTGTTCGTCTTTTGGTCTAATTCTTTTAGATCCTTGTTGTTTTTCTTTCTTCTCCCTTTCTTTCTTTCAATGAAATTTTTTTGTTAACGCTCAAAAAAAATAAAATAAAATAAAATATATATATATATATATATATATATATATATATATATATTCTATTTGTTACCGCTCAAAAAAAAAATGAAAGGTATATTCATAAAACAGTTGATTGTCATAAGAAAAAATGACTACTTGAGAAATGGGGATATGTGACCAACTTAGCTTTTCATAGAACAAAGTGGAGTTTGCTAAGGTGAAAGATAGATTTCTTTTTCTTTGAAAGGTAACTATTTTATTCACAAAAAGAAGAGAGACTTTACAAGGCAACACAAAACCGGGCAAGCGATGCTAGCCACCCCTATTTCTCAAGACCAGATCCTGAATTGGTCCTTTGCACAACTCTCTGGTAATATGGTAGGACCTAAAGGCCTGTTTCAATGACACAAGCATCAAAAACAATCTTGACAATGGGAAGGATCCCACCTGGTGGGAGATGAAGCAATTTCATGCAAAGGGGTGGGGGTTGCAGTATAGTGCAAAGAAGTGGATGACAACTCAAGTGCTAGCAAAGACAAATGAAACAGTGAAAGAAGCTTGGGGACCTTTCAAATTCTCAGAACAGCATTAAAAAAAAAATCTAACTATCAAAAAAGGGCCTAAGATGGCATTAAAAGAAAATGTATAACAAAGCAAAGGAGAATCCAATCAACCAATCAGATTTATGGAAGAGACGGAAGCAAAGACTGGAAATCAAGCCTTAGACTGCTTAGAGGGCCCACCAGAAGATGCAGTAAAAAGTACTAATGAGTGGTAGTGAGTAGAGGGGCAACAAGCAACAGTAGAATACATCAAAAGTATAGGATTTGGCATTCTATCTCCTCTAATGGTTTCTCAGTGTCATGAGTTCCTAGAGCAGCTAACTCTGAAGCGGAAAATATGGCTAGACAGGCTAATTTCTAATTTTGAAATTGTAAACAGATTTGTATAATTTTTTTTGTTTGGGGGTTGTGGAAACTTCGATTGGACCGATCTTTTTGGTCTTTTCTTTGTATTTCCTATCTCTTCTATGAATAAAATTGTTATCTTAAAAAAAAAAAAAGAGGATGCAAAGCAAGAAGAAAAAGAGCCAAAATTCTTTGCATTAGCAGAAAACTGGGGGTTTTCTATGATAATGAGACAAAGATAAGCCAACAAGTAGATGAAAAGGACAATGAAGATTATTCACAAGGGAATAGCTCAAAACAAAGTAATGGGAAGACTAGTCGTTCTGGAGGTAGTCTAAACCCGTGAATATCATATTCTTACAAAATTTTATTTCAGAAAACAAATGAATTTGGGTGTGCAGTGGGTTGAAAAGAGGATGATGATTTATTTTATTTATTTATTTTTAGGGGGGAGGAGGTAGCAAGCAAAGATTTTGTCAGAAAAATGGTGCAAAAACAAAAAGTTGACATGATAATGATTTAAAAAAACCAAAAAATAAAAAATGGGTCCGATAGAAAAATGACATTTGGATTATATGGGGAAGGAGGGATGGATTTACTCACATGGGAGGGAAACTCTAGGGGCTTACTTACAACTTTAGACGACAAGTCTAGAAGTAAAAAATATTGTCGATGTCTATCCATGATACTGTCAAATGCAAAATTTTCAAACTAGTGGTGATATGTTTATGGCCCAAATGAGAATGTGTATAGGTCAATGTTCTGGGATGAGTTAAAGATGACTAAACATGATTCCATGTTGCATAGGCGGGGACTTCAATGTAGCTAGATTCCCCAATGGAAAAAGAAATTGTCATTATATTATTACACCCCAAATGGCAGCCTTCTCAAACTTCATTAGAGATAATCAGTTACTTGATTTGCCTAGATTTGGGGAAAGATTCACCTAGTTGACCAATAGCAACTAGTGATGTGTCACTTGGATCAATTCCTTCTATCACAAGAATGGATGGAGGCAGTTAAGGATGAAAAGCAGGTCAAGCTGCTGGAGGAGTTATCAAATCACTACCCAATTCTCCTCTGCACTAATATAGTCAACTAGGGTCCGAAGCCCTTCAGATTCAGCAATGCTTAGTTACAGGTGTAGGGTTTCATGGACTTGGTGACAGAAAAATTGACACATTTTGAAGTTTAGGGATGGGTAGGCTCTACGTTGCACAAAAAAACTTTTGTTGAAAGCAAAGTTAAAGGAATGGAACAAAACAACAGTGTAAAGAACTTTGGAAGGGGAAAAAGATATTCACAATTTTATGTATAAAAATGTAATATTCAGTAAAAAATAATACACAATTTTTATATTTGGTTTAATTTTATTTTGCTTTTAACCATTTTGAGATTTTATTACAAAAAGAAGTGCAAACATCACAAGAATGTGCCCAGTTATAAAACAGGGGGTTCTTCCAATAAGCCATTTAAGAAACCATTTCCTAAGAAACGAAAAAGCCAATTAAAAAAAATCCTGTTTGACATTAGATGGGAGTATTTCAATTGTTGAAAACCAAACTACTAAAAAGTAAGAAACAGTTGGAAATACCTGGTAACACAATGTGGGAGCTAACATAAAGTATGCCAAATTCTTGAAGCTAACATGGTGAGCATTTTCTACATAAATGAAAGATGCATCCACCTGAGACCAAAACAAAACTATGTTCAAATGAGAAAATCAAATCACAGTAGCTATATTACTCAAAAATTAAAAAAAAAAAAAAAACAACGCTGCCCCATATAGACATGCCCCCACACATGCAATCTATATGCACACAGAATATAAACACACTGTTCTCAATGAGCTGAAACCTAGAAGATTTAATAGCTAAAAGGGGAAAAAAGGACAAAGACAGATGCAGATCAATTGCAAGGCAAGGATGACATAGGGCCACTACCATGTGGAAGATAAGCATATCATTCTAGAAGGACTGAGACCTAGATGATTTGATTAAAAAAAATGACCAAAGGCAAAGAAGCAAAACAGTCGAGAGGCAAGGATGACATGGGACGATTAGAGGATCATGAACGTTGAGCTTCCAGAGTGGCCTAATGAGGGCACCCATACTGCCTCGCAAACAACTGGAAAGCAGGACCAAACAAACCAAAGCAACCTTAACAAGCCAAAAAACAACAATATATTGCATTTAAAGGAAACAAAGCAACGCTACTCAACTAATACAAGTAAACAGCCATTTTACTTTAAAACAGAACTGGAGTCTTGTCATCAAACTGTTATATGTGCACATAGAAAAAACAGGTTACTGCAATCTCAGAGCAATCGAAGTTTGGTCCCTGTGCCACTTTTATCTCCAAATCCCTTACTATAATAATAAACAAGCAAAGAGAGAACACTATCCTTCAGGGTGAGGGGGAGAGAGACAGACAGACAGACAGAGAAAACATTATTTTTTTACCTTATCAGCTGACTTAGTTAGAGCCCTAATGTCATAGCTTGTATGTGCATAGGATACCAACTTCAACCAAACAATGCTTGCAACGAGCATCAACGTAAGGCCAGATAGAACAGCAGAATCACACCTGTTAAAGATATTCTTAATCAATATAGTGGAGCAAAAGATGAAGACCATAACTGTAACTGAAGCACCCTAAAATGGAACTAAAGCGTGCATTAAACAAGAACAGATTGTAGGTATCAAGCACCCACAAACTACTAATTCATATTATGTTGCTATTGCAACAAGTAATTAGCAAGAGAAGAGAGCATAGGTTCAGAATTTAAAAAGCTTACATCTAACCTATAATGAATAAAATAATTGTCATTTGGAATAATGACACCAATCAATAAGTATTCTTCCTTATATCCATGATTGAATGCTGCAAAAGAAATACCATGAATGCAGTAACTCAATATTATTTGGGGGTAAACATAGCCCATAATGACAAAAGAAAATTAACAATGCAGGAACAACCAAAGGACCTTCTGGCATAGGGAATTTTTTATCAAACAATTTTGTGGTAAATAAAAACTAAAACTTTGTCAGTGGGAAAGAATTGCAACTTTACATCAAGAAGAAGTTCAACAGAGAGGAAGACATCGCAGTTTTTGAGGTCAAAAGGGGCCAGAAGTTGACCATAAGTATATAGTTGATTGTGTTCCAACAGTGAAACTACACACTTAGCAGCTAACTTTATTGTCCATCCCTGCCCTTATAAATGTGGCAACAGTTGCCAATTTTTAAAAACAGTTACAGGCCATGTAGCGGCCAACCTCTGCCCACTACTCGCCACAAATGGGTTCCGACTAGTGCATGGATTCTGGGAAATACCCCTAGCACTGCCGCTAGTTGGCATCTGAATATCAAGGCACTAGAAAGTGGCAACAACAGTAGGGATAAGATGGTTTCACCTTAGGTAGAAGCTTTGAAATTAAGGTCATCAAGCTTCAATGCCCCATGTCTAGGTAAAGAGTTGTGATGTTACATCTTGTAGATTGGTTTATATTTATTTATTTGTTTATTGGTTCATGCACTGTATACTGATAAATTCTATCATAGATTACATCTTGTGCATTATCTTCTTCGATTTTCTTATTGCTTCACTAATTGACCCCAACAACAAAAAAAAAAAGAAGAGAGAGGGGAGGGGGGGGTGCACACTGGTAAATTCTATGCATCATGAATTTAATAGTAATAGTTTATTCAGTAATTTCTATACACCATATACACCTAAATCAACAATATATGTTAAGACAGCATGTTCTTAACATCCTTTATATTGGAAACTTTTTCATTATTAACAAAGCAACACTCACCAAAAATATGTGCACCAAAATCTCAAACCTGTGTTTGTAGACAAAGATGCACCAGAAGTAGTGTGTGTTCAGGAGTAAATGAAATTTGTGAATGATAACAACTCCAAAAGCCAAAAAGAAGAAGGGAACAAAACACCAGCCTGAGAATAACAAAAACTGGATATATGATTTCCGCTGAAGTAATTATTACATGAAGCACGGCTACAACCTGCAAAGACAGGAGTGAAGTTTTCTAAGTGAAGGCAATAAGAGTACTCGCACTGCACAAGATACAAAAGTAAAGAATTTCAAAATCACCATAGTCATTCAAAAAACATTTAGTAAGATGGAATATTATTTAAAAACTAATATTGTAGGCATGCAATCAAAATAAATAACAAGTTCTTACCGGTTCAGAAATGAACTTATGCTGTATTAACTTCTCAACCATATAGGCACCAAGAGGGAAAATTGGTAGAGTTAGGCTGCACTAAGGGACAAAAAAATGAGAAAATGGTTGAAATACGAAACAAGTTGAGTCAATTCAAGTGATAACAAAGTGACAACATAACATTATTACCATCATCAAAAAAACAAAAACAAAAAAACTCATTACCAACACATAAATAGTGGCCAATCTCTCAGTGACCTTGAGCTAAACCAAAATCCAGATCTAATTAATAGGCCATACTGCAGACATGAAAAATGAAACATCACATTAACTTGAGAACGTAGGGACAAAATTATCCACATGCAAATGCTGAGACAGTTTAGAGAAAAGGCAACAGAAAGGTGTCTGTGGGAGAACTAAAAGGGGCAAACCTTCATCAAATTCTCAATGATAAGCCTGCTATTGAGCGCAACAAGCACTACAATACAGAGATTGAATAGTCCAGCATGACTCTGCATAAAATAATCACTGAAGTCAGCCCATTTCAAGGTTTAACTGGCATGAACATATATTCATAGATCACAGTTATTTATATTCTATACTGCTGTAGGCAATATTTAGACTCATAGTTGCTAGAAAATGCATTTCTTGAATTTATCGTATGCTTCTGCACGAATATTGTTCAACTTTTGCAAAATGAAGCATTTCATGGATCTGATTTCCAGCTGCTTCCTGCGTCCGTTTCCCAGCCTGGTGGTAAACCATATGCAAGATACTACTTTGAGTTTCGTATCACTCCAGCATCCAATAACTTTCCAAAGCAAACACCTCATAATGATTAGTTGACCATCATTGTAGCCTCATAAAAGTTTCCTGCATCCATGAGCTCAAAAAAAAAAAATGGACCCACTTGGGATCTAACCAAATAGCCCCCCCTCCAACGCGCCCCCCCCCCCCAACCCCACACACACATAAAAGGCTTAGGTGTTGGAATTGACACCTGCCATCAGAAATAACACCCAACGATCGAATTGCGAATTGAAAACTGAGGTTTCTTCTCCCCTATCCACCATTTGATCTTGGGACTTTCAAAACCATACCGGAAGAGCCCAATCAAGCTGATTCTTTGTGGCATAACCATGATAGACCTTTCAGACAGATCCATCTCCGTATATTTGCAGATTCTAGCGCATACATAGCTTATTTGGGAATTATGACTATACACATGACCCAAAAAAAAAAATGAATCATATAATCAACTGAAAGATTTGAGCGATTATCAACCGAGTCTGCAACTTCAGAACAAATCAACTAATTCTCATTTACTTTGATTCCTTATTAATGAGCCATAGAATTCGGGCAGTTCACGTAGAAACCAGAACATAACCTTCCAGATTAGTTTTTGAAGGTATCATTTGGAATTAAAAGACGTACCCAGCTGGTTCGGGCAAAACCAGTAGTCTAGTAAGAATTTTCTTGCATGACGCCCTGGAATCAAAAGACCAACAAATAGAACAGAGAATAAGAGAGCGGTGTCACACCTGTGAAGATAGCGGAGGAGCTGAGAGGGCTCTCTTTCACTATGCGATGAGCCGGAGCGGATGGACGGTAAACGAACTTGACATCGGCCTCCATCACGCGGTCTCCAACACTTCCAGACTCTCCGTTGGGCTTCTGGTCAACGACGGAGGCGTTCTTGTCGTCACCGTCGGAGGTCGTGGTGACGCTGCCGGATATGTCACTAGCGGCGTGCGAGTCGCCGTCGGAGGAGAGGGCAGGGGGAGGGAGAAGGACGGCGACGGAGATCGGTGACGGGTTCGTGAAGTGGTTTTAAGATTTGGGTTTCCTGTAGAGAATCGGACATGTCCATTGCTTGTGGAATCTGATCTTTTTGCAGAAAGGGAAGCGATATGTATCTCGGGATGCTTTGGCGGTTTATTTTTTTCAGTATAAATACGAAGACGAAGGAAAGAAGACTGAGTCAGAACTCGGTCGGACTCTACTCGTCGAGTCATTTGATTTGTTCCGAATTTCATGCCCGTCGAGTCACTTGATTTGTCATGCCGCCTGCAAGGTAATTTTTCGAATAAAAAATTAAAAAAAAAATTTACTTCTCATTTTTATATCAAACTTCATACAAAATGCTCCTATTTTAATTTAAGGTTTCTTTATATTATAGAAGGTTTTTTTAATATTTACATCTAAATGGATATTATTAAGATATTCTATATTAACATGAGATGTACATGTATATAAATAACTATGTTAAACTAAATTAATTTAATTTTAAAATGAGAGTTATCAACTTTCTAAGTCCATTTTGTAGCAAAGATGTGGATTTAATAACTTTTTTTATATGGTGAGCCCCACTTGATGTTTGTATATTAATGGAAAATGGAAGGATTTGGTAATAGTCGAAAAAAGAAAACTAAAATTTAACATCACATAGATATTATTTATACAACTCATGATCATTATTGAATGGTTTTCATTGTTGTTAATTTTTATATTTTTCATTGTATTTAATTCTTAATGTTTTCTTGAAAATCAATTAGCTTCATGAATTTTCATAAATCCATTTTTTCCCATTTTTGTATTTTTTTATCACTTAAGTTTAAGGTTTAAGTTGAAATTAATTTTGTTTCCTTTAGAAAGACTAGAAAATTTTGTTAATATTTTGGCCATATCGATTATATTGACCACGTTGCCATATCAACAAATTTTTGACTAATTTTTTCTGAATTTTGGTTACCTTTTAAAAAAATTAACAAAATTTGCTTAAATTTTGAGTGGAACATTTTACAAAAAATACCAATAGTGACTACGCGAAATTCATCGATTAAAACTTCATATTTTAAATAAAATTTGTAACTGAGTTCATGATATTGAGTGATGCCAATAAAAACATGTTTAGATTCACTCATTTATTTTCAATCGTCGACTTAAATTATCTATTTATTAAATGTGTTTGTGCTTACAAAATTTGATCATTGAACTTAATGAATGGGCTCGATTGTTTTGAAATTTGAAATGAGAGTGTCTCCATCGTTGGTTAAGTATTAAATTTATAATCAAGATATTGAAAAAACCCTAATTCTATTAGCCTCTGTAGCTAGTGAGAAGTTTCTCTACTTTTTTATGATATTTAATTTACAGAGTATTTATATGTATTGCATAAATGGCAACTCCTAATTGACATTATAACTTTGGACCAAGCAATTTATAGACTAGTGGTATTTAAATTAACAGATTTCAATTGAAAACAAAAAACAATATTTTTTTTTTAAATTGTCTTGGAAAATGAGAATGTAGGTAGTTTTTAAAGTATGATTTGAAAATTCAATATTGACTCAATAAATTTGACCAAGTCAACTCAATTAGTCAAAGTTTCTAATAACTCTAAAAAAACTCAAAGGTCTCTCAAGTTTTCTTCACAATTTAGTTGAGCAAGTCAAATTCCTCAACTCGGTTATTTCAAGTCTTGCTTAGAATATGGAATTGATTTTAAGTGAAAAATAAAGGAAAAAATTATATATATATATATATATATATATATATATATATATATATATATATATATATATATATTGAATTTACGTGTGAAAAATCACTGAAAACTCAGTGTAAAACTCTCACTGTCTTTAAAGCACATCAGATAAGACAATGGAGACTCGAACCTGACAGCTCCCACTCTCTAATATGAGAAAATTCAATGATTTCTTCTTTCTTCTTTTTAGAAAAGTAGGGAATGTCATCAGTGAAGAGAATGTCTTTCACTGTGCAGTTTTTTTTTTTTTTTTCTACTTTTTCCTTTTTCTTCCTCATGCCATTAAAGTCCTTTTTGGGTTTTGTTGTTTTTTAAGGATAATGAATGAAAAGAGAGATGAGAACATTGTTGGCCCAATTTTGTTTTATTTATTTTTCATTAAAAAACTTTTTGTGGTTTTATTGTTTTAATTATTTCAATACTGCTAAGATTTTCTTTTCAACAATAACAAAAGCAATTGCTTCTTTTACATTCCTGTCTCTCTCTCTCTTTATTATTTAAGTGTGACCTGTTTTTGCTTGTTATTTTATTAAGAGTTAAGACTTTTTAGTTTAATAGTTTGATTACACTTCTGAATTATAAAATTGTAAAAATAGGGTAGAACATTGTTTTCTTGTCACTGATGTGTTGAGTCCCTTTCTTGTTTGGTCATTTCATATCTTATGAGATGATCTAATGAATATTAATAAATGGCTCTTTTATGTAAATAATGATTACAATGTTGCAGGAATCATTTTTTTTTTTTTATGTTTTATTTAGTATTTTTATCTTTATGTTTTATATTTTTAACTTATAATATGTATGTGTATGGTGTGGAGCGTGGACCCTAAGGCCAAGGAATTCTACGCAGGGAATTTGGTGGTTGGTGGGCCTCACTTATCAAATTGGAGAACGGGTAAAACTCTGGATTATGCAGCCACGGTAACTCAGAGGTAGGAGGTGACTACCGGGTAACTCAGAGGTAGAAGGTGACTACGGGATTTGGACCTGAAATTTTCTAATTCTTAAAATAAAGTGTCTATCAGTTGAACTATTTCGTATAGAATAAAATAATATTTAATTGTATAAAAACATAATTTCCAAATTTTACTATTTTAAGTATGAATTGTCTATGCCATTAAAAAAATCAATGTTCGAATGAATGAATTTTACACTTAAATATTCGTTTGAGCAATCATTTAAAAAAAATGTCCCCTAACAAAAATAAAAGAAGCGGTGTATAAATGCCCAGCATGATAAATGTGTCATCTCCATTTTCAAGGCCTACTTTTGATAGGTGGAGTAAAGAAGTTCAAGTTAGAACCCAAGACTTGATAATTCCATATGATGCAAGAACCGCATTGATAGTTGATATGATGTGAAGAATTATTAAATTATTTCCATCACTGTTTTTACATCAATGAGATATAATGATATCCCCAGATTTTTCAAAAAATTATAGCCTTGTTAGAAAAAAAAAAAGAAAAAAACTTCATCATCAAACAGGCTCTTAGCATTTGTCAAGACTCCATAGTTAAATATGAGAACATGAAGGTGCAAGTTTACCAAAAGAAAATTATATATTTCCACAATAAGGGGCAGCTAGACGCGCCTAAGACAAAAATTATAAATAGGACCTTTAAAAAAAAAAATCTTTTCAAAGGAAAAAATCAAAAAGACTGAAATGCCTTCAAATACTGATTAGAAAAGCCCTTCACCCACTTTCTAAAACACATCTAAATACTTATTTTCCAATTAAAATAAGAAGAAGAGAAAAGTTCTCTAAATACTTATTATGCTACAGTTTTTTTTTTTAAAGGTGTTATGCGGCAACTATTAGTAGGCCTTTTTATCTGAGGCCTAAAGCAACCGCTTGTCTTGCTTAGAAGTGTAGCCGGCCATGCCCACAATTGAGGAGGCAAAGTTTGGTTAGAAAAAGAAAATTATTTATACAAAATTAGCAAAAGAAAATATATTACATATGTTATTAAAGTTTAATCTAAAAATTAAGCATCGACCTTAGTGTTTGAAATCAGGGGTTTAAAAATCGTTTCGGCCGATATATCGGCAGATATTTTTCTCTCTCCAACCGTTATCGGCCGACATAATACAGCCGATATTTCAACCAATATTATGAATATTGGCCGATAACGATATATATCGGCCGATATTCACTACTTTAAAATCGATACATATCGGCCGATACGATATGTATCGGCCGATATTTGCACCCCTGCTTGAAATCATAAGGCGTCTTTAAGAAAAACTTTTGATTACTTTTTACTATTAAGATAAAGTGCCTAAAAATTAAAATTTGAGGTAGAATTTATTCCACTAATAGCTAATTCAGTGAAAATTTATTCTAGCTATTAGATTTTTATTAAAATACAAAAATTAACAATTAAAAATTAATCACGTGAAGCCTAAGTGACATGTTGCACGTGCAGTTATCGTCTATTTAACGTGAAGAACACCATATTCTCTTTAAAGGGAAGATTGAATGTTTGTTTACCTAATTTTCTCGTGGGGAATGGATCAAATGGAGGAATTTGCACTTCTTCAAGAGAAGTCTTTCCATTTATCCCCATTCAAATCCAATCTAAATAAATAGTTCTTTTATATAAGAAAAAATTTAATTTGTTAACATTATAAGTAAGGAAATAAGTAGAATCCTCTCTCACGTGCATGTCCAAAGCTGTGAATTTTCGTAATTGAATCGAGTATAGATAAATCAAAAGGGTTACAGGAATTCGCCCAGCTTTAGAAAATAGGATTATTGAGTTTGATTCTTATTCTATTTCAAAATTTCATTCCTTATATAGTTATATAATGTGTATAAATAAGAAAACTTGCATATGTCTCAGAAATTAATCAGGTGCTTAAACAATTTGATCATAAAAAAAATAAAAAAGTAAGTATAGAGAGCACATGCAACCAAGTTGTTGGATCAACGTGTCAATACTTGAAGATGGGCATAAGCTCAAAATATGATATAAAGATATAGACGCTGAGAGCATGGTGCATCCAGTTAAAATATAATATATTATTAGAATTATCTTTGTTTTTATTATTTTTAAAGAGAATGTATAATTTTACTATTGTGAGTAGATCTTGATTAAATACACTAATTTTTTTTTTCTATATGCACACCCTGTGATTTGAGTTGCAATGACATAATTTACATGTGATTTTTATTTGAAATAAAAATTACCTAATAAATCTAATAGTAACTTATATTATCTCAAAATTGAACCATTTAAGGAGATCAAACACTTCTTTAAAAACATTTCATGTAAAATTCCTAACTATAAAAGAGAATAAAAAAAGTGTGAAAAATAATAAACAAGTAAAAACTAATTAATTTTAACACTTTATACTAAATAGTTTTAATTTAGTATTGTTCTAAAGTAATTTGCAAATACGTTCCTATTTCAAGCTAATTGTAAATTCATTCCTAGATTTTCAGTAGTTGTAATTTTTTCCACTAACATTTGAAAGTCATTTGCAGTCATTGTGGTGCCAAAATATGAGAAATAAGTAGAAATAATGACAGTATATGAGAATAAGTTGGATACTTAGCTAACCACACAGATAAGTATTAAGTGTACATTGATCTAAATTCTAAAGTAATCATATCATCCTATTCAATTTTAGTCTAGAAAAAAATAAAATTTATAAACTATTAATATTAATTTCCCACCTAACAAGATTAGGATCGTAAAATAAGAGCAAAAGTTATTGACTTATTTAATTAAATACTACTCGTGAGTATTATGAGGACTTAATTACAATTCCATAATAGGAAGGACAAAATTATATAAATAAAAATACTAAGACTTCTATTATAATTAGTCTAACATGCAGTGACCTAAATGCAAAATAACTCTTTATTTTTTGAGATCATTGTAACGCATTCTGCTCAGTTTCTAAGATTTTGCTGCAAATCTCAGTGAGTTGGGTCTGTGCAGGATGGTAGGGACTCTATGGGTTCAGGCTCCTAGTTGCAAAACTGCGTTATCATCTGCAATGGTTATCAAACCCCCACCGACTCCCGAATTTTGTTCATATCTTCCACCAATCCCATTGAGGAACCTCATTTGGGTGCGAGCAAGTTCAGAGAATGTTGGGCACTGTTGGCGACCTGCTACAAGAAGGAAAAATTCTCTTTAGGGTATCCGGGATATTCCTGGGATTGGAGGCAAACATTTCATCCTCTCAGTGATTTTGATTTTGGTAGGAAGAACATTTGGGAAGGAGGTGTTGGGCTTTTCATTGTATCGGGAGCAGTTATATTTGTGCGTACTTTGGTTTGGCTGAGAGGATTCCATTTGAGATCTCGACCGAGGAAATATCAAGCAATTTTTGAGTTTTCTCAGGATTGTGGTATCAGCATGGGAACACTAGTAAGGATGAGAGGAGTTTCATTCGCATTGTTCAGTATTGATGCAGTTGTTGGGTAAGCTCTTGCTTTGCTTCTCTGTAATAATGGATGGCCTGGATGAGATAAACACACTCTTGGGTAAACATCAGAAATGGAAATGATTTAGCACAGATTTTTGTGTGCAATTATAATTCCTTCATGGTACACATTTAAAAAAATAATAATTTGCAGATTTTATTTTCATAAATCAGTAGAAAGACTATCTTTCAAAAAAATGTTGGAAAGACTATTGATTTTATTATCAATATGAACTGATCAATCACCTGAAATATGTTCGTAATTGTGGTATCATTTTTGAAGATTGATGGGTTGTGAAAAGATACAAGTATGAAATAAATAAGAAGAATGACTATGAGCCAACTCTTCTGTCTGACCATATACTATTTTAATTATTTATGTTTTTAGACTGGATTTTACTTTGTACACCTCATTTTTTACTCAAATGGGAAACCTATATATATATATATATATATATATATATATATATATATACCTATAAGATGATGGCAGTTGGGTAATTAAAACAAGGGAAACATTGGCTAAACTGGGAAAAAGAAACGTAGGTGTCCCATTTAAGTAAAAATTGACGTGCACAAAGTAAAACCCTTTCAAATGAAGAACCAAATTTAAATTTAAAAATTGACAATGGCAGTTATTACAGATTTAAATTTAAATATATAGTAACAAACTAATCTTATCCTATAACTAAATAAGACAATCTAATCTTATCCTAATCTATATCCTAAATTAATATTAATACATCAATACACTCTCTCGTAGGACCGGCCCTGAAATTTCAGAGGCCCTAGGCCCAACACACTAGTAGGGTCCCTAGGCCCTAGGGAAAGTGCATGGTGGGGCCCTAAGCCATTGGTCAAATTGGGAGGCCCTAGGTGGCCGCCTATTTGGCCTTAAGCTAGGGCCGGCCCTGCTCCCTCGAGCTTATCGGCTGGTGAAGCACATAGAGCTCGTCTTGTAGAAGTTGAGATCGAGATAGGCATCCAAATTTCAGTATGCATTGTGAGAAGAATTGCATGAGATTCGACCATAGTTCGGCCTTGATAATACTCAAGTTCTACAAGTGTGCAGGCGAGGAAGACAATACCCAAGCTCTGCAAGTGTGTAGGCAAGGAAGATAAGGTCAAGCTTTGCAAGTGTGCAGGTAACGAACTTCTGCATGAAAAGAAATAGAAATATGTAGAATGAGACAAAAACAAATCATTCCTGGTTTCTAAATTTGTGGGATCCAAAACAAATTCAGTGGGATCTTCTTTAAAGTCTCGAAAGAAGATAAAGTCAAGGACATAAAAGAAGAAGACATTGTCATTGAGGCCAATTGTGTTAAGAAAAAGTAAAATAACATAGAAAAATCTTGAAACAATAATTAACAGGGGTTTTTTGTTGTTTCAGTGGAAAGGCAGAAAGAAAGAGAGTGGATGTGAGTTGAACTCTAAATACTAAAGAAAAGGTTAAAGAATAGAAGACTAGAAATGAAAGAAATGGAGAATATAGAGTATCCAAGGGAGAGAGGTTAGAGGGGAAAGAGATTGCAAACAAGAGTACGAATATTGGGATGGGCAGAAGGGGAGATGTCTTTTGAGTGTTGTCACCATCCATAATGTAGAGAGATTTGTAGGGAGAGTCTATGTAGCAAAAGATGTCTTCCACATCTTTGTCGAAACTGTAGGAGAATTAATATTTGATTGTGAGCAACTTCACACTCATCCTTTCGGTCTGTCATCCCGCGACCCTCTCTTTATTGATTTTTCCAGACCCTTTATCATTGTCTTGGGGGATCGGATAGGAGGGAGGCTTGGTTAGTTCTTCCAATACAACTCAGGTTTTCTTCGAGACGGAAAGGGGCATCTCCTGCACAACAATGCCCATCTTCTTGGCCATTGCTCAGGTGAGACGAACACTATTCTCCTTGGCTGCTATTTTCTTGGCCGCTGCTCGGGTGATAAGAACGCTGGTCTCCTTGTTGGCCATTGCCCGCTTAGATATTGGTGTCATTAAGATGCTGCTTTATCATACTTGGATTTCCTTTAATTTTCTCACTGCAGGAATGCATACCCTCCTCATTCTCCTCATTTTCAACATTGCAAGGTTGTCTAGGAGAACTAACTTGGCATCCATTGGAACTTAGCTTGTTAGGGGAAGTCACTTGAGGGAACCTTTTGTTTGCACTTTTCACAGGACCATGTATCTTCCCTCCCATAATTTGGGCAATAGATATGTTCAGTATGAGAAGGTCAGTGTAGCAAGAACACCATACTTTTGACAAATGGTAACATGCTTTACTGGAGGAACAAGAAAAAAATTTCAGCGTAAGGAGTGAACATAAACAGAGAGAAAGTGACTGCAACAGTTGGTTTTGTGATTGCAAGTGTTGCTAAAGTGGGAAAAAAAATGAATGATGGGTTGGCAACACCTCCTGTGGACAAGAAAGGGTGTAACTATGCGAAGGAGAAATGGGTTGCAGACAGCAGAAGACTGCTATACTCTGGCCTTGGTTGTATGCAGTGGCTATCAGAGATGTGGGCTTGAAGATTAACTCAACGTACTGATTTCTCTTATGAAGGCTTCAGATGGCAACCAGAAAATTGTGAGATGCCAAAATTTGATGGTTCAACATTTTTGAAAAGGATGCAGGACAAGACTTTTGCTTTTGTAGGGGAAAGAGATGTCCCGTGACACATCTGGGAAGCCTTGTTTTCCGGGAAATTTTAGGAACAAAGAGAGGCACACTAGCAGTGGAGAGAGTAAAAAAGAGAAAAAACAGAGAGAAGAGAGAAGAACAGAAACTTATGCTGAAATTCCAGAATGGAAAATGGAATATGGGTTTGCAGGAAAATGAAATGCACTCGGGGCTTAAATATTAAAATTGGTCCATTTACCAGCTTGACCAAATTGGACAGAATGGGCACCTTACATAATTTTTTTAATTACCTGTTTCTTTGAAGTCTGTTGATAGGAGACTGACACAATTTTATTCACTTCATTGTCCCCTCATGCAGGTTGAAGATGATAAAATAATTATACCACAGAATTCCATGGTTGAGATAAGTCAGTCAGGTCTTCTTATGGAAACTTTGATTGACATTACACCTCGAGATCCCCATCCAGAACCTTCTGTTGGTCCTCTTGACCAGGACTGTGTTAAAGAAGGACTTATTGTATGTGATAGAGGATTATGGGCCAACAGGGGTAAGCTTGGATGCATTGGTCGGAATATTCATTCCTCTTGGACAAGAAATAGAATGAATTGGCATTTTCCGAAGTTACAAACTGGCTGAAAAAGTCCCCTCTATTTTACAAGCGGCAAAACCGCTTCAAGCAAAGGTGTGAACAATTACTCTTTTCCTTGTGTGTTTATCCAATAGCATGCATTTAATGGTATTTCAATCCTTTTCTTTTATGCTATTGAAGACCAAATGAACACAGCAAATGCCAGATTCATAAGAATAAATGCAAAGGAAAACCCACAAACTGCTGCTGCTGATATACACCTGTACCTAAATTCTTGTTTTGATTGCCTCTTTTTGCTAATATATCTACATAAAGTATTTAAATCTATTGACATCTGTGAAGTGGAAGCTCTAGATGGACGTGCAGAAATCTCATTAATTAAATATTAACATTGAACCTTTAGGCCCCCACAAGGCTACGGGCATACATGCTGGGTTTTAATATGAAGTTGAGGTGTTGAACTGGGAATCCTTAAACGGAGGATTTGTGATTTCTCACACTATTTGAATAAATTTAAATAATAATTATTTTTAATACAAAAATGTAAAATTATACTGTTAAAGATGTATATTAGTTCACTTCAAACAATTAGGTGATAAACATTTTACCATTTTAATTAGATTTTAAAAGAAGAAAAGGTGTGATTTGTGATGATATTTGTCACCTTAGAAAGCAATACTAAGATAATAGTTGAAGAATCTACAAAGAATCCAAAGTATTTTCTCTAACTCAGGCATGCTATTCATTTCGGAGAATCTGTGCAATGTAGGCTGGACTTTCATGTGGCTGAAATGCAATCCAACAGAAAGTCTCATATAAATGTATATGTACATATGATCATGGGGATTGGTCCCTTGAAAGATCTCTGCTTAGATAATATGTTTATAAATAATTGATTTGTGAATGACTTTAGACATGGCTCTAAAGGCCCCAGAATCAATGGAAGATAGAGGTGCGATTTATCTTGTTTCAATCCAACAGTGGGTGTTAGTCAACTAGGGCATCCAAGGGAGAGATAGGATCCAGTTGGGTATAGATCCAATTCACAGGTAGGTAATGGGTGTGTAGTGAGAAACGGGTGCAAATGGGGCCTAGGATGGGCTCTAAAGAGGGGTTCTGCCCATGAGAACCCTCATGGAGTTCCTGGATGAACATTCTCCTATATACGTAGTAGTTTTGGATATGTTCCTTTAAGTATCCATTTTCACCAGCCTGGAAAATGTTTAAGATTTCTCCTTGGTTCTCTTCTGTCAACCTGCCACTGTGGTCAGCTTGCCTGTTTCAAGTTTCATCCATATTTTTTTGAAAGGTAATGTTTCATCCATATTTAGCTTGAAAATTCCAATATCTGGTATGGTCCAAGATATTTCAATAAGAAGTTCAATACCGTTATTTTTTCCTCCTCCTCCAAATGACAGGAATGATCATCAACTAAGATTAGGATACAAACCTCTGCAAGAGGAATGATCTCAGGGCATACAGACAGACACAGTGTCAAAATCACTAAAGGTTCCATCAATCTTTCAAATGTTCTACAAGTTCTCTCAATGAATAATAAAAAGCTTCACATGATCACAAAGGGCACCATAATCCAAATTAGTGTTTCACCTGTTTAAATTTTTTCTCCTCTCAAGCCTTGAAATCATCCTTAAAGCTTTCCTGAATACCACAATATTTAACAAAGACGGGTAATTTTTCTAGATTCTTTGAGCCATTGCCGAATGAGGGAAGAGATGCTTTATATTCTCCTATATCTTTTTGCACAGAATTCACGTGTTTGGAAATCATCTTTCATTGAATGGTGACAAACTAGTGTAAAAATCTCATAAGTGATGACCTACTGATTGATGAGGCTACTTTGGGATGCTACAAAGAGACCATACACCAATGCTCAAGGAGAGGTCTCTCTCCCCCAAATGAAGTAATGACCTCTTAGAAAGATGAACATGGGTCACTTTGAATTCATGACCAGTTGTTTCTTCTTCGTCATTAGGATATATGGATGCCATATTAAGCACCCATGTGAAGTTAGAGTAGGATGAAGCTTCAAATCTGAAAGGGCTTGTTGCAAATAATGTTCAAAGCTAAATTTCTCCAAATGGGTTCAAAGAGGTCTTTAACAATTTTCTAATTGGGTAGACTAGGTATATTGGGCTAGATACTGAGATGCAAATTTACTGTCACCAATTCAAGTGACTTCCCAAAACTTAGTCCTGCTGCCCATGCACTAAAACGTTATATTGTATTTAGTCTTCTCTCAATCTTGATGAAGACACTTTCAAATGTCTTTCCAAACCTTTGACTCGATGACCCTCCTTGTTATGGGACTTCCCAAAAGCATTCTGTATCAATGCATGGGTTCCTTTGCTGGTATAATAACCACGGTGGCAGATCGCTACACTGATTGAAGCAAATAAGTGGTGCCATAAACCTTGGCTGATGATACTAAACTACATTTTTAAAATTGCTATGCATGTAGAAAGTTGGAATGTCAAACAAAACATGCCATTTTTTGTGTTCATTTGATTTCTACATTTGTTCTCTTTTGTGTTCCTTCCTCTCTTTTTTTTTCCCCCCTTTTTTTATATTTAAAACTTTTAGACTAAAAGGGCAATTCTTTAAGAAAAAAATTAGACCAGCAATGTTTTATAGAGCAAAATGGTGGCTATGAAGAAGATATAACTAGAAAAGTACAGGTAATGGCAGGGGTAACATTAAAATATAGAATTAGCAATGGTTGCGCTAGGAGAACTTTAAATATACCCCAATGGATGAGAAGATGAGGGAAAGGCATTTGAGATAGATTGAACTGAAATGGACTTGTTCATAGATGATATGGAGAGGACTACTTGCACACCATAGCCTACTACAGTTTGCAGCTTTTTCAAGGCACTATCAGGTAGACAGCAAATTAAATGACAGTTTAGAAATTCAAACAGAAGAAGTACATAGTGATGTTGTACTTTTGGATGTAGACAATAAATTCTCCGATATGAAACACACTGGTACAAAGCATTTGTAAACTATTGGTGGTAGGGACTAGGAAAAAGGGTAGACATTTAACAACATGGATTGAGGGGGTAAAAAGGGATATGATAGAATGTAGGGTGATATAGGATATGGTCTTCGATACAGAAAAATGGTAATGTGGGACTCAAAAAGGTTAACCCCATATAGATGGGATAAAGGCTGTGATGATGATGATATTTTAAGCTTATATGGCTAACCTCATGTTCTGTGCAGATTATCTCCATGGATGAAGTGCTTGCGTCGGACACATTCTAAACTGGCACCTTTGACTTGTGTTTTCATTCTTGTTAGTTATATTTGATCTAAATTTTAAACAATTTTATTTGCATTTCCTTATGTCTTTGTGATCTTCTTTTCTTGTATTTGCTCTATATATATTTTGTATTCTACCCTTTTTAACTTGAATGTTTATGTGGATAATTATGGCTATTTAAATGAGCAATCGCAGAAGCCACTCTATATCATTCTCTAGAAACAATCAGTGATCTTTAAAAAAAAATCAGGGGGATCTTTTCTCTTGTTCTTTGCAGAATCAGAGTCATGCTTTTTCTTCTTCTTCTTTTAAATAATATTCCAATCCTTCCAGGCATATTTATGATTATGCCTTTGTATGCATTATGACATGTGAAATACTTCTTTGATGTAGTGTTGCCACTGATGGAAGCCATGGCTGAAGATATTCAACCTTTGCTGTCTGAACTTTGTGATAGTAGTCTACTAAGAGAATTTGAGAGTTTAACCAGAAGCTTGACAGAAACAACTGAAGACTTGAGGTGAAATTAGATTTTACTAGGGCTTGAGTAATTTGACATATTGTTATGAATTTTGAACTTAAAACTTTATATTCCTGATGTTCTGTTTTATTTTCACTCTGTCAATGGAGAGAGCACGGCGTGCGATTTTGATTTTTTTTTTTTTTTAATGTATTTTTGTGCTGGTGGTGTTGCTCTCTCATGTCTCTGTGTCAGGGTGTTTGTTGTTGGGTTGGGTTCAGGGCTGGTTGTGGTTCATCTCATTATGGATGAGGATTAGGAACTCCTATTTTGCCATCAAGGGAATAGGAAAATCAATAAGAAAAGAAAAGCTTCATTATCTGTTTTTTTGTTGAGGGTGCTATTATATTGGCTAGTGAAAAGGTGATGAAACTGTGGACGTTTTCTATGTATTTAAATAAATCATTGTTCACTTATGTGAATGCTTCCATTCACCTTGTGCTGAGAGAATCAAATGGTGATTATCTTCCAAATGGATCAGATATACATTCCATTATTTAACTTCTGTATTATGTACAGTTCATAATGGGCAGCTCAGTACTCTGTACTTGTCCGATGTCATCACTACCCTCCAATTCCTCACCGAAGCATGCAGACTCACTGGTTTGAAAATCCACTTTGAAGTGTTGAATATGGTTAACCAAGTGACTCATCCTTATTTTGCATTTTTCTTATTGCTTTGTTTTCTATAAATTATCTGCTTGTATCGATACTCTCATTGGAAGAAAGGTTCAAACTTCAAACATCCATTGACCCCTAATAATATTCAACCGATCTGGCACTTCATTTACACCCTTATATTCATTCTGAAGAACATTGAAGTGATTCGCCTTGTTTTTGTTCCTGTTGACTGTGACCACCTTCCACTGTAAACATTTCTTAATAGTATTTCCCATTGCTATTTCAGAGCATAAGTTCCGATATCTCAGGTTTCACAGGTGATGAAGCTACAAAGAGGAACGCTCATCAAGTCCGTCAGCAGGTTATTGTAAACATTAGGTCTGATGCTGGATAAAGGCAAATTCATTAGAGTGTCACAGGTGATGGGAAAAGTGGTTACATTTGTTACAGATTGATCATCGGGTATGCATCCAATCAAGTCTTTTCATTTGTTCTTACTGTATTGAGAAAAAAAAAAAAAGGGAAACAGAAGAGCATATCTGGGAAGTTTATTTTGGCTGGATGCTGTTTAAGTTGTTTTGGTTTTGGCACCTTGTGGAGGCATTTTATTCAATGAAATCGAAGTAGGGTGATAAAATTCAGTAATCTTAATTACTTAGTGTGTTCATAAAGTGCTGTGGTGTAAATGCTTTTCAATAGCTAATTAATATTTTGGTCACCAATTCAAGCTTTTTTAGAAGTAGAACACTGGAGTGCAAGGGTTTTAAAATCGGTGCACTGGTGCAACTTGGTTTTGGAAACTTCCAAGTTGCACCAGGTCAATGCGGTTCGTCTCAGCCGAGACAGGTCTTGGCATATATTTTGTTAAAAAGGGATTTCTTTTTTTTATTCCCTTGAACAATTAGTGGCCATAAAAGACCCAAATTAACAATTATGATCCAACCAAATTAGGAGGCCCAGAAAACACCCTATGGCTATAAATTGTATTTTGCTTTTTATAAATTAAGATATATCGATCCATACCATATGTATTGGCTGAGTTTGAAATCCCTGTTTTTTTTTTTTTTCCCCCTTTCTTCAGACACTATTCATGAAGCGAATACTTGTGATATTGCCACCTTCCTGGGGTACTTGATTCAAACCAGGCAGCATACCTCTTACAATTTGGTGTTGTGCATGGTTCAATCTATTATGTCAAATCTTACTGCTGCTCGTACTGCTAAAAAAAAAATAAAAAAAATACTGCTGCTCGAGGTTTGGCGTTCAGCTGCTCAATCTTAGTCTCTCTTGCCAATCAATTCTTCATTTAACAAGAGAACTCTCTCTTTCACCTTTTAGATATTTTGGGCTGGTGGGCACCTTTCATGAAAGCAACCGATGGATCTAAGCCTCACACCTTGATGAAAGTGACCCAAGTATCACTTTGACCAGGGCGATCTTAATCATTGATTGCGATTCACTTCTATGGGGGATGCAATTAACACCTTTAAAAAGTAAAAGTAGAACAGAATATTTGGCTTAAATCTTCTCTTTGAAGTATTCTCTCTCTCTCTCTCTCTCTCTCTCTCTCTCTCTCTCTCTCTCTTTCTGTGTTTTTATTTTAAAGCCATATACTCTAAGTGGTATTTGGGACTTATTCCTCTTCTGATTTCTTGGCGATCTTAAGGTTCTTTTGACCTAGTTTTGATTTTTTGAAATTGTTCATATATTAATAGATAATAAGGCACCAACGGTGCTTATACAAATATAAAAGACCTTTCATTGTCATAACATTTACCAATGTAAATGACTAGTGAATTGACGTAGATGCTGACATTGATATTTCAAATAGTGCTTCAAACCAGGGGTTTAAAAATCGGTATCGGCCGATACGATATGTCTACCGATATATAGTTATCGGCCGATATATTGACCGATATTTTTCTCTTTCCTCCTCATTTTTTTAAATATCGGCCGATATCAAAATATCGACTGATATAATACAGCCGATATCAAGGCCGATATTGTGAATATCGGCCGATATTCACATCTCTAAAATCGATATATATCGGCCGATACGATATGTATCGTCCAATATTTCGACCCCTGCTTCAAACTGTTGATCATCTCCAAGTTGCAGATATAAAATGGAGAAGTTAGAATCATATATGAAAATGACGATGTATTTATCAAGTTTATACTAGAAGTGGCAATGTTTGATAAAGAGAGGAGGACAATGCTCTGTCTCTACTCTCTACCCATTTGTCACAGCAGGTGGGAAGAAGCACATTGATTGGAACTGATCAACTATGGGACCTTAATTCAGAAGCTAACAGTTGTGCAATTCAAATTGTTCAATCATCCATGGTCAACTCTATTGGTTGAAGCTTCTGATTGTTGTGCTTGGACCCCACATGCACCTGTGGATCTGAATACATTAACCCCCATGGTGCTAAATAGGTTGAAATTGTCATGTTTTTTTGGTAACGAGGGATATCCTTGAGGTATTTTACCTAACATGACTAATTCCTTTTGATCCGCACTGCCTAGTCCATACAACTGGCTCAGATAAGTCGGGGGCAGCCAGGGATCGAAGGCAGAGGAGCAAACCCACTCCTGCCTTGACCACGGTGATACACACCCAGTGGGTGAAATTGCCCATGTTAAAGGAATACTACTCTACTCTGTCACTGCTGTAGTTTTTTACCCCTTGACAACTTAATGGATGTAGCTGTTACGTATTCCATGAATTAGAATTATCTACGGCAAAATGTTAGTCATTCTTCTATCTGACTTACCTGAGTTTACTTTTTATCCATCTTAACAGTCAAATCCGTATGCTGGTGCACTGTATAAATTACAAAATTTCTGTCGTCATCGAAACTGACATCTTTTCTAATTTTCGACCGTTGGCTTTTAGGGCAACTTGAATGCATGAATCCCTATTGTCTCTGTTTTCTTGATTGGTGGTGGTGATCTTTTGTTGGGCCTATAGTAAACTATATAAAAAATTTCACTGCGTGTTGTTGTGAAAAGGAAATTCCTCTCTCATGATGTGCACACCAAACCTGCTTGAAGAGAAGAAATAGGGATTTCATGTTGAGGAGAATTGGCATAATATGACCAAATTAGTTCACTGCTAATCTAGGGAGTCTGACCCTACTTTAAATCAATGATTGTAAAAGTATTCAATTTGAATGTGATAGCAAGTCACTAACTTTGAATATAATGATAGGGACACTGGTACTTTTTATAGTAAGAGATACTGGTGCATTTTTTTACCATTTAGATTATTACAAGTGGATAAAAGAATAAATTGAGTGTCCTTTATTATAAAAAAATATTGTGTTGTACTACTATCCTAATCAAATTTCGCATTTTTATCTGTAAGACAGAGGATGAAAGGGGAACCTAGGAGATGAGAACACGTTAAATGTTTGTGAGGTTTGATGGTCCTACCAAATAAAGGTGAAATATAGATACGAAAAAAAAAACTTGTTTTGTCATTCTTGAGAAATTGGTGTAAGACTAATTTCTTTTTTAATGAATTATATGTGGCAAAGTAGGGTTATAGATCGTTAAATCACAAATCGTACTTCATGGTTGGTTTGTAGCATGCAAGGCCAATGAATTCAATTGGATTTGGGTAGGATCATTTTTTTTTTTTTTTCAAACTAAATATCATTATATACTATATGAAATTTAAGTAGACTTTAAGTATTAACTAGTAAAAGTCCCATTTTAGTTAGCATTGTTTTTTACGAAGATGCTCAGGTCTCTTACCGCACTCAATCAATTTGTGAGGCATATGCAAGTCTCTCTATCCATACACATTGGATAAATTACAGAAGTGGCTCTTTGAGGTAGAGTGAATCAAACTCAGGACTCCCATTTCTTAAAAATGATTTTTGGTCATCACTCTCATCTTCATTAGCATTGGTGTCCTTTTTTTAGAAAAATAAAAAAAACGTTATAATCGCAAAATATAGTCAACTTGACTTGGTTTGAATTTGCAAAGGAAAGAAAATTATGCTTTCTCCTTTGAGAACAACATTTGTACTTCGACAATTTGTGGTCCAATAGGATAAACCTTTGCAAGCTAAGTCACTTGATATACTTTAGAAGTTCCACATCCATTAATATCGAACATCTATGTGTTTATTCATATTTAATATGTTGCATTTTTGTTCAAATTCATGGCACTTTTAACTTAAACATTCACCCAGTACTTATTCACTAGTTCTTTACAAAAATGTGGGTTACCTTTGAAGCTTCTTTTAGGCCATCCGTTTATACACCCGGTTTTTCTGCCTCTACATACCCATTTTCGAGTGCGCGTGGTTAATTACCATTTTGCCCCCGCGTTTCCATTCGTTCGAACGAATTTCCAGTTCATTTCGGTATTCGTTCGAACGAATGGACGCATACCCCATCCAATTTTGATTCGTTCGAACGAATCCCTTTAAAAAATCAAGTCGTTCGAATGAATGAATCGGGTGAACAGTAATGCGCATTACTGTTCACCCGTGAACGAATTCATTGAATGAATAGTGATTCATTCGAATGAATTGATCTTTTTTTAAATTTTAAAGTTATTTTTTAAGCACTGTGTATTTTTAAAATTTCTCAAATTAAATATCTGGACTAATTACGATAATCTGATAAAAATACTTTAAGATTTTAAGGTCTTTTGACACTCCTAAATATTTAAAACACAGTATTTTACAAATAAGGGTATTCATAGGTTGTGCCGAAAACACATTTAGAAGTGTCAAAAGACCTTAAAGTCTTAAAGTATATTTATCAAGTTATCGTAATTAGTCCGGATATTCAATTTAAGAAATTTTGAAAATACACAGTGCTAAAAAAATAATGTGCATAGTGTATTAAATAATAAAATCTCCTTTAAAACTTTAAAGTTATTTTTTAAGCACTGTTTATTTCCAAAATTTCTCAAATTGAATATCCGGACTAATTACGATAACCTGATAAAAATACTTTAAGGCGTTAAGGTCTTTTGACACTCCTAAATGTGTTTTCGGCACACCCTAGACATACCCTTATTTGTAAAGTACTGTATTTTAAATATTTAGGAGTGTCAAAAGACCTTGAAGTCTTAAAGTATTTTTATCAGATTATCGTAATTATTCTGCATATTTAATTTGAGAAATTTTAAAAATACACAGTGCTTAAAAAATAACTTTGAAATTTAAAAAAAAATCGATTCATTCGAATGAATTCGTTCACGGGTTAACAATAACGCGCGTTACTGTTCACCCGATTCATTCATTCGAACGAATTAGTTTTTTAAAGGGATTCGTTCGAATGAATCAAAATTGGATGGGGATGTGTCCATTCGTTCGAACGAATGGAAACGCGGGGCAAAAATGGTAATTAGCCACCCACACCCTAAAACGGGTGTGTAGAGGCAGAAAAACTGGGTGTGTAAATGGATGGCCTTCTTTTATTATCATATCAAATACATTTAGATGAATGCCAATCTTTTTAAGTAGCACCAATTAATTGCTTCTCTAGAACATCAATATCCATCTTGATGTCACACGTCTTTATCAAGGTATTCAATGTATTGTGATGAACTGCAAAATTTTATATTATAAGTAAGAAGTGATTTAGTCTTAGTAAATCCCATTTTTCCTCTCAAAAGGGCACCTGAAAAGAGGATCAAAGATAGACAAAATTATTATGTTGTGATTTAAAATAATCACATAGCTAATGAAGTGATGACTGCCCAAAAACTTCTTAATCAATGAATCTCTCTCGAAGGTCAAAATTCAAAAGATATAATCAATGCATTATCTTGTTTACATGTCTGCCACTATCTATGACTAGGATATATATATTCAAGTGCTTAAGAACTCCACTCATTTGTAAAGAACACCTTTCACAAGCATTAAGAAAATCACACAGTCAGCAATCTATAAAGTTGAATAGATGGATATCGGTAGTACTATGGATGTCATCTCAGGTGTATTAAGTAATAATGTGACATAATATTGAGATTCTCAGATTTTTTTTGTGATACTGAATTGATTTGTACATCAGAATTTCTTTTAAATAAGTATTGGATCATATAAAAGTAAAATCATTTCTTTATTTTTATCTTTTCACTTTTTAAGTCGCTAATAACAAAATCAGACCTTTCTTTATATCATTCACTCGTTCTCTTAAAAAGTAATTTCAAATTGTTGTGCGAAAATCGAATTTCAAACAATGCAACGAAAGCAATCAAATATTTATAGGAAGACAACACAATTTTTACGTGGTTCGCCGATGTCTATATTTATGAGCAGAAATCGGGTAAATTCCACTAAATTCAAAACAGAGTTATGAATATAAATCACTCTCTAAAATAAGCCCCTCTTTCTCTCTCACACACACACAATTACAAGACAAATCCCTACAAATTTTTCCTCTTTGTTTTCTCTCTTCTCTCACACAAAGCCTCCTTACCTCACAGAACTCTCTGCTGTTTTTTCCTCTTATAAAACAACTTCAAATGAAAGAAAGAGGAAAGGAGAAAATAAAGAGGAATGTTTCCTAATGTAAAAATAAGATTCCATTCTTTTTATTTAATATGGGTATCTCCACCTCACATTTGAGGCGAAACTAATTCTATAAGCATGTGCAAATCTTCCAATCCATACACACTGGGTAAGTCGATGAGAAGTAATTCCTCGAGGAATGGTCAAAAGGAATTTGAATATGAATTGAACTCAAAACCTCCATTTATAAGAGGAACTTCTTGATAAAGATAATTTTGAAATCTTCAAACCAATCCAAATCTAACGCAAATCCATTCACTTAATTACGAGCCAAAATAGTCTCGATCCATTGTAGGTTAGGAAGGTGAAGATGTCTCTGAAGTGGCTCCATCTGGGTCACACATGTCCCAATCCCCTCAATTGCCAATGCTCTGAATCCTTATCTTTTTTGGACTCTCTTCTATTTACTCATTTTCCATTCTTCAATCTATGTCAAGATTGCCTCATTCAGTAAAATGACCCTCGAATGACCTGTCATCTGATTTAGGCAGGTATTTGGAAGTTTTTCAAGTAAACATTTATCAATGTTATTCCCTTTAATGGTAAATTAAATTGATCGATTGCAGCAATATTGTCTACTATCAACCTTGGGCACACTCGTAGAACTAGTCGATATATTAATACATTGAAATTTCTAATCAGGTAATTGAACTCAAGATCTTCAGTCTGATTCTAGAAATTTAGATCAACTGAATACTCATGTGGATTTTACATAAATGTTGTGCCTACGTTTTTGTTTGTTTTTCGATCTAAACCTTATAGACCATTTTTTATTGTTTTTTATGATTTTTGTTTGTAATTCTCCTTATTTTTTCAATGAAATTTCAATGTTAAACTCTCAAAAAAAAAAAAAAAATCTTCGTCCTCCACCTTCTGAGTTCCCATTGCTGGAAGGGGGATTTTAATCAGAAGGTGAAAATCACTTGAACGCCTTCGAGATGTTCGAGAATAGTTGATGCATGAAAATGTTTAAAGGTTTAATTGACCAAAAGGTGGGACCTCCCAACTATCTCACAAAGGCCAATGATTCATGATTGTATTACTTAATAATGATTGAATTGAGGCCATCATCTGCTTGTAGATATGCTATATAGAGTCTCAATTATTTTATATTAAATACCATCGTTTTCTTTAAGCCGCTCGTGTGTTGCAAGGTGGGTATTTTGCTTATAATTTAAACTGGTGGAAGACAGTGAAAGTGACAAAAGTGATTGGTCATCACATGGGGTATTTTTGTCATATAATCTCTCATGGAGGAGATGAGTGGGTGGGAATCGGAGATTCTCCTTTGCTTGTTACTTTGTTTTGATTAATTCTGAATCAGAAAAGGACATGGTGCCAGATTGGCCTGTGATATGCACAATCATCATGGGTAATTGGAAGTCATAGCAGGCAAAAGAGGTTAGATGATGGGCCATTCCAGTGTTTTTTGTTCTTGCAAAACAACAACTACAGTCTAATGAATAGCTCCACTGATTTGACTATTCATGGCAAAAAAGAAACAGGAAAGAAACCACTAGACTTGATATTTATACATCACAATAGTCCATGTGAATATGTGATGGCCTTTGTTTTGGATGTTTCAGTGACATGGGCCTTTTCTGATCTTTTGTGTTCATGCTTAAGACCATAAACTCCTTCAGTAGTTTCAATTATAAGGAAGAAGATTCATTGTTGTAGCCTGTAGACTGCTTTGAGTACTGTTATTGGGCTAGGTCTTGGGAGGGACTTGGATATGCTATATTGCTATTTACAGCTTTTGTAAAATTGTGAGTGAAGATAGTGAAACAGTAAAATGGGTTCATCACTAGGATTAAAGCCGGCCTAGATGGCATACCACTGGGTTGTTGATTGATGATGCTTGAAGGATTTAGTAAAAAGGGTACTTTGTCAAAGAAAATTAAGGCCTTTAAACTTTTATAAAACCATGAAATTGATTTATAATTTATACAGCAAAGGACCCACATGAAGGTGGAGATTTTAGGTAATTATTGCCCTAAAAATCATGAAATTCTCATTTTTATGGATATTTTAAAGTATTCATATGGATATTATGAGAAGATCAAAATATTGGAACAATATCTTTGAATAAATTCATGCGTAGAGGATGATGTATTGTCAAGAGTAGGAAGATAAATTAAGATGGGTACATGGATTAGAAACAGAGTCATTGGAGAAGAATAAAAATTCATTGGTGTCTCAGAAAGAGATGGTGTGACATTCCAACAGCAACCAAGAGATGTGGTTGGTGCATGATTTGGGCTATAGGTGGAAAAGAGAATTGAAGAGACAACAGGCTGGAAAGAGCCACAAATCTATTGGATCCTCCTGTCCACTGATACAAACAATACCTTCTTTTGTCTCCAAAACTCAGAAAAAAGAGTGAATTGAGATATGGATGGTTGATGGAATAGAACAATTGCTAGAGACCAAAGCTTTCTACTTTTCTTTTTCCTTATAATATACAATCAACAGCATAATCTCAAACAGTAACTTTGAAGATTCAAACATAAAAAAACAACCAACAAATTTAACATGCACATGTAGAAAGAAGCACTAGGAATTAAAAAGAAAAAACAAGAAACAATCAAGTTTCTTTCAATACCACATTTCAAAACTTAACCATCTCTTTCTCTCTCTCTCTCATCCAAGGAAGGAGCAATGTTGGGTACATAGAGAAGGAGAGGGTGAGAGAGTGGAGAAGGATGTGGGTAATTGAGGAGAACAAAAGAGGCCTTTGAGAGGTTCTTAATGGTGAAATGCTATGGAAAGCCACAGCTGTAGTGTTGAAGAAGCCTAATTGCTTCCCTTAGACCACTGAAATAAGCTCCATGAGTAGTAGAATAGTGTGTTCTATGTGTTGCCTCGCCGGCAAAAAGAAGCTGCAGTGGCGGGACACCAATGGTCGTGCCTTTCGGCAATGGCTCTGCCATGGTATCTAAGTCTTCGCCGCTCGAACCAACAGCTACATAACTATAAGAACCCAAGAACAAAGGGTCAGTTCCCCACCCACTCCTTAACACATTGGTGAATTTTCCACTCATCTGCTGCTGCTGCTGCTGCTGCTTTGATCCTGCTCCAACAACAATCCCATTTGCACTTCCGTTGCAGTAAATTGAATTGAGGTCTTGCTGAGCTTTCTTCCTTGAATTTGGCTGGAAGCTAGAAATCGCCGTGGAGACGCCATTGATAATTTCACCATCTTCGAGTGATTCAAGCTCAAGTGCCTCTTGTCCGGCAAACCATGAAAGGAGGACCCTTGAATTCTTGTAGATAGGACACAAAAATGAAGTTTTTCTCATCCACCAGGGGATCTTCCCCTCTTTTGTCGAAGAAGCTGGATTCTGATAAAAAACCATCTGCAAGAAGGGAAATGTTGGCAATTCCCCATTATCTTCTTGATCCCATTGCAGAAATAGCTTATTAACGACTCCAAACCCAAGCCTAGAAATCGCATTCGTCTTGAAAGATGGAAGCAGGGGGCTGAACAAGCCAGACCCATCACGAGTTCCGGCCTTGAGCACACCTAAAGATACTGTTACAATGACATGGTCTGCTTCCATGACTGACCCATCAACGAAATGCAGCTTTACCGGCCCCTGGTTCTTCTCTTCTTGTGCCTTAAATCCATCTGGGTGCCATTCAATTCTCTTCACCTTTCGACCCAATTGGATTACACCTGATGGGAGGACTGACGCCAGTGATTGGATGACACTGGAATAGCCCTTGGCTATGGTGATTTCTTCACCAGGGAATCCACGATACTCCCTTTCTGCGTTGAAATCGAGCTCAAGAAGATCCCCGGCTGAAGTGTACGTCCTCTCTGTGTTCTCATGCATTGCGAAAATGGCTTCCTCTAGAGATCCTCTGTTCCAATTTTCACATTCCTCGATCAAATTCTCCTCTCCCTTCAAGGCCCAATATGTATCTAGGCCCCGTCGAAGGAATGCACCGATGCTGGACTCTCTGCAGCCATTGCTGGTGCAGAGACTGACGGCTTTCTCTACAATCTTGCAATCCTCTCCATTGCTAGACTGGATTGAAGAAACTGCATTTCCTTGGGCGTGGTCCATCAGATTCTTGTAGAGAGAGGAAATGGGGTCGACGAGGGAGGACCGGAGCTTAAACCCACCCTCAACCACTGTAAGGGGTTCTTCTGGAAATCCATCCATGCGCTCCCAGGGGACTTGGGAGTGCAGGGAACCCGTTTCTGAGGCAATTTTGTAGACAGGGCTGCCACCAATGCCATGGATATAGGTGGCCCCAAGCTCAATTTGGTCTCCAGCAAAATTGGAAGTGCGAATTCTGCCACCAATACGGTGGCCTGCCTCAACGATGGAGAGGTCAAAGAAATTGGCAGAACCGGCTGCAGTGTAGAGTTTGTTTGCTGCTGTTAAGCCGGCCATTCCTGCTCCTATTATCACAACTCTTACCTTCTTCGCCACCATTATTGCTGCCCTGACCTGTCCACACGAAGTTAGGAAGAAAGTGATATTTATGAGAGAGAGAGAGAGAGAGAGAGAGAGAGAGAGAGAGAGAGAGAGAGAGATTAGGTGAAGGGAGAGTGATATTTAATTGAAGAATTATAAGAATGATATAAATACGTTTTGAGTCTCAAAGGTACGAAGGAAAAAGAGTGGATAGAACAATGAACACATGACAGAAAGACAATAATAACTAAACCATGACCAAGACACATGAAAGAAGAGAGAGAGAGAGAGAGAGAGATTTGTATGTTGAAAATAAATGGAGCAAAGGAAGAGTTAAAGAACAAGAAGAAAGGGGTGTGTATATGTGTCTGTGGTTTGTGGGGGGCGGGGGATCAGGAGAAGATAGACCCACAAAAGTTAAACAAGAGCAGGAAGGATGGTAGAAGTGTTTGTGTGAGTATCTGTTGAGGGGATAGAAGGAGAAGAAAGATCAAGAAGAGATAAATAAGAACAAGAAGCATTGCAATTCGTTTTTTTTTTCTTTGTGTCTGACAGGAGAAAAGAGAGGTGTCGTATGTGAAAGAAAAGGGAAGAACAAGAAGCCTGGTGGTATGGTTAGATATTTTAAGGAGACAGAATACTCCAAAGATTAAGAAGGTACAGTAGATATTGAGTGCTAAAAGGTCTAGAGAGAGGGAAATGTACATAATTGGGAAAAGAGTAGAACCAGGGCAGTCTCCCAACACAAATATTTCAAAAATATCTTGAGTTTATAAGCAAGAGCGCAGAGGAATTTTAGAAGCCACTAACATTTTTAGTGTGAAATTATTCAGTGACAATTTGATATCAAAGCAAACTGAAGAACTTTCGTGTGGGATCAGATCTCTCTTTGAGTCATACTAATATGTACTGATTGACAATGATGTGGGCCCTGTCTTTAAGGGACAAAGACAAAAATATACTGAGAGTAATATAGTCATGTGGGTTCTGCATAAGAGGTGTGGATCTCCTGATGAAAGCGCTGGAGATTAGATTGAAGAGCTTTTAATAAGAGGAATCCCACATCGAAAATGCTTTTGAAAGATCATAAATTTGTAAAAAGAGGCCTAGAGAACTTTAGGTGGCTAACTTTTGAACAAGAAATCGATCCCTATCAAAACAGCAATAACAAAAAAAGAGATGAAAGAATTATTCAATTTCATACAAAAACGAGGCTCTCCTTTTTAGTGAAACTCTACCACTAAATAGCCCTTGTAGGCTTGGCCTCCTTTTTAGTGAAACTCTACCACTAAATATCCCTTGTAGCCTTGGCCCCTCTTCACCACCGTCTCTCTCTCTCTTTGGTTATATTTTCCTCTCATGGCCTCATTGCTGTATCCTACATATTACGTACTGTTTATGGAATTAAGTGTAAACCCTTTTTTTTTCTTTAGATTCTTTTCAAAGGAACATGACTTGTAAGCCAATCCAATCCAATGGGATTTGAGAATAGGATCATTTCAGCAATAAGCATTAATGTACTAATTTCTAGATGGGTCAACTCACCATTGTTTGTGTTGGGAGGTCAATACATCTCCACTTCGTGCCTGCCACTCCATTGACCATACCATAAAATGAATTGATAATTAGAACAGAGGAAAAATAATTAACAGCAGCAACTTGCTCCTTATTGAATAATATCTTTCAAAATTTTATATCAATGTGATCATGTTGCTTTACAAGAAAGAGGAATATCTCAATCACTGAAGCTTTTTGGTGTGCATACACCATTGGTGCTTTTTCTATATTTATTTTAATTTGACTGCTGGTTCTTGGGTTGCCCTTTCTCACGTGGAAGCTCATTTTCACTTTATTTATTTATTTTAATTTCACATTATTAATTTTTTTTCAATGATAAGAACATTTGAGGACTTCCTATCATAATAATTTTTGAGCTCAACCATATGGTAAGTGAAGTCTTATCAGATCAATTTTTTTTATGGTAAAAGTATTCAGGCATCTCAGTCAACTAGTTCTTCGGAGCACGTGAAAATCTCTCAATCTGTATTGTAAAATTACATGTAGTGGTCCCTTAAGGTTGAACATGAATCAAACATAAGACCTCACTTCCTGAAACATGTTTTTAACTGTCAGACCAACCTTGTGATTTTATGCCATCGTATTATTATAGTCTCACTTTTTTTAAACAAAAATATTATTATAAGCCTTAATTTTTCATGACTCATCTTGTGGATCTTGGTTGAATAAATTGATTTGTATGTATTTTTTTTTTATTAACGTGTGAGAAACTCAGAAACAGTCTTAATAAAACTCCCACAGATGAGTTCACTATCCCTAAGACACACCAAGATTAGATCATGGGAGTTCGAATCCACAATCTTCCGCTTTATGAGACGGAAGGCAACTAGTTGATTTCTATATTTTGCTATCATCTTAAAACAATTAAAAAAAAAAAGAGAAATTCATTTGATTCCTTCTTCAATGTATGGCTATTCATAGAATGTGATATGTCTAGGAAGTAATTGAAGAATGCTTTTGGAAATACTTTTAAGATCATTTGATTCTTTTTATCTAATAGATGGCTACAACTTCAACTCTTCTTTCTATTCTACAAACCGCCAATAAATTTCATTCGAAATTTATTACTGAGAGGAGGATAAGAAAAATCATAGGAGAATATGACTAAGAACAAAATTTATGTACTAGTTGACCACTACTTGTCATGGTCATGCTTGTATTTCATATGTGAATTGAAATTTCAAACAATATCTACTTCTTCTTCCTTTTCCCTAAGAAGTTGTGGTCATCACTAGCAAAATTCCATACTTCAATACATTTCATGTCATGAAATTTTAATTCCAATGATTGTGACAGCTTGACTTTTTCCCAAAAGATGTAAGATATGCATTAGTGAAACTAATGATGGATGTAGTGAGGTAAAATCACACTTTAGTAAATAGTATGGTAAATGATTACCTTCATTAAGTCAACAAGTCATCCTCAAAGCTTTAGATGAGAGGGTTTTCACTTTCTACCATCATTATACTTAAAACCAAAACATCTACCTTAAAATGTAACATGTTATCATCATCTCAATTTCTAAATCATCATTTGTTTCTCTCTTTATCGGTGTTTGTGCAACTCCTCTATTCAGCACACTGAGTAAAATCACAAAGAGTGATCCTTTGGAATAAGATGAATTTCGAATTCAGAATATATCATTTGTTTCATTGAATAGAGATTTATCTTTTACAGCTTACCAATAGAGATAATGACTTTCAATTCCCTTTCTCTTTCTTTCTAGGTGCAACAATAACATTGGTCATACGAGGGGTATGAAGTATGAACTTTTTCTTTTATTGTTATGAAGTATTCTTGTTGCTTTAGAAGTGACAATGGCACTGAAATTTTTTATTTATAATAAAAAATATCGATGTATTCTTTCACTACTCAGATAATGATAAATGGATGGAAGACCAAGTCCAATATCTCTTGTTATAAAAAATAACATTATCCCTATGAATTCCTTTCTCACTTTACATTGAAGGTAAAATTAATTTTGACTAATACATTAAACTACCTACATGACTCGTTTGTTAAATTAATTTGAGAAGAGTTAAATTTTAAGACTCTGATCTAACCTCAAAAGCTCACACAAATTGCATTATCTATATGCAAACTATGAACTATTTGAAGGTGGTTTTCTTTACATGCTCCCTTTAAAAAATGGAAAATTGGCAAGAGACAGGCTATTTATGTTTCAAGTATGGTGGCACCCATGCTATTATAGGTTTTACACCTTTTTACCATGGTCATAGTGTGCAGTTTTAAAGAATCCTAATAGGGTTTGGTACTTATTTTTAGCCCACTTTTTTACCCCTTTCCCTTTGCCTCTTGTGCTGTACAGTGTAGATGAATAAGGTTCTCATTACCTGCATCGTATACTTCTCGGTGTGGTAAGATTTTTTATTTTTTATTTTTTACATGTACTATCTTAGTGAATCCCATAAGCTATATGTAACGACTCCGACTCGACTATAGGGCTTAGGGCTTGATTCACTAAGATATTGTCCGCTTTAGACATCGCACATAGTTCAAACCCGCACGATTTTGCTTTTGAGCCCAGGCCCATGTGGCCCGGCCCAAAAAGCCTCTTACATGAGTCCAAGGGGTGGCCACACTTAAAACCCCTACTTTTTTTCCCTCCCCCTCCGATGTGGGACTTTTTCCCACATTGGTGGGTTGGGGTATTATACTATATTATTTGAAAGATTTTTTTAGATGTATTTATATATAAAAAAATATCAAAAATATATTTTATTTTTCTGACATAAAGTTACAAAAATACATAGCTGATTCTATTTTTATAATGAAAATAAAAATATTTAAAATTATATTTTTATAGTTAAATTAATATGTCGAAAATATTTAAAATTATATTTTTATAGTTAAATTAATATGTCGAAAATAATTCAAATAATATAATTTATAGAATATATTACAAGACAAGTGTCAAGATTTTAAAAAACTGCACCGAATCCTCTCTCTTGTTACATACACTGTTGCGGCCGACGCATGCTTCTCTCTGTAATTTTTTTTTTTGGAAAAAGTATAAAACAAATGTGAGAAAGGACCTCAATTCTAAAATGAGAAAAAATTTGTAGTAAAATTTTCATTTTATCTCTATCGGGTGTACTGTTCATCAAGTAACGGTGTACTGATATGCAAATATATACACGTAGAGCGGCTTGTTATCGGTGCACCGGCACTTGATGATCGGTACAGTGGTATAAGTAAAATGCGAATTTCACTCCATCCTTTGTCTCCTAACAAATTTTACCCATATTAGGATGGTTGGCTAGCCTATGAGAAAATAGACAAAAATGAAAAACATAGTGTGATTTTTTATATAAAAAAAAATAACAGTCATTTTATGGAGTTCTAGACTTCTGAAAGTCAAAATTTTGATATAAATAAAATATGTCTATTTTTTTTGAAAAATGCCCTAAAACTTTGGTAATGTCTAAATTTATAAGGGAGGAAACCAACATCAAGAAAAACTTAATATGAAATTCATGTTCTCAAGCTAAGGTTAAAATATCGGCCGATACTTATCGTATCGGCCGATATATACCGGTTTTTCGAAACCTTGAAATATCGGCCGATACGATAAGTATCGGCCGTACTGTTGGAATATCGGCCGATATGGGCGATAAACGGTCCCCAATATCGGCCCTAATATCGGCCGATATTCCAAAATATCGGTATATTTGATTTGTTTTCTTTTTTTTTTAAAAAAAAAAATACAATATCGGCCGATACGGCGATATATCGGTCCGAATATCGGCCCAATATCGCCCGATATTGTATTTATCGGGCTGGAAAGTATGGTTTTTTTTTTTTTTTTTTTTTAAATATCGGTAGTGGGACCCATCAAATATCGGAAGAGAGAGAAATTTACCGGCCGGTATATCGGCCGATATGCATATCGGCCGATATTTGCATATCGGCCGATATACCGGTTGGTCCGGTTTTTAAATCCCTGTTCTCAAGTATCTCTCAGTAGTATCCCCTTGTAAAAAATTCTCAGTTTCATAAAAATATTGAAATATTAGAAAAATTACATAAACACCCTAAAAACTATATCCATCACATTAAGAGCTTTTCATTTAATTTTATAAACATTTGTATATCATGTAATTCATTTTTTTCATAAAAAACTCGAAAACGACTTTTATCTTAGAAAATCTAGCTTTTATCAAGTTTTCAAAAAAAAAACCTTAGAAAAATTACACAAACTCCCTACAAACTATGTGATGACATTAACACATCTCCATAACTCCATTGAATCCATACACATTGAATATCATTTCATTACATTATTTTTTAAAAGAGAAACCCTAAATTTAAATTTTCTTATAACAGAAATTAAAAAACAAAAAGATGAAAATAACTCAAAATTATCAAATTTTAGGAGAAAAATATTTGGAATTAACAAATATCATTCAAACTTGGATAACTTATTTTAGACCTTTTTAAAATCACACCCCAATACAAGATTTAACTTGAAAAATTACTATTTTTTTAATTAAAAAAATAAACATTTAACTGATAGTATGCAGTATCGGCCGTACAGTCCTCTCACATATGTATCGATTAATGGAGAGGTCTATTATTTGGTACTTTGAAAGTCCTGACATACAATACAAAGTTGTACTTGGGATTTGGGATTGCATTGCAAAATAGAGAGGGAGACGGGTCCTGCACTAAGTATTTAAATATCAGTTAGGGGGTACATAGTGGACATGTATCAGATGATATTTAGGATAACCTTACCTACACATAAATGAGTCACGACAAGCTGGTCACTCAATTTAAATTATATAAATATTTTATAATAAGTTGATGTCAAACGATCATATGAAATCAAAGATTTAGATATTAATATAAGAATTTCTTTAAAAAAATAGTCTTATCAAACATATACAACAACTACATTTAAACTTGGTAAAATAAAAAGTTTGAAATAGAGTCTCTATCAACACCTCTTTCGTGTGTGGATCCCCTAGAGCCCTCGGGGGATTGGGTTGGGGAGCCGGTCACGAGCGAAATCTCATATAAAAAATGTCTCGGGAAGATCTTATGTTTATAGGGGGGACAAAAAACCTTAGGAGATAGGACTGCACAATCTCAACTTTCTCTCTTTGAAAATTGATGTTGATGTTGATATTGGATGGTGTTATGTTTAAGCTTTCAATTCAAAAGATTAGCATGTTAAGTGAAGTGACTTAATCTCATATAAATCTTTAGTTTTTTCCCCCTCACAACCGACGTGGGACTCTCGTTTACACCCTAATAATCTCCCTCAAACGAGGCTCTCTAACGGATAGAACGTCACCAACCATCCCGTTCGGCTAAGAGATCCCTGAGTTCACATACTTTGGCTTGGGAACCTGGCTCTGATACCTTTGTTAGGACTAGGCTTTCAACCCAAAAGATTAGCCTATTGCACTAGGATGGCTTTGGCAGTGGTGCTGAAGCTTGTTCAATCTCAGCCGTCAAAATACTGAATCCATCACTGAAGTTCAAAAATTCGAAATTCAGGCACAGCTGAAAGTTCAATCAAGTGAAGCTTTTTCCAGAAGGGTAAATATGTGTTCTTGGCGTTGGATACAAAGGCCCGATGTGGGGTCCCAGTTAATGATCAATCTATACTATTAAAATTATTTTTTACTTTCTAAAACTTAAATCAAACCTTTTATAAATTTCATTTGATGCATTTTTATTGTTGGATTAATTATGATAAGTTAAAATAATGGTTCATTTCAATCTTAAAAAAAAAATAAGGCCTACATAATAATTTATCCCTTTGTATAAACTTTATGATCATGAAATGAGACCCACCACCTGATGACCCAACAAAACTTAGTAACTCGACGAGTTTTCCGTAGTTTTTGGTTCAATTGTGTCACATATGTGAACTCAGGCCAGCTCCTCTAATTAGACCTTTATAGGTACAAATCGACCCAGATAAAGAACGAGCTGTTGTCCATCGGCCCACAAAGTCAGGCCCAGACCACAGCTGTTGTCCAAAAAATTACTAAGTAGAATGGGCTTCAAAAGTTTGTCCTATATTTGTTGGGTACATATCATGATTTATCGGATAAATGCTATAAAACAATAAGGCCGAAATTTGAGGTGAGAAGACGATATGCAAATTTTGCGATTTATCAGATTTTGAAGAAGAAACTAAAAGAAAACAGGGCCTTGGCCCATTTTGACAATATCTGAAAAATTCTCTTCAAAACAAAAGTCATGTCTGAGACGTTATTGATCAAATGGATTCCTAGTGCATAATGGGCTAGATTGCTCAAACTCAGTGCGATATTTGGCCGAACTTTTAAAAAACATAGCTTGATTGATTTGAGAGACACATCACTTCTCTATTTAGTGGACCCAATGTCTGGGTGTGAGTAAGGTAATACCGTATACACCACGGGTTTTAAATTCGGTATCGGCCGATACGATATATCAACCGATATTATTCTCTCTCCTCTTTTTTTTTTTTTAAAAAAAAAGTGATATCGGCTGATATTGTGATATCGGCCGATATGATACGGCCGACATATCGCCGTACCGGTCGAATATCGGCCGAGATATCGTTGTATCGGTCGAATATCGGCCGATATTTGGACCCTTGGTGTAAACCAATGCGTGGATGCTCATCCTTTGAAATATACTATTTTAACTTCATATTTTCAAATTTAATTTTAAGTTTCATACCAACAAATTAGGTTTGAGCTTGGCCTTGGTCACCATGCTTAATATTAAAGTTTGATAAGAGATGCCATAACATGGGCTCGGTCCAATATCACAAGCCTTAAAACCTACAACTGAACTCATTCATTGAGGACAATGAGGGCAATGTGCAAGCTTCCCTACACACACTGGGTACGAGGAGTGGCCCTTTGGAGTAGAGTTGGAATCGAACTTAGAACTCCCGTTTCCGGAGACGGGTTCATGACCATTACTCCAACTCTACTTAATGATCATCTAATTGAGTATCAAAATTCCTAATATGCGTTGGTCGAAATTTCTATAGAATTGTAAAACTAGGAGTCTGACAATTATCCATTAATCAGGTGACATATTTTTCCTGTATTGAGAAATGTGTGAACATGTTCGTAATTTTTAGGGTCAGACACCAACCCCTGTATCTTAAGTTTCAAATTTCAGCAGAATCTGATATTTTGGGCTCTCAATGAACCAAAAAACTGTCCAGTATTTCGGACATTTCAGCCGAAATTCCAAAACGTCAGTCAAATTGGAATGTATTGGGGCTTTTTTTTTTCTGAAAGTCCAGCCCTGTTGGAAAACTGGGTTTTTAGTAAAATCTGATATTTCTTTTTATATTTTGCTCCCAAGTCCTAAGAATCCAACAGTTCGGCCGATATTTCAGGTTTCGACTGAAATATTTCATCCTCATCCAAGTACGAGGAGATTAAAAGTGGTAACATATCTCAAATGGATTCTAAATTAGGGCCTCCACATGTAGTCAGTTACGCCGTGATCTGTGGGATGCTTGAGGCCCAATGAGTTTGTACGTAGTACGAGCAGTCGTCATGTGGACCAATTGTTAAATGGGCTGGGCTTGGGAACTTTACAAGATACAAGCTAGGGCTTTATCTAACCCGTGAGGTTGGCTTGGCAATTAAGAATCTTTCTGAGAAGTGCGATGTCTTGGATTCAAGTCACTATCAATACAAAAGGATCACTCCCCTTATTGTTACCCAGTGTGTATGGATAGGGAAGTTTGCACGTATCTCAAAGATTAGTCAGGTGCTCTAAGAGACCTTGACACCTTAGTCTTTAAAAAAAAAGCTAGTACTTTATCCATGTAAGCTATTTTTTTGGGATAACATGAGTATCCCCACCTCACATTGGAGATGAGACAAATCCCACCGACATGTGTAAACCTCTCAACCACACACACCGATTAAGTCAATGGAGAGTGACCCGTTGAAGTTGAACTTAAATTGAACTCAAGACCCCACTTCATAAAATGGACTTCTAGACCATTAAACCAACCCCTTGAGTTAATAATTACATTTTCTGTAATATATTTATACAACATAATTCAATTTTGTAAAATAGTAATAATAATAAATTAAGATGATGAGAACCAGGGGTAATAATCTCGGCCAATATCTCGGTTTTTAAAGCCTTGATATCTCCGTCGATACGATATGTATAATATCTGCCGATATTCGATATATATCGCTTATATCAACCGATATTGGTGGTTTTTGTAAAAAAATAAATGAGAGAGAAATTTATAGGCTGATACCGAGATTTCTGACGAGTGATGAGAACTGACTTGTTTGGCAAAAAAAATAAAAAACTTTAATTTAACTGTAAATATTGATCGAATGAAATTTTGAAGTAATTAAAAAAGTATAATCAAGGCTAACATTGTCATATAAGAATAACATTACTTTTTAACTTTAAGAAAAGTCCCACTCTATTTGATGCACTTGATGAACAACACCATCAACTTGGGAGATTCTGTAAGAAGCATATCATCTTACAATTATACTCTTATCTCCTCCTTAAATAATATATGCCATCAATCTATCAAAAGCTTATTATGCACAATCATATTAATAAGACTTACCAAAAGAAATTGTGATGATGCTACACTTTTATCTAAATATCTCAAATATTATAATTTCCTACAAACATCTATAATTCTTCTAAGCTCATGAAAATGCTGCTATGTAATCATTGACATGACAACCTTTCATGTGAATTAGTTGGACCCGGTCTAGAAATAAAGCAATGGTTTTGAAAACTGGATCGGCCTAGTTGAACCGTGACCTGTTTTGGTAAGGCTCAATTTTCTCAAAAAATGTTTGGTGTAGAAAATCGTAAAAAATCAGTCAGATTCACAGGTTTGATTGATTTTTTTTCAATTGACTGTGAACCGTTACCCATAAAAAATCGTTTCAAAATTATAAAACAATTTTTTTTTTTATTTTCTATTAAAAAATCAACATATATTTTTTTATATTTCAAAAAAACATTTTCTTATAATTTTATTTAATTCATCAATTAAACCTTACTTAATAATTTAATATTATGTATAATATCATAATGATGGAGTTTGACAATTATTAAACCTTATTTAACTCAACATTCTACTAAGACGTTTTGATCCAGAGGTTCATTTTTAGAATATTAGAAATAAGTGCTTAAAATCGGCCTATAGCTCTAGTATTTTGGGGTTTTGGAGCAGGAATATGGGAAACAAATATCAGCCGATACAATAAGTATTGGTCATTCCTATATAATATCGGCCGATATCAATAATATCATCCTTTTAAAAAAAAAAATCAAACATGGGCCCCGACTGATATCAGATTAATATTGGCCGATATTTACATTTTTTATTTTCATTTTTTTTAAAAGAACATTCTTTATTTTTTTAAAATTTAAAAAATCAACTTTTATCAACCTCGGACACCATCTTATAATAAATTGAAGCATTGCAATAGGCTATAAATGGGATTGTTGTGGATCTATGGCAGAGGAAGTAATAAAGATGGCTGAGATGGACAGGAGACAGCGATTTGGTAGATCGGCCCACAGAGTTGATCAAATGGCCTAATCAAGAGACAAATGCACTTGATCACCTACAATTAATTATGATTTACTACCTTAATACAAATCAGATATTAATTGATTATTTTTTTTGGATAAATGCTATTTATTTGTTTTCTTGTCTCAACTTCGGGTGACCCATTGCAAGGTTAGATTTATTTATTTTTTTAATTTTGCTGCAGTCAAGTGGCCCATTAGATCACTAGGCTGTGTGGCTCAATAGTTAGAAGTTAGATTTTTTTTTTTCGATTAAAGTGTGTAAAACTCAGAAACAATTCTATTAAAATTCTCACAGATGAGTCCACTACTTTTAAGATAAACCAAATTTAAGATATAGAGGCTTGAATCCACAACCTTCCATTTTCTGAGCCAGGAGACAACCATTTAATCTACACATATGAGTAAAGTTAGAACTATTGATTCATATCAATGTTTAAAACTTTTAAATTATTTGGATGTAAGTTGACCCAAATTGATTTCAAATTGAGCAAGATAATAATTTTTTTATTTTTTATTCTTTTATTATATAAAATTTCATTTTGAATTTTTAAAGAATAGTCCAAATTAACATACATATTTTATTGGTGAAAAAGGTGGACTAGCATGTGCTTGGCCCGTGTGTCTGAATCAAGGCACGAGGGAAAATTCTAAATTTGGAAAAAAATAAAAATAAAAATAAAAAAGTAGGAGAAGAGATTATCACTGCAGGAACATATGTGGGTCCACTTTGCCGAGAATACATTTCGACGTGGATCGTCGGTGGATACCAATGAAGGCATATTTTTCCTCTAAATTACGAGGTTGACCTTGATATAAATTATATAATATTTTTATATTTTTATATATCTGTGATTACTTAAACTTGCAAGAATGCCAATCATGACTTCGTTTTGGAACTAAGAACAACCAAACATGACAACTTCACCAACCAACTACTCTTATCCAATGTTGTGATTTTCCTTTTTTAACCCTACACGATAATGTAACAATGGACACCAACAATTTTAATAAATACAATAAGTTATTTTTATTTAAAAATATTCTTCATTTAATTTATATTTTTTATAATTATAATAATTAATATTTATCAATAATCTCATGTTGTGAATTATATTCTGACTCAACTCTAAAGGACAATTCTATGTAGAATTATTCGGTGTGTGAATGAATAAAGAGACATATACATATCCAAATGATTAAACATGATATGCAATGATTTTTTTCTAATATTTGTCCCTCTCTAAAAAAATTCAATGGTTTTAAAAAAATGAAAAAAAGAAAGACTTTATTTTCTGAAGTCACAGAATCTGAATTTAAATCTGTCAAATGACCTACTCAGGGGTTAAGATATCGGACGATACGAAATGTATCGGCCGATATGATACGGGTTTTCAGTTCCTTATCATATCGGTCGATACGTATTGTAACGCCCGTACACAATAGTTCTCGGCTGATATTTATAATATCGGTCTTTTAAAAAAATACTGATATTTAAAAAAAAATACAAAAGAGAAGAGAGAATTTTTTTTGCCGATATTTTTATATCATCCGATAGGTATCCTGGTCTGAGCGAATTTTTCACCCGCACTAAAAAGGGAATTTCCAAATATGTGATTCTTTCACATTCAAACACTCTAATACTACAAAATATAGACCCACATGCACCACATGTAGGGCATTAAGGGCCTATTAAATTAATCAACTATACAATTTCTTCCTGCCTATGGCCATTGAATTTATTTTAACTAAAAATCAATGTTTACTTTCAAAACAATCAATGGGGATGACTTCAAGAGGAGTTGGCCTAAAGAATTTAGGTTGTGCTCATCTGGATCACCACTTATTCTATTATAACAGTCAATCAAAGTTCTGAATTTGTGTATAAATGTATATATTTGAATTTAACAAGAAAAATCCTTGTCAAGTTGCTAATTCATTGAATCAATAAATACGCAGTTTTTATAATTTGAGTGATACTCATAATTAGATTAATAAATGGAAAACATTAATTAGTTATATATATATATATATATATATATGAAAGTTGAACATAGCTTTACATGTATTCAATCTCTATAGTAGTAAAGTTTTCACCCTTTTTTTTTACATGACCACTGATGATTCTTGCTAATAAAGTCTCCTCGGCCTAAATTAATAAGTATGTCTATTTAACGGCCCCTAAGTAGATTTGATGTGGACATTCAGGGATGTAGAGAATTTTATTTTTGATCTAAGCAGATGCATAAGCATTTGACAAGATGCGAGCTCTGAGTCATGCATTGGACCTTATATGAGCCAAGTTCAAGCTCAGGTCCAGCCACTCGGCCCAACAATCTACAAATGTGTAATTCAAAATTTGAATTAATCCGACCATGGCTAATTGATTCAAATTGAATTAATCTCAAATATTGCAAGATTCCTAATGGATTTAGATAACTTGGACAACCACGTTTGAAGTCTTTGAATTAGGACTACAGTTGGTGTCAGCTCATGTATTAAGTTTTTTATTTTAAAATAAATTTAAATTAATATTTGATAATCACGAGTTGCGTTAAACTCGTGTTGATTTTTACTAAGCTTTTATTAACCAAGTGTGCATCAAGATTTTATGCATATGACCTAAGAAAAAACATTATGAAAATTGATTCCATTGGATCTAGATTTGAAAAGTGTGTATCACATCAACTTAGGGTGAGATCTAAGAAACGTTTGAGAGGCCCATCATCACGATGGAGTGGGCCACCAACAAATATGAAATTTGAATTAATTCGACACATTTTTTTCTATAATCCTTCGTAGAGTTGCCAACTAAGTCGGCAACAGTCTGGCAGCTAAAATGAGAAAAGCACGCGAAGGAGAATGGATTCTGTCCGCCTCTTGCTGTATTTACCGGCATGCCTAAAGTACTTTTTAATTTAGTGACACTTATTTCTTAATAAATCTTACAAAATAATATTATTTAAATTGTATTTACCAAATTTATTTAAATATAAAATTTAGTTTAAAATTTTAATTTTATATGTCTGATATAAAACTTTAAAAATTGATAGCTGAACTTGAGTATGAACAAGATCTCAAGACTTGACATGCACCAATTCCTTGATTATATTATCTTCTCAGTTTTGGGTCCCACAGAGATTAATCAGAACAAACTTTAAAAAGGGCCCTTTCTTAAGTTTCAAATATTTACATCCTAATCTAATTAAATTTGTTAAAAGTAAAACACATAATCAAGCATCACATCATCACGGACGGCTAGACTGAATGCCACGTGTGGGAATACAGACGAATTATAAGTTCTACCAAAGTCTCTGCTAGTGAAGGATGCATGTGACAGTTCGCAACTTCGCACAAGCCACTGAAAGTACGAATCAGATCTATGTAACTCGCACGAACTGGTCCCACCCATTATGTATTTTTTTATAATTAGAGATTTTAATTTATAAATTTATTTATTTTATTATTGTTTAAAACTTTAAATAGTAAAAATATAAATTGATGTCTTTTATGGTAGAACCAATGAGTTCTCTAAATTTAACTTATCTTTGATAAAAAAAGATATTCCTTTACAGAAATAAAAGATTCACTGTATGCAGTTTCAATCTATTTAAGAGAATAAATTCAAACAGAAGAAATAAAATTTCTCCAAACAAAAGAAAAAAGTTCTCTTCACCCTTTTTTTTTCCCAAAATAGTCAGCTGTACATTTAAACTTTGAAATATTTATATTTGCAGCAGTAATAAAAGTGTTATAAATTTATTTATTTTATATATTATAAACTAGTGACATAATTTATTTTATTTATGTTTATTTATGAAAATAAATAATTAAATTTGAAATTCTTATTTTGATTTAGTAACTAGTGCCAAAAATTAAAACGAAGCTATCTCTTTATCTTGTGGTTTAATTTCAAACTTTAACGGCTAATCTCCACTCCCGCAATTCATTGTGCGCGAAATTTCTAATTAGGTACATGTAAGATTTTTATTTTATTTAAAGAATCCAGTCTAATATGAGATTTCTAATTATTTATATTTTAGGGCTTTTTTTTATGATCAAAATGTTTAGAGATCTCATCTGTACCTGTCAATTTAACCCAATTAATCTTTGGGGCAGGTACCGGCCTTCTAGTCCGACACACAATAGATAAACAACTACTATGAGTAGTCTGAAAGAGTGTTGAGTGTGAATACATTTTAAGGTCGCCTTCCTTGAGGAGAGTATCTTCATTGTTAGGCCAACCCTCACTTAATTTATATTTTAGGATTTTGTAGGAAACATATTACACGCAAGATTTTCTAAAATTACTGTTATTTTAAATAAATCTTATTTATGATCAACCTCAAACTGTTTAATAATATCTATATTTATCTAATTAATTCATACTTTCAAATTACTTAAAAATGTCAAAATTATTATTATCCAAATCCAAAACCATCATAAGTGAAACTTATCCGATTGTAAAGGGTTTGAAAATAAAACGCGTAAACCAGTGTAAAAAGCAACTTAGATTTAGAAATGAAGCACATATAAATTATAAAATCTAAATTTAAAAGAAAAGGAAGAGGAGGAAGCCATCGGTGAAACGTCTCCACACACGCTGATAGAGAAGAATACTTGCCATGTAAATATCATCAAAACAAGAGTTATTTATAGAAGTACCCTCTCTCGCTTCTCTATTTATTAAAACAAGAGTTATTTATAGAAGTACCCTCTCTCACTTCTCAATTTATTTTAAGGAAAAAATATATGCAGATTATATTCTTATTATTTAATAAGTACTATAAAAAATATTTTGTATCATATTAAAATTTTAATTATTTACTCTGAATATTTATTTTATAAAAAAGGGAAAATCTCATTTTTATATTTTTCTGTTTTGAATGACTAAAAAATAAATCCATGTCTTCTTATTCAATATTCATTAAAAGGACTTGTTTGTTTACTCTCAATCTGTTTTGATCTTCATCTTGTCTCTATAACTACGCTTCCTTTATTCCCTATCAGGTGAGTCTGAAGTCTGAACCACCTCTCCTTCTGCTTCTTCTCCTCCCCTTTTTCATCTCAATTTCCTAACCCTAGTAGTAGATAGAGAGAAAAAGAAAGAGAATGGCGGAGAGAATCTACCCGTCTGCAAAACCTGCCTCAACCAATCCGGGTCAAACCCTCAATGGCACGGCCTTTCCGGCCCCAAAGTCCCAACTCTACAACGCCGCCCGACCAACCTACCGCCCCACCCCTCCCAAGCGTCGTCGTCGGAGCTGCTGCAACCGGTGTTGCCTCTTCTGCATCTGGTTCACTATAGCCATCCTCGCCCTCATCCTCCTCGCCGCCATCGCCGGAGGAGTGGTCTGGGTCCTCTACCGCCCACAGAGGCCCAACTTCTCTGTCTCCAATCTGAAGATCACTACCTTCAACTTCACCACCACCACCGGTGATTCCCCCACCTCCCGCCTCAACTCCCGGATGGCCCTCTCCGTCTCGGCCCGCAACCCCAACAAGAAGATCATCTTCTTCTACGACCCAATCACAATCGACGTCTCCTCCGGTGGGGCCGACCTCGGCAATGGGTCCTTCCCTGCCTTCGTCCACGGCACCAAGAACGTGACGTCGCTCCGTGCCTCTATCTCGACTGGCGGCCCGAGCGATCTTGACCCGGACTCCGCCACATCACTTCGATCCGGCCTGAAGAAGAAGAACACGCTGCCACTGGAAATTAGATTGGCCACGAAGGTGAAGGTCAAGATGGGATCTTGGACTACAAAGAAGGTTGGAATTCGAGTCTTCTGCAACGGAATCGACGCTCCTATTCCCAAAGGAAATTCATCAACCGCAGCCGGTTCTTCAGATGTGAAATGCGACGTCAAACTCCGGATGAAGATCTGGAAATTCCAGTTCTGAGAGTGAGGTTTTTATTCTGAATTTTTACTGTTTGTGTTTGATAATTCTTATTTTTTAAATTTCGTTATGGTAGGTAGTGTAACTTTTTTTTTTTTGTAAATTGAGAGAGAGAGGGATTGGTGTGAACGTTTATAGCTGTTAGATTTCGTAATTTGGTCTGAAAAAATGGATTTATTATGTTATATACACCAGGTTTCTTTTAATTTGATGGAATTTTCTTTTATTTTCTTCTATCTTCTTCTGCAGTTCTCTGATTTTTGTTGTTCTGATTGATTATTGTATTATTATGAAACGGTGGATTGCATGTGGTAAGAGGAAGGGAAAAGAATTCTCAGATCTCTTCTCTGCTTAGACTGTACTTTTGCAGACTTGCAGTGGCTGTGAAGCACACTGTTTCTTTTCCTTTTTTTCTTCTTTTATTTAATTAAAATTACTATTTTTCTTCATTCGCCACGTAGCATGCTGTAAGGGTAGGGATGTAATTTATGAGAAGGGGTGGTCCTGTTTCGTAGTATAATGTTGTTGATGGTGGTGGACGCGTAGTCTTTCGTAGGGTTGTTGATGGTGGTGGACGCATAGTCGCGTGTGAGCTGTCGGTGACTGGTGGTGACGGAAGATTCCGGATCTGCATACGTGTTCTATATTTTATTTTAGTGTTTGGGTGATGAATTTAGAAACTTGGACATCATCATTTGTTACGAATTTTTTATAAAAAATGTTATGAAAATTGTAAAATCTATTTTTTTTTAATCTCATACTGTTGCATTCGATTCACGTCCATTTAAGGATGAGTCTCCGTAGATTATTCAGTTAAAAAAAATCTATTGAAATTATATTTATAATGGTATCTATTTAAAATTAAATTCACATTTCTCTTCTTTTTATATGTGACCGATTTTCCTCTTCCTTCTTTACTCTTATTCTTTCTTCCCCTTGTATGATAACTCATCAAAATGACTTATGAGGAAGAGATTTTTATTTTTTAATATTATTTATTCAAATAATACTATTTTTTTGTTAATCTTTTTTAATTTGATCACATAATTATTCTTGTTGTGTGCCTATACTATGTCACTTTTCATTATTTATATCACAGTCATAAATCATTATGTTGATAATATTGTATTGTTATTGATAATGTTTCATGTTGATGAAAAAAATAAATCAATAAATGTTGCATTTTGATAATAAAAAATATGTATAGTTGATGATGATGTCGCATTTTGATGGAAATTTTGTATTATTGTTATAATTTTGCATTGTTGTTGCATTTTGTTGTTACCGCTTATTACCTCTTTGATAATTAAAAGGTAAAGATAAAAAAACTCAATTTATCTTTATTTTACTTTTTCTACTTTCATTTTTTAAAATCCTTTTCAAGCGGTATTCAAAATTGATTACCCATCCCTACTTATCTACCCTTGCAAATCCAATCCAAATACAGCCTAAGCTACGTGAGGTTATTTTTCAGATTATAGCATTTAATCTTTTCTATCCATCCATGTTTCAACCAGTGAAAATCAATTTTTAAAGATTATAGCATTTACGTTAGGTTTTCTAAAAAAAATTGTTTAATATATATATATATATATATATTTTTTTTTATGGAATTTTAATATTAATAATTAATAAGAGAAATATATGCATGTATCTAATCTAATAAATTAGTTGATTCATTTCATTTAGAGGAAGATAAAAGGGGTTTGAAACAATTTCTTTGGATTGAAAATTGCACTTGTTGGCCTGTGATGCAGATGTTGTTAATGGAGTATAAGGGTAAGTAAGTAATTTACGAGAAAGGGAGGGGCTTTCTTCGTTTAGAAGGCATGGTTGTCTGTGAAGTGTCGGTGGCCCTGTGCTGAGGGTAGATTCCACATCTACTTTCCATTAATAATTAATGAAAGATTGTAAGACGCATTATAATATTTGATAGCAGCTCTCTTACTTTGGGTTTGGGGTGAAATTTGGATTGGATTTTAATTAGATTCGCAAGATTTAAAAATTAGTGGGTTGAGTTATGTATTTATAAATTTAGGATTAAATTGAATTAAGAAAAATTTTTAGATCAAATTGAATTTAAAATTTTAAAATTAATGAATTCGATTCGATCTAAATTTTAAAAAAAAATATTGATTTTTTTTCTAAATTTATACTAAAAATGAGTTGGATTGTCAGACCAACAATTCTGGTAGATTATATTGAACAACTCGGTCCATAAACTTGAGTGAAATTAGATTCAATAATTTTTTTATATAAATTAAATTAAAATTTATAAAATCGAGTCTAACCACATCAATTTCAACCCTATTTTTAGTCAATTGCATCCGCAACTAGCTTCCACATGACTTACGTCATCCACTAAAAAGCCATATGACTTTGATAACTGAGGTCTGATAGATTAAAATTGTTATTTTTATTAAGTTTTTTATTTCAGTATAATTTAATATATTCTATTTTTTATAAAATACTATAGATAAAAATATTATTTAATAATAGATAATGATCTGTGCAACTTTAAAAAAATATATATATTTTGTCATTATTTTTTTTCTTCTCTCTTTCTTTTCTAATAAAGAGAGTAAAATGATCTTTTTCTTTTAAGAGTGTTGCACCGATCATTATCCTTTAATAGTTTGAATTTGAATTTTAAAATTAAATTAAGTTAGATTTGATGAAATTTATTTCCAACCGTTAAAATCTTTAAATTAAGTAATAGCAAGCTGTTCATAACATCCCAACTTTTATGAGCAAGCGAATTCTGAGGACACGCGTGTTACAATTAATGGACAGCTGTTTCGTTGATATTGGCTAAAGTAGTGTCCAAGAGCGTCGGTCCTCATTTAGTATTGACACGTGGACTCCATTCATCATGTCCCGCAAGACTTGTGTCAGCCACGATTCATCATTTCGGCCATCAAAATAATGACCATAAGATCCGACGGTCGGGGTTGATTGAAATGGAACTGATTGATTACTGTGACTTCCATAGAGATCGGAGAAAGTTGAAAAATTGGACACGAAAGTTAAGCGGAAGAGCGTCGGTGCCGTGGGTGGCAATAAGTATGCCTTTTTGCGTGTGGAAGAATCGCATGGGTATGGAAAGGAGAATCAAAACAGGAGAAGCGGAAGGTTTCATGATTTCGAGATTTGTTCACGTTCACATCACATGGGAGCGTGGTTTCACTGTATTAATAATATTTTAATAATAATATGATTTTATATTTTAAAATTTTAATCATTATTTTTTTTATAATTTATGTTATAAAATTATAGTGATCCGACTGAAATTCTATCCATTTTATCGAATTATGTTATATTTTCTCCGTACTAAAATACTTATCTTGTTCGAAATTTTTATTTTTTAATGATTGTTTTTGCACAGGGCGCATCAAAAATCTATTAATAGATTTTTTTAATTCAATATGAACATGAATAATTTTGAAATAGTAAGATTATAAATAACCTTCAATGCACTTAATTTAGTATTCAGTGAGCATTTTATAACTAATGCAGCAATAAATGATTCTAGATGATGAGAGTCGGAGATGAAAATAATTATACAATACTACATGTGGATAAGTCAAAGCTTATAAAAGAAGTTTGTCTTCCCATCACGTTAGAAGATTATTTGGAGTTCATCAAAAATGTTAAAACTTTGATTTAATGTGAAAATAAAGAAATATGACAAGTAATTTAGGATAATTCCAAAATAAATATAAGACAAGTATTTTGGGACAGAGAGAGTAATCTTTTTATTGAAAATTAAGAAGCGAGAGGCTATGGGTTTGAATCCACAAAGCCTAACTTTGGTGTGCCTTAAGGATAGTGGACTCTTTGGTAGAGATTTTACACAGAGTATCCCATGATTTCTTATACGTAAATTAAAAAAAAAAACTTTTTATTGAAAATAGATATACAATCTCTTAATGCTTCCATGGCCGGAGGGGAACATGGGATCAAGGAATATTCATGTGTGGTGGTGGCCCATTGAGATTTTTTGTTCATTTTAAACTTTTTCCAATTAATTGTGGATAATTGTTGACATAGACACCGTGTTGAAGCAACTTAAATGGGTCATTTCAAATTGGGTTGTAAGTTTTTAACTAGGGTAAGCCGTGCCAATCTAAACTCGATTTCTAATTTATGGGTCCAGAACCAGGGTTAAAATTAGGACCGGATCAACTTTTATTTGTAAGGCTCAAATCCAATTTTAAACACAAAATGCCCATACAACTTATTCAAGCTCGAGTTTTTGGGTTTAGGTTTGGTACAGATTTAGATTGAAATAAAAAAAATGATCCAAAAATAATATTTATTATTAGTATTAGATTTATCAATTAATAAGAGAGATATACATGCATCTCCATTTAATTAAAAGTTTCTCTCTCCACTATTAAGTTAAATAATGAAAAAAATTATGAATGATTTCGAATTGAATTTAAAATGAAAATGCATGGCAGAGTCAACTTAGGGAAACCGTGATTATAAAATTTTAACCCATTATTTTTCTATTTTTTGTGGAAGATAAAAAAATATAGTTTGAAAATTCAAAATTCGAATACAATTTAAATGGGTTTTTAAACTCAAATAAGATGAATTTCTTAACTCACCAATTTTTTTCAAATTTTCAAGAAAAACCAAACAATATTTGTCTTAAATTTTGAAAAATAGGAAGAGAGAGAGAGAGGATGAGGGAAGACGTGCCACATACTTCTCTTTTGTAATGGAAATTGACAAGTCAAATCAAAGTGCATGTGAGTGTGGAATACACCTTGGGATGTTAGACAAGTCTTTTTCTCTTCTCTTTCTCTTGTGTTGTTCATTGATGAATAATGAGAGTTTTAATTAATCAAATGATAAAGAGTCACATCATTTGACTTGGAAAATGACACGAATAACTAATAAATTTAGCCCATGGGTTACTGTGGGCCTCGCTTATCACATGGTGGGATGTGACCAGCAACCACCTCCCTTGGTTATATGAGGACCAAGATGAGCAAATACAAATTGGTCGTATGTGAATTGAATGCTAATTATTATTAACTTATTTGAGGGTGTTAGATAGGTAAGGTATTTATTATATAGTGATGCAATTTTTTTTTTAAAAGGTTAGAACATCCTATTAATATTAGAGTATGTACAAACTCCTTTAATTATACACACCGAATTCTTTTATAAAAATGACTCTAGATCAGGGGTCAAAAAATCGGTTCGGCCGATATCCGATATGGACGATATATCGGCCAATAATTTTATTTCTCGTACCATTATTGGCATTTTCTCTCTCCTCTGATATCAGAACCGTGAAAAAATCGTAAAAAACCGTGATGAATAGTGGTGAACCGTGACAAAACCGCAAAAAATCGAAAAAAACTGTGAATACCCTGAGAACCGTAAACCCTGAACCGCGGAAAACCGCGAAAAACCGCGAATATCCCTGAAAACCCCGAAAAACCGTGTAAAAACCGCAAAAAACCGATATATATCGGCCGATACGATATATATCGGCCGATATTTAAATCTTAGCTCTAGACCCTTTTAATGTACCTATTTCTTCTGTTACTTTAATATTTTTATCTTCGTTACTGTTAAAAAAAAAGTAATGATCATTTCACTTTATCAAAATAATTTATTAAATTGAGTTTATAAGTTTAGATTAGATCTAACAATTTTCCGTGCACTCGTTGCATTCACATCGGTATCATCGATTTGAATTGTGATGTATTTTATTGGTAAGATACGTGGTTTGGTAAAAAGAAATTTAATTGGTTAAATTAAAATATTTTTTAGATTTTCAAAAATTGATCACTTTGAATAACTTTTAATTTATAATTTTGTGACATTTAAAGATATAATTAGATTAATTAGAATATTCAAATAGAGACATTTTCAAACCATCACAATTTCAATTGTTAAGTCTTCCACCAAAGTGCATGCAGTGATCAATGTACTTTTTAATAAAAGGATTAAATGAATTATAAATAACAAGTATTATTAAAATAAAGATAAATAACGCTTGAAAGTGAACAGAATTCTGCTCCCAAGAATTGAGGACATGTACCAGCTTTCATTTAAATCCCCAAGAAACAAGGCTGTACAGGATTCCCAATTTAAAGAATAGTTTATCAGATAAAGTTTATCTATAATTAAATAAAATTCCAGCTATAAAAAATAGATATATGAAAAAGTTGTAAATAGGGCTGCGTTTGGATGGGGGTAAGGGGGGGTGACCTCTGTTATCCCTTGTTACCCCCGTTTGGTAACAAGGGGAGAGGGGTAAAAATTCAAAATTTTACCCCTCTTGTCTCCCTTTTCAATACCCTATGGGGCAAGGGGTATTCAAGAGTACCCCTCCTTACCCCCCTTTTGCTCATGATTTTTTTTTTTACATTTTATTTATTTATTTATTTTGGTGAGTACTTGGCTTTTATTTTTTTTAAAAGCACTCCATTATTTCCATTTGATAAATTTCATATCACCAAACAACAAATTATATTTTTTTATGAAGAGATATGAAGAATTTTTTTATTCATTTATTGAAATTTAAAATAATAATAGTGGTTTTTTATTTATTTTTTATTTTTTAAGGAAACCTTTCCCCTATTTATTCCGTGCCTTCATCTATTTTTCAATTATATATTATATAATTTTCTGAAACGTATTTGTCAAAATGTTCTATTTTTAAGAGGTGATTCTGTCGAAATTTCTATAGGATCTCAAAACTCTGAAAATTTTGAGATTTATGATAATCTCTTTCAGGGTAATTAACAATTTATTATATTAGAAGATTATTTTAAAAATGTGGCAACATTTTCAACGTGATGCATTTGGGTGAGGAGTAAATTTTTACAGGAGTTACCCTTGAGTAGGGGTAAACTGACATATTAATAATTTTATGAGAATTAATAATTTTATTAAATCTATATAATATAAAAATAAAATTTGTGCAACATTTTCAACGTGATGCATTTGGGTGAGGGGTAAATTTTTACAGGGGTTACCTTTGAGTAGGGGTAATTATACGTAGGGGTAAACTGGCATATTAACAATTTTATGAGGATTAATAATTTTATTAAATCTATATAATATAAAAATAAAATTTCTGCAATATTTTCAATGTAATGCATTTGGGTGAGGGGTAAATTTTTACAAGGGTTATCCTTGAGCAGGGGTAATTGTACGTAGGGGTAAATTGACATATTAATAATTTTATTAAATGTATATAATATAAAAATAAATTTTCTGCAACATTTTCAACGTGATGCATTTGGGTGAGGGGTAACTTTTTTGGGGGTTACCCTTGAGCAGGGATAATTGTACGTAGGGGTAAACTGACATATTAACAATTTTATGAGAACTAATAATTTTATTAAATTTATTTAATATAAAAATAAAATTTCTACTACATTTTCAATGTGATGCATTTGGGTGAGGGGTAAATTTTTACAGGGGTTACCCTTGAACAGGGGTAATTATACGTAGGGGTAAACTGACATATTAATAATTTTATGAGAATTAATAATTTTATTAAATCTATATAATATAAAAATAAAATTTCTGCAACATTTTCAACGTGATGCATTTGGGTGAGGGGTAAATTTTTACAGGAGTTACCCTTGAACAGGGGTAATTGTACGTAGGGGTAAACTGACATATTAACAATTTTATGAGAATTAATAATTTTATTAAATCTATATCATATAAAAATAAAATTTCTGCAACATTTTCAATGTGATGCATTTGGGTGAGGGGTAAATTTTTACAGGGGTTACCCTTGAGCAGGGGTAATTGTACGTAGGGGTAATCTGACATATTAACAATTTTATGAGAATTAATAATTTTATTAAATCTATATAATATAAAAATAAAATTTCTTTAACATTTTCAAAGTGATGCATTTGGGTGAGGGGTAAATTTTTATAGGGGTTACCCTTGAATAGGGGTAAACTGACATATTAATAATTTTATAAGAATTAATATTTTTATTAAATTCATATAATATAAAAAATAATAATTATAATTTTTATGAATAGATATGTTGATATTTTTTATTTATTTATTGGGATTTAAAATAGTAATATCAAAAAAAAATCTTTATTTATATTTTTAATATTAGAATGCAAGTGTTCATTTTAAATTATAATTATGAAAAATAATTTATAAAAATTAGATAATATTATTATAAGTTATATTATTAGAATTTACTGCATAAATATTATTTAATAATTATATTTTATAAAAAAAAAAATATTAATATATCAGGTTACCCTTGCTTATAGTTACCAAATAATTTTTTTTACCTTTAGTGTAAGGTTTTACTTTACCACTGTAATTACCAAATAAGATAAGGGTAATCCCACTTGAAGGGTCACCCCTACTTAGAAGTAACCCCTATAAAAATTACCCTCCATCCAAATGCAGCTAGAAGTTCGTATCTGACCCTTAGTCTCTTACTACACAAGATATTTAGACCCAGGCCCTTGATCAAGAGGATGGCCCATCAAAAAGTTTAATGGGCTTACACAACACACTAATGGCTTTTTAAGGTTTGAAAATGTTAACTTTAGGTTGGACGCAATTTTTAGTTGAGACATGCAACTACATGGTGCATGGCTAAAAAATTTAGTTAGACATAGGGGTCCAACGATTGGTCTGAAATTGATACGGCCAAATATCGGTGTATCTGTAAGTATATATTATATCGGCAAATATGTGACCTTATCAATTAAAAAAATATTTTTAGTAATATATAGAAATATATTTCTCAGCGATACATGATTGATTTTTTTTTTTGGAACATGTATTTCTAACCCACATTGGAGGTGAGACTAATCCCACAAGCATGTGTAAACCTTCCAATCTACTCTCACTGGTTAAATCGATGAGAAGTAATCTTATGGAGAGTGGTCCAGGATTTGAGCATGAATAAAACTCAAAACCTCCCTTCATATGTATCAGCCGAGGCTTATTAGAGAGCCCAAAAACGATATGTATCGATCGATATTTGGACTCTGGTTAGACATGGTAAGTCTAGGTAACAAATTTTATTTTAGATGGGGTTCCTAGAATTTGAAAACGATGCTTGTTGTAGTAGAGAAGGTTCTTTTTAGCTACTGGACATTTTCCTATGCCATTTTATTTGGAAAATTTGGATAATAGGATAGGAATAGGCCCAATTTAGACAACACCACACCTGTGTAACAAATCCTTATTAATTCAGGCCCGGGCTTATAAGGCTTTGGAGCTTCCTAGTTGAATATCCCATTGTGTAGATTGAAATGAGCCAATTTCAGGCCAGGCTTGACTTGCACAAGCCCAATTATTTTGGGTAGGGCTACTTGGGCCATTGGGATTTCGGCCTAATTTCTGTCACTTCCAATAATTCCATAAATGTGCATAGCAATTTGATCGATAATGAGTTTCTGCTAACACAATATTCATACTTAGTTGCAGAGCCATGTCCTACTGTAACTTGATAGAATCTTTCATTACCAGTGGAACTGGTTCTTGGGCTCATTACAGTATTTTGAAATTTCTAATTTTTTTGAAGATTTGAAATTCTAATCTCCGGAAATTAAGAATTGCCAAACACATACTAAGGATCCAGTACAAAATTATCTCTGTCGCCCCAGACTGATTGTTTCTCTGAGAGAAAATTGCAACTCGGCCACGCTAAACGAAGCTCGATTTGATAGGGCCTGAACCTCTTTGGTCAGGCTTGAGTTAGGCCCACTTTGTGTTTGCAAGGCTTAGATGACGATAGAATTTCAATTTCTCTATTTTTAGAAAAATGATAATATAATCACGCCTTGGTGTTTGGTCTACGGAAAGGGTAGTAATACTCACACGTGTTTTTTGTAATTCAACATAGATTTTACTGTATTGTCCATTATACCCTTCACCTGCCGATTTCAGTGATCCAGTCAGTGATCTGATTTCAGTAATTCGGGCAGTGATCCAATTTGTTGTTCTGTATGAAAAAAATAGTCTCACTTAAATAAATTTCAGTGATCTGATTAGTGACCAGTTAATGAGCCAATTTCTAATATATTTTTTTTTTTTAAATAATGGGTATGACAGGACAAGAGTAAAGTGGAAAATCCACGAAATTTCATGTCTGATTAAATAAAACACCTGTAGAAGAATTGATACGCCTACGGAAATAGGAGAAAAACATATTGTACATGCTCTCTTTTTTGTTAGGGAGTAGGAAAACATGGATAGAAGACAAGAATATTGGGTTGGGCAGGCAGCGTTGCCTTTCGCTAAACCCTATCTATCACGTTGTAATATATGATTGACCCGAACGCGACCTACCTGACCTCAATCCAGTCATCTTAACCTAATCCAAGTGTGGTAACTCAGCATGTCGCGAGTCGCGACTAGTCCAACTTGGCCTAATTAATACACTCTCTTTATTTTAATCATATTTTCACTAACTTTTTGAAATAAAAAAAGGAAGTAAGAAAGTATGTACATGCATGATGTTCTCCATTATCTCATTGTAAGCATAAATAATAATAATTTAAGAAATAGAATCCACGAAAGAATTAATAAAATAATAATATGTAAATATACATATTTGATGGATTAAGGTTGGGTCAGGTTAAGTTGGATTGGATTGAATTTATAGAGATAAATCCAGTTTAATTTGTTAAATTTTAGTCCATTTTTTCTACAATGTAATCAACCTATAGACTAAGTATGTCTAATCCTGTAATGCTTTTCAAAAACTTAAGACTCTCTTTTCTGAGACACTCTAACGGAACTGTGATGACGTACATCATCTATCAAATGAATTCAATTATATAAGACAAATCACTATTTGATGGCATATCTCGTTGCAATATCACTTTTCTAAAGTCATTAGTAGTTATGCCGCTATCTATTAGTTTCCTACACCTCCGAAGGTTTTAAAACCATGAGTGTCAAGAAATTCTCCTTATAAAGGGAGGTCTTATGTTCGATCAATATTCAAATTCCTTTGGACCACTCTCGATGAGGTTAATTCTCATCAACTTACCAGTATGTAGATTGAGAGATTTATATAAAAAAAATCATGAGTAACTTCATGTGAAAACATCATTTATCGAATGAAATCGACCTTGTTTATCATGTGGGGTTCCTCAATACTTACTTACACACCAGATTTTCACCACTTGATTCACCTGGTCTGGGTTAAAATGTTTAAATTAATTTTGGCAGTAAACAAGGCACCACAGTCAACAGTCGAACCTCTCCTCTCACCTGAAAAGGATAGGAACCCACTTTTTACATTCTTCTGTCTTCACTCTTCACCCTTCCCAATTCCATATAATAGAAACGGTAGAAAAGTTTAATACAATGGCCCAACTTTTCCTTTTTTTACCACAGTGACAGGAGAAAGGAAAGAAAGGCGTGTTCTTAATCTTATCCTTTCTGCTGCATTAAGTTTTCTATACAGCAAATAACAGAGGCCAAACCACGTTTTCCTGACCCCTTTTCCTCCTTTTACTCCTTTTTCCTCTTCTCTGCTGATCCCCTCACACTAGTAATCATGACCATATCAACCATAAATGGGGCAGGGCTCAGATCCTCAATCACTCAATCTTGATCGTCTGTTTTCTCTTCTTTTTGTTTTTTTCCATCGATTCAATGGTTGAAAATTCAAACTTTTAAAGAGTCGACTGCATCATGTTCTTGCTTTGAAAACTACCTCCACCCACATTGGAGAGAAGAATGATCGAAGCATTAATCAAAATTTGTAATAACGACGGACGTTAATATGTTATATTTTTTATTATTTAGGTGATAATATAAATTAATATATTATTTAACATAAGTTATTATTATTACTCTAAAGGAGTTGAAGTGATGATTAGAATTTTCCTCTAAAAGATCACTTCTTGAATAGTTATCCAATGTGTGGAGACAGTGAACCTTTCAAATGTGGACAAAGAGACTTTCAAATGCTTCAAAGTTTAATTGAATGTGCTGAAATTTTTTGATATTTTGATCATAAAAAATGATATATATAATATGCTTTGAAGATATAGTTAGTTAATCTCACAGTAGAGACACTCATTGCAAAAAAACTTATAATTTTTCATTTTCATCAAAATCATTTTTCGTACGATTTTAGATGTTGAAGGTTACATTAATAAAATTATCAATGAAAAGAAAGGAAAAACCTAATTAAAAGATGTCTCCCCTTTTGTTAACTTCCTTTATTTTGATTATTGTCTTTGATTATCGTCTCGTGATTGTAGGTTGTTAGCTATTGGATTATGGTTTTTGTTGTATTGTTTGTTGATTTTGAATGCTTACAATTGGGGTCGGAGTTTAATTTTATAGATAAATTTTATTGTATTATCCAGTTTACCATTTGAATCGCCTCCACAAACACTATTTTGTAAATGAGTCAATTCCATAATAAAATGAATAATGTAGTAAAACATTGTTGATTTATGCAAAATGCCAGTAAAAAATTACTGTAATGTTAATTGGATACTACATTACTGTTCATCCGGACCGTCCAGATGCTTCAGTAGATCGCCACGTGGCAGAAGGGAGAGATCGTCAGAGCTCGAGACAGCGAGGGGGCCAACTAACGAATACAGCTGCTGCATTTATTCTCTCCAGCAGGTGTCGCCGCACACCCTAACAACATACCTGCCATCATCCGTACACAAAGATCTTGACACGTGTCAAATCTTGTTTCTTCCTCTGAAGCGGAAATTGAAAAAGAGTTCACGTAGCGACACAGAAGTGAGACTCGTTTTAAGTGATTTTAGTTGACTCAACTTTTCAATTGGCATAGTATTTAATGCATGACATCTCAAATTAATTTTATATTTAAAATTTATCAAACACGTTAAGGTACAAAGTTTTGAACACTTCAGTTATAAAAAATAATATAATTTTTTTATTAATATAAAAAAAAATATATTATAATGAGGGTGATCTTTAATATAGGAAATAAGGTTAATAGATTAAATCTTTTGACATAATTTAAAGAAGAGAATATTGTCAATTAATTTATGGCGTGATGCCCAACATGTAATGGTTAAAATTCATAAGATCTAGGATTAAAATTATTTTTAAGGCATGCTTAGCCATGATAATCCATTAAATCAAACGTATGGCCCGCAAAAGATGATAATTATATCCCTGAACATCATAACATTCCATCAGCCACGTAAAATCCATGCTTAATGTTATTAAGGCACAAATTTTGTTTCTTTTACGCAAAAGGGCTAAAAATAATGGAATTTACCATTTCTGTCCAGTTATTTCCTAATTTCATACTAAAGTCCGGTTATAATGATTTAAAAATATTATTTTTGTAATTTTTAAAGATTTTTAACTTTATTCATAATCAATGTAAAATGTAAATATTATATTTATAACACACAATTCATGAATTATTCAACTATCTTATTTGTTGTTTATCTCTCATTTGTTTTTTTTTTTTTTATATATATTAATGTAAAGAAATTTGTAATTATTCCTTGTGCTTTTTTTTTCCTAACCTGGTGGATAGTATAGATGAGTCTTTCTTTTAAAATTAAATTATTTATAATTCTCTTATAGAATTTTATATCAATAAAACTAAAATTTAAAGCATAGTTTTAAGTCATTGCTTCTATTTAAATATTTTAGGAATGCTATATACAGTAACATAAGTTATGTTAAATTTATGCAATAACCATGTAGAGCAAAATATCAAAATCTATAAATTGCATTGTGCATGAAAAGCAACTAGTAGTATAGACTAAGGTCGTCCCCTTGGTCCCTCGGACCCTGCCTGAGCGTTAGTACCTCCAGTGCAAGGAGGTGAGCATCCACAAGCTCAATGAGGAAATCCATGTATGCTACACACACGCACCCATTTGATGGTGTATAAAATGGAATATAGATATAGGTATGCAAGACACAATGCTATCTAGTCATCCATTGGGAACCAAGACCTCAACGAAATACTTGTGTATAACAAGAGAATCAATATCATAAATGGACCACGACCCCTAGTAAGACTTAGGGTTCATGACTTACTAAGCGGGAGACTCACGACTGGCGTGACTATGTCTACCTCGCCCTGCATCCCTTCATCTCATGGATGATTCAGTCGAGCTTAAAGGCGGTCGGAACAAGTCTAACGAAGCTAGTACCACTCCTATAGAGATAAAGAGTATCTAACTCTGTGCAACCATGCACAACAAGTGTGCGGAAGGGTAATGAGAGTACCCTACAGTATCAAACCCGTAGGAGATTCACCTTACAATATCAACCACACGGGATTAAGTCTCCATGGAAAAATATCACTGTTCTGATAAAGTTCACTTCATAGTCTTCATTTATGCTCTTTATCAACTTATCCCAGAGAGTTGAATTATTACAATATTAGGGATTGCAAAAGGGAAATGGTAAAATCTCATCACCCTTAGACCGAATCCCACATCTTTTATTTGTAGTGGACACAAATCCACTTTACCCCATTCTTCACACTTCCTCTTAGGATCAACTCAACTAATTGAGTAGAGCATAGGAGAGACAACTTTTACATTGTGACATAAATAAGTTATTCATACATTAAGGACTTACATCATTAAGATAACATGAATAGCTTATTCCATGCAATTTCATACCTTACTCAATTCTCATATTCATGTTTGGCCATGGGAAAAAGGACAACAATATTGGACTGTTTAATTGGATTTATGAGAGTGTCTCTCCTTGCACATAATCCAATCATAATTAATCCCCAACAAATAAATACCATATTTAGTCATCAACCTTCTCACCATACCAAATCATAAGCCAATTTTTCTCACCTCAACCCAACAACAACCATGTTCTCCAAATTCATTCATACACTACATAAAACACAATGGAGATTTCATTCAATACATGTAATGCAATATAGGATTCATATATGTTTAGACATCCCATTTATCATTCATAACATATTAATTAAATCTTGTCATGCATATGCTCATGAGAACATCTCATATAATTTTAATAACTCAAATTTATTGTCCAATCATTTAGATAAAAAGTTTAGCATTCCTCACCTTAACCTTTTATAAAGAGCTGGGTTGATTTTAGATTTGATCGCTCCCGGGGTTCGGATTAGAAGACTCTAATCAACACAAGAACATAGATAGAGTCCACTTAGTTCATGTATTTAGCCCTATTTTGAGTTTAAAAGTAAAACCCCCAAATTTCCCAAACTCTATCATCTTCCTTTGGTCTCCAAACCCATTTCCAACAAGATTTATGCCCATGCAAATCCCCAAATTGGAAAACCCCCAATATTTTTCATGGAGTTTTCTCCAAATATGGCCCTATGGCCATCACCAACCCCAATCTCACTAGATTTCATAAAAACCTCATCAACATAGAGGAAAGGGAGTAGAAAGTAAAGAAAACCTTACCTTTAAGACAAGAAAATCGGCTCCAAAGGAAGCTTAGGATGAGAGCTCTTCAAATCTCACCTATGCACGGGCATAAAAATCGAGTAGGAAAGGTAGGAAGAAGACATTAGGATCGGCTAGAAGGGTTTTCTTGGAACCGTTGAAGAAAGGAGGGATGAAGGAGAGAAACGGCAACACTTGGGTTGGGGTTTCTAATACCCCAACTTAAGTTGTGGTGTCGGTCGACTCGACAAACAGGGTCGATCGACCCGACATTGTGCACAACTCAAAATTTTATTTATTTATTCTAATTTATTTATTTAATTTTTTTTAACTCATTCTCAATTGGGGTGCTTTCTTAAGGCTACGCGTACCCTGATGGGACCCACATGTGACTCTCACACTACACACATGTGTAACGCTTATTATTACATCATAAATTTATTAATTTGAAGGGCCGAGCCATTACAGATTGTATACCAACATAATAATCTAAAGATTGTCATAAATGTATGCAAAGTGATGTTATTAAATATGGGGTAATGCGATAAATTATAAGTCTTAATCAAAATAAATAATTTATACTATTTCTGTGCCAAAATACTTGTCCTATATGTATCTTAGAATTGTCCCAAATTACTTGTCCTATTATTTTATTTTAACATTTAATCAAAGCTTTAACATTTTTTATGAGCTCCAAATCATCTTCTAACGTGATAGTATGACGATCTTCTTTTATAAGCTTTGACTTGTCCATATGCAATATTTTGTAATTATTTTTATCTCCCATTGTCATTGTGTGGAATCATGAATTGCTAAATAGTTAAGAAAATATTGTTAAATAGTAACTGCACAACGAGATACCACTCAGACTTTTTTTTTTTATTCAAGTATTTATTGACTCACAAAATCTATTAATAGACTTTGGCATATTGTGTATAAAAACGATCTTTAAAAATAAAAAATTTCAAAACATGAGAAGTATTTTGAAAGGAATGGAGTATGTTATCTTGACATGTGTAGATTTTATAACCAATTTTCATTATTTGGTCTATGGTTTGAATCATTATAGGACAGAAGGGAGTATTTTCATTATAGGACAGAACGATTCTTTAATTTCTTATCCAACTCAATGGTTTGAATCAAAATTAAAAAGTAAAAACAAGGTAGGGCCTCTCTGCAAACATTTCAAGGCTCGAGGAAGTTTTTCACCAAAATCTCCGGCCGAAAATCACAGCAATAAATTTGTCCATATCGGAGATTAAAGGTGGATGGCATTAACGTAAATAGGCAAACAATTTGTTTTCCCGAAACAGGCTGCCGACAATATCCCCTCTGTCTCTCCGCAGTTACTTTGCTCATTCCCGCCATTTTCTGATCCTTGCCTGCCACGTCACTCACTTGCCAGCCTCTCTCCTACATGGGATCTCCTTGCCACGCTGGCACCTTCTGTCCTTGTCTTTATTAAATCCCTCCTAGCGTGACTGAATATGTTATTCGTGCTCAAATTCTAATTTCAGTCTCAGCCTACGTCGCAATAAAATGTTCTACTGCCCCACCATTTCAAAAGAAGAAACGGAGGATTAGTTGAATTTTCATAATTATTGTTATTAATCAAATCTTAAGTGAATGTTATAAAATAATCGTCATAATATTTATTTTTGCCCTCTAAATCAATAACATTAAATCTAATTTATGCAGACATCTAATAAGATTATTTATGTCATTCGGCCGACATAAGAGATTTTCCTTGATTTAATACTGTGTTTGGGATCCTTTATTGCCACGTGTCATTCATCTAAAAATTCAAAAAAGAGTTCAATTACGACTCTATCTGGTCAGCTTAGAGTTCGCTCTCTATTTATTCTGCACCTCTCCCTATTTTCTTCGCTCCTTCTCCTCGGAGTTCGTCTTCTCACTCTCTTGCTGACCAAGGGTAAGACGGTTGCAATGGAGGCAGGAATGATGCCGGTATCTGATGATGACGAGGAGTTCGACGTGGCGGGAATGGGGATAGAGGAAGGGATGGTGGAGGAGGTGATGAAGAGGTTGGAGGCCGAGATAAGTGGCCGGGGTAGCCCCCTACGGCACCACTCTTCTTCCTTCATCACCATAAATGGGAACGAGGAGAGCTGCGGCCCGTCGTTTTCCGATTCCTCCTCGACTGTTATGGCCAGCATCGACATGGGTGGCGTTGCCATTTGGAATCTGCTTGGGCCCACCTGTTCGAACCTCTTCGCCGGAACGTGGGAGATGGGTGCTCAGTCAACAGATCAAGAGCTCTCCCCGCCGGTAGGGGCAAGCCCCGTGGCATCCGGCGAGGAGGAGAACGAGGAGTGGCTGGATCGCGTCCTGAGCATGCCTGCATTTGAGGTCGAAGAAGAGTTAGGGTTTTAGGGTGGGAGAAGGAAGAAGAAACTACGTACAGGTATAGAAAGTTTGAGCTCTGCGATGGAAGAGCTCTTTTTGTATTTTTCTGTACTTTCTTGGAAATATGGCAAAATACTGGAATTTTAACATTTTCTCTCTCTTTTAGCCTTTTTATTAGAAAATAAATAAATTAGAGCTCTGTAAAGTTTTTGTTTTCAAAAGAAATGTACGAAACATACAGAATGTAGTAACAAAACCCTTGTGTTCTTATTTCCTTTACTTGCCTTTTTATTTTATTTTTATTTGTTATTATTATCATTATTTTTTGCGGTGGTGATTGGTGAAGTTCTACCCTCTCGATGTGGGCCCAACAAATCAACGGCTCGATTGGCCCTCAGCAAAGGAGAAGAGAGCAGGTGCATGCTCATTCCTACGTGTTCATTTTTTTTTTTTCACAAAATGCTAATAAAAAAAATATTCATTGTAGCCGCGTGAATATTAATAAATAAGTGGGTCGCATTGGTGGATGGGATGGGACCCACGTGTGTGCTGTTGAGGGCGCATGCATTGCTCCATGTGTTACGATGGAGTCGCAGACTACCGTACAGAATTAGTCTCGTCGTGATCTGTTTAGAAAGAAAGAGACAAAGCTCAAAAATCGAGAAAATGACGAAAGTGCCACCACGGCGTTTTGGTGGACTGATGGTTATGGTTGACGGGACTTGAGAATGGCGAATTCCCAGAAACTATAAAATCTCAGTGGCCGAAACCCCAAAACGGAGCTAACTGTCATTTTCCATCAAATTGGTGGTGGACGCATTTCGGAAAAAATATTAATTCTTCACTTACTTTCATTTAAATTAAACAATATTTTATATTTAAATTTAATCATGTACCATGAATTTGATTTTTTTTTTTTTTTTATAATGAGGATATCTCTATTCCTCTAACATAAAATAATAGAAATACTATTTGGTACTTTTCCTCTCATTTTTTATCAATGAAAATACTAATAATATCTTTCCACTTTTTTATTGATAATTTTATTTTTTACTTTGTATATTTATTTGTTAAATCTTTAATAATTTTAAACTATTATATCGTTAAAAGATTTTTGTGAAAACATATGATAAAAACTTCAAAATTTTGAAAATGTCTTAAAATTATGATTAGTTGATACTTGATAATATCTCAAGAGCAGTGTTGGTTTTTGTGATATTTATAGATGGTCCAAACAAAGACGTTTTTCTTTATCAAATTTCAAAAAGTTAGACAATAGTAAAAATTGGTACTAAGTATTAAAATACAATATTTTATATACATAAAAGACATTTATCTGATTTAGAATTCAGTGTGTGAGAGAACAAAAATTTGAAAAAGTGATTTATTTTAGATTTTGACTTTTATGATAATAACTTTTTATTGTTTAAAAACTCAAAATACTCAGTGAGTCAATCTATATTGACTTAAATGGGTATCATTTTTTACCCAATTAGATTTTGAGTGGGAGTGACTTTTAAATTTTTGAACAATTTCTAACATACCCTGGTTGGAAGTTAAATGTCCTTAAATAAAAAATTATGTAATCATAATTGTCGAAAAAATGATATAAGAATGTAAATGAATGGCATGAAAATGAAATTTAACCACTTAAATATAAATTATATAAAAATGTCATCAATTTAAATATGGTTTTTTTTTATTGAAAATACGTCAAAAATCATGATATCTTATTAGAGTATCTGAATTTTCTTTTATCGTGAGAGTTCCTCGTGGGTTTATGTCATTGCATGTTTGGTAAGGAATGAACCAAACTTGTCTTCTAACTGTAGTAAACTTGGAATGGAGTAGTCACTATTAAGAAATTTACTTTTATCTTATTCTTCTAACGATAGATGTTGAGTATAAATTCTCCAACAAGTACAGTAAAGTTAAGACAAAGAATTAATTTTTTTTTATTGCTTTTATTTATTGTAAGACATTTTTTATTTAAATATGTTATCCTAACTTTACTTACTAAAAAAACTATATTCATCATCCATTATTATAAAAATAAGATAAAAAGCAAGTTTCTTTATAATGGATACTCTATTCCAAGTTCACTCCCTAGTAAATGGAGAGAAAGATATACAATAATCTCTCTCCTCTTTTTATTTCTTTCAAATATCAGCTGATTTTATTTTTATATGAATAAAAAATAAAAAATAAAAAATAAAAAGATTTTTGTTAAATTTTTTTTTTTTGAAAAATACATAATATTGGCTGATATTATAGTCAATATTCGGTCGATATATTGGTGGGACTCAAAATCGATTTTGATTTTATTTATTTTTTATTTTAAAAATCTACCGATATTCAAGATATTAAGTTCATATTTTGGATCGATACATATCGTAAATATTTAGATTGATAGATATCCTATTTGCTGGCCTTTAAAATCGATATATAAGGGAAATTTGCGGGGAGAGTCTCAGAGATACGATAATCTTAGGGGAAGTAAATAAAAAAGAGTATTTTTTGTGGACACAGAATTTTTCTTTTGCAGGAGTGTAATGATCCGACGGGTCCGGAGTTCTTACCTGAATCCGACCCAAATTTTAACCGGGTCAACCCGAATAGATCCAAATTTAAATTTTGGTCGCTTTCTAGAAGTCTTTATTTTGCTGCTTAATACTAGTTTTGCGCGTTCGACACTAGTCAGTAGGGAGAGAGAACACAATTGTTTGACCCAGGGATTTAAAAAACGCTGTAACCGATATATAAATATCGGCAGAAATATCAGCCGCTAATTTTCTCTCTTCTTTCGATTTAGATATTTTCTCTCTCCTCTGATATCGGAACCGTGAAAAAACTGCAAAAAATATTGTGAAAAATCGTAAAAAATCGTCAAAAATCATGAAAGCAGTAAATCCTAAACCGTTAAAAATCGTGCGGAACCACGAAAAATCGTCAAAAACCGTGAAAGCAATAAATCCTGAACCGTTTAAAATTGTGCAGAACCGTGAAAAACCGTTAAAAATCTCAAAAAATGCCAAAAACCGTATCAGTGTTTTTAAAAATAAAAAAAATAAAAAAATAAGTAAATACCGATATTTTCGAATATTGGCCGATATTCGGTACATATCGGCCGATATTGTTCGGCATTAAAATACCGATACATATCGTATCGACCGATATTTCAACCTTAGGTTTGACCATTCTTATTTTGATTCTCACTCGTCAGTCTCTTTCTTCTCTCTCTAAAATTTGAATCATTTAATATTTATTTTTATTGTATATTTTAATCAACTTATTCATTTGAGAAATTTAGTATATTTTTGTTTTTTCAAATATAGTTTAGTGAGGGAAAAATAAGTGAAAGCAAAAGTCAAATTCTGCATCCTTTTTGAGAAGTGATTTTTTTTTTTTTTAAATAAGGGGCAGGTTTGATTTGAAGAGTGTAGATATTTTGATGGATTGTTTTAGAGTAGATGTATTTGATAATTATAAAAAATTATATATAGATAAATCATTGTGAAGATTATTATACTGTAAAAAAAAAGAATATATTGAATCATCTTATTCTTCTATCTTTTAAGATTGAAGAAAAAATTGATTAAATATGTTGATATATCATGATTAATTAAGGGTAAAAATACATTAAATAGAAATTACATAAAAAATGAATCTAAATTAAAAAAATAAAAATAATTTTAATAACATGATTTATTCAGAAATTGAACTCTACATGGCCCCATTTGCAAAGCATAAAAAACTTGGCATTTTGAAAATTTGCCTTTCTGAAAAAATGACATATTATATATAAAACAGGGGTTGGAATCTCGGCCGATACTATATGAACAGGCCAGAGATAAAATAGTTTAGCCGAATATCAGCTGATTTTTTTATTTAAAATAAATAAATATCGGCGTAGGCCCAGGCGATATTCGTTTGATACAAGCGAATATGGTCTAAATATTGGCCGATATTTATATTTTTAATTTTTTTAAAAAACAGTCTTTTATTTTTTTAAATGAATTTTTTCAAAAAAAATGCCGAGATTTTCAAAAAAAATGAGCAAAGAGAAAAATCTTGGCCGAGATCAAATTTGGCAAAAATTCGGCTGATTTCTTCCACTATTTCATTTAGAGATCTTTACATATTCCTACTAGCAAAGAGTTTAGGGGCCTCTTAGCTGTAAGAGAGAAGAAGAGAAAGATTGAGGAGCATAGAGTTAGTTTTTATGATTTTTTTCTTTAATTTCATTCTGGTTATAATTGATAGATTATTTTCTTTAATGGGATTGATCATTTGGGAATGAAACATTTGATTTTAACAATCTCTTGTTATATTAAATACATAAATGAGATCAATCCACTGTCTTTAATCCACAAGATCAGAATCAAATGGTGTTTTACAATGATTATAAACATTAGGCGGAATAACATTATAAATAAATCACATACCCGAATCCATGAGATTTTATCAGTTATCCAGATGATCTACAACAGTGTCTGTTGCTTTGAGTTGCTGCAATCACTGTTTCAAAACCAGAGTGGAAATGAAGTGCTCCTGCATCACAGTCAAGAGAAGAAACAACTATAAATTGCCTATGGATTTCTCTCTCTTTATCTTCCCTTGCTGTCTTTTTCCTTAGGTGATGGTATCTCTCAATGCAAAGAGAAACCTTATAAATAGAGAGGAGGATCTATTGACAGTTTCAATTGCATTAACCCTCTTTCCATAAAAAGGGTAACTGACCCATTATTCCTCTTAGCCCTTACCATGCAGCTCATGAATGTGAGACCCTTCATCTTGAATTCAAGATGTGTGGGCCACATCAAGGAATAACAGTTTTATTCTTACAATAATAATATCTATTATTTTCATGCATTTTATTTAACTCTTTATTGAATCAAATTACAACAATTACATAAGTTTTAAATTGTATAAGTAACACATCCATCATTTTTTAATGGTTGTGCCCAAATCTTTATTTCTTTTGAACATGAACAAAGCCTTATTTTGATAAGTGAGAAAAACCTAACTCTTTTGGTGCATAAATTTTCTTATTATTTTTTAGAATAAAAAATGAGACTTCTTTATTTTTTAATAGAATAAAACACTTTGTCAAGACATAAGAGTACTGTCGCTGAAACTTTTCTCTCTTGATCGAACGAATTCATTTTGTGGGAAGAGAGGTTTGTAATTTCTTCACTTGTTGTAAAAATGTATTATTCCTTCTCAATGAAAATAAAGATTTTAATGTAAATAGTTGGAATTTGAGCTCCCATAGCCTAATACAATGTTGGATTTCTCGAACACTTTTCTAATGATATGAATTGAATTCAAACATAATATTTTTTACAACAAAGTGAAATTTTAAAAGCAATTGAGAAACAACTCAACATCTAAATTAAAAGAAAAAAGAAAAGAAAAGAAAACATGAGTGCATTCTTTACACTGGATAGTGGGTTCATCTGTGAGAGTTTTACGCTGGGTATCTTACAGTTTCCCATAAATAAATTCAAAAAAAAGGAAAAAAAAAGAAAAAAATAAAACATGAGTGCATTCTAAGATTCTTTCGCAATCATATTTGCAAAATTTGTTTATTTTTTAATTTAGTCTATTTATTGAGTTTAAAATGATATCTCAACCACACTAGATAGTTTTCTTTCAAAAATTCATAATTACTTTAAAAAATAAATAAAAACATTCAAAACTTTTAAGTGCTTTATTACACCCATACTAAACCACCTATCCCCAAGAAAATCTAACAGATAGAAGTTCTATTAACTTAAGTAGAGTGATTTCTACTTCTCTCATTTAAATATAATCTTGAAAAGCTTTAAACATTAAGATCTCCTCATTCAAACCAAGACATAAACTCATAGTAACCTATTCATCATTAAAATTATTAAAATTCTCATACTTTAAACCTAGTGATTGAGACACGAGACTTATTGAGGTCTTGTCTTCAATCCCTGGTAATTGCAATAAAGAGCCACTCTCCATGAGATATTTATAGGATAAGATTCCACTGCTTAAACTCAACAAAACACCTGAGCACCTTCGATCGTAAAAAAAAATTGCTCAACCATTTAATTTTTTTTTTATTCTCTTAAAATGATACATATGGATATTTGCCCTTTCAACTTTCAAACTCACCCTTTCTAACCATCAATGAAGGGGATTGAGATTCTCCCATATTGGAAGTTTTTTGCATTTTTGCATCAGATTCTAAGCTGCACCAATTGTAAGCCATCTTCTAATGCTCGATTTTTCTCACATATATTTTTTTTTTTATTAATAGTCTTTGTGTAGCATTCACATTTATCAATTTATAGACCTTATAAATTGCATTCGATATAAAACTTTTTAAATCAACACCAAATAAAATGAACGGCTAGATTTAGAACCATTTTGTAAAAGTAAGTTGATTTCTGATGGCCAAATGATTTAAAATATAAGTATAAATCTATAGTGAATTTTATGATTTAAATCATCATCAAATGCACGATCTAAGCAATGTATCTTATTAATTTAGAGTTAAAATTTGATAATTTATTTTTAAGAATGTCAATCTAATATTTATGAAATTCAGACTTTTAAGATTTTAAATAATCTAAATATTTAATTTCATTTAATACGTATTTAAGGAAGAGCTTAAGGGAGCTGAACTCCCTGTTTAAGTTCTAGGTGTCATTCTCCTCTGCATCTGCATTGAATTCTGCATTCTGCAGCTCCTTTATTTTTCTCCATGAAATATTTGTTAGATGATCCATCGACAACAGCATGAGCATACCCGATTTCTTCTGCCTCCTTCTCCGAAAACCACAACTCTGAGAGAAATCCGATACCTTCGCCATGTGGGAACCCAATACCGCCACCGATGATGGGTCTCTCGCCAAACTCGTAGCGGACCGATATCTGAAGCGCGAGCTCCTCGGTGAGGGTACTTACGGGGTTGTCTTCAAGGCAATCGATACCAAGGTCCATTCCTCCTCGTTGTCTTCTTGAGTTCTTTCCTTTTTCATCTTCATGTATAAATTTAACGATGAGGATCATCCAGATGGGTTTATCAGAGGAGAATTCACGAATAGTGTCATTGTCTGGAGAATTTGGATTGGCCCAAAATTGCTTGCCTTGTCTGAGTGAGTTACACACTTATGGTTACTTTCAATCAATTTCCGCATGAATTATATTAGACTTCCCAATTTGATGCTTGTCTGGTTTATACCCTTCTACCATTTGATTTAAGTCCTTCCGTAATTGGTGGTGAGACTTAGGAACTGTGATATCTGATCAGGATGATTGGCTCAAGATAAAATTTAGCATCTAAAATCACTGTGAGAATTCGTATATGTCCCACGTGTTAGAAAAGAGAAAATTGTATTGAATATCTAAACTATTACATGTATATATAGCCTCTATCCGACCATAGGGCTATCATAATCAGACTCAAATACTTAACTAATTATAAATCAAATATACCTCTTAATTAGAGGTAAACCCAAACTAGAATCCTAATTACATTATAATTAGGATAATCTAAATATATTTCAACACTCCCCCGCAAGCTGAAGCGTGGATGAACGCGAAGTTTGGAACGTGAAGAAACAGCAGGTAAACTACAAAAGTGGCACACCGACTGGTCATGAAGATTTGATGACGCAGCACACTAATTGGCTGCAAAACTTGTTGAAGTGGCAGCGTTGATTGGCTGCAAAATGACAGGCGGCGAACACCAATGGCGGCTTGAAATAGAGAAAGAGGCTCGGACGACGGTAGTGACTGTAAGACAGTTGTCCGGCAAAAATAGTGATCGCAATATGCGATAAATGCAGGCAACGAATGGCCTGAAAAACAAGGGGCTGAAGCCATTACATCGATCAATCAGATCGGAAAGGCCAGTGAACAATAGTTGTAGCTATAAAGGCCAGCAAATGTGGGCTGAAGCCATAAAAGGCCAGCAAATGAGGGCTGAAGCCTTAAAAGGTCAGCAAATGGGGCTGTAACCATGAAAGGCCAACAAATGACGGCTGAAGCCATGAAAGGCCAGCAAACGAGGGCTGAAGCCTTAAGAGGCCAGCAAATGGGGCTTTAACCATGAAAGGCCAGCAAATGTTGGGGACGAATCAGTCCTCCAAATAAAATGAGTGGATGAATTCCACAATAAATGGACATGTGTCCAAAACATGTCGTCTCATATTCAAGAAATGACAAAACAAGGCGTGCACGAATGACGGTCAAGTTGTATCCCTTTCTTCAACTCTCCCCCTTTCTTCTTGGCACATATCGCACGGATGATGGTGAGAAGAAACATCAGAAAACATGAGAGAACGTGGTTGCATACAAGAGTGCCGGCAGGAACTGTGTGCAAACAACAATTTGCAAAACTTTGAAGTCTCAAATTTGATCTGAGAACAAAATCTCTAGTATCTGGTAGAGTGGTGCAAGTGTCCCATGCCCAGTTGTCTCAAGAACTTCTTCAAGATGGACCGGCGGTTGAACAAAGCACCAAAGGATGGTGCAGACGGTGAAGGTGTAAGTATGCAGCAGCAAAGGTGGCGGTGAAGTACAAATCCCAAAACACAAATGACAGGTCCATCTGATGTTGCCACAAATTGGTTGATCCTAACCCACAGAAGCGAACATATGGATGCATGGACCATACTACAGCAATGGTAGGCACTCTGTCTTGTTTTCCCAACATTTCTGTGACTGATGAACAATGACCCATAGAGCAATGAACAGCCTACCAAACAGACGCCAATGCAGATCTGAGTAGAAGGCAGAGCAGAGGGTGCGACTGGAAACAGATCTGGCAGCTGAGCGAGGCAGCACAAGCCTCTAGTGATGAAGAACCACCGCCGATCTGCTGCAAGCAGCACAAACAGTGCAAATAGGAGCCGGAAATTTTCAGAAGCAGAGAACGTCAGGAACAGATCTGAGCAATGGGCCTGAAAAGGGAGGATCTGAAGGACACGATGCTGGAGTCTTGGCTGCTTGGGCAGCACGTACCGTAGATCTGGGCGGCGGTCAGACAGTGCTCAGGGAGAGAACTATAGATCTGAGAGCCGATGCAAGATGTGGTGTGGCGATCTTGACGATCGGATCGGGGTTTGCTGTTTGCAGATCACGAGATCTGGTTTGGAATGAACTGAGGTGAAGGGTACCCCTTCACCGTCTAAGCTGGCCGGATCTGATGTCAAGATCCGGATCTGAGGAGTGCGGATCTGGAAGTGAGCAGCAAGACGGAGGCCAGAGAGAGCAGCGACGGTGAAAGGGTTGCCGCCGGCCAGCAGTGGAAGCGAGCGCCTGAGGGAGTGGCGTGTCGGGCCGGACAGTGTGCAGATCTGGAAGTGGCTTCACCGATGAAGGAAGAAGGGATGTTGCTTTCTTCGCACAGCGGCAGGTTTGCGGCAACAGCTGACAGTCAGAGGCGAGCACGACACAATGGGTTGGCTGGAGGAGATATGATGCGAGCGGCGCAGGAAGCAGCGACGCTGATGAAAGCAGAGAGCACCGGCGCACAGACAGATCAGCAGCAGCAGTGGAAGGAACAGATCAAGCGATTGGCGCTGGCTGATTCAAATCTCGCCTTAGAAGAGGCGGAACTGGAAGAGGTAAAGGTTACTTCTGTGGTGTGTTGTTGCTGATCTGATCTGCAATCAGAACTTCTGAAAGGATCTAAAGGAGACTAGTGCAAGAAGACTCTTGCTCGTCTCAGATCTGGAAACGCGAGGAGGGATGCGATGCAAAGAGGCAAACGCCGACCGAACACAATGGCGATGGCAAACATGACTCTGGCAAACACAATTTCAGTTCTGACAATCTCAGAGCGTCGAGATGTCAGATCTGGTGGAGAAGCATTGGCAACAAAATCTGCCCAGAACCGGCAGCAGAATATTGGAGGTGCGATGATGGGTTGGTGCAGAGGAGACGATAGAAGAAGTCTCTTTACTCAGTTTCGCTGGTTGCACGGCAAGCAAAAGCAGATCTTGGCTGAAGTTTGCAGATCAGAAGCAAGTGTTAGAGTCCCCTCCCTCTGCCAACGAGATTCCTCGGGCAAAGGGAGAGAAGTGAAACCCACGTGAAGTTGACTCTCAAACCAGAGTTGCAACCTGCTTTGATACCATGTTAGAAAAGAGAAAATTGTATTGAATATCTAAACTATTACATGTATATATAGCCTCTATCCGACCATAGGGCTATCATAATCAGACTCAAATACTTAACTAATTATAAATCAAATACACCTCTTAATTAGAGGTAAACCCAAACTAGAATCCTAATTACATTATAATTAGGATAATCTAAATATATTTCAACACCACGTCATCCCATGATTTGGACCTATATTAATGAGCTGCTAGAATGGGTGACTATCCTGTACACCCTCGACTTCTAGAATGATTGGTGTCAAAATTGTAGAAATCGATCTTGTTAGAATTCTCAAACCAGATTGCATTTGGGGGTATGCACAAACACACCCTTTTTGCTTGAGTAAATGACAAATAATTTACAAATTCACATCGAGGTGTAAGAGTTAAGTGCAGTTGGCCTTTGTTTTAAATTGCAGAACACATGCGAAGTATTTCTCATGTATAGATTGTGGAAATATGGATGTTCTTCTTGGGAGCACCTTTTATGAAAACCAATAAATCATGTTTGCTTGGCTCTGTCTAGTGTACATGTTATATGATCAGTGAATATTGTGCTTGCTGATTCTATACTGTTGTTATCTTGTATATATAGCCTAATATTCCGATTGTTAGCATGTATTGTTATGCCGTTATTGGTTGTGATTCATCAGCCACAGGGCTCATATGAATGAAATGGTCTTTGTGCATGTAGATATATGACATAGTGACTCTATATGCATATATTCCCCCTTCATATATACTATGTGGATAGATTTTATGGGACACACATTCAGATTATGATGCCCACATGGCATGGATATGGCAAGAACAGGCCCATGGATACAGCAAGGACTTGGATTTTATGGATAAAAAATGAAGTGTCCAACATGACACACTATGGCAACGTTGACTACTTTGAAGTGTCCTGGTATCATTAGATTTCAGAACACTATTAGTCATAGTAAATCTGGTTAGTAGAATACAGGTTGCTGAGAATGAAATGTTGGTATTGAAGTGCCCTTGGTCCAAATTCTTTTGGTGGTGGACAAAATCAGAGATCAGTGATCTGAAAATGATGAATTTCCAACTTGTTTTTTTTTTTCATCAACTAAGATGGATTATATGGAAATGCTGCTGCCAATTCACAAATATCTTGTGAACCAATATAGGTTATGCAACTTTTTCGAGGTTTTGACGTTCATGACTCAAAACTTTTTAGTAGCATTGACTGATTCTTAGGATTAGTTGGAAAATTTACTTTTAAAGAACAATTGTTTTGTGTGTGTCAGAATCTCTCTCTCTCTCTCTCTCTCTCTCTCTCCCTCTCTCTCAATAATAAAAAAATAAAAATAAAAAAAGAGTCAGGACACCCATAGTAGGAAGATGTGGTGAGTACAAGATTTGTCTCTTTATCATTGCTGGATAAAGACAGAAGTGCCTGCTAAGATAGATTTGTTGAATAATAAGAATTGATAGATTTACAAATAAAGGAAAGGATATGTTAGTATTAGGACTAGACAAGAGTTCGTAGCATAACTACAACTGCTCACTGTGCAACTGTAAGGTTATGAGCTTGAGTGAGGATACCATTTCAAAACATAAAAAAGAAAAGAATGATAGTATTAGGACTTAGCACATCAAAGTAATTTGGGGGTGGCTTCAGTGGAATAAATTATGGGAACCCGTGATCTCACTGAATTGATGATTTTAAGCATTCAATGTCTCATTGAATTCAGCTATTGACAATGTTTTTCTTGCTCCCCTAGCCCTGAAAAGAATGTTGAAGAATTACACTGGCATATCATTGATTGAGTTGGGAGAGAGTTGACTCTTTTTTTTTTTTTTTCACTATGACATTCCAGATGCCTCTTGTTGTTCGTTCCAAGATGGATTTCTTATTCATCCTTTCCAAGTTAAACTTGGATGGCAGTTTGTAAGGTATTATAGGGGTAGTGTGACAGGTATCAGTCGGCAACTTGGCATATTCATGAACCAGCACTTCAATCCTTTATCATTTGAATCTATAACACTTATGGGAATAATGAAGTTGAAGTTTGTGTGATTCTCATTGGAATTTGAGACGGAGTACAACTTGGCTTCTTGCTGTTGATTGTGGATGGGAAGCAATTCTTCTTGTGGTACTGAGTAGAACAGAGATTTTGGATATGTTCCCTGGAAAATAGAAATTATTGTAGGGAAAATTCAGGATTTAGCTAGATATTTTTTGTATTTCTGTCATAGTGTCATCTATATTATAAGGAGGCACTCACTAATGGGACGTTGGTTTAATGGACAAGCGATGATCTTGTGTTGGCCATTATAGTCCCTTTGGTGTAGCTTCATTATTTTTGCAAGTCGTTTGGTGTTCATGTATTTAGCTTTTCTACCCCAAAAAGGTAAAAGGATGATCACCCGCAACAATATTACCCCAAACACTTAGACAAGGAGGCCACTCAATGAGGTGCTGGTGGGACGGTTGGAAAGGTCTTTATTTGAGTATGAGGCCACCAAAAATCATCTTTATTGGATCACTCAAGCCATTTTTTTAAAGGCAACGAAGCTTAAAGATTAAAAAAATAATTTAAAATGCTCGAATTTTGAAGAACTTAAAAAATGTCGCTTGATTGATTCAATCAAGGTGATTTTAGATGAGCTAACTTTTCTAGCATACCCATCACCACCCAATTTGGTGGGCCCCATGCTTAGGTGTGTAGGTGATCATTTCACAAAACAGTTATCATCAAATAATTCCTTTTTAATCTCATGCAACTTATGAGATCTCTAATCATGCAAACTGTTTCTAGTGTGTTAATTTACATTATAACATGTGCAGACAGGAAAGACTGTTGCAATAAAAAAAATTCGACTTGGAAAGTACAAGGAAGGTGTAAACTTTACTGCACTTAGGGAAATAAAGTTGCTCAAAGAGCTCGAAGATCCAAATATAATAGAGTTGATAGATGCTTTCCCTCATAAAGAAAACTTGCATCTTGTGTTTGAGTTCATGGAGAGTGACTTGGAGGCTGTTATCCGGGATAGAAATATTGTTCTTTCTCCTGCAGACATAAAGTCATACATGCAAATGACACTAAAAGGTCTTCTATACTGCCACAAAAAATGGGTTCTACATAGGTATGTTGCTCAAGAGAAATGTCTTTAGTGCCATTTGATGGTTTTTATTTGGCTGGTTTTATTACAGATACACGAGCATATGGTATATGATTGTGATACTTGTAAATTAATCTAAGTTTACAGGGATATGAAACCAAATAACTTATTGATTGGAGCTGATGGGCAACTTAAGTTAGCAGACTTTGGTTTGGCACGCATATTTGGAAGCCCAGACCGCAAGTTCACTCACCAGGTTAGACATTTTCTTTATATGCAAGGAACAAAAGCTGCCTTTTTGGGGTGATGGTCCCCTCCCGCCTTCCCTTCCCCTTTTCCCCCTTCTATGCATTTGTTGGTTAGGTTGGCTTTGCGCATGTGTGCACATGGTAGGTGGGTGGGTTTTTTTTTTTGGTGTGTGTGTGTGTGGTAAGGTGGGGGTGGGTTGAACATATGAACTTGGGAGATGACATCTCTTTTCTAGCATGTGCCATGAGTTGCTCCCTTGTTTCATGATCCTAAGTCCTAGACAATAGTGGAGACAATATAAGATGAAAGGCAGTCTAATGTTGGAAATGCATGGCATTTAGAAAAAGGGGAGATCATTTGACAATACTTAACAATCTAATTGCTTTGTTTATATTTTTTTTATCAGTAATGAAGGTGTATTAATGAATGAAAAGAAAAATACGTGAATTTGCTATTCCATATGTTTCATCATCCATTTCTTTATTTATGTCCATTCTTACAAACTGGAGTTGCTATCGTCTGAGAATTTCTGGTGGAATTTTATTTCCTATTTGTTCCTTGATGCATTTTTTCCTTAAATTCTATGTTGCATGCCTATGGGCAAAATTATTGGAATTAGGCACTGTCACAATGTGTTCAATTCAGTCAATCTCAATAAGCAAACAAATTTGTGATGAAAATACTAAGTTTAATTATTGTATCATGAAAAGGCATATAAGTTTGATCAACAGGCAAACAGCAGCTGTCACATCGAAGACTAATGGTATTTAAATGAATGCAATCTAACATCCTAGAGATCTTGTTCTTACGAGTGAAGTAGAAAAATGTAGACATGAAATCCTGTAGGTAACTTGAAGAAGAAAAGTGAGAAATGAAGACAGTTGAAGAAATAGTTTTAAGGCAAGAGGCAGTGGTCCCTGCCTCCTTCCAGCTGCATTTGACCTGTTGGATCAAATGATGCACCTCATCACTTTGGGTGGAGCCCCTTCTCCTACACGACCTGCTTCAAACTATCTAAGCATTCCAGCCAGCTGCAGTAAAGATAACTCTTTTAAGCCCTAAGAATTTCTGAAGAAAAGACCCAAGAAATGGGCATAGCATTTGCTTCCTTTGTGAACCTTTTAACTCAAGAGATGAAACACTGGAAGCAAAATTTCTCTTCATCTCAGTCTGCAATAAAGCTGCATCCTTATGCAAATGTCGACCTCATGGCCTTGTCAAGCTTAAGTTAGATATAAGTGCAGTGTTGTTTTACCTAATCAAAGTTCATGTTATCATCCTTATTAAATATATTAATAAATTTAATAATCTCCAATTCCTCTTGTTTAGGTGTTTGCACGATGGTATAGAGCACCTGAGCTGTTGTTTGGTGCAAAACAATATGGATCTGGGGTGGATGTTTGGGCTGCTGCTTGTATATTTGCTGAACTACTTCTTCGCCGGCCTTTTCTACAGGTGATGTGGTGTTTGGTTATTTCTATATATATATATATATTTGAAATGGAGACACTGTACAAAGAAATCCTCCCCCCGCCAAAAAAAGTTGACAACATAGGAGAACTATACTGGAAAGAAGAAAAAGAAACTAGGGACATGGCCACAAACAAAGGTGAACAACCATAATACCAAAACCAAACACACCCAATTATAAAATATAAAAAACGCCTCTGTTCTCCCCAGCTTTTGCCAAAAAGTTTGCTACTCCATTTGCTGTTCACCTGAAAGAATTTGGTACTTATCTTTCAAAAAGGAAAAAGTTATATATGGTTTCTTACTTTTACAGAAAAGGATCTTGTTATTTGAAATCTCTGTCTCTCTGCCTGCCTCTCTCTGTGTGTCTCTCTGTTAGGAAACAAGGTTCCACCAGTTGTATGAGAAGTTACAATGAAGCAATCCCTTGTAATGAGTTGTATGAAAGTTTTGTGGATTTAGTTTAAGCAAATATTGTTCTGCAGCATAAAAAGACGGAGGGGGAAAACCTCGAGCACAACCCTACTAAACACCCCTTCGGGTGAGGTCCCACATTCCCCACAGGAATAAAGGAGTGGTGTAATCTGTTATTGACGATGACCCAGTAATTTTCTTTTCAAATTAATAGGTGTTCTGTCAATTGCAGACTTTATTAGCATGTTCCTCCCCAAAAAGTTTGTGTTATTGATCTAGGAACTAGGATTTCTTTGATGGTCTAAGTGATGATTTAGGAACAAGGATTTCTCATTCATTTATGGGATTTGTCCTCCAATAAAGAAATTACATTCAAATATTGAATTGATCCTGTACAATAGTTGGTAAGTGCTCGTTGTTGCAACCTTGTTGCAACCATAAAGGATGTGTCTATGAGTCATTTTTTCCATTCCCACAAAAGAAAAAGAGGAAGTTGCATTAATTTTGTTATTAAGAAGGGGCCCATTTACTACTAGTTTCACAGAAAAGAACCAACAGTTGGGCAAATTCCTACTTGCAAACCTTTGCTTGTTAATTTTTATTGACACAGTACAATTTTAACCATCAAATAGAATTCAGTTTTGTTTTAATGTTAGGTGTTTTGTTTTAATGTCTATTTCCTTTACTGCTACCTGAGTAAACTCCGTAAAAGCCTCCCATATCATTTCAAAATTATTCCTGATTTGTTTCTTTTTCATTAATTTTCTGAAAGGAGGATTGGAGATGGGTCCTAACTTGGGGTTTTCTGCAATATAGTAAAGATCCTAGCTTGTGGATTTTCAAGCTCCAATCCATATAGTGTTTCATTTCTTGGAATGTGGTTTCTTTTCCTTCTTTAGAAAGTACTTGTAATTACAATGATAAATGACATCTTGACAAGCATATTTCCTCTTGACACAGAGATGTTCTCCCCATGCCTTTTTAGCTAGGGCACAACAGTCTCGGCTTCTGTACCTAACTGAACCATATGCTTAAAACTCGTATAAAATAAAGCTAACTCTTGAATCTTTATGTATGTCTATTTTGATCCCTTTTTTGTGTGTGTTCAACTTGTTTCGGTATTTCCTGATAAAGGAGAAAAATCTCTCCTTTTTTTAATTCATTTGGATGATTACAATTTTATTCAAAAAGAATGAAGAACACAGCCAGCGAAACAAGATCCTGTTACATTTCAAGAAAGCTCCCTACACCCAATAGCAGAAAAGAAACCAGCCCCAGTTGCCAGTTGAATATGGCTAATGTAGCTTCCTCAGAATCCAACCCCACCAAGCTGGATACCTTCTTTAGCCAACTGATCTGCTCTATCATTTGGAGTTCTAGGAATCTGGGCTACCAGGAAATTATTAGAGGCCCGTCATTTCTTTGATTTATTCTATTTTTCCGTGAAGATATCAGGGGCATGAATCTTCCCCAATCCATTGAATTATATAGTGGGAATCCCCTTCAATCATATCACTATATCGACCAATCTTCATCAATTCTTTCATTCCCAACCATGCACCTCGTAATTTAGCTATAGTTGAGTGACTCATGCAGTGGGCCAGCAATAGATTTTTTTTTGCTGTTATTCCCCTATGACTCCTCCAAAGCCAGCTTTACCACTATTACAGCTAGCATCAGAATTTAATTCCAACTTGTGACAAGGTGGGGGATCCCATTGGATAGAATGCTTAGATTTTTTTTCCTTTTTTAAATCTGTCACTGCTGCAATCAACCCAAATCATTTCTACATCAGCAGAAGACAAAAACTAGAAGTGAGGTTCAGCAGCTATCTGTAGAGCAGCCCTTCTCCTAATTACTTGAATAGTCAAGGCATGGATGTTTGCATGCATTGATTTGACCATGCTGTTATATAGGTCTCTGACCAGGTAATTCTGTTTATCCTCTTTATGTAAAACATGCATTGATTTGACCATGCCGTTGCTCAGGTGCCCCCATTATTTCACAAGATTGTTCAGACGATACTTGTAATGTGGCTAACTGATATTTGAGATATACAAATGCGCCTCTCATTCTTCTTATTGCTGTTGTTGCTTCTGTTGTTGTTATGATGATGATGATATGAAACTTTTTAGTATGGCTCTCTTATACTTGAAATCTGCCATCATATGCTTGTTATATCATGTAGCTTATCTATTTGTTGTTTCTTTACATCCCTTTGATGTTTGTGTGTATAGATTGCTCCCACTTATTTTGTTTGTGCACATTTGAGTTTTATGTTATTCATTCTTTTATTTTAAACCATCGAGGCTTTCTTCTTCAAATGATACAGGGGTCAAGCGATATTGATCAGCTAGGAAAGATTTTTGCAGCATTTGGGACTCCGACACCATCACAATGGCCTGAGATGGTTTATCTTCCAGATTACGTTGAATACCAGTTTGTTCCTGCACCTCCATTACGCTCTCTTTTTCCTATGGCAAGTGATGATGCTTTAGATCTCTTATCAAGGATGTTCACATGTGACCCAAAAATGAGGATATCTGCGCAACATGCTTTGGAGCACAGGTGTGTAATCACTTCAAATAGTTATGGTACTTTGTTTTCTTTCTTAGTCCTTCTTTCTGACCTCAACGTGCCATATAGGTATTTTTCATCTGTACCTGCACCAACAAAGCCGGCATTACTTCCAAGGCCTCCTCCGAAGGGTGAATCACTCAAGCCTTTGGGTTTTAATGCTCAGGAGGGCCCAATTGTATTGTCTCCTCCAAGGAAGTCAAGAAAAGTAACACTCAACCGCGAGGGATTGGAAGGAAACCCCCTTGTTGAGAAGCCAGATGAGCATGTTGGTGGAGTCCGACAAATGGGTGACACTACAAGTCATAGAAGTCACATGCCAATGTCAGTAGACATGGCTGATTTATTTGGTACAAGACCTCTGCCCAGACCAACACTTAACAGGTACCTGGGAGTAATCTAGGACTAAATGTAGAATACTACATGTATCAACATCATCTCTTTGTTTGTGGTGGAGAAATCATCTGGTGTAGCCATTGTTTAAAAACTTGATAAAACTGAGACAAGTCAGTTTTAGTTGATTTGACATGATTTTGAGCCGACTAGGTCAATGAGTTCTAGCAACTTTTTTGAGTTGTGTTGGAAAATATGCCCTGAGTTACTTGATTGGATTTGGGATCGAGTCTGAGTTCAAGTTCAAGTTCTTAAACTCTGGGTGTGACTCATTTATACCTATTTGTGTCGCTTCTCCCACATATTGATCAATGTGGCTGTGTAAACCAAACATTTCTATTATCCATCACCATGGCTGTTAAAACTTGCCTGAGTTACTTGACTTGATTAGATTTGGCACTGAGTTTGAGTTTCAAGTTCTTGAACTGTGGGTGTGGGTGTGACTTATTTTCATACCTATTTGTGTCGCTTCTCCATCACATCCATCAATGTGGCTGTGTAAATCAATCATTTCTATTATCCATCACGATGCTACATGGTCTTAAGTCTCCAATCAATGACCTAGAAACAGATGTTCCAGATCAATTACAAAAAAAAAAAAGGTTGATAACTGATTGAAGCCACCCATTTACTAAGCACCACTCTGTTGACATTTGTAAAGGGATCCTAATTATGGGGTTCATTCTTATGGCTGATAAAATGTCCGATTTGACGAAAGAAGGCCAATGGTCAAATATTAGCAACTTAGGTTTGTCCAACGAGTATCGTATTTTTAGTGTTTTGATGAAGATTGGAGTGAACTGGATGTGTAACGAGCCTGCCCCGTCCAACACGATATTGTCCGCTTCGGGCATCACACGCCCTCACGGTTTTGCATTGGGATGTGCGCCCATACACACACCCCCAATGCAAAATGTGAGGGTGTGTGATGCCCGAAGTGGATAATTTCGTGTTGGGCGGGGCAGGGTCGTTAGAAAATGGTATTAGAGCCGAGGACGACTCTAGTCCCAGGTGGGGGGATTGTGATGCCTGCACCAGATGGAGGAGGGTGGGAAACTCCATGTGCGTGGCAGAGAAGAGAGATCGGTCACTAGTGGAGGAGGTTGGAAAACTCCAGTGGGCTTGAATGGGAGAGATAAATTTGCCAATGTTGGCGCTGAGAATGTTGTGAAACTTGTCCCACATCGCCTGGGATGATAGTCCGATGTAGATTTAAGTAACATCATTCCATCTCTCAACACGAGGCCTTTTGAGATTGCGTGTATGGGCGCACATCCCAAAGCAAAACCGTGAGGGCGTGTGATGGGATCACCAGTAAATATCTAACAATCAAGCTCCACAAAACCTAACAGGGTCTAGACGAGGTTTGTTAGAGAGGCACACATTAAAAAGGCCATAAATGTGTGTCATTTCTAGGGTTGCACTTGTAATTGGATGTTGCAAATTATTTTTATTTGCTTACTGCCTATTTGACTGCACCATGACTTGAATCTGCAACTTTTATGGTTTTGCAACAATGAACACTTACCAACTACTTATCAACAGTGAGTAGTGTCCATTATATTTCATTAATAGGTATATGAATAGGAAATTGTACATTATAAGAGAGCTACTGTAAAAAGCGAAGAGTACAACTAAAACAAGGTGCAACCGGTGTTCGAATTTTTGGTGAACTTTGGTTCCTCCATACTAAAACCCCATATTGAGCACAAGTCCCCTTTCCCACTAAGCAGTTTGTCAATCTTCCATCTTACTGTTCATTGTGAAAATGCACTATCTTGGCAAAAGTTCCTTGTTCATTGTTTTAGTGTACAATGAGGCAACAGTAAATGTATTGGTACTATTTTGGCAATATATTGTAAATTTTGACAGAATACTGTAGAACAAAATAATTTTGAGCAAATCCCAAAGCATCACAGATATTAAGAATCTGCAATTTATTTGCCTTGATTTAACTTATGATCTTTTAGTTTTTGCCCTGCATATAAAACAAAAATTTCTTCATTTTCTTTGTTATTCTAGTTATTTAAGTGATATTCTCTGCTGTGCTCCTAGACAAAAACCAAAACTTTGAAAGTCTCATTAATTTCCAGTGATGAGAAATTACTGAGAAGTGAGAATGAGTCGTGATGATGTGACAGCGATACTTAATTCAAAAAGCAAATTTTCTAAAACAATGTTCTAACAAAATGCCATTGATGGTACTCTTATTGTAATTGATGGGTGAACCCCATGGTCATCTTTCACAGTGAAAATGCAAGCTTTTTCAGCAATACCCGAACATGATAAAAGTAGCTTATCCTGCATTGATCAGAATGGCCATTAACAAAACTTCAAGGTCTAAGTAGTACAAGCTGTGTAAATCTAAATTTGGACTTCTCTTTAGGCCCAAACTTGGCTGTTGATTCCCAGGATGAAGTTTAATTTCTACACTGATGCAATTTCAAATTTGTTTAGGTTTTATATAGCGTTTTCTTCAGTATTAGACTTAATCTCATTTGTTGGAGCATGCTGGTCCTTGATAAATTATGTAACAAATACAAAAGATGGCTAATGGTCTATTCTTTTTTGCAGTGCCGACAGATCGCATCTGAAAAGAAAACTTGAACTGGATCTTGAGTTGGATCCCCAATGAGAATAACCTGCTGAGTCTGTTGCGACCCTTTTCAACTATTGTCTCCAATTTTGGATAGTTACTTTTATCTGCTCTAGTATGCTGCAAGGCTTAGAGTGGTAAGATACAAAAAAAAAAAATTATTCATGTGTTCAAAACTGTTGTAAAAGTTAGCAGATATTGATTTTGGAATGTTGGGAGAATCATTTGGAGGGAACTATGGAGGAGAGCATAATATTATTTTCTTATAGGAAATGTATACTGAACTTTAAAAAAGATTTTCATATTTGATACTTCTTTTGATTGTTTATTTTACCATTCAATATGAGATCTAAGATTTCATACATGTGTTGGTTTTGCCCTTTCCATCTCATTAGAACTTGAAGTCATTTGAGTATGAAGTATGAACTCATCAGACGCGAAGTAAAGGGTTTTCAATGCAATTTTGCTACTCAATTTTAAGTTTTTCGAATCCAAATCGTAGTCTTGAAGTTTCATCTGATGTGGATGTGGATCAAGTCAGCTTATGACAGTAATGTAGATATAAAATTAGTAATGATGTGTGTTGTTTGTTTGAGTAAATATTCATATATAGTGTTGATAACTTTTAAACCACAGTACCACTTCCTCCCTTGCTCTGGCCATGGGGAGATATCCAACAATCTGGTAAACTGAAATGCTATTTATGGAAGCAAATTATAACTTGTTAAATATTTTGAATCCGAAATTAAATATGAGTTTCAAGTTCAGATAGATTGGATAAATGACTTTGATAAAAGAAAAATACGTTCGAATTTTGCTCTGAATCCAAGTCAATTTAAACCCCTTGAGACATTTAAGATGTAAGACTTATTTCAAAACTGATGTTTGCAACTTTCATTTAGGGGGCACAACTCTTATCATTTCATCCCTGTAAAAATCAATAATCTCTATTCCATTAAGATCTAGTACATATGTAAAAATCAACAATCCTGAGTAACCTTTGAATGATGAAAGCCTACTCTTTGATGACCAATCTATGGATTTGGTTGCTTCAATCTGAGAATTTTTTTTTGGTTAAAATCCATTTAGTTTCAAAATTTCTATTTAAGGACACACAACATGAATTTTTTTTTTTTTTGAAATGCTGAAATTACTGTAGTAAAGTTTTGGAAATTTTGATCCATTTTTTAATTTTAATTAAAATTTATACATTGGTTGACACAATTAATATGACTGACAATTAGCTAAGATTTTTCAGACTCTAATTCATATAATCCAACATTTGAATCTTAGGTCTCAAGCCCATTTAAAAAATTAAATGCCATGAGTCGGCACTTCTTCTGAAAGAGCAACTTGTTTTTGCAGAGATTATCCAATGAGAACATGGTTATGTGTTTATCAAGTAGACACTTTATGCGGGGCTTATTTTGAATGATGAAGATGAGTTTATGTCAAAGATTTACATTTGAGAATGTGCTAAAAATCAGCTTGGATAAATTATTTTGCAGGCTATACAATTTTAATTATCTATGTGACTGGAGTTTAATCCAATGCGAGTAGTTCAAAATGAGTTCAAATTGAAAATGAAATAATAATAGATTCGAGAAGGAGAACTAGTGTAAATGTAGATTTTACTTCAAATTTATTCTCTCTTCCAGCATATTCAACTTGGCAAATTAGGAGGGGTTGGCCTAACGGTGCCAAAAACCTGCCTCATGAAATGAGAGCATTGTGTTCGATTCACGCTCAACTTTAAGAGGCCACTCCTCGTAGCTTCTTGATTCGTATGAACTTGTGTTGTTAATTACGTTTACAGATAGGGCAATCTTGAGATCCCCTAAAATCTTAGGGGCTCTAGGCGGAGTGAGATTTCAGGGGCCCTTTATAACTGATATATTAAGGAGTTTAAGTGTGTGAGGCCCCTTTCTGTCTGGGAGCCCTAGGCGGCGGCCTACGCCGTCTATGCCCAAGGCCGGCCCTGTTTACAGCATTGGGTGTGTGTTGTGGGTCACAACTGGTATTATGGTCTTTCTCCTGAGGGTGGGTTGGTTGAGATAGAGTTTATATGTGTGTGTATATCTATGTTGAGATGATGATTGGTTATTAGGAGGACTTCCCCATTGCGCTCCATGTGGTCCAGGCCCCTACGGTAGATGTGGGTTTTCCTGTTGTGTTCCGTATAGTTGAGGTGTTGTCTTAAAGTTTATATATGTGTGTATATCTATGTTGAGATGATGATTGATTGTTGGGAGAACTTCTCCGTTACGTTCTATTTGATTGAGAGTATGTACAAATTGAAAACTTTTCACATGTTCTGAAGAACTAGTCGAATAAGATGTCTAAAACAGGAGTACAAATATTGGCCGATACTTATTGTATCGGCTGATATGCCAATAACACGATTGTATCTTATCGACCGATATCAACTATTTTTAAGAAAAATAAAGAAGAGAGGAAATAAATTCAGATGATATATCAGTCGATGCTGGTGTAACACTTTCAATTATTGTAACACTTTCAATTATTAAAAGAATATGATAAAAAAGAGTTTGACCTATGCATAATTATCTGAAGGACTGAAATAAAAAAGCAAACCAAACAACTTTGAATACATGGAATGTGCCATGTCAGTCTTTTGTCCTAATCAATTTATGACTCTTCTCTAAACCTTTTCAACTATCTTTCGAACTTTTACTTTTTTTTTTAATTCAACTCCATTATTAATTATATTCTTTATCACTTTTCAAATTCTCAAATTTATCTATCACGAGAACATTAACCCACTACTCCCAATGGCTACCTACCAGAAAGCCACCTCAAGAGAATATTAACATACGAAGTTAAAGAACAGTCAACGGTTACAAGGTTGTACATATTAGAAAAGATCTCATAGAAGCAACAATTTGAATTTCAAAATTGCATTTTATGTTTGATAGTGATTGAGGTACTCATTTATCTTTTCGACACACATCCATCATCTTTTTATGCAAAGTTGCAAACAGTTAAAATCATTACGAGTAACGACTGTCTCAAATCTAAATCACAATTCATGCTGTTGTGTGTGTAACTTTTGAGAAAGTTGTATTTTACAAATCTGACAACATCTTTGATTTAGAGGGAATCTATAGATGAATTAGCATCTAAATTCTTACAAAATTGAAATGTTAGGGACTGTGGAGTCTGATTATCAGATATGTACTGACGGTCCGTTCGTGACTTGAGCTCCACGTTGATCTCACGTGGGGAGTCAAAGGGGGACATGGAGGCAGAGCTCCCGAGCTAATTTTTTTAATAGACAACAATTTTGTAATTTTATATTGTACTTGTGTAAACCCTAATAAGGGTAGTATATAAAGTCTCTTTTTGTGAAAAAAGGAGATAGTGAGCAAAAATTTTAACAAGAGTCAGCCGCCTCTTTTTCGTTGCTTTATCTTTGAGCATACTGAATCTGGTTTAAATCCGTTGACGTACCGAATTGGAACCACGTAAACCTCTGTGTCTTTGTGTCCGTTTAATTTGTGGTTTGTTTTTTTCCGTTCGTTGTTTTGTGCACTTGTATTCTTAACATCAAAGATATTTGTTATCAACAATTCGATATTCAAGTCTATCCAAATGCTTTTAAGACTAAAATCCCAAATTTAAAGGGAAATTGATAGGAAAACTATTGCTTTTGATAATAAAGGATACTGATTTTTTCTTTTTATCTACATTTTATCATTAAATGGTAAAAAAGGACATCCATGTCTTATTATTAAAAATACCACATTCTCTGTCAGTATCCAATTAAAATCTAATGTATCCATATTAGCACTAAGTGACAATTTTCAATTCATGGTTAGAAAAAATCTAATAAATTCCAAAGACTAATCTCCCATCTGTCTACTCAACTCACCTAGAATTATAATCCATAGAGAGAGGACAGGGGGAAGAAACAAGTTTTGAGCTGGCCCATGTAAAAAATTATGGACCATGGGCAAAACAAAATAAGTGTGAAGTGTGACCCTGCAAGAAGTTGTCATTTGACATGACACTTGTCCTACTGGTCCATTGGTTAGCTTCATATGATGAAATTTGGAAAATTTCCTTGGAAGGGAGGATTCCTTGTGATAGAACGACAGAACATGCATGTACATTCAATTTAAGTATGCAATGGTACAAAGCCATTAGTTTTTGACACACACAAAAAATGCTGAAAGTAAGTAGGTGCTTGCTTTTTGTATTGGTCCCAACCTCAGAGCTTCCCAACTTCTGTCAGCAGAAAGAAAGAGATTTTTAAAGAAGAAAAGTTAAAATGAGAAGTGTGTAAATAAAAGTGCCACTCTTGTAGATTTATTTGGAGTTGTCATTCTAGTAAGGGTAAAGTTTTTTTTATGCGACATGATTTTAGTACGAAAGTATTTTAAAAAAAAGAATGTCAGTGAATTGATTAGTGATCCGTTCAGTGAGTTGATTTGTTGTTCTGTGTGAAAAAAATAGTCTTACTTAGATAAAATGAAAGTGATCTGGTAAGTGAGTCGATTTCTAATATTTTTTTTTTTTTTTAAAATGCTTTCGGTATAGAGAGATGGGGTAAAATGAGAAGTTTGGATAAACCCATGTCTATTAAAAGACTTTACTCGTGTTAGGATGGCCACCCTTTTGTTTGTTATCCTAGATAGGAAGGTTTACAAATGTCACGAGGATTAATGTAGTGCTATAAGATAATGTCAGAAGATCAACGATATTTTCAAATTTATCACATTTTTATTGGTAAAATACCAATCACCATTAATATCCTGAGATTTATCGGCATTGTGGTAAATTCTCGATAAAATTGGATTACAAACGCGATAATATCCCAGTAATTTGAGATGGTTTTTCAAAGAGATTTTATAAGAATTCTCTTTTGTAATTTTGTATTAAGAGGGTGAGCTTTAAATATAAAGGAAGCACATTGTAACTCTTTCATTTTTTTCTCTCTTCTCGTTAGTAAATGTTTTATCTTTTTTACCCGTCAACTTAAGCATCAAATGCTAAATCACATTAAATTTTTGTCTCGCCTTATGTGGTATATATTTATGTGATTTAATTTTATTTTTTTTCTATTACAATATTTCAAATGAATTTTCTCCACATCACATTACCATTTAACTTTTTTTTTTTTTAATAGTAATAAAATTCACCATCTAATACTACCCGCCAGCCCGATCACTTCACCCATATTCATATAAAAAATTAACAATCTGTCACTATGTCAACATGAGATCAATTTCTATTTACCCATAACAACCAGATTAATGAAAACACCAACCCCATTAATCAGACTAGAAGATTGGACCTAAGTCGTTCAATTCCCACATCAAGATGCCATCCACAGCAATAACTCAAGCAGAAGGGCAGCATTGCCTTAATCATGTCCTTAATCATGTCCTACCTACCAATTAAAGGAGTGCCCCCATCACCTTAGTGGGTTTCTCTCTATCACTCAAGGGTAATAATCTCAACTGAAACAATATGTATCGGTAAAGATTATCTTTATTAGCCAATATCTTGACCAATAATGATATTTTCACCCGTGCTATTACTTATATGTAAGAAGTTGATTCCTTTATGATGGTTTGACAAAAATTTAGCCAAACCAAAAAAATTGCTTGAGTTTTTCTATAAAATTATGCATGAAGTGATGAGATGGTGACCCTCACCTCCCTCTCGAGATCCGTGTTTGAAAAATTAAAATTTGAACTCAATTTTAAATTTTATTAAGTTGAAAAGCTCAATCTACATTTTGAGAAAAAACTAAAAAATTGAAAAAAAAAAAACACATGCTTAAAATTCTGTTGAGTGAAGCTGACTTGGATTAACTTGCTCGAGAATGATCACATGTTATCATTATAATGGTAAGAATGACTTGAAATAACACTTTTTAAAACATGTGGAGTACACTTTTTAAAAGTTTAAATTATTTATTAATTTTTAAATGTGAGAATTCATACATTTGTCTTTAGAGATTTTATAAGACTAATGGACCCACTATTTCATAATCAAATAAAAGGCTCTTGATTAGAAGATCTAAAAAGTTTATCACACCCTACTCATTTGATCAATCTAAAGGTTTCAACAGTTTAACAAAATCTAAAAGGACACATATATGAATTCTTACATTTAAAAATTAATAATCATTTTAAATTTTTTAAAAAGTGAACTCTACGTATCTGAAAAGGTGACTTTTCAAATCACTCTTATTATTAAAACGATTGAAAGTGATGATTTCTATTTAAACAATGCTAAAGATCCATGTAAAATTTGCCCATTTGTCACCCTAGTTGGCTAAGTAAAAAACAGGGCAAATAGAGCACAGTCCAAGCCACCAAACAAATTTGAGGTGGAGGGGACCAAGCTACACAATTGCTTAGGAAATTCACTAAAATGTTGGGCAGGTGGGCTCTACTTTACCTGCTTGGCTTTATTGCATCTGTTCCCTACCTTTTATTTGGGTCCTTAATAGACTGGCCATTTATCATCTAGCCATTTAGACACTCGATATTTCTTATAGGAGATATTCAATTTCAAATTTTTGAGTGAAATTATCATTTTGCCTCTTAATTTTATATGGAGAAATCTTCATTAAAAAAAACTAGCAGGTAAAATGATAATTTCACATAAAATTTTGAAACTGAGTGTCTGCTAAAAGAAAAATCAGGTGTCTAAATGGCTACTCATAAACAAATATACATGTTTTGTACATGCACAGGGCCATTATAAGTAGATTTTCTGCAAAGGGGCCTTCCCAAATTATATTTGTAGTTGTGACAGAGGGTTAGAGTGGGAGAAATCATTAATTTTTCATAAAGATGCTTACCCACTGTTGATTCTACCCAAAGGTATGCACTAAATAAAGAATTTTTTTATTTTTTTTATAAAGGACAGTCTTAAGTTATGGAGTCATTTATTAATTTTTTATTTTTTATTTTTAAAATAGAGAGAGAAAGTGTATTGGCATTATATCGTTATACCGATATGTATCGCTTATACGGTAAAAGAGAAGACCAATGCTATTATGAGAAAGAGATATTTGTAAAAAAGCGAGTTTAATTTTAGAGCATGATCAGTTTAATCTACTTTCTATGTGATTCTACCCTTCAAATTTGCATGATTGAAGTCGGTATAAATCTGACTAATCATCATTACCAAATTGGTTGTTCAAAATATAATATTGTCCAATGATTTAATTTGGATGTTCAAAAACTAAGAGTTATAATCATTTAATAAGACCCACTTTGAGCAATTGAATAAATTACACAATCTCCTCTTCATCTATGCCATATCTATGTCAAAGGATAAGGCTCACCTGATAGAACTTATTTGATAACCCTGTTTAGAAGGTCCTCCCACTGACTGAGTAATGATTTTTAGAGAAAATGTTGGGTCAACTTTGAAAGCCCACGAAATTGTGTGAAAATATCTCTTGGGTTAAAAATTGATCAAATCAAAGGGATTTAAGTGATCAGTCTTGAGTTTGATTCTCACTTTACTTCAAAGGGTTGGTATGAGTAGGAAGGCTTACACATGTTTTGATTATCAGTCAGGTTCTCTCTAAGAGATTTGAACACTTTGGTCATAAAAAAAAAAATTATTGCAAAGATGCTAATTTCATAGGCCGATATGACAATATGAATCCTCCTCAGCTTACTCATAAGTCAATTTTTATAAAGATATTTCTTATGTATTTGAAGTAAAAAATAGTTAAGAATACACCTCTAAATTAAATGATTTTGATCAAATAATATATAGAAACTAAACTAATAATATACATCACATCAACCAACTTGTAAACTTATAAATTGCCCTTCAATCTTTGGTTCATTGCAGGGAATTGCAATCCTTTCGAATTTGACATCTACCAATTAAGGATATGGATCCTTAAGCTAGGGTAGACTTTTATGCACTTACCCACCATTTTCAAAGCCATCAGATTATGGCATATGTAACCCAATCATGGGGGGCTATGAGTCTCCATCTTTATGGAATCCAAAAGAATTCCTCTATTTGTTTCTATATTCAAAATTAACACTATTTCACTGAGGGGTCCAAATATCGGCCGCGTAAGAAAAATCAACAAATTAGATTGACTATTTTTTTTTTTTGAAAAAGGTAAATTTTACTGTTTGAGATGATCAAAGTGATATTCTTATATAAAAGTCAGTAGAGTAAAGATTACTAAAATGATTCTCATTATATTTTTTTCTAACACTTTAAAATAAAAAGTTAATTAATTTAAAATATTTTAATTTAAAATTTAATCTAAAAATAAGTCGAATAAGCATTAACCTATATACATGAAGATAGTTTAAAAATGTGCCTTTAGTAATTTGTATCAACATTATAAATTTGTGTCTGAATAGAGAGAAGACAAAAATTTGATAACTAGGAAATTAGAGAAGCTGTGAGCTCCATCTGAAATAATATTTTTTTTTCAGAGTTCATCGAATCATCTTCTTATAATAAGGTTAGAAAATTGGAAGTAGATACAGCACCCCCACCTGCAGCCCAACCTACCGATGTCGTGGACCAAGTCCCCAATCTAAGAAAATTCTTTATTTCTATTTAAATTTTGAGATCCAAGTCCAACACACTCAATACAAATCACTGCACCTCTTCACTAAACAAATAAATTTTTTTGAGAGTCTAATCTCAACCACTATAATATTCTGTAGAATCTTTCTTCTGTTTTTTTCTTTCTTCCTCGCGCCCCTAGTCCCCACTCCCCACCTACATTTTTTCCCTTTGCACCCTTACCTCCCCCTCTAAAAAATTAGAGGCTATGTACCCTTTTAGCACTTCATTTTAATTCTTTAATTAATTTGGTAATTATAACATGAATGTAGAAACGTTCCTTGCATGGCAGTCTCAGAGCTCTGCAATTTTCACTTCTTTTTTGTTAGACAAGCATAAGTTTGGATTTTGTTGATCTGGGTTTTATCTGCACTTCCTTGTCATTGCTTCTTCTCTACTGTTTGTGGGTCTTCTTTAACCTATCTGGAGTTTCTCATCATAGGACTTACTTCTTGTTCTTCCTTGAAGATTACCCATCTCTTTTTTCAGATGGGTTGTGTTGGTTTTTCCCTTTTTTTTCTGCTGGGTGAGTGTTTGGAGGGAGAAACTCCGGCTTCTAGAGCTACCTCTTAAGAGTTTATGGGCGATTCCATCTCTGAATTTTCGTCTGGAGGAGAATGGGGCAGCGGGGAATATTTGTGCTGGCGTTTTTTGTCGCTGCAGTTACCTCTGTATTTCATGGATCTCAAGGTAATGAGTTTAGCAAATATCTACTCCGCTAGAAGCTTTTCTTCACGCTCTCGTCTCGAATAGACTTGTTTGATTTCATTTCATTTGGCTGCACAATACATTTTAGTTGACTTGATGTATGTTTATCCACATTGGAAGATATCCTCGCCTTTTGCTTCATTGTTGAATGTACTGCAATTTTTGTTTTTCTTTTCTGGGGAACAAATTGGGATCTGGGTCCTATCTGTACTCTAACATGATTGTCGATCAATAAAATTTTAAATTGATTTAGGCACTGTCTAGAATAATGGCCAAGAAAATTTTGGTTCAGCCAAATTGCCTGATGTTTTTGTTAATAGATGAGCCATTATAGATTTCTGTAACCAAAACTTTTTTTCCCCTCTCATCTATTTTCCCAAATAGAGCCTTAGTCATTCATAACCATCGTGTTGGCTTCTTTTTAATGCGTGTCATCCTTATGGGCATATGCTGTTATCTAGCATATAAATATGAATAAATCATATGAAGCCCTATTTGCCATCTGAGGGTCTCTTAGTTCTTTTTTATTTTTTTCTCACATCTCAATTACTGACTGAGGAATGAAATATTCAATCCTTGGGTCAAGTGTGTCGATTGATTGGCCCAGTTATTTGGTTGATACTCTGGTAGTCAGGTTATTCCCATAGTATGGGCTAAACATTGTCGGTACTTGCGCAAAGGATTCTAAAAGTCACATCCTTAGATGGATAGTGTAGAGTTTATATAATTTAATGGGAATGCCAATCCTACTCTCTTTTGCATGTGGCATATCATATATGGGGCAGCTGGGACACATCATGGTTCTGCCAGATCCAAAAATTAACCGAGTCAGACAATCCTAACTGATGGATTTGAATGCTGAATGTGGAACTATCAATTTTCCCAAATTGAGTGGGTTGGAACTTTTGATGGTCTGCTAGGCTGGTTAGGTTCATATTTTTACCTCTTTCCATTTAATAATGCTTTGCTGTAAGGCATCTGACTGCAGGTTCTTGCACTATATGTGCATTTCGAAGTATAGCATTCCAATGGTTACAGTATGCTGTTAAGATATTTTATTTAACTCTTTTTATTTGGTTTTATATATAATGGTGAACTATGAAGGCTTGGTCATAATTTGTTATTTAGTAGCTTGTTCGCTTCATTGCTTGTATGATGCTGAGCTGCCCCAGCAATACCCTGAGTGGCCACTCTATTTAGTACAAAATGGGAATTTCTTTAATTGGACTTTCTCTGAAAAGTAGTTGCACTCAAGCATGGTGCTTTGGAATCATATGAGCACTACATGTTCTATTTCCAATATAGCAATGGATTACCAATTTGTATCTCTATAAGATATGAGATATGATTTCTCCCTTGTCTCTTGCTGATAGATTATTGCCAGTAAAATGTAACTTGACTAGCAGCTAACTACCATCTAAAACATTGCATCGATGCTCTCTTTGTCGTTACATTTACATCTCTTTCTTCAGTTCCATCCATTAGTAAACCTTCATCATCACTGTCATCAGTGAAGACTTATCTCATCTATCTAGGGCTTTGTACCAGTAAACCTTATTGCTGATACCTTCTCGCAAGATTCATTACACATCTTCAAAGGGAATTTCTATTGGGATCATCATATGCATCCTTGTATGCTTTTAGGGTCGTGCAACTAGTAACATTAAGAGATCCACTAAGAGTACAGGCACGGAAATTTATCTCTCAAGAGTGATAACGCCATCCACCCTTACAGCTAATCAACCCGCAGAAGTTTTATTATTCATGCTCTTACATGTATTTCCTAGTTCTTTCTCTTCTTGCTGGTTATTACAGAATGCATGTGCTCTCTCACAGGATATGCTATATCTCCATCACCAACAACTTCGGTGCTTTCTCCTGTTGGAAGTAGAACTCCAAGTTTTGGATTCCATGGAAAATTGCCAAGAAGCAATACACCAAGCCCAACAATTTCGCCTAAAGGTAATGTTGACCAATTCCTGACCTCTATAAATTGCTATTTTCACTCGGAGCAATTGATATGGTTTCTGGTTGACAATACTGGATCAATTTTACCTTTTCCAACAGAGATGCCACCAAAAGTGAGATCTCTGCCTCCATCTATCCAGGGGCCGGTAGCATCTATCCCTGCAAATTCTTCATCCCAACACAAGATCAAGGAACATAAATTTCCAAAGGAGATATCTCCAACTACGGATAGCCATGCGCCACATTCACCTATTGGGGAAGGTTAATTATCTCAATATTTGCATTCATATTTTAAAAGGCACTTCATTATTTTTCTAGAAAACCTTCTCAATTTTGTATTTTCCCTATTTCTAATCAATCCACCAAATATTGCATGTATAAAATACTTAAAAAGAAAGATCAGGTACGAGAATCCAAAAGCGTAAAAGTGTGGTCTCAGGAAAAAAAACACGTTATCAGTTAGTCAACATCACATACTTTTCAGTTCAGGTTGATTTAGGCATGTCGTCTTTTTGCATTGCAGCGCCAACTGTGTCTCCTAGGGGATCACTGAAACTAGCACCAGCTACACACCCAAGCATGTCGAATGACTTCAACAGCTATATCAGATGCTTTCTATGGCTTAAGTTTATTATATTTACCTGTCCTTCAAATGACACAACTCTCTACTATGGGCATGTACAAATTCTGAGTGCACATCAACAAGGCCCTCTTAGTGGAACATACGACAAAAATCAGGTGTGCTGCATGTATACCACAAAAATGGACTATTCAAGAGAAATGCCAGGGATCCACATTAATGCTTATCTGTGCCCATCTGATTATGGGATTTGAAATATTCTTGTGGGACCTTACTGATTAGCGGCTTTGGTCTTGCAAACTTGTAACAAGTTGGCACATGTTCCTGCAAGTTGGTATTAGTGTAAGGAGGTACAACTGGCTTATGTGGACACACAGTTTATCAATTGAAACTATGCTTGATCTTGACTTTTAGCTTCTAGGACAAACCACATGCTTATGCTCGCTTTCCATAGTGACTAGATCCTGCAATCCCACCTGTTTCTATTTCCCTTCCTGGTGCCAATCGAACAAGATATGGAATTCCAGTTGCTTCACCTCCATATGAATCATTTAACCATTTTTCACCTTACCATTCTTCAACTAAAGGTATTTTTAGTGTGAATTGTTAAGCAAGTGCCGTTTCACGTGGGTTGTGTGGTACTCGTTCTTGAGGTTGTTTGGGTGCTCGTGGGTTATAGGTAGTGGAGCAGAGGATTTATTGTTGGCTTGGATGGGGGGTCCCTTTAAAGGTAGACATAGAGTGGCCTGGAAAATGGTTCTATTCGCAGTCTCATGGGCAATTTGGGAAGAGTGTAATGAGAGGATTTTTGAGGGAAAGAGAGGGGCACCTAAAGATGTGTTTGAGAGGGCGAAATGGCAGGTGATTGATTGGTTGTCTGTGTGTAAGGAGTTTCGGAGTCTAGCACCGGAGGATTTTTATTTCTCTTGGGAAGGGTGTATGAAAGGGGTTGGTAGAGCTAGAAAACGCTTGGTCAAGTGGGTAGTGCCTCCCCTAGGATCATGTAAATTCAATGTTGATTAGGCAGCAAGGGGTAAACCCGGGTCGGCAGGAATAGGTGGAGTGTTACATGACGATAGGGGTATAATGTTGGTAGCTTTTTCCGAATAAGTAGGGTCAATGGAGTTAAATGAGACTGAACTGAGAGCAATTAGGAGAACACTTCAGGTTTGGTCTAGGGTTAGGAGCGGTAACCTCATTATCGAAGGTGACTCAACTAATGCCATCTCCTAGGCTAGAAATATGAAATTCCCCCTTGGAGGTTGGTTTGTATTGCTAGGGATATTTGGAGGTTGTGCATGCTGGGTGGTGCCACTTTCACTCATACACCTCAATCATTAAACTGCGTAGCAGACTTCTTGGCGAAAGCTGGTGTTCATTTACAAAAACCAGATTTGAATTTTTTTTCATCTCACCAGCCTTGGGAGTTAGGGGAGTAGGGGTCTCCTTTTGGATCCTGTGTTGAGTGGGTTCTTTGATGTATCTTTTCTTTTATTTCATGTTTTTTCTTGTTTGTTTTTGTTTCTTTTCCTTCTCCTTGGTTCTGAGTATATATCTCCTACACTCGGATCCTTCTCTTGTACTCCCTTCTTGTTTTAATGAAATTAAGTCGTGAATGTTTCAAAAAATTCTCTAGTGATAAATCTTGAGATTTGAAGGTTTGTCATTTGCTGCTGACATCTTGCAGGTACATCTCCGAGTATACCCCCTGTGCTGCACAAAAGATTGAAACTCCCGGATGATGCATCTCCTGCACCCATCTCATTTCGCAAGCCTCCAACAATGGAAGGGGCCCATAGTCCTGCGCCTAAATCTTTGCCTTCGCCTTCAATTTTCATTCGCAAGCATCATGGAAGGAAAAGAGCCAGGATCCCTGCATCTGCACCTCCATCTGCAAATCCTTTCCCTCCTTCCTATCACCAAGGTTGGGTTTTAATTAAAAGGGGAATGTTTTCAGCAAACTAAGGATTTAGAAACTCAAAGTCAACACTTTAACCTGAGTTTTTAACAAATAGGTATGGTAGTGTAGGGAATATCTTATGAGTCCTCATAATTCAAAAGACAAGATGGTTTTATATTAATTAGGTGCCCAGACCTTGAGAAAACTGAGTAACTGGGTTGTGTAAGACCAGCTTTTGAAATCATGACTTAAATTTGTACATGATATGCGCATGAAGATTGACTAATAAAAATTCCCTTGTTCATTTTTTTCCCCGCTGAAGGTCCAGTGAGCACTACATCACCCTCACGTCCTCCAGTGGCACTGTCAAAGAGGAATAGACAAAAGCATCATAATCCACCTCCCCTGATTCAAGGTAATTCAAGGTACCAGAAAAAGCCCATGGTTCATCACAAGTTCTGTCACTGCTTTGACCTGGGGTTCTTTGCTTACCATTTGACTCACTTCTTGCAGGCCCTTCTCTTCCCCCCATCCCACCACCCATTCCTCCAAAAGTGAAGAAGAGGTTGCCTGCACCTTCTCCATCTGTAACAATTCCTTCTAGACCAACTTATAGAGCCCCTTCGCCATTGTTAACAGCTCCTCATGTACCAACTAAAGGCGCGCCTTCACCGTCATTAATGGTTCCTTCTAGTCCAAATCAAGGTATGCTCTGGAACCTTTTCCGTCCTTTGTGTCTTTTGCCTTTTAAGTATAAGGAGTTTCTGTCCAGTTTTCTGGAGTCTTCTTCTTATGAGAAGGGCTGGACTTGTGGACTATTTGTCTTTTGTTTTGTTTTGTTTGTTTTTTCCATTTTCTTGTGTTTTCTTTCTCTTTTGGTCTAATCTTGTTGGACCTTTTTCTTTTCTTTTTGTCTTTTCCTCTCTTTTAATGAAATCATTTCGTTACTGCTCAAAAAAAAAAAGAAGAAGTATATGGTGTTGAAAGTCACCTGTGGTTCTGCTTGTGTGTGCAAGGGCCGCTTCCTGCCCGTACGATCTCCCCTCTAAGATCTTTCCCAGGGAAGCCAAATATGCCAGTTGCATCACCTGTTCAAGCATTACCGCCTCCACATCCTAATCAAGGTATCTATTTCAAACTTTCAATGTGTTGCTTGAGTAGTTAGGTGTGTGCAAATTGCTGGCAGTTTTGAGTATTTTGACGGAAGGGATTGTCATGTGTTCCTTCCATTCCTCTTTTTAAAAAGAGGGTTCCATCCGTTTAGTTTGGCATGGAGGTCAGATGCCAAAATAAGTCAATATTGTTATGGAAGAAAAAAATCAGATATTGTTTTGATGTTTCATCTTCAAACCATTACAGTTAGTTATGTTGACGTTTAATTTACTGGAAAAATGAATAGTGTATCAGGTAATTTGATTTCTGATTTCCATCCTGTCTCAAGTGCACATGAGAACTAATAATCCTATCTGGCTAGTATCAGCACTGATTGGGATATGGGTACTTCCAAATTCATATGTACTTTTGTTTATTGTTTGGTTCTTATTCCTGTTGTAGTTTCTCTTCCAAGTAGGCAGCATGTAGGGCATTCCATTGGTCAAACAGCTTGCATCTCGAAGAAAAACTCATTTTTATATTTTTACGGTTTTGTCCGACTCTACTTGCAGATTGTTCTTCAGTGACATGCGTGGAGCCATTCACAAACACTCCTCCTGGATCACCATGTGACTGTGTAAGGCCGATGCAAGTTAGGCTATGTTTAAGTGTTGCACTGTACACATTCTTCCCTCTGGTTTCAGAGTTAGTCCAAGAAATTGCAACTGGGGTTTTCATGAAACAGAGTCAGGTCCGCATTATGGGTGCAAATGCTGCCAGCCAGGAGCCAGACAAAACCATAGTTCTTATCGATTTAGTACCACTTGGAGCAAAATTTGATAACACAACTGCATTTCTTACTTACGCGAAATTCTGGCATAAACAAGTTTATATAAAGTCATCTTTCTTTGGTGACTATGAAGTGTTGTATGTCCGCTATCCAGGTAGGGATTTTTTTTTCTTATTTTCATACTTGGATGAATTGTGTGCAATAAGATGTTGTTACTGATGCTAGCATTTACAAATAGGATCCATCTTTGTTGATCCATATGCAGTAATCTAATGGGCACCTCCATGATTGGGATGCATGAAAACTTCAAGGCTGGAAGGTCCTAGCCATGCAATTTGTCTTTTTGCTTTTCTTTTGAGTACTGTTACTGTATTGTTTAACTCTTTATTTTTGAGCCAATAATTGAATGGGTATGGTGTTCCAACCCAAAATAATGGCTGGGTGTCACCACAGTGATCTCCGATCATTGAACCATAGGTTTGTACCAAAATAGGGTACTATTATATCTTGATGCAAAAGTACCTTCCGATTCCCAGTATTTATGAAGGTCCATTTAGTTCTGTTTTAGTTCTTCACAGCTTTCTTACCTCTGCAGGGCTTCCTCCCTCGCCACCGTTAGCACCGTTAAGCATTACAGCTGATGAGGGACAACTTGCCAATGACAATAATTCTGGAACGAGAAAGCCTCTAGGAGTTGATGTGAGGAAACGGAAGGAAAGGCTTGGCAGCAGCCTGATTGCTATCGTAGTGTTGTCATCTGCTACAGCTTTGGCTGTTTGCGTTGGAGCTATATGGCTTTTACTGTGGAAGCGTGGTCTTCGTATGCAACAGACTCCATCTACTCCACAAGCTTCAGTACCTCTTGCAAAGGCATCAGGTGAAAGTCATGCCTTGTAAACCATGTTTTGATGTTGGATTCTAGCATTGGCAATGGACCATGTTGGGCCTGGCCTTGGTAGGCCTGTTTAGTAATTGATGTCCAAGACCACTAAGAACAGTGCCCTTCCCTGGTTCATGCAGGCTTTAATCTTTCAACTGGAAAGATTCTGACATCTGACTCTGATCCTTGGTCTATTTATTAGTTGCTCCTATAATTTAGACCAGGCCCCAACTCATGCCTGACCCAAGACAGGACAAGGCCTGGAAGCCCAGTGGGCGACCGTTGTTTATCCTACTGCATTTCATATTTCAATTTTGGTTTATATGTGACCTCATTTTGGGTGCGTTATAAATATAGTAGGGGCTGGATCAATGACACGTGGCAGCTGGCCTAGTTCTGTTGCTTCTGCATCTCTGTCTTTCAGCTCTAGCATTGCAGCTTATACGGGCTCTGCTAAAACATTCAGCATAGGTGAAATAGAGAAAGCTACAGATAACTTTGATGTTTCAACAATACTTGGAGAAGGTGGTTTTGGTCGTGTATACAGAGGTATCCTTGAAGATGGAACAAGTGTGGCTGTAAAGGTTCTCAAGAGAGATGATCAGCAGGGTACTCGGGAGTTTTTGGCAGAGGTAGAGATGCTTAGTCGTTTGCATCACAGGAACTTGGTGAAGTTGATTGGTATATGTACAGAGGAGCATAGCCGCTGCTTAGTCTATGAACTCATTCCAAATGGCAGTGTGGAATCCCATTTGCATGGTACCAAATACAAACCATGGAACATTCTGGCTCTTGAATTTCTGTTATGATTGCATGCCACTTATTACTCCAGGTTCCATGTCGCTTCAGATGTGTATGTTCATAAATCCATGTGTTGCATCAGTGTGGTTCACTTGACCCAGAAAATCAGAGAAGCTTTTTCATCTCATTTTATATATGCAGAAGAACAATGGATGGTCCATAAAGGCTTCCTGGAATTCTACATTCATGTCCCACACATTATTTTGGTCCCAGTGATCAACATAATAAGCCCTCACTTGCAAATTTTGGCTAAGGAATTTTTCGGTCTCTAATTGGACGAAATTTGAAAATATTGTCATGTTTCAGAAATATCAACCGATATTTCCAAATAATGAATATTTCGGTCTGAATTTAGACCAAAAAAATTTCGGCGATATTTCAGATATTGGCTGAAATTTGTTATCGAGGGTATGCCCAGCTGATGTGCCTTGGATTTCTCATATGTTCACACATATAGTCTAGTGGAAGGACCTGTTGCCTTTGATTTCTATACGAGTTTGCTATGTTTTAGACTTTGTACCTCTTGTCATGTTCTGGCTTCTCTAATTCATGCTTCTGTAAATGGTTTTGAATGTGGTTAATGATCAGGAGTGGATAAGGAAACTTCTCCACTTGATTGGGGTGCACGCATGAAGATTGCACTTGGCTCAGCTCGAGGTCTAGCCTATCTGCACGAGGATTCAAGCCCCCGTGTCATCCACCGAGATTTCAAGTCCAGCAATATCTTGTTGGAATATGATTTCACTCCTAAAGTTTCTGATTTTGGCTTAGCAAGGGCAGCTTTGGACGGAGGAAATGAACAGATCTCAACACGTGTCATGGGAACATTTGGGTATGAAATTACTCATGCTTTTGGCAGTATGTGGGAAAGGCAACTGTTTTGTGTATATCTGGCAGAATGGATGGATGGATTTATGCTTCATCTGTGCATCTATGATGTGTACGAACCTTGGAAAACCTCTGAAATTGGATTATCTTATGTTGCACGAACACTTACATGTAGGCAATGTATCGATGCTGTGCCTGGGCATCATAGGGTTTATCTTATTGCCTTCTCTGCCCAATTCATTTATCAGAACCAAGTTGCTATTATATGAGTTTGTGCTTGAAAAGTCAGAAAACAATTTCTAGCCTAATGTTCGATTTCTATGTCTGCTCAAAATACAAGCAGAATAGAAAACCATCCATTCTGCCAGAACATCGAAACCAAATATGATTTGGTACATCAAGTTTACCCTTATGTTTGAATGATCTCTTACTTCCTGTCAAGTTAATATTGGGTTTTAATGCATATCTTCCTTTCTATCTCAAGAAAAAAAAATGTTTTATCTTGTTCCACAGTTATGTAGCCCCTGAATATGCAATGACCGGGCATCTCCTCGTCAAGAGTGATGTGTACAGCTATGGTGTTGTTCTTCTCGAGCTTTTATCAGGTCGGAAACCTGTGGACATGTCACGACCTCTGGGGCAAGAGAATCTTGTTGCATGGGCTCGCCCACTTCTCACAAGCAAGGAAGGGCTTGAAGTGCTTATTGACCCTGCTCTGGGGTCTAATTTCCCATTTGACAGTGTGGCCAAAGTAGCTGCAATTGCTTCGATGTGTGTTCAACCTGAAGTCTCGCACCGGCCATTCATGGGTGAGGTTGTACAGGCTTTGAAGTTAGTGTGTAATGAGAGTGATGAGAAAAAAGGGGAGTCAGAAAGCTATAGCCGAGGGAACTCATCTATCCAGGATGCTGATATTCGGGTTAGTAATGCTTCAGGTCTGCTGCCAGAAGATCGGTCCTTCCTAACTGCGGACTGTGACTTGGGTCATGACACACACAGGGCACTATCAACATTTGACGTATTTGATGCATCAGGAATCTTCACGAGGCATGAGTCTGGATCTTTTAGGAGGCATTCCAGTTCCGGGCCTTTGAGAATGGAGAGGAATGTGCAGTTAGGGCAGAGAGGCATGCCAAGAGGCAGCGTCAGTGAGCATGACGCCTCACTCAAATTGTGGCAAGTGTTGGATGTTAGAGAGAGGTGGTCATGACGCTATGCATGTCAATTAAGCACAACTATCAAAAGATATCTGCAGTTACTTGAATGCATGGAACCCTGGCAGGTGCATTCTTACATCAATAATGGCAACACGGCGAGTCGGGCCGAAGGTAAAAATGAAAGAGGATGTGAAGCCGGTCATGACCCATTGGAATCTAGATTCAATTGCTTGATTTGGGTAAACTGCTGGTTTTGACACCCAGATAAACTAGTTCATCAAATCCAATTCACAGTGATGCCTTCATAACCCACTTTACTGGCAGGTTATGATGGTTCCAATTTTTGAGGGAATTTTCAACTTTGGTGGATCAACACTTTTCCTAAATGATTCCAAAGGAGGGCTCATTTGTATGTGTAGCTGAAATTCATTAAATTTTGTATTTATAATGTATGTGAACAAGGGTTCAAGAGTACAGAATAATCAGATTGTTGGCTTCCATGAAACTTAGCTTAGAGAAGTGGACATGTTAACTCAGAAAGTCAGAATGTTCTCACTGAAAATTTTAGGTTAAGGATTGAGACATATCTTTTTAATTAAAAGATTATTACTACATTCGCTTTAAGAATAGTGAAAAAAGACAAGAAATAATGTTCCGTCTCTATGTTGCTCTTTATTTTATTATAATAAATTAATAATATTTCAATAAAGAGCAAAACAAGAATCTTGCCCAAGAAAACTCTATTTGCTTTCGCTTTTTGCAAATCCAAAGAATGCCTAAAAGTCTTCATTGAAAAGATAAAGATGATTACATTGCACTTATATGATATATAATGTTTTTAATTATCATTATTACTTATGTTATTTCTTCATTAATTTGAGATTGGTTTTTAATATTTGAATTAGATAAAGTGTTTTTACAGAACAAGTATTTATCTGATGTTGACATATAATACTTTTTAATAATAATATGAATTCAAAAAAATTAAATTGATGTATATGAAAAATGATTGATGAAGGAGAAAAAGTGAAAAACGTAGATAAATTGGATGATGGCATTCGGTCTAGAATTCAGAGTTTTTTTATGGGAAGAAAGTAAAAGATTTTCCTTCTTTCTCTTAATATTTATTGAAGAGAAAAAATAGACTTTACTTTTTTACTTTTTTAAATGTTATTCTAAAGTTTTCTATTTTTGTAAATTTGACCTTTAATTATTTAATGATATGGAGGAGGACAGAAGAATCTTGAAAAGGAAATGATTGTGAAATTGGTGTCTTTATTATTAGTGACATTGTTGTGTTTTGGATATAAGGATAAGTTTAATATCCCTTCATATAAAAAAAAAAAATTAGTGTTGAACTTTACTGGTCGCTAAGTTGATTTAAGTTTTTAAAATTAGATAAAGGTTTGGAGTTTTACTATTTCTAAACACAGAATTTGTAGTTATTTTCGAATATTTAGAGTAATTACTAATTAGTTTCACTTTCAATAAGAAGAGTAGTACCCCACAATAATAATAAAAAATGAAAAAAAAGAGAAATTTTATAGAGAAGAAGTTAAGGAGAATAACTTAAAAAATAATTAAAGGAGTATATGATTGAATGAAATATGGAGAAGACCATATGCATTTAACAATTTTATTTTTATAATCTTAATCTTTAAAAATTATAATATCATAAATTTTTATTTGAAAGAAAATTGCAATTTTGCCCATGTTTTTAAGTGTGTGCACGAGCTGTAAAAATCACTACCGTTCTCCTTCCACTTTAAAAGGAAAAAACGGTATCGTTCAAACCGCGGCCACATTCCAGTATCCCACAGCCTCTGAACTCCAAAGTCCGATTAGTATATATCCGATTCTCTGTAACACCATGGCGTACGATAGCGCATAAATCACCCGCCATCTTATACAAGCGTACTGTCGCCACTATCTTTTCTCACTTCTCAGCTGCAAATAAGATCACCTCTCGTCTCAGTCGCTGGTAATCTCAAAACCCTACCTCCCATCGCCTCCTTCCTCCCTTTCCACATATTCCTTGATAATTCCTTGCATATCTGAACCGTTGGATTTGATGCGGATGGTCGCAAGCAAGATCTGATCTGCTCTTGTTGCCGTGCCGCACTTGTACGAGATCTGTACCGTTCATCTGCTGAACCTTGTCATGCTTTGGATGATTCCATTCGCCGGTTGGAGGATTTTTTTCCCCAGCCAACAGTTGGTTGGCATTTGGTGGCGTAAGTCACCCAATCAATGGCTTGGATCATCTGGTATTTAAGATTTTGGCGTGTGGCCAAGAACATGAACTGTTAGGATCTAGTTTATTAAATTGACGGTCAGGGAGAGTTGATAGTGCTTTTTTACTTACAAATATGAACTTGACATCCGATTATCCTAGTCCTTCATTTTTTTTTTTTTTAACAATTTTTTATGTGGCAATCTTATTTTGTAAGTACTGATTAACCTTGTAATGCTTTGGATGATTCCATTCGCTGATTGAAATATTTTTTAACGAACCAATAGTTGGTTAGCATTTGGAGGCATAAGTCACCCAATCAGTGGCTTGGATCATCTGGTATCTATGATTTTGGCGTGTGGCCCAGAATATGAACGTTTTACATTAATTTATGAAACTGACTGTCAGGGAGAGTTGATAGTGCATTTTTACATACAAATATGAGTTTCACATCCGATTTGTTAGAAAAGAGAAAATTGTATTGAATATCTAAACTATTACATGTATATATAGCCTCTAGCCGACCCTAGGGCTATCATAATTAGACTCAAAGCCTTGACTAATTATAAATCAAATACACCTCTTAATTAGAGGTAAACCCAAACTAGAATCCTAATTACATTATAATTAGGATAATCTAAATATATTTCAACACACCCCCGCAAGTTGAAGCGTGGATGAACGCGAATCTTGGAATGTGAAGAAACGGCAGGTGAACTGCAAAAGTGGCAACTGACTGGCCATAAAGATTGTTGAAGATGCAGCGTTGACTGGCTGTAAAATGACAGGCGGCAAACACAGATGGCGGGCCTGAAACAAAGAAAGAGGCTCGGACAACGGCCGTGGCCGTAAGGCAATTGTCCGGCAAATAATGATCGCAATATGCGATAAATGCAGGCAACGAATGACCTGAAAAATAAGGGGCTGAAGCCATTACATCGATCAATTAGATCGGAAAGGCCAGTGAACAATAATTATAGCCATAAAGGTCAGCAAATGTGGGTTGAAGCCATGAAAGGCCAGCAAATGCGGACTGAAGCCATGAAAGGCCAGCAAATGAGGCTGTAACCATGAAAGGCCAGCAAATGAGGGCTGAAGCCATGAAAGGCCAGCAAATGAGGGCTGTAACCATAAAAGGCCAGCAAATCAGGCTAAAACCGTGAAAGGCCAGCAAATGAGGTTGTAACCATGAAAGGCCAGCAAATGTTGGGGACGAATGAGTCCTCTAGATAAAAGAAGTGGATGAATTCCACAACAAATGGACATGTGTCCAAAACATGCCGTCTCATTTTCGAGAAACGACAAAACAAGGCGGCTCGATAGACAGCTAAGTAGGAGGAGAAGGGCAATTTATGTTCCTTTCTTCAGCTGTCCCCCGTTCTTCTTAACACAGATCGCACGGATGATGGTGAGAAGAAACATCAGAAAACATGAGAGAACGTGGTTGCATACACGAGCGCCGGCAGGAACTGTGTGCAAACAACAATTTGCAAAACTTTGAAGTCTCAGATTTGATCTGAGAACAAAATCTCTAGTATCTGGTAGAGTGGTGCAAGTGCCTCGTGCCCAGTTGTCTCAAGAACTTCTTCAAGATGGACAGGCGGTTGAACAGTGAAGTGCCAAAGGATGGTGCAGACGGTGAACGTGTAAGTATGCAGCAGCAAAGGTGGCAGACGCAACAACAATGGTAGATGCGAAGCCGGCAGCAAGACCTGAGAGCAGCGGAAGAGGGGTCGGATCTCTGAGCAGAGCAAACTCTCTTGGTGATCGGCGGAGCAGCAAGATTTGATTTGCAAACAGATTGGAAGAGAAGAACAATGGACTGCAGCACGACTCATGAGTTGAAACAAAGGCAGATTTGGACACGTCCAGCTTGATTTTATCACGTTGGTGAGGCTGCTGATCTTGGCGGCAGCACTTCCAGCTTTTATCGCCTCCACAAACCGGCTGCAAACAACAAGCTGGGAACAAACAACAGATGCAGCAGATCTGGAGGAAAGCGTCAGACATCCGACGAGCACTGCTGAAAAAACTGCAGATGTAGTGGCTGAAAAAATGCAGAGACACAACCACAAAACAGGTCTGAGAACTGATCCGATCGGACAAACACACCAAACCACACAAACTGGAAACACATCAAACAGCCCAAACTGTGCAAGTAAGAACAGATCTGATGCAGATCTTGATTGACAATTGCAGGTGGGCAGAAACTTTGGCTTGCACTCTTTTCGATTGAAGAAGTTCTGGATGAGGACGGAACAATGAAAGCAGTGAGTGAGTGGATGAGGATGGAACAAGTAACAAGGGGAGGGTTGATGGAGTTCTCAGCCAGAAACTGCAACGTGTTGCAGAAATAAGCACCAAATGTCGGATCTGAACTCCACAGGAAGATGCAATGACGGTCGACTGGCTGATCTGATTAGTTCAGATCTGAGAGCAGAGGAGGTCATCGCTTGGTGTGAAGAGACTGTAGATCTGAGGCAGATCTGAAAGGGCTGTTGAAGCCAGAGGTGGTGGAAGTCTCCACAGATCCACATGTTTTGAGAGCAGAGAGCAGAGAACCTCAACTGGTAGAGAGACGTCGCAGATAACTGAGCGGTGAACAACAATCATAGAGAGGACGCAGCGGTGACGGTAAATCTTTGCTTTGACAGTGGAAGGGGACGCTTTCTCGTTATCAGAATCGGAAGAGGATGAAGAATCATGAAGCTTCTCCACAATCTGATCCAACAACGAGGCAACAACAAAGAACAGAGCACTGCAGCGATTGGCTGCAGATCTGCTAATGGCGAGAATGCCGGAGCGAAACAAAGGCGGCGAGAGAGGCTGATCTGGTAAACGCCAAATCTCTCAGCAAAAACGCCCAAATCTGGGCTGGTTAAAGGATCTGAAATATGTGCTGTACAAAAGGCCACTAAATCAGAAGATAGTGTTTACAGACACGCCCAAATCTGAGACTGAAACAGATCGAAAAATCTAGGCGAGAATGCAGCAGGTGAGGTAGATCCCCTTTTTTTTGAGACTAATGGGGCTGCAGAGAGGCGGTTGACCCAGCGTAAAAAAGGTCCGATCTGCTAGTTGAGTAATCAGATCTGAAGTAGACTAGTGCAGGCGATTGCATATCAAACTTGGATCTGAGAGGGCAGAGCTCTAATGGCGGAAGCAGGGATTGACCTTTGTGGCCAGAGGACAGCCGTAGCGTCGGATCTGTTTGCTGCAAGTAGATCTGAGGTTGACCAGATCTTGACAATCCAATCAGTGATCGGGGCTTGGTGTGCACGGTGGACTTCCACCATTGTTTCAGCAAGACGGTGGCGAGCAGAGTGCAAGAGAAAGAAACACAAAATAAGATGGTTGCAGCAGAAACAGAGAGGCAGCAACGGCAAAGCCCGATCTGGGCGATTGTCTAAGATGAACCCTCGAGATGTCCCTCCCTCCCTCTGCCGATGTATCTCCGACAGAGGGAGAGAAGAAGCGTGATTATTGAGCCTCACTCAATAGGAATGAATTCTGGATCTGATGCCATGTTAGAAAAGAGAAAATTGTATTGAATATCTAAACTATTACATGTATATATAGCCTCTAGCCGACCCTAGGGCTATCATAATTAGATTCAAAGCCTTGACTAATTATAAATCAAATACACCTCTTAATTAGAAGTAAACCCAAACTAGAATCCTAATTACATTATAATTAGGATAATCTAAATATATTTCAACACGATTATCGTAATCTGACTTTTTTTTGAACATTTTTTATGTGGCAATCTTATTTGTAAGTAAAAAATGATTTTGGTTTGATCAGACAAAATTAAATAGAAAACACATGGATGTGAGGTCTATCCGAGGCCTTCTCTGGCTCAGTTTTTTCATGACATTATTAGGATGAAGAGTCAATTAATTGGCTCATTTTGAAATTCAAATAGAAAAGTACATTCCGATATAATACTTTCGGATGTAGACAAGAGATACTCTTGGAGAAGTAGAACTCCTATTTTGATTTCACAAGACATTCTTGCCTTCTACACCAAAAAGGTCCTTTATGTAGGTCTCTGGATGCACTTTAGTGAATGTACCAACATGTGGAGTTGCCCTCTCCTATGCCCACATATATTATAACAAAATTGTAGTACAAATTTAGGATAAATCTTTGGCAAAGAGGGCCAAAAGAAAAGAAGAAAAAACAATGGTTTTGCCATGATATTGGATGTGGTAATTGAGATGTTTGCATTGAATTATTGATGTATTGATGTTAGTTATATTGATGTATTAATGTATTGATGTTAGTTATATTGATGTATTTAGTATTGATGTTAGTTTAGCAGTTAGATTAGGATAAGGTTAGTTATACTTTAAATTTTCACTAAATCCTTATCTAAATCTAATCTTATCTATATATTTATACATCAATATTACTAACATCAATACATCAATAGTTTGAACCCTAAAATTTTAGGTGGTCTCTACACTGATGATTTTTGTCGAATTTATTTTTTTGTATTTCAACCAAAGTGGTTGACAGTTAAGACATGAGATTGAGGAGCCTACACAGATTATTTCAAGCTCAAACTCTTTGTTGTTTCCTTGAATTTGCATTATACCACTCCAATATGGTTTTGATGAACTTTAAGGAAAAAAATTCACAGTGGAGTGCCTTGTTGCTGATTGCTAGTTCATATTCGCAAAATACTTGCCTTCCCTTCTAATCTTTTTTTTTTTAAGTCCAGCCATGAAAAAAGGGAAAAAAACAAAGAAAACTTCATTATAGTCCTATCTTTTTTAAATAAAATGTAATAGCTGTTGGTGTTGCATTCTCTTGTTGCAGTTGGAATTTGACTAAAACAAGAAGTAAGTGTTACTGTTTCACAAGCAGTATTTTTTATTTTTTTCTTATGTTTGAAGAAAAGTTGGAGCTCTTCCTGAAATAGATTAGATTATCATTGAGAATTTCTTTGCATCCTTGTTATTGCTTACTGTTATAGTATATCCATAGTAAATATTTCTTCCTCTGTATTTTTAGCAGATGTGAACTTATCATTTGGATTGTTGCTAAAAGCTAGTAACTTTAAAATCACATTAAATGAGAACTTTATATGCTGAAGTCCACTGCTAACCTTTATTATCTTTTTATTCTCTTGATGTTTGTTGGCTTCAATATGCAGTGCATTTGCCTTTTCACTCGATTTATGGGAATCCATGTTTAAGATTGATCCAGAAAGAAAATGTTCAAATTGGATTTGATCCTTTTGTTTAATTGTATTTGCATTTTCTCATGGAATTGGAATTTTTTCTGTATAATTTTATAAAATGAGATCCTACAGTTTCTTTATGTTGATTATTTGTGCTATTGGAGTAAACACATGAAAGCTCTTGTTTCTACCAGCTGATACATCAAGTTATCAAGGATGGGTATTATCGAGAAGATCAAAGAAATTGAAGCTGAAATGGCACGGACTCAAAAGAATAAAGCCACAGGTTAGCCTCTGGTAACAAATGATTAACGGTTTAGAATTGAGCCACGTTTGAATCATTTTTAGGTGCGATGTTAATCCTCTTGGGAAGTAACTACTAAGCTCATTAACTCATTCATGTATGATGCAAATTCATTCTCTTGTATTTTTCCTCTATTTTTAGTATTTGGGGATGTGCATTATGTAAGAACATTTCCTTTTCTTAGTCTTTAACATGGCTTGAATTTCAGGAACTGATTAGTTTGTCATTTGGGAGATACGGGCATCAATTGACATTCACAATTTCATACCGTCTTTATACATTTAGGTCAATGATTCAATTTGTTGGGTTTGTATTGGTTCTTGTAGTGTACATAATCCAATTTTAAAATGTGGACTTAACACAAGTCTTACTAGTTGGACCAGCAATGGGCCTTATAAAAAAGTGACAACAACGGGAGGGGGGACCATGGTCTTGATGATCCAAAACCAAGATGTCAAAACTGTTCCATATTGGTCAGAATGTTCTGGTCTTATAGCATAAATGGAATGGATTGCCTCAAAGCTTTGTACTGTCCAATGTTCCTTGCCTCCTGGTTGTTTCAGTCTGTCACTGCATTTTTTTGGTTAGATTACATCATTGGTTGCCCAAATCTCTTGCATCAATCTGGCTCTAGTCTAGCTAATTCATCAGCCATATCATTCGCCAACCTAAGAATCTTGTGATCTGAATATTTTTTTTTTGAATGATAACTAGTGATCTCAATATTTTTATTGAGATATACAAGCTCTTATTTCCTCTATCAGTTCTGCCAGTTGGAACATTAAATTGTTGCTATCCTGTTGAACATTTCTTAAAACCATCTGACATGTCTATAATGGGAAGTGATCAAGTCCAACTGGTTAGGTTATAGGTGTAGTTCATCCCACCTTGTGGGGCCTCATTTAGCTTCTTACAAGAAAATTGGAAGGTTGGATAGGACATACATATTTTAATATTTATAGCACATGTATTTCTATATGATTGATGACTATATCCATTGAATCAATAGCTAATAGTTTGGATACTGATTGGAATGTCTGGACTTTTATGTTGGAGGCATCTTATGGTGGAATAGTTATAATCGTTAAATGAAGATGATTTTTCTGCTAAATCATCCATCTAGAGCCCCTATTTTTAAACAACCAAAACACTTGTCGGTGGGCAAATGAAGCTCTCACAGGTTTGCAAGTGCTCACTGTTGTAACTATAAAGGTTGCAGGTTCAAGTAATATTTCATCAAAGTAGTGGAGAATATTGAATTGCAAATTATTTCATCAAAGCTAACCTTCATTCACAATTCTAATGGGTTCTTATGTTTTGATTTTCAAAATAATTCTTTCAAAAGTTATTATCCTTGGGTGGGCTATTGCTTCTTTGAGTTCCTGTTTTAGCAGTGTTGGTTTGTAAATCACTGACATTATTAGCTGGGTGTTTTCTGGTTTTTTATTTCTTTCATTTGGACGTTGCTCTATAGTTTCTGGGTGTTCCCTGGCTGTATTTTTTTTTTTCTGAACCTTAATAAATTGGTTATCTTTCAAAAAAATAATACTTATGAATTTGGATATAGTTTCTGTTGATCCTTTCAATTGTGGTTCGGTCAGGTGTTCCATTTCCATGTTAAAAAGTTCTATGAAATTAGTCCTTTTACCATATCTATATATAAAGAGATAGTTTATGACCCTGAAATGAATCTCATGCGTTTATTCAATAAACCTCAATGAATGGTTGAGATTAGAGACTTCATTCAGTTCCGTTTAGAGACTTCCACAACTTCTGTTTTTAGATTAGAGAATTTCCTAACTTCCATTTTTAAAGAATACACACCCCCTGTATTTGGAAACTGCAATTTAAGAAGCTTCCGATTGCCAATAGTCTGCATCTGTTCTCTTATAAATTTGAGACCCTCTTCTACGATTATCCGAAGCTCTGAATCTGGGTTTCTCTCTCTGTTTCAGTCATGCCATTGCTCTCCTCTCTCTCTCTCTCTCTCTCTCTCTTATATCAGTCTCACCCTTGTCGGACTGTCATTGTGCTCTCTCTTAATAGGTTGGTCTCTCTCTCTCTCTCTCACACATGGTTTGTTCATCCAGACCATTAATCCAATTGCTAACTATCCAGAAGTATTCGAGATTGGTCAAAATCTAGAGTCGTCATGTACAAAATATACTAATATATGTATAGTTGTAAGCAATAAGAAGAAATGCGATGAAAGTTTTTGGTTCAGCAGCACCTGTTGTGTTATCCTTCTCTCCTCCCACCATGTAGGTTTTTTAGTTTGTTTGTATGCATGGCTAAGTAACCATTCTCAACATGTTTTGGTGAAACAATTTTGAGTTTGCATTAAACGTCGTGCACCAAAGCATCAAACCTACATTGGGTCTTGTGGATTTGGGTCTTACCGCATCAAAGCCAGGCTTATCGCAATTTACTATACCACATATCGGATACGAGTCAGATCTTTATTTTTGGAGCCAAGTTTGATTCTAATAAAATTTAGACATTGTTCTGATGTCTATCTAATATTTTCTTCACTAACATTATGACCATGCATTTTATTGTAACTTGAATTAATAGGCCTTTAAAATTAAAGATACAAGTATTAGAAATGTACTGTCAACCGGGTCGCGGGTCTAGCAATTTTGTAATTTTACATTGCACCTTTTGTAAACCCTAATTGGGGCGGGGGGGGGGGGGGGGGGGGGGGGGAGAGAGAGAGAGCTATGGGCGGAAATTGTAACCGAGAGCCACAACCGACTCTCATTCATTTTTGCCTTTGAGTATAGTGGATTAGTGTTAACCCGTGGACGTACCGAAAGGAAACCACGTAAATTTTGATTTTCTTCTTTCTGTTTTCTTTTTTGTTCGATATTGCTATTTCTGTGAGTAGGAAAGACATTTTCTCCCAGCAACTGCTGTTTCTATGAGGTAGGAAAGATGTTTCCTCCCAACAATAAGTACTTTGAATTACACTTGAACATTTCTAGAATTTCTAGAAAGTCTGGTGAAATCACTTTTTTTTAGATAATTTTTGAATGAATCTCATGACCAAATCATTCCAACTCACCTCTTTTTTCTAAATTTTTAATCATTTTTTAACTCATAATAAGTCGATTTGTGAATACCCAACTCAATAGAATTTTGACTGAAGCAAGTCAACAAGTTCTACTGAATTTTTCTAACACAAATCCACATGCAAAGCATGTGTCCACACTAGTAATTTATAAATGCAACAATTACTTTACCACATATACATTTACTGAACTACTGGTTATATGGTATAGATAGTTTTAATCATGCAACTAAGATTTTGTGATTCATACATGCACAAAAAATTATATAAAGATATTGAAGATACCTTTTTTTTTTAAGGGGCAATTCTAAAAAATATCCCTAGTTTTCTCACAATTTTTAACAAGTACTTTGTCTTTCTGAAAATATTTGAAATTCAATCTAAATTCACCATTACCTATCATGTTGTTATGGACAAAATAACAAAAAATTGCTTACTTTTTAGGATTTTTTGCTTCGAGTTCCCATTCCTTATTGACCTTTGAATGAGTAGCACTCCACATTTTTTAATTGATTGTGCTTTCTTTTGAATTATAAGTTTTATGGGGGCTTTTTAAGGTTCTCCTAAAAGCTCTTGAGGTTTTATATTTTAGGTCATCCCTAACCTTCTTTTCTCATTCTCATCTCATTTTTATATTTTAGGATTTTTTGTGGAATTATTTTTTATTATTTTTAGTGAGAATTGATAGATCGTAATTTTCTTCTTTTTTATTCTTTTTCACTAGAAGGGTATTTTTGCCATTTTCCATGATGGAAACCATTGACTGACAGTTAAGGGGGGCTTTTGAGATTCTCATGAAAGCTGAAGAGGCTTTTAATATTTTCATAAATATAAGGTGTTCTGTAGAACTGTGAGAAAACTCAGTTTTCAATTCTTCCTTTTTGATAAATGACCTATGTTTTATTATCTTTATTTCCTGATTCCAAGTAGACTAAACTGATCATTTATATTGGTTTGGTTGCTTGGTCATGCTGATAAAAAAATTCCTCTCCATTGTGACTGATTTTTTGTTGCTTCAAGTTTTGCGATGCCATCCTTCTGTTCCATTTCTGTATTTTCAAAGCTGAAACACAACCAAGTTCAACTTCTGAAGTTTGTGTATCTCATATCATGTAATAAATAAGTCAAGAATTTTGTGGGGAGTTGAATGATTTTTTTTTGACCATTCAAGCCTTCACTACTTCTTCAACAATTTAATCAAATGACTGTTCCCTGTTATTTTTTGGATTTAAACTTCAGAGTACCATCTTGGGCAGCTCAAGGCCAAGATTGCAAAGTTAAGAACGCAATTACTAGAGCCACCGAAGGTAAGAGAACAAGTTTCCCTTTTATTACCAGCTTTAGAAATGTGTTTTGCATATTCGTTTGTCTGTTTTTGTTAGAATAATAGTAGTGATGTTGTTGGTAATAATATTATTGACCAATCCTGTAAACCAAGTGCTTTGATGGATTAGCCTTGATGCTTGCATTTTTCTATTTCCTGCTCATTAGGTATTCCTAACACACCCAGTTTATGCTTTTGAAATTGTGAATCAGGGTTCTAGTGGTGCTGGTGAGGGTTTTGAAGTCACTAAATTTGGCCATGGTCGTGTTGCGCTAATAGGATTTCCGAGGTAAGTCACCATATGAATTAGCTAATTATAAAATGGGGTGATATCATCCTTATTCTCTCTTTACACCCTTATAGAATTGGATATATATATATATATATATATATATATATATAGAGAGAGAGAGAGAGAGAGAGAGAGAGAGAGAGAGAGAGAGAGAGAGAGAAGGTGATGCAGGCTATGAAGCACGGATACTCCGAAACCATTCGATTATCCATGTCGGGTATGTTTCTGTCACGGATACGTATCCAATTAAATAAAATATTTTTTAAATATGGATACGTCACGGATACGGCAACAGACACGGAGGGACACGGGATACGGGTTACAGCAACACGGGAGAAAAGGGGGAAATTTTTTATCAACCAATAGCTTTAGTCTCTTGAAAGACAACGTTTAAGTAAAATATCAAATATCAACCAATAGCTTTTAGTATCTTGAAAGACAAAGTTTTCTTATCATCTGATATTTTAATTTTAGACTATTGCATGAAGAGGGGAAGTTGAGAACAGTAGTTACCACATCAAAAAATTTAGACTGACTTATGTTATGTATGTACTTAATCGATGGTAATTTTGATGTCTAAGAATAAAAAAATAGAAGATGGAAATAGAAGTTAAAATTAATAAAAATGTATAAATCGTGACTAGTCCCATTTTTTGTATATATATATATATATATATATATATATATATATATATATATAAATAATAATTTTTAATTCGGTGTATCCCGCCGCACCCGTATCCTAGTTTTTCAAAATTTGCCGTATCCGATACGTGTACCCATATCTGCTCTTCTTAGGATGCAGGCATATGGGAGAGAAAATTGCTTCGTTTTTTATTGTGGCAAAGGTCGGTCCAAACTATCTAATTTTGGCTCCAAAACGGTGTGTTTAATGCATATGGACCCCACTCATAGACTTGGGGCCCACTTGGGAGCATGATGGACCTTGCATGTGGGGTCGCTAGGTCAAAACCCTAGCATCCAAGTTGGAAAACGAATTAAACATGCATGGTGGTGCCCAACTCCTTGTTTTCCTCCTTAATGGCATGTGAACTCTCCATGATTCTTATTTATCAAGGACCATTAATCCTCTTTAGACTTGGGCTTTAGCGCATGAAAGTGGAGCTTTGTGATTGGTTGAACCACATCATCAATCCTAGGTGGCACAATGTGATTGGTTGTCACTCCGTGATTGACATGAAACATACAACAACTTTGCAGGCACAATTGATGTATTAAACGATAACGGATTTTCATAAAATTTGGGTTTATTGTAAAGCTTATTTAATAACCTTTCCAACAAGCCCAAGTTTGCACAAGTCCGATATACGTAGGCAAAGTTATGACTGTTTTTCTAAATAGGTGTCAGAGAGTGATGGGAATTTTAGTCGTTGAATGATGTAAGGTATTTTAGGGTTAGCCGGCTCCTCCCATGCCATTGTGACTGTTTTTTTGGTTTTTCGTTCTTCCATTTTGCACTATAAATGGACCTAAGGTGCTGCCTTAGGGTCACACGAATTTGGCATTGTAATACCCCTGCCCCAATGGGGCTTGTGAAGGGGTGACATGGGAGGGAAGAGAAGTCCCATACTACCCATGAGGTGGAGAGGGTAGAGGTTTATATGAAGGAACACCCCTCCCTTCTAGCACAAGGTCTTTCGAGCCCAAAGCGAACAATATTGTACTAAAGGGACAGGTCGTTACAAATGATATCAGAGAACGGTTCAACCCTCTGCCTGTGTGCCTGCCCATGTGTATGTGTGTTGTGAGAGAGCCTGGGACTGATTTGATCTTAAGGGAGGTGGATTGTAATAGCCCCGCCCCAAGAGGGGGTTGCTTGTGAAGGGGCAGCATGGGAGGGGAGAAAAAGTCCCATTCCGCTCATGAAGTGGAGAGGGTTTATATGAGGGAATACCCCTCCCTTCTAGCACAAGGCCTTTTGGGCCCAAGGGTGAGACTTGGGCCTGATGCAAAGCCGTGTAGGTTTTTCAAGCCCAAAGTGGAGAATATTGTGCTAGAGGGATGGGTCGTTACAAGCATGGACAATTGAAGTAAAGGTAGTTCCAAGTTTCAGAACTAAGTTTTTCAAGTAAATTTCTTTTTTGAGTTCTAGTTTCTTTGCTTTGTTTGAATTAAATTAATACATGTATTTTCCATTTTAAGTCAATACTTAATTAATTGAAGTCGAATTGCTTAAGTTGAAGTTGCGTTTAGTTTAATTTAATTCAATCAAATGAGATCTAGTTTCGTTGGAACTAGCTTCACCAAAGAGTGCCAGTAGCAGTGACTTTGGTTCGTAACCACTTTCGATTGACGTCGATTTGGTTCATTCTTATTTCCTGAGGGCTTAGAAATGTTCATAACACTATCTTTGCCTACATCAGAAGGGTTGCAGATTTGAGTTGAATCACACTACCACTTCAAAAAAAAAAAAGGAAAAGGAAAGGAAAAAGAAAAAAAGTACTGATTGAAATGGCTTTTGCAATTTTCTTTTCTGTAATAGATTTTTGTTCCTTTATTGTTGTGCTCACTATTATATTTACATCACATTTTATCCTTTGGACTAACTGAATTTTCTGTATTGGTAGTGTGGGGAAGTCGACGCTTCTAACTTTGTTAACTGGAACACATTCAGAAGCTGCTTCATATGAGTTCACCACCCTTACTTGCATTCCAGGAATCATTCATTACAATGACACAAAAATCCAGCTTCTTGATCTTCCTGGTATCATTGAAGGTGCTTCCGAAGGGAAAGGACGTGGTAGGCAGGTAAACTTCCCATTATTCCTCCTGTTTCTTTTCTTCTTGTTCTTTTTAGCAAATTTATCCAACAGGGCAGGTGATTGTAGATGAAGTTATTTGCTAATTTATCCAGCAAGATGATTGTTGAGGAACTGTGACAGCCAATTGCCATGCATGTCAACTTTCTTTTACCTGCTGCTGATTATTTGCTCACTTATTGGCTAATGCTATTTATGTTTGATGAGCAATGGATGTTATTTTTGAAGGTTTGATATTAATTTTTATTGGATAAAGATAATGGCTATTTGTCTTAATGTAAATGAAATGTTAGTTATTTGTTGCAAAGATTGGTATCAATGTTAGCAAAGTCCTTCCCCAAGGACTGGTCAGGTTAAAATTCCCCCCTGTCCCAATACGAGTGAGACGCCTGGACACCTTGGTCATCACAAAAAAAATGTTAGCAAAGGGTTTGCCCTAGTATTAACATTATCACCTTTTCTGACAGAAATAAAATAATACTTGATGACTTCTGTAATTATGATTCATCGAATTATCCACTAAATTAGAATGCTATACCTGAAAAACAGTAGCAAGAATTAACTAGTTTAGATAAAAGCAATGGAGAGAGGATTGTTGTAGCATTCACTGCCTCTTCCTTCATTTACATGTCTGAATGAAGATGTAATCAACATCTCCTGGTTTTGTATTTTGGATACTAGAGAACCTTAATGGTTTAATTTGTAAGCAGTGTAAACTGTAGGAATAGACAAGATTTTACAACCATTTACCCACTCATGTAGATGGTGCTGCCATGAGGTGTGTGATACTGTAGTGTAGAGTGTACCCCTAAACCACAAATAAGGACGATGGATCTCCTTGGAAAACCCCTCCCTTTGATCTCTTTTAAACTCCAACTAAAACCACTACTGTGAAACAACGGAGACTCTTGAATCTAGGTGGCCCAAGTCTTTCTGGTCTTTGGATCCCACCTACAGTAGAACTATGAAAAGTGCTGAAGAGAAGATGGCCTTCCACAAAGCCTTTAGACTTTTCGTCCCTCATGTGTTTCTCAAAACCAAGAAAACAATTCACCAAAAAAAAAACCATAGAGACTGAAAAATTTTCTGCACCAAATTAAGACTAATAGAAAAACTGTATTGTCTTTAAATTTGCCAAAGTGACCCTAAAGAAATGACGACAATAACCAAAATAACTTTGTAATTCTTCAAATTTCTATCTAGAATTCAATGAACTCAGCTCAGAGTGTCATTTTTGCATTTCACTCATTAAGATTTTGGTACTTCGCTATTTTTGGAAAAAATATTTTCATATTTCCTCTTTTAATTTCTCTAAATGTCTCGCAAGAACTTTTGGTACAACTTATAGATGTGTAATAGATGGAAGCTCCTATCACTTCATGCTGAGCCTTCGAGGTTTAGACCTTGCTTTTAAGAGAGATAGATCTAGATAATGAGTTGCATATTGATATCACGGGTCACATAAAAATTTCTAGATATTCCTTTGTTTATCATCTCCACGTGTTATTTTTGTATTTTATAGTGTCATTGCATATTTGGTAATACTTCTGTTGAATTCCAAATACTTATTTTGAAGTTGAATCTGATTTTGGATTCATCTATCAGGTCATTGCAGTTTCTAAATCATCTGACATTGTTTTGATGGTTCTTGATGCCTCAAAAGTGAGTTTTCCATTTCTTCAAACTTTAACTTTGTTATTGGTGATACAGTCCCATTTTGTTGGCATCTTATTTTTTAAAAACATGGCTTTTCTTTTCTCAGATGTGCTTCATTTTAACTATAGGTACAGAGGTGGTTGAAATGAGTATGCAGTCAGTTGTAAACAGCAGTTGACATTCATGGCTACCTAATCTTTCCAAAGAAAGGGCATGGCATCATGAATGTCTTGGTTGTTCTCTCAGTTCAGCCTGCATCATGAACTTGATGTGCCTCTATTTATTGGTAGGAAAAAGATCCCAAACTGTTTCTAGTTGGGGGAAAGCTAGAATAGCTTCCAGACTAAACTAATGTAGATTGAGTGGTCCTTTATCCAGTTTTCCATGGGAAATTTTTGTTTGCTAACTAGTGCAGTCTGGATTGGTCCTCTTAAAGATGTTGATTTCTGTCCTAGGATACAACCCATGCAAGGAGCTCCTCTGTAGTGCAGTTTGTTTCTCCATAAACGTTTTTATGCGTTTTCTGTTCATTCATGCATCCTCCTGATCTTAACTTGCTTCCAGAGCGAGGGTCATCGTCAAATATTAACAAAAGAGCTGGAAGCTGTGGGCCTGCGATTAAACAAGAGACCGCCACAAGTAAGATAATTTCTTGGGTGTTGTGCTTCACACAAAATTTTCTTTATTCCTAAATCCCTTTGTTTATGTTGTGCATGCATGGTATCTAATTAATGTAGTTATTGAAATCTTGCAACTGTTGACATATTCTCTCATGATGAATTTGTATTGAGGAATATGCATGTAGCTAATTTATTCTAATATATCTATGGGTTCTGGACTAATATTTTGTCAGTGGCATATATTTGGTGGTCTTGTGAACTCTCTGCTTTGACTATAACTATGAATTTCCAACCTACAAAATTGACCTTGGAGATTTATTTGCTTCTTAGTGAATTGAGATCATTTTGCCAATTGCAAATGGTTTCTGTTATGTTAGATTGACCACAAACTCAGCAGCAGAATCTTTGTCTAAACATGGAGTTTAAGAGAAGAATGTTCATTTATATTATTTTTGTATGTCAATGCTTACATTTGTGGATGTTTTGGCAAAATCATTTTCTTGAAGTCAATTGTATCTGACATTAATAACGGGTCTAATATTGGCACTAGTGTTGGTATCCATGTTTATTGCCCAGAATGTGTGATCTGCTGCACTTATGCTGCCTAGCTCCTAACTTACAGAATCAAGTTATTTTCACCTATGGGAGCACACATATGCGTGTATCCATTCATCCTTCACTACATCTTTGCTGGTTAGAGAGAATTCCAAAAGCAGAAATTGCCTACTTGCTGCAATCACCAGAGTGTGATTGTCTTTAGCCATACACTAATCATTGTAATTTTGAGCCTTCTAGGGATGTTCTTGTAAACCTTACAATTTGTTTATTTTTTTGGCAGATATATTTCAAAAAGAAAAAAACTGGGGGCATTTCCTTCAACAGTACATTAGCTTTGACTCATGTTGATGAGAAGCTTTGCTATCAAATTCTACATGAATACAAAATACACAATGCAGAGGTAGACAAACCATCCATCCCACTGTTTCCAAAAATTGCATTGAATGATTAGTTTAAATCTTTTCCTTTTTCTAATTTCTGCAGGAAGAGTTTGAATCCTTTCATTTCATTTTTTTATTTTTTCAGTATCTGCTGACTGACTTACCTGTGGTATGGCTTTCTTTTAGGTCTTATTCCGTGAGGATGCTACTGTTGATGATCTAATAGATGTTATTGAGGGGAACCGTAAATACATGAAATGTATCTATGTCTACAACAAAATTGATGTAATTGGTATTGATGATGTGGATAAACTAGCTCGGCAACCAAATTCTGTTGTTATTAGCTGCAACTTGAAGGCAGGTCCTTCTGTCATTTAATTCTATTATATGCATCACCTTCCATCTTAGATGGGCGCCTTTTAATGTAGCTGTTCATTTTTATGCTAGAATGCCAAGGCACTTGTGACATAAGATCTGCTATTGGATTTAGGGGTCTTTCTGGCAAAAGGCTAGGTTTCGGGGGATTGTGCCATCCAAAATTTCTCCACTGTTGTGTTTGTTAATTAAAACCAGGATACATAGTTTGGTAATTCCTGTTCTGGTAGGAGATATTTCTATGTACTATTAAATGACAAGGAAACCCCACCAAAACATGCCCTTGTGCTATACAATTGCCACACCATGACCTCGTGCCAAAGAGTCGTTAGGATCATAAAATAATCCAAGAAAGGATGAACTGAATATATGATTCTAATTGTAATGGATTCCCTTTTTTCTTAAGTTATTTGTCTTCTTTTTTCTTGAAAAGAAAAAAACTGAAGTTCATACAAGGTCCTTGATCTTTGTGTTTTGGACATACCTGTCCTTGTCATGATGTGTCTGGACAGCAAAGTGCTTGGATGGTTACAACTGCAGGTCCTTACTGCATGATGTCAATTGAGAACAGAATGATTTGCTTCTCTAATGGGATCAGAAACTTAATTGTTCTCTCTTTTACAGCTCAATTTGGACAGACTACTGGCAAAAATGTGGGAGGAAATGGGGCTCGTGAGAGTATATACAAAGCCGCAGGGGCAGCAACCTGACTTTACGGATCCCGTTGTCCTTTCTACTGTAGGTTTAATGTGCCATTGTCCCCTTTTTGATGCATGGGTTGATATATATACTGACATCTCACTTTTCTTCACCTATTTCTTTGGTATCTAATTTCAGGACAGAGGCGGTTGCTCAGTAGAGGACTTTTGTAATCATATACACAGGAATCTGTTGAAGGATGTGAAATATGTCTTGGTATGGGGCACAAGTGCGAGGCATTATCCACAGCATTGTGGGCTTTCTCACGTTCTTTACGATGAGGATGTGGTTCAGATAGTGAAGAAAAAGGTACATCATCCTTTTATAACATTACTCATTTTGTTTTGGTGGGCAAATCTATAGTGGTACATTGTAATGTCTTATGACTTTAACTTAATTTACTCAATCACACTGGAGAGAGAAGCATCATTAAAAATACAGGTATCAAGCATAAACTAGCATAAGAATACACTAGAATGCTTATGTGATGTGGTGTTACATGGCAAATTCATTTAAAGAAAGACTCGTTGCTTAATGGTCAATTCCCACCCTTGTTTGTGGGAGGTCTTGAGATGAAGCCCCCCTCAACACAAAAGGGCCACTCCCCTTAGTTTTGTACTCGGTGTGTGCAGATTGAGAGATTTACACATGCTCAAGGATTAGTCAGGTGGGACGCTTGGATACCTTGGTCTTAAAAAAAAAAGACCCGTTGCATGGGAATTCTGACCTCAATGTTGCAAAACTTGGGTTATTAGTTCTTGCTCACCGGACAATGGCTGAATATGATATAGATGCAACACCACTTTGCAATTATTTTGAATACAATGTCATTCTAATGCTATCTTCATTTTTTCTGCACCCTATAGGAGAGTGACGATGGTGGAGGTAGAGGTCGCTTCAAGTCACATTCAACAGCCCCTGCTCGAATATCTGACAGAGAAAAGAAGGCTCCATTGAAAACATGATCATGTCATATGCAAGTCTGCCAAATGTTTGCTTGTGCAAATGGAGGGTTTCATTGCCAGCACTCTAGGGAGAGGAAACAACCAAAGGCTCTGTGGTATCTTCTACCTGCAACAACAATATGCTGTTCACCATGATACATCCTATAGGGTAAACCAATCATTGAAGGTGTGATCTCCACCTTAGCTCTTTAATTGTGTGTTGTTTGAAAAATGGCCCATCAGTTGATAGGACGTTTAACTTTTATTGAGCTTGCAAGAGTTTGCCAAAAAAAAGCTACTATCATGGGCAAATTACTTGCTTTATTTATGAACAAAATCATATAATGGGTCACATTATAATTCTGTCCGTTAGAAGTCAGCGGCCAAAATGCATTTTGACTGGATAGTGATGCATGTTGTTTTGCTTGTAACTTTTGAAGTTGAATTGTTGGTTTGTTCGGAAATATGTGACATATTCCATTATTCATTAATTTTTTTTTAGTTGGTTTATTACTGCAATTTCTATGTTTCACCAAGAGAGGATGGAAAGAGATCATTTCACTAATTCACTATGGAGCATCTTTCTGGGGCATCTTGTTCCTTGTAGTTTTTGGGGATCCACTGTGTCTGAGGTTGGCATTTGGAGATCTTTTTATTCAACCTTTTTTAAAAATCATATTATTTTCTGGGGCATCTTGTTGCTTGTACTTTTGGGGATCCATTATGTGCATTATCCATTATGCTTGATCTGCATCCTTTGTGGAGATAATTCATTTGTATTAGAACCGTAGACTGGGAAAAGGTTAATGATGGAATGACAACTATCATCTCTGATCAAACCCTCCTCCGATCATTTTAGTTTTTTAGATAAAACTACCATAAAAAATTCTAACTTGCATTTCCCTGTAGGAAGAGAGTTCACTTTGACGCTCTCATGTTCATTCTTACCACATCTATTCTTATCACGTACATTATTCATACATTAGTCCATATTTTTTTTTTTTAAATCCAACGTATCCAGACCTCTTAGAGCACCTGACTAAGTCCTTGGAACATGTGCAAACCTCCTTATTCACACACACCGAGTAAAATTAGGGGGAGTGTCCTTTATATGTTGAGAATAGGATTTAAACTCAAAACCTCCCACAACTTATTGGGGTTCTTAACCGTCAAGCCAACCGTCACGGGTTAAATTTATGACTTCAACTGTCTCCTTTTTAAACCTTCTACTTGTAAAACTTGGATTCTTTGCGCAAGGACACCTTCTATGTGTAATGCCTCTTAGTGTCTCAACCAACATCCCCTTGGTTTTTTTTTTTAATTCTTTTTTAGTGGGCAATCTTTGGTCTTCTCTAATTTACTCATTTTTGTTTTGTAAAAAAAAAACCTCCTTACCCATTTGTCTTGAAATTCCGGTTCAATCACGTTGACTTTGTTTACGTCTTGATTCTTTATCTCCAGCATTTAGCTCCATATGGTATTATGATATTATAATAATTTTGTAGGTAAGACATATATATATCTAAAGAGGCAAACTAATGGATGGTTGGATGTCTAGAATTTCTGGTACACTAACAGGCCGCAGTGGCCTTGAGATCAATGGCATTGACCACCAAGTCACGGGCTCGGTCATTTTTGAACTGGTTGCCTTTTGAAGAGTCAAAAAGTGTTAGTGTCGAGGTGCCACACTCAGACTGCCCTTAATTCAAGCATTAAGGTGTTGACTAGGTTTGCAATTTATGGTTTAATATGTATTATCAATATTAAAGATATTTTTTTATACATGTATGATGATAGTGGATGTCGTACAGGGATAGCGCAACTAAGAAACACTTTGGCTCATGAATCAAATGTCTCAAATTTCGAATATCGTAGTTACCCAATGTTGTGGCTTGCGGCGGTTGTGTGAATCTAGAGTTTTTATCCAAAATGCTCTCATACTCGGAGAGAGTTGGAAGTCTTAGATTTTTTTGTTATTAAAAAATATATATATGATGATGCATTGCCTATTCAGTTATCATTAAAAATGCTTAAAACAATATTTTAACAAAGGTGGCTGATAAAATATGTATTGGCTGGTCGAGTAGATACATATTAGTGATACTTATCAAGGCTTTAAATATGGTGCATATCTCTGATATATTGATACATGATGAGTTGGTCGATATTTTTATTTTTATATTTTAAAAATAAAAAAGTAATTTTTAGGCACAATATGTTCCTTTTTCGATTCTTTCGAAATTGTGTATCTATTTGTTTTCTCTATCATTTCTACTTCATTTTCTTTTAAAAGGGAGGCTATTTAGAGATTAAATTTCTCCAGCTCTTGTGTAAACACTTTTGGTTGTCTAATTAATAATTAACCCCTTTTATTAGATGTGTTGTGTCCATTGTAAAAATCTTCAATTGAATATGGGTTTCAATCTACCGCTATAAAAATTGAATATGAGGTGAGAGGGGTGGGGTGGGGTGTAGGAATTCATCATTTGACACGTTTTTATAAAAAAAAATTATTTGCATGTGTTTTATATCTTATAACTTTTGTGATTCTTTAAAATCAGCTGAGTGCCTAAATGGGTAAATGCGTCAACATTTTAGTGAAATAGATAAGTATGTTTTAGTAAGACCCAAAATGAATATTTAAAAAAAAATGAGTTAAATGTTTAAATGGGTAAATGAATGTAAATGGATTTAAATCTACTTTGGTTAGGCAAATGATTAGTCTGAATTCAAGTAAGATCTGAGTTCAAAGTTGGTCAAGTTCAACTTGTTGCCTCCAGTTTCAGGAGCGGGAGGTTGCGGGTTTGAATTCCCATGGTCTAACTTTGGTGTGCCATAGGGGCAGTGGGTTCACTCGTGGGGGTTCACGCTGGGTATCTCATGATTTTTCACACGTAAATTCAAAAAAAAATAATGAATTCAAAGTTGGTGACCCAACTTGAATTAGACCCGATAGATCCATTGCCTGGTCTAGTTGGGATATATGGGTCTTACCTATGGTAAATTCAAACTGCTTGCAAGAGAACGCTCTCTCTATATTGACACCATGGGAATATTGGACTCAAATGAAAATTTTATCGAGTCGAGTATTTTGAGTGAGTTTTTTTATTTTTTTACTTGACTGAGGAAAACTCAAAAAAATTTGTTAAACTCGTTGAATGCAACATCTCATTGAGTCGAGTCAACTCAGAAAGAGTCACTAGAAGTTTTTCAAGTTCTTACCTATGACACGTCCCATCTGATGCTGCCTTTAATGATCAAACATGGAGCCCGCACGGGTCAATATACATAAAATTATAGATTTTATTGGCAGAAGATATTGGCTCTATAATGAAATTAACGGCGTATTTGGAGCCTGCAGCTGAGTTGGTGTCTCTCTCAAAAGTGGCCGGCTCATCTCAAAGGCTTCAGTTTCCAAATAGAAGTGCCAAATTTCTTTGATATCCATTCATCAAAACCCAAACTCTTCTCAGTTCTCACTCTATAGTCCAGTATAAATATACATTAAATAATGTAAAATTAAATTTTAGAGTTGATATCCTAAATTTCTTTCATTCATTCATTCATTCATTGACTCTTTGATTTGAGTCCACATGCACTAGTGGAATGCTGTCTAGTTTTTATTTTATGTTGCTTTCACCGTCACTGTCATCAAGTTCAATAAAGGAAAAAGAAAGCCCCAATAAAGATTTGAAATTAAAGTAGCAAATATAACCTTTAAACCTAGAAACTAGAAATTTAAATTTAATTTATAATGGGTTGACCTAAGAAAGAAAAAAAGAAAGAAGGTGATTGATGGGTTAGTATGGAGGGACATCCATATTCCATAGTCCATACAGATGAGGTGAAGTAGGGCCAGTGGAGAATCCTAAGCAAGAAGGCACTCATTTCTTCTCTGCTACTGCTGCTAAACAAAAGACAGACGTATTATTCACTGATGCAGAACTGTGCCGGCTCAGTCCTCCTCTTCACTTTCACTCCTGCTTCTGGCCCATGTCTAATGAGGGAGGGAGGACATTCTTCATCTCGGTTTAATCTACTAGTCTTTGAAATATATGCAAGCCTTCTTATCTACACACATTAAATAAAACTATGGGAAGTCACTCTTTAGAGTAGGATGAGATTCAAACTCAGGACTCCTACTTCATGAGACGAATTTTGATAAACACACCGACCATTTAGAATTTTGTTTGCACTTCATATGATGTCTTTTAAAGTGATAATAGATTTATTGAAAAATCTTTTTAAAATTGATTATATTACATAGAAGTGTCCACAATATATTGATACTTATTCATATATTTGTTTGAGATTTAAATAAAAGATAGAAGGGTCTTTTAATCACTATGACTTAATATACATTTTAGCTTTCTTAGAACCCATAAGGATGGAGAGTCAATGAGATGAATTCCTTTTGAAATTCAATCAGTTAGGGTACACCTTAATGTGATGTTTTTGATATGTAGAAGAAATTCTAAAAGATAACTATTGTGAATATTAAAAAATAAGTTAGTCCAAGGATGGATTTTGAAATTACCAAAGAAGTGGATAATGCACTATAATAAAAATTGTTATAAATTAAAATGTGAGAGAGATAAAAGGTGAGATTTGAGAGGTAATATTGAGATATTTTTAAATTATTAGAATTTTATAAGGATATTAATGAAAAAATGACACAATTTATACAACAATTTTAAAAATGTACTTATGTAACCTTAAAAAATTTAAATGTATGTGATAATGTATCACAAGTAAATGCAAATAATAATTAAAAGTAAAAAAAAATTATACAATATTTTAATAATAATCATATATGAAATAGTCAAGTATCATAATAATAGATGGAGCTTGACGGTAGTGTTTTTACATTGTGGAGCCAAAGTCTAGTAAATTGAATGATTTTCAAACGCATTGTAGATGATATAAATGAGATAAAAAAAAATTGAATGTAGATATTTAAAGAAATCAACCAAAAGTTAGAAATTAAAATAAAAGTAAATTATATATAGAAATTATTTTAGGTTGACTAAATTTTATAGATTGAAAGGCCATATAAAAAAGTTCTATCTTTTACTTGAGACAAACAATTTTTTATTATAAAAAATCCCTCAATGTCCCCTAATATATTAATGAAATTTCCAAATTTTGGAGTGACAATGGCCGGCTACCTACCCACCTTTTTAAAAAAAAATTATGTGTGGAAAACCGCAGGATACCCAGCGTAAAACTCCCATACATGAGCCCACTACCCCTAGGACACACCAAAATTAGGCTGTGGGGACTCGAACCCGCAACCACCTACCCACCTTTAAATCTACTATTGAGTCAGTCTATATAAAACATCTTCAACTCGTGCATTTAAATTAAAATTGAACATAAATATATAATTAGATGTCTGGATAGTGATGAAAATGAAAACAAAATGATTGAAAGAGAATGCTACAATCAAAATATAGAGAACAATCGTCTCTATTTGCAAGTCAATGGCTCTTGTCGAATCATGATTAAACTGAGTCGTCACATTCAATGGGTAAAGTTCAAATTATGGTTTAAAAATTCTATCTGAAAGAGTTGACTCAACTCAACACAGTATTGAGTACAGACAATAGAATTAGGAGTATTATTTTGATTACACTAAAAAATATCTAGTGTTTAGGCACAAAAAATTTAGATTGTCCCCTGTTTGAGAACTAAAATATTTTTTATGCATCCAATAAAGATGTTAAATATCAGTAAATTTAAAGATGTTTTTCTTATATTATTTTTTTTAAATTTTTTTCTACAATAAAATTATGAAAAAACCTATGATTTTAACCTTTGTCTAAAAACTTGAAAGAAAATCAATTGAGTCTGTCCGAGTTGACTGGAATGTACAAAGTGGGTGCAGTAAAAGAAACAATTCTAGCACTAGATGCCATTTACTAACATTGATGCCTGTTTGATATCTTGAATTTTACAGTGAAGTTGGAGGCTTTTAAGGAATATGAGGCATGTGGTAATACAAAAGTTCGTTCTTACTAAAATTGTTTCACATTTTTATTTAATTTTTAAAATATTATAACAATTTAGAGTGAATCAAATGGCTTCTTTAACATTCAAACAACAAAAATACACAATGATTTATGCACTAATTTTTTTTATATTTATTCAACCTTTTTAATCCATATTCAAATGATGGCTCATTTATTTGAATGATACAATTGTAGAGAGCACATATATAGTGTTAAGTATCAAGAGTGTGAAGTAACAAAAAGTCCTATATCGATTAATTTAAGAAACTAACGACTCCATATAACACTTGAGGCACCCTTCTCTCAACAGTTAGCTTTTGAGAGTGAGTTCTACCTCAAAAATGTTATCAAGTTATAGTTTTCTAACATGGCATCATAGCAAGTTCCAAGTGCAATTATAGAGTCCAGCTGCACGTGAAAGCGAGTTTGAAGTTTTCACTTGCATCTTCAGAGTATAGTTACACATGTATCAAGTTTCCACATGCAACTCTAGTGTCCAGCTACATGTGAGGGCGAGTTTGAAGTTTCCATGTACAGTCGCAGAGCGCAGTTACACATGTATCAAGTTTTCCATATGCAACCCTAGGGTTCAGATGCACGTGATGTGGGTGTGAAGTGACAAAAAGTTTCCACATCGACTAATTTGAGAAACAAATTACTCTATATAACACTTGAGACACCATTCTCTCAATATTTAGCTTTTGAGAGTGAATTCTACTTCAAGAATGTTATCAAGCCATGGTTTTCTAACAAAGAAAAAAATGGAACTAAAATTCAAATTATGTGTTCAATATGGGATCATGTACAAGTTTCTTACTCTCGAAGTGGAAATAGATTTTCCGTTATTTATTTAAATAAATTTCATATCATCATCATCTAAGTGATTTATCAATTTGTCATAAATTGATTGTATATTTCACATTCTTTAAAATTTAAACCCAGTAACATTTAGAATATAACACACTCAAGCCAGTGACAACAATAGGAAATTCATTTTACCGTATAGCTCAACTGGTTGTCTCCTGTTTCAGAAAGAGGGAGGTTGAGGGTTCGAACCCCAATGGTCTAACCTTAGTATGCCCTAGGGGTAGTAGGATAATCCGTGAGAATTTTACGTTGGGTATCACACGATTTCCGAAAGTTAAATTCAAAAAAGAAAAATGATAGAAAATTGATTTCATGGTATAAAATAAAGGAGGGTTCTCGACATTCCTACCATTTCATCTCGTGCATGCTGCATGCCAAGTCAACGTTGTCTCTCTCTCTTTCCCAGACAGCTTTACAGATGAGACCATACTTTTTTTTTTTTAATGGGAGGACACAAAGCACCATCATTTTACAAAAAGAGGATACTGGGACTCGGTGGCCTCACCCTTTGGTCCACCAACCTCCCTCCCTCTTTCTCAGTTGTGGCTCCCATCCATATAAGATTTAACAATATTTTTCCATTATATTATGAATACATCCCCATGGCATGTAAGAGTTAGTCAGTGTTTTGATAAACAATGACCAACCAGACAATGTAATGACAAAGGACTAATAAAATAGAATAACCCTACTAATTTTTTATGTTTCTCCACCTAGATAATGTAAACCCTAACTTCAATCCCTAGACCCACACCTCACAGATTCACCTCACCCAAAACATGATGGGATGAGAATCCATTGATGTGTATTTTTCTTTTGTAAAGTTTACTTCCATGCTCTTTCTCCCTAAACATTTATGTTCGAACACAAATTCACCTAAACATTTTCAAGCTTTTTTAATTTTGGAATTTAAAATTCATACCACAGGTTTAAATTGTGCTAGAAAATAGAAAGGAAGAACAAAAAAAAAAATCATACAATATGGATGCAAATCTACATGTTTGGGTTCTCAAAGTTTTCACTGTGCTGAGGCTCAAAAAGTGTTCTCCTTGTTTCTTTAGTTTCAGAAGTTTGATTAAAAGTTGCATCTGGAATACTTCAAAATCTAGAGAAGTTGAGAGTAATACAGCTAAAGAGAGCTGAAGTACATTTCACTAGAGGATAGCAGATTACCTAATGTAAACAATATAACTTGACTAGGGTGGAATAGAAATTTAAAATTCAAAAGGCAGACCTCAGATAAATGGAATAATGGCTAGTTAATAATAAGATCCATGAGTGATCATATGCAATCCATACTAGGTATAAATATGCCAACCAAATTGAACACAATAGCACTTAACATTATACATCGATGGCTGTCTTAACTAGATATATAAAAGTATGGTTAAAGAAAAAAGAAGTGCCACGATCTTGACTGCCATTATCTAGAATGTGGTAAAGAAGAAGAAGAAGAAGAAGAAGAAGGAGGAGGAGACATCGTGTCTTGAGTTTTCAAACTATATTCTGTGCTGTAATATGATCTTTGAGAGAAATGGCTGAGGACATAGAAGTCTCTAATTTCTTTTGGGTAATATGTGGTTGGACCCCAAAATTTGTATTGAATTGATGTTTCTAATAAATAGGAGGGAATTGTTAGCAAAGTCCCACATTGTCACGGGATGGGTTGAGGAGTTTATATGCAGACGGGTTTCCTTTCTTTAATAGCCAGGTTTTTAAGGATGACTTCTACTTGTATGTTTTAACATAGTATCAGAATGGGAGTACTAAAGAATGGGCTGGGTTCGTATCTCCAGTCATGCGTGGAGAGAAAGAGCCAAGTATCTCCAACCCTGATGCTCAGGGAGATTGTTAGCAAAGTACCAACATGTATATCAAACCTAAAGACAAATGGCAAACATCTTGGTATAAAGATGCTGTGTCTATCTAAGTTTACTACAATTCATCTCATATGGATTAACCCAGATCATGAAGTGAGTGGAGTATAAAGCTGAGTGAAGCCTGGTAGGGTTCCATTTCCCATAACACAATAAGAAATTGGTTTAAGAATCGCTTTAGTTATAGCCTTTGACTTAATGGAGTATGAATTAGATCAGATTAAGACATTTCCTTTCACTAGGTCAGAAAAGTACACATTCTTAGACCAACAGAGAGAGATGACCTTCCCACTTTCCCAGTGACTTAGACCACTTTTCCTAGCTGACTTGACCATTCCTATGTGAATTGAAGACAAGACCAGGACAGCCCTACGTCTAGCAAGTCACCTAAACGTACGTGGTCAATTCCAAAAAGACTTAGAAGGCAATCCTTCAGCATTTTGCTCTCTCTTAAACAAGGAACTAGTTGATGTAATTTGATTTTTTTTTTTCTTTCACCTTAAAAATAAAATCAAGGGTAAAAATGAGGAAAAAATAATTTAAGACGATGTTCTCAGTTCTGCAATAAAAAAAAAATCTCGGTGCATAAATCAATTCTTCAATGCAAACTCAAAAGAAGCTTAAATATAAACTCTGAAATTGAAGAAAAGACACCTAGAATGGTAGCTTAGTCGAACACAAATCAACTTGTATTGAACTGCAGTATAGAGAGATCTTGTTGCAGGGAACCAAAAAAGAAGAAGAAAAACAAGAAAGCTTTAGATTAAATCATCGTAGCAAATCTCCAAAAAGAAAATGATTACACAGAATATAATAAAACTTGGCCTGTGATTGGATTATGACCAAGTACCCTTATTGGAACATCTGCCACTGTCTTAAGGCATTCTCCCCATTTACCATTGATGGGTCATGGCCGAAATCTAGAACTAATGGGCAATTCCAGCACTTCAACCAGTAGACCAATTTATTCATTTCTTTATTTAATTTAAAGTTTTTTTTTTGTAACATAGGTAACCTCACCCAGCATTGGAGGTGAGACTAATTGAGGAGACAAGATGCCCATATGGTTTCAATTGTCAAACTGGTATATATTCTGACTAGGTCAAGGATATCAGACTAGTTTGTCAAGTGTACAGATCGACCTTACAAGTTTTACTGTTTGCTTCAGTTGTTTGTTTTGTACAAGTAGGCCTACAATCGGTTCACCTACTGCTATCTGGGATTTCACATTGGATGGGTCATGAAAAAAGTAAAAAGGGTAAAAGGAAAAAAAAAAAAAAAACTCTGGTGGGTGACCATAAGATTCTTGACTCAAGAAAGTTCAGTGCTAAAGCCATTGCCCTTGGATGGACAGGTTCTTTAAATAGAGAGGAGCTTGAGATAATGCAGTAACCATTATTTAGTGAAAAAAAAAAATGTCAGATAGGATTTTCCAATGTTGGAGATTTTCTGTGCATTGCTGATTAGGCATCCAATGGTGGATCCAGTTAGATCAACACAATGTGGCGGACAAACTGTATATTTCCACAGTCCTATCAATGCAGAAAATACATGTTTTGCTTCAACGGAAAGTGTCTAGACTGGAAAAGGAAAAGATGATAACCTTTGTAAAGGCATGCTAAACAGTTCCCCAATGAAAAGATTAAAGTGAAAATGTTTTGACTAAAATGCAATGCAAGCCTATTATTGAAGACATGACATCAAAAGGTTAAAAACAAGCTCTCCCTCATGCATCAAATTTCTTTTTGTCTTTCTATTTCTTTTCCACATTATTTCCTTGGTTTTGCAAATGTTTCAGCAATACTGGTGTGCAGACATGAAAAAGAATGGGTCTACATGTCACTAAAATTTGCAGTACTTATTCGTGTAGCATGGAATTAAATGATGGTTTTCCTTGTTACTTTCTCTAAGAAAAATCACATTATTCCAAGCAACATGAGGTACAATATAAGCTAAGAACCAAGGGTGAAGGAAGAATTACAGGAAATATAAATAAAAATATTCATAAAAGATATCAAAATGGAGACGTGAAGAATAGCAAGTTTATGACATCCATATCACTAGTGGAGGTGTGGAAACTACCCGTCCTCCCTTTGGGAGGGAAAAAGAGGAGAGAGGAAACCAAGGAGAAGGCCACCAGATTATGGTATACATTTATCACTAGAGCAGATAAGATAATAAGGAGAAAGATGCAAACGGTAAAAATGTAGGAAGAGAGCTGAGCTGAATTCAATGATTTTTTTTTTTTCCATGGATGACAAGGGCCTATTTGCATACCAGTTCCTTGGAGCTAACCTCACCATGGTTTTTGAGTTTGTGTCTGCTCATAAGAGGTGGGATTCATGCAAGAATCAAGCCCAGCCATGTTGAGAATATCCCTGTGAGAGAAGGCCCTAAGACCCAAGAAGTCTCTGGTCAACCCATCATTCCCACCACCTCCTCCTCCCTCATTTCTATGAAGGCTTTTCGCAAGATTTTCAGTAGTGTTGCTTTCTCTCTTTGAAGGCAAGAACCCTCCAAAGGCCTCTTCAAAAGAGCCATCAAAGCCAGCAGCAGAAGAAAGGGAAGTCATCATGTTGTGGAGTAGAGAAGGAGCTGGTGCAGCTGCAGATGTTACTGACTGGTCCATTAGCTCGGCAGCTTTATTCCCAAAAGCTGTCAGGCCATGAACAAAGCTGCTTTCCATCTCTTCACGGGTAGACAGACCCAGACCAAAACCAGTTGTAGCAGCATTGGTAGTTGCAGTGGTGTTCATGTGACCCTGCGGGGATCTGAGCATGGAGGAGGAAGGAGATGGTTTGCTCATTGTTGCGCCCATCTGTGCTGCTTTTTGCAGCAGGGCTGTGGCTGACATGTGTGGAGAGGCAGTGGGATGCAGGGGAAAAGAATCATGGGAAGGATTGTCATCAACCATTGGAGCTCGAGAGTTTGAGAATTCATGGTCTGACCTGTTGGAGAAGAATGAAGAAGGAAGGTCAAGTTGATTTAGAGATGTGGGCACAGGAGGACAGGATAGCCATGGTGGTATCTCTGCTCTCATGTTGAAATTCTGCTGCTGCTGTTGCTGTTGCTGTTGCTGTTGTGGGTCTCTTCTCATTGACAATCCATGGAGGTGATGGCCATTGATGTTGGTCATGTGAGGGAACTGGGCCTGTAAGTTCATATGTGGGAGCAATGGATTGCTGGCTTGAGAGGACAGAAGTGGATTGTTTAGAGAGTTTGCTGTGATTGATTTTGCACTCTCTTCAGCCAAAGCATCACAGAAGGCTCTGTGGGTGATAAAACTGTCTCTCCTGCAATAAAGGGAAAGATAAAAAAGGGGAAAAATAAGAACAAAAAGAGAAACTCAGAAAATACAAAACATTACAGAGAGCTACAATTCAAAAAACAAAAAAATAAATAAATAAAAGAGCTCGGAACACTCCAAAAAAGAGCTCAATGCCCATTCTTGCAAGGCATACGTTTCCAAATTCATGATTTTTATTTATTTTTTCATTCTTAAAGACATTCTCAGTGGACTCTGCAGGATTGCTATTTTGTTCTCATCTCTCTCTTTTCCATTTTCATGCTTTCCTTTTCCATAGACAAGACACGGCACATCTGCTCATGTGATTATATCTTCTACAGATAGAAAGGCTTAAGAGATGTATGTGAGGGAGATGAGATGAATGGTTTTGGGTAGGCTTTCTACCTTGAGAAGAGGGTACCACAGTCACATCTGTACTCCCTAGTACCACAAGTCTTGGAATGAGCCTTCCAATCCGATTGAACTGCATAACGCTTAGAACACTTGTCGCATTTCCATTTCTTCTCTCCATGTTTTCTGCAGAAATGCTTTTTGATGCCTGTGAGGTCTCCGAGAGCTCTGGAAGGGTCATGGTGGACACATGAAGACTCTGGGCAGATGTATACTCTCTTCCTTACCTCTTTGCTGGTTCTCTGCTTCAGCTTCCATGGAAGGTTGTGCCCTCTCCTATGCAGCTGAAGGTTCTGGTCCCTCTGAAATCCCTTGTTGCAGATCTCACAAACAAACCTATTGGTTGCCATGAGTGTCTTGGGAGACAAAGCTATCACATCTGCATCTGGGTCTGATTCAACACCTCAAAAGAAATCCCACCCAAATGAGAAGATGAATTTCCCTATAATAATAGAGAAGAAAATTGAAAGAAAAAAAAAAAAAAAGAGAGTAGGAAATAGAAAATGCAAGTGATAAAACATTGTATACAAAGGGAGACCTGGATTTCCCGGAAGGTTTCTCTTCTTTTTCGCCGGAGGTGGGTTGGGGGAGGCAAAGGACTGTTGGTGGTACAAGTTTCCATTTTCAGTTCTATTGCCGGAAGATACACTTGCTTCGCCGGATGCAGAAGTCAAATTGGACATATTTTCTTCCAAAACTGGATGTTGTTGAATCATCAAGTTCTTCATCATCTGATAGGGTGATCTATCTAAAGTCTTAAAAAAGGAGAAATTCTAGAGATTTAGCGAGCACACAATAGGACAACAGAAGATTTAAGAAATGGGTTGTGAAGTCATGAGAGGAAGATATGTGTTTCTATTCATTTTTCTTCACATACTGTGACTGCAACTCCCAAATCGATTTTGTCATCAGGTCAAAGGACAAGTGAAAATCGTTCACTTCCAACTCCCACAACCGTTTCACATACAATATCCAGTTACTGTGAAAATCACTTGTCGTCACTGTCTCTTTGTCTTGCAATAAATCCCTTCTCCCTCCAAACTCCTTTATTACTTACTACCTGCTTCCTCTCTTTTGCCTCAAACCCCATGAAGATTAACAAAGGAAAATTTTGAGAAAAAATATCTTAAAAAATATGGACTAATACAACTGCAATAACACACAAGCAAACAAGGAAGACCCGTTATCATTCCAAAAGAAAAGACCCATAAAAAAACACACAATAACAGATAATTACAAAAATAAAAGAAAACCCATCACGTTTGAGGCTAGTTAAAACAAAAGAAAAGAACCTGATAGACAAAAAACAGAGAGGGTCTAAGCAGAGAGAGGGAGAGAGAGAAGGAAAGGTATGAAAGAGGAATTTTCAGGAAATGGTAAGGAGATGTGGATGAGGAATCGTGGTGCAACCGGCCAGCCATTGAATACAATTACCCACGCTCCCAAACAGGCTGCGACTGACGTAGCACTTTCTGTCTTTTCCTTTGTTCTCTCTGCACAAAGCCAGAGAATTCTTTTCTACCTCCTTTTTCAAGGTAGCCAAGAGTATATCTGTTCTTTTGAACATCCATTACTATATTCTTTTTTCTTAGCAGAATGAATATATTAGTGACTGTGGCTTTCTCACCTCTCAAAAGGTGAAAAGTTTTTTTTTTTAAATAAAGGAGTTCGAGAGTCTATGGTTTCAAGAGAATGATAACCTCTTGATTTACTTCACCTTGGGCATGGTAAAAAGCATCCCTTCTCAGCTTTATGCATTTACACTAACATGATTGGTTCATTGATTGATCTCCCAATAGGGCTTGCTCATGGAAAACAGTTGTTCATTTTTCTTATTCTCTTTTACCATTTGGCTATGATTTACCCTCCATCGATTTCTATGTTTTTTTCTTATCATGTTTACTTTTATCTTAGTTTTGCATAGCTCCAAGTCAATTTGAAATGGTCTTCTTACTTTCTGTTACACTCACTTGAAGGCTTAAACCTCTATTCTTGTTTATTAATCATTTGCAATTTTAGTGAATTAAATAAATATGGAAGATGTTCCCTTCGTGAAGTAAGGTTTTGAGTTCGATTTACACTCAATTTCTTCAGATCACTCTCTGTGGAATCACTTTCAATTGACTTAACTAGTGTGTGGATTGGAAAATTTATACATGCCGGTGGTTGTTGGGAATAGAAGTACATAAACAATAAATGGAAAAATAAACTACAGATCAAACACATTTAAAGACACAGAAATTTTACATGATTATCTTGCGGTACGTCCACGGGTTCAAATCAGATCCACTATCCTCAAAGGCAACAAAACAAAGGAGAGACAAATGACCTTTGTTACAATTTTCGTTCATTTATCATCTCTCACAAAAAGAGAAATTATATACTGCCCTAATTAGGATTTGCATATGTGCAATATAAAATTACATAATTACCCGTCACAACTGTACCAATACATATCTGATAATCAAGTTCTACATAACGTAACACGTGGGATTAATCTCACCTCTAATGTGGAGCAGAGATTTTAATATCAGACGATACCCGATATAAATCGCCGATATCATACGATATCGATGGTTTTAATTAAAAAAAAAATTGAGAGAGAAATTCCGTGGCCGATATATCGGCCAATATCGATATTTCAACCCTGACGTGGAGTGATGACTAAATATTAAAAAAAAAAAAAGAAATACGAAAAAAGGTGATAAATTTTTTGAAATGATTCTTTTGCCGGGCTAACTTCTTCTGGTGGGAGCTGGATTGAGATGGGTCCAACCTCCCATCACTACTTTAGACATGGCTGATGTTCCCACTCATCCCTACAATCTATTTGATGGGCCCTACATGATTTGGCCATTGTCCACATCGATGGGTTGATTTCAATTCTCAAGGTACACAATCCATGTGGACGGTCTGGATCATTTGGGTAGGCATCAGTCATTTGGATGCTCTAAAGATACAGGCCTGTTGGAGAATAACTCTCAGTTTCTAAAGAAAAGGAAATGTGTTCTCATGATTAATGTGGTGGAATGGTGAAAAAAGATCAAAATAAAAAATTACCAACTGATCATTAATTTCCTTTTTTCTGCATCAGTCTTATCATGACAAATTATTTTTAAAGGAACTCAAATAAGAATACATGATTTTGTAGAACAAAGTACAAGCCGCCGAGTTGACTCATTGAGTTGAGTTGGAGCTCTGAAACATGTGTTATTCAAATTTCACAATCAATACCCTAATCATGTTAGTGTAAAGCTAAGATAGTCTGCCTCTGACCTAACTTTTCAAAATGTTAAAGTATTAAAGTAATGGAGGCTTAAATAAATCATCAAATCAAATATAATAATAATATAATTAAAGAAAAGAGGAAATCACTACTGAGTAGCTTAAAGCATTTCTGGGCATTCGTGCTTGTGTTCCCTCTCTATACGCCTAAAGTATTGAAATAAATAAATAATTTATTTTTGTCATCTTCTCCACTCTCCTTTTCTATTTTATTTTCCAATTTTCATATGGAGTATTATGTAATCTGCAACTATGTGCCTCACCCGACTGTGGACATCTTAACACGGGTGTTATTTTTTAAGAGGTATGAATTTTAATGAACTTTTAATTTTACCCTTATTAAAAGAGTATTCTCGTCTTAAGATGACCACCCTTTAATATAACTGTCTATCTTTCTCTCTAAATAAAGATATGGTCTAAATGTCTAATGTATAAATTTCCACATGTCTACCTAAACATAGATATGGGTCTCATGCATTTTATTTAAGAGAATGACATCACATGGTAAACTAAAAATAAAATCTTTTTTTTTTTCAAATTTATATATGGGAAATCGCAGAATACCCAGCGTAAAAATATAATCCTTTAATGTATTTGTAAGAATAATTCTTAATTTTTACTTTAGCAACTAACAATCTCTCTGTATGACGCATGTTATTTGAAAAAAAAAATGACATCAGTAACATCACATGTATTATTGTATATGAGGAGTTATTATCTTTTTTCTCGTACTGTCAATAATCAATCTCTCCATCTTCTAATGACAATCAAATAGTGAGATTTTAATTTGAGTAGATTTTCTTTTAATCTGCTAAATTCAAAATTTTCAATATCAGAATGTATTGATTGGGTAAGGTAGGGCTCGGGTCAATTTTCGGTTCTTATAAAAAAGGTATAGTCAGTTTGTGTTTGTTTCGACTTTGGTTTTAATCGGGTTTGGGCCGGATTTATCCATTTACTTAGTTAATGAGACTTTTTAGTGAGACATATACTAAAACTGTCAATGAAATGGGTGTAGAATTCATGTATGTGTCAAATTTATATTGGCTGCTTATTGTATTTTATTGTGTAATCTCATCCTAAGCAACAAAGGTTAATGTTAATGACTATTTAAATCCAACGGTCAGTATCAATGAATGGATTTAAAAATTAGGGCACCATAAAATTCATAGATAGCAAGAGTTTGGATTTGATACAAGTGGGCTGGTAACATTATAAGTCGATAATTTTCTTCAACAACTTAAATAAGATTAGGGTATTAATTTGTAATGAGGAGATGGGTATATTTGAAGTAGGTTGTATTTTATATATTGAGTATTTAAGGAATTTTTTTTTTTCATTTGATCATCATAATTTTGTAGAATTATTCTCAAAAAATTAATAGTTCATAACAATTAAATCTTCAAAGTCCAAAATTATAAGGTTAAAATAATTAAATGAGGTTCAAAACTACTCACCTATCACTTTCTCATTTTCTACAAATCCCTTTAAAATTGTGTGATCCTCTTCAAATTCTAATGAGTAGCCTCCCTAAGTAGTCTCTCAAGAGTTCTTGACTTTCTTTCAACAAAATGATCTCAAGCACAACATGTATGCATCATAGTTCAAAATTTTGAAATTTGGAATCGACTTGAAATCTTATCAAGCCGAATAACTCTGCACTTCTGAAGAGTTTTAAGACTTGACTAAATTTTTTTGATAAAACTGGTTAATTCGCTTGACTCGAAATTCTATTAAATTAAATTAATTTGTACTGGCTTGTCTGAATTTTTACAAATTATTAAACTTTGATGTGGATATTATAATGAGCATTTTCAAGTGGGGTCACCTTGAATTAGCAACCTCACATCTAAAAGACAGGTATTGTTCTCATCTATCACATCCTCCATGGTTAAAATAAAATAAATAACTATAATTTTAAAGTTTCTAAAAAATATCTTAAGTTATCTTCCAATCTAAATAACTTTAACATTTTCAAACAAATAGATTTTAAATAATAAAAATAAATTTTCATGAGAATCTTAAAAGTCCCCACCTAAAATGCTAAGGATGACCATCCTAACTTAACTATTACCTAGTATCATGTAAAATGTGCAAAATAATAAAGTACTCTTTTTCTAACAAAATTACAAAAATGCCTTAAAAAAAAAAAACCTACATTTTTTTATTCCTCACTTCTTAGTCTTAGATACCTTATTTCACCTTTGAACAAGTGAGAAATTATCCCTTGTAAAATTATTCTCACATAGGTGTAGTTCAACTGGTTGTCTCCCGCCTTAGGAAGCGGAAAGCTGCGGGTTCGAGCCCCTATGGCCTAACATTGGTGTGCCATAGAGGTAGTGGGATCACCCATGGGGATTTTTATGTTGTTAATATTGGTCAATCATCCTTTACCTTCGTTTCTCAATCTCATCCCTCAATTTTTTTTTTCAATTGTAAATAGTTGATCATAATTTTCAACTAAAAACTATGTTTTCACCATTTTACATGATATCTTGACCATCGAAAATCAATCAAGACAATTTTTTATCTGGGGTAAAAAAAATCGGTCGATCTGCATCTGTCTACGTATCGACCTTGATTTTCCCAATACATTATAGGTGATACGCAACACATTTTTTACACGTGTTTTTTATATTCTCCTGAAGACATAAGGATTTTAGATTTGAAAAAAAGAAAAAACACGAATTTTCACATAAAGTTTTAACCATTCTAAACAAAGCATGTAACTTTAGGTAGGTTCAAGATTTCAAGCATCATGTCGATTTCATCCATCACTTTCAATTCTGAGACTTACATCTTTGATCATGTCTAAATATCCTTTACTTTAATAGGTATCCTTCCTTAAAGAATTTTCAACTTTCTGCCTCTCTCTTCAATTTCAATGGACTCCATCAAGTTTTCAAATTGGTGTTCACATCAAGGGTGTTGAAATCCACCTCATTGCCCCCATTGTTCTTGGCATTATATGCATTTTTAATATTCTTTGCTCAGCTTCTCCTTTTCAATTCATTTTTGGCAAACAGAATTCATGATATTTCACTATCATTCCATGCTGTGCTCACCCCATCATCTTCAATTTTACACTCGCCTCTTGCAGCACTTACCTAAATATATTCAATTTTTTAACATGGGTTGTTAATTTAATATTAGATTATGGCTGATACAGTCTTAATTTCTTTCTTTTTAAAAAAAAAATCAATGTGTGACTTAAAAAGCAAGGTTTTATTTCAATTTTTGTTTTAAATTATGTTAATGCTCTAACCAGCTTTTAACAATTTTTGACAGATTTTAACAGTAATGTTGGAGTACTTATCTGAGTTTGATGTAGACCCAACGATCTGTCCTGCATCAGATTCCTCTCACCAGTCACGCATAATATAAAATAAAATATCTTTTATAAGATATAATGAATCCATAAAATTGAAGATATCAGAGACTCTAATATTTTTCCTTTTCGAAAAATGCAGGTGTTAAATAAGGAAGTTTCTTCTTTGTCGAGAGCAAAGCAACCTCAAAATTGCACAAAGTGAAAAAAATAAAAATAAAAATAAACATGGGAGTTTCAATGAAGGGCTACTTCCCATGGAAATATATATAGATTAAGGTCTCATCGATTTACTCGGTGTGTGCAGATAGGGGGTTTTCACACACTCCAGAGGACTAGTCAGGTGAGACGCTTGGACACCTCTGGACGTCTAAAAAAAAACACACAAAAAAAAAAAACTAATACAAGCTTATCAGCTGTGCAGTGTGTACTAGTGCACTCATTATTATCGTGCACAATATGGGTGAAACTTGAGCCAACTTTTAACTCGACCTGCATGACTCGATCAGAGAAATCAGTAGTTATTTATCTATAAATTTAGGGTTGGGTCGGGTAAGGAAAAATCCACATGAAATTTGGGTTAGATTTGACTCAAAAATTTAAAATGAACCTGACCTAACCTGAGTTTCAAAAAAATATAAAAAACATTCAATGATTTTCTTTACTCAGATCAGGTCAAGCTAGCAACTGTGGTGATGTCAGGTTGAGTAATTCGGGCTAGCAACTCGACTTAGGTCGAATCGGTCAGGCTCAATAGTTTTTTATATGGATTAAATTGAGTTTATTAAAACCTACCACAACCTGCTCGAGTTTCAGCCCTAGTGCACACCAAAGTATGGAGTGTACTATTTGGAGTGATGATGGATCTGAAGTATCTATTTTGAATATTCTTCTATAAAATTTTACATTGAATCAGTTGATATTTTTTATACTCCTTAAAATTTAGTCACTTTAATTATTTTAATATTAGAGTTTTATAGTCTTTAAAAAATATGGCATGATTAATATCATCAATAAACTTATCACCACCGTAAATGATGAACCTCACTCCAACTCCCCAAAACTACTCTGAAAGTCCTCAAAGTAAAAAATGGAGCAACGTACCCATGAGAGAAATAAGTTTAAAATTTTAATGTTTAGCATGGAATCATCAAACACTCTCACCAGATTATTGTGCAAAAGGTATTAGCAAAGTGTATATTTGTTGGTTACCTTCTCTCTTAGGAAGTGGAAGTTCACGGATTCGAGCCCCCATGACGTAACCTTGGTATACCTTTGGAATAAGGGTCCATCTGTGGGAGTTTTACACTGAATATCCCGCAGTTTCCCACACATATCTAAAAAAAAGTCTATATTTGGTAACTCTTAATTTTTAGATTTTTTAACATTTAGAAAATCAGAAATTTAAATTATGCATTTAAGTAGGCAATAGATTAGAAGTATTCAGTTAAAACCTCCCTCACATTTTTTTCGACTCTAGCTACAATCAATCTCTTTATCCTCTAATTACAATAAAAAAATATAATTTTAATCTGAATATTTTTTTAATCTTCTAAATTGAGAATCTCTAAAATCATAATATACCCATTGTCAAACACACCCGATATGTTATATTGTTAACTAGAATATGTAGTAAAATCATTAACCAATATGTAGTAAAATCATTAACCAAAGGGGAGGTCACGTGACTCATTAGTAATCAGTGTATTTAAAAGGTCATTCTTTGAACATGTAGCGCACATAAAACATCTTAATTGAATCAATTAAACTATATTTTTAAGCTCTCTAAAATTTGATCAATTCAAATTATTTTTTAAAGGTAGTATTCTTACAATGAGGAATTTTACTAAACATACACCGAATGAATTTTACCCTTATTTCTTCTCTTGGTCACAAATACCATTTTCAAAATATTAACCGCGATTGATAATATCGGAAATCTGTTCACCCAACCCAAAATTATTCTAACATTTCTGAAATATGTTACATTAACAAATGAGTTCATTAAAGTGATCTAAAACATTAGACTGACAAGATGAACTAGTGAAACAAGTTTCAAAACCAAAATTTTCTTGTAGACTCATGAAGATAGTTTAGGACAATTTTATATTTCATTCCTGACCAAATTATCCAGTGAATACATTAAAAAAAAAATTACAATAAAAAAAAAAAATTATCCAGTGAAGATGACTCATCACGCTACAAATATGCATCTTCGATTGGTTATCTAGTAACAGATAATCGAGAACAAGGTCATGTCATTTTCATGCCACTTGATGTTGAAAAGAAAAACTTATTCGCATTTTACAAATTTCTAAAATTAGATATCATATTTTTTTTTAATTTATATGTGGGATACCTCAGCATAAAATCTCATGGGTAAGTCCACTATCTCTAGGACACATCAAAGTTAGGCCATGAGGGCTCAAACCAGCAACCTTCCTCTTCCTGAGATGAGAGGCAACTAGTTGAACTACACCTATGTAGATAATAATATTTTAAAACTGATCTTTGTGTCTGTAATCAATGTTATTTGTTGTTAAAGTATGCAGCATATAAACTTGAATGTTTTATTAATATCTAAGGTTTTAAAAATTGTAACTAGGTGGTGTTGGTCTAAACTCTAAACTCAAAATTAATGAACTTAGAATCAGGAATGAGTTAAGTAACTCAGTCTAATTTTTTATTCAATTTAAAAAAAAAATCGATAAAACTCAGTGACTCATTCAACTCCAAATCTTATCAAGTCAACTTGTACTAATTTAAACGATACATACTAGACAAATTAAGGGTCATTGCAAGTGATCACTGGATGTGTAACTTTATCATTACTCACAGATTATTTTTTCATTTTCACTTTAAACAAGTGATATTGTCAAAAGATTCAATAGTATCTCATATTTTTCTCAATAAGATATTTTTTTTTATTCCTACATACTAACGTAAAGAGGTGGACCAAATTCTTCAAATTTTCCAATTTAATTATAAAATCCTTTCTCTATATTTTTAGTTATTTAACATAAATCCTTCTTCATTTTTTGATAATAACTTTGAAATGTCAAACTAAATTCTTTCAGCTCATCAAATTTAATTCTAGAATTTTATTTTTTATTTTTAATCATTTAAACTTAGATAGAATAAAAAAAAAAAAGGTATATCACATAATTAAGATAGGACTATTTTTTAAATATAAAATTTATAAAAAAAAAAAAATCATTTCCATTAGTCCGTGGGTGATTGGTAAATGCATGGGCGCATCCATCACATATCAATGGCCGTGGTGGGTCGTTATGGGTCACGTGAGCGACAGACAGAAAAACGCTTTCAGATACCGAGTTGTCGGCCATCGACCGACTTTTTCTACTAGCAAGCATCATTGTTACTTTATTACCTATTCTTTGTACCTTGTTATTCTCACTTCCCTCTCCACACTATAATGTGCGTTTGCCATGTTTCACGTAAAATTTTTACTTTAAAATTTATATTATAATTGTAAAATAATTATGAAATAATTTCAAAATAATTATGATATTATTAAGTCACGAGATAATTGTAACTAAATTTTAATTGTATGATATTTTTGTGAAAAAAAATTATATGACATTTGATAATAAAATAGGTTTCATTGATTGTAAAAAAAATTATTATTGAAAGCTTAAAAGAAATTAATTACATTAAATATGAAATACAATTATCATATTTAAACTAACTGAAATAAACAATGTGTCGGCCCATTACAATGTTTTTGTTGTCAGTGTTCTTTCATATCTCTATGCATTTTACTGCTTCATCGAAAATTCCAACAGCAATATTGATGTAATTATATTTGTTTAAATAAAAAAGTTTTAAATAAAATTTATATTTTTTAAATTGTTGTATTAACAATCTCCAAAATATTTTAATAAGATTATTTCTTATAAATAAATATATTATTAAAATAAAATTAAAAAATGAGTTTATCTTCATTCAATTGTGTCATATTAGTGTTTTTGCTTATAAATGATTGTAAATTTAGAATAGAAATGACAGGAGTGCCCATTATTTAAATTATAGGAGAAATCATATATTCTTCATTGTTGAGATGATGATAAAATAATAAATTGAATATCTCTTTTATTAAAAACTATTTTTCTATTTCCCAACTTAAAATGTTTTGCAAATTAAAAAATATAAATTAGGCAATCATATTCGAGTATTATCAAAATAAGAAGATGGCCCACAACTTCGCAGGTTGTGCGGTGAGAGAGAAAATAAAGTTTACAGCTAGCCTTGAAATTTGAGCCCTTAGAGGAGAGAGAGATCGCTTTGGCCATCTTTCGAGAAAAAAAAAAGTGTTAATGCAGGGTTTATATCATTTTATCTTAAGTAAAATATAAATCATTTGGAAACACAAGAAGAAAAGCATTATCATGTCAAAATTAACAAGTCATTGTATTTTTTTTTTTAAAAAATGTATAAATATTAATTTTTGAAGCATATGTAAACTTTTCTGTTTATACATTATAACTCTAACTCCATTTTTTAGAGGATAGTCTTTTGACATGAAGTTTGAATTAAACTTAGACTCTCACTCTACTTCTACTTCTTGAAGTGGGTTTTTGACCGTCACTCTAAATTCAAAAAAGTTAAATTTTAAAAATAAAATAATACTTCCACGTGTGGTTATTATCTTTATATAGTTGATAAAGTTGACTAATGTGATATGTAAGATGAATAAAAATGTTTCACAGTTTCCTATATATAAATTCAAAAAAAAAAAACTTTTTTTTTGAAAATTTAATATTCAGTACCCATTGCATTTATCTCTGGAGAAATCATAAAAATTCTAGATACTTTTAAATTTAAATTATTAAAAGTGTGTTCAAAATATTTTAATAATTTATATATGAACTTTTATGAAGGTCATAATTCTTACATTATTCTCCTACAAGAGATTTTGCGTTTACCTTACTATACTAATATATTATTTGAATATTTTATTTATCGATGTCACGATATAAAAAGCATGCTTTACGACTTTTCAATATTATAACATGCCTATTGTGAGTAAACCCAAAAGTAGATTAGTGCAGGTACATATCTCTGATGGAGAAAGAAGGAAGAAAACAAAGTGGAGGAGACTAATAATTGGAAGTCAACAAAATGGAGGTCCCATAATAATAAAATGGAATTTTAAACTCAGTACAAATTAACATCAATATAATCAAAATATTCGTTAAATTAATAAAAAAATATTAGCAAAAAATTCACCAATGACCTTCATACAAATACAGAAAAAAACTTCTGATGTAATATAGTTGGGATCAGAACGTAAATATTATATTAGAAAGGTTATTATATTAGAGGAGTCTGATGAATTGATGTAGCATTCCTTTTTAGTAATAACTCCTTCAGTGAGGTAACTCTCACCCTTTTTAAAAAGGATCTTTTGGCTTAAATTAAAGCACAAGATTATATAAGATAAAAAAAAATCATTTTCTGATCCTAAGAGAAACACTGCAATTGACACAACTAATAGAAAACTTTTGGCTCCAGCAGTCTAACATAAATGTTGATTTTCTTTACACTTTTCAGCACATAAAAGCTAAGATCGACATTATCAGAATGAGAAAGCTTATTTAGAAGTCTATTTCAAATTATTTTTTCAGAGTTTATATGATGTATTTTATGAGGTCTTTTTTACTTTTGTGGTAATTTTGTATTCTAAGTTTATGAAATATTATTTTACAAAATGATTGTGAATTATGTTATAGTACATTTTGTAGTATGAATGTATTGAGTATTGAGTTAGAGTTGTTTATTACATTTTGTATAGATGTGAAATAGGGATCGACTATTGATATTACTTTAGAGAGTATTATATTAGAGAGATTTTATTATATAATTAATATTTGAAATTTCAAAAGTTTAGATTCCATGCATGCAATTATATAGGATTTTTTTCTATATAAACATTCAATTGTGCTGATTTTGAATAAATATATTAATTAAATTATATCTTCAATATAGAAAAAATCAAGAAAAGGGGGAAAAAATTAGTTGGGGCGGCGCGCGACTGGGCATTGACTGTAGTAGTGAAAATTCGAAATTCCCGGTTTTTGGCGTTTCACCGAGGAAAAGTCTATTAGTAATAGAATTAAGGTTTTCTCTCCCCTTCACGGGAGGTACTGTCGCACCAGCTGCCCTACTGATTTCATTCTCTCTCTCTCTCTCTCTCTCTCTCTTTCTCTGATGGGCCCCACAACCAACTGGTCGGGAAAAAAGAGAGGGAATTTCCCGGTTCGAAGAAAAAACCGGACAGATGTCAAAAAGCATGTCACTGGGTCTGACCACTTACCTGACCAACGTACTTGGGCAGCTTACCACTTTCATCGAGTCTGTCCTGGTGTGGCCACGTCAGACGTCGGAAAAGGGCGAGACGATGCACCGGTCATTTTCGAGGGCCCCGACGCCCCATGGCTGGTCGACTGTTGGTGGTGAAAGGTAAAGTTTCCTCCATGTAGGCCCCACACTTTCACTGTTATTATTATTCTAATATGGAGTTTAGGTGCCGCTTAAGCAACATTATTGATTAATTATTGACTCTAAAATCTCTACTTTTCTTCTCCAATCTTCTCTCTCTCTCGATCTCGATCTCGATCGCGATTTACAGAAAGAGAGAGAGAAAGGGGTTGCTTTTGGAGTGGGACCCATGATCACGCAACGTCCACGGCTTGCTTTTTTATATCCGAACCTCGTGACCTCTGCCAACTATGACTCGAATATTCCACTCCCGCCTCCTCTCCTCTCTCGTGTGCGTCTTCCACACAAACACCGCCCTACTCTTATCTGTCTGTAAACTCACACACGTGGAAAATGTGCATGTCAATCCCACACCATTCCAATTGTGTGTTCTTTCTCTAGCTTCGTACTTGTGAAGACGAACGTGCATCATTTAGAGCACTACTCTAAGTGATTCGAATTTCTTAAAAACCCTCTTGTTTGTGGGCTCCACTAGCTTAAATTGTGTATTTTGTGTACGGTATAAGACCGTGAAATTTAGGTGAGTGGGGCCGAATTTTAATCAATTAAATCAACTTATATAAAAATTATTGAACCCTATTCGACCCGATTCGACTTGACTTGAATTGTTCAATTCAATCGAATCCAAATTGCTGACTCAGTTCAAATTGAGTGTTGTCTTTACTCATTCCAAGTTCTATATTAAATTTTTTGAGCGGGTTGGATCGGATCAATTCGAATTAAGTTATATCAATTTTTTTTTTAAAAAAAATTGATTCAATTCGACCTTAATTTAATTTAGATTTTTTTCTTCAACTCAACTTGACTTTAATTTTAAAATTTAAAATCCAACTCATTTAATTTTGCGAACTAAATTATACGAATTGAGTTAAAACTGAATTTCACCTGAAATTTTTTTTTCTTTTAACCCAACCCAACCCACTTGATTTTTCGAATCAAGTTATGTGGGCCAGGTTAAAACCCCACCCAAGTTTCACCCCTTATAGTTGAGTATTCATGATTTATGTCCCACATGTGCGGCAGCAGATCCAAGAGTGGCAGTAGCTTTTAGATAGCGAGTGGAATCCACGGCAATGCCAGATACCAAGTGCCTTAAAACAAAGCACTGCTCAAAAAAGTGAAGTAATGGACTAATACTTGGTTGAAGAGAAAAATGAGGATTCTATTTAAGATACTAAGATAGTTTCATTGTAAGACATTTACAATAAAATACGACAGTTGTTTTATATGTGTTTCTTATTATTTACTGTCAAATGAATTAATTCACATGTTAATAACTTATTTCAGCTAAGTAGAAATTAACAATTTATTTATTTATCAATTCACCCTCTCATGATTGATATGGAAAATTTGATTAATAGTAACATATTGTCTACTACTAATGGAGTAGAAGATTTAAATTCTACTTCTTCTTCTTTTTTTTTTTAATTTACGTGTGAAAATTCACAGAAAATTCAACGTAGAACTTCCATGGATAATACCCACTGCCCTTAGGGTACATCAAATTAGACCATGAGCAAATTTTACTTGATGCTTTTCTTCATTCTATTTTGAAGTTTCAATTTCCTCATCCACCCTATGAAAAATGTACTTTTTTCATGCAAATAAATCGTTATTAAAAATAAAATACATTTTAAACTATACATTTCCACTGAATTTCTCATAACCAAATGATCCCATAGATGATGAAGTGTTATTTATGTTTTACAATTCAGAACTCTAACCAGTATGGGTGTAGCTCATCTGGTTACCTCCCGCCTCAAGAAGCACGAAACCACGAGTTCGAGTCCCCATGGCTAACTCTCGTGTGCCTTAGGGGTAGGGGTTCACCCATGAGAGTTTTACACTGGGTATCCCGCAGTTTTTCACATGGAAATTCAAAAAAGAAAAGAAAAAGTATGACATATTTTAGTGCTGCTAATAAATTTAAAATTATTAATGTGACTTTACCAAAGGTGGAGCCAGAGTGGGCAGGCCGGGTGGGCCAAACCCACCCAAATTTGAAATTTCTAAAAGCCCTCTTAACCAAGGGATTTTATATAGAATTCCCCTTTAAAGTTTAAATATCCTCCACAAGTTACAATTCATTGAATCTCTAAAAGAATTTTTTTTAATTTTTTTTTAATAACGCCCCAATTTAATCATCTATTTTATTCCATTTCAATTAGTGTCATTATGTTTTTGATGATATTAATTTTCTTTAACTTCTAATATCAGTAATTACTCATTCTCTCTATATCTAATTATTTAAATGACATAATAATAATAATAATAATGTAAAGAGAATTGGAGGGAAAGCAGTCGGTTGAAAAAAGAAAGGCCAATGCCTGGTTTTCACGGAAATGACTTTACAGGGAATTTATAGAGATAAGGATCTGCTTGCTTTTCTTGAGCAAAAATAAAATTATATTTCTGTGTGGACCCTTGTTGTTCAACCCATTTATATATGATATGACTATGTGACTTTGATTTCAGATTCTCCCAATCCATCAACTTAAGACCATGCATTCATTTCCATGGTCAGAGAATTTGAAAAATTTTGGTTTCAAAAAAAAAAAAATTGAATTGAATTTAATTTGATTTTGGATTCAAAATTAAATATTACCCATTTTGACCTCCATTCTCATAGCTCAATGATTTGAGTGCATGTAGAGCACCTCTAAAATTCAATGCACATAGCCTACTGCTCCAAAAGTCGTATCGGCCATAATGTTACTCGAAAATCCCGGCTGCAATGCATTGGTGCGTTGTGACCAAGGTCTAGATGGGTATGGAAGGAAGTGTATTGGTATGTAACGACCGATACATTGCGTTGTAGAGATACGGGCATATCGGCCACAATGTTACTGGAAAATCCCGACTGCAATTCATTGGTGCATTGTGATCAGGGTCTGGATGTGTATGAAAAGAAGTGTATTGGTATGTAATGACTGATACAGTGCGTTGTAGCAATACGAGTGTATCGGCGCCCCATATTGAGACAACGCATATAAAAATAACTCTGTTTATCTTTAAACTTTTTAAATTAAAAAAATGTTTTTCATTGTTAATTTTCCAAAATTTCTATTGTCTACAGAAAGTCAGATGGGTTGGGTTGGGAATTGGGATGAGTAAATTAAACTTTCGAGTTTCGATCAAGCTAAATTGGATTGACATTCAAAATATTTGGGTTGAATTTAGATTGGATTAGAGAAAATATCAATTGATTGATCCCTCTAATCAAAGTGACCCATTGCCCCAAATAACACATGGGCTCATTCAGGGTCAGAATTGGGTCTGGAATTGGGCCAGGCATGCCTGAGCCCAAGTCCATAGCTTTACGCTGAAGCCCAATGTAAGTCCATTTATACATTTGGGATTTAAGCCCAATTTTTAAAGAGAGAGAGTGGAGGTGAGAGAGAAAGATAATGATTGGAGAGGAGACTAAACCTATCCATCTCTTTCAGTGACTGCCAATTATAATTAGAGTCATCCAAGGCAGAGCCCAATCTGTAATGATTCCTACAAGTATTGCCTATGAGTGGTTTCTTTTCTTTTTCTTGTAAGTCAATGATTAGGACCATGCAGCTAGTGGGTCCATTGGAACAGGCCATGATTCTTTCTAAGAGAAGCCTTTTTTTAAATCTAAATTAGACTTAAAGGCCCACTGGGTGGACCACAGTAGAACCACTTGATTGAAATTTGAAATTGGAAACAAAGAAGAAAGAGCAATATTCTGTGATCACATTAAATCTTTGTTCCTAATCCTAGTTGGCTTTTGTTGGAATTATTGCTATTTAGTTGTATCTACAAGTGATCAGGGATGGTTTAGGTACCACTTTTCAGTCTAGAATTTTGGAAAACTTTCAATAGTCACTTAAGGATTTAAGGGTACCGTTGGGGTGAGAATAAGAGTCACATATCAATTGTGAGGATGAAAATTTAAAGACTCATATAGGATTGGGACACTCCAGCTGTCAGGTTAGTCTTTTGGGCTGGAAGCACAGTCCAAGTTAAGTCTTCAAGCCAGCATGTGAACTCGGGGATCCCCTAACCGAATGGGATGGTCGGCGACATTCTATTCGCCGGAGAGCCTCATTCGAGAGGGAGATTGTTGGAGTGTGAAAGAGAGTCCCACATCGATTATGAGGGAGAAAACGTAATGACTTATATGGGATTAGATCACTCCACCTATCAAAAGCCCAATCTTAACAGGTATTATGTATGTCATTAGCCTTGGATTAAGGAGAAGGCATCAATGAATATTTACCCGCTCAAATGCTCCAAACATGTCTTTCTGGCATTGGACAACACCTCCACCCACATAATAGTATATGCAAACAAAAGCACAACTATTTACTTTTGGCTTTTTTAAGTCATTAATGCCAAAGTTGCTAAGATTTCTTTGGGTCCAGCGTAAATTTTCCTTATCGGGCCTGATTTCTTTTCTCAATGATGCTGGTTTTTTTTTTTTTTTAAGGGGGTAGGGGGGCATGTGGATCTCTGCTGGGCCCCTCTGGACGATTGACCTTTATGATCCCTTTTAGTGAGCCCTGTAGAGACCATGTTGCTCTAATAGTTGGGTCTTCATCATTTCTCTCACTCTATTTTTTAAAAGTTCGTTTTTCATAAAGATCACAACATTTTAAGATATCTAAATATTAAACAAAGCTTAGATAGTAAATGATTACATGAACAAGCTAACATGCATGAACAACCTTCTATGTCACATGGTTCTTATGAGGTACACATGTTGCACAACATACACGAGCTATGGCTACTATGTCATATGCTTGCATCTATGCAGAACACTTGTAATTTTTTTTTATAGACACTAATACTTTTTAATACTGTTTTTCAAGAAAGGTTGATCACCCGCATAATTGCACACTAATGTGCAGCATAGGGCTGCAACTCGGGCCGGGCGTGACGGGTTCCTTAAAATCCAACCGGACCCGAGTTAATATATTTGGACCGGACCCGAATTGCAACACCCACACCCACCCAGTTGTTGCTGGGCATGTGGGAAGAAGTCCCACATCGCCCAAGCAGTTGAGGGATGTGGGGGTTAAAATAGAGGAGAGCATCACACCTCAATAAGAGGCCTTTTGGATCTGGCCTTGTGGGCTGGGTCCAAAGCAAAACCTTGAGGGCGTCTGGCTCAATCTTGTTAAGTTGGTTCAGGTCGGGACACGAATTCTCAACTTGAACTTCACAACCTGACCCGACCTGAATTCTAACCCGAATCAACTCGAATTCTGACTCTACCCACATTTTAAACCCATTTTAGCCTAATTTTAGCAGAGTCGTGTCGGGTTGGGTCGGGTCGGGTTAACTTGTAAAATCCTTAACCCGATCCGACCAGAATTTCATACGAGTTTTTATCTTCTCAATCGACCCGACCCGCTGACCCAACCCGCATGATTTCTTGGGTCGGGTCATGCAGGTGGGGCAAAAACCCGACCCGAGTTGCAGCCTTAGTGCAGCATATTACTCTACACACTTAGACAAGAGGCCTACTAAATGGGATGATGATGGATCCACTAGAAAGGTCCTTCACTCTTTTGAATATGTGGTTCATCAAAAATTATTTTGATTGAATCAATCAAACTACATTTTAAAAAGATGTAAAATCTTGATTAAATCAATCAAACCATATTTTTCAAGTGTCCAAATCAGTTTAAATTATTTTTTAATTTCTTTAAAATTTACATTTTTTAAAAATACAGCTTAATTGATTTAGTTAATGTGATTTTTGTTGGGCCTCATATTCAAAAACTTTCCAATGGATTTACACCACTCCATTTGATGGCTTCATGCGTAGGTGGGCATCTCCTCATTTTTATTCTTAAAGGCCAGTCTTATAAAAAAGACACCCATACATCAATTGTAATTTTCTCTTTTTTATTATGAGAAGTCACCATAAGTATTTTTGTCTTTTTCATAGAGGGTGGTTCAAAGAATAAAAAAAAAGAGGGTAACTATCATTTGCCCTAAAATATTACAATATCTTGATCTTGAAACCTAATTAAAATATCGATATATTTGTCACCTAATTATTTAGAGTAAAAATAGTACATCATTTTCTATTAGATTGTATTTGGATGGGGAACGAAGAACTTTGAATTCTCTTATTTGGATGAGAATGGGAGGAGAAAGTAGGACCCACATAGAACATATACTTCTCCTCAACCTTAGCACAAGACACTCATCTTCTCCTCATTTATTCTACTCCAGGAGTCACTAGGAGAAGTCTCCATCTTTAAAACATAGCCTTAGTGTTTTCTTTCTTTTGTTTTAGCACCTGATTTTCATTTAAAATAGATTTATATTTAAACATGGTGCCATGTATCCATGTCTATTTTTTCCAAGTCCGACATTTACACCCGTGCCCATGCAACTTCGCTAATGAGGCAGATAACTGGAAACTTTAGAAGCAAATCTTCAATAGCATGATTGCTACTGGAATTACATGACATGCCTTTGCATCCTTCTTTTTCATGGAGGAGTGGACGAGAGAGAGAGAGAGACCAGAGAGCTATCAACAATAGTTTCATTTTTATTTTATTTTTTGTATTTTAGTCAGTAAAATGGCTATTGACTGCACGCTATCAAGTAAATTTAACGTGGGTTATGGTCTCACAATCCAATGAGCCCCCTAAGAGACTCAACTCGTAGTGTTTGTCACCACCAACAAATTTTTTTGAATTATTTTTGGTTAGAGACTGATAAATGAGTTTATTCTTTCAGGCCTTTCTAAGGAAATCACTGTAAAATATAAGAAGGAACCGACCGATGATTGGATGTAGATCACACATTTAAGACTGAACATAGGTCTGGATTTACGGAGACTTGAACACGATTTGAATCTGACAAGGAGGATTCATATCCATATTCAATCCCCAATCACAACAACCTGAGCCAGACTCGATTCTTAACAGATAGATTTGGCCCCGCATATACCTCGTCAGGATCAAATGTGGAATCCAGAATCGGCCAGATCAGAACCCATATTCAGATCACAATCATATAACTTGTTCAGATTTGGATCACTGTGGATCCAGCATTGTTGACAACCCCATACATTTTACAACTTCGGATACTATCAGACAAATCAAGCTTGTCCAAACTTCAAACACAAACTAAATAAAAAGAAGAAATTGAACATTTGACTTTGCATATCAGATTGAACACAGCTTTCATTTCATTCTGCAATATTTGGAGTTCAGATTACAGTGGCTATTGCCATTATGAAAGATCTTATTTCCTACATCAATGGGCAGTTTTGCCCTTGTAAAATTAAATCTACTAAGCACTTATTTGATTGCAGACAAAGAATTGGAAGGGATTGAAACATGAGCAAACCCACAGATTTACCAGAACGTGCAGGCCATCATAGCAAAATTGCATATCCACACCCTCAGTCACCTTCTACAGACTTACTGGAATGCGCAGGCCATCATAGCTCAATTGCACATCCAGATCCTCAGTCACCTTCAACTTTGCAAGATCATCACTCACTTTCTCATGGTCCATGAGATGCATCATCCCTTCATGCATATATACAGAAGAAAATTATCAACGAGCTTTAAGGGACAAAGTGACAACCAGCCAGAAATAAAAATTCATGGAAAGTTGCTTCTGAAATGCTAACTACAAGAGGAAAAAAATGCTAAAATTGTACCAATTAAAAGTGTTCTCTTAGGTTGAATTTTCCGTACTTCTTCTAAAGCCTGTAAAAGATAGAAAAATGCCCTTCTGAGAACCCAAAAATAACACTATTAGGAATGAAATAACATGATGACATGATATTTACCCTTGGTAGTCCAAAATGAGTTGAAGACGATCGTTCTGGCCTTAGTGCATCCTGGAAAATATTAAAAAAGAAGAAGAATCATATGTGATAAGTGATGGAATTCAGATTCTTTTAATTTAATATATGGTGATTTCAACCAGTGAACGATACCATATGAAATTTCCTTTGGTTCAGTCTCATGAGGCTGACTTAGGGCCAGTAGCCATCATGAAAATTGGTGCAACTTGGATTGGGTTGGGTTCAACCCATCACAAAGCAAACCAAACACAACAGAAAGTTCAATTGAAACCCAAACTGAACACCCAGAGAGAGTAGTCATTCTATAAACATATATCACATATGCAGGATGAGGATTGGTAATCCAACCAAATTTAGAACATGGTTTGGATCTTCCAACCCTTGGGTCAACCAACACCACTGTGCCCCTCCCTTCCTTCCCTTACCCTTCCCCCTCCCCCTCCCACTCCACAAAAACCCCAACCACCAAGCTACCACCACCCACCGACAAACCCCAACAACAATGGGAAAAAAAAACCACCTTGATTTGATTATGCCACAGATGGATTTCAAGCCCCAACAGAGTACCCAAATCACAGTCAACTTCAAATGGATATAGGTAGACTTAGAATACATGAGGACAGTATGTGTTGAGTAGGGATAGTAGGGTGAAGAATGGGTGGCAGAGAACCATAGGTGGGCTGCACACAACCAAATGTGAATTTTCATACAGTATGATCCGCGGGTGAATACTTGATAGAAGGAAATCTCATATGAGTATGTTTGTCACCAGAATCAGAATTTCGCAGTCCTTCAGAAGTGCATAGGTTTCTTCGGGTATATCACTAACATCACTTCAGAAATAGAGAAAACAATCAGCTACAAAAAATCACAACATCCATTAACTAAAGGACTAGGAGTCCAAGATTTTCAAATGAATTACCTTATGTAACAAACATTTCCAAAGCGAAAACCAAGAGAACGATAACCTTTCCCATGCCAAACAGGTAAAGGAGTAACCTGAAATCAACTTTACTATTAGAACTGCATGAGATGCGAATATGCTTCAATTTACTTTTGCCATTTTGTTTTGTTAATAGAATTTGGGTATCTTCTGAATAATTTCACATTTTGTAAATGGATCCCCTTCTCCTTTCTGTACAACAGCTATTGACCATCTTTATGTCATATTGTCCAGATGACTGCCACCATCTGGGGAGATAAATTGATTAAATAGTGTGGCTCTTAACTGGTGGATCTATCCATTGTAGACACAAACGGGTAGACCAGTAAGAATCCATAGTGGACATCCCCATATATCAAAGATGACATGATTATGCCAAATGTGAGTGGAAAAGCATTTTTTAATCTTTGAATAAAAAACAAATCCTCACCTCAAGATTATGAATAGTGAATTGTTCCTCATTGATGATATTGAATTGCAACTCAGAAACTGCAGCACCAGGTGTCACCCCACTTGTATCCACTAAATAGTAATGAGTTTTCTTCATTACCTGACCAATTTCATTAACAACTGATCATACAACAACAACAACAACAACAACAATAAAGCCTTTAAAATCATCCCTAGTTACGATACATATTTCTAACCAGGCTAAGAAGATGATTTTCTTAAACTTACCTTCGATAAAAATAAATGAATAAACAAATAAATATACGAAATGTGATGAGCAACCCATGAGAGAATCAAGTAAAAGCATTACATTTCTTTTTTCATCCCTTCCATTTGTGGTTGCACTGTTGTTAAGTCATACATAGGGAAACTCCAACAAGACCTCCTTACCTAAACTACCAAGAATGGCTCTTTAATTTGGATAGACCCTATATTGGTGGATGGGATGTATTAGCAACTAGATTTAGGGGTGTAAACAGGCCAGATTTGGATCAAATTCAACTCAGTAAAAAATTTGGTCAAGTCGTATTCCTAGGATATGGAAGTCATTTAGACAATTTTAGAGGGAAAAACTGGAATAACACAGTTTCAGAAGGAGAGTTGGACATGGAAGTTATTTTCATACTTTTAAAGGACAAATCTAGAAAAAAAAGTTGCAACTCTAAAGTAGTTGCTTTTGTAGGGAAGAGAGTAAAATGAATGAGAGAGAGAGAGAGAAGAAGAATAAGAACAACAAGAATAAGGAAACTCGTTGCCACACGTCCATGCCAACAAGTTTTTTTTCTTCTTATTCTTCGTCTTTTCTTCTTCTTTTCTTCATTTCTTATTTGATTTTGCAATCTTGTATTCTTTATCATTTCTTCAATTTTTCTCCATTTTTTTTCTTTTGCCTCTTCTTATTTTTTCTGCTTTCCATATTTCAATTTCCTATTTTTTCTTTTCTCTTCTTCATTTCTCATTTTTATTTTTTCATTTTATATTCTTTTTATTTTATTTTTACTTCTCTAATTTTAATCTTCCTGTATGTTTCTTTTTATTAGCCTTCTTGCCTTTCTATTAAGGTATTGTAATTTTTATATTTTCATAATTTTCATATTACATATAATATAATAAAATAATATTTTTAATAAAATTGACCAAGTCTTGACTTTTTGACTTGGACAAGACTCGCTCGAGTCTTAAGTTGAGTCGACTTGGTGGAAAAAAAGAGAGTCAGATGCGAGTTTTCAAATTTTCAAAAAATAACATCACATCTATGTTTTTGTGTAGATGCACATTTTCAAGTCTAAAAGCTTGAGAGTCCACAAGTATGAATTTTTTTTAATGATATTTATGTCATGGGTACAAAACCATTCCAATTAATGGGTCAACAGCTCCTCCATGAAAGACCAGCCCGTAACCCTTCTTTTGAAAAAAAAAAGGGAAAAAGGGAGAAAATTGAACACTCTACAACTGACAAGCAGCAACATTGAGCACCTTGCATCTTCAATGGAGGACTAGCTCATAACCCTTCTAAGAAGGGGAAAATTGAGTACTTTACATTTGTTAAACATACATCATACAATTTTCCATGAAATGAATTTTTTATATCACAATATCTCCTAGTGGAGAACCCAAAGGTCCTTTATCCACTCCAAGAAATTGAGAGAATGATGAAAGGAATATCCAAACATTCTTTTTGGTGGAGAATGCTGGTCCTTTATCCACTCAAAAAGGAAAATTTGAATTTTTGGCATTGTTTGTGTTTCCACACATTAGAAAGTGGGGAGGAAAACCAACTTTCCTACCCCCCTCCAAAAGTGGTTTCCTTGAAAATGACCCTTTAGGTTGGAACTCTATTTGCTATGTAAGTATCGATTCACTTGGGCTGTGTGGTACTTTTTTCTGACGTTGTTTGGGTGCTCGTGGGTGTTAGGAAGTGGAACGGAGGATTTGTGGCGTGGATGGGGGGGGACCTTTAGAGGTAGACATAGAGTGGCATGGAAAATGGTTCCGTTCGCCGTATCGTGGGCAGTATGGAAAGAACGCAATGAAAGGATTTTTGCGGGAAAGAGGAGTGCCCCTAGAGATGTATTTGAGAAGGCAAAATGGGGAGTGCCCCTAAAGATGTATTTGAGAAGGCGAAATGGCAGGTGATAGGTTGGTTATCTGTGTGTAAGGAGTTTTCAGGTCTAGCACCGGAGGATTTCTATTTGTCTTAGGAAGGATATTTGAAAGGGGTCAGTAGAGGTCGAAAGCGTGCGGTTGAGTGGGTAGCACCTCCCCTAGGGTCATGTAAATTCAATTTAGATGAGGCAATAAGGGGCAAGCCCGGTCCGGCAGGTATAGGTGATGTGCTTCATGATGATAAATGTAGGATGTTAGTTGTCTTTTCTGAATCAGTTGAGGTATGGAGTCTAATGAGGCTGAACTGAAAGCAATCAGGAGAGTACTTCAGGTTTGGTCTAGGTTTAGGAGCGGTAACCTCATTATTTAAGGCGACTCAACTAACGCTATCTCCTAGGCTAGTAATAGGAAATCCCCCTCGTGGAGGTTGGTATGTATTGCTAGGGAAATTTAGAAGCTGTGTAGGTTGGGTGGCATCACCTTCATTCACACACCCCGATCAACAAACAGTGTAGCAGACATTTTGGCAAAAGTTGGTGTTCTTAAGCAAATGCCAGGTTTGGAAATCTTTTCATCTCACCAGCCTTGGGAGTTAGGGGAGTTGGGGTCCCCTTATGGATGAGGATTGTTTTATTGTATTTTTTCTAAATGTTCATGTTTTTTCTTATCTCTCTTGTTTCTTTTCCTCCTCCTTATTGATTCGGGTATATCTCTCCTATACCTGGATCCTTCTCTTGTAGCCTCCTCTTGTTTTAATGGAATCAAATCGTTAATGTTTAAAAAAAAAAGGTAGGAACTCTATTTTTTGCAAATGTATCAATGCACATTTTCATTAAAAGTATCTTTTGACAACAATGAGAATATAAAGTGTGTTTGAAAATCACTTTGCTTTTTGTGCAAAAGCTAACTTTCATTAAAAATGATGTTTTCAATGGAAAACACAAATATACCCAAGTTTCTAAGTATCAAGGGAAACAATCCTCAATTTACAAAAGGAATCATGAAGAAAATTAAAAAAATTCTCCAACCAATCTCTTTTGGGAAGTACTAAATGACATAAAAACCTTAAAAAAAATACAATAACCCTCTATGGAGTGTCCCTAGGGTAAAGATCCCAAACCACACTATATTCCTCTATGAAGTGACCTTAGGGTAAAGAGCTCAAACTGCAATACAAAATAAATTAAAAAAGAAAAAAGAAAAGAAAAAGGAAAAGTTGCAAGATTTCTCCAAGTACTCAACAACATCTTTTTTCTTTTTTTAGCTTTTCCAAGCTTTCCTAGCTTACTGCCAAAGTTCTTGAAATTCCTCTTCCCTCTTAAATTCTTCTCCAAGTGTTGGTGTCCACACATGTAGCTCATATCCATGTGACCGAAACACCTCTATCATAAACATCACACATCTTGCCAAATGGATACTCTTGTAAAGAAAAAAAAAACCCAGTCTAGTGTAATGAATCTATCTAGTTTCATTAATCAATATCCTCACCCCTCAGTAACTTGCATCACTAAGGCAACACATTCTTGGATAAGATGGGTCTTTGGCATTTTGGAGCAAGATAATTTTGTGCTGGCTGATTGAAGTGGATGCATTCAGATGAGTTTTCTTTGTTTGGTGTTATCTTCACTTTGGTTGGTTAGTTTGGCACCTATTTTTGTTGGTTTCTTAGAGGTTTTGGTCCAATCCAACTCTATTTTGAATCTCTTGGACATGAGATTACTAGAATCTAACAATCTGCCCTCACCATAGAAGGGTTTTTTTTTTTTTTGGAGGGATCATATATATGTAACGGTAAGAATTTTAGAAAGTCAATTCAAGAGGTTCACAAAGTTAGGACACCTTGCAAGAACATAAAGCATCGTTAGTTAACTACAATATGATGCACTGGAATATAGGACAAATCCATGACTGCAGACCTCAAAGTCACGCTCTGCTGTATAAATAGGGATATAGGGCTGAACATTGTTTGTCCAATCACGAAGATCATCAAGACCTGAAAAAAAATGTGATCCTGATCAGCCTCATATTATGTTTAAAAATAAAAAATAAAAAATCCATTGTACGCATCCAGGCCAAAAAACATAAGCTTATGAGTTTCCATTCTGAATCTTAAAGCACTTGCTATAATCTTCATAGCACTTTTCAATGCCCCAGCACTTGAGCCACAAAAGCACGAGCATAAGCATTGGCATATTCCTAAACAACAAGCACTATATATATGCCCAGAATCATGTCATGCACTGATCCGAGGAACATTTGGGCAAGAGATCCAAACCATCCAACAACAACTGTGGGTTGGACTTGTGTCAACCAATAATGGCAACATCCTCCAACAAGTGGATGCCCATAGTTTGCCTGTTTCAGTTGATTTAACTACTTATTTTATTAGATTTGTTGCTTATCAAGTCATTATGGTAAAATGGAACAACAGTATAGTTCTTCTACATGGTTAGGATTAAAACACTCATCGTATTGTAATGGTTTGAGCCAGTGGATGGTTAGGATTAAAACACTCATTGTATTGTAATGGTTTGAGTAAGTGGATGGTTACGATTAACAGACTCATTGTATTGTAGTGGTTTGAGTAAGGGCAACATAAACTGTATGCTATCGGTTACTAGAATGGGACAGTGGACCCCTTTATTTTATTAAGATGATTTATAAAATAATGAGATGTCTGGCAACTCTTGAAATTTTAATAATTTTTGTTTCCGTTTCACATAAGTACACACACACAACAGAGAGAGAGAGACAGAGGAAGAAAATTTAATATAAAAAAGAGAAAATTGCAGATATTTAATCTTATACTTAAAAAGGGAATTTTCTAGGTGTCCATCAACTGAATAGTTAATCGACCATTGATATAGGCACCTAATAAATAATATTAAATTAGAGAACTTCCATAAGGTTGGCACTTAAAAAATATGACAAATTCATGAAAAAGCTAAATATTAGAAGGAAAAAAAAAGGTATAGGTTCGGATTTGACGAGTGGGAAGAATATGGATTCTCCCATATGACAAAGCTGCCATGAAACCTCCCTAAGAGGGAAATATGCCCATAAAGCATTTCTATTAATTAATTCTAAGAGGAAACAAATGGCATGTACATAGATGCATTACCCCATTAAACAAAAAAAGTTACCAGAAATATCTAAAATACCAAATTCAGTCTCATCTACGTTTTCTATACATTCAACCTGAACTCATGGAGTACCCTTAGAATACCAACAAACTTGAATTAGGGTAAATTTTGGTATTCAGGAGGTGATTCATTAAATGGGTGTTATGCAATACAAACATGCCAAGTATACTCTCCCCAAGGCTTGTCTATGAGGATTTTGTACATAGTAGCTGTACTCTGAGGAAGATCCCCATGTTGTAGTCATATATACATCTCTTCAATTTGGAATTCTTAAGTGCCCATCAAATAAATAATGGACGTCCATTAAATAGATGGTTGAGATAATAATCTCTAATTTTCTTATTCTGAATACCTTGGCTAAATAGGTTTCTTTCCCAATTAGCCTGATTCTACAAATTCTCAATGCAACAACAATTTCTAAATTAAAGAATTGTGGATTTTCTATGAATTGATTGACATCATTACTGCTTAGAGCATAGCATTAAGTATGGGTATAAGGATGACCTAGAAATATTTTCCATATTGTAGAGATCTTCCTTCCGATCTTTGGAGTGGTTCTACATACGTCAGAGGTCTTAAGACTTACCACAGGCTGTTTTTACTTTTTCAAATATTTTGTAAATCATCCCTTCATTTACTTCTCTCTGATGAAGAACATCACTTGCATATTTTACATTTAGCAAATCTTTAAAATATATTCCCCAACAATCATTTATTTCTTTTTCTTTCACTAAGACTTTGATTTCATCTTTAAGATACCTTACATGATTAAGGTCTCTATTTTTCTTTTATCTTAACAAGCTTATATATATCCTTTTCCCCTTTGTTCCTAATTAGGTATACAAATTATCCTCAGTTTGATACTTGGCTTCGCCTATAACTTTTTATAATTTTTTTGTTTGTTATTTTGTTCTGTTACAAGTCTTGTGAATACTTGTTTTTTGCCATTCCTTAAAATGTGTTTTTTTATCCCTACCCAATACCCTTTTGGACATCTTTATTCCATCACCACGTTTCTTGATGTGTGTGCTCCTATGTCCTCTAATGTAGGCTAGGTAGAATTAGAGGGATACCCAACCTCAAACTGTAGCGGAAGCTTGATAATTAAATGGGTCGAGACAAACTCGGGAAATAAACGAGAACCCAACAACATTGAGCTTGAATTGAAACAGCCTTGCTGGATGCCTCACTGTCAACCACGTATTGGTGTTCAACGAATAGGGAAACTACATGAATCAACAACAATTGCTACCTCTAGCAGCAAGGATTCACTCGTCAGAACTGGCTGGATCTCCAACGAATCTGAACTTGAACAAGAACCAGATTGAATTGCAGACTACCTGCAATCCTACCTCTAAGCGAAGAGCACAGATTGGCAAGAATCTGCAGTTTATTTGCAGTAAGTATCTGCCAACGAAACCTGCTAATGGTTGCAGGAATATACCTCACAAACAGTCCTTCGTTTGTAAAAGAAACAAAAATAATTGTTTTAATTCATCCAAAATCCCCTCAAACTGGCTGAGATACAAGCTTTAAATAGATAAAAATACAAACCGATTCTACCCTTGAAAATAGGAGCGGACCCTCCATATTTTGAATCCTACTAAAACTAAAATTCAAATAAGCTAAGTTCTAAATAAAACACATCACCTAAACTAGAAATAGCTAAATATAATTAATTGTAATAACTCTAAGCTAGCATCAGCCAACGTGTATACTTGTCACCAAATCCCAATATATCTGGGAGTCTCAAATCTCCAAATGTTGGGTCTCCATCTTAATTTGGCTTCAAGTTTTGGCCCATTGTAAAGAGGCTCATTTTGGATTTTGAGCTGACCCAACTTGTTCAAGCACCCGCCGGGATCGAAAATAAAAAAATTTCGATTCGGATCTCGAGCTTTCTAAATTGCTAACGTACCCACCCGGATCAAAATTAAAATTTGATTACGTCCACAGATGCCCGCATCATCCTCAGATTCTCCAAGCATATCTTTAGCAACTTGTTTAGTAGAACTTATCATTTGAATCCATAATTCATTGGGGATCATGTTACAGTTACAATTTCCATTTCTCAATGATCTTTCTATATTTTCATTTTCTCCATTCAAGTTCCAGCATCTTATTTTTAGGCAATCCTGCTCTCTTATTTGTGTTCAAATTTAATATATATATATATATATATATATATATATATATATATATATTTAAAGATAAATTTAATATAAAATTAAAATGAAGTCTTGTTATTTCTTTCAATCAAGCATGTCTTACTGTTGATAAGAACAAAAGTATGTCTTGTTATTTGGGTTTTTTTAGGTAATGTTCTGAAGAATGCTAATTTGTACTTTGAAGTTGTACTTCCTCAGATTTATCAATGTCCTTCGTACTTTCAGCCTCTGTTTAAAAACAATAAAAATGTTTAATTGGACAAGTACAAGCAGATTCTACAATTAATATAGCTAAATACTTGGTTCTTTCTTTAGTCAATATTATTATTTTCTCTTGTTCCTACTTTCATTACTCTTACTACTGAAACTATAGCATAACAGTCATGTTCTTTGGGAGTTGCCTAGCATGCTTCCTTTCATATTCCTTCTGTTCTTATAGGCATTGGTTCAGCTGATATATTTAAGAGCTCTGTTATCAGGTTTTATGTGTGATGAGCATGTATGGTATTGGATATTGATATGGCAACCACTAAAGTAAGGCTAGTCAGTTATAGACAGTTGCATTCCATCATATACCATGACACTTGGGAGTTTCCCAGCAAACTTCCTTTCATATCCTCTGCAGTATTCCATTAAACAATATAGTTGAGACCTTTCGTATCAAGTTATATATGTGGTCGGCATGGATATGGCAATGGATATGAGCATAGTGTCCCTACAAGAGCGGATCATAAGCATATATAGTGGTCACAGGGTTGACCTTCCTCCTCTCTTTTTTTGAAGACCCAGGAGAAACCTCAGACCCACCCCAACTTACACCTTGGCCATAGCCCTCCTAAAACTCCTGGAAGGAGCACCATAGATGCCCATGCTCCCAAGTAAAGGCCACTAGGGCTCGAACCCGTGACCTCTCATTTTCCTCCTACTCTTGAACATTGTTTATCAAGGGTAACAAAACAAAACATAAATAAAATATGACAGCTTAGCAATATATGTATAAGATATAATGAATAAGGTTTGATGGTATTTCTAGGACAAGCTACATGTACAGGATACTACAACATTTTGACCTTTCACATTATATATCATCTTCGATTTGAGTTGCAAGCATTCACACATCATCCTGAACAATCAATAAAAACAAGAATAGGATTTGACAGAGTGCATGTTAAATACCTCCAATAGCATCAGCATGAGAATGGGTAATAAGGACCGCATCAATTGTTCTCACCCTGACAGAAATACCACCAGTTACAATGAGCGATAGAATGGAGGCAAAAGTACATACAAAACTGATAACCACACCAATGGTGACTGTTTTGGGGGTTCCTTGCATTTATTTATACATTCATTTATTTATTAGTTTCTAGAGAGGGGATGAGTGCCGCATATTTGTAGAGCAGCATAAGATGTGCTGATAAGAACAAACACCACATAAAATCCATGCATTGTCCTTGGATGAAAAGAAAGCAACATGATATCCATTACTTTTTCTTAATGCAAAAATGACTAGCAATATTGGTTGCAAGGAATTGTGGAGTGTGACATTATCTAAAAAATGTAGCATAGAGACAAGAACCTCTAGCACAACTGGTAAGGGTTTGTTGTTACAATCCAAAGGTTGTGGGTTCAAGTCTTATGGGTGTTAGATAGGCAGCCACTAATGAAAAATACTTTGCCAAATCTAAATATAAAGGCCAACCCCAGATTTATGGGAAAAATGGCTTAGATGATGATGATGATGATGATGAAAGACTAAACACAAATCTCGTTAAACTTGTCTCTGTATACATTGGACAAGTGAATCTCTTACATGCAGCTAAACATATCTCACCAGCTATTATGTGGAAAACTTTCAGAGCTAGTGGTGTGACATTCCAAATTCATCAGCTAAAGAAACTGCCAAGGGAATTATTATCACAAAGGCAAGCGGAAACTTGTAAGAAATTCTCCTTGACTTCAAATATTGGAAAACCTAGGTCATACTGCGTGAGAGTGTACAGTACTTATAGTGTCGATACTGCCATAACTTCTGAGGCAAACTGAATTATAATCATAGATGGGAAAGCTGAAAAATATAATCAAGTCTCTCTTGGGCAATCTCATCATAGGATGAACTATAAGAATTATGTGTACAGAAATCTTTGATTAATTCCATTATCATAGAAATAAAATAATACATAAAATTTGAGGGAATTCAAAAAAAAAAAAGAGGCACTAAAAAAGTCAAGGAGGAATTTTGTTCATTCTTCTAAGATCTGAATTCATAAAATCTGCAACAACTTATCTAAAAACATAATAAAATCAACTGATTTTTCAGTAGATAATATTTGAAAGAAAAAATGGGTAAACTCTTACCCGAACATAGGAAACCACCGAAGAGCACTGTGATAGAAAAACCTACATGGTACCAAAATTAAAAATAATAGTAATAATAAGTTCCTACCTAATTAGGAAATCCATACTTAACAAACAAAAAATGATGATAAGCAAGTAAGCAATAAACAACACAAGATAATAATGAATGCTACAAATAAATGATGTGAAATGTTTTAAGAAAACGTCGCTAGCATGAGTCTTAAATTCTAAAAATCTTAAACAAAAATGAGACAAATAAGACCAAATCTACCTGTCTATTTTTCTTCTTTTCAGAAGCCCTTTTAAGAAAATGCATTTGGTAAAGTGGAAAGTATTAGTTTACCTATAGAGATAGGTGGTTGGGATTGGGCAATATAATAGAGAGGAATTTGTCTCTACTTCCTACACTTTGGTGGAGACTTGGAGAGGAAAGAAAAGCATTGTGGATGGAGGGTATCAAATTAAAATATGTGGGGAATTAAAATGGGTTGGATTCCAAGGGGTGTTTCTTTCAAAGGTGGAGAGCCAATTTGGAAACAAATTTCAAAACTTGGAGCTATGGCCCATTTGGTGGGCAATATAATCGAGGAAAGACTGGCCTCTGAGGTGGGTGATGGTTCTAGAATTAATTTTTGGGAGGATAAGTGGCTAGATGATCAGCCTTTAATGAACTTGTTTTCAAGATTGTATTCCATTTCCAATTGAAAGAAGAAGCTTATAAGGAGGTTGTGGAAGTAGTGGGAGGAAGACAATGTGGGCGTACAATATTCATTTATATCATAAGAGAGAAAAAATATTCTTGTAAGGCATCTGTAACATACTTTCCAGCATCCACAAGAATGTTGAATCTTCCAGAAGAATTATGATAGCGAATCAAGATGCTAGTGTTAAGTCTCTTGTTCTTATTTCCCGGATCTGTTGCTTTTTGGCAAACCTGTAAAAGCACATTAGAAGAAACCATTTCAGTAATAGTGCATAAAGAGAGTTGAAGAAACCATTTCAGTAATAGTGGCACAAAGAAAGTTACAATAAAACCAATTTCATACTGGTTTAATATGACCCAAAAAATAATTACACCACCTGAAGTAACTAGCTATTGAAAAATTAGAGCTTTTAAACTCATACCGGGCATGTCTTTAAGGGATTAGTGAGGCAGCTCACTCTAGGAATGCCTTCACTAGTTCCTGTGCCCATAAATATGATTTCAGACCCTTCAGTGGGTATTTGTGCCACAATATCCCCATCAGCAAAGTCTGCATTTCAGAAAAGTCATTATGTAGGTAATGACAAAAGCATACATAGTCGTGCATGAAATTAACTATTTACCCATGATAATGGATCGATATAACAACATGAGATTCAATGACAATATAACACCACTTGTTGACTATGAAGGGAATCCAAAGTACAAGTGTTTCTGGATGTATCAAAAATCACAAATGGTTTGACTATTTTGGCATAACAGACAATTATCCATTTTTCTTTCAGAAACCACGTGAGCACTTCTAAAACCAACATTATTGGAATCAAACAATACATGATTCGCATTGTAGGATCCATACATACCACAAGAAGATTGATCTGAATCAGTTCAGAAATTGTACAGTTTCCCATTGATGATGACATTTTCGGCTTAGTTGAATTTTGAAGTATGAAACTTTTGGGTTTCAATGAGTTCTTTGGCCTGAGTTTCCAGGGTGTACCATGTTTGAAACTGAGAAACTGTATTCAATAAGGAGTATTACACAACTATATATAGCCTCTAACCGACTCTAGGGCTATTACACTTCTAATCTAATCTTAACTCAAATACATCTCTTAATAGAGATTAACCCATACTAGAATCCTAATTCTAATATATTCAACACAGGGGACCTACAGCCTTGAGATTTCTTGGGAACTTTTTTAGCTTGTTTTTAGCCTTCTTACAACAATGGTTGAAAATTGAAATGTACTAAACTTGTAGTTTTGGAAGTTGGAACACTAAAATTGAACTCAAATGAAATAGTTATACATTGGATCACTTAATTTTTGAAATAAATTTTGAGAATTTCTCATATTACTTTTTAGACATCTTTTCATGTTATTTCATTTATTTCTATATTTTTCGGTGAAAATTTGCAAATCTTGAGATTCATGATTCCTGATTCAAGAAATACACAACAACAGCATTGCAACATGGAGACCATGTTTTCAATCTTGTCATATCTCCACAGGAATGAAGTAGAAAGAAAACATTTGTCCAAGTTTCAAGTTTCAACATTCATTATTCCACACTTGTCTTTGGCAATCAGAAAACACTAAATAGTTAACACACAAATAAGCATAATCATCAATAGCATTGATAAGAGTTTAAATGAACCCCCAATCTGATAACCTGAAGGATTAGACCCAAAATAAACTAGTTTGGATATAAATTTTGATCCATTTTTATGCTTTTTTTGTTTGAATCATAAACCAAATTTTGCATCGGATATAGATGCAGATGCAATCATGCCATGTCAAAATTTGTCAACCCATCAATTTGAATTCATTAATGTAAATAAAAACAACAGCCATGTTGTATGTATCATATCAGTATGCATAAATACTATTCAAACAAAAATCAGTATGTATAAATATTAATGTATACTATGTGATATAATATTTAATGCCACAAACTTCCTTAGCCCCAAATGCCAAAACTAAGTAAATGTATCTTTGATAATTTGAAACCAAACACATCCAACACCACAATAAACAGGCTTCAATGCAAATTTCCAGTCATTTAAGTTTTTCGGTTATAATCTAAATTTGAAATGTACGTCCAAAGAAGAACGGATTTAGGTTCCTAAAATGCAGATGCAAATGTGATGCTAATAATCCGACCAAAACCCAAAGTCTAAAATTCCTTACCTACATGGCTGGTTCAGCAAATGACAAATATAAATAGCTACTAGAATATCATAATGGGTTATAGTCGTCAATCTCAATAGTGCAGCAATAACAAGACCAAAGCACAAACTCTAGAACTTCATAGGGGTGCATGGAAAAGGAAAATGGTTTCCAACAAAATAAACAAATTTAAATCACAACTGATTAATCCCATTCCTGCTCATAGTTAAAAATTCGTTAGTTCTCCCAGAAAGCAGTTTTCTTTCTATGAATCCAAAGTTCCAAACAGAGCTTTTAGTTACACGGCTCATTGGCACAGAGACAACGAATTAATGGCCTAAACCACAAAATCAAAGACCACCCATCAAAGCCAATGACAAACAGAGCTACTAGAGTCTTGCAAGAGGGATTTCTAATTGTATATAGCTTCTTCCAATAAGGGGTTGGCTTCTTGGAGAATCCATTCAAGAACAAGACTACCCACGAAAGAAAATGACATGAAAATGCAGAAAGGAATTGATAAAAAACGTGGGAGTCTTGAAATGGGTGTTTTTGGAATAGCCTACTCGATTGATAGCGCGCTTGAAGTTGAAAGACCCGTCTGGAGGGAGACAATCCACGTCTGGAGAAAGCGAGTGCGGCAGAGGTGCAGAGAGATGGTTTGAATCGGAGGCGGGCAAGAGAAAAAGAAGCAGAGGCAGAGAACGGAAGGACCGCTGCAGCCACAAGAAGAAACACCATGGAATCAGATTCTGCAGAAAAAGACCATGAAAGGGCGAGAATCGGAGGAAAGTGGAATCTGGTCTGGTTGGTAAAAGGCGCTCAAAAACTGGTCATATATATAGTTCAGAAGTTGGGTTCAGTGGTCAGTTGAAGAGACCCAAAACTATTAGCGTGACTTGAGAGTCATGTTGACTTGCTCTCTTGTTGGTGCTCCGTGTGGGACACCAACGTGACTGATGTTGGGTCCACGGTCGGAGGATGACTTGCCACACGTGTGCGTGTTGGACGGTGTATTTTTTCCACAACATGAAAATCATGAAAAAGAGGACGTGTCTCCCGGGTTCACAATTTTCTCGCCCTTTTGTAAACTTTGAAGGAGAATTCTTCATCCCAACCCCCTTGACGCGTGAATTGAGAATCAGCATGAATCTAGTTAACTTCTTCCAGTCCTTCTATAGAATTACTTTTCAATTTTCATCAATTTAATCGATGTATAGATATGGAGGTTAACACGGAGTCGTAAAATTAATCTCACCATCTATATAAAATGGAGATACCTATATTATAAAAAAATTATAATAAATTAAATATTTTAAATAACCCATTAGATCTAGGATTGTTCCTGAACTAGTTTAAGTTGAGCTTTCTCTATATTAACTTGACTTGTTTTGAATATCTAAAAGTGTAAAGACCTGATCGAAAACAGGACTTAGGACTTGATTTAAGAAGATATTGTCCGCTTTGGGCCTTGGATAGAGCTCGAACCTGCACGGTTTTACCTTTAGGCCTGGGCCCACACGGCCAAGGGCCAAAACGCGTCATGCTTGGTCAAGGGGCTGGCCTCATATATTCCTCCTCCTTTCTCCCTTCATTACCGATGTAGGACTCTTCTCACATCGGCTCAGGGGTGCCACAATCACCACCTCTAAAGCATCGAGCCGTCCCCAGCTCGACCCGGTCCATCTCAACAACTCCAGGGAAGGATGATAGGCGCACACAGTTTGAGCGTTGAACTCGACTCTGATACCAAATTTGTAACGACCCGATCCGAAAATAGTGCTTAAGGCTTGACTCAGCAAGAAATTGTCCACTGTGAGTTTTTAAGAGGGCATGGCCTCTTATATAGCCTCCCCCTTTTGCCCCCACTTCGATGTGGGACTCTGCCCACATTGGTGGCAGAGGTTTCACAATCACCCCCCCTAAAGCCTCGAGCCGTCCCCGGCTCGACAACATCAAGGAAGGAGGAAAAGCGCACACAGTCTGAGTGTTAAACTCGGCTCTGATCATTTCCGTATTTAATCGGTTGATCTCGGAGTTTTCAGTCAGGACTTTGAGGAAAGCCCAAGCGAGGCCCAATCCGAGCCCGTGAGCTCAGTGATCCAGCCCGTCGAGCTGGAGGGGTATTTTGGTAATTGTACCGTGTGTCGTATAAATTTTCATAAATGGTATGATTTGGTGGTTACTATTGATTGATAATATCCTCTTTAATGAAGGATTTGCATTTATTACTTTAAAATGATTTAATCTTCAGAAAATGATATCTAAATATCGCCCGAAAGAGAGTTTTAATTATTTAAAATATTTTCGGGAAAGAGTTAAATTTGGAAAACGGTACCGGGTGTTAGATCATTTTAAGAATGATCTAGATATTTCATTTCACTTGAAAATGAGATTTACAAATTGTTTATTTTAACATTTGTTTATTTAAGTAATTATGAGTAAAATATGATTTTTATTTAAATAAATGATTTTCAGTGAGAGATAAATTCTGAAAATTTTATGGTGACCAAAGTTTTCAAAACCCAACCCATCTGTAAGGTTGGATCAAGTTTTTAAGTTTTTAAATTATCACTTTTAGTTTTAAAATCGATTTTCATTAAAATAGGGCCCTTTCTGCAATTTGGAAACTGTTGGAGGGCTGATTTGCAAAACCCAGGATCGGCACTGTAGCAGCATCAGCCGCATGCGTCGCGTGCACTGGCGGCTCAGCCCATATCCCGGCTGATGATGAGATATCCGGGTGTGCCGTCCCATCCCCCAATTTCCGGCCAAAAATCTATAAATCCAAACCTGAGCTTCAGTCTTCACTCCCAGCATTTCTTCTCTCTCTGCTCTCTGTAATTTCATTTCTCCGGCCGACTGTTTTTCAAACCGAAGCTAAGTGGAAGATTTTTTCAAAAACCCGAATGTCAGCCCAAAATCCCGAACCAAGGTATCCATTGCATTCCTTTTGAAATTCTAACCAATTTAGAATCCAGAAAATCAAAAATTGACCTCGTTTTGATTGAGAAAAACCGATTTTAAAGTTTTAAGGAAAACCATGGGTTTCATGTACCCGTGTGGATCTACCCTTAAAATCGGATGGCCCTTTGAGCTTTTGAGCTCCAAACCAATCCCTGTGTAAAGAGGACTCCCAGAGGAGTCCATCAAACCAGACCGATGTGAAAAACGAATCCGGGAAGCCCTCCCTTTCTGGAATCGCATTTCGGTGTATTTCCGCCGTCACTGTCTGCAGTTGCAGACAGTGGAGAAGACGACTCTCGGAAGGTCCGAGAGCCGATCTTCGGACGGTCCGACCCTTCGGACGGTCCGAGCCGTGACCCTCGGACGTTCCGAGCTTCACCCCGAAGCCCAGCACGCCCGAGGCGAACCTAACCCTTCGGACGCACCGAACCAAGCTCGGAAGGACCGAGCCCAGTTCGGAAGGACCGTGAACCTTCGGACGTTCCGAGCTTCACCCGAAGCCCAGAACGCCCGACGCAAACTTTCGGGTGCACCGGGCCCAGCTCGGAAGGACCGAGCCAAGCTCGGAAAGACCGAACCTCTTCGGAAGGTCTAAGACCCTGTCTTCGGACGTTCCGAGATCTGACCCACCCAGACTCGTTGTTTTCTGTTTTATCAGTTCGGAAGGACTTCGGAAGGTCCGAGACCCAGTCTTCGAACGATCCGAAGTCAGGCCTCAAGTTCCGAGGCCAGTAACTCAGTTTAGAGTGGTTCGGATGATCCGAAGCCACTGCACCCTGTTCCGAGGTGATGTTCCGAGGGACCCGTTTTGAAAAGGATAAAATATTGTTGGAATATTGTTTTTGTCTAAGTCTTGATTATCATTTGATGTGATTAATGATGAGATGATTTATACCCCCTTGTTAATTAAAAATGTACTAACCCATTTTTCCTCTTATTATTTATAGTGTAAATACTATTGTATACGCTTTCAATCCGACACTAGTCGGGAACTGAGTGATTCACTTTCAGGCCGACACTATAGTCGGGCACTGAGTAACCTCGAGGCCTACTCAAAATGTCAGCTCTGGTCCATATCCAGAAGACAACCGAGAAGTAACCCGAGGATCTAGACCTTACTCAATAAGTCAATCTGGTCAATGCCCAGAAGACAATATGAGTTTGGACTGAGCCCCTTATGTTTATTATATTATTATCTTGTGGATAATTTAAAAATGACAGAAACCAAGTAAGAGACTCATTTCCATTAACCCTGGATATTTTGTGGGAAAACGTGTGATTTTCAAATACTATGTATGTGTATGTATTTGTTATGTATATTGATTGAGCACTTGTATGTTGTTTGAACAGAGACCGCGAAACCACACGATCACGGTGAGGGAACTTAACTTTGCAGTTAAAATGTAAACAGGTTTGGTTATTGGATATGGATATCGAACAATGAGTGGTTTCAGATTTGATGAACCCACTCATATGTCTGAATGTGACGCACTATGGTAAGAGTGCTTATGATGCTGACCTAGACTTAACGCACTATGGTAAGAGTGCTTATGATGCTGACCTAGACTTGACGCACTATGGTAAGAGTGCTTATGATGCTGGCCTAGACTTGACGCACTATGGTAAGAGTGCTGATGATGATTGTAATATTACGATGTTGATCGTATGAGTGTGTATTACTGCTTCCACGTGCCTGGACTATTGAATCAATATCAGCCATATGAGAGATGATTTATGTCTACTGGACCACGGGTGGACTGTGGGGCGTCAGTTGCTGACTTGAGGATGTCAGTACCGGCTAAGTTTAAGAGCCGGAGATATACTTGCAAGGATGTATTTTGACCGCGTCGGGACTTAATACTATTGTTGTCAATATGGTGCCAAGAGGTTACGGTGGATGACAGCAGTAATGGAAAGATGATGAAATGATGAAAATGATGATGAGACTTTACTTGATATTGTGATTCTAGTATCAAGCATGAGATGTTATATTACAACTGTTGATTATATACTCATCTGTTGTTTACTTAACTGCACTGTTATATTTCTATCACTGGGCTAGTTAGCTCACCCTACTCACCTTTCAGGAGATGAACCCGAGGAGGAGGACCCTCCGTTTGAAGCTTAGAGTGGATAAGCTGCGGCGTTGCTTTGGGACTCCCACTGAGGGAAATACCCTTGTAACTGTGTTTTCTGGTTTTGGAACCATATTCGTTGTAAAGTACCGAGTATGGTACTTGGCGTATGTTAATGTGTTGAACTAGGACTGCTGCGTTTCTGTAGCTACTCTGATGTAATTTTGGAAATGATGAATCAATGGTTGGATTCTATATGTTAATGTTTTGAATAATGATTCCATGTTGGAATTATGTATTAATATTTGTATTTTCTATGTCTATTTTATGGGGGAAGCATATGGTACATGTTTGAGTTCACTTGACGGACTAATGTGTAACCGCTGGGCTTAACTGTTGATCCGGCCCAGTAAGAATGCTTGTGGTTTAGTTTACTTATCCTTCAAAAAAAAAAAAAAAAATCAGTCGCGTTCCGGGCCTACTGGTCGGGTCGGGGCGTGACAATAATGATATTGAAAACATCATAACACTTTTTGTTTCAGTTCTTTTTTTTTTTTTAATAATTTCACTGATATTAACATCATTTTTTAATATATTTAGACCCAAAATAACCATTTTTCTCAGTTTTTTTTTTTTAATTTCTTTCCACCGATTTTAAAACATATCGGCCGATATTCAGGCCGATATAATGGCTGAGATATCGGTCGAGATACCTGATGATAAAACCGTATGGCCGATACGATATGTATCGATCGATTTTTTCACCCCTGTCTCAGACAACCTCATGTGCACTAAGTAGATTCTCCAGGTGGATGAAATGGTTAACCTCGTTCGAGAGGGGCATTGTTGGAGTTGTAAACAAGCTCGACGTTGAAAGTTTAGAGGAAGATCTAAGAGTTTTTAAAAGATTTAGGTCACTCCACATAATAAGCTAGTCTTTTGAGGTGGATCCCCAATCCTAACATTCATCCCCCATAATGGATAAATAAGTGCTTCAAAGGATCTTCGTGGAGTTCTTAATTGGTGATACTAATCAGTGAAGAGAAACCTTGGTTATCTGTCCTTATTATTTGTTCAATTATTCTTCAATTTTCATTGAATTCATTTATTTCCATCTCTCTCACCACCTCATAATTGTTGCCCTCTATTAATTCATTTGCAGTATTTACAGATGACATGTCATCTATTAATTCAGACCAATGGCCGAGATAATAAACTCAAAGGATGAATTCCTTGATTTTCTAATTGAAGATACAATTAGGCTTTGTCATCTGTTGCCAAGCCATCATTCAGCATTCTTCCAAGGGTTTAAAAATCAGTATATCGGCTAATATGATATGTCGACCGATATATCATTATCGGCCGATATTTTTCTCTCTCCAGCCGATATCGGCCGATATTTTGATATCGGCGGATATAATACGGCCGATATTTCAGTCGATATTGTGAATATCGGCCTATAACAATCTATATCGGCCGATATTCACTCCTTCAAAACCGGTACATATCGGCCGATAAGAACAGTTCTGGGGTGCAGAAATGCAAAGAAACTTGAGAATTGGATGGCAAAGCCCATATTGTCTCTTTCACTTTCTCTCTTTCCTAAGATAAAATGCCCCCAAGTGCCTTTCGGCTCATAATCGTCATCATCATACATCAGAATCCCATCAATTTAGGATAGACTTTACGAATTCTACTTCTCCATTTAACTCTATCATAAATTATACTATCAATCATTCTACCATCTAACATTCCTCCACATTTTATAGTGATCAACCTCTCCTCCTCGCAGCTGCTATCTATCCACACCCATAACCCTTGCATGTCTAACATTCCTCCACATTTTTTAGTGATCAACCTCTCCTCCTCGCAGCTGCTATCTATCCACACCCATAACCCTTGCATGTCTAACATTCCTCCACATTTTTTAGTGATCAACCTCTCCTCCTCGCAGCTGCTATCTATCCACACCCATAACCCTTGCATATATAGCGTGCTGCCTCATCTGAAAATGTACATTATGTCTAAACAATAAAAAAGCCATCTTCATCGAAAAAAACCCTCAACTGGGGTCTTTCCATATGTGCCCATTCTGGGCCCAATCAAAGGGAATTTAGTGAGTTATTAGAGCATTCCAGTTCTGATTTCACATTTGTTACAAGTAGTGAAAATTTTCACTCACATTGATTGATTTTGTTGATCACATTGATTATGTATGGGGTTTTTATATTCATTGGATTGATTGTTCTATAGAACTTGATTGAATCAGATGACTACAGTTGGCTGTTGGATCGGATCATAAGTCCAATGCGTATTTGGGCTTTCGAGAATAAGAATGGTCTGGTTTTCAAGTAGGTTTGGTCTTATCGATCGTTGCTTTTGGGTAATGTGTGGTTGGATTGGGTTGGGCTGGTGATATTGGATTGGCATTGATGATGTCATGAATGGGCTGAAACATTAGATATTGGGCCTGCGTGGATTAAGATCACTTATGCTCTTTGGATATAGACCTATGATGTTTCGAGCATGGGTTGGATTGATCTGACATGACTTGGGATATAATTTTCTTGGGCCTTAGTGGGCTATGGTCTGGTAAGGTTGGTTATTAGTTGGACCTATTTCACAGTTGCGCATTTATGTATGGATGATAGTTTAAAGACTCGGAAAAATGCAGACATGGACTTATCAAAAGAGTTTACATTGGACCCATTAAAATGGTCTTTCTTTCGTTATGTTGTCCACAAAAAAGTTACTATGATTGGATAGATTAAGTCATATTTTACATACAATATAGTTTAGAAATTAAAAAATAATGAAATTTTGAGAGATTTAAAAATATGACTTGATCTATCCAATCATGATAATTTTTAATGGACAAAATATTGAATGAAATACCATTCTAAATCATCACCCTATTTGATGGAATCTAAGGTGTATACGGTAATACGTGTAACTCAATGTCTGGGTGAACATTTCATCTCTCTTATGAGGTGAAAAGATGTTTTACCAATTAATGTTAAGATCTGCATACACCGAAGTAATGATGTATGCATAGATTAAAAAAAAAATCCTTTTAAACTTTATGATTAAGAGATCATATAATCTATTTATGTTTTTAATCACAAAGATGTACAATAATAAGTTCTTATTGTAAATTAATTGTTATAAGACTAGTAAGAAACACGCGCTCTATCTGAGTAACATTAATTAAAATAAAAATATTCATATGAATGTAGTTTAATTGATTGTCTCCCATTTCAAAGAATGAGAGATTGTGGATTCGAACTTGTACAGCCTAATCTTGATGTACTCTAAGGGTAATAGGCTCACCTACAGGAGTTTTATGAGGAGTTTTATGCTGAGTGTCTTATAATTTTCTATACATAAATTAAAAAAAAAAAATTAAACAAATAGATGAATTTGAGAAAAAGAAGACTCAATAAGCCCCAAACAGATCCCAAATATACTATCTTATATGCAATAGTTGTCTACACGAAATTTTTTATTTTTTATTTATAATATAAATAGCTTCACCTCGCACCACACATAAGACTAAATCTCACAAATATATTAAATTATTTATAAAATTTTATATTTGATAAGCTCGAAAAAAAATCCAAGACAACTTTCAGCTTCTTGTGGTATCGCTGACATCATTGAACAGTCCATTCTTCAGGGCCATGATAAAGTGGAAATGCCAGAATGACCTAAAGTCCATGACTTGCCACATGCACTACCTAACACAGAGGAAATGGCCCACCATCCCACTCACCTGTCACCCAATCACTGACGTTGTTTTTTGATGGACCCCACTGTCGACTCCATCATACACTTCACATCCACCCCCACCAAGTCATTATAGTTAGCATAGTATTTGATTCAATTAATATATAATTCTGAATAAAAGAAAAAAAAAGGAAAAAAATTAATTGAAAATTTCAAACATCGTTAAAATTTTCATCCATCTTGATTGAAATAATCTATTCTATAATTATTTTAGTACTTTTAAAAATTAAAAACATCAAATAACTCTAAAACTAAAAAATTTCAATTGAAATGTTAAATTTAAATTTAGTGGAGGCATGTATTTAAGATTCTCGAATCCATTTGAGAAATAATTGACTTAGATTCATTGTAACTCACGATAAAGTTGAGTGGGACATAAACATAGAATCTCCTTTTAGTTAACAGAATATTCTTTGATCACAAAGTATCATTTTAGCTTCAATATTATTTGTTTATTAGATCTATTCAACATTAAATTTAGATACACTGTAATATTTTTTAGATTAATAGACCCTTAGTAGATCTCAAAACAGGTAAACTTCGATTATTCTATACATCATCAGTAATAATATTTCATTTTTTATATATTTGTAATGAAAAGCCAATTAAATAATTTATTTTAATATTTATTTAACAAAAGTATGCATTGACATGATACTATTGAATAGATTTATCCTCACATGTTTGATAAATGGTAATTCCACTTATCTAACTATCGCTATATCTATATATAACACATTTAATTACATATACACTTATTTATAGAATAATTTTAGTACGTGTTTAATTAAAAAGTCGCATTAGTGAGATGAATGAATAATCTAATTTGAATAAACTTCATATCTATTTAATTCATTTAACAAGCTTTAAAAATAAATTTAAAAATTAAAATATACTCAATCGAATCCTACCGGATCTGTTGCCAAAACTAGGGGTCAAAATATCGACCGATATATATCGGTTTTGAAGAGCACTATATCGACCGATATCATATCGTATCGGTCGATATATCGATCGATATATCGGCCGTATCACATCGGCCGATATCAAAATATTAGCTGATATCGACAGTTTAAAAAAAAAAAAGAAAGAGAGAGAAAAATATCGACTAATATATATGAGTCGATAACGATATTTTAATCCGGTCAAAACTACTTTAGCTTGTAGAAAAGAAATTCTCTAAAAATTAATAATTTCCTTTCATAAAAAATAACCCCACGTATAATAACTCAGCCTCATGCCCTCGTTGTAGTTAACGGACATCATCAACTGTACTCAGTGTAATCTGGACCGTAGGCAGAGATGCGTCGACCACTTGAAGAGTCGCCATCCAGGACTACACGTGTCCAGCAAATCTGATGTGACGTGGACGTAGGGGAGGAATCTGGAGGGCGGGAGAGAGAGAAGGATGGTGGTTTCCTTTAATTGGTATTAGAAAAGAGGAGACAAAGATTCAGAAACGTGGCGTCAGGTGACGTCATCTCTCCACGACCTGTCTACTCTTAGACCTCATCTCCACGTCACTGCTCCTCCAGCGCCAAAAAGCTTGGAGAACGGAACGAAGACGCGCCACAATAACTAAATAAACTGAAACCATTAAAAAAAATAACTAAATAAACTGAATTATCAAGGGACGCCATGCCCGGGTTCGGGTTGATCATCTGCCCAATCAGCTTGTACCATCAATATTTAAATTAATTATTTACTAAATAAAAATTGATTAAATTAATATATTTTTAAACTGATTAAAGTAATTAATTTAAAATCTATTTTGTTAGATTAATTCAAATCAAATTTATAAGTTTGACCAAATTAAATTAAATTAATATGCTTTAAGTTGCATATTTCTAGCATGAATTGATGTATATCAATTATCTCTGCTTTAATTTAGTTAATTTATTGATACAATGATTTTAAACATAGTTTGAATGATTTGATCACACCATGTTATAGATATATTCATTATAGAATTACATTGGTCATTGATTGCAATTAAAATATTGAGATATAATTATTTAAAAAGGATAATTTTGAGTAAGTAATGTGACAATTAGCAGCATTTTATGATTAAAAAATTAAAACATGCATGAAGTTAAATTGTCTATTTATTTTAAATTTTCAATTCTAAATCAGATATTTATTAATCAAACTTAGAATGAGTCAGTTAGTAAGGAAAAAAGAATTTTCAACCTTGTTTCAAGGATTATTTCTTTTTTTACCCTAAATTGGTATCCATTTAAATAATTTCAAATATCAATTTTTATATTTTTTTTCTGTTTGTATCGAGCTGTTAAGTTTTTTAGTCAGATTAATATATCAAATTTTGTAGATATGCAATCACTTATAAAATTTACTTGATTTGAAATATCTCATTTATCAAACCTAAGCCAGCTTCCTTTTGTATTCTATGAAAAATTTGTTAACCTAGTGTTAAATCAACTTCATTTTAAGCAAAATAAATAAATAAGATATCTCATCTATCTATGTCTGTCATACTTTTATTATTTTTAAGGTACAAATCAGAATTAACTTAAGAATTTAACTATAAGTATCTAATAAATATAAATATTAACATTCTAAATTATTAAATATCAACTGCAAATTTATCAAAAGTGAATTTCAAGTATAATTTCTTTAAAATCTGATATTCGATTTGACATATATCAACTCTTTTATAAACTGATATAATATATTTTAATCAATAATATCTAACATCAAACTTACATACTAATAAATATTTTATTTGTTTGATACAAAGTTAAACATAATTTTAAAATAACATTTTTTATGTTAAATTTAAAGGATTTCAATCTTTACTATGTAATTTTGAAAGTAAAAAAACTTTATTATAGGTAAATTTTATACTTCAATAAACAAAAATAATATTTTCCCATACCATGATTATCGTATCTAAAAAAGCTGTAATAAATCTGACTGACACTCTGAGCGGCGAACCGGAGCAACAGAAGAAGCTGTATCGCCGAGGCTGGTAGTGGTTGCAGCCGCCGTACGAGGCGACACCCATATTCCCATCACACTGACCCAGCGTGACCGTGTCGACTAGCACGTGCCGTTGTTTGTCAGGTATGGAATTATCGGTAGTGAAGCAGGTCAACCATCACCCCACCATCGCTCTACTTTTTTAATTATCACTATACGACGAAAACACCAACATTTCACATACCTGCCTGACTCACTTTCCTCACAATAAGACAATTTTTTATTTTACATTTTGCTTAACTTAACACAAATTTTATTATATTATTTATTTTACTCTTTCAATTGATTCGTCGAAACTTTAAATTCGACTTATCGAACTATTTCTTCTTTTCAAATACGAGGGTATTTGATAAAATTCTAGAAACATACAATTCCTTACAAGTCTGAATATCAGATGACTTTGAAATTTCATTTACTATTTTTTAAAAAGAAGAAAAACACTAAATATAAAAAGGAAATTTATTAATTGAATTTTAAAATAAAATTTTAATTAACTCTGTATCCTAACAAGACCTTGAAAAGTTGAAATTACTGTTAAGCTATAATATATGAGAAAACCCTATATAAAAAGTTTGATAAAAAAAATATCCTTTGAAGTATATGGTGTATATCATTTCTATATAGCAACCAATAAAAAGTGTGGTAGATAGCATACTCATTACTTACATTCAATCTTGGTTGATCTCTATTCATTCTCTCTCATTGGACAAATTTCAATATCAAGAGTTAAAATGTAACCAACCTAAATTGTAAGATCAATGTATGTAAGAGTGTTACTATTTAAAGTTGAATTCATTAAAGCAGAAGACTTCAATTGAATGACGATGCATTTATTAGAACAATCTATATTGATAAAAAGCAGTATCGATCTTGAGAACCCTTAAAATTTGAAGGGCTCTAGGCAAAGCTGATAAGATAGGCACTACTGTAGAGGCCCTAAAATCTTAAGAGATGCTACTGTAAGGTTATTTTTTATACCTATTATAGAGGGCCTTATGACTTAGGTATAATCATACTTTGTTGTTGAGTTAGACAAAACCTTATTAACAAGCTAGAAATTAACTATGCTGATATACCAATTCTCTTAAAAGCATTTGACGATATTTCCGAATTCTTTGAGACTATTGTAAGGTTGCCCAATCCCATACTAGAAGTGAGATTGTACTTTATGAAAATACAAAATCGTATTCAAATTTCGTGTATTAAATTAGTGTAAGGGAAGTTGAACTCGAGATCTTTAGTATAAATTTAAAAGTTCCAACGAACTTTACATGTATACAGTTCACTTGAATCGATTAGACGACTTGAATTTATTAATTATCGAATGAATCAGTTAATCTTGTTGTTTATAAAATAACTAAGCTTGATGGCTCTTCTGTGCTCCTTGTAATGTCAATGTGACAGGTCAGAACCAGCATAGTTCAATACTGTAACTCAATTTTGTTGCCGTCATAGTGCAACACAATGCACAGTTGCTTCAACTGTTGGGGATCATCTGTTGACTACGTCCATTGATGTTAACATTGAAAGATTATAACAAAACTAAAAGGTATAAAGCTAAGAGAAGAAAATAATAATAATTTAAATATACTTAAAATATACTTTCTTTCAAAGAAAGAAAGGAAGAATTTAATTTAATTATTAAGGAAAAATTAGAACACAGTGTTGAGAGTTTCCAATTAAAAAATTGATAGGTAGAAGATCGTTGTTTAAAATGATAAATAATCAAATGACCATCAAAATCAGGTCTCGTGAGACCTGAATAAGAGTTACAAGTTGAAATCAAATAACTCAAGAAGTCACTACTAAACCTTTTTCAACAATTTAAAATAGACATAGTAAAATTTAATTTAAAATGTTACTTAATCTGATATGACCTGTTTAATAAATAATTGGACTCGAGAGTGACTCAATTAATAAATGAGTCTATCAAAACAAATCCGTTAATGAATAGGTAGATCCATTGAAGCTATCAATCACATCATATGAAGTCTGCACCTCTTATGTAGTAGTATTGGTATATGTCAGGTGTAAAAAAAAATGTCATCGGCAGATATGTTTATCTTTCCTCCTCTTTTTTTTAAAAAAAAAAATAGCGGATATCGGCCGATATTCGTCTCTCTAAAATCGATATATATCGGCCGATACGATATGTATCGACTGATATTTCGACCTCTGGTATATGTCTTCAATTTGAAATAGATCTGAATAGATTTAACCCATTTTTATAACATCTGAAATAACTCAATTTCAATAAGACTCTATTCAACCCAGCTACTCCTATTGCCAAATCTAATTTAAAGAACCAAGTACATCTCAAAATTTCTAGCTGCGTTTGGAGGGGGGTAATACCCCCATTACCCCTGTTTGATAACTAAGGGGGAGGGGTAAAACCCTTTTGAAGGGAGAGGTTTTCATATTACCTAGAATAATCCCTTATCAGAGTAACACCTCCAAAATTTACTCTTCATCCAAATTTAGCCCTAATGAAACACTAAACATTTTTTTAGAGGTGAAATCACCATATTTTGTGCAAAGCACAAGCCTATAGTTTGAAATGGATTGGAAGGTCAAACTTAGACTCAACTCAAATTCTTAAAAAAAAAAAAAAACAATTCTTCATTGTACGAATCTAATATTTATTTAATTGAGAATTATAACATCATATATTGAAGATAAAAATAAATTGTTATTTAGTAAGAAACATAAACTTGATTCCTCTTAGATATTCTTCATTAAAATCTCTAGATTTCAGAATTCAATCATATTCTATTAAGATGGTGTAAAATATTTAAAATACTGCAATCTTCTTTGTATGTAAAGAGATATTTTTTTATATGAGAAATAATAAAAGAGGCCTTTTTGTCATCTCACCATTTACTATATTAAAAGAGTTTGAAAAATGTAGACATAACATATCATTAGTAGATCAGCAAATATGGTAGTGGATTTCCTCGCAAAGAATGGTATAGATGGGGCGATCCGTGACACTTTCTGCACTCCGACTGAGTAGTTCCTTTGGAGCTTGGAGTGTTGGTGTATTTGTTGGATTTTCCTTCTCTTCTTGATGGGAGAGGGCTTATTTCACATACGCCACCCCCTTCTTATTTTCTTCTTATTATGTAATCCTTTTATTTAATGAAAGTTCTCTTAACTGTTAAAAAAAAGAAAAAAAAAATGTAGACATCAGTGTTCTATTGATGACTCAAAAGGGAACTGCAAATTCCATGATAAAGAGAAAAATCAAGAAAAGAAAAGGAATCAGTGAAGAAAAAAAGAAAACAGGTGAGTGACGGGCTTTCTTCTTTTCCTTTTTATCTTTATATTTTTCTATTTTACCTGGCATGACTTTCCATGGCAGACAGGCCATCACCACTGAAGTTTTTTTTCCACTTTAAAATTATTATATTACAAAATGGTGGGGTAAAGCCCCTCAAGTGAGGGAAGTGAAGATTAAGGGTCTACTTTGCAAGCCCTCAATGTGCGTTTGTCACACTTCTTTACATCACAAATTTCGGTCTGGAGAACCCTTTTTTATATATTTATTTGAATTAAATATTTTGGTTGAAAATTAAAAAATTAACAATATTTTGAAAAATTGGATACTATTTACAAAAAAAAATATGCATATTCTAATATGAATTTAGATCGAAAAGTTTTAATTGAAATTTATAACTGAGTCTTCATCATATTTTGTTGCACCAACTTGCATGATTATATACATATGGTAAATAAGGAGAGTGATGGCCATGAACCCACGTCAGGAAATAGATGTCTTGAGTTCGATTCTCATTCCATTCTAAAAGGCTATTTTTCGTAGAGTATTCGGTGTGTGTGGGTAGAAAAATCTATACATATTTCAAAAATTAGTCGAGTGCTTTAAGAAATTTGAACACCCTCATCTTAAAAAGACCTCGATCGCCTAAATTTTGGCCTCAAATGGAAGATGATGATTATGATGTAAACATGCAACATTATTTTATCAACTCAATCAGAAGGTTGTTGTTCCATTCCATGCATATAATCTAAGGAAGAAAGATCACATGCTGCCATTTTAATGGTAAGAATGACTTTAACTAATGTAATTTAAGACATGTAGAGTCTATCTTTTAAAAAATTAATCTATTCACTAATTTTTAAATACAAAAATACATATACATAACATTTTAGATTTTGTAAAAATGTTTGACCAATCATTGGATAGATCAAATTAAGAGAGATACAATAAACTTTACAGATTTTCTATCATATATTTAAAAAATAGAATAAATAATTTAATTTATAAGTTTTAAAGATAAATATTTTCCAGTACATTAAAATGCCAAATTTGATACTTTGAGCTAAATTGAATGAGTAGAGGACGCGCATGGAGAACCCAAATGAATAAATAATGAATTACAGGTGATAGTGCTAGAGCCAGCGTGGCTTTGTAGCTCCACGTCATCATGAAAGCCGTTATGGACACGCAATGTAACGGTTGTTGGACCGGACGCGGTGGATTACTCGTGGCAGAGAACAATTGGAAGTAGAAATCCGCCGAAAGCTACCGAAGGTATCTGGGGGAGGGTGGTCCCTTCACGGGCGGAGGAGAGGGATTGATGCGAGGGGACGCGCCACGTGTCCAAAAGCTGACGTGTAAGGACAGGCCCAAATAGCGTAGGTAGGGCCAGCGACGGCAGATCCGGGTCGTGGGCTGACGCAATACGTCCCTTCACCTTCCCCTTCCCCTTCTCCTTCCCCTTCCCCTTCCCTTGGCCCACGTGACGTCAGCTTTCTAGCTCACGTGATGCTACCGTCATCATCTCTTCCACCCCTCCCAGACTCTGGTCTACTCTATTGAATCGGACATCGGACCCCACGTTAGTGAAGCCCACATTCTCCTCTTACCTTTTCTCCATTTAAATATTGGTACGTTTACATTTACATTTACATCCTCATTTGTTAAATTAATTGCACAGAAACCCTACATCTTTCTTTTCGAAAGCTGCGTTTGAATGGGGGTAATGGGCTTGTTTGGTAAAAGGTAGGAGTAAAAAATCAACTCTTTTCTCACTTTTAGAAATCATTTCTAAGTAAGAAGTATTTATAATATTAAGAGTAATCTCTTATTAAGAATAATTATAAGTAACTCTTGAAAAATTTACCCTTCCTTCAAATACAGGCCAAAGTTTCACTCTTTACTATGAAAATTAATTATAGTGGCATTTTGAACTTATCACTGTATAGCATTGTTTGAAATAAAGTAGTGAAAGTTGAATGCAGTTGTAAAATAGTATTGTATTTTCCTTTAGTTAATGGGAGAATTTTTTATTTATTTATAGAGAAATGAGACTGTAAATAAGGAAGGAAATTCAAATAAAATAGAAAGTAAATAAATACAACTTTAGCAATTGCTAATAAATAAAATCTAAATATATCTTAATAGATTCTAATTGATGATGGGGCTCCTCCCTAGCTGAAAAATTGTCATCATCTTCTCTCTCAAGAGATGACTTGAATGCATGAATAAGGATCGTGTGTTTCTTAGCTCTAATATCATGTAAAATAATATTGTGTCTTCCTAAATCATGGAGAGACTCTTTGATTTATGTATTTATAAAATGATTTTTGTGATTTGAATATTTCCATAATTTTATAGAGAACCAATCCTAAAAATAGAATAAAAAACATATTTCACAATTTTTAATTTTTAAAGTGTCACTTACTTTATAGTGACACTTTATAATTTTTTGACGATGAAGGTGTTCAAGCTTCTCAAAGCATCCAATTATTTTTCGAGCATGTGTAAACTTTCCTACCTATACATCAGGTAATTATACGCAAAGTGATTATTTAAAGTGGAGTAGAAATCGAATTAAAGACTCTTTTTTTCTAAGTTGGATTCCTAGCCATCACTTCAATACCTTTAAGTTCACTTAATTCAAAAATTGAAGAATGTATAATATAACACTCAAGATGAAAAAAAATTAAAGACCCATGAATATTAGTACTCGCTATTTTTGTCATTTTATGCCAAAAAGATTTATTTTTATAAATTATTTCAAGATATATAACAATAATTAAATAATTGAATTTGGATGCAGCTTTATAGAATACATATATTTAGTACATTCCTCCCGTATTTTGTTATCTTGTCACACTATTCAGTTATTGATTAAATAGAGAAATAAGTAAAATCCATAATATAGAACATTAGGACTGTTTTACAATTAATGTACACGAGAAGTATTTATATACAAACCATCCTTTATATAAGCATACAAAGGCCACGACGAGGGCGTGCTGCCTAAAGAAGCCCGAGAGAGAAGCAAAAGAAGGAAACGGAGAATCGAACCGCCGATGACGGAGATGCAGGGAGTGAGGATCCAACAGCCTCTGTCGATTGACGTGGCGGAGACGACGGAGAAGAAGATCGAAAGGATGATAGCAGAGAACCCAGTAATCATCTTCAGCAAGGCAGCTTGCTGCATGTGCCACGTCATGCGGAGGCTGCTGGAGTCTCTTGGGGTGCACCCGACGGTGATAGAGCTAGATGAGGTCGAGATGGACAGAGCACAGGTGGCTTTCGCCTCACCAGAGCAGCCGGAGCAGCACGCCTCCCCTGGTACCCCTGCTGTCTTCATAGGTGGGGTCCACGTCGGTGGCCTAGAGGGCCTGATGGCCCTCCATCTCAGTGGCCGCCTGGTGCCCATGCTCCGAGATACCGGCGCATCTTGGTTATGACACCACCACCACCATCCCCCACCCCAGGAAAGGTAGAAAACTAAAAGAAACTAGGAGTTCTCTACTTTCTATCCTTGTTGTATTGTATTAATTGTTATATGCAATTCAGGAAAGGTAGAAAACTAAAAGAAACTAGGAATTCTCTACTTTCTATCCTTGTTGTATTGTATTAATTGTTATATGCAATTCAGGAAAGGTAGAAAACTAAAAGAAACTAGGAATTCTCTACTTTCTATCCTTGTTGTATTGTATTAATTGTTATATGCAATTAAGTAATTGTAATTTTTTTTTTTTAAATTTATGTGTGGAAAATTACAGGATATATCTAGGGTAAAACTCCCGTACGTGGACTCTTACACTTAAGGCACATCAAAGTTAGGTGAAGGGGGCTCGTGACCTCTCCGCTTTCTAAAACGGAAGGTAAAGCTACATCCATGTGGGTCAGTAATTGTAATTTTCCTTCCTCTTTCAATCCATGGGGAGTTAGTATTGTAATATCAGTCTAGGAACTTGGGTATTTGCATATGGATTTCCTCCTCCTCCTCTTCTTCTTCTTTTGGGTTGTAATTGCATGGTGCCTATCAAGGAAACAGACATTGCTACAAAATTCTTCTTCTCTCTCTCTGCTCTCTGCTCTCTGTGTTTTTTTTTTCATACGTTTGAATGAATTTTTTTACATCAGTATATAGCTATTCACAACTAATTTCTAGTTTTTACTGCCGAGCATCGAACAAGGAACTTAACCAGGTTAGGAGAAATGCCTAACTTTGAATTGATAGACTTTTCTGATTCTAGACCCAGTGACCATTATGCCAAACCCAATATCAACCTAGAAAAGAAGTTAAAATGGAAAAGAAAAGATAACATCAATCATTGTAGTACATAAGCAGTTGGGTCAGATAAGGTATACTTGATAGTCTCCTAGCCTCCAATTTTTTTTTTAAATGGTAATCAATATCTTAATAAGAAGAGAGCACTGGAAGTATAAGAGGGATAAGAGGGAGAGGGAAAAAAAAAGCACAGACTTAGAACACTTAAAAAGAAAAGAAAAGCGGGCTTCTGAGAGCTCGAATCAACACTCTGAACACCTTTGAAAGTGGAGCTTAAGAAAGATGATTCACATCAGATCATCACAGAACTCCACTAATTAGGATGCGATTTAATATCCCGAATGCGTTTGGGAGTATCAGACCCACTTTGCTTGAGATCGGAGTAATTGATAGAGGAGATCAGACGAGTTATGGGCAGTCTTGATGATCCTTTCACAGTTGTTTTTGGATGAATTCGAATGTTGGGATATCGGATCTTTGATCTACGAAGATTGCAAGAGAGTGGACTCTGTATGCATTTCTTCTTTAGCAGCAAGTCTGCCACATTTATGTCCTCATTGTACCATCAATCTTGCTCTCTGCTAGTGACAAGGACGTACAATGAGAAGAAGAGAATTAAAAGAAAACCCTTCTGAATTTGAAAGAAAACCCACAATTACAAGTATGAAGTCTCAAGAAATTCTCTGCTTCTGCTACTGACAAGGTGGCATGTTACCTGCTGGAAGCTTTCCATTATTTCTCTGTAAAAACTCCAATCACTTTCCATGAAAATTGAATTTCCTGAAATATTTGTGCATCCAAAGTGGGCAGACCACGCGAATGCATCAAAATAACAAAAGCTAATGAAAGTAATGATAGAATCTGGTGACGGAGTGAAGAATATGGTCTTGAAAAGAGAGGACATGAGAAAATAGGCAACCAACGTAGTTCATGTAGGAGAAACTTCGATTTTCATTTAATTAAAAGGTTGATTGCCATTCACCAATTTCATCCTTTGACGCCAAAGGTAATCATACCATGCCAGACCCATTTAATTTTTTTCTGCAGAAATCCCATTTCAAATAACAACTGTAATTTCATTCTACCCCACATCCTAATATTTTATGTTATCTCTTTTTCTTTGAAAGTAACTTTCAATGAAAATGACATTATAAATAAAAATTGAGGTAGGGTTTTTTTTTTAAAAAAAGAGAAGTGATTTCCGTACTCATTTATTAATTTTCTATGTTTCCCAGTAGATAACTCTTTGATGACGATGGGTATTGATATATTCAAAAGACAATTTTCCTTTTAAAGGGAGAAATTATTTTTCTAAGAGAGAAAAATGACTCTCTCCAAGGTGGAAACACACAAATATTTCTTAATCAACCATGAATGGGAAATGCAGATTGTAAAACTCAATTTTTTTGATGAAAATTAAAGTATACAATTTACAAAATGCAATCTATAAGTATCTCTTTGCTTTATTTATTTATAAAAGACAGTTTAAGATGACTCTCATATGAATTTTGACTGTTCGTTTATTAACTGTTATGATTTGCTTATATAGTGCCAAACAAAAACAAGAAAAATACATTCAAAAAATAGTTAAGACGGAATTTGGTGAGTTAAAAGAATAGATGAGATTCGTCAAAAATTGACTTAAAAAAAGAAAAAAATAGATTGTATTTTGTATTTAGCGACACGGGTTTTAGTGTATTTTTTATTTTACCCTTTGCATGAATAGTAAAATTTTGACGGGCTGATTTTTACTGTTCATGTAAATTCTGGCGAGCCGATTTGCACTTTTCATAAATTTTGGCGAGTTGACTTTCAATTTCAACAAGCCGATTTGTACTTTTCATTAATTTTGGCGTGCCGATTGTACTTTTCATTAATTTTGGCGAGTCGATTTGCACTGTTTATAAATTTCTGGCATTCTTTTTTCTTCGGTACGAAAAGTGGAGGGAAAATTGAGAATCACAGTAAAACTCGTGTTGGTATACATAAAATGCCCGTGTGAGAATCAATAGCCATATTTAAAAGTAGAAAATTGTAGAAAAAACTTTATAAGCCCCAAAAAATATATGAACTATAATTTTTTAACCAAATATAGAAGGGACAAGATAATGAGGTCACAATGATTGTGATTGTACTACTTAGCACTATGGTGCATTGATAGTGGGTCCATAATTGAGATGATTCCACCCATGCATCATCACTTTGGTGGGTCCAAAAATGAAAGGAACCCCCTCATCTAGAAAGGGAATTTTATACATATGCTTACATTTCAAAGCTAAAATCTTCATGGTAGCCAATCAATCTCCCAAAGCATTGAAATGTTTATTGGCCCTTCTTTATAGAGTCAAAATCATATTCTGTCCTCATAATTATTATTTTTTTTTCCAGATTCTACCCCTACTGGTATCATTATCATACTACTGCAAATTTGCAGTGGAAGAAGTTTGGTTCTGTGAAGTAAAAATTTGAAAAGCTTTTGTTTACTAAAAGAGAAATGGGTGAATCTACAGAAGCTCCACTGGCCTGTCATGAGTTCCATGGAAAAATTAATGCTTCCTCCAGAGTCTCAAGACATTTTTCTTTTTAGAAGAGTTCACAAAAGGAAGGTCAGACTGATAATGGGAGAGGCTCGTTGGAAAGGAAACGACAGCATATACTACGTCATCTTCCTCTTTTTTCTTTATCTTTTTCGACTTTCCAGTTTTTTTGTTTTTTCCCCTTCTCTCTTTCTTTTCTATAGATGTGAAACCTTGTGGGACAGTAGAGTGCATTTCAGGGTTGTTTTTTTTTTTTTTTTAAACAGTTAAGATTAGGCTTTCGTTAAGGAAAAAAGATATCATTACAAGACAAAGAAAAGAATGTGGTAGCTTATGAGAATTAGCCCCCCCTCCAAAAAAACAAAAAAACAAAAACAAGATAAAGAAGTGGTAGCTTATGAGAATTAGGCCCCCCTCCAAAAAAAAGAAAGCAAAAAGAAACTAAGAAAATGAAAAATAGCAAAAGTATGCAACCCAATAGATATCCCAGAGGAAGAAGCTGCTAATCGTCCGGGGTAAAAAAAGTGCTCCGAGTAGCCAGGGCCGGCCCTGAGATTTCAGGGGCCCTAGGCGAGATTTTTAAGATGGGGCCTTTATATACTCGTAAAAAATAAAATTATATAATTTTTTTTTACAATGCGTGAAACTAAATAAAATATTATAACAAAGTATTATTTAAAATTTATTCTTATTTTGAGAAGCAAAATTACTAATTAAATTACAATATTTAAGTTTTTTTAACATTTATTTTTCAATAGATAAGATAGCTAATTTATTCAATATTTCTTGTGACATTTTAGACCGAAGATAAGATTTTATCAATTTTAATTTTGAAAAACTTATTTCTGCATAGGTAACTGTAATTTGTATAATTAATATTATTTTATAAGCAATTCATGCATTTGGAAAACAACAATTCATTCTTTTGGTAATGCATCTTTTATCATATGGAGTGTGACATTAATACAAATTCTCATTTGAAACGAATATATTATTATTATTTTAATTTTTCATTTTTTGTATTTTTTAAAAAATTAAAAATTATCTTAATTATAATGATTTATAATTGTATATTAATTCTAATAAAATCTACATTGATCAAATGAATAAAGTTATGTTTTTTCATCTCTTCAAATTTTAAAAGCTTTAAATTATTTTTAATTCAAAATTATCAACTCAATATAGATTTTTCTTTTCTTTATTGATAGATATATTTTAGATTTTTTATTTTATTATTATTTATTATTATTATTATTAAACTCAATAAAATGAGAATTATAATAATTATTATTATGATTGTTAGTATCATTATTTTAATTTTTTAAGAAATCTAAGCTTTTTCATTATTATTATTAAATAATTTGATAAAAAAAAATTACAAAATTATTATTATTATAACACAGCCGGGATTTGATCCCAGTCCTTTTTCTATAGAGGGAGAATTTTAACCAACCAGACAAGAATGTATATCTGCTTTAAATAGACATTATTAAATATTTAACATATAGTAAAGGAACTTATGGACTTGGAGGCCCTTTTTTATTTGGGGGCCCTAGGCGACCGCCTATTTCGCCTATACCCAGGGCCGGGCCTGCGAGTAGCCCTGTCGACACCATTCCTTGTAAGGAAGTCCGTTACCCCATTTGATGACCTATTAATTTGAGAAAAAGATGTTTCCAAGCCTTCCGTTAATTTCTTAATCTCCCTAAATAAGATGATTAATCTCTAAGGGGGGCGCTTCAGGCTCTTGGCCTATTTGATAGCGTTGGAAGAGTCACTTTCAATAATTAATTTCTCCCCTCTTAAAATCACCCCTAAGGATAGAGCTCTCCGAATATTGAGAAGTTCCGCCTCATTCTAAAAATATTTTAGAGTATATGAAAATCTCTCAGTCTACGCATGTTGAGTAAAATTATAGAGAATAACCCTTTAGAATTAAATGTGAATCGAACACAAGACCTCATTTCTTGAAATGGGTTTTTAGCTGTCAGACCAAACCTTTGGAGTTAAGTGCATTTCAGTTCCTGAGCAGGTGAAATATCAAGCTTCTAAAAATAATTGGAGGTTTTCAAAAGGTATCACAGGAAATTCTTTTATATGGTTTCCATGTGTATTTTTTTATAAATATCACTTTATTGTGGGCATAAAATGTCAAACTTTTTTATTTGACCTTGTTATAAATTATAATTTGTCACTCTACAATTGACCATGTCTTTGTTTTTTTCTTCTCTCTATATTTTTAATGATCTGCATTTCCTTCTCTGTGGCAGCATTTTCTATTCTTACAAAGTCTACATATCCAATCAATGGTATGGAAACTTCTTCTCTCTCTTAATCTCTTGATTTCTATTGTTTTGAATGAAAGAAAGAAAGAAGAAGAAAGTCAGATGACGATGATCTAAGAGCATTGATTTTCCCTTTTGTACGCATCTGTAACTTGGATTGTTTATGTTAGAAACGAGTATTAATTTAATTAAAAAGGTTAAGAGAAGTTAGGTTGTTACTTAAAGCTGCCTTGTGGGTTAAGCATGAAAGAGTCTCGCAATTATTTTAAAGGAGGCTTCCAAGGGCCAAGGCCACATGGTTTGAAATTGAATCTGTATCAGTGGAAGATGATCTTACCTTCTCTCTCTCACATGGTTTTGAATCTGAATCAGTGGAAGATGATATGATCTTTCTTGTCATTTTTCTCCTTGTCCTTATTCAGCACCTTCTCGTCCTTATTTGAAGTTGAACCACTAGCCATTAAAAGTAGGGGTGTAGCCACAGTGGGGGCTCGGTTCGAGTAATGGGTCAACAACCATTTTTTTTCTCTCCATCTCTAGTGGGTGGGAATTGAGAAACTGCTGTATATGATACATTAATGGTTTAGAAATTTAAAAAAATTTAAGTATTTGATTTTATAGCATTGTGTTGATAAAGCCTGAGTTTGAATGAGGGGTAAATTTTATAGAGATTATCTTTAACTAAGGGTTATCCTGGGTATTATGAATATCCTTATTTGAAAAAAGTTTTCAAAAGTGTGAGGAGAGAGATAAAAAGTTGATTTTTTTACCTCTATCTTTCAGTTACCGAATAAAGGTAATAGAGAGTTACCCCCTATTACCCCATCTAAACGTAGCCACTTTTCGTTGATTGTTCGAAACTTTAAAATTTAAATTCAATTTGAAATCTCTAAATTTTTTTGAAAAGCGCAATTCAGTTTTAGAAAAACAAATTAAAAAAAAACTCATAATCTTGCTTGAATAATTTTGAGTCTTTAAATAATAGTTCAATTTTATTTTATTGGATTTCACTGGCTTCTCACTCAGACCTTAGAAGCGCCTCCCTCAACTGTGATCCATTATCTGTTCAAAGTTCCAACGCTCCATTTACTAGTAAGGAGTGATATTTAGAGAATTACATGAACATGAACATGAGATTGGTGAAGTTCTATCACATAAGATTATCCAGACATTTTGATATTTGTTGATACTTTTAACTATAAGGTTTGATCAATTCATGATATATTTGCTAATCACCACACCAACTTGATTAAGATAACCTAATATTATTTTGAATTTGGACCCTATTTTTGTCTAAATTTAGCTCATAATTTGGTTCAAAAGATAATTTAGTTTGATCCACTTAATAGTCAAATTTAATTACTTCTGTCAAAACTAGTTCTTGGAGTGGAATAAGCCCCTTAAGAGGAAGGGCTCAGAATCTAGAGAAGGCCCAATGTCATTAGGTAGTGCTCTAATCTAAAGTATTCCCCAAGTCACACCAATATGTTTGCATGCATTATTTTTTCTAACTCTATTCAACATTCTCATGTTTTTTATAGGTATGTCACATCCTAGGACCTTCTATACAGACTTCTAAGTAATTTTTTGAACCAAACAAAGCCGCTGTTTGACCCGGTTAAATCTAAACTAGTCTCTAAAGAGGTTTGGTTCTTAGATGTTCAAGCTAGTGGGATTTTTATTTAATTTGTTTTTTACTCTTCGTATCCTTCACTAAAATTGTCATTCTCCACTATTTTTAATTATATTACCATGGTCACAATATGGCTTTTAAATTTTCATATTTTTTCTACTTTATATTTAGATATGATAATATATTATATTATTATGATGTTATATTATTGTCACAACTCAACCGTTCTAAGTGCGAGAAGTCTCTATTGTTGTAAGAGAAAGTTATTGCATAGTGAAAGTTTTGAGATTCAGTGTGTCCAAGTTAGTGTATGCAACCCCAAGTAAGAAGGTATAGAAATCTATTTTCAATCAATTGAAGATGACATCAGTTTAATGAGCAATCACTTGAAATTAGCACTCAAGGTTCAATTCAAAGTGGATCTTCACAACCAACTCATGAGATACCATTGCATATGCTTGGGCCCATATAAATTTAAGTGCCTATGGACAGTGAAGTTGTCTTTAGTTCAACTCATGGACATGCTTAGAAAAACAAAAAAATTCTCCACCACCCACAACTTAAACTACTTTATTCTCCAATGACAACCACAAATGTATTAAAACGTTTCACAAAACAAAACCTTTACCCCTACAGCATTCTATTCAACTTTCTCCACTATAAACGCCTTTAAAATCTCTATAATCATGTTGAAAGGAAACACTTTTTCTACCACACAGAAACAAAAATGTCAAAAAAAGAGCAAAATGGAGAAAAAACAACGTAGAGATTTACGTGTTGATCAGATAAAAAATATCAGGCTCTACAGAACCTTACAGATCATGTTCTCTCTCAAATTTCAATGACTGCTTAAAGGTTTTAAAAGATGGAAAAAAAAGCTGATGGAATTGTTGGGTTGGCAGAAAATTTTGAAAGTTTGCACGTTACATAGACTCTCAATTTTCACAAGATTTCAAGATTCGAAAATTTTGAACATATGATGGATCGATTGTCGAAGAACTCATTTAAAAGCATATTACACTCGTATTTGTCAACTCCAAGAATTTGACTGGTTCATCATCTAGCTATTCTAAAAAGCTTTACGATTTTGCCTTCAAATGCTTCGCAGCCTTGGAGGATAGTAAGTTAAGACTTCATTTATGCAGGTTTTTTTCAATTGTGCATCAAGCAATACTCCTACAATTTGGATGAAGCTAAGTGGGGTGACTTGGAAGAGTTGAATTAAGAGAACAACAAGACTTTTAGTGCTTATGGTGGGCTATGATGACCCAAATGTTAAAAAAGATTGAAATTAAAGAGCAAATCAATATAAAAGTACAATCTACGTATCCATTGCTCACAGAATATTTGATAGAATGATCCTTCAATATATTTCAAAGCCTTGTCAAAGTCGAGATATACATTGAAATGTAATAAATAGTTAAAAATCTAAGGACTTATAAAGGACTAGGTCACTCCACTTATCATATTAGTTTTTTGACTGATATTCAGGTTCTAACAAGTGGTATTAGAGTTAAGTTCTTAAGTCATAGCATGTGTACCCCAACAATCTCCTCTCGAATAAGGCTCTCTGCTCGCGGTCAGTCCCAACACCATAGAGGTTGGGAAGAATTGAAAAGAGAAGAGCATGCCATCAATTTGGTGGGAAGCAATCAAGAGTTCTTGTTTAAAACCAGTAAATTTTTTGGTATGAGCTGCTGCACCCAGGTAGTGGGCCTCACTAGTTTTGACCAGTGGCCAGTGGGTCTCTGTTTGGTTTTGGGCCTGACTTATGGGCTTCTTTATTTATTGCTATGTTGCTGTCTGTCTTCCCTGTAATTATTGGGGTGTTCTACTTCATTGAATGAATTACTTACGAAACATTAAAAAAAAATTAAAATAAAAATAAAAAATAAAATAAGATATATAGTTTTATTTTTATTTTTTAACTTGTATAATCTTTAGCACTGGACACGCTGCAGAGTTGCAGACTTGCAATCCAGGCACGTGTGAATGAAGAAAGAGCAAAAAGTTTGACAGCTGTAGGTCATTTTGGTCATTCTCATGTTTTCAAACATTTCCGCCATTGCTGTGCTTAACAGGATGGAGCTCGAATCAGAGGACGCTTCGAAGAAAATCGCCATCGAGAAGGGCTCCAAGGTCGAGCTTGGAAGAGCCTCGTTGGGGTCTTCTCCCGACGATCGAGCCATCTCTCGCCGCCACATCTCATTACAGCTTCACGAACCTGCTCCAAAATCCCCCAAACAAAACGACCCAGATGACGAATTTATCCTCTCTTTTCAAGTTATTGGCAAAAATCCCATTTGGGTCTTGAGGAAGGATGGAGGAGAGAAAAGGGTTTTCAGGAATCGGAGGAAGGGGTTTTGAGATGCGGAGAGCGGTTCTCAATCTCCCTGAAGAACCCGGTTTTCTTTACGTTGAAGACAAATGGTTTTGAGGAAGAAGAAGAAGAGGAAGATGATGGTGATGATGAGAAAAGGGTATTGAAGGCCGTAGAGAGGAGAAAGAAGAGGACATTGGAAATGAAAGAGGAAGAACAGGAGGGTTCTCAGCGACGAATGTTCTTGCAGCAGAAACGATAGTGAAGGGGGAGAATTGATTGATGATTTGGGATTGGAGTCTCGATCTTTCACAGATTGACCCTGTTAAAGGTCAGATTTCTTCTGAATTTACTCTTTCTGTCGGCATTAATTTCTTTTTTATGAAGACTTATGTGAAGTTCTGTGATGTCCGAGAGTTTATCTGTAAAGGGTGGGCATGTATTGGGCTTAAAACACCCTGTTTTTCTCACATTGCAAATGGAGTGGATAGATGAGAATCCTAAACTGGGTTCTATTGTGTTATGTGGCTAGTGGGGCTCAACCTGCGTCATTAGGCTAGCTTAGTATGGGATAGGCTAATGAATTCCTAGGGAGCTTCTGAAGTGTTGATGCGTTCTGGAAGCTTGGCTTTGTAGGTATTATTATGGATATTCTTTATGGTTCCACAAGGCCCCATGGTCTGTTGCTTTAGCTTGTTGTATGTGTCGACCAAAAATCTCTCTTTTCGAAGAATCACCCAAACAAGATCACCTTCATTGAAAGTGATTTTCTGCTTGTGACGATCCGCATCTTCTTTATGTTTCTATGCCTGTCCCTCAATTTGCTTTCAGATTTTCCGTGAGTCTTCTTCAGTTGAGAAGCGACATCTTCACCATCTAGATTATTTCGCCCCACACCTTGTATGGGAACGAGATCAAGCACATTATTTGGGTTAGTGCCATAAAAAAAGGGACTCGTGCAGGAATATAATTTCCTCGAATTGTTGTAGGCGAATTCTGTATGTGATAAGATCATATCCCACACTGGCCGGCCAGACACAAGTTTGAGGCTTAAAGCAAAAAATCTAAACGGGCCTTCTTTGTATTTAACATATTACTATAAATAATATTTAATTAAAATTTTAATTATATATAATAAAAAAGAATCTGAAAAAATTTTCGGGCCTTCTTTTTAACACTCCTGCGTCTGAAATTTGGGCCTCCCTAATAGGGTTTTGCGGTAAGGTTATCAATAATTTCCGGCCTTCCAATATTTGGGGCCTTAAGCGGCTGCTTTTGTTGCCTTTGGGTAGAGCCAGCATTGTATCCCACTACCTCGGTTTTTCACCTATAAGACTTCTTAGCAAGTTTGCAAGACTCCTGCTAACAACTTCCATCTGCCCATTTGTTTGCAGATGATATGCAGTATTGAGCTTCAATTCTATCCCAAGTTGTTGCCATAGTTGGTTCCAGAAGTAACTTTTGAATTTTGTGTCCTGGTTTGAAGTGATGGATTTTGGAATACCATGCAATCAAACAACATCTTGGAAGTAAAGCTACGCAACATGTGATGCATCCATCATTTTCTTGCATGGGAGGAAGTATGCCATCTTGGAGAATCAGTCCACCACCCCGAAAACACTGTCCATTCCTCTTTGAGTTCGAGGAAGCCTTAATATAAAATTCACACTGGCATGCTCCCATGGTGCATTCGGTATTGGAAGTGGTGAGTACGGGCCGGTATTCTGCGCTTGGCCCTTCGCTGTTTGACATATATGGCACCTTTCCACGAACCTTGCTACATCTCGCTGCAACTTAGGCCAATGGAACTTGTCTTCCACCAACACAATTGTCTTATTCTGTCCGAAATGCCTTGCTAATTCTCCGCCATGCAACTCGTTGATGAGTTTCACTCACAAAGAGTAATCTGAAATGCATAATTTGGATTTCTTAAAAAGGAAACCATTCTGTAGAATATAGTGTTCGACGGGCCCTTTCTGCACTTGTTTCCAAACACTGAAAAATCACCATTAGTATCATTAAGGTCCAAAAATTGTCAAATCCAACCACCTGTGCCTTCAAAGTGTTCTTAAGACTGCTTGCCGATTCAAAGCATGTACAACCTCATTTGAACCCCAAATTTGTGTCCGACTACATATGTGAACTCTGTAAAAAGTTAACCCATTTTGCATGTCGTGTATTCAACTTGTGCTGCCTATGCAAATACTTCAGTGCCTCATGATAAGAATGTAGAACAAAAGTCTTATGGACCAAATAGTGTCGTCAGTATTTCAGTGCCTGCACAATTGCCAAAAGTTCATAGTCATCGGTAGAATATCATGTTTGTGCGATCTTGCAATTTTGTTGTAGAAAGCTACTGGTCTCTTCTCTTGGTTGACTGCCCCAATACCTTTATTGGAAGCATTGCAGTCACTTCAAACTCTTTGTCGAAGTTTGGCAAAGAAAGAACTGGAGCTTCTGTTAATCATTGTTTAATAAGTTCGAACCTTTTCTGCACTTCTGTTGTCAACTAGAATGTCTCTTTCTTAATACAGTCAATTACTGGGGCCATAATTATACTGAAGTTACAGATAAACTTCCAGTAAAATGATGCTAAGCCATGAAAACTTCGTACCTCACTGATAGTCTTTGGTTGTGGTCAGTCTTTAACTGCCTTTACCTTCTTTTCATCCACTCGTATCCCCTATGCAGAAACCACATACCTCAAGAAAATGACCTGTTGTTGAACAAAGCTGCATTTATTGTAGACCTAGCAAAAATCGTCCCAACCTAATTAACTGACCTGTTTTGTTAAATGACCCAAACCGTTTAATAGATAACCCGACCCTAAATGAATCTGTTTATAAATGGGTAGACCTAATTATTCCCACATACATGCAACCTATGAGGTCTACACCTATTTAAGGATAGTTTTGGTATGTGTTTCGTTAGAAAAGTCTCTTTAACTAGGTAAATGGGTAAACCCAATTCGAACCGAATTGAACTTGAAACAAACCTGAACCGACTAACCCTGTTTAAAAAGACTCAAATTCAGACAGACCTGAATCGAGTAAGACCCGACCCGATCCATTGCCCAGGTATAATTTATTGAATTAGCATATAATTTCTCTTTTCGGAAAACATAAACAATATGAGTGAGGTGGTCTAGATTAACATCCACCCAGGACTATAAACCAAAATGTCATCAAAATACACAACTAAAAGGTTTTCAGTGGAAGGCTTTAAGACTTGGTTCATTACCCTCATAAATGTGCTAGGAGCATTTGACAATCCAAAGGGCATTGCTAACCATTCAAATAACCCCTCTTTTGTCTCACACGATGTCTTCCACTCGTTGCTTGGTTGTATATGGATTTGAAGGTATCTGCTATGCTATCAAGCTGGGGAATTGGAAAACAATATCGGATTGTGATCTTGTTGATAACTCTACTGTCAATGCACATCCACCAGTTGCCATTTCTTTTGTTTTTGTTTTTGTTTTTGTTTTTGTTTGTGCTTGTGTAGATCAGTCACTTTTTCAATTTAATGAATTCAATGTGCTTATGCAGATTTTGGTTTTCTGGTGATTGGCCAAGAATTTAACCAGTATCCAAAAGAGAGGATTCGGCCTATTAAGGACTGGGATTGGTTCCTTGAGGAACCCAAAGAAGATAGTGAGGATGATATAGCTGAGAAGAAAGAGGCACAGAGAGGGGGGAAGGGTGATAAGAGAAAAAAGAGAGGTAAAAGTAATGAAGATGATGATTGGATGGGTGAGAGCAAAGATGAAGAGGTATTAATTGCAAAACTACGAAATGGAAAGCGAGCTAAATACTCAACTAGGTCAAGAGACAGGAAGAAATCCTGTAAGGATAGCAATAAGGAATCAATGCAACAGAAAGTCATCCATGAAGATGAAGATGAAGGTGAGGATGAAGACACTTTAGGTGGTTTCATAATCAATGATGATGTTCTATAAGAAGAGGAAGATGAACAAGATGATGGCGATGATGAAGATGGAGAAGAGGAATAAAATGACGATGACGACGACGAGGACGACGACAATGATGTTGACAACTGTGAGGAAGCCAAAGAAGATTAAGAGCAGTAACATTGAATACTACTCTGTTCCCGCTGACCCACCTGGTGCATCCAACAATAGTGTAAGCCTGATGATTAACCTCGATATGGAGCAACCTTCATGAAGTCTTTCCTCTTTGCCTGCAGATAAACTTTGCTAATGAGAGTTTATTTTCATCTCTATCCAAGTGAAAATTTTGTTTTGTACATGGTTCAGATAGTTGATGCTGTATGTGATTATGATTAGTTTGATGGTGTTAACAATGCCCCATGATGTTTGGGTAAAGAAATTTCTTCTAAACCAGGTTTTACTCAATGCTAAATATTGTGAAGGTTGAAATATTGTTGGAAATCTTTGCTCAGTCAATTCTACTTTGCATTTTAACTAGGAGCCTTTTTTCAACATGCCGCTCAATGATTGGAAACAAAAGAACTTTCAAGTGGATCATTTGTCAATGGCTTGAAGATCATAAATTGAATTATATCTGAATGAGATCACGGTTTTTCATTTTTTCTATTTATTTATTGTTCTTTTGAATGACCTCTTCAACTATGGCTTATTAATTATCTGATTTCTCTTCAGTTTTCACTAATTAGTACTGTATCTGTAAACAACATGCACTAGATAACTTCATCCCAGATTGTTTATTTAAGTTTTTTGTAATTAATTTTTTACTCTAGAACCTATTGCCAGTCCCACGTAGATGTACTTGACTACATGTTCATTGAGAACTTAGCACAGTAATAAGCACTGAAAGGATGCAATCGTTCTATTTTAAATTTTGTTGTATCAACTTTTGCATCATTTCAATAAAAAGAGGCTTGCCTGGCAAAAGAGTTATAAACCTACTCAAGAACGGGCACACACAAGTTGGAGTTGCAAGTGCACCTATCAAGTTGTGTTATGATTTTACTCTTAGAAGTCCTCTTTTTCATTTTTAGTAGATGAGTTGTATTAGGGAGTTACTTAAAGACAAGAATATGGCTATTAGGGAGTTACTTAAAGACAAGAATATGGCTGTTGGTGCTAAGAGTCGCAAGTTTGGGTCGAAAAAGGTTGGTTTCGTAGTTTGGTCAGAGCTGGGTATTACTAGGATTGATGCTTCATATACATGCTCTCGTAATAGCATTAGGAGTTTCTTGGCATTGTTTACCAAGATCCCCACCTTTGATGTTGGGTAGCGGAACGAGTCTTACATCTTACATCGGTTGTGAAGGAGACCTAGGGACTTGTATTGGACTTGGGTCACTCCACCTATTAAGCTAGTTTTATGGGTTGGATATCCAGTCTTAAAAAGTGGTATTAGAGCCATATCCCAAGCTGGTGAAGTTCTATCTACTGGAGAGCTTCATTCGAGAGGAGATTGTTGGGCAGCCGAATGAGTCCTACATCGGTTGGAAAGAGTGAGATCTGGGACTTATATTGGACTTGGGTCACTCCACTTATCAGTCTGGTCTTTTGGGTTGGATATCCAATCCTAACACTTGAGACTTTCATGTTTTGGTGCTTCCTTCTTTATTGAGTTAATCAGTTTCTACATTGCTAAACTTATTGAATTGTTTACACTTTCCTTTTTTTATGTTTCTGCGGCATCATTGGCAGTATTGACAGACAGAGACACACACAAGCACATCTTCTCTTGGATTTTTGCCTTCATCATAACGTTCTTTATTGATCTGGATTCTTTGTGTGGAACAAACCATACTGCAACATCCTTCTGTAAATTACTGACTTTTTTCTTTCAGAGAGAGGGAGATAGAGAGAAGATTATGGTACTGAAGAAAAATAGTTAAATGATGTAGAGAGGCATAGTTCGTCCCAAAGAGTTTCTACAGAACTTGAGGTCCCCAAAGGACTAACATACATTGGACTGATACAAAACAAATCATAAAAGAAACAACCACTGACCATGTGAATTCATATTCTTCATGCTGTATTCAGAACAGGAACTACCATGTCTTAGTAAGCATCGTAGGTTAGCCATCTTTTACTGGTTGATTGGATTGTTGGATTTTATGGCTCAAAGCTCTTTTGGGCTTGGATTGTCTTTTGGGCCCAGGCCCAGTGGACTCAGTCTGTGTTAACGCCAATAATATATATTGTTCTTTTCTCTTAGGGTTTCATGAGTTGTGAATGGAAAGAAAGAGAGACTGAGAGGAATGGTGGATAGGATTGATTTGTAATCTTTGTAACATGTTCGGTAACTTCCTTTTAGTGGAATCATCACGTTCCGTGGATATAGGCGATTTTGCTAAACCACGTAAAATCTGTGTTCTTGCTGATTCTTGTGTGTGCTTGTTTGAATTTGTGATTGATTGTGGGTTTAATTGCACAGCTTGAATGACTAACTACTATGGTGCTATTGGTGCCACATAGAAAGATAAAGAAATACATGGTAGATAGTAGAGTGATTGATTGGTTGTTTTATGATAGGCTTAGATAGAGAAGTGGAACTTGAAAGACACATATGAGATTTTGATGGTGATGATTATAAAATGACCATTAATTAAATTTATTTGACTAAGATCCTATTGAGTTAGCCTCTTGGGTTCTCATTAACTTCTGCATGATCTCAGTTCCCTTTGTTTCTTAATAACACCATAGTCCTTCGTGTTCTTTTTTTTTTAAACCACTGTCATTTATCATGTGTATATGTTTCAAAGTTCAATGCAACATTGCTAAATGATTTTTGAATGAATTTCTTTCTGCAATATAATTATATCGAAGCCAAGCGATTTAGGATAATTTTCATTTTCCCCCTTTCAAACTCTGATAATATATTTGATCTGCAATTAGACCTCGATGCTCAAACAGGTGTTCTAATTTCATTTTACATTGTCACTCTTTGGTCATTTGCGTGTTCTTTTTTTTTCATTTATTATTACGACCATCATCATTATTGGTATTATATTAAACATTAGATAAGTAGTTGGACCACGTTATAATTAGTCAAAATCAAATGAGTTTTATTTATAAATTTGGACGTATTTATACATCATAGCAAGGATTAGGATATCCTCTAAGGAGAGCATTATGACATACTTTGGTAGTGAGTATTGTTAGGACTGGACTTCCAGCTCAAAAGATTAGTCTGATAGGTAGAGTGATCCATTCTCTTATAAGTCCTTTAGATTTTTCCCTCAACTAATGTGGGACTCTTGTTCGTACCCCAACAATCACCCCCTCGAACGAGGCTCTCTGGTAAATAGAACGTCGTTAACCATTCTGTTCGACTTAGGGACCTAGGTCTGATACCATTGTTAGGACCGAGCTTCCAGCACAAAAGACTAACTGATAGGTGGAATGATCCAGTCCCTTATAAATCCTTAGTTTTTCCCCTCACAACTAATGTGAGACTCTCGTTCGCACTCCAACAAACATCACACGCCGATACGTTGACGGGATAAAATCATACTTAGTGCTAATGGCTATTGTTTTGAGACACTATTGTCTTTTTTTTTCCTTTTTGATTTTTCAAATTCGAACAAGTCCCAGATTCCATTTCTAATTCTAGCTGTGGAGACTTGAGAGTAGTTCAGTGGACTACCGATCTGGTCCTCGTTTGATCCATATTGACTTTTGAAAAGATGAAATCTTGAGTCATTTGTTTTGACCTTTTAACATTGATGGATGGATGGGCAGCTATGGAGGATTTGGGGCATTACCACATATTTGTTTGTTTTTTTTTGAAGTTTTGTGAGAGTAGAGGCAAGGAAATCGGTCACTGCCGAAAGCTACAATATACAATCAAATAAATAGATGGAATTTTAGGGAATGGATGAGTTGAAATGACTAACAAGTTCGTTTCTTTCACGGGCATTTCCATGAAGAGAAGAGAACTATAAATGTAGTGGGTATCATGGGATTACCATCTTCTTGTCCTCTCTTAACTTCTCTGCATTTATGGCTTGGCCTTTTCACACTTTATTTATTTTCTTCGAATTATCTTTTATATTCTTATTCTACTATTGGAGGTGATACTAAGGTAAGATTGGAAAGAGTCGAAATGAAACTTATACTCTAATTTTAGAAGTTGGGGTTGAAAAATCAATTTGTCGATATGGGCGGCCGTTACACTCATACAGGTCGATATGCATCAGTCCATCACCCGTACAGACTCCGCCTGTAACGCACCGATGCATTGTGGCAATACAAATCGGCCTTTATTTTTCCAGTGTACTGCGCCAAATACACAACATATTGACCGCATTTTTTACACATGTCTAGAAGCTAAAACCAACAAGCTATAGATATGCTAACTAGTTTTGAGAAATAGAATTTTTTCAGATCTCTATAGGGTATTTTTCAGATCTCTATAGGGTAGTGATTTGAGATTTTATGAATAGATAACATCATTTAAGCGGTAAAACTAGTGTCCATTATTTTGAATTTTTATAGTTTACAAAATAGTACTTATATTTATATAATAGGATTATTCAGATTTTAATTTAGAGAAAGAGAATATGTGCTTAAATTTTCTTGGTGGGGTGATTTATGGTAATATTATTTTTTATCTCACACTCATGCCACCTATCAAAAATAAAATTCTAAAATTATACTAAAGCTCTCCATCAATTATAAAATGGAGTCCCTATTAAGTTAAGTTATAGAAGGATATAAAGGTAATAGATACTCTAATACTTTAATTTAATATAAAAAAGTTAAAACTTTGAGATTGGAGAATATAATAGGTCAGTTGATTTCATCAAATTGAAATTACAATTTTAAAGTAATTTAGAAATTACCTAAATTGATCATCAATAATGCATTTGAAATACACTCGATTGGTGCTCGGAGCGTGCAAAAGCTTGCCTTCCCACACACATCAGGTAAAACTACACGTGGAGTGATCCTTTGGAGTGGGTAGAATTGGAACTCAGAATTCCCACTTTCTAAAATAGGTTCTTGATTAATACACCAATCCCTTCGAATTAAAAAATGGAGAAATAAAAGCAAATATATTTTTTTTTTTCCAATTTTCTGATCGAAATATACTAATGAAAATGACCCACTGCCCAGAACTAAAAATAAAATAATAATTAGTAATCTCCATGTACTAACATTCTGAAAGAAACAAAGTCTCTCAGAAAACTGTTATTGTTTTCTAACTAGACAAGGTAATGAGTCCTGCCTGTACTTGAGTGATTCATGCGTAACAAGATATCAACATCCTCCTTACTTCTATTTCTTCTCATCCAAGAAATTAGACCCGTTGGAAAATCGAATTTTTTTTTTTATAATTGTTATTTTAAGAGATTTAACAAATACGCCAAAAAATTCAAAGTCGAAGGAATATGTGAAATCAAACACTTTATCTTATCCCATGTTAAGTTGGATCAACTCAACACCTATACTACAAGTCTCTTGATTAAGTTATTGACTCGTGACATAATAGAAGCACCACTATGCTTTCCTGCCAACCTCCTCTATGAATCTTCACGAGGATTCAACATGGGTCCCTGAATACCAATTGTTATGAGTTTGACCAATATATGTTTGCGTTTTTGGTATATTGATCGAGTCTTTAACACTGTTTTTCTTCTCTTCCAAAAAATTCATGTCATGTAAGGAAGATAAGAAAATTTAACAAAGAAAAGAGAGATTTTCTCACTTCTTGAGACATCTTATTCATTTTCGGTGAAATAAGATTTTTGATGTGAATACGAATGATATCACATTTATGCTGAATTTTATAACACTCACATTCAAATATAATTTTCCTTACAAAATTATTTTTCTAAAAATTCAACAAACCTTAAAAAAAAACAGCCTCTTGCTATTTTTGTCCTTCATGTTTAGCTATTCAATATAAAGAAGCCATGAATCACTGTTTTCATCATTATATTTATTTGAATATCTATTTAATATTTTTTTAATTTTTGTTTTTCATTTGATCTCATTGAGGATAATATTTTTACCACATTAAATTTTTTTTTTTCCTGCATTTAGCTTTCTAATGGAGACTCTTCCAACATTTTGACTTGAGGTTTTTTTTTAATTTTTATTTTAGGCAATAAAGAAGATAGTAAAATTGAATTCAGGTCAAAAGTTTGTTCACCAACGTTAAAGAGTGAATGACAAAAAGTGATCAAAGACCATCCACTGAAGTTCTTTCAGAACCCCACAGGTGGGTCCCACTCGTAATCTTGTGTATGGTGGGGCCCACCTGCTGAGATCAGTGCATTTCTTCCCTTGCATAAATCATGGACTCCTAGCCATAAAAAAAGGGGTTCAACCTAACAAAATACACATATACACTCGATGGTGAAGTCACCTATTTTGATAAATTGACATAAAGTATGCATGTTGTTACGGATTTAAATAGTCTTCATTAAAGTTATTTACTTTTTTAAATTCAATTTGATCCATTGGATGACTTGGGTTGAAAATTAGATTTAGTTAGATTAAGGTTGATGAAAACAAGATATTAGATTTGACAAAATCTGATTCAGTCCAAATCGACCCATTTTAATAAATAATTCAGCTCGATTGACTCATTTTAAAATTGCAACGATTGATGAATCCTCCTTCTATAGTTTACATTCATGGATTGACACATCCAATGCAATTATAGAAATCTCATTTTGTATTAAAAATTGTATGTTTAAACTCAAACCGTAAAATTCTACTAAAAATTCTGGGGTAATAAATGCGTTGCATCGATACATCAATGCAATGCAATGTATCGACTGTTACAGACCGATACACACCCATCTATCACATGTCCGAACGTGACCACAACGCACCATTACTTTTTACCCATGGATTTAAAATGCAAACATCTTTCAATAATTTCATATTTCTATTGTATCCATGCAACAAAGATGAAAGATTTAAAAAAAATTAAAATCCTTTTCCCCTAAGCTAACTATAGGCTCATAGCTTTTCCAAAACGGGAAAACTACTTTCCATCCGACAAGCAGCATCAGTTTTTTCATTTTGTATCACATCAAAGACTACACCTTTGTTCCATGCAAAAGTGGGTCAACTTGTTTCAGACATTCCCATGATACTCTCCAACTCTTTACTTCTGCTTAATCATGATTACGAAGCTCCAATCAAATGCTTAGTCGTCTCTGGTGTTCATTTTTCAACCTATTTTACTTGAATCATAAGCTTAACCATGATTAGCCAACCCTAAACCCATGTTTAGTCATGTTGTTATTCTCTTTTTCTTGGCTTAGAAGTTTAACAAACCTTCTTCTAATTATGTTAATACAGTTTAAGTGTCATGTTCATAAGCTATTGTCAGCTAAAGATGATTACCAAGATTGTCACTAATTTAAGGCACCAAAATAGTTGAAGCTCAAGAAAAAAGTAATGGCATCAGTAGTTTTACTTTACATTGAGAACATATATATGAGAAGAGGTAAATCTATTTACCATTTCAGCAAAGGAAGAAGTGGATAAATACAAGCCATCACCATCGTTCATTTGAAAGAAAATTTCAACAGGGATGGGAAGATTCTTTAAGAGGAATCACTTATAACCATTTTTTAAAAGAAGATGCCACAAAGAATTTATGTGGAAACTATAAAAGCCACTGACTACTAACTTCAGTAACACATTCAAAATAGCAAGTTTCAAAAGATATGTGATTCACTCGTATAATAGTAGTTCAGCTGGTTGCCTCCTGCATCAGGAAGTGGAAGGTTTCAGGTTCGAACTCCCTTGGCCTAACTTTGGTGTGCCGTAGGGGTAGTGGGCTCATCCGTAAGAGTTTTACGCTAAGTATCCTACAGTATCTTGCACGGAAAAAAAAAAAAGAAGACATGTGATTCAATTTAAAATAAAATAAAATTGTACAGTGAATATGACAGAGAAGCTACAATTTTTACCCTTTATTTCACTTGGGGTCGTAACTATCACATGTATACCATATCATCATCAACAATAATCCTTCTCATCCATATTTGGGCAATGTTTAGTATTACAAATTTAATATAATAAAAAGCAAAATTTATAAAATTAAAGTAAGCGAGTGAATAATTAATATGGATTGGAGATAAGTGAAATTTTGTTTGTTTTGACAATGAAAATCATAAGATATGGGGCCTTAAAAACTTGTTTTGGAGCATGCATGACCAAAGGACAATGATGAGGTGGCTCCATGCTTTGGCCTACTACCGTTCAGAAGTTTAGATCATAGTTTTTAAAGTTAAAAAAATATAATAAGTTTGGTCGAGTTAACTCAATTTAATATAATTTTGAGTTAATTTTTTAATATTAAATTGCGTTTTTTCTAAATTACTAAATTTAATAAGATTTCAAGTCAAATCCGAATTTTGAATTATTAAATCAAAAATTAAATTTATGAGAAGTTGGTCCTAAGAAGGAATTTGCCTGGCAGCACAACAATGAATCAATTGGCACAAACACATCATAAATATATGATTGAATACAAAAGGGCTGTCATGCAGTTGCTAAACCATATTATATGAACATTAATGATGCATGAGTGCAGCATGGTCCAATCATGATTAAACTATTCTAATCAGATGGGCAGACCTGTCATCCTTCTCAAAATGTCATTGATGATAGCTCTAGTGTGAGAGAAATTATTCATTAAAAACTAGTTTATGAATCAAATAATTAACTTTGAGAATTGATTTGACTATCATTACTTTCATTAGCATCTAAAAAACTGTACCAAAATAAATTTACACCTTTTGATCATTATTTTTATTTTATTGTAATAAATTGAAAAATAAATTTAAAGTGAAAGGATATTGCTTTTTGTTAGGACCTGAGCTTCCTGTCTAAAAGACTAACATGTTACGTGAAGTGACCCAAGTCTTTAAAAACCCTTAGATATCCCTCTACACTTTCAATGTGGGTTTCGTTTGCACAAGCCCAACAACCCCCCTCGATCGAGGCCCTCCGACAGAAAGAGTGACACTGGCCATCCCGTTTGCGTGGGAGTCTCCTGAGCCCATATGAGTTAGCCTGAGACCTGACTTTGATATCACTTGTCAGGACCTAGGGTTCCAACCCAAAAGACTAGCATGTTAGGTGGAGTGACCCAAGTCCTTTATAAACCCCTAGATCTTTCTCTACACTTCCAATGTGAGACTCATTTACAGGAACCCCAACACTTTTAATAAAAATATCCATGTCCAAATAAATTCCCTTAATTTTAAGATGGAGCTCCTATTTTTACTCTTTCTTGTACCAATTATTTGTCATACAGATAATTAAAATTTATAACTTTGAAATCATACTTAAAATAATTTATTAGACTAATTCATGATGTACTCTGTATACAAATATAAATCTTTCAAATCAAATGATTCTATTAATGTAAAGTTAGATCAACAAAAAAAAAAAAAAAACATAATCATTACCACTCCTAAGTTAAAATAATGTGATCATGTGTTCATTGACTCTCTAGCTAGAGAGAGAGAGAGAAGAGAGAGAGAGAAAAGGGTGTTGAAGTTTCACATCCAAGTTCTAACTAACTAGTTTTTGGTTTGATTCTCCAATTGGGAGTGGACCCAAGAATTAAATGTTTGGGTGAGTACAGACCCTTAAAACCTACGACTAAGATGCAAAATCCGACTTATGTACTTCCCCTTTTCCATTTTCTTCTTTCTAGCAATTGACTGGGCCATACAATTGAGAGAGAGAATGAAGGAAAAGTTAGCCATCACTATTCAACACCCATTCATTCAATCTCATGCATTGAACGTCCTCTCAAGTAATACTTATAATTTAAGTTAGTTCAAGGAGACTCTTTAATGGAAATTTTTACAAAATAGGGTACGTAAAGTTTCATTATCAATTGATCATTCAAACCATATAATCTTGACCTTTTAAACTTTAGTAATATAAGTCGTTATTTTTTAAAAAGTCAAAATCAAGAAATAAGATAATAAGATGGGATGTAACTTCATATAGCTCCTATTCATATTATTCTCCTTGTATCACATCCAACCAATGTTTTGAAAACTAAATTGAACCATGCAGTTCAGCATGTTGGACTTGAACCGGTCCCTAAAGCAGTCCAATCCGTAAGACAGTTCTGTTTATGCAAAAACTATTGTTATTTTTATTTGTTTTATTTTTCTCTTCTTCTGTTTTACTAAAAATGCCATTTTTTCATTGTTTTCTATTACAGTATCATGGTTGCAATGAGATTTTCAAATTTTTCTTATTTTTCAACAATTTTTTTTAAACATAAAAATATATTATATTATTATTGTATTATACTAACATCACAGTTCAAGCAGTTTAATTCAGGGGTTAAAACTAATTAAACCAAATAGTCATATAAAATAGTTTAATTAATGGTTCAATTTTAAAATATTACATCTAATTTGTAACGACCCGACTCAAATACAGGGCTTAGGGCATGATCAGCAAGAAATTGTCCGCTCTGGGCCTCGCACACGGTGAGCTCGTACGGTTTTACTTTTGGGCTAGGGCCCACATGGCCCAGCCCAAAATGGGTCTTGCTAGTTAAAGTGGGCTTAGCCTCATATAATCCCATCACCCCTTTCCTTCCTAACCGATGTGGGACTTCCCACATCAGCTGGGCAAGGGTTTCACATAATTAATGGAAAGTCTGAGTATCAAAGTCTCAATAAAGGGACTCTTAGTTAGAGTTTCTCTTCTAATTTAGTGTTAAGATTTTTTGTTTTAAAATGTCAGGGCCTTTTTGTTTGAATACCATTTTAAAATATTGACAAGAGCTAAAAATGCTTAAACTTGGGCTCATTTCTACTTTTAGTTATTTTCTTAATCCAAATCATTCATTGGGTAAGTCCTCAAACATATGGGCCACGTGGCACAGCTCAGCACATCTATATATCTTAGCAATCTCATAATTGGCTTGCAACTAGATGTTTGGAAGTTTAGATTTAGACACTTTTGCATATCTAACTTTTGTGGGCATATAATAGAGAGAAATGATTCTATAAACCTACCTTGTGAGGGGATATTATGATTACCCATAAGTGTATTTGAATGATTGAATAGGAAATTTATATTTATATGGTTTGTCCAATAGACAAAAATAAAATAAAATCTTGATTTGGTGATCTTAAATCATTTTAAGATGGATTTAATGGTTATATTTAAAAATAAAAATAAAAATTATGCATGTATAAATCAAGAATGGACATTTCTTATCGAACCATTCAATTTCCAATGACAAGTTGAATATCTTGAATTGTATCTATATTTCAATTGCTTGAGCTTGAATAATCTCTTCTGATTGAGACTGTTGAAAACTATTTTGGAGAGAGACAAGCAATTATCAACATTAAGTAGATTGCAACAGAAATGTATGGATATTAGACTAAAGTTGATACTGATAGAAGATGGATCAGAGTTGCTTGTATTAGCGAAGAGGTTTTTGCTTATGATCGAAGTTGAAATTAATCGATGACTTGTGATGTATTTGATGGAATTCAATCTCAGATATAGTCCAATTTAATATGGGATTAAACTAAAGAGTCTGATTTTCTATATTCCATCAGCTTTGAAGATTTTTGTGTATTGGTCAGGTTCCTAACCCTCTCAATGTTAGATGATCTCCATTGAGAGGTTGAACTTCACATTTTAAACCAATCTTAATCAAACATACACCTTAATGTAATATGAATTATTTAGAAAAAGATTTTGAAATACTCATCCAGGTGATCTTTACCATTAAATTTAATACATTCTCTCTTAAATTATAATTTTTTTAATCTTATAATCAAATAGATCTCATACTTTACACATAAGACAGCTAAATGCTGAAAAAACCCATTAAGGAAAAAAAAAATAGGAATCTTACTCTCAGAATCACATGAGAAAAACTTCACTAACAAGTTTTTATTAATCATGCATTGGTGTACTTTGTTCTAGGGGTCGAAATATCAGCCATACATATCATATCGGCCGATATGTATCGGTTTTGGAAGACCGAACGATATCGGCCGATACGATATGTATCGGCAGTACAAAAAGATTATCGGCCGATATGGCCGATATTCGGTCCAGAATATCGGTCACCATATCGGCTGATATGCATAAATATCGGTATTTAATTTTTTTTTTATAAAAAAGACGATACGGTTTTTAACGGTTTTTTCACGGTTTTGAAAATCGGAGGAGAGAGAAATGCAAATATCGTCTGGGCCGTTTTCTTGACCCCTGCTTTCTTCATTAAATAATGATCTTAGTTGTACATTTTCATCCCTTGGCCATTAGGATCATCCCATTAATGTGATTTTGGGGGTGAGGCCCACCCATAAATTGCTCTATTTATTGTGAGAATTGATCTAGTAACCATTATTAGTATTTCCAGAGTATGCTTGCCTCAAATTAGTAATGTCCCATATCCATTTTTGAGTGAATTATTAAAACCCATTCCTTAAATCTCAAATTTCTGAGATCAATTAATAGGGCCTAAAAAATTCCTTGGAATGGAACAATTTGTCATGACATGATGCCTTGTAACAAACCTCAAGACCTCAAAACCTCGAAGGCTTATACCCATCAAAGGCAGCTGGTGAGTGTGCTCTCCACAAGTTTATATTGGGTCCTTGAAGAAAACAGACCATCCTCATTAATTCACCACCAGGTACCAATTCAGAGCAGAGTGCAGTTCTCAGTATTGGATTTTATTGGTTAAGAGTAAGGGTAGGGTTAAGGGTTTTCCTCTTCAGTTTTCCATTGCTCTGTAAGAGTTCTTGCTGGCTATTGCATTGGGTGTGATAGGGAGGAAGGTAGCAGTGAGAGAATACTGAATCAAAGGAAGGAAGAGAGTACAGTAAATAGAAATGGGCCACCATTCTTGTTGTAACAAGCAGAAGGTCAGAAGAGGACTTTGGTCCCCTGAGGAAGATGAGAAACTCATCAACTACATTTCTACCTATGGTCATGGTTGCTGGAGTTCTGTTCCTAGACTCGCAGGTGAACTTCTGCAAAGAAATTTCAACCCTTGTTTCTCTTTCTTTCTTATTTTATTTTATTTTTTATTTTCTTCTCCCACTAGTGTCACAGAATCTTTATATTTTTGGTAATCTAGCTACATGCTTAAGCAAACCCTAGTTTCTCATGATCCTTTTACTCTTCATTTTGCTTGGTCTTTGGGTGATGGAATGGTAGATGAGTAGCATGCAATATTCTCTCAAAATGTTTTGCTTTCTTCTCTTCTTCCTTGCCTCTTTAATCTCAGTTGACAAACCAAAGATCATGTCAGATGTGTTTCATACATTCTTCCATCTTCCCTGTCTACTTCTAACTTATTCCATTGATTAATAAATTAGAGTGATCTTTGCCTTTTTTTCTGTGTTGGTGTAAAGAATTAAGAACGCAAACCACACAGATCAATCACATGAAACACAGATTTTTTACGTGGTTCACCACAAAGACTACATCCACGGAGAGTACTGCTCGATTGTAGAGAAAATACTGGACAACTCCAACGCTTGATCCTTTGCCCTCTCCTTTCTACTCTCTTTGTTTTCTTCTCTCCTCTCTCCCACACTGAGAAAGTCCCAACTAAAACCCTAGAGAGAAATAGAAAGAGCCCTGATATATTACTGGGATTTACATAAACACAGACGTGAGCCTAATAAGAACCTTTTGAGCCGAACCCATCACTTAGTTGATCATCATCCAAACGTTTTCTTCGTAGCTGACTGTATGTAGTATACAAGCTTCAAGTATTTGAAGGAACATGAATAGATCTGCACTTTTCATGTTGCAGGCCTCCAGAGGTGTGGCAAAAGTTGCAGACTAAGATGGATTAATTATCTCAGACCAGATTTAAAACGTGGGAGCTTTTCTCCCCAAGAAGAATCTCTCATCATTGAGCTCCACAGAATTCTAGGGAACAGGTAATATATATTACTTCTTGCTTTTCCGTGTGATTTCCTTACATGATAAACAGATGACATGAAATATGATAGAATGAAATTATATTTCTTTGGTTGGGTAAATATAGATGGGCACAGATAGCCAAGCATCTACCAGGAAGAACAGACAATGAAGTGAAGAACTTTTGGAATTCAAGCATAAAGAAGAAGCTTCTCTCTCACGGTGGTGCCCCTAAGCTAATCCCTGCTGAGCTATCCAACCAAGTTTCCCACAGTGGGGATCTATTACCTCTAAGTGCAAACCCTAATCTAATGGCAACTTCCCAAGATCTTGTGTTCCTAACTAGTGCGACACCAATGTCGCATGGATTTGGGAATGAAGATCTTAAAGCAGATGTAATTAATAACAGTGTAGATTGGATTAATGCACCACCACCATTACAGCCATCTGCTTATGCTTCCACATGGGCCTTGGATCATCATCACCATCATCAGCAACATCATAATTTCCATGAGGATGATTACCAATGTCTCGCCGCGAACGGCAAGGAAGCTGCTCCTTCGATGCCGTATGATCCGGCGGCGGCTTCGACAACGCCACAACTTGGTGAGATGGTTGATTCACTTGAAGTTGATATTGGTGCTCGGCTGCCTTATTTTCCATTTGGGTCTTATCCATATGATTTATACGTGGCCATGAATAATCAAATGGATTACATGGATGCTGTTATCACATCATCATCATCACTGTTATCATGTGGGAATTTTCCTATAAATCCTAACTTGCCTCCAAACTGAGAAGATAGAAAGAAAGAAAGAAAGAAAATCCTTATTAGGGTAGGGCTTTGATGGCATACGTCTCAAATGTACGTGGTGCATTGAAGCATGCATTTATTGATGGGAGTGGATCAATAGTAGTTGTATATGTATGTGATAATGGATGTTCCTTAAAATTGAACCTTTGTTAGGTTCCTTTGAGACAAAATTGGAAGCTATGTAAACTCTTGTGTGATTATGGAAGTTCCTTTAAACTTCAACTTGTATAGTCTCTCTGTGCCATGATTGGAAGCAACCTCTCTCTCTCTCTCTCTCTCTCTCTCTCTCTCTCATTTGAAAATTTTGAATACCAGTAATTGAAGATACCAAAATAGACTTCTGGACAATGATCCACCAAACCTAGGTTGCGATTTGCAAGTTGGGTCCGATAAAAATCAGACCCTAGCAATGGGTTTGAGTAAAAAATTACTGAGTTTGGAATCGGGTTGATTTCAAGTTTTGAAGATCAAAGCTTTTGTTAGCTATGGTGCGATTTGTTAGATTGGGTATTTATTCCAAAAGACTAGTCTATTAATGGAATCATAGTCACAAATACCGTTCTTAGGATATTAATAACGATTAGTAATATCAGGATATTTTCAAATTTTTGAGTTTTTACCAGAATATTAACGAAAAAATCTCACAAAAAGTATATATTTAAAAATAATAAAAATAGATTAAATTAAAATATTAATAAAATAAAAATCTTAATACGGAATTTACCGGGAATATATTGGGATCCTATCGTAATATTACCACTTGTTGTGTTTTTGATGTGAATTTATCAAGAATAGTGCTGATAAATACGCGGGAATGTGGGACGGGAGGCAGCCATCCTGTCAGCTTAGAGAATCTCCTGAGCCCACATGAGTTAGTCTGAGACCTAGTTCTGATACTACTTGTTAAAACTTAAGACCATCTTAAAAGACTAATATATTAAGTAGAATAATCCAAGTCCTTTATAAATCTCTAAATCTCTCTTTACGCTTTCAACGTGAGACTCCCGCCCCAACAAGATTTAAGGGGAAAAAGCTTGGAACATGAGACCAGCCTATATACCATTTTATATTATTTCTCTCATCTAATTTTGTTAGAAAACATTTTATTTTTATCCATTTTGAATCTCCCTGTTTATAATTTCATTTTTTATAAATTTTGTGACTCTTTATTTTTTTCTCTGTTTCTGAGATATATTTTAGAATTTTTTTTAAAAAAAATTTATGTGTAGGAAATCACGGAATGCCCAACATAAAACCCCTACTGGTGAGCCCTCTAGCTATGATTAATGACTTTTCATCCACAAAGTGGTTAGGATCATCTAGATGAAATTCTCCAGCTTTCAATAATGTGGGTTTCGTGTACGTCCCACCTAAACACTTGAGTAATTCTCTTTAATAAGGAAGAATGGCATTTCTAATTTTAAATATTCCATTTGCAACAATTGGAATCGATTAGCTACCAACAATTGGACTATATAATTATATTAATTATTAATCATCATTATCAAAATATTTGGTCTCACTAAAAGACTATATATTATCACTTGCAAATAACATATACTGTAGTACTATATTCTCTAAATTAGTTGTTAGGTAATCCATAACTAAGATAAATAAATAGGAGTTAAAGTCAATTTTTTAGAAGTCCAACTCCTAGTAAGATAATTATTAGGAATGCATTCTTTTTGTGAAATTAAAATCTTTTAATACTCTATCATAACATCTTTTTATTTATAAAAATTATATATGATTTTTTTTTTTTTATTAACATGTGGGAAATTCAAAAACAATTCTACTAAAATCTCCATTGATGAACCCATTACCCATAAGGCAAACCAAGGTTAGACCATAACCTTTTAATACTTTGGATGTTGTTCTATCTAGCGCAAACTTAAATAATTTTGAAAGACAAATAATTCTTATCTTAAACTTGTTCTATTATTTTATTTTTTTTCTAAAGTTTTGTCATATTACACTCATAGTTTCACTTTGAGACTATGGTCAATTTGCAAAAGAGATGGGAAGAAAGGAGTCCTCAATGGCCCCATTATATTAGTTCACAATTTGGCACTATTAAGATTGAGGACCGATGGTGCTGCAAAATTTGCTATGATCTTTAGGACGTCTACTAGAAGAAATATTAATGAAATTGAGGGGGTTGAATATTTTGTACTGAAAAGAATCTCTTACGACATGTTCAAGTCTTCCTATCTACATATACAGAATAACTCTACGATATATGACCCTTTGGAATAGAGTTAGAATTGAACTCAGTACTCTCACGTCTTGATATAGTTTCCTACCTATCACTCCAACTCTTTTGATTTCCATTCCGTAGTGATTGGGATTAAAATTTCTACCAAACAGTGAAATTTCAGAGCCAAGGCAGGCCGATATAGATTTGATCGATTTTTCAGATTTTGACGACATTTTAGGCCCTAGTTTTATTTTCCAAAAACACTTGTCGCCAATATTTTGAATTTTTTTTTTTTGGAAATTAGGCTATAATGGTTTCAGGCGGTTCTTGAAAGCTTCATCATTTTGTGATATTTACATATCACTCCCCCTGGAATCTTAAAAGTACTGTTAAAAAAATTCGGGTTTTGTCAGATATTTGAAGCTCAAGGTATAGAACTATACATCAGGGGTCGAAAATTCAGCCGAACTGAGATTTCGGCCGAATTTTCGTATCGGCCGAGATTTTTTCTCTCTTTTAAATTTTTTTATTTTTTTAAAATTTCGGTGGTTTTTTTTTTAAAAAAAAAATCATTTAAAAAAATAAAAAAGGATGATTTAAAAAAAAGTAAAAAATATAAATATGGGGCCGATATCTAGGCCAATATTCGTTCGATATGGGCAAATATCAGCCGAGATATCGGCCGGACCCACAACCGATATGAGGTTTTTTTTTTAAAAAAAAAAAGACGAAGAAGAAATCGGCCGAGATCTCAGCCATATCGGGCTATTTTTTTTTTTTTTTTAATCTGGCCGATATTTAACGTATCAGCTTAGATATCTCGATCCTCAGAAAACCCAGCCTAGTCTACTAAAACAAAACTTAATGCAGGCGAACCCAGCCCAGCCTAGCCCAGCCCAGCCCAGCCCAAAGGGACTTTCAACTAAAAGCCTGAAGAACATAGCCCACAAAAAAGGCTAAGCTTGGCTCAATCCTGCCTCATGGTGAGACTGCTTCTGCATTTGGGTTTGATGAGCTCAGATTGATCGACCCATTCAGGCAAATGAAGGGTCAAATTTTAACATTTCGGATCCAAATTTGAATCCCCTTTTTTAAATCCAAAATGGGTCCCAGAGTAGAAGAACAATGCCACAAAGAATGACCTTGATGGGCCCATTTCTAATCTTGCACTCAGCAACTTAGGGGAAACCACTTTCGGTCAAGAAAGATCTCTCTCACTAAATATGAAAAAAGGAAAAAAAAGAAAAAAGAAAAAAGAAAAAAAAGAATACTATTGCAATTGTAGAATGGATGGGTGGAGAAATTCCATCTCATATGCTTTTGAATTGATGGCCATGATCATCCAATCAGTCATTTTTGGGGCCAAGGTGGGACCCTAGTCCTACCAACATTGTTAAGATAGAATTAGATTTTTTTTTAATTTAATATTACTAATATTTGTATTTTTTATTGTTAGTGATTTCCTTGCTTAGTTGATTTGCTTTTTTTATTTTTTTCTTAACTCGATATTTAAAAGTTTTAACCTCCAACCTAAAACAGTTCTTCACCTTTTCTTCTCAATTTGCCCCTTGGCCTTGGAAACCTATTTTTTATTTTCAAGATGTTGACTAAACATATAAACAATTGGCAAATGGGCATAAAATACCAAATTATGTACGTTGAATACTTAGAATTACACGTAATAAGACCATTATATTACAGATATGATAATGAAATCATGAATGACTAGAGGGAATTGTGTTGGAGAAGAAAACCTACATGTCAAATATACAATTTATATTGATATTATTTTTAAGAGCTACCCGTAGGAGGAATAGAATTAGCTTGATGGTTAAGATTCTGAATTAACTTAAGAACTCCTATAAGTTGTAAGAGATTCTGAGTTCAAAGTCTCACTCTTAACGTAAGGGTCACTCCCTCTAATTTTACAGTACTTGACTCGAATAATTTTTAATTTTATAAGAGTAATTTTATTAGAACTGTGTCTAAGTTTCCCACACGTAAATTTAAAATATATATATATATATATATGTAAATTCTTCAAAACCTTTGGAGCTCTTTGTAAAATATCCTAAATCATAAGGGACTTTTCTGTTTTTGATTTTTGGGAGGGAGATTTTTGTAAATTTTTTCCAATGTTGATCCGGCATACACAACTACATTAATTTTTTTTTCCCCAAAAAAACAAGGGTAAACTGTGACTTTTCTAGAGAAAAATGAGGTAAGCAAATCTAATCAAATTGGAGAATCAAAAGATGGTTACGATCGATTGAAAAGTTGAAATTAAAATATCTTTAAAGAGTAGATGTTGACTTTCCAAATGTACTTTGTTAGCCATGCTGAAGTAGTCCAATGTACATAAGTTGCAACCATGAGCATGAAGAGATTAATTAGTCATAATAATGGTCCAATGGTGTGTTTGATTGAAGATTAATAGTCGGAAAGGGTCTTTGAATAGGTGTGGCTGAAGGATTGAAAATGAATAGAAGAGAATATGGTTTGAAAGTAGAAAATCTCTTTAACCTATGGAAGGTTTTAGGTTCAATTCACTTTTAACACATAAAAGTTACGCTATGTAATTTTATTCCATACGTGTGGATAAAAAAGTTTAAAAGTCTCATATGAATTGGATGTGACACATTGGAAGGACTTAGATGTGGGTCTCTATGACAAGGACTATTCTATTAAATGAAAGATGTTGCGAGTCAAATTACTGACCAATGATGAAAACAAAATATGGATCTAACATGAATCTAATACTTAATTGAATGGACTTTAATTGTAAGGTTCAACGTATGGTTGAAAGTACAAGTTTGGTTTTACTTGACTCATCCGTCAATTGAATTTGAAATTAGCAATTGAGTCTAATAATAGGCTTTTAGGATGTTTTTAATAAAGTTTGTTTGTATTTACATAGAATTAAATATCAGTTGATATGTATCGAATGTTTTATTGTCGATATATATTAACAGATAAGGATTTTGTTATTTTTTACCAGATCGATTCACTGAAACACCTCTAGTAGTAGTCGATATATACTTTTAAAAAATTGATTTCGATCGATTTTATAGTTATTTTAACTTAAAAATAAGTTATTGAATTTTAGAGTTATTCTGAGTTATTTTCATCAAATTTTATTATTTTGATTAATTTGTTGGATTTCAACCCTAAGATAATCTCAAAATTTGACTTTTTTGTGAAAATAATTTAATGAAATAATATCCAATGCTTATAAAATTCAATAGAATTGTATTAATGTCATTTACATAGTTGTGTAATTTTTTTAAAAAAAAAATTAAAAATGCAAAATTTACATAATAAAATAATTGATAAATTTATAGTATAAAAACTAAAAGTGATCTTCATCCACTTATTTTCCCGATGAGATTCCATATCAAAATATACATATTTATTCATTGATCTAGTTTTTTTTTTTTAATTATTATTAAATTCGGAACTAATAAGAGAAAGATAAACTCACCTTGAATAATTCAATGAATCATTTTATAGTATGATGTACATAATTTAACTTTTAATACAATTTAGTTGGTTTTAATTTTAACAACGTGATAAGGTGTGGCCCACTTTAACCACAGGAGACTAGGATAGAACTTAGAAGACTCGCATAAAAGCCACCGCGTTCGTTGACTGACTCAGCCGCAAGACAGCAAATACATACAGACAACCGCTCACTCTTCTTCTCTTCCCCTTCTGCATCCATTGACTTCCCTCTGCATCTGCCAACTTTGATAAAAAAAATTCTGGGTTCTAGACCATCTCCATCATCTCTCATGGCTTCATTTGAATTGGGAGAAAAATTTCTAGGCAATTCGCTTACTCGGCGGAGCTTTCTCTCAGGGAGGGGAGTAAAAGTTGGTGGAGAGAGATTCTGCCGAGGGGTGTGTAGAAATCAAGTAGCTTAGGAAATTGTCAAACTAGATTCCCTTTGTTTCTCCTCCACTCCTCTAGTTCAAAGAAACCCAAGTTCTTCCTCTTGTTATTCACCCTCTTGTCTTCCTACCTCAAATGGAAGCTCAAGCCACATTCTCCGACTCAAACGACAACAGCAGCAGCATCTGCAATGTCGAAACCCTCTCCCAAGGCTCCTCCTGCGACCCCAACATCACGGCCCTTCACCACCTTTCAGAAAACCTCATATCCATCTTTCTAAACCCCAATTTTGACTCCTTCGCGGACGCCCGCATCATCATCCCTGCTTCTTCCCCCACAGGGGTCCCCCGAGAGGTCCCCGTCCACCGCTGCATCCTCTCTGCCCGAAGCCCCTTCTTCTACGGCATCTTTGCCACCAATTCGGCCAAAGAGAATGGCGGGAAGATTGAATTGAAGGAGCTGATCAGAGATTATGACGTGGGCTATGACCCGCTGGTTGCAGTTCTTGCGTATTTGTACAGTGGCAAGGCAAGGCCCCTTCCAGAAGGGGTCTGCATCTGTGTAGATGAGGAATGCTCCCACATCGCGTGCCGCCCTGCTGTTGATTTTATGGTGGAAGTGCTCTATGCTTCCTTTACATTTCAGATTTCTGAGCTGGTTACCCTCTATAAGGTAGGAGCTTATGTTCTTGTTCCTTCTGATATTTTCTCTCCTTTTTCCGTAAATTCTTTTAATTGATTGAGAACTTTGACTTTCTGTGAGAAAAGGGAAAGCTTTGTAAACCATGATACATTTTCCATGATATGGAACTTCTCCTCGTTTGGTTGGATCAACCAGACACAAATCAATATTTGTTTTTTCAAATATTATGGGTATCCTCACCCCACGTTGGAAGTGAGACTAATGCAATAGTTACATGAAACCATTAGCAAGCCTCATCTATGGTAACTCCGGGGAGACTCAAACCCAGTCTCTGTAGTCTATTTTAAAAGTTCAAGCGAATTGAGCTACAATCCTGCGGGTCAGACATGAATCAATATTGTGAAGATGGATGCAACTGCAAATGCTTTTCTCAGGTACTGACAAGTAACCAATAATAGAAGCTTCTGTCTAACTAAGCGCATTTGTTACCGGTATCATTAACCAGCAAGAGAGAATGATGTATATACGTCCAGTCCACCACTACCCGAGAATTTCTTCTATTCTTATTCCCAAAGTAGACAAATAAGAGGCTTGTATTGCCTGATCATATGATCTAGCCCCATGCAAGGTTTGCTCCATGATTTATCCTGTTTCCTCTTCATGCTGTACTTTATTTGCTGTGATTGTGGATTTGGAGATATAGATCTTCAGAAAGAGAGATTGTTAGGTATTGTGTGTTACGGATATGGGTATGGTAACTGTGTGAACTGTGGCTCATCTATACCTCTAGTTTTCATATTAATAAATTATTTAAAATAATGAAAACATTTCAAAGCTATAGAATTAATCATTCAAAATGTTCCAGTCATCATTATGATTTAAGGGAAGATGTTCTTGGCTTCTTATATCTTCCTTGGAAGTAGAATGTATATATCATTCCATAAGCAGCGAAAGCCAAAAATAATACAGAAGCATAAGAAATAGAGATGAGTGACTACCCAAAGTAACATTTAAAGTTTAAACTAGGGAGAGGAGAAATGGTATACTGTGGAAAGCTCATCCCACTTGGTGCAAAGCAACCTTAGCCAGCAGGGTAATAAGCAGAAAGAACAGAATGGGATTCTTCTGTCCTTGTATCTTGTATTGAATAAAACTTCTGATAGAGGATTTCAAGGATTGAGAGAGAGACTTGATAGGAAGTGAAATGGGTGGAATAAGAAGTGAATGCAGGCAATAATGGTAGTCTGGCTCTCCCAATTTGACATGAAGTGAAATGGATGGAATAAGAAGTGAATGCAGGCAATAATGGTAGTCTGGCTCTTCCAATTCGACATGAAGTGAAACGGATGGAATAAAAGGTGAATGCACTACCTAATGGTACTCTGGCTCTACCAATTTGACATGTCTGGTCGCCAGAGAGACCAAGCAACTTTTGTATTGGGTGTCTTATAGTGCTTCATAATCTATGAAGGATAGGAGTATGGGACTCTCATTGAGAAGCATGTAATATAAACCTTGATGAATTTTTTGTTCCTGTGCCTCAGCAACCACATTTGGATCACATAACCATCGGCAATACATTTAGGGAACTTGGTTCCATATCTTGGCAGTATTTTCTCATTGATCTTTGTCTTTCATTGATGCTCAAAGGATTTTTATTTTTTGATTACCTACTTATATTTGCATTTAGGCTCAGATTATAGTATCTCTTCTTCTTCTTTTTTTGACTTGGGCAGAACATATCAAGAGAATAAGTGATTGCTGTTTGTTTCATTGCAGAGACGCCTCCTTGAAATTCTTGATGGGGTGGCCATAGATGACATTTTGGTGATTTTATGTGTTGCAAGTATGTGCGACAAAGCTTGTGAAAGACTGGTTACCAAGTGCGTTGAGATCGTTGCATGTGCATTGATGAAGTCTGATATTGATATTGTAACACTTGATAAGGTATTGACCCAAGATGTTGTCAAGCAAATCACCAGTTCATGCTCAAATTTGGGCTTAAATGGGCCTGAAGGCGGCATTTTTTTTCCAAACAAACATGCGAAAAGAATACATCGTGCACTTGATTCTGATGATGTTGAGTTAGTGAGGATGCTGCTGAAAGAAGGACACACTACTCTAGATGATGCATATGCACTGCATTACGCAGTAGCATACTGTGACTCAAAACTTACAACAGAGCTTCTGGATATTGGACTTGCTGATGTCAATCATAAGAATCTGAGGGGATACACTGTTCTTCATGTTGCTGCAATACGTAAAGAACCCGAAATAATTGTCTCTCTTCTGACAAAGGGTGCCCGGCCATCTGATCTTACATCTGATGGGAGGAAGGCACTTCAAATCTGTAAAAGGATGGCCAAATCTAAGGATTACTATAGCCAGATAAAGGAAGGAATGGCTACTCCAAAGGATCGATTATGCATAGATGTGTTGGAGCAAGCTGAAAGAAACGAACCATTACTGGGAGAAGCTTCTGAGTCTCTTGCAACAGCAGGCGATGACCAACGCTCAAGGTTGTCATATCTTGAAAACCGAGGTTAGTTATCCCGATGTTATTTTATTTTCTTTTTCTTTTTTTCTCTTTGTTGGTATAAATAGTAAGGGTTTTTTTGTGATGGGTTTTGGAAAACAGCTTATCTCATCCATTTTTACTTGCCTTATGCTTGGTTTTATTATCATAATCCATTAAAGATGTAGTTCTCACTGTCTTTCCTACTTCTCCATTTGACCATATCATATGGCATACAATCATGTAAAAACAAATAATCTGAGTATTGTATTGAATACCTAGCCTATTACATATATTTATAGCTTCTAGCCGACCCTAGGGCTATCACACTTATACTCAAACACTTGAGTAATTATAAATCAAATACATTTCTTAATTAGAGATTAACCCAACTTAGACTCCTAATCACACAATAACTCTTTTAATATTAGAACTCTAAATATATTCCAACACGCCCCCGCAAGCTGAAGCGTGGATGAACGCGAAGCTTGGAACGTGAAGAAACGGCAGGTGAACTGCAAAAGTGGCAACCAACTGGCCATGAAGATTTGTTGAAGCAGCACATTGATTGGCTGCAAAACTTGTTGAAGTGGCAGCGTTGACTGGCTGCAAAATGTCAGGCGGTAAACACCGATGACGGCCTGAAATAGAGGAAGAGGCTTGGACGATAACAGTGGCCGTAAGACAATTGTCCGGCAAACAATGATTGCAATATGCGATAAATGCAGGCGACGAATGACCTAAAAAACAAGGGGCTGAAGCCATCATATCGATCAATCAAATCGTAAAGGCCAGCGAACAATAGCTGTAGCCATAAAGGCTGAAGTCATAAAAACCAGCAAATAGAGTTGTAGCCATAAAAGGCCAGTAAATGAGGCTGTAACCATGAAAGGCTAGCAAAAATTGGGGACGAATCAGTCTTCCAGATAAAAGGAGTGGATGAATTCGACAACAAATGTACATGTGTCTAAAACATGCCGTCTCATTTTCGAGAAACGACAAGCATAGAAAGAGAAAGGCGAGAAGGGCAATTTGTGTCCCTTACTTCGGCTCTCAACAAAGTAGGAGAAGAAGGGCAATTTGTGTCCCTTTCTTCAGCTAATAAGTCATTGGAGAAACGACACAATGAGGCATGCTAGAACGGCAACACCTAAATTGGTGATCCGACGAGTCACCCAAAACAGTACTCAGATGTGAGCACCAATAAATATGGTAAAAAAACAGCAGCAGCAAAGGGCGGTGTGACAACCGCAAACAAAGCCAAGTGACCTTTGCTTTCAATAGCAGTGACAAGACGAAGAAGAGAAGGTTGAGCGATGACCATCACAGATCTCATATTCTCTCCCCCTTTCTTCTGGGCACAAATCTCGCAGAGCGTGGCGAGAAGAAACAGCATAACAAGAATGGTGCAAAACTATATCTGGATTCAACCGTCGATGGTGACAGCAATGAGTACTTTTGAATGGAAAAACTTTCATGTAGGGTTCCCAGTCAATCCAGGTATTTGAGAAGAAACCATCTTAATGAATTTAATAGATGGTAATTGTCACGAACAAATTAATGACAACGCACTGCTATAGTTGAGTCACTTCCAAAACAGTTTTGAGTCACAAATTGATGAAGAAGGATTCCTGTCAATAGCCTTCAACAACTGGAAGTTCTTGTACACAACTGGAGCTCCCAAGAATCTAGGGAGGAGGCAAACCAAAATCCAGAAAAAGTTTGTCTTGTGTCCCAATTTGCAGGAAACAGTAGATGCCACTGTATGATTCCGTCCAAACAAGAGCAGATCCAGCACCAATGGTGAAATATCGGAAATCCCAAATCATCAAAATAGCAGAGGGTGTCTGTAAATTCTTTGAAAGAATCCTCAAAACGTATAAGGCTCCATACACTTGCTGATCTAGTAGGTTGAACTTTAGCCAGTGGAGCAGGCCTGGCCATTGTTCAGGATAATCAGCATGGATGATTGTCTTGAGGCATTCACCCAACTGTGCTCTCAACAATGATGGTGATTGAAAAACGGAGCAGCCAACATATATGTTGTTTTACATATCAGAGAAAGGTCCTAGTTCTGGGCTCTAACACAGAGCGAACTTGGGACAACAGCATTGTGGAGGGTTCTTAGCAGAGTTTATTTTTTTCTTTTGGAAACTGATGCTTCTAGATATGTAGCAGAGGAAGGACGCTGACGACCAACAATAGTGGTTGAAGAAAAAACAGAGACACACCCAACTCGCTGGACGATGTGCCGGCAAATCTCAAATCTCACAACAACAAATCTTGAGCAGTCCCTCCCTTCCTCCCTCCCTCCGGCAGAGGGAGAGAAGAAGAGGTGTGGTTATTAAAAATTCACATGATAGAATCGAATTGTAGATCGGTAGTTTGACCCCCAAAAATTGCAGAGATCAGATCTGAGAATCTGATTGATATATCCGAAGATGGATTTGTGAGCAGCCGACGGACAGGGCAGAATGCACATAGATCAGAGTAGATCTGAGAGGCGGACAGAGAAGGATCGCCATGAGAAGAAACGAGATCTGAGACTTGTCTCAGTACTTTTTTTTATTTTTTCATCCAAAGCAGCAGGCAATCGTCCTTTTATTTCTCTATTGTCAATTGATGAATGCGTTGTAGTCCCAGTTCGGGCAATAAGAGGACGATGGTAAGCCAAATCTGATCAGAGGTAGCAGACATAGCAAAGAAACAGGCGGACAGTATGCAACCGCCTGATGCAAAGAACACGGAACAACAGACTCAGATCTGGGTCGTCCTCGGCAGATCTGAAATCGCGGTGAGGCTTGGCGAGCGAACAAGAGAAGCCCGAGATCAGGTTCGGCTTGTGTGGAGAGGGAATCGCAGATACAAAGGAAAGGAACAGAAGCAGGCAACACTCAAGTTGTCTGTGATGTCGATACTCAAATCTGATTGTCGACGATGTTCAGAGGCGGAAGAACAGTGGTGGAAACAGAGGGCAGCAGCAACTTGAGAAGATCACCACGCCGTCTGTGTTAACAGCGGTGTGTTTACTGAATAAGATCTGTGAATAAGATGTCCTTACTCTCTCTCCCCCTCCCTTTGCTGATGAATCTCTTTTGGCAGAGGGAGAGAAGAAAAAAAATTGTTTATCAAAGGCCCACTAGGATCTAATTTTGATTTGATACCATGTAAAAAGAAATAATCTGAGTATTGTATTGAATACCTAGCCTATTACATATATTTATAGTTTCTAGCCGACCTTAGGGTTATCACACTCATACTCAAACACTTGAGTAATTATAAATCAAATACATCTCTTAATTAAAGATTAATCCAACTTAGACTCCTAATTACACAATAACTCTTTTAATATTAAAACTCTAAATATATTCCAACAAATCAATCACGCCTTTCTTTATTCACTTCTCCTTGTTCCTTCGATTGTAACCTCTAAACTCTATATGTTGGGGTCATCTCTAATCTTTCACTTGCACAAACAAACAACCTCAAACGATTTTCTCACTTTTCACTCATCCAATGTAGCATACAGATCTTCATTGTCTTTTTTTTTCATTGCAGATCTGACAATTATTTTATGCATGTGGAACTCTTTTGTCACAGTCCTATCTAACTTAATAGGATATTATCATTTCCAATTTTAATCAGATCACCCTCTCTATTTTCTTTTTCACTAAAGTTACATTACATATATTATGTTTTAATTCTAATTTTTAGACTATTTGTTTCAAAAGTTCTCCTCTAAGGTTCCAACTTAATATTGAGTTATTATTTCAGAACCTACTATCTAACTCGTCATTTCCAATTTTAATCGGATCACCTTCTCTATCTTCTATTCCTAATGTTAGGTACGAGCTTATTGCAAATTCTTGGTAGAGTCTCACTTCTCTTTTTCACTAAAGTTACATTACATATATTATGTTTTAGTTCTAATTTTTAGACTATTTGCTTCAAAAGTTCTCCTCTAAGGTTCCAACTTAATATTGAGTTATTATTTTAGAACCTACTATCTAACTCGTCATTTCCAATTTTAATCGGATCACCTTCTCTATCTTCTATTCCTAATGTTAGGTACGAGCTTATTGCAAATTCTTGGTAGAGTCTCACTTCTTGAATAATCTCCCCGCATACATTAGAAATGTATTTATTTCTTGATGTTCTCCATTAAGATCAGTAAATACCATGTATAGGTTTTTTTTCTTCTCCCTAAATTTCTTTATAAGTTTTATAAGTTGTCTTGGAGTGTGTATATATATATAGCATTACTTATAAGTTGTCTTAGTGTGTGTATATATATATAGCATAAATCAATTATCCTCTCTTTAGTTTCATAGTGTGACCTATGAGTTTAATCGCTCTTCTTTGTTTTTATCAAATCTCTTTAGTTTCATAGTGTGACCTATGAGTTTAATCGCGCTTCTTTGTTTTTATCAAAAAGGACCATTGTACTTTTGCACCACTCACCAGAACAATCGCGCTTCTTTGTTTTTATCAAAAAGGACCATTGTACTTTTGCACCACTCACCAGAACAATTGAGTCAGGTACAATCCAAACTTTAACATGGATACCATAAAATGTTTTTAAAATAAGTTCCCACCTACCTTTCAAAGAAAAAAAAGTTCCTACCTATCCTTTATTTCACCTTAAATCCTTCCTAATTTCGCCTATAAGTCATGGTAGATCAGGTATTGGCTTTACTTACAGCTTTGTAAGTAGCTTTTCGCACTATCTTGCTATTCTCCCTATCTTCCATCATCATATTTGAACCACCTTTCCATATATCAGATCCCATTGATAGTTCAATGGGACATTGTACACCATCCTTTGGATGATCAGATCTTATCATATCACTTGCCTCCACAATGCTTCTCTTGTAAGCAGGACCTTTTTTTTAATCATGCCCCTTTAGGCCAAGTTGCATTCCTTCCCTTCAACAAATGGTACTTCTTCTCCCCACTTCCCTCCCAAAGGTCCTTTTGGAGGTTTCTAGTGTCATTTTTTTTTTACCTAATCTAGTTTTGTACCTTGTTTGTCTCTTCGAGATCAATGAAAATATTGTCTTACCAACTCTTTAAAGAAAACTTTAACAAAAATCATAATTTCAAGTGGTACTGCACATTGCTTGATCCAAAGTACTGGTTTCATGTATCCATGGGATTAATCTCACCTCCCAGGTAGGGTGGGGATACCCATGATATTAAAAAAAAAATAGAGCGTTTTCTATTTAGACCAAGCATTCCTTGAATGTAGGAGTCAATCTTCAATAATCTAGTGTGTCTTGGCCATCTTCAGTCGAGAATTGTAATATTTTTGTCCTCAAAACCCACATAACACACACTCTGAACTTGCCATGTCAATGCCAAATATTTCACATATAGATCCTTAACAACATGGGACTTTGGGATACTGGTTTATCAAGTAGTTCGACATTGATTGTTATCCCTGTATTCTTGCAGTTGGTCTGGCAAAGATCTTATTCCCTACAGAAGCCAAAGTTGCCATGGACATTGCACAAGTCGGTCGCACTTTACCTTTAAAATTACCTTGTGGTTCCAAGCTTATTCCTGGAAACCAAGGTATGACAATGGAGCTGAACGGTGCACCTTTCAAGCTCGAGGAGGAACATCTAGCTAGGCTCAAGGCCCTTTCCAGAACTGGTATTTATTTCCTGCAAATTTAATCTTAGATTGCTGAATATCTAAGATCCTTTGATGCATGTATGTATTTCTGTAATCTCTACTGCTTAAAATTGTATTGTCTCTACATGACAGTGGAGCTCGGAAAACGGTTCTTTCCTCGCTGCTCGGCAGTGCTCAACAAGATTGTGGATGATGACGAGTTATCAGAGATTGCTAACCTTGAAGATGGCACCGCGCAAGAGCGAGCATTGAAGAGGCAGAGATTTGATGAGATTCAAAGTATGCTTAGGAAAGCTTTCATTGAGGACAAGGAAGAGAATAATAGATGTACCACATCTGCCACATCTGCCATTTCATCATCATCATCATCATCAACATCAATTCTCGTACAGTCTAGGCTGACTAAGAAATGAAGAGGGAAGAAGATGCTTGTACACTAAGAAATGAGTGAAGTTTTATTGTATCTATATAATTTTTGTTTAAAGCTTGGTCATTGATATAGTTTTGTCATCTCAAATATAGTCAGTCACAAGTAGATTGATGTATTATTTAACGTGGATCTCGAAATTGTACATACGGAGATCTACCATTGTAGCACATGATTTTTAGATAATCTAGTTTTAAACATAGTGTTCTCATAATTATTGAACATTAACTAGTTCTTGATATCATATACTGCACTCATATTTCTTTAATATGAACAAGACAAGTTCAAGCAAAATCTACAAAATGTTGCACTCCTGAGAGGTATATGGTTCTATACAAGATTCTCCTAATCCAACAGTAGCTAGGTTAGTTGATGATAAACTTTCTAAAATATACTGAAATATACAGCAAAAAACGAAAGATGAGAGAAGAGAAATGTTAGCAACAGGTAGAGGAACTGCAGTGACACTGCAATGGCTGCTGCTCCCTAGGGTGCTTTCAGTCATCTTTCTTTCTCCATAAAAACTACATTCAACCTACAAAAAATAAAAAAGATATGGTCAGCTGAAACATTGATCGGATACCAAAAGAAATCACAGAGAGAGAGAGAAGAAAATAATAGAAGGTACATACACTAATATGAAGAATACACAAATCCTCTGCATCTTCCATCTCTTCTGCAGTATGAGTTGCTCAAGTTCAGTCAGACCACACTCCTTTTTGCCTCTAGATAGCAAGTATATGACAATGGTAAAGATATTATAGCATCCCTACACCAATACACAGAAGGAAGCTGCAAAGGCCAACTGCAGAATTGAACACTATTGGGTACCATCCATCCCTAACATAATTTATGTTCCCTGCTAGTCTTTGACCCTAAAAATCCCATCTGCCCCAACGAACCATGCACATTATCACCCCAATCTGTTGGCTTAACAGCAACATCTTCCACTTCTACATTAATTTCAGTTTGATCTTCACTCCCTTCCGTCTCATCAATCAAGTCCTCACTCAGCAATTCTTCCCACATTATATCATTCACAGAACCAAAACCCGGGTCACTGGAACTGTGGATAACTTCAGCTCTTGGATTTCCACCTGAACAATCAGAGTCGTTGTCCATGGCAGAAAACAATGTCTCAATTTCTGATTCAATAGAAACTTCTTCTTGGCCCTCAGGAGAACAACTGGCTATTTGAGAACCCAATTCCATTGCTGAAATTAATCCATCTTGCAAGTTTTCAGAACTTTCACTAGCAAGTAGCCGCCGTTTCTTGCCAATGCCACCAAGTTCCTTCTTTTGCTCATGTCGCTGAATCATTTGTTGGATGAAAGTTGGGTACTTGAGTGCTCTGGCCAGAAAAGCCATCATCTGCTGCTGCTTCCTTTCTGTACATTGTAACCGTTCTTCCATAGCAATAAGTTGAGCCCGTGAGTTCTGCTGTTGCTGCCTGAGCTTTACAATTTCTATCATCAATACGTTGCGATCTCTCCTCAACCTATCAACCTCATTTCCCAGCCCAAAGTGTCCCAATTCCACACAATCGCCCATCCCGTGCTGCTGAAAATTCTGAGAGACATGTCTTCTCCTCTTTATGTTCTTTAGACGATGCTTCTGCCCACCCAAGAATCCTTCATTTGCAAACTCCCATCGATCTGGATGGACCTTTCTAAAACCCTGCAGTCATCATTTGTCCCATCCCCATTTGTCAGACATTTAATATATATATTGCAAATGTATCACATAAACATTAAAAAAGTTAACTGGATGTGATAATAAGTGCTAGAAGAAGCAAGAAATTCTAACACCATATTAGAATATTGGCTCGATTTGGCTCGGCCCAACTTGTATCTCTTTCATGTATAAAAACTATATAGAGTGAGAGAAGGTGAGAGATTGGTTTTCTTTAGTTTGGCTTTGAAATTGTATCCCTCTCGGGCAACGGAGAGTTTATATGAGAGTGAGAGCCTGATTTGTATCTCCCATTCAGATTAGTGAAATTCTTCTAAAATTCTTCTTTGTACTGCAATTCTTCTAAAATTCTTCTTTGTACTGCATGTGGACGTAGGCCTTTGGCCTAATCTATGTCTTCTCTCTTGTGGTGATTGTTTGATTTCTTGCTTTTTTTTATTTATGCTCTGTTGTGTTTGTTTAATCTGGAATTCATCGTAACATGTAATAATGAATAGAAATAATTAATAAATGGGAATTAAGCTAAGTTAGAGTTCAGAGGTTCCTAAAGTGGATGGAACACAATGAACAGCTTGGTTACTTACATATGTATTAAGCTGGCGAATGAAGCTGGAGAAATTGCTGTGCTTGAAGTACTTGGGTAGGAGTTTGGTGGCGAACTCATGTGAATCCCACACGATAAAACTGTTGCGAGCTCCACCCCATGAGACGACGGCATCGGTTGCAGGGTCCTCAACCATGTCGAATGTCTTTGTCAGGAATGGGGGAGGCCCTGTTTCATGCAGCCCTTCCATTGGCTGTGGCGATAAGATGGAGGATGAACTGCCACAAGTTTCTTCGTTTTTCACAACGACACCGTCCATGGCTTTCTCCTGCAAAGCAGAAGAATTCTCAGAAACAGAGTATAATAACAAAGCAAAAGACCTACTGCTTTCATTCATTTTAATGAAATTCAAAGTGATGGATGTGAAGTACTCAAATACCTCTCCTGCTGGACTGAGATGGTAATTTCAAGAACGAAAAAGAAAACCAAATGAGGATGATAGAAGGAAGACGAGTTTTAGTTCAAAGGGATTCTGAGTTCTGGGTGAGTGAATTCCATGCCGCAAGGTGAGACTCTGAAATGGGATTCTTAGGTTGATTTCATAGTTAGACTGAATTTCTTGAACTGGGTTAGTGTAAAAAAGAAAAAAATGAAATGGGTTTGCGGTTTGCAGAATGTGGGATCTGTTAGGTTGGATTTTTGAACTGGATTTGGACCCCTCTTAAGACGGAAAACTTGGAATTCTACGTTTGGGAGAGTAATCCCCGGGAAATCAGAAGCCCGGCACGTGGAAATGAGTAACGTCGGTTGGATTTCGTGGCGAGAAGAAGGAAGTGTGAAGGAACACGTCTGGCGGTGCCACCGTTTAAGCATGGCGGTGCGTTTCAGAGGGGAGGAGAGACAAATACGTGTAGAATCATGGAAAGTTCTGGAAGAGAGATGATAGTTTGGGCATTTCTGTCATTTCCGGTTCGAAGTTTCGACCATTTGGATGGGAATTTGTGGCGGAATGTGTGTGGCCGCCTTCCCTACTTTTTTTCTAGAAACTTCTCGCAGTCTCTATTGCTCTTAGCACACCAACAATAATTTTGAGGATATTGGCCACCTGTCTAATTCACATTTCCTATGGGAGAGGGAGGATAGAGAACAATTCAATAAGTTTTCTATATTTTTTAAATAACAAAAGTCAAATAAATATTTAACATTATAGAAGTATATTTATCTATTTTTTTCACAAAAGAATTTTATATTTTATAAGAAATGTTAGTTAGAAAATTTTTATGAAAATTTCTTAAAACATCTAACTAATCTTTAGAACATGAATAATATCTATATCTACACTGACTAATATTATGAAGAGTGATCATTTTATATTGAGAATTACTTAAATTTAAGATTTCTCTTATCTCAGATAGATTTTTGACCGCTAACTCGTTTCGTACATATAAAAAAAAATAGTGGAGAATGCTAGTAAATTTAACCTCAACAAACACAATCTTTTGTAAATTACTAACTTAAGTTACATGCTGTTAATAGCCAACTTATATTTTTCATATACTAATTAGAAAATATTAAATTAAAGAGAAACAAGATGTTGGATTGTAAAGTAATATATATAAACTAAAAAATCTTATTTTGAAGGTGTAATATCTTTAATGATGATAAGCATGCCGACTCAATTACGGGGAACGTAGATGCCTAGATGGCAATTAACAAGGATTTTTTTAGTAAAAGCTCAAGGTAAGAATGTCTAACATTATTCAATATGATTAAATATTAAATCAGATTTTATTTTTAAATAAAAATTTAAGAATTATTAAAAACGTTTGATAGTCCTAAATATTCAACTTTATTTAATAGTAAAAAATTAAATTAATATGAATGCAACCAAACAAAAGACAATTTTATATCAATCAATGGTTTTTTTCTTTGTTTTATAATTTATCAGAATAAACAAATCAAGAAAAATCAGTCTTAGATTATAGGCAGTGAATCCATGAGTTTTTCTCATGGTGCACCAAAATTAAAAGAAATTCTAATTTTATCTTTACTTTTGGTAAAGAGAAGAAAAATTAGAAAAAAAAAATATAAATGAAATTCTATTTAATTTTAACACATTTTATTATGCAAAAATCACTACCGTAGCACAAATATAGAGCTGACTTGTTACCAGGTCTGCCCAACACGTGTAAGAAATTGGTGTTGAGTTTGGCCTTGTTTAGACTCTGAGGGTCTTCGTACCACTATTCTTTATTTCTTTCTGCTCCAAAACTTTTGTAGCAGCACTAAACCCACCAAACTCATTAACGTGAACTATACTCACTTACTCAGTAATGAGTCTCAGTTTTAAATTAACACCAGTCTTTGTTTGAAAATCCCTTATTAAGTAAAGAAATTCAGTTAAATATTTTTAAAATTAAAAATTAAAAAAACTCGTTGACTCACTCAAATCAAATTCTCACAAGTAAATTCAAATTAGAATAATTTATCTAGACTATTTTGAGCAGGCCCAAAGCTTGGCCCATCTGGCCTGTCATTTTTTCCTTCATGATTGGAAAAAAAAGAAGAAAAAGATTACTCAAAAATCTACAGAGATTCACGTCAAATCAATCTGAACCCTCCATTCGTTCGCTTTCTTTGCAAAATTTCGTTAACCATCGAGGGTCAGATTCGGCCAGGCCCGGTTGCAGATCCCTCGCTCAGGCCTCAGGCCCATAACAAATTCTACATACTAAATGGGTTCCTCGATCATGAGCTTAAACTTAGGCTTGAGTACATATCTTAAATTTGTGTTGGATTTGGGCTTTCATATTCTAAATCAGACTCGGGCTTTGTGAGCACGTGAAACATAGGCCCAACTCGAGCATAGGCCATCGCAATCCTTAATCTTATTAGATTATATACTAATTTAAATTGACAAATTCAATCAAACCAGAATCTAACCAATTCCTAATTGAGTTTAAGTTGAGAAATCGGTGTATGAAGTGATGTTGGGTTAAGTAGCAAAATCGAAAGTAATCAGTGAGTTGGAGTTGGACATATGAGGCAAACAATTTATTTACTTTAATCTTGGGTTGAGTTATAACTCGACCCATATGATCCGACCTTAGAAATTAGTGGGTTTGGTTTTACATTTTTAAATTTAGGTCGGGTTGGATTGAAGAAAAAATCTCGAATTAAATTTGGGTTGAATCAGGTCAAGCTTTTTTTAAAATTGATCCGACTTGACCCACTCAAAAAATTCAATATAAAATTCGATGCCCCAATCAATTCCAACACTCGAGTTGAATCGAGTCAAGTTGAATTAAGCAATTTGAGTAAGACCGGATTCAATAATTTTTTATATGAATCAAATTAGATTTATTAAAACTCAGTCTGATCCGCACAAATTTCAATCCTATTCAATATAAAAGATAGCATTCAAAATAATCATAAAATGAATCTTGATTGTTCATTTATGAAATAATTGTAATTTGCTGTAACGGTAGTACATAAAAAAGGAAAAAAAATGATCAAAAACAGGAAATTCCTTACCTATAACTAATAGTGTTTTAACGTGTGTCCTGCCCCATTTGACGGGGAATGGTCACGTCAAACTATTTACACACTTGACCTATAAAAGTCTGACGAATTTTCACAAGTCTTAATTTGACACCCTTCAGTCAGTACCACTCCTGAATTAAATAGTTATCATTTATATTTTATAATAAATTTAATTCAAATCTCATTATCAAATATTTGATAAAAGTGAAATTTTACCAATAAATCATTATAGTCATAGGTACTGCACTTTATTCCATTGATTTAATGAAATTTTTTAGCTTCTTTAGTCAAGATACATATAATATAATTTTGATAAAAAAATTAACCTCAATCTTTTCACCCATTATGAAAATCTTAGAACTGGTCGGACAATTTGGCAAAAGTATATTAACGTGATTGGGTAGCCCTCATTTTCAAAATTATAGACCATTGGTGATCGTCTTTCAAACGCACACTAACCCAATGTGTGGTCCTAAAAGGAACTTTTACAATCCTTCTTATATGATTATTAGGATTAAAATCGGGCCAAGTTTCTTAAAATCTAGTTTACCCGAATCAATATTTATAAAATTTGATCTAAGTTGTTGACTTGAAATTCTCAATTAAACTCGAATTCTTAATCGATTCAATTTGAATTTGATCAGACCTTTATGTTAGTCTAATTTTAACTGAGTTAGCTCGTGACCCGACGTCGGTCAAGTTGGATTAATAGTTGCCATGTGATTTGTCAGTTGCCATGTGATTTGTCTCTAAAGATCGTTTTCAAATCTGACTTTTCTTTTTATAAAAGAGAAAAAAAAAATTCAGTGGTAAAAGTTGGATAACACATTATAAAGTCTTACACGTGGAAACTATTGAATTTTCTGCTTTGACTCTATTAGAGTGTGTTCCATACTCGGACTCACTCGGACTCGGAAACGCGTTAATATAAGAAAAACTCCTCGTGGAATCCAAAATAAAAAATAGAAAATACTCTTGACCCATTCACTGTGGCATGGAAAGGAATTGGGTGGAGAAGATTAGAAGACTCAAAGTCCATCCATTTTAATGATTTTAAATATATATTTTTATAAATAAAAGTGAAGAAGAATCTATTAAAGTATCATTTTAGATTGAATCAAGTTCCTAATCAACTCATTGAGTCAATCTTATCCAGTTATATACTGGATCATTTAAGTAAAATAAATCAACTCAACTCAGTAAATTCCTCGATATTTTGATAAAGTCAAACTAGGTGATGAGTTCTGATCTAACCAGATTCACTTGTCCGCAATTCAAAGGGAGTGGAGCGATAGTTAAGAATCTGCCTCAAGAAGTGGGAGTTCCGTAGAATTAATCGATGTATGTGGATAGGAAGGCTTACACATGCTCCGAAGATTAGTCGAGTAATTACTTTAAGAGGTCTGAATTCCTTGGTAAAAAAATAACATTAAATTGTTGACTATATATTGTCATGGTAAATTACCGTCTGTAATTTTTTTTTCTTTGGATGTTAATTCTTAATAATAATATTGATAAGTAATATTCATTTTTAATATTTAAATTTATTTTCAATAATGATAATATATTGTATTCTAATTACTTATTTATGTCAAAAGTTAGTCGTTAAAAGGAAGGTATCTCAAGTATTACATAGAGTCATTAGTTTTTAACCGATATGAGACTTTTTGTCACTTTCAAAGCCGGCTCTCTTTTGATTTTTTGCCTTTGAATATAGTGGATTAGTATTGAACCTTTGGACATACCAAAAAGGAACCACGTACACATTTTTTCAATCTATTGCGATGTTAAAATCATACCACCAGAGTTTGAAGGTCTGATCAGACTTAGATCTTTCGTCTTTTGTTCTAAAAAAGCTGCACGACGGAAACCAAATGGAAGTATGGAACACCCAGCTTAGAAGTTTTCAATAATTTTGTTTTGTTTTTAGCATTTGGAGCATTAGTTAAGGACATGGCCTCCATTATGAACTTCAATATACTAAATAGATTAAGGGAGGGATTAGTTAAAGAACATTTATTTATACTCACTCTTACATGATCATTTGTATTTTCTATTGACATGCGTAACTAGTAATGGCGACTGCTCGTGCCTCCTCCATTGGCTATTCACAAAATCAAGACAATTTTATTAACATAATGCCAGATTATAATATTACAATCAATTATTATGGATCATTTCTTCTCTGTAATGCTCATGCTTAAGGAAGACTAATGTTCATGTTCATATATGACAATTGAATATTATATTTCTACCAAAGAAATTGTATAAATTATATTTTATATTCAATTATTCACACAAGTAGCATTAATATCATATTCACACGTGTCTCCTTCGTTGACTATTTATAAAAGGAAAAGAATGTTATTAATTAATCAAAATGCAGATTATAATATTATTAATTAGTTAAAGCAGATTAGAGTTGCCTAGCTGTACTTCAATTCAAGCATTGGTCGACATTCCTTCTGCATTTACATGTACAAGGATTATTTCTTCTCTGGCATGGTCAAGCCATTAATCCTTTATATTTTATAACAAACAATAAGTAATAAGGAAACTGTATACAATGTTTCTGAGATCCATGGTTTGCTAAATCAGATGATTGATTTATATATATTTATTGGCGAGGGGTTGTCGGATACGTGTGGTGGTAATACCATGTTAAAAATCAATAAATTGTATTCAACTATATGTTATTACATATATTTATAGTCTCAAGCTGATCCTAGAACTGTTTCACTCACTCTCGAACTCTAATCTTAAATTAAACATATCTTTTAATAAGAAATTAATTTAAACTAAGAATCCTAATTAAATACTAATTCTAATATTCAACAGTGGCTTCCATTAAATCACAAATTAAAATTTAAATCAAAAGAACAAGAGCTTACTTTGGAGAAATAGTTTATTATGAATTAATTTATAAAAATTGATGTGAAGTTTCATTATTTTTACTTTTTAAATTCTTTCAATAATTTAATTCAACTGTTATAACATAGAAACTTTTCTCTCCACCGAGTTCTAGATTTTCAACAGATCACAATTTGAGTAGCTAAAAGACCCAATTTGGAAAATAGGGTCTTCAAGAAAGGTTTGGATCCATGCTCTCTTAGGTCTCAAAACTCCATTTATATAATAGAATAAGGTAAATTTACAATACAAATCGGGAAGATTTTCACAAGAGCATATCAGCAATATTTGGGCCCCACGAAATTATTGATCTAAATTTTTTCATACTATTCTTTTTTTTTTTTTTTGAATTTAAGTGTGGGAAACCATAGGATAGCTATCGTAAAATCCCCACGAGTAAACCCAGACAATTTTTACTATTGGATCAAGAAAATAAATGTTTATTATTAATTTGTCAAATGATTATTATTGATATTTTTTTTATGATTAAGGTATTTAGATTTTTTAGAGAATCTGACTAATTATTTTTGGATTAACGTGTGAAAAACTCAGACATCGTCCTACTTAAATCCCCATGGATGAGCTCACTACTCCTAAATTACATCAAAGTTAAGTTATGGGGGCTCAAATCTTTAACTTTTCACTTTCTGAAGTGAGAGTCAACCAGTTAAGCTACTGCTCCTAATCCGACTAATTTTCAATATACATGCAGGCCCCGATCTATATACAGTGACTAGGATAGTTAGTCTTTGACCATCACTCTATCAACTACAACCTACATCCACCCTGCAGTCAGATTATTATTTTTTTTTTTTAAAAACATATGAATGAAGTGAAGATTCAGCCGACAGTGATAAATAAACAATCACAGCCCTAACAACCTTTACAATTAAAAATCATAGATTACGACGACTTCCTCATTTATATCTTCTTCTCTTTCCGTCTTATTTCATGGTCATCCATGTTGTAATGCAAATACAAATAAAAGCCTTTCAAAAGAACTCATTCCATGGACTAAGGTTTGCTCAACATGAAAATCTACATGAGTAAAGTTTCCATGTGCAAATCAAAAAAAAAGAATTATTATTATTATCTTAAAATTAAAAACACATTAATATTTATTAATGTATAGGGTTTCAATGCAATTGGGGTCTTCATTAGGTAGAGATCCAAAGTCCAAACCTAATAAATTGGGTGATCCAATATGAAAAAAAGACCTTTTCTTATGATGAAAAAACTCAAGATTCCACTTCTCCTCGAGTATGAAGATATTGGATAAATTTCAGATGTACAGAATCCCTCACATATCATAGGCATCGAGTGACTATGAGACTACAATTTAAACCTCTGATTTTTTAACCAATATCCCATGCTAAGTAAAAAAAAAAAACATGGTATCTATAAATATGGATTTTAATATTGTGGTGGGTTATATCTTTTAAAAGGCAGCAGGATAAGGTCGATATTAATATTTAATAAATAAGGGTAGGTGTCAAAATGACCATAATCACAAGAGTTGGTAAGAAAAACTCTTAGAAAATTCACTATTATCATTCATCAGCACAGCAACAGCACTTCTTTAATCAGTTTTGTTGAATATATTAAAAAAAAACCTGTAGTCTACACAGACGCTTCTCTTCAATTCAATAATATTTTTTTAATATATTATGTGTTTCAAACTTTTGTAGGCTGAAACCCAGGCAGATTTGGTTGGTTCAAGTTTTTATAAATCTAATTCAATTCATATAAAAAATTATTGATCTCAACGCGACCCGTGAGCTATTGGTCCAACCCAACCTAAATTGTTGATCAGACCCAATACGAGTTACTGGCCTAACAGGCTGACCCATTTCTTGCCTAATTTTGACAAAAAAAATCAGCATCAGATTTTTCTTTATGTCCTGAAACTCAGGACGGATCGGTTCAATTCAGGTTAAGTCGGGTTGATTTTAAATTTCTGAATTTAGTCTGACCCAAATTCCATACGGATTTTTTTCCCAATCCGACTCCACTCTAAATTTACAAAAACATCATAACTCAACCCACTAATTTCTCAAGTCAAGTCATGCATTCAAGTTAAAACTCGGCCTAAGTTACACCCTTAGAAATGTGCACACATCCAAAATTCTTCTGAAACTCATCTTTCTATTTCTGAAAGATATGAAGATAATTAATTTTCTTTGTCTAATGAAGGAAGTGTGTATTCAGATAAAGATCAAAGTTGCATCGCTGTCTTTGATACCCACTGATGTCGATCTATGTATAAAAAAAAATCTAATTATTCCTCTGTGATGGATTCAGGGGTACAGATATCGGCCGATACATTTCGTATCGGCCGATATGATTCGGATTTTAAGTCCCTTGTCATATCGGCTGATACGTATGGCCGATATATCGCCGAATCATATCGGTCCGATATTGACCTATATGATTAATATCGGTATTTAAAAAAAAAAAAATGGTGATGGGTCCGTGTCAATATATCGCCCGATATTTACATTTTCAATTTTTTTTTAAATAGTTTCTTTTTCAGTTTTTTTATATTTTTTAATTCAAAAAAATAAAATAATAAAATAATACCGATATTTAAAAAAAAATAACAAAAACAAGAGAGAGAAACTTATCGGCCGATATGCATATCGGTCGAATTATCAACCACGCCGTTTTTTTACCCCTATGCACCCTGTTTTGATAAATAAAATATATTCTCTCTGTCCCAAAATACTTGTTCTATATAGATTTTAAATTTGTTCTAAATTACTTGTCCTATTCCTTTTATTTTTACATTAAATCAAAAGCTATATTTACTTTATTCTTAAGAAATAAAAAATTCTAAAATACGACAATTGACAAGTATTTTGAGACAGAGATTGTATATCTTTTTGCAAGCAATTATCACCACATTAACTGTATAAATCATTTTGAAGATTAAAATGGAATAATTGATAATCCATTGTATTAAACATTTGAGTGAATGGAGTATCAAAATAATTGAACATGGACAATAACCAGTCTTCAAGTTTCTGGGGAAAAAGAAAGTTTAGTTCATGAAATTTCATGGAAGCTCGATAATTCTTAAGATATATGTGCTGGTCTAAAGTTACATATAAAATTTTCCATTCAACACAAGATCATTGATGAAAGGTAGAAGAAGGTGGAAATTCTCACGTGTATCTTGACTTCTTAGTCACATTTATACAAAAGTCTTTTATTTAAATATGTGGTATTTAAAAATTATGTTAATTGAATTAATAAAGTTATTTTTTCTAATTTTTTTTTAAATTGGTTATTTTATATTACTTTTTAATCTCTTAATTTTGTAGTTTTTTTAAATTATTATTTCATTAATATGATCAAAGTGATTTTTGATGGGTCAATATTTTAAATAAAGAACTTCTCATGAAATTCATCGACACTTGATTCGGTGAAATTGGAATTCATGTTCATTGACTTTGATTGCTAAGATCATGTGACTGTAAATTTAATTTGAAGGTATAACTTAAAGATAAATATGATATTTCTCTCATATGAAATGTAATATCATATTATTTAGAATTTTAGATATTTCACATTAGATTTTGAATTTGGTTTTTTTCTCCTTTAACTTGACTGAATTATAAAAGAAAATCTTTGTCTATAATTTAAAATTGAGAATTCATTCAATCTCCAACTCAATATCTTTGACCCAACTTTAAATGTTTGCATTCGCATTGAAAGCAAGATTTTGAATAAAAATAGACATTGGGGTCAAAGTTGAAATTATTTTAAGAAATGATTTTCAAACCCATTTTTCATTTTCCATAATACATGTGCATAAGATTAATTTTTCCCATGAGTATATTTGAATTGAATTCATGCATAAACAGTGGATAGACGTCAGCCTCCTGCCACCGAGAGTTTGAGTTGAACATACAGATTTCTGGAATTCTAACTTTCTACCCTTTTTTTTTTTTTTCTTTCTTTCTTTCACTCATTTCAAAGAAAAAAGAAGGAAAAGAAAGTAACAATTTTCTAATTTGCATTCTAGAGAGAGAAAGCCGAAAGAAAATTGTATTCTAGAGAGAGAAAACCGCAAGGCAAATAAATGGTAATCCGAGGCTCCGAGCCGTCTATGACCATGGCTATCATATGTTGACTGCCAGAGGATAGAGTGAGATCATCTTACCACCACAATAGTGTTTCATTTCACACAAACGAAGCAACAAAGAAAAAGGAAATCACATCTCTCTCTCTCTCTCTCTCTCTCTCTCTCATTAAAGAAGATCATCTGCGCACTTGAAATTGAACCCGTCAAACAATCAAACTCCATGTGTTTTCAACCTCATCACCAGAAAATCTAGCCGTTGAAATTTGGAACACACCCCTTTCCGGATCAAAGCTTTTTTAATTATATATCGAAGTCAGAAGGTCTTCATTGGCTCCTGTCCTTTTATCTCTACCAAGGTATTCTTCAATGTCTTAGACTTCAACATTACTTTTGTCTGCTTTCGTACTTGAAGGTGCAATCTACTGTCTTTGTCCCCACACTTCATTACCCATTTCATTTTCTGCTCTGTTTTGAGAACCCCCACTTGGATTATTTCTATAAATACCACAGATATGTTCCCCATAAACATGCTGTATCATTAGTTAGGTTAGACTTTCAGCTGGAATTGGTTGGGTGCTTTTGATTTGAAGGTAAGAGGGATTGATCTGGGATTTTCTCTTCTTCTTGATTATTGCTGCTAGTTGTCCTTTGTGGGTTTTGGTTTTCCAAAATATGGGAATCATCAGCTACCTCATAAACATTCTGTGGGGTTATTTAGACTTCAAGCTGGAATTGGTTGGGTTCTTTGGGGATGGGGGGCGGCGGTTTTAATCTGAAAGTAATGGGACTTGATCTTGGATTGTCTCTTTTTCTTAATTATACTTGTTGGGTTTTTCTTTTCTTTTCCTGTTTTAGTATTATGATACTGCTTTGATGGGCATGTCTCTAAAGATCAAATGGTTTTGGGCTATGGTATGAAATTGGTTTTTTTCTAAAATTGGGGCTTTTGGATTTTTTTTTCAAATTCTATTTTTTCATCAATTGATTCCCTGCTATGATTTGGTTATGGAACTTAATGGCTACTTCACCGTGCTTGCTAATTTACTCTTGTCATCTATAATATGAACATGTGATTTTGAATTTTACTTTGATTCTATCATTGTATAGTGCGATGAAGAGATTAATATATTACTGAATTTGATGAGGGTTGAGAGTTATATAGCCATCTTCATGGATAATTAACATAACAACAGGTGAAGCAGAGACATTAAAAGAAGAAAAAAGAATAGTGGTCCTCAGACATCTGCTGCCATTGCCAAGCAATTGGAACCTCACAAAAAATCATCATCGTTGTCGTCATCATAATCATTATCATCAAAGCCATTTAGATAATCTATCTAGGGTTGGCACTAATAATTCATTTTGTCAAGTGTTTTTTCCCTCTTTTTATGGGGTCAATTGCCTATCTAATGCACATATTACTTAAACTACATGCTTTGGTATATGAACTAGCCATCCTCAAAAAAGAAAAGGTGCACTTGGATTGCTGAGGATCAGAAGTAATTGTTCATTTGATTGGTTATGTCATGATGCACTCTATCATAAAAACCTAAAAAGAGTAGTAAATATAAATTTTTTGTTGTGTTTTTAGTTTGCTAATACTAATAGTTCTCTTTTAATTTCATTGTTCTTTGGATTGATCTGTTGAATATCTTTTTGGGTGTAGCATTATTTCTTTTTTGTTAATTTGTGAGAAGGCAGAATCTTACAAAGTTCCTTTTCTTATTCTCTCTTGCAGGGCAATAATCTCTTTTAAACACGAGCCTGCTTTCCTTTGATGGGTCTGTCCGTTTCCTTACTTTTATCACCCTGGAAGGTTTTCTTCAATAAAAAGATCTTGCCTTTAGAACATGACTTGAAGACTCTTATAGTTAGATCCATCAGTTTTGATGAAAAAGGCACGAAGACAACATTGAGATCAGTTAGTTTCAAGAGAACTGACATTGAAAATATGTTGGCGCATGATGGTTCTGGTAAAATGGTCTTTGAGGAATCAATAAGCTTCAAGAACAGGGAACTTGACAAAGTTAAGCTTGAAACAACAGTTTCATTCAAGAATAATGGTCTAGGAAATGATAAGTTGGAAAACATTCAAAATGAAGATGATAAACTGGAGTCAGTTGCTCCTAAGAGCAGTAATTATGAAAGAATTCTTAAATCAAAGCCTGCAAGCAGCCTTCCTGAGATATTTTCACCAAGGCCCAGGAGCGAGCTTGATGCAGCTGCAGTTACAGTGCAGAAGGTCTATAAGAGTTATCGCACTCGAAGAAACCTGGCAGATTGTGCAGTCGTGGTGGAGGAGCTTTGGTTTGTTTCTCTATCTCTGCCCTCTTCTCTCTCTCTCTCTCTCTCTCTATATATATATATATATATATATATATCTTCAATTTGAAGCCTGTGAATATGTAGTTATAGTGGTCTAATGAAAACATTCCTTGTGAAATATAGGTGGAAAGCATTAGATTCTGCAAATCTTAAGAGAAACTCCATATCGTTCTTTGATATTAAAAAACCGGAAACTGCAGTTTCACGTTGGACACGAGCAACAAAAAGGGTTGCAAAGGTATTGTTAAGATTTGAGTCATATGTTTGCCATATATTTTTTGGTTCTATTTCATTGTATTGATCCTGTGTTCTGCAATTTTCAGGTTGGAAAGGGTTTGTCTAAGGATGAAAAGGCTCAAAAGCTAGCTTTGCAACACTGGCTTGAAGCTGTAAGTCGCCTTTCTTACTCTCAATTTTTCATTACTGAAATATTGATTCCAATTATGTCTTAAGTCTCCTTGTCATCTCCCATCCTCTCTCTCTCTCTCTCATCCAACAAAAAGATTCGAAAGGGGAAATTGTCTTTTTCCATTGGCATTACATTTTAAGCATATTAGTTGACATTGCTACAATGTCTTAGGAGAAAGCATATTCATTCTAGGTTGGTTATGTAGATATCTCATTACTAGAGGACATATTTTTACTAAGTTCTCTATCCTCTTGTACAGATTGACCCACGTCATCGTTACGGACATAATCTGCATCTATATTATGATGTCTGGTTCAAAAGCGAGAGCCCCCAGCCATTTTTCTATTGGTAATTCATCTTACGAGCATGAATCCTACTCTTTATCAACTCGTCTGTTGGTGAAGCTTATAACTACATTTTATGAGCAGTTATCTATATTCTCTAAAAAAAAATTGTTAGTGACGCTCACCTCATAAGTCCTCTTTTTTTTTTCTAATGAAGGTTGGATATTGGAGATGGTAAAGAAGTGACCGTAGACAAATGCTCAAGGACTGAACTTCAGCGACAATGCATCAAATATCTTGGACCGGTTAGTCTCAACTGTTGAATTCTTTGTATTTTTCCATATGTGTGAGTTTGGTGTGTTATGTATACAGTTGATTTAACTCTTACAAGGTTCTTTTTTCATTACTTTCTTATTACAGAAACAAAGGGAGACATTTGAAGTCATTGTAGAAGAGGGAAAGCTTGTATACAAGCAAAGTGGTTTATTGGTGCATACGTCTGAGGGTTCCAAGTGGATATTTGTTCTAAGCACATCCAGGGCATTATATGTGGGGCAGGTGCATATCAAACCCAAGAACTTCTAATTCAATTAAGGAAAACAGTATTCTTTTTAATAGTTTGGGTGCTGTCTATTCTAGTAACACATTCCTCTGTTATTGATCATTCTTGCAGAAGAAAAAAGGTACATTTCAACACTCTAGTTTCCTTTCTGGAGGAGCTACAACTGCAGCTGGAAGAATGGTTGCTGAAAACGGGATTCTTAAGGTATCCAAACACCATTCCATTGGTTAAAGTCTGCTTATAATACAAGATTTGTCATTATTGTTGTTGTTATGGTTCCTCTCGGGTGCCAACCTCGAGGTCACAGGTTTGTTTGAAGATTACTCTAATCATGGTTTTTTTTATCATTCTGTTTTCAGGCTATTTGGCCATACAGCGGTCACTACCTTCCGACGGAGGAGAATTTCAAGGAGTTCATTAGCTTTCTTGAGGATCACAATGTAGATCTTGCCAATGTAAAGGTAACCATCCCTGTTATCTTTGTACTTTGATTAATTGTATTTTAATAGGTTCTTTTATTTGTAGTATTAGTATGAGTAAACATCTTCTTTAAGGTTATTTTCCGTATATAAGTGAATAGAATTTCACTTGAATCTTATCACCATCTGATCATGATTGGTTGGCTGGAAGGTGATGGAAATGGGCTTCAAAATGGGACATCACAGGCCAATCCTGATGTTGATTCTATATAAAGTTATTTACCTTCTATATAGATAGCTAACACTCTTCGTTGCTCATTTCAGAGGTTTGCAGCCGATGATGACAGTCCTCCATTCGTAATTGCTACCGAAAAGCCTCATGGAGAAGAGGCAATGAAGTGTCCCACTATGGCAGAGGTGGTGGAGGAGATCGTGGCCAAGGTGGATAAATCCTCAACAGAGATCACTGAGGTACCAATGGCTGATGAGAGCAAAAATGTGACCCACATGGATTCACGGGCATTCCAAATGGGAAAGCCTTTGTCATGCAAGTGGAGCACCGGTACAGGACCGCGTATTGGTTGCGTGAGGGACTACCCCACTGATCTACAATTCAGAGCACTCGAGCAAGTAAACCTTTCACCTAGGGTCACACCTGCAAACTGGGGAAGCTCGGGCCCAATACCTTCTCCACGACCCAGTCCTAAGGTTAGGGTCTCTCCGAGGCTTGCGTACATGGGCATCCCTAGCCCCAGGCATTCCCTTTCCACTACCCCAAGACTTCCAATTAGTACCAAGTAGACAATTTTTGCTAGCTCCAACTTTCTCATTGGTGTAGTGGTTAGAACATCTCTATGATTGGAGCCATCCCGAGCTGAGTTGATTCCCTCGCGATTAAGGCTTTCAACATCTCGCTCGTGCAGCTGCCGAATCCACAGTTGCATCAACAATGGGAAATGGGAGTAAGGAACAACCTCGACCTTACCTTGGAGTTGTGATTCTTTTATTTAGCTTACGACCATAATTTATTGGTCACTCTTTTGAATTGTACCATTTCTTGCTTCTAATTTTTAACCTCAAGGAAAAACAAATGTAATTCCTTAGGAAATGCACATGTAATTCATTCTTTTTGTACATGAAATTTATCATACGAGAAACTTTCATTTCATCAAGAACAAGAAATAAGAGAATTCTTTCAAGTTTCCATCTAGCAAGTCATCAGAGATTGTTTGATCATCTGTATACAGTATACGCCTCCTAGACGTCGACTTACTGAGAACAAGTGAAAGCTGAATGTTAAGTCTTTTCTATAAATTTGTTCACACATCTCATTGCCGGTGCACTCGAGTTCGGCCACTGGGAAATCAGGTTAGTCTTTGCTGTACTGAGAGAAGCAGATTAACAGACCCAAAAATGAATCAGGCGGCCAGGATTACCAGTTCGTATCCATGGTGGAACCCATTTATGTGCATTTGGGTGCCTGCTCATGAATGACATATGCAGTTTCTCATATTAATAACGTGCAGCATTGAGTTAAAGGATGTAAAACGAAGCAATCCCGACTCACTGTAACTGGGACTTCCAATTGAAAATTTCCAAATAAATGGAAAAGAAATTACAAGAATGGATTAAAATTTGCAATTTACTAGTATAGCCTATATCCAAAATGGTGGGGAAAACAAAGATAGAAAATGAGAAAAAAATGGAAATAGAGATTTCAATTTGAGGAGAAATGAAGCTTTCAAAGCATTGACTTTAATTCAAGGAGAAATCCACCTTTGAACAGAGGCTTTAATTAAGAGAAAATGTATCTAATATTTCTCATTATTCAATTTAGATAAGCTCAAGCTACATTAAAATAGAAAATAACAATAATTGAAAAGTAAATCTTCTTTGAACAACCTACTAATTATAGTAATAGACAAAGTAATCTCTAAATACTTTAATGAACTAAACAAAGTTGTTCTGATGCATTAAGAAATTCATAAAGAATCAGAATCTGTGTTGGGTCCAATGTAAATTTGATAATTTAAAAGTTACAAGTTGTTGATTGCATGTATTATGTAATATAGCGGAAAAACAACATCCTCCATTAAAACAAGAATAAAGAGCATTGCACTAAGTTCATTACTTTTCAGATTGAACCATAAATTAGTGAATAAATAGCTAATCCAACACCTTCATTAATTTGGGCTTTCCATTCGTTAATTGTAGCAATGAAACTCGGTTGGGTTGGGTCAGGTTTCAATAAACCCAAGTCAACCAATGTCAAAAATTATTGAATTCGACACGACCCGACCCGAATTGCTGACCCGAGTTACTCAACCCGATTTGATCTGAATTTTTTATCCGACTCAATCCAAGTGTTGTTTTATAACTCGGTGCACTCGAATCTAGTCGGATTGTTTTTAAATTTTTCGACCTGACCCGATTTGAATTTCATGCGGGTTTATTTTTTCCCAACTCAAGATATACAAAAACATAACCCAAACCCATTAATTTTTTGGCTCCACCAAGTTTCACCCCTAGTAATTAACTTTGGTTCTCTGAAAGAAACAATTGTTAAAAAACTCAGTAAATGAGCCTTGCTTGATATATTGTCCAAGTTCTTTGGTTGGATTTTCATCATTACTGTTTTCTGTATTATTGAATTGTTGGAGGGAAAATCAATATGATTTTCTTTCCCCTGAAAATTGAGTCTTGCGTTCGAGCAATAATAGGATAGGAAGATGTGATGGGAACATAGATTAAAAACTCCAAAAACTCACTTGACCAGTTGTGAGTTAACTCAATTCAATAGAATATAAGAGTCAAGCGAGTCAACAAATTTTACCAAAAAATTTCAAGTCGAATTAAAAAATTCAACTAAGTTACTCAACTTAATACAATAATTTCAAGTGGAGTTCTACCTTCAAACTTTCAAAACTAGGGATGGGTGCAAGGCGATCTCTGTGATTATCCGTATACATTCAAACGTAGAAATCATATTCGCTAATGCGGCAAGATATTTCAGCTTTTTGAGTTGGACTATTGTTTTAGTCTTAAAAAATTTATCTTGTTTGATAAAATTAAAATTGTGAGATCTTAATTCAAAAAAAAAAAAAAAAATATGAGCTCACTTATTAGATTAAGATGATATTTTAGAGACACCTTATTGAAGCAAAGACTTTTTTTAATTTACCCATCACAAATGCTAATATGCGCCTATGTAAAAACACTTCAGAAACTTTAAATAGATAATTAGTTTATTTCATTTGATACTCTTAATCAAGGAGAGATCCTCTAATTTTATTTATAGAGATAACGCAATACATATAAAGAAAGTAAACAAAGAGGAAATCCCTAAACAGGGGAATACAATATTTAATAATAATAAAATTATCCAATTATATCTTACCACCTAAATATATCTTAATAGATATAATTCAATAATGTAATGAAAAAAATGATATATTACTGTCATCTAAGTAAAATGAGACCATCACATTAAAAGATCTAATAGTATATTGTACAATTCTTCATCTTCATTAATTACAATGAATATTAAAATATAAAATATGAAATTCTTGAAATAAATAATAAATACAAAATGTAATAACATTAGATGACAGTGCATCATAATTTGGATGGTGAGGACCACAGCAGGGATTGGGTGGGGCTGCACTGGTCAGTGTAAAACTGAAAAACTTTAAAACAATGGATGATGGCCATAGGTGGGTCAATTCAGCATCACGAGGTGGACGGCTGAGATTGATTACTACTCTTCTTCTCTTGCCCACTACTTCTTCTTCTTCCTCACTTTGGTTCAGTCACTGCACACTAATATCTGAAATCTGATATAAAAAGCTGTGTCCTTCGTAGTAGTTAATCCCAACCTCGGTTTTGACATTTGACCTCTGAAATTAGGAAACCACCCTTGACCTCGTCGGTATTTGCCAAAGTGCCACTAAAGTCAGTCAATAGGAGCAAAACCCATTCCATCCACATTTTGTAAGCCCAACAAAATGTACGACTTAGGGACTTGGGCCCACAATTTGGTTATCTTTGTAATTTGTGACAAAATTGTCGGTATCAACTTTTAGATTAGATTAAAAAAAATATTTTAATTTCTTTCAATTTGTGGCAAAATTGTGGGTGAATTTGTATATCCGTAAAGATTGATTTTACTTTGGATGGAAGGTATAAATGTTCTTTAATAATAAAAAAAATGATCTAATTCAATGATAAATTAAATAATTGAAATATTATTTATGAAAAGTTTTAAATTTAAATTTCAATTAATATCTAATTGATGCATTTTCTTTAGATAAAATTTTCTTCTAATAATTTATTTGTAACAGAGAAAAAAAGGATGCAATGAATCCATTTTAGATAATTTGATAAGAGAATTAATGAATTAGAGACAACTAAGCCGAAGTTTTCGAAATAAGAGACATTGAACTTGTACTGTTATCCACTATCGTCATCTAAGAATGAAAAATATACTAATATCCCTTTATTATAAAAAAGTACCGATGTCTATATCACTTTCCATTTCACATACTCTAGAATAATTTATTTTTTAATTTAATTTTATATTATAAATAGAGTTAGATGGTCTCACCACGTAATTCACCAAATGACCAACAATTTTTAAGTCCAAGTGGCTGCTGAACCACCCAATTTAATTGAATAAGACTTTAGTTTTATTGATTTATTGAAGACATTGACTTGGTACAAAAGCAAACTATTAAAAAAAAAAAAAAGAATTATTTTGAATAGGTCAAACGAGTTGCTTTTAAAATAGATTAAAAAGATTTCTTTTTAGATATTTTTTAGTGATGTCAAATTAATTATATTTTGTAAAAACATAAGGAAACACCGCATCAACTCATCATTTCGGATGTTCTTATTAAAAACTTGTTACATTAATTATTTCAAATGCCTTTAATTACTACTTATGATGGCTTATCGTTGGGAATGTAAATAGATATTTGAAATTTAAAAAGTAAAAATTATGTGATTAAAAATAAATAAGTTTAATTATGAACTTTAGATTCATTTAACTTTTTTATTAGAGTCTAAAGCTGAATATAAAATTTGCTTGTTTTTAGATATGAATTTGAATTTAGTCATATTGGAATTTGCTAATTCGTTAACCAAAATGATAAATAATATCAATAATATATTTATTGTTAATAAATATGCTACATGTTAAACTATATAAAGATAAAATCTTAACATTTACATTAATATATCCTTATCATACTATCTATCATATTTGCAATTAAGAAATAATATCACATATGAGATATAATTAGATTCTCTAATTTGAATTGAAGATTTTTATCACTTGCTTTATTTTTACATATTTCATAGTTTCTTTTGCATTTATTTTTGTAGGCTTTTTCTTTATAATATTTACTAATTATATATTACATGAGATTTGGGTTCTCTTTTATATAGAAACTTAGTTATTTAGTTAAACTAATTATTCTTTTATATAGAAAAATATTAATGTTTCTACTTGTCACGCCCCGACCCGACCAGTGGGCCCAGAACGCGACTGATTTTTTTTTTTTTTTGAAAGATAAGTAAACTAAACCACAAGCACTCTTACTGGGCTGGATCAACAGTTAGGCCCAGCGGTTACACATCAGCCCGTTAAGTGAACTCAAACATGTACCATATGCCTACTTCCAAAAATCAAGACATAAACGACATCAACACATAACATAATCAGAATCAAACATCATTGATTAATCAATTCGTAACATTGTCTCAAATGGCAACATAGCCGATTACAACATTTAAACATAAATTAAGTACCACATCCGGTACTTAATACAAAACAACGATTCCTAGAACCAACAGAAAGATCAGGGCATTCCTCTCCGGGGGAATCCCAAAACACTGCTTTAGCTCAAACGCCTTAAGTCCGAAAAAGAGGGTCCTCCTCCTCGGGTTCATCGCCTGAAAGGTGAGTGGTGTGAGCTAACTAGCCCAGTGAAGGTAATTAACAATGCACATTAAGCAAATAGTAAAACAGGTTAACAACAGTTCATCACATGCTTGATAACAGTAAGTATAATCTTAAATCAGATAATAACATCATCAACTATCAATCACTGCCATTATCCACCGTAACGCCTGCCGACTATACTGAGACCAGTATTAAGTCCCGACACGGTCAAAATACATTCTTGCAAGTACATCTCCGGCTCTTAAACTTAGCCGATACTGACACCCTCAAGTCAGCAACTGACGACAGCATGGTCCGCCCATGGTCCAGTAGACATAAACCATCTCTCATATGGCCGATATTGGTTCAATAGCCCAGGTACGTGGAAGCAGTCTTACATACACATACGGTCAACACCGTAATATCATAGCACTCTTACCATAGTGCACCATGTATAGGCACATGAGTGGGTTCATCAAAATCGAAACCACTCATTGCTCAATATAACACCTATTTACAAAATCTGCAGAGTTAAGTTCCCTCACCGTGATCGTGTGGTTTCGCGGTCTCTGTCAAACAACATACAAGTGCACAATCAATATACATATCAGATACGTACATATACGTAGTATTTGAAAATCACACGTTTTTCCACAAAATATCCAGGGTTCATGGAAATGAGTCTCCTACTTGGTTTCTAGCCTTTTTAAATCATCCACAAGATAATAATATAATAATAAAAGGGGCTCAGTCCAAACTCATATTGTCTTCTGGGCATTGACCAGATTGACGTATTGAGTGAGGTCTAGATCCTCGGGTCACTTCTCGGATGTCTTCTGGATAGGACCAGAGCTGACATTTTGAGTAGGCCTCGAGGTCACTCAGTGCCCGACTATAGTGCCGGCCTAAAAGTGAATCACTCAGTTCCCGACTAATGTCGGACTGAAAGCGGATAAAATAATATTTACACTATAAATAATAAGAGAAAGGGGTTAGTACAGTTTTATTTAACAAGGGGGGTATAAATCATCACATCACATAATCTAACGAATTTTTTTTTTTTTTTTTGAATAAAATAATAATATTTAATTATTTAATTATTTATTCATTTTTTTTTTCTTCGGTGGGAACCACCATTTGAAATCATAAGCAACCATATTCTCAAATAATTTTTTTTTTTTCTCTTTCTTCTTCCTCTTCTTCTTCCCCGTTCACTGTCTGTAACAGACAGTGAACGGCCGGTGAACAGTAAAACCGAAAATAGAAAATGGGGTATTTTCAGGACTCGGTTTTTACATCTGACCGGTCCGATGGATTCCTCCGGGAGTCCTCTTTCCATAGGAAGAGGTTTGGAGCTCTGAAACTCAGTGAGCCATCCGATCTTAACACCGGAAGCTCACTGATACGAGGAACCCTAAAATTTTCCCTAAATTTTGAAATCGATTTTCTCACTGAAATCAAAGCCAAATTCAAAAATTTTTGATTCAAAACCGATCGAAATTTAAAGGGGAATGCAGTGGTTACCTTTGATTGAGTTTCTGGGCTGAAAATCGGGTTTTTGGAAAATAATTTCCTCTAAGTTACTGTTACAAAAGAGGGTCGGCCGGCTGGGTTTTACACAGAGATAGAAGGGAGAAGAGAAGATGTTTTGGGAGTTAAAACAGATGGAGAAGGTTGGTTTTTATAGGCTTTTTCGGCCGAGAAATCCGGCACGCGGCCGATGGGACGGGACGCCGGAAAATCGGGCAGCAGAGCAGGCTGCTGCACGCCCGCGCACGCTGCTGATGCTCGCAACAGTAACCGCGGATTTTTTTTTTTTTTTGCAAATCAGCCCTTCAAGTTTTTCTAAATTGCAAAAAGGGCCTAGTTTTCATAAAAACTGATTTTTAAACTAAAAGTAATAAATTAAAAACTTAAAAACCTGATCCAACCTTACAGATAAGTTGGGTTTTAAAAATCTTAATCACCATAAAAATTTCAGATTTTAAATCTTACTAAAAACCATTTATTTAAATAAAATTCATATTTTACCCTTAATTACTTAATTAAACAAATGTAAAAATAACTAATTTGTAAATCTTATTTTAAAGTGAAATGAAATAACTAGACCATTCTTAAAATGGTTTACCATAAAATACTAATTTCAAAATTTATTTCATTTTCAAAACCCTTTAAAATAATTAATACTCGCTTTCAGAGTTTTGACGGGCGATATTTAAATATTATTTTCTGAAAATAATTTTATTTTAAAATCAGAAATGCAAATTCTTAATTAAGGAAAACATTATTCACCAATAATATTCACAAAATCACACAATTTATAAAAATTTACACAAGAAGTGGTAAATTACCAAATGCCCCTCCAGCTCGACGAGCTGAATCACTGAGTTTTCGGGCTCAGATCGGGCCAAACTTGGGCTTTCCTCGAAGCCCTAACCAAAAACCTCAAGATCAACCGGTTAAACACGATTAACGAGTTAAAACTCGCTTAATCTGGGGTAGGGTATTACACTACTTTTGTCAAATCCAAATATAAAATAGATATGAGTTTGAATTCTAAATTTCATAATTCAATGATCCAAATATGACACTATTAGTAATTGTTTTTATCCACATGGGTGTAGTTCAACTGGTTGCCTCCAGCCTCAGGAAGTGAGAGGTTGCGGGTTCGAGCCTCTATGGCCTAACCTTAGTGTGCCTTAAGGGTAGGGCCTGAAATCAGGCGGGGTCAGGTCAGGTTTTTAAAAATCCAAGCTGGCTCGAGTTACTAATATATGGAACCCGATCAGACCTGACTCGAACTTTTGATCCGGACGACTTGACCCGACTTGACCTGGATTATAGCCCGACTCAATCCGAAACCAACTCGACCCGTATTTTGAACCTACTTTAGCCAACTTTTTACCAACTCGGGTCGGGTTTGATTGAATTAACTTAAAAATCTCTCAACCCAACCTGACCCGAATTAAATGCGGGTTTCTGACTTCTCAACCCAACTCGGATGATTTTCGGGTCGGGTCATGTGGGTTCGGGCCAAAACCCGACCCGAGTTTCATCCCTACTTAAGGGTAGTGGACTCATCGGTGGACGTTTTAGACTGTGCCTGAGTTTATCCAAAAAAAAAAAATCTGACACTATTAAGATATTTAATAAATACAAATTTTAAGATACTTTGCATTGATACTGTACATTGGGTGCATGTACAACGAGAAGACATTAGATAATTATAAGATGAAGATTGAACGGCTATAAATGGATGGTTAGTTATTAAAGACTTAATTGATGTTGTAACAAAAGGCATGATTAATTGTAATGGAGATTAGCATTTTTAAGAAGTTTAATGAAGAAGTAAAACTTAAGAAAAGTTTAATTTCAATGTGTGAGTGGTAAATAAGCTTTATTTATGTGATTACTCGTAGATTTTTCCCTTGTTTTAGGTGATTATAATTACCTTACAACAATTGCAAGACCATCTTTTACTTCAATATTCTTATTTATAAGCTTATAAGTACTTTTGTCACAATTGTTGGACAATGTATCTTAAAAGTAATGATCATATATTGTCATTTTCACATTAGAAGAGTTAATTTGTCATTCATTTTATAACAATCGATTGCCTCCCGTCTTAAGAAGCGGGAGGTTGCAGATTCAAGCTCTAATGGCCTAACCTTGATGTGCCCTACGTAGTGGGCTCACTCGTAGAGGTTTAACGCTCGGTATCCCGCAATTTTCTATACGTAAATTTTTTTTTTAAAAAAAAATTAAATCACTTATGAAAAAATACTCAAAAATTAGATGGACAATAGATTAGCTCAACTTTATTATAACTATTGCGAAGACCACAACATACTATCATTTCATATCAAAATATTTTTGTCCAATCCCAATATAGACTAAAGCCAATTACAACTTCACACACTAATTAAATGGTCATAAGTTGACATAAAAATAAAATCATTTTTATCAATAGGTTAAACTTTTGAAGATTTTGGAGTGTGGACCATCTTTCTTAAGATCATGATTATCATCTTGTCCATGCTTAGATGATTAAGTTTTAAATATCATTTATTGTTTAAATACTAATCTTCAAAGAACTTCGAAAACGTTGATTAGTATTTTGATCATTAGATTTTTATATTTGTCATTTCCAATTTTATAATAATAATGTCTAATTAATATACAAAATTGCCAATATATAAAACATTTAATAGATATTTACTAATAATATCTCATATTAAACTAAAGGTGATGAAATTAGAATTTGAAATCTTGGTTTTCGCGGGACGTTGGATCATTTGCAGCCTTGCAGAGTCATTACTGGTTGTCCTAAGCATTGGATCCTTACTATCTAAAACAAGACAAGGATGGAAAGGAAAGGCGCCTGTCTCATACGCATATGGACAAGAGGGGCACTTTCGTTATTTTGTCTCACATGAAGGGGCAATTCCCCCACACTCTCCAACAAGCCAATGCAAACCAAGCGCGACCCTCTCCTATCCGTTGCATGTTTTGAATTTCAAAAAGCCAGCAGCTACTACTCCTGCACTCCAACTCACTAGTCACTACTCTCTCTCTCATTTCTCTAAACCATCCTCTTCGTTTTCTTATGTTCTTCCAAATAGTAAAATATCTCGTTTCAACATCCCTAATTCATTTCCCTACAAAAAAAAAGCCATATTCTACAGGTTTCAATCTTTGGTTCCTCTCTTTCTAAGATTTTTCACATCTTCCATTGCTTTCGCTTGAAAGAGCAGATTTCCGGTGATGGGTGCCTCGGGAAAATGGATAAAAGCGTTGGTAGGCCTCAAGAAATCCGAAAAGGACGACCTTGTAATCTAACTCGCCGCTTTCTCCTCATTTGGTCCTTGTTTTTGGGTTTTAAGCTCTGCTCTTAGCTGATCTTCCTCTACTTTCTCTCCCTCTGTCTCTCTCTCTTGCAGGATAAGATGGTAAACAAGGGTAAGAAGTGGAGGCTTTGGAGGAGCTCTTCTGGAGACCATGGAAAATCGTGGAAGAGCATTAAAGGAGGTCGTAGAGCAGCATCGGAGGGATCCGATTGTTCTTCGGTCGCCGACGGTTTTAGTGCTGCGGTGGCCACTGTGGTTCGGGCCCCTCCTAAGGATTTCATGGCGGTGAGACAAGAGTGGGCTGCGATTCGGATACAGACTGCATTCCGGGCCTTCTTGGTATTCAATCCGAGCTTCTTTTGCTTTGGGTTTAACCTTCAATTTCTTACTAATCAGTTTTTTCTTTTTTCATTTTCTGTTACTTAGCATTGTTTGGAGAGAATTTTATATGGTTTGGATGAAATAGTTTGTAAAACATTACTCGTTTTTAATAGGTTGTTATTCATTACATGCATGGTGTTTTGATTAAATCTTAAGATGGTACATAGATATTGTGACTTGATTCATTAATATGTTTTCTAACAGAGTTCTGTTTCTGCTATGAAGATTTTACTTTGGATACCGGACTTTATATTTTCTTTTGGGAACTTAATTTATGGTCTGGTTATAGGCCAGAAGGGCGTTGAGGGCATTGAAAGGAGTGGTGAGACTACAGGCGTTAGTTCGTGGAAGGCAAGTGAGGAAGCAGGCTGCTGTGACATTGAGATGCATGCAAGCACTTGTTCGAGTTCAGGCTCGGATTCGGGCTCGGCATGTTCGGATGTCTACTGAGGGTCTGGCTGTGCAGGAATTACTCGAAGTTCGGCGTCTCAACAAGGACGATCTCTTAAAAGAAGCTGAGGTATAATCAGTTCAGTTCATTAGGATTAACTCTTAGAACTTATGATTCACATAAACCATGACATTTAGTACTTTGGGGGTAAGTAGTAGTGACCTTATCATTGAGGTTGCTGTTTGTATATTGTATCACATGAACTTTTGTATGGTTGCTTCTTTGGTTTTATGGCTCACTGGGTCGATTATGTGCCTTTCATTAGATAACTCCCTGGATTGAACATAATACTCTTCGAGTTTGGTGGCGTTGAGAATTGGAGCTGGTCACTTGGGATTTGAGCTGTCATTTCATTTTTGGCATCTAATCAATAGTGACAAAATAACTGGAACTTCCAATTGCAGTCTCACAGTTGTGCCTGTGTTGAAACAAATTTAGTTAAAATGAAGGAAATTTTGAATTTCGGATTTTGGGTGTCCTTACAATTTCAGGAAGGATGGTGTGATTGTCAAGGAACACTAGAAGAAATTCGAGCAAAGCTACAGATGAGGCAGGCAGGAGCAATCAAGAGAGAAAGGGCCATTGTATACTCTGTTTCCCAGCAGGTGGGTGTCCAAGAAACTTCAAATTTCTTAGTTTCATAGAATTTCAATGTCTAGTTCTCTTTCCATCCATACTAAGTTTTCCAAATAGATTTCATGAAACTGGGTTATTTTTCTCTTGTTTCAGCAATGGAAACCAAACTCGAACTTGAAATCAAATGCACCCAGTATCTCTAATAAGCAGAATGAACTAGATAAAAACAGCTGGGGATGGAGCTGGTTAGAACGTTGGATGGCGGCCAGGCCATGGGAGAACAGGTTGATGGAACAAACCCAAATGGATCCTTGCAAAACCCCATGTTCCAAAAACTGTGATGATTTCAGTGGGATCGGCCCCAAAGCATCTGAACCCAGTTCAGTGAAAATCCAAAAGAACAATGTCACCACCAGGATTTCGGCAAAGCCTCCTTCTGGGCATAATGCCAACCATTTCAGCAGTCATTCATCATCAACTCCAAGTTCTGAATTTCATTACGATGAAAGCCCTACATCTTCATCGATGGGTACATCAACTCCAATATCTGGCAACACCATTTTAGCCTCTGAAAGAACGGAGGGAAGTAATAACAGCAGACCAAATTACATGAATCTCACTGAGTCCACCAAGGCTAAGCAGAAAACATCCAACGCTCAGAGAATACAGAGGCAGTCAATGGATGATTCTCAGTTTCGGAAGAAAGCTTTGACTAGTGTGGATTCAAAGAGCAGCTTCAATTCAGATCCATCATTCGCTTTCTCTAGACCAGTCAGCAGCGTCGCGCGAACGGAGAATTCGATGAGAATGAGGGAGAACTGTTACTACAATACTGAGAGATCATCCTCCATGTGTTAGTGTGCTGATGCAGTTTTTCTTAGTTCCCTATCTGTTTTCTTAGTTGCTTCTGGAGTTCAACATCTTGTTGTCTTGTTTGAGTAACTTGTTTTCAGTTTAACATCAATTCATTTAGATTGTGCTAAACCCAGTTGAATTGATCTGAAACAGACAAGTTATGGCTGTTTGTATAATAGAATCCTAATCTATATGAGCTTTTTATGTGTGTGTTCAATTAGATCTGTTCCATGCAACTTACTCTTTAGAGCATTCTTATATGGCACAAAAGAATTTCTTAGGGTTCTGATTTCATTGCTCACACAGTGGGGGGGCAAGCCTGTGTTAATTGGTCCCCAGATCTTGTCTTTGTTTTGGATGGTCTCAAAATCAATTGGGGAACAGGAAATGGGTGATTAATTAAGAAAATATTTTGTCAACAGTCTGAATTCTTTATGTATGCTACACTAGACTTAGTATGAATTGGGGTTCCCTTGGTATGGAAGACATCAGAGATGGTTTTTACAAGCCTTTTATGAATCCGGGTTTCTTTGAAAGTCCTGATTTCTGGGTACAGATCCAAGTTGTATCATTACTATGCTTTGGATGGACCGAGACGTCGACCATGGGCCCAGAGGTGGGGTTCAATGCATGGATGGGTAGGTTTAAAAAGGTCATTTTAGGATTATACTTCTTATAAAAGATCAGGTCCATTGGATTAGAAAAGTAATGATTTTCTCATACACTTTCATTTCAACTAGCATACACTTCGATTTGGTTCAGGAACCAGAGGTCTTAAGTTCGATTCTCATAATCACTAGATGCTCGTACCTTGCAAGGTCCTTGCATGTATTTGGAGTATCACCTAACGCCCTCGTACTCGAGGAGAGATGAGTTTAGGGTCTTCAGTAGCAGGGGTAAAAATATCGAGATTGGATGATATCGGCGAATATCAGATATTGGCCGATATCATTCTCTCTCTTTTTTTTTTGGTAATATTAGTTTTTTTTTTAATTAAAAATAAAAAATAAAAAACAGCCCTTTTAAAAAAAATCTAAAAACCCAAATATCGCTCAATATGCACCCAATATCAGTCGAGATATTGCTCGGACAACCCACACCAATATTTATTTATTTTTTAATCACCCATATGAATAGCGTACGGCCGGCATATCGTCCCGGTACTCCGTAGTAAAAAAAAAGGCTTCAGTTTTGTAATCCGTAGTGTAAAAAAAAAAGACTTCAGTTTTGAATAAATTTTTAATTTAATAGTGACAAATTAAGTATGGATCCACTTCACATAGGTTGGTGTGAGAACGAGTGAATTTGGACAGTGGTGAGATCCAAATGGGGCCATGGGCGACAGTCGCCCAAGTGAAAATCTTTCAGTGTGCAACATCCGAGCTTGCATGTTAGCCTAAGTATCTGACTTTGGCTTTCAATTCCATTTAATGGTGATTGAGGCATGCATTATTAAGTATTATTATTGTCATCATCATAGGTTAAAATAATATATTGTTCTCATCTGGATCCTCTATGTTGGACCTTGCCGACACAACCATATGCTTAAAATATCAAATCCTATCTGATTATCTTAATTTTTTTTTTTTATTTAAAGACATCAAAGTTTTTGAAGGATGTCAAATTGAAATAAATCTAGGTGGGCCCCACATACATTAGCTTTCAACTTATACAAATGGTTTATCAGAAATTAATTTTATACATGCATTTCATTTTTCCTCATAGATGCATTGTTAAAAAAAAAAAAAATCTTTATTTGTGGGTTACTTTTATTCTTAAAATTCAATTTGCAAGATTATTTTCATTTTAATTCCATTTTTTCTTATTTTTACTGAACTTTATTTAAAATTTGAGTAATTTTTTTTACACTATAGTTATTTCGTCCTAATTAATTAGATCAATATCTTGGCAGAAAATTACTACAATTTATTTTCCATTTTTTTGGTCTTTTTACTATTTTTCCTAAAAAAATTCAAACTATTTGAAAATCTCGATTTAGCAACTTGAAAACCTCATTTTTGATGCCTAAATGTCTGATGACGCAATTATATGGAAATAAAGTCCATAATTTTTTGAATTTTCTAAAAAATGTAATTTTTTGGGAATTTAAAAAAAAAGATGGTGGAGACAAGGAATTATATTTGCGACACGCATTTTTAACCCTGCTCCGATGGATGACTAATTGAGTTGTGAGGTTCTAGAGGTATGCTTGTTTTTTTTTCTAATCACTAAGGTGTCGGAAGCCTTTTAGAGCACTTGACTAATTCTTTGGACGATTGCAAGCTTCTCTACCTACACTCCAATCCCGTTTCCTGAGGTGGGTTACTGGCCATCACTCAATCCCTTTGCTTTGATTGTGCTCTATTCACTCTTTACTATTTACTGTCCATGGCATTTGAAATTTTGAATGGATTTATCCTTGTGAAGAAATTAAGTAGTGCCTATCTGGTCTAACATAATTCAAATACAATATTCACTGATACATACTAAATGGAAAATCCAGCAAACTTTTACCATGGACATTCAAAACAGAGTAAGATGACAATGGAAGTTGAGTACATAGACAAAGACTGCACTTAGTATTTTGAGTTGAAGCAGATTAAGTGACAATCCCTTAGACCTTACTAACTATTCTCGCTTGATGACTTGGAGCTTGACACCATTCTTGAAGTTGAGAACTACACCATAGTCAAATTCCAGAGGGAATTCCATCTTAGGAGAATGCCGAAAGACAAACTTCCGATAGAAATGAATCAGTGAAAGCTTGATCTCCTGTAAGGCAAAGCGCTGTCCCACACATGATCGTGGCCCAATGCCAAATGGGATGTGTGAGTATGGTGGCCTTTGCTTTTCTTCATCACATGTGGGGTCGAACCTCTCCGGTCGGAATTTGTCTGGTTCGGGGAAATGCTTTGGATCTTTAGCTAGAACTCCAGTTGCTAACCAAACCCATGTGCCCTACAAATAAACACAAGATCCAAGCAAATACAGTATCAGAAACCAGAGGTCACACCAAAAGACCGAAGAAGTCCCACATTCCTGATGTAGCACTAAGCCATGAATAGCAATGGCTTCATGCAAAATAGTATCAGGGGCTTCTCTTGTAGCATGAAATTCCTTTGTGGAATCAGACTTGATGGAATTCCAGGCTATTATCAGTTAAACAAAAAAAAAATCATAGATTTCTTCATATGTCTGATTCACCAAGGAATTCTTAGATGTCAAACATGCTGAAGGTAGATTTTGATTAAGGAGGTCATGGTACGACTGGTGCAAGAAATATTTAGTTTTTAGAATTATTCTGTCTGACCAAATGGATGTCAATTGATGTTGGTAGAGTCTAGTAATGATCCAAACAATGTTCATTGATTGGGATTGTTGATGGGTAATCCTGACCAATTATGTCTGTTCATGTTTGCTCCAGATTATGTCCTTATGAGAGGTCTAATCTGATTGCGAAATTTGAAAGTCGCGGGAAGTGCAAGATAGAGTGAGAGGTGGAATAGGCAAACCTCCCTTTCTCTTGTACTGTTGAAACTTACTTGTTGCTCATTCTAGAGTACCTTTGGGAAGATGTAGCCCCCAATTTCTACTCGTCGAGATGTTTCCCTTGCAATCAATGGGGACATTGTGTAATACCGCATGGCCTCTTTTATCACCTGCCATGACATGTTTCAAATACAACATAAATGTTAAAGAATATGAGAAGTTGTGTCTGTGTGTGAGATTTCTAGACAGCTTATTCAACATGGAAATGGTGAGAGCAGTAGGTATGCTTGGTTTGATATACCTGGTCAAGGTAGGGAAATTTGTGTTGAAGATCGTCGGCCATTGGAATAAGACCATGGGGACCAAAGCCATCAATCTCTTCAAGCAATTTCTTCTCGACATGGGGATGTCCGGCGACCAAATAAACAATCGATGACAATGTGAAAGACGTCGTGGTCGATCCAGCTAGGAGGTGCTCATAAGTTAGTCCACTGATGTATTGGGAAGTGAAGATGTCCCTTGACACTCTCCCAGTGTCTCTAGCATTCAATATGGATGACAAGAAGTCCCTTGATCCTCGATCCATCTCTCTCATTCTATCTGCGACAATTTTATCAAGCCGTTGGCTCAAACATTTGTTTGTCTGGTCCATCTCATGATCAGCCATACCAGGGACCAATCTGAGGAGCTGCCTCAGAGGTTCTTGAAGGATTGGGAACACAAGGCCTAGTATGATGGACAATGATCCTGAGAGGTCCATCTTGAGAGAGGTGGTGGCATAGATATGTTGCTTTATAAAACCTGAAATGTCTTCATTGACACTGTTCAATTCACTGGAATTGTCAGAGAAATGCTCTTTTAAGAGGCCGAAGTCAGCCCCAAATGCCGCTTGTCCTAATATATCAGTAGCCAGCCTAAGTGAGAGGTCTGAAAAATTGATTTCTTCTACGTTGCTTGAGATGTTGAGAGCAGCAGATTCTATAAAAGATTGCATGGTAGGGATTAGGTTGGAGAGGTGGGAAGGCTGGTATAGAGAGATTATGGTGTTTCTCATGGTCGACCACCTTGTGCCCCTGCAACAAGCTCAATTTTTAGGCAGAACTTTGAGCCATGGCAAAATGAGTTTCACTTCACATCCAAACAGTCACCTACAAAGTATTTTATTGATTGGAATGGATGATACCACCAGATTATTGATGTGATTTAGCAATGACTTATCAATCCAACAGTGTGGGTGAGTTGGAAGAGCAGGGGTTTTAGAGCATTTCGGACTTCGGACTGATCATTACCATGGCCACACAAATAGGCTATAGCCACCATACCCACATGCGAAATTCCCAATCGAGCGTTTTGTAGATTTACCTATGATTAATGGAAGAAAATTTTAAAAGATCTGAAGGACAAAATTGACATCTCTTCAAAGGCCCTATTGAGATTTCCTGTCGGGACCCATATTTATACCCCTTTATCCACTCAATCACCATCTGTTTGTGGATTGAATCTTGTTTGATTTGGTTTTACTTTGAGTTAAACTCTTCATTAGATAAACCCAATTCTTATAGACTATTATGTTTTTGTGGAATGTAAAATAAAACTAAAAATGATCCATTAACTTGATCTTGGCATGCTTTTCATCCATGAACCTTTTCAACTAACCCAATCACAGTCCATAGTGGGCCCAACTAAAAAGATATCAGTGAGATCTCATCTGAAGATCTCAATGGATCATTTCTTTTAAGACAATTGGTGACAGTGAATAATAGAAGGTCCACTGACAAAAGTAATATTAATGAAATATCATTATGAAAGAGCAATACTTCAACAACCTCCTATTCAAGCCTTTTCACTACTATATATTATAGATCTAGGCACAGTAATGCCCCTTCTTCTCCTAAGGAATTTAAAAGAATGATAGAATGAGAAATCTAAACTTTTAATATATTAGTTTGAATTTCTTAACCTGAATTCTAGTATTATACTGACAAATATTATAGTAGGAGCATGGTGTCGACTGTACCTGGTGAAGAAAAGTCCATTTTGGTGAAGTGGGGTTGCAGAGATTGGAGATGGAATGCTTCGGTTGCTCACATCCTTGAATTTCTTTATTCCTACCTCTTTGCACAGTTCAGGGTCTGCTACAATTACCAGTGGTTGCCTTCCCATATGAAACCTATGTCCAACTGCTACTTTTCAAATTCCAATACCAAGTCTTTCCCACACATCAAAATAAAAATACCAAAGGATCTCTCTTGGAGAAGATGTTCTCCTAGCAAGACCAAGATTCAAGAACACTATCTTCTCTTGGAGCAGGGGAAAGTTCACTGTTTCTAGGCCCCACTTTCTCCTAGAGAATGAATCCAAACAGGAGAAGCTGGACTTCTCTAAGAAAAGTTTCCCCACTTCTCTCCATCCAAACACAGTCCAATTTCCAAACAACCCAAATGTAAACTTGATCAAATCCATAGTTAGAATCATGAAAGGCAGCTGATTTTCATTTGAGTAGAAAAGGATGAAGATCATATGTTGGTTATAAGCATGCTTACACACAAAAATATATATGATACGCATAAATTGAAAATTGTAATTTACAATTACAATCATGTTTGTAGTTTTAGATGCAAACATGCTTGCACTAGTTTGGTACCCAAGCTTGAACATAGAAAACATACCTAAAAAGAGGACCATATCTCTTGGCAAGTATAAGAAAAACATCTGGCCCATGCTTCTTAAACAACAGAAGGTGTCCCAAAAGAGGAGTGGTTGGAGGGCCTGGCACTTTCCTAATCCACCAATATGGCTCATAGAAATATACCAAAACTCCAGCCATTAAAGCAAGGAAGGTGAAGAGTGAAGCTGTAGGTTCCCTCATCAACTCTAAACATATTCTCCATACTTCAAATAACCCTTGCATGATTCCTACTACTCACAGAGACAGAGACAGAGACAGAGACAGAGAAGTCCACAAACAAGGCACTACGCTAAGGGAGTGGTATTGGGTTTCAAATTTAAGAGCAAACTGCAGGACATAAGTCACTGTGATTCATTTTTCATTTATGTATAATCTACTGTATCAGAGGATGTTCACTATATTATCTCCATCAAATTAAATCAATAATTATAACTATGATAGGTATAGAAGATGAGCTTTATTAAATATTTTTATATTCATTACCCAAAACAAATAAAAAAGAAAAATTGAAATATAAAGATCAGTGGTGAATGTCTAATGAAGTTGATCATTGTATTTGATGCATCTACTGTTAATTGATTTGATGGTATGATAGACATCACTACATCACTTATTGCCTTGTGTTCTGCTACTGAAATTTATGTTAATGAAAATAATGATGCTCTTCTTGTATTAGAGTTTTAATAAGTTTAATGATTCAAGCTCTAGATATTGCCTTTGTAGAAGAGAGAGAAGACATAAAAAGAAGTAATATGAAGGAAATTGTAATTTTATAGAAAAAATAAAAATCAATAAGTCAGCTCTAAATAAATGAAATGACGATGATTATCCACTAGATATTTGTTGGGCTCTGTGTTGGATCCATATGGGTTCCATGTAATCAGTCCATTAGAAAGATATATTGCTGAACACAGAGCCCACTAAAAATCATTTGATTGGATTTGTATGACTTCAAATTATTTTTTAATTCTAAACTTTAGCATTTTTAAAAATATGATTTAATTGATCAAGTTAAAATAATTTTTTATGAGCTTCATATCTAAATATAGAGGTTTTCAATGAACTCATTAAGTCTGATACAAGAAATACATGGTGTAACTGCAGAAGAACATTTCATAAATTTGTATGCTTAGTGTTAATAGAATGGCCAAGAAAGAAGAATTCTATTCCTTGTTGACTAGTTTTGTTCTAGGCTTAATTCCATTCTTACTTTAATTATGTTAGTGTTGACCTACTAACTTTATTGCTTAGACTCAAAGGATACAAAATACAGCATACAGAGAAAGAAGGGAATGGATTCTTTAGACCTAGTTTTCATCTTTATTTCTTATTTTCATTTTTTACTTGTTGGGTTTTGTTAAAGGGAGAGAAAATATTTTCAAAACATTCTTGGAAATAGGAAGTTGGCAAATATAGGAAAATCTTTTTTCATGAAAAAGTCTACCTCCAATTTTGCAGAACAAATATCTCCATATAAACTTTGAAAATTGATTTGTACACCGGTACCTCTTTTTCAAAAGAAAATCAGTGACATCATCCTAATTTATTTTATTTTTCATTTTATCTCTGATTTTATCTTTAAAATGACAGAAAAAAAAGAAAAAACATCAAATTTATATCACCCTCTGCTCAAGAGAAAATACCTGTTCATATCAATTTCCTAATTTTTTTTTTTCTGAAAACTCCTATTATGGGAAAAAGTACAAAAGAGGCCTTAAAAACTAAGGAGCAAACCTTCAAAAGAGAGAGAGAGAGAGAGAGAGGAACAGGTATAGCACCCAAAAGAGGAAAACCTATTCCAAGAACCAAAAATGAGAAAGATCTTCCTACAACCCCATCACATCAACAGGTCAAAACCCACTAAGTATAGTGCTAAGCTAGGGTTAGAATTTAGTGGAAGCATTATTCCATCCAAGTTATAGAGTAAAATTTATGAAGCAAAATTAAAAGTAGTCAATGCAAGGCATTATTTGTAGGTTGTCAAAATAAAAAATAGTCAATACCTCTAGTTTTATGCTGAAATGGCTCAAATTCATCACTTGCATGAGATGTTTGGTTATATTTGGAAAAGTTTTTTTTTTTTTTTTTTGAATTAACGTGTGAGAAACTGTGGAAAACCGTGTACAAGTGCTATTTTTTTACTCATTATTGAGCTACAACTCTCTTTTTATATTAATAAGAAAAAAAGATTTATTAATATATGATGGGTCTCTCCACAACTCTCTAGAAGTTCTTGTGTGAGAAAATTCTTACAAATAAAAACAGAAGATCTAAATTCTAAGATGTGGAAGAGAACGAATGATCTGGTTTAGGGTTATCACTGGGCAAGCTCTTAGGCCAACCTTATAAAGAAGCAGGTCTTAAAATCATATCCCAACCCCTTTCAAAAGAAAAACTAATTAAAGTAGAAGACTCATTAGTTTCTCAGTAATATTACTTGATTAGTACAAATATCTATACTACATATATGAACAATGGACATAAAATACACACCCTTCATATTATGAATATGTAAGCTTTTGCAACTACACCAATAGTATGATTTACTCTATTGGCTGCTTTAAAATGTTGAAACTAATGCGAACTAATTTAGAAAACTATATTAGAATAAAATAAAATAATAAATTATTTTATAGAAGCTATCAAGGAAATTATACAAATATATTAAAAAAAGTTTGAATTTCTTTGTTAGCATTACCCCTTATAGGATTTGGCCCTTCAGAATTTTAGGAATATCTTTATGTCAGTCATTTTACGTATCTGCAAAGAATGTGTTGATCTGCATGTGCCTTAATATTTTTGTTTTTTTGTGGTTTTGGCTACCTTTCTAGTTTATGTAATTTGTTGGTTTCTTTCTTGTTAATTATTTGTATTTGTAGTACTAGTGCATCTTCATCTATTAATATATGAATCATTTTATAAAAAAAAAAATTAAATAAAGCTTTGTCTCAATTTATGTCATTTGACTCACTCATTAACCAAATTATAGACATAATTTCAAGTCATATTTGAGTTTAATCCAAGCCAATCGACAATTCTATAAGGTTGGGATCATGAATTTAAAATTCAACGTATCGACTAATACAACAAAATCATACTCTTTTATACTCTTTGTTGATATAATAAATCATTTAATTTACTCTCTTCAGAATCAATCGTGAAACCCACATAAACCTAAAGATACAAAGAGAGATAATTTAAGAGTAGTGTAGCATCTTTCTTATTAAAATAAAAAAATAAAATATCAATTGATTTTTAGCCGATAAGTCAATACCATATAGTATTAATCTTGAGGGGTTGGAGTAATGGCTAGGAATCCGCTTCACGAAGTCTTGAGTTCAATTTCTACTTCACTCCAAAGGGTCACTCCTTGTAGAGTTATCCAGTAAGTAGAGAGGCTTGCACATGCTTTAAAAGACCTAAACACATTGGTCATTAAAAAACCAATTTAATATCTCAAAATTAAAAAAAAAAAAAAAAAAAATGATACATATCCTATTACCAACTTATCCCGAAAGACGAAAACAGAGAAAACGGTTTGGGCAACAGCATTGAGCAAACGTATTCCTCCGAAAGACCTATTCTTCCCACTTTCAATTCCTCAAACTTAGGAATAAGGATTCAGTTTCACAACAAAATTGGGAGACAATCGAGAGGTCGAGATTTCTCATTGCATTGCACACTAAACAACTCAATCACCACCTCAAATCCAACCTCCCAATAACCAACAACAACAAACATCATGGGAAGAAGGTATCCTTCTGAACCCTGCCTCTTAATCCACCACCATCCTGCACTCTCCCTCTCTCTCATCGTTGCATGGACAGCTGCGATCATGGCCATCTTTACAGCCCTCTGCATTTCTCGGTCTAAAAAATCGTCACCGGCGAAACCATCCCCACCATTACCATCAACAACAACTTCACCTCCATCATCCAATCCAATTGAAATGACCACCCAGCAACCAATTTCACCACTACCACCACCACCATCTATGAAATCAACACAAAACAATGTAATCCAAGAAGAACTAGTGGCACCACCCTCACCCAAGTCATCGAAAGAATCCTCCACCAATGCACAACCACATCACCCAGCCACCTCGTACACTTCTATGACCAGGCGGAAAATGAGGTCGAGCCTCAGCATGAAGCTCTCCGCGAGCTTCTCAAAGATTAGAACAGGAAAAGAAGATCACCATAAACAAAAACCACGCAAGGAGGAAGATGCAACTGAAGAGTCATTATGGATGAAAACTATAATTCTAGGCGAGAGATGTAGAGTTCCCAACGATGACGATGAAGCAATTGTCTACGATGAGAAGGGGAACCGTATTTCGACCTATCAACCGAGGAGCGCGAGGTCATTACCTGTATCAAGAACAAGCTCTTACATAGACCCAAATGCAGTGCCTGGCCGAAACTTGTAAGAATATTATATCATTGTACCCGTAAATCGTTGTTCATGGTTCAGGAGAAGGCTTAAGAAACTTTGAATGCCAATCCATTTGTTGATTGATTAGAGTTGGATAAGAAATGCCTATCCTTTGCTCATTCATTCTTATTTTCGGGCGAGCAAGAGCCAAAGAAATTGTTAGTACAATTTCAATTGGTTTCATGACGATTTTATTGTAAGAAAAACATGTCCACAACGTCCTTTTGAAAACTTTATACAATTGTTAGAAGGCCCAGCATGGATTTGGCATGGACATGGATTTTACACATGGCATCAACAAGGAAAAGGAAAAGATTATGCCCTGCAAACTTTTCATTTGTTTTTATATGGAGAGAGTTGAAATTTCAGAATAGTAGCAAGGGAAAGTTTGGAATGCAAGAAATAGAATTTTTCAAAGACAAAGCATTGGCTAGAATGTTGAGAAGAGTCTCTGTGATTGTTCAATGGAGCTAATCATCCAATGACTTGGTTGAGACGAGGGGTACAAATATCGGCCGATATGTCGATATCTCGGCCGTATTATATCTGCCGATATCGGCCGTTTTGGTAAAAAAAAAAAAAAAAAACAGAGAAAAATATCGGTCGATATATCGTATCGGCCAATACCGCATTTTAAACCCCTGATTGAGACACCAGCATCCAAGCTTTTTAGGAATTGGAGAGAAGTGGTTCATTGTCAACCTGTACTGTAGTCCAGGGAGGGTCATTTTAACAGATCTCCCTGTCTGAATTTATGGCGGTGATAGCTATGTAGTAGCTTGCTTGAAGTACAACTACTTACATTATCAATGATATTAATCCTTGCCTCTCAAAACAAAGTCAGAATGTGGCGCAATTCAGTATAGGAAATACGGACCTGTCCTTAAGTATAATTAATTATTCAGGTCAATTTGTTTTCAGGGTACCCAGATATTACAGTGATGGAAAAGACAGATTCATCAGGTGCCCCATTGAAGACAAACTGGTACAAAAGCCCATTTTACAAAAATTCTACAAATATTGGATATTTCGCAAAAAAGTCGTAGCTTGTGCCCAATTACCAAGAATAGCCATCCATACAATAATGGTCAGGAACATGCCTCAGGAAACAGGAGTCCTAAATTTCATTCTCACTCCACTCCAAAATGTCACTTCCTATAGGATCATTCAGTGTGTGTGGATAGACATTTGCACATACCCTAAAGATAAATCGGGGGCTCTAATGTCCTGGGGACCTTGGTCATAAGAAAAAAAAAAAAGGTGTGGCCTCTGTTGAAGAGGAGACCTTGGGTACTTCTTCAACCTCAACGGGCTTGCTCTAAGATGAATACAAAGTTGTCTTACCTAAATGGCTTCATCTATCATCTTGAGATTTGACCCTAGAACAGCAGGCCATAGCCTCAAATGATCCACACAAAGCAATTGCTGGTGAAAACGTTTTTAACCATCCATTAAGTTGAGTGGTGGTGCCCTCATAACCCAAGCATAATGGGATGCAATTATCGTGTAGTTAATGTTGAGCATCAATTTTGCAAACACCAACTTAGAACCTACTTGGTTTTAGTAATGAGTGAAAATGGATTAAAATGAGCTGATGACCTCGGAGTTGGGCAGTTCACTCCATTCCATTCTCATTCCTAAGATCAAATAGAATACAGCTTCAGAAAATACAGTGATTACATTTTTAGGTCAATTCCCAGTGAGGTGGAAGAGAACGCTCAAGAGAAACCAGCTCATATAATCGAAAACAGATTAGCTGCTCTTCCCATGAAGCGAGAATAATTTATTGATATTGGAGTGACTGATAACATGATTTATAATAGAGTCAAATAGAGAAATAGAACTTGAAAAGCCGAACTCTAAATAGATGAAATTTTAGCATTTGATGATGATGATAATATTTTACTATTTGATTGGCAGAATCATGTGATCATATAATTAAACATGTTGAATTTGTGACTTTAGACGGACCAAATAATAAAATTGGGCAAGTTGCCAGTAGGAATAACTGTATCATGCCTGAAATGACATGCTCCACAACAGGAAACAATCTTGCTCAGAAATTCTGAAAGAGCTTCTAAATACCTCAACATCTTAGCAACCAATGCCCAGCAACAAACAAAGTCACCTTTTATCACATCATCATAAACAAGAGAAATCATCACATATTAGAGACCCAACAGCAAGACCATCTTGCATCAAACTATCACAATAGTTGATGGAGATGCAAAGCCTGATACTATTGCCATCAGGTCTCCGTACCAGCCCTACATGTTCAACTCCACTAATGGCTCTGATTGTCTATCCTTATATTGGACACAAATCCGCAAATGATGAAAGGTGCAACAAATTATCAATGCTGCTGTTTTTTTTTTCCAAAATGTCCAATCATGCAAATCTTAGTCCATGAATAAGGACAAGCTGGGCATGCATTTCATGACGAGAACCACCTATCATGTACTACCCTCCATTGTATAGGGTTCTGATTCACCTGTTGCAAAAAAATATGCATGTAGGAGTCGATGTCTCAGAATTGAATGGCATGGCTTCACAAGCATTATATAAATACAACCACTCAACGTCCATTATTAATGCAAAACAACCAATTCATCTGTATCGATCTCCTCAAGTAGCATTTATTGAAAGGATTTTACACCCAGCAAGTACATGACATGGTAGAATGTCAAGTGCATGATCCAATGGCAACATGAAACATTTGCTTCAAGCTCAGGAATCGGGGCACATTGAACACACTATTAGCATTGTCTGACCTCATTGTGTTTTCTGTTGCATCAATTGATATCTGCAACTACAAACTTCTAGTAGCATTCTAATTCAAACTTCAGAGGCACATGGTCAAATTGCCTTCCCAAGCTCCCTCAAGTTTTGATATCAGTGGCCTAAAACAAGCATAGCCTAGAATATAGATAATATTTTGAAAATAGTAATAGAATGGTAAATATTAGTAAGTATTAAAAAAATGACATACAAGCTTTGGTGACACAACTTTTCATAGGCAGCCTTGCCACAGTTCCAGTAAGGTGTGACTAGTTGAATCCCTTCTTGCATGGTAGCCATGCAGCCCTTGAAGATTTGCTTCGTCAACCAGCACACAGCAATAGCATCTTATGTTCCAAATCATAGCTTCCTCAATAATCACAACTCAGAAAAAAAAAAAAATCCACTCTGAAGTGTATTCAGCAGACTGGTTTATGATTTACAAGGGTAGGGTGAAAGAAGCATTATAGCAGTGCATAATGGCAACTCTACTAAAATTTTAGCCGCTCATCTTTGTCAAAACTCAGGCACTCAATGCCTCTGATAGTGGATTCATAGTTCTTTATATTTGATGTGTTCTTACCAGAAGATAAGCGCTTGGGATCTGAGGATCCAACTGGAGAACTCTTGTGCCCACTAACAACCTTGCGAAACCCTCCAGGGCTTGCTTCCGTAGTGCGAGATCGAGAAAGATCAACCTCACTCCCTAACATCATGTCACGACTACTGGAAACAGCAGCACGCCTTGAAGATCCACTCGACCTCCCCAGGAATGTGGAACTGGACAACTGCATAATTCAAGCATGAGTTTTGATTTTTACAAATAACAGCATAACCAAATAACAACATATACATGTATGTGTCTAGAAGTACAAGTATTGCATTATCAAGCTTATAAGCCATGCCATGGAACTTTTGAAGAGTCATGGAGCAATGCTCAGATCAAAATCTCAAGACTGTTAGAGAACCAATTTGTGGTTACACCACAGAAATTACCTTTTTTTTAATTATTGAGACAACTTTGAAGAAATTTTTAGAGAGAAAAATTACACGTGACTTTCATAGATACAAGAAGGTTCTTAAATAGGAAACCTTGCCAATTAATTTGGCAGGCATTGTATATGGACATGGTTTCAAGATGGATATCTATAAATGTAAAGTCACAACAACTGAAGAATGGGGTGTGGAGTTCTCAACTAGAGACTTCACCAAGTGTCTTTCTTTACATTTACCTTGTTTATTTGTTCCAGTCACTCACAACTTAGCATTAGAGTGCATGTTGTCTGCAAATGTTGTCGTCATAATTACCGAGAAAAGAAATCAATTAAATCAGAATTGTGGTCTGAGGTGAACTTGAAAATTAGGAAAAGGAAAAAAATGAGTTTTTTTAATAAAAGATTGATTAAAATTAAAAATGACTAAGTTGGACAAATGGAGTAACATTGAAAGTGCCCCAATGGAAGAAAAGAAAAGGTATGCCATTTAAGATGGCAATGAGACATACACACAGTACTAGTAACAGCCCCAACAATAAAAAATGAAACCTTACAAGTCGAAGGTACTAGGATAAAGAGGTGGCCACTAACAAATTTAGATTGAAGTGGCAAGAAAGGATATGGAAGATTGAAGAGCAGAAAACATGATCTTTGATTAGGTTGAGTGAAAAAGTAGAACTTAGTAGAACACACCCCCATGTAACTTCCTTCAAATTTTGTCTTTGACCAATGGATGACCTCATAGCAGTCAAAGGAACTTAATTGCACTTAGACTAGTTATAAGGTGAGCTCACCTTAATAACTCCTAATCTTTTAGAATTTTTTTATAACAAATTATTTTTCCAATTGTCAGAACACAATTAAATAATCTAGTTAATGTGCATTATTAGCTAGAACCTAATTAGTATATAATTTATTTGTGCTACAAATCATATAATACATTTGCCATACATTTAGGCATTTTGGTATCTGATAATTGTAGGATACTTAGTAAAATGGGAAATGTTAAACATTATCCTAAAATTATACCCTTTATAGCCTATGGTAATGTCGCAAGCATTCCCTCGGTATATCTTCTAACTCTTGGAAGTCCAACCAACTATGACTTGCCACAACAGCATAAGGGCATAAAAGGGTATAACTTCAAAGTAAGATTAGCATCTCCCTCATAAAATATGCTTTAATAATTTTAAAATACTTTCTCCTAAGACATACACATAAGAAAGTCTTACCAAAAACTAATTCTAAAAAGCCTTGCAAAATAGACTATCATGTCACATTTAGCATACTTGAAAGACTAATTCATTTCGATAAATTAGAAGAAAAATAGCATGGTTGAAAAGATTTCAAAAAAAAAAAAGAAGATGATAAATGTAAAACTATCTTGAATAGGAAACTAGTATCCATATCCACGTCTTGGATCTTGGAAAAATGGAGTGCCACATACCTAATTCCATAACTGTCTCCACACCTCTATATATTACAGTCAAAAGTACACCTTAGTCCTAGGTCCTAGCCTAGGCTCCCTACTATTTTGTACCTTGCCAGCCCTTTTTTAGCCTAGGCGCTCACCTACTTTTTTAAAAATACTTTTTCCTATAATAAGCCTATTTTTAGCTAGTAATTATCATAGTCAACAAGAAGCAATTGTTAGAAATACTTAAATTAAAAATTGTAATCATTAGATAATATACTTGTGCATGTATATAGTACGTGTTTATAAAATGTGCTTGGAAACTCGACTGCCAATATATTTTTGTGCTTTGGATTAGAATTGTATTCTGTTAATGTTGATGCAATAAGGAAAATCCATGGGTCTACACATATTTTGAAGTATCTAAACAAGTGCACCTAGCAAAACTAGGCTCATGCCTAGACACGAGCCTTGTGCCTTAGGCTCCAAGATTACTTAGTGCCTTGATTGCACCTTGCATCTTGACCACCATGCCTGTATCCACGTCCATGTATCTATCATAGGTGATGGGTTCAAGTATAGAAATCAAAGATTCAATACTCTATACACAAAACCAACTGAAAAGCATATAAATGAATAAATCTCATGCAACCACGGTAATTATAGCCATCCCATTTTCTATGGAGACATGTGGTTCACGAACACTAGATTTGATCATTCCTTCATCAAGTACAACCATAGGGTAAGCTATATAAAAAGTCCTGTTGATTACGTTAGTTGGAATTTTGACACTGATACAAGACATCCAATTCAACCAGAATTCAAAACATAGGCCTAGTGTATTTGACAAAAGCAAGTGGAGAGAGTAATAGTGACAGATATCATATGATAAAGATTGGAATAACATTAAAAGAGAGAATTAGAAATAACAACATTAGAGGAACCTTATAAGTGGTTCCAATAAACAAGGAAACCAAGGGTTTCAAGTGGAAGGTACTAGAAGAAAGGCCTTTTAAAGACTTAGTTGATTAGGTAAATGGGCATGATAGAATGCGTTGCAATGGAGAAAATGATTTTTGTAAAGGTGGAGTGGAGATGTAGAACTCAAAAAGCTCACCTGAAATATACGGAAGAACGGCTATGATGATGACGACAATGATGATTGATGGTATTATTTTATTTTTTTCTATTTCCTTTCTGAAAAGTAAAGTAAATTTCATTTGAATCATTAAATTTACAGAGCTTCATATATAAGCTCTATACTGGTACCAAGTACCTCTAAAAAGTAAATGGAAGACGATTCTGAAAATGTAGCAAACTAAGACAAAGATTCCCCCACAAAAGTACATGCATAACCCTGGCTTAAATCTTAATCTCACATGTGATCATGACTCCATGGGACTCTTCCCTTTCCACCCACCCATTTCAGGGTGTCAGACAAATCATCTTCAACAATAAGTTTGCCTAGGTACTTCATCTCAAATATCTTCTATGCTTCTTTGATTGATTGATTCTGATGCCTCATGTATTTGGTTATATTTAAATAATTATAAATAAAATTTACTTCAAAATAAAAATATATGTAAAAATAACAAAAAATGTATGAATTTGACTAAAAAATAATCAAATAATACACATTACACTTTTTTGTTTAGATTTCTAAAAAAAGGAAGTGCTATGATATTTTGTCATCTTCGAAAAGATGTTAAAATGGAAGTAGAAAAATCCATGAAGAATCTGAAACATCTGCGTGTAATACAAGGTATGTCACTCGTTTCAAATGACCCATGCAACAAAATCAAATAGCATTACTCCAACAATTGGGCAATTACGATCAAATCAAGAAATTTCTCTTTAAAAACAAAATGAGGTACGTTCCACATAAATAATGTTGCAAAGCAATCCACATGAGCCATGTGAACAAGTGGATACAACAGCAAATTCCTTTCACCAAGGTGCATTGCCTTGAGTCACTAAACAACAAGCAACTTCTACATACTGAGTCACTAAACAACAACTATGGATATTTCTCGACACCAGCAATTCATACAAACCAAAATAATAGACCAACTCATCCAAATAGCAACAATGCAGAAATAATAGTGCAACTCCTTAACCAAAAAAATGATTCCAAATCCCAAACTTCATGGATATGAAACTTTATAAGAATTACTGCTAGGTCACCCTCAATGATCAAGCTTTCAAGAGTTAAGAACTCAAAGCTTTCCAGTAGCTAAATTACAAGATTGAGTACCAAATGAAATGAGAATAATTTGAGAGAGAGAGAGAGAGAGAGATTAAAAAACTGGAAAAAATCTAATGACACCAGCAAAGAAATATACAGACATAATTTGGTTTTCCACCTTGTACATGATACACTTTCATACACAACATGCAAGCTAAATAAGTTGAGAATGCTTCAAATCATTGTAGATGACAAAATGAGTTATCACTGTCTAAAACTAAATCAAGCATTTTCTCTTTTCACAAAAAAAAAAAAAAGAAAAAAAAAAGAGAAAAAATTCTCTCTATCAGCCTTAATGCATAACAATTGTACCATCCTGAATAAGTGTGACTGCAGCTAGACTAAAATGGACTCACCATAGCATCTTTAGAGACAGGTGCATCATTTGAAACTGGACTTTTCTGTTTTAAGCTGCCCATGCTCACAACAGGACCTGAGACCCTACGACGTGATGGATCATTTGAAGACCAAACTGCATGTCTTCCTTCTTCACCACCTGAAGCAAGGGAAAAAAGTTCAAAAAAATAAGAGCACAAGATGTCAATGGCTTGCTCACTAAAGATTCCACAACACCCCTTCCCCCTCCCTGAAAACCAAAACACCCACAACCAGAGAGAGAGAGAGAGAGAGAGAGAGAGAGAGAACCTGACTGCCTATCTGCATTGGCAATCGCAGGGGCCATGCCTGAGCTTGTACCAACACCGGGACCCTTAAAGCAAAAAGAAGTCATCATCCATACACGAAAGAGTCAAATCGGAAAATATGTTTCATGCAACAACATTACTGACCAGATTGCGTGGAGGAACACTGGCAATCTGTGATTGCTGGTACTTCAAAATGGTCCAATCAAAAACATAATCAAACTGAAAACCTGCAAAACAAGGAAAAAAATAAAAAATGGATACTAAATCATTCAAAGTCACATAGCTCAAGAGATTTTTACACTTATAATTGTAATGTTGGTCTGCTGCAGTTGAAGATCAAAATATTGTAGTAGCATATACCACACTGAAAGGCTGAAAAAAAAAAAACACACGTTCTACCCACTCACATCGATGGTTTAAAAGCTCAAAAACTTGAGTAGATATCACACTGAATCAACCTAAAAACTCAGGCAAATTTTGACCAAGCCAAAAAGTTAAAATTTGGCCAAAGTCATCAAAATAAAGTTATTTTGATGTATAACCATATATAGACAGATGTTAAAACACACAAAATATAATAAATTATAGGAATAGGAATTCTATAAAACGGAATAATTAAAATCATTCTCAAATTTGAGATTTTTAAAGAATAGAAGCAGCCAAGTTTCTAAATCACATGAGAACAGGTCCAAGTGTTTGAATCTAACATGAGTACAAGGTATTTGATTCAGCAAATCCCAGAACATAAGATTCATGGATCCAACATAAAAACTGAAATTTATTTAAAAATAAAAATAAAATCAAGTTGTAACAATTACAATTAAGTTATACATTTTAATCTAGTTGTAACAATTATAATTAAGGTCGAATTACAAAAGAATAAAAGGTGTGATCACATTTCAGTACTACTCTTAATTTCGTCATAGTGTTTTTCCTTTTTCTTTCTTTTTTTCGTTCATTTATTTTTCTTTTTGAGATAGTGGTGGGGTGTGGGGTGGAGTGGGATGTGGGTGGGTGTGGGGTGGGGGAAGAAGTAAGTGATTGGGGTTCAATTACTTGATTATGGAACCAAGGCTCTAGATTTCTTGGGTTAGCATGATGAACAAAACAAGCCAGACCTGATGAAAGCCAATGGTCGAAATTGAGAATATTCTCCCAGTGGTCGAGTGAGCTTTCGCTTCCTGCAAGGTCAGTCTCGCTACCTCTTTAGTTGCCGCCCCCTACTTGCTCATTCGCTCATGGCTCCCTCTCACAAATCTTTGCAGAACAACATATGCATGTCCCGTCCGCATGCAAGCTCCACCAAGGAATCACCCTCATGCTCCACCAAGAAGCAGAGATGTTTTCCCTTTAGAGAGGAGCTAAAGGGATGAGTTTAATTGGAGGCAAAGATAATATTTCAAAGGGGAATTCCTTTGCTGTTTTGGGCCAAAGCACCGAAATGTCCTTGGAAAGTTTTGGCGAGGTGCAAGAGATGATGCAAATTATAGCAAGGAAAGGGTTCATAGATGTCCTTGGAAAGTTTCGCCAAGGTGGAAGAGATGAGGCAGATTATAGTGAGAAAAGGGTTCATAGTGTCCCATGTTCTTATATCTGCAGATCCCAGGGTAGATAGCTTAGCCTGAGAGGGCATTCATTTGAAAGACAAATTTGTATTGAGGTCTTAGTTAGATTGCTGAAGAGTAGGGTTTTTGGGTTTGCTTTGTTCCTTCTATTTTCTGGGAGTCTGTTGTCCTATTTCTTTTCGGGTTGTATTATTTCCTTCCAATCAATAAAAGGTTACCTTTCGAAAAAAATTAGTAATTTATCTTCCTAATATCACGTTTGACTCATGGGTATAGGTAGCAAGTCATTTTAGGATTTAGCACACACTTCTGCACATTCATAAAAGTACCCATCTAGCATTTAGATTTATGATTTCCGGTATTTTGACCTACCCTGCATCAAGTATTATATACAGCCCTCTATGGTGGAACTCAACATGACACATCAAAGAGGTAAACAAATACCTCTCTTATATGTGCAGAAGGTCCATACAAGAAGTCTTTCAGAGGAGACAACTCTCTCCCCCCCACCTCTTTCACCAATATTTTGTAAAGAAAGAGAACGAGTAACAGAAGTTCTAACCTTCACGAATGAAAAGGTCACGAAATATTCTTTTCAGATAAGCATAATCTGGCTTGTCATCAAAACGCAGCGAACGGCAATAATGAAAATATGATGCAAACTCTGTAGGATAACCTCGACACAGTGCCTGATTTAGAAATAGCAGATTTCCTCATTATAGCTTCACCATAACAAGGAAAACAGAATGGGGCTAGGGAACCTAATTTTTTTAATATAAGGAAAGATTACCTCAATGGATGTTGAGACCTTTCTTTCACTGATTTTTTCATATTTCTGTTTTTTTGTTCCTGCTTTCAGACCCTGCCAAGGAAGACTATGAAGGGAAAGAAAACAGCTCAAATTAAAAGAAGAAGATAATAATGAGCAAAAATTCGTAAGAAAATGAAGAAATGAAATCTGTACCTTCCTCTTAAGAAATACATAAGAACATAACCAAGTGATTCTAGATCGTCCCTCCGGCTTTGTTCTTATAATAAATGGAAAAAAGAAGAGTCAGAAATTCACCCATAATAAGAATGGTAAAAATTAAAATTAGGCATTTCATAAACCAGAAATTGAGTGCGAAATCTTTAAGACAGCAGCTGATTCTAATGAGAGAGAGAGAGAGAGAGAGAGAGAGAGAGAGAGAGGCCTCACTAACAGATGTTCACTATAGAAGATTGGAAATAAAGAACATGAACGTATAAATGCACATATAACATACCAATTCCGAGGTGAGTGTTCATGCTCGCATATCTTGCAGTTCCAGTCAAGTTCTTATTCTCTCTATTTAACATTCATGAACATGGACAATATATCAAGAAAGGGTTTTAACATGCAAATTAAGTCAAATTCAAACCAGAAGGGTGTACCCAAAAAATCCAAGAAAGAAAAAAAATGATGCAGCTGAATAAAATACTTCCCCCATTTTGCTACAGCAATAAAACAGATGAACTTTGATGATCACGATGTTTTGTAGCTTTAACAATATTAAGATTTATGGATGAACATTAAGGAGTACAGAAATTGATACACGTTTACTCATACATATATTCATAAAATCCACAAGAGAATATATATATTAAGAGAAATTGCACAGGCCTTCCAAGATTGATGCATACTGTCATAAAATATTATGCAAATAACTCTAGCTTAAAAAAAAACTGATAAGAGCAGAAGGGTATTAATAGGGTCACTAAAATGCATCCATATGGAGAGAGAAAAACATCCCATGTACAAATACAACTATGCCAGTGCAAATTGTATCTATGAAGCTTCATTCCAGGGAAGAATACAGAGGCCTGACTTATTTTGAGACGTGGACAATCCATGACCTGCCAGCTAATCCAATTCAAGTTTGTATTCTTGTTGTTAAGTTATGCATTGGTGAGTATAGTTGGAAACTTAGCAAGTCAACTTGTGATTTGCCTGGGGCGACAAGTTTTCAAGGGTCACCAGGTCAAAAATCAGGATGACTCACACTACTAGAAAAATGACACCACTCAGATGAATTTTATTGAGTTTTTTGTTGACCTAGTGACTAGTGTCTGAGTTGTTGAGTTGAGGCAAGTCTTGTTCACATAAAAACATACATTCCTATACCAAGATTTGAACCTAATAACTCTCAAAGCAATGCTCCTTACTATCATTAAGATACCATTTGCCTCCAAATTGCTTATCCTTTACCTTATGCATGCATAAAAGGGACACTTTGGAAGTGTCTATCAAATGAATTTCAGCCATTGAATTAAACGACGGTTGTGAATTTCAACCTACGTTTCATCCTATGAGGTAAGGTTGTGAATATTACAATAGGTGAAGCAAAGTATCCTATTTGAAAACATCCACATAAAACTTTAATTGGTATCCTAGTCCTAGATAAATGACTTAGGTAAGGTGGTTGTTTCCCTTGGACTGGGAATATAACAAACTATGCAATTCTAGTTTGATCGTAGACCACTAATATTCACCAAGACAATAGACTTCAGCCACAAGTTTTAAAGTATAGTGTTTAATTTGGAGCAATGCCTACATAATCCACTATCACAAGGGAATGAACACTAAATCACAGGAGCTATAAAACTATCATTTGACCAATGATGATGATGATGATGATGACTACTTAAAAAAGGAATTATTTATTTATTTATATTGGGAACAATAGATGAATTATTTCAAACTTCCAGCAATTGATGGGTGCCCATTCAAACCCAAAAAAAAAAAAGGGGGATTTAAGTCTTGACTTCTATAAGGGGCTTGTACTTAAACAAAAATTAAAGCAGATTACTCCTTAGTAACATGAAATTACCATAATAAATATCAAAAAGCCATTGTACATGAATTGCATGAAGAAACAAGGGAAGCATTCCTCTTCATTTTACAGTCACCAAATACATTCACTTCAAAGAGGAAAGCTACTTACCTGTAAGGAATGTGTTGATGGGTTGTAGTATCTCTATACTTCTTAGCAAGACCAAAATCAATTATGTAAACCTACAAGCAAGTGCAATAGCAAGTAATAAATCAGCTAAAATATCCTATGCTAGAAGAAAATGTCAAGGCGAAATTTCAAATACCTGATTTGCACGCCTCCCTAAGCCCATGAGGAAATTGTCAGGCTTTATATCGCGGTGTAGAAAAGATTTGGAATGAACAAATTCAACTCGATTGATCTGATGGCAAATACAATGGATGCAAAAAAGGTAAAAGTCAACTAAGTTATGTACTTCATATATATCATATATAACAGAAAAGGAGTGAATACGAATATAACAGACTAAAAGCTACCATCTGATCAGCTAGCATCAGAACAGTTTTCAATGAAAGCTTCCTGCTGCAGAAGTTAAAAAGATCTTCCAGACTTGGTCCCAATAAATCCATCACAAGAACGTTATAATCACCTTCAACACCAAACCATCTAACATTTGGAATTCCAGCTGCCAAGGTTCAAAATATGTTAACAAAAACTCAAGAAATAGAAGCATGACACTGTGACTAAGAAATAGATTGAAAATCATAGAGAACATAAAATCATAAACTTCAATTACTTCCTCCTTGCAGGATTCTGTACAACTTTGATTCATATAACAACTGGGGATGCTTTGTCTTGACATTTTCCTGGAAAAAAAAAATCCATTTTTAAGAATTTGAGTACCTTGGTTCCTTGCAAGTTTGGGAGCAAGAAACTTCTACCACTTCAGCTATTCAAGAACAATAAGGTAAACTCAAATTTTTTTATTTTTTTTCTAGATCCCTTTTTTCGAAAATGGTTAAGTGACTCAAAGCCTTAATCTTTATGGTTGCAACAATGAGCATGAATGTTGTCGAGGTATCACATTATTCCTGAGCAAATTACAATTATCAAAAAAGATATATTTATGATGGTACAAGTTATCCTCTATGCAATTGCTGCAAAGAACCCTTGCTTCTCCAACAAAACAGCATCCTCATTTGTGTTCCATCCAACATGGGAGAATGAAAGTGGAAACATCCATTTCAAAAGACAATCACATTAAACTATTAAAATTTAAATCAAATATGAAGCACCATAGTACCATCATTGATCCTCTTGCCCATGCAACCGCATTTCAAAATCCTTACCTATCTCCAGGAAAACAATTCATTCAAATGTCTCAGCATTCCTATAATTACCAAGGCTACATCTTCTTTTTTTGTCTTCATCCAACAAGTGCCAACCGCAAATGTAATTTATAAAAGTTCCCATAACCTAATAGTGCTAACAATCAAGAAGCCACTGTTGTGGGAGCAATACAGTCTTCAACAATACACTTGCACACCACAAGATATCCATAGCACATGTTCCTCAAATTTCCTAATTGTTGGAAGCTCACTTTGTCACTTTACATTAGTACCTTTTATAAGATAATGTTCTCTCATATCTTTAAAATATATATATATATATATAATGTTCTCTCCAGGTTATTCTAGATCCACCATTCATTTCACATACAGATAGACCACAATTTTCCATAGCACAGCCTCCCTTTTTTTGAGAGAGAGATTCCATGGCACCCACGCTGCCCTAGCAAAATGGGCCTCCACCCACATCCCACATTTTGCTGCCAAGTGAGAAAAGAGTCATTCACCTGACACAATCGTTAAACAAGAATGAAAGGCCAACCTAAACCATAGTAACAGGGTCAGGTTAGTAGGCGATATAACAAATTGTGAATGGTTTGATTGGGTTGAGTCGGCAACAAGATAACATGTAACACTAATTATTAAATGGTCAACTTGAACCCTACTATTAGTAATCATGTAGGAACTGCCAACCCAAACTTGAAATTGAATGGTTGGGTTTTGCACATGAGGTTAAAAAATTCCTCCTCCCAATAAAAGCCAACAACTTAAATATATATATATATACCACATAGTGCATGCAAAATCACAAGTCAAAAGATAGCATGATTTATTGTGCCATCCACTCACAAAGTAAACACATGACTGAGATTACATGACCACAACCAGAGAAAGAAAACAAAAGATTGACTATGAGGATCATATCAATTGTCACCATCCAACAAAAACCGTCAACTCATGAAAGCACAAACCCAATATAAAGCATAGCATGTAAAAAACCCCTATGGCAATTTCAAGTGAGTGCCTTGAGGAATGAGCACCAAGAGACATTGACTAAAGGAGTCCACTTCCCAATTCTTTCATCTGGATTTTGCTTGCAAAGAAAAATGCTATTAAATGTACCCCTGATAATCTCAAGCTCAGCCAACTCTATCATAGTAATATCCCTTTCCAAACCTAAGATCCCAGACCACTCTACCCTCCTGAATTCACAGCGACTTACAAGACATTGACTCACTAAACACCACTTCCATAAGATTTACATAGAAACAAAAATAGTAGAGCATAAGTCATTGTCACCATCATCATCAAGCTCAATTATTCCTCAGAAGAAAATGAAACTTTTCTTTTCCATGTAAACACTTGTCAATGTGTATCAGTCTAAATACCTGATCACACTCGCACAAGCCTAGCATTCCAATAATTAGCAATATTTCAATACCAGAGTACATTCTTAATGTCACAATATTTTACAGAAGGTGCAAAAGTGCTGTAAACTACTGCAATTGACCAAACACAACTTCCATCTAAATCATTCAATACAGAGTAATTTTCGACCAGATACAACGCCAAACACTGAAAATCGATTCCAAAGCTCCTTAATTGGAGTGAGAAGTGAGTAGCGTAAGGAAACACATACAAGCTTAATTGCAACCTCTTCGTTCGTCTGAATGTTTGTACCTGAGGAGAATATAAAATTCAATAAGCATACAGCAGACATAAGCAATCAAAACCACTGAATTGAATTAAAAAGAGAAAATTAAGAAATGAAAAATGAGACCAACCTAAATAGATCTCCCCAAAAGAGCCACTGCCGATCTTGCGACCAAGACGGTACTTGTTTCCCACACGAGGCTCCATATCTCGAAGCTCTACAAGGGAGAAACCTTGACCCTAACTCTAACCCTGGATAAGGAAATAAGGAAGAAGAAGGAGGTGAAAATACCAAAAGGCCCTCAGATAAGAGAATATCTTACCAATTTTACCCTCTCTGGTCTAAAAGAGGTAGCGCGAGTCGATCGTCGACGGACATGGCATCGACGGAGAAGGAGAGAAGACGAAGGAATTTGAGAGAAGGCAGGGGGTAAAAGGGGAAAGTGGAAGCGGTAGGGAGGAAGAGAAGTCTTATGAAGGGATTACGATTGGGATTTAGGAGGAGACGAGGTACCACGTGAAATAGTGTCCCTCTCGACACGGTTTTGAATTGATGAGCCAAAGCGAAATCTAACGATTAATTAATAATAATTGCAATTAATTATGACTAATACTCTTTATGGGAAAGAAAAAGTCATTACCAAACTCAAATTCAGACTCAGACTCGACCCAACCCGGCTCTCAAATGACCGATGTGGGACCATTTATCAAATATGATAGTTGACCACCACTAGTTTTAGCTATTATCATTGAACTAATTTTTCCGTCAATTTGAAGATAGTACTTGTAATTAAATGTAGAAACTATTTTATAAATTAATTATTCATCATCCTCATTAATAACTCATTAATCTAAGTGGGGCCACACAAATCTATAGCATGATTGTACTGATTTCAATTGATCATCTACAGTCAGCAATGCTTCTATTTGCCTATTTAATAAGTTAGTTTATAGTGTATAGATAACGATCTTTCTACGGACTTTTTGTTTAACCAGATAGAGGAATTAGTGGATACTCAATTTTATCCTTCGCATAAAAAGTAAAATCGGCTAATCAATTCTTCGCATGAACAGTAAATCAGCTCGCCAAATTCGCATGAAGAGTAACATCGGCTCGCCAAAATTTCAATGAACAGTAAATCGGCTCATCGAAATTCGCATGAACATTAACATTGGCTTGCTGAAATTCACATGAACAGTAGCATCGGCTCACCAAAAAATTGCATGAACAGTAAATCAGCTAGTCGAAATTTTACAGTTCATGCGAAATGTCCGATTTTATTGTTTATGCAAAGGGTAAAATCGAGAATTCACTAATTCCCGTGTTTGGTTATACAAACCTCCCGTGGGAGGATCGCTATTCTAAAGTATGTCACGTTATTTTTTTATAATATGAATGTGAGACTAATCCCGTGAGTATATGTAAACTTCAAACACGCTGGTTAAGTCTCCGAAGAATGGTATTTTATTTATATAATTATTAGATTAGATTAAAAAGTTCTATCACCATTACATAAAATAAAATTTAAGAAGATAATGTCAACCATAATGAAAAGGAAAACATAGAAAATAAAACCCAAGAATTTTAACTTTAGAGAGAGTTTATAAAAGTCAAAAGCTTAGTGGAAGATTATAAAATTGAGTAATTTGGCCTCATTTGATCCAATTACCTATTTTACCAAGTAATTCGTGACCTAGTCACATTTATAAATTGTAAAGCTTATGCTAGCATTTGGTTTATATTGAACGCATCATTTTACTTTGATGGGTGCATCAATTACACTAATGCCTTTCTTCAATATTTGAAGTAATTTGTAATAATTTAAAATGAAAAGATCATAAATTGTTGGCAATATTAATCTATTATTTAGATTAAAATATTTTAAAAAGTTTTGAATGGAGAGTGGATGTAGCCGACAATATATGATCGCTTCTCTAATTTAAAAGTATATTTACGTGAATAAGATAGTCAAAATTTTATAGAGAATAACTTTCTTTCATTCATAAATTATATATATAATTTTTTATTAAAATGATCTAGGTCATATTTTTCAAAATCTCCTTTTCTATTTGTTAGTTAATTTTTTTATAATTTTTTTCATTTTTAAATAATAATATGATAAAATTGAACCAAATCCTTACAATTAACCAAATCCCACCTTAGAATCCTTACAATTAATCTAAAATATTGGCATTTGGATATTAAAAGAATAATAAATCCTAATTAATATGTCAGATGAGGGCCAGTCATTATAACACTAACAAAATTTGTTAGGAGACATGAGATGGAGTGAAATTCTCATTTTACCGTTACTAGTGTACCGTTCAACAAGTATCGGTATATCGATAACACGCCGTTTTATATATCGATACATTAGTAAAGATAAAATGATGAATTTTGGATGAGTATCTTTTCTTACTTTCTTAGGCGGAGAAAGAAACGGTGGGTTTGCAGGGAAGGGGACAAAATGAGCTAAAAACAAGGAGGGAGATGACTCATTTCTTCTAAGTAGTTGGTCAATATGAACAAGAAACAAAGACTATACACTGGTTTCATTTCTTGGGAGAGGTTGGGACTTGGGAGATTAACAGGGCAATAAGGTTCCATTTGTAAAATTAATTAATTAATTAAGAAGAAAAGCTTACATCTAAACGTCGTTTACCTATTATACCAATCATGGTTAGGCAGATCGCAGTTGAATTGGACAAATGGCAAAAGGTCAATGGTCCACAGTCCTCATTAGAGTGGGTGGCACCATGGTTGTTTAATCATCCTAATTGGATAATGTCAAAGATCTGATCAATTTACCTTATACACATTTTTTTTATAATTAAGTTGACTAAGCCTCTTAGAGCACCTGACGGATCTTTGGGGCCTGTGCAAGCCTCCTTACACATATCGGATAACTCTACGGAAAATAGTCTTTTGCGGCAGAGAAGAAATCAAATTTAAGAGTCCCACTTTCTGATATGAGTTACTGGTCATTACTTCAACTCATTTGTCATAAATGACTTAATTCAACTAACTTATTAAAAAAAATATTTGTATGTTTATTAAAATTATGTATCAAATCTTAGATGACTTTAGCAGAGCATAGATTTTTAAATAGTGGTAAAGAAAAGTACTTATTATTTATATGACTTGTAGTGATCAATTTTGTTTTAAAAAAGAAATATTTTTCGATTAAGGACATTTTCCAACAAAAGAATCATGAGCATTCTAATAAATAGGTCTAAAATTACCAAACATTTTTCTTATACATCAAATAAAAACACTGAATTAGATTGGTCTATTTTGTTAACTACTCTAAACGAACATTAAACTATTCGATAAATCGAATTATAAATTATTCATAATTTGAAACTAATTACAGTAAACTAAATAATTATAGAGTGAAGTAAAAGTCAAAAACCTTACAACAATCATAGTATGAGATAAAATAAAATAAAATACAAATAAAAGTCATTACCAAGCATTAACATACTAAAGATAAGAGATTTCCTAAGGTTTATCAAGAAACCTACGATTTTTACAAAAATGGGCTTAAAACAAGCATTGTCCTAACTTAATAAAAGTCCAACAAATGGACAAGAATCTTCTAAATGTATGGCCAAGATCATTGTTTAATAACAAAGGTCCAATTGATCAATTTTAAAATTTAATATTGTATTGTGGGAAGGTTTGGATTTTAGAAAAGTAAAAGTTGCACAGTACAATCATCAATTTAAGTCAAAGAGATTTCTAATTTTAAAGGTCATGTCATGAAGACTCATCATGATTTAGTGTCCTAATTATTTAGTAAATAAAGAAGAAAATAGAGGGCCTAGATCAATTCCTTTAAATGGATTATTATTATTTAATTATGTGAGACCAGACTGTATTGCTATTTACTAATGTTATCCAAGACTTAATTAGGTGTCCTAAATTTTGATCGATGAAAGTAAAGAAAAGTCTAAGTCATAAGTTCCATTAAATTTTATCCCCTATTTTTTTATTAATTTTAAATTAAATTCAAATTCTAAACTGTTAAATTATAATGGCCATACTGACACTCTACATATAATAATGAGCGAAGAAAACAAATGCCAATAATTAGGGCATATGGGGTCCACTTATAAAAATTCAAAACGTTAGATAATTCTAGTGTAACAAATGAGGTCGATACATTGTGTATCGAACGCAACACATTGAGAAAATGAAGATCAATACATATTGGCCACAATGCATCAGTGCATTGCAGTCAAGATTCATATAGGTAATAGACGGATGCACATTAGCTTGTTGTGGTCAATATCGACGACCGATGTTTTTACTCCAATATCTATGTTTATTGGATTCTATCAAGATGTAAATGAAAGGGCTCAATGAACCTTATAAACTTAAGAATTAGGTACTTTCCATGTAATTCATTCGAATAGTGAATTTAATAGTTTTATAAAATCTAAAAAGAGATGTGAATATAGATATATGTAAAGAAACTAATGATGGATATAAAAAAATTTAATTAGATCTATATAGTGTCATCTTTTATCATTGAAATGACAATGTGGGGTAATCCCTAGATCAAATGGTGCCAAAGTCAAAAATGAAAGAAAGTAGCTGTTGTAAGGGATAACAAAATTAAGTGAGGCACAGTGCCGACATTAATTAAAATAATGTGAGAAATTTATTTAAATACTTTGGTATCAACAACAAGGGTCACGAGTGGAGAGAAAAAATAAAAATAATGGTGAAGATTTTAATAAGGTAGTGCCCACATGTAATTCATTATTTTTGGGCATGAGGTTTTGAGGAAACTATCATAGTCATGCAAAAAGTGTCATTTTCATTAAAATTACTAAAATATTTGTATATTAAACATCTCATTTACCTAATAGAAGTTAGTGAAGTTGCTACATCTAACCAAAGTTCAATAACAATAATTTTAGGAGAGTGGGTCAAATATCACTTCCCTTAGACACTTGGCTCTATATTTTAAGATTAATTTTTTTTTTCTTTTCATCTTCGTTCAAATCATAAATATTAAGTACTCCTTCTGTCTCAAAATAGTTGTCTTATTTTGAATTTTTTTATTTTTTAAAGTTCGTTCTCAAGTGGAGTGCCCCAAAAGTCTATTAATAGATTCTCTAAGTCAATACGAAAATGATATAAATGATTTGAGTTCAACTGGCAGTTACTTTGGCTCAAGAATTAGAGATTCCAGATTTGATTCCCGTAGTCACCCGAAACCTATAGCTTGCGGGGGTTGTTTGTGTATGGAGTTTCATCCAATACCCTCATACTGAGATACAGGTGGGGGTCTTGAATTTCTTCATCATTTGTCGTCTTTTATTGAATAAATGACTAATTTTTTTTATCAGATGCACGATTCACGAGTGACACGTGGTCCATCAAGCCACATGTCAAATTTGATACCAGCAACAATGAGAATAGAAAGGGAGAAGTCATGGTAGTGAGTTGAGTTTGTGATGGGATTTTAGGTCAGAAAGCAAGATAGGGTTAGGAAGCCAAGGGTTTGGTAGACAGTAGACACTAGAGAGGGAACTTAGGCAGAAAGAAAGATGGACTGAGGAGTTGGGAAGGAAACCTATTTGGCTGGAATGATGTAGACACCACCTTGGATGCTCTTACAAGTAAATGTCATCTTCCCTTATATCTTAGACACATTTGGGGCATTACTTGGCAAATGGGTGTGTCCAATTCTTGACTTGGTTGGCACTGTCTACTAAAGTTGACACAAAATTGAATCCTCAAGATACTAAAGGTTCAAATTTGGATTTTTTTTACTCAACATGTTGATTGATAGATAAGCAAGGCTAAAAGTACAACACTCCAAATAGTAAAAATAAAATTTACTTTACATATGCATCTTTAAGAAAATAGGATTGCAATTTGGCATTGTTAGTGTTAGATAGTGTTTAGAATTTAGATAGATTGGTTCCAGAGGTGTTCAAGCATGACAATTGGATTGGGTTGGACCACAAGGCAGGTAATACATCAAAGATGTTGTGATCGGGTAGGTTGGACAATGGGCCATGAGTCATAAGTCGCATTAGACCATAGATGATGGGTCGGGTTGGTTGAGTCATTGATTTGGTGATGAATCGAGTTTAGGAGTCAATTGGATCATAGATTTGGTTATGAGTCATAGATATTCACAAAATTTATTGGCAATTCAAACTTAAGAAAAAAAAAATTTGTACCAGCCTAGATTTGGTTAATAAATTTCGGAAAATGTTGATTCAATTTTGACTAATTCCATTGAAATTTGGTCAAGATTTTGCCCCAAATTTCAATCATTTGTATCAATCGAGATTTGTTTAATAAAATTCGACAAACTTTGGTTGGTCAATTTCACTGCAATGCCCAATGTGGCCCATTTGCAGATTTCGGCAATATAGTTGATACAATTTATTAAATACTGGCCAGAAAATTTCAATCCCTCTGTTGATAAATAAATTAATTTCGACTAAAGTTTTTATATCAAGTAAAGAGTGCCTAGAGTAATCACATGCAAATAATAACTGTAAATTAAGATGCTTTTAAATGTCATAATAAAAATTCAAAATTCAAAATTCAAAATGTTAAAACTTAAAAGCTAAAGATGTAATTAAATTAATGGAATTCTTTTATGGACACTCTATTAAGCATGAGAGGATATTATTGTAACTACAGTTAAATACACAAGCATTTTAATTTTTCAATGAATGAAGAGACAAGAAAAATGATGACAAATTCGTAAAATAGTAGCTTGGCTTTTCTGATAGATAATTAGATAAACTTAATCTCAAGGACAATAGAAGGAAATTACATGGAAACCGGCTCACAAGGACTTTTTCCAATCCATCATGGAAAGCAAAAACACTAATAATAAAATAAAATAGTGTCTACTTGAACGTCGGTCTAACAGTTGGTAACCTAATAGACTCCAGGTATAGAATAGGACTGTCAACCAGGTAGGATAGGTAAGCTGCAGTCCAATTCACCCTTTTTTTTATAATAATTTTTTTTTTTTTTAATTCGGAGGTGTCTAGGAGTCACACCCGACTATTCTCTCAAATTGTGTAAAAAATCTCCTAATCTACACACACAGGATAAATCTGCTGGGAGTGACTCTTCGTTAAAATCATCAGGGATTGAACCCAAGACTTATGTCTCAAACATGAGACCAACCGGCTGGAATTTTTTTTTTAAAATATGGGTATCCCTGCTCCACATTGGGGATGAGCATATGAGACTAATCCCAAATTCTCAATGACATGTGTAAATCTCTCAATCTACACACACCAGTTAAGTCTACAAAGAGTAACCCGTTGGAGTTGAATATAACCCAACTCAAAACACCACTTCATGAGACATGCTTCTTGACTGCGAGTCCACCCAATTGGACGCGAACGTCTGTTATTGACTGATTGTTTTGTGAGATTCTTGAATAATGGATTCTTTGATAAATGAGCTTTTGAGTTACGGATCCTCTATTGGGTAGAATGCCAAAACATTATTGATCAAGAAACATGGCCCCTACATGCAAACGACTCTAAGGCACCAGGTTATGGTGCAAAATCTGAAATTTTAGAATCACAAGGTCTTGGAAATTTTCAAGAATTCTAAAGAATTTTCTTCACCTCGTTAATCTTTAAGAAGTAAGAACTCCACCCAATAATTCTATCCTTCAGTTTTTTGGACTTCCAAAATTCAACTTAAATCTCTCATATATATATATATATATATATTGTTAATGACAAAGGTAAAACTGTAAATGTAGTTTTTCCAAAGTCGTCTCATCAAACCCCAATTCAGACTTAACCCACTATACAATTGATGATTTTACCCAATTCCGTGAGCTGTCTGAGACCCGAGTTTTCCAATTAAAATCATATGCTACTAATGGGCATTTCTGGTAAAAGGTGATCAAATCAAGTGCAAACAAGGGGGAATTGCGGTTCCAAAAGCAGCTGTTTGGGAAGCATTTCTCAATTGCTATGTTCATGTATTTGCATTTGCTTAAAACTTTATTTTACAGAGACTGTCATTTCCCCTTAAAGCATCCAGGCACACCCAAAAGTAATGTATACATGAGATCCTATTTAAAGGATCACAAATATGAATCAGGAACAAAGTCTCGTTGAAGGAACGATTTTGAAAAACATCATATCCTCCAACCCGACACTTGCAAGTGAAATACTATGAGATATTAACCTCACAGTCCATGCAGATGCATCTGCCAAGCATAGAATGCTGAAACATGGCACCCACCTTCCTCAAGACTTCTCCTTTGCTGGAGACTGTATCAAATGGTGCAATGTGGTTGCCTGGATGACCGTACTTGGGTCTGAATCTCTAACACGGAGCGAACCAGATCGCCTGAGATTCTTCTCAACACCCTTGTGTACAGAACGTCGAAATGGCCGTCGAAGAACCGCCACCAAGCGTGTTGAACTCACGAGTAGAATCACACCAACAATGATAAACAACCTACAGTCAGTAACCAGAATGTGTAAGATCACATGCAAACTATGCTGCATGAATTTTATAAAATGATTAAGCATTCAAGCTAAATAAGCTTTTCTTGATAATATCTTTCTTTGTTATTGTAGGAGAAAATAATTTTATTGACAAGCCAAAAAATATCTGACAAGGGGATTGCTCATTGAGAGATGAACAACACTGAGGCAAACAGTTTGAGGAGTTATTTACAAGCTACACCATGAAACGGAGATACGATGCCCAATTTCTTCTCACATCATCCTCCTAACAGCCCGTGAACTCCTTCAAGGTCATTGCCCGAATAAGAGCTTGATTAATGCAATTTGCCAGACCTTGATCTTGCCTTATCTTCAAAAAATCTTCCGTTCCTCTCTTTCTACAGACTCCACAAAATGGCTAAAGGAACTGGTTTCCACAAAATTTGACTTTTCTTTGAGAATGGCCACATGCCCCATCCTTTCAACAGAGCATGGAAAGGATGTAGAGCTCAACATAGAAAAAAGAGATGACAAGGAAGATCAATTGGAGAGAACTTTTTATTTTTTTTTAAAAAGTAATTGATAACTTCCTCATTGCATCTCCCAAAATAGATAAAGAACTAAAAATCCTCATTGCACCAGCAAAGAAACACATACTTGGAGGGCTGAGGTGCCAGACCTTGAGTTGCTCTAGGATAAGGATTTTACATAAATAGGCTGACCAACAAAGGCCTTAACTGAACATCACTTTATTTAATTATTTATTTATGGAGAAATAACAAAAGAGATTTTATTAAGAAAGAGAAGATAACCCAAAGAGGAATAGGGCCAACAAGCCCTGGAAAGTAACAAAAAGAAAACACCATAACAATAAATACATCAGAAGTAGGACATACGCCCTTCCCCAAAATGAAACTCTGGCAGCCCACAAAGTCTTTTGTCACAAAAGCCCAATAAATGAGGCAAGGTTTTCAATGTTCAATAATTGACTTGAGAGCCAAAGCTTTATCATAAAAAAATGCATCTGTTGCATTCCTTCCAAACGTTCCAACTAATTGCCAAAGTTTCCATATAATTTGGACCTTCTGGGAAAAAGGTCCAATCCAGACATCCTTCAATGTGAGCCTTAGCGGGAGCTTGTAGAATCGAAGAGAAGGAAAGGTGCTAAATAAGGAGCAAATGAGGATGACAAAGGGACAAGGAAAATGTGGCCCACCAACTCTTGATTTCGTCAACAAAGATGGCAAATAAAACTGTCACTTTTAGGTTATTCACAGTCAGGATCCCTTTTTATTAAGGGAAGCTGCTCAACTAAAGACTTTTACCTTAGACGGAGAAGCATATTTCCAATATGGCTTTGTATGGAAAGGAAATCAGGGACTGAGGTCTAATGAGAAAGTAGATACACTTCCTTGAAAAGGCCCCATTAGACTCTCTGTCCCACATTCGTTTATCCACATCCGTCGTTAGGGGCATTTATCATTCCTATGAAAGACAGACATTGAGATTCATGGTCCATAAGGTTCCTTTTGAAAGTAAGAGCTAAATTCTTCTCCCATCATATATATTTTTTGAAATGGTAATTCTATTAATAAAGAAAAAGCACCAAAGGTACATTTAAAAAGAAAAAGCACCAAAGGTACATTTAAAAAAAAAAAGCACCAGAGGTGCAAATACAAAAAAGAAAAAGAAATAAACACCATAACCCGGAACACCCGAGAGGCCCAAAACAGAAAAAGGAAAAGGAAAAAAAAAGACCAGATTTTTTTTTTTTAAAAAAAGAAAAGAAAATCTTAAGCACTTGGGCCAAGCGAAGGAATACTAGCAATAAACCTTTCCAGTAAAATAACGAATAAAAACTAGACTGGATGAATTCATTAAGTTCTTAATTGACAATCACCTTACCAGGTCACCAAGATCCCTCACGACCCAAGAGAGGATCCACGAGAGGGACCTGACCCCTCACCTCGGATACGTCTAGAAACACCTGATGGATTCTATTTGTGGCTAAGGCAATTGATGAAAGAGCTTAGTCATGTTAATTCTCTAGAGATCTGATCTTTCTTTCTAGGCTTCGATGGAGTGGATCCCAAATCCTTAACCACTGCAAGGTAGGAGAAGAGGAGACTATCCTGACCATTGGCGATCAATCCAAGTTTTCTACCAACCTCAAGCATTATCTGATCAACCCAATTGGAAGACTCTGAAGGCAAGTACCCAGGAGGAGTGGGGAGGGCCCAATTTGCAAAAGCACAGTAAAGGGATGCTTGGAAAGGGGAAAGGGTTTTTAGTGGAGAAAGGAGGTTATCTAAGGATGAATGGAGCGGAGGTGGGGAAGTGGCTTCACTGGGTTGAGAATAATTAGGGGAGGAGGAGACAAGAGGATTAAAGGGGAGGGGACGGGTGGAAGTGGGTCAGGGCTGAGGCAAAAGGCTCGGGCTGAGAAGGAGAGACAGGGGCAACAGGGGGGCCAAAGAGTCAGCTTTGCCTGGCCCAAAGAAAAAAACTGAGCCAAGGCCAAGAAGATCCGTGGGCTGGGCAGAGTGGGTTAGAATTGGCAATAGGAAAAGTTGGCTCACCAGGAAGCACGAGAGAGGTCTGCATGTATACCTCCACACAATATTTAACGAGGTTATGTTTTTGGTTAGAGATAGCATATGACCAAGGACAAGTGTGTTTTAGTGGCTCATGAGCCACTCATAAATCCTCCCAAAAATAAATTTGGAACCATCATCCACGACCTACCTCGAACCCTCCCAATTTTTTTACTAGACTTCATGACCATCCTCAACCAGTTTTGAAGCATCTCTCAAAATACAATGCCCCTTTCGTCACTTAATATTCTTGAGGACCACCCCCTATTGGCCTCACCATACTTCAATCTAATGGCCTCTCTCCACTGAGCTCCCCTTTCTACACCATAACTCCACTTTTTTGCTAGTAATGACCAATTCCTTTCCACCATGTTGCCCATATCTAGATCACCCACCCACCCACCCACGCCCCCACACTGTTAATTAATTATTTCCCAATTAACTTACTTGATTTTGTCTCTCCTATCCAATCCCAAAGGAAGTCTCTTTGGATCTTTTCCATGACAAGCTACTTTGCGATGGATTTTAAAAAGAGAGAAATGGTAGACTGGGAGATTATAGAGAATCTAATAGAAGTAAAATAGCCACCAAAAGAAAGGTACGATCTCATCCACAAAGTAATAAATATCTTTATGCTTAGGACTGGCTACAAATTATAAGGCTGTGGTGTATCATTTGGTAGTATTGAACCATAAGCAAAGAATTGCAGATAATGGGCTGCTGCCCTATTTGTAAATAATAACATGGTTCTCTACATATTCTCTGGTTTCTCAGGGATTTGGTGTTTCTAATCCTCTATTGTAACAAAAACTCCACGCAATATGGCTATAAATGTTTTACTTGCAGAAGAACATAATCAATAAGAGAAGAAATTATCTAATTCTGAAACAACTAAAGCACTTGAGAGAAGTTCTAAATTTGTGTTACCGTATCCAAGCCATGGGTGGTCTAAAAGTGGACAAATAGGTGGGATGGGTGAATCCATGGCCCCTTTTCCACTTGAAACATAAATGAGTTTCTTTAGATCTCAACCTCTCCTATGGTAGGTGAATGATCGGAAACTGGTTTGACTGGAATGGTATTCATTGTTGTATTGAATCATACCAGGTGGTATGGTTCATTTCTATGACTCTTTAACATCAACCAATCCAATGTTGGGCAACTTACAAATAAGAGGTTGAGATATTTGCCTTTGCCTAATCAGTGGTGGGCTCCACAACCAAAATTTAGAAAAAATTCTTAGATACATGGTGTCTTCAGATGTACATTTCTCCTGTCTAGAACATCAACAAGGTTGAATCAAATCAAATTGTAAGATGCAGTTACAGGAAAAATGCATGAGGTTACCATCCAAGTAGAAGTGAAACGCGAGCAAGTGGAGCAGAAGGCAAATGTTCCCCAAGGGCAAGGATGCCAGCAACTACACCAGTCACAATAGATGCCACAGCTGCACATGTAGACACTACAATGGCCCTTCCATGCTTTAAACCACGTGTCTGTTCATGGTACACAGATACATTAACACCAACGTGTTATTTTTTTTTCTTGTTGAAACAGTAATAGTAAATTTCATTAGAACAAAATAAAAGCAAGATACAAGTAGAATATCAAATTAAGAGTACATCTACATACAAGTCCCTGACAAGAACCTGTAGCATAACTGGTAAAGACTCATTACTACAGCTTAGAGGTTGTAGGTTAAGTCCCACAGGCGTGAGTTAGGCAGTCGTCTCATGGAAACAATTTGCTAAATCCAAATTTTAAAAGGCCAACCCAAGATTGATGGGATAAATGACTTAGATGATGATGATACATACAAACATCCTTCACTAACAAAAACATTAATCCCTGTAGCTCCTTGATTATTGCCCTTCACCTATACTCCACCTCCAAACCCTTCACCTTACTTTCTTGCCTCCTTTCCTCCTATTTACATATGAAGTCCAATGGAAAGGCTTACTAAACAACCATTTTGTTAGAAGCCTCCTCCAGCCATGACAAGGCCAGAACTGCACTCTCCTCAATGTAAAATTCAATTCCCATCAAACTGCCTATCCTTAGCATTTAAATCTCCTCCCCTTCTTTTGAAAATGTAACAGGATTTCATTTTAAAAACAAGAGAACACAACTGCACAAGGGGGGGTAACTAAGGAGGATACACCACACATCGCAACAAAAGATACAAAGAAAACAAAATCGACAATGAACAGGTTAAACATTTGAAGAATCTAAAACAAATTAGATCTTGAAACACCATGTTTTGCTAGAAAATCTGCCACCCCATTTGCTAAATGCCAAACATTGATAAAATATGTATCCACTTCCTACTGAAGATAATCAATTTCCCTTTAAAAAAAAATCCCAAGGAGGCTTCTTCTTTCCTTCGGCCCATCGAATAGCATTCACCAAATTACTTTCAATGATATACCTTTCAAGTAAAATGAATCTCGAAGATCTTCAATGCTTCCCTTATAGCTATAGATTCTGCCATTGGAGTCAATAATGTCCACTGGCCTTGAGGATTAAAAAAAAAACAGCATTGACCCTCTGAAACATGTAGAATTCCAGTAATCCTTGTCAGACTTGGTTTACCATTCGCTGCCCCATCCACATTTAATTGCCTCACTTGATGAGATATCCCTTTCATAAGAGCTTGTAGGCCCACCTTCCCTTCACTTTGATTATCTAAATGTCCCTTAGATATTCTGACCACATTATAAATATCATTCATCATCATCATCAAAGCCAAAATCCTGTGCTTTTCAATTGCCACTCCTCCATTTCACCCTATCATAAACCACATTCAATCACTCCACTATCTATCATGAAGAACCTCACCTACAGTTTCTACAACCCCCCTTTCCCCACCTTCTCTTTCTTTTTTTCTAAACTGACCTCCACCATCAACACTGTATCTTGAGGCTATCCTTAAAAGTTAGAACCTCACCTACAGTTTCAACAACTCCCCTTCCCCCACCTTCTCTTCCTCTTTTTTTCTAAAACTGACCTCCACATCAACAACAGAATTTGAAATTGAAATTTGAGTTCCTGTTACTTGCCACTCCAGGTTTGACTGCACAGGTTTGCCCTCCACCTAGTTCATAAGTGTACCCACGCATGCATGTGCAACACTGTTGCACCCCATCCTTTTAGAAGCCATCAACAATCCTTCTCTCAGCTTCAACACCAACAGGGAAAATGAAAACTTTCTTTCTCCTAATAAGGTAGCAATGCATCTCCCTTTGTCTCCCCCTCTTGTACTCCATTTTCGTTTTAATGGAATTAAGTTGTTAATGTTTCAAAAAAAAAAAAAAAACCCTTATACAAAAAAGTTCCATTCACAATCCTACCTCCTTCGAGATTTACTTAATTGGCCTCCACATCAATGAAGATGCGAACAACACTGATATCCCTCTTCTGCAGATTTGTTGGATTGACCACCAATATCATCCCCACCTTTTCACTTTTCTACTTAAAGATACCCACAGATCAGGCTAGTAAAGTAATTCCAATATACGAACCAAACCAACTTCTTGGGTTGCATGCATCTGGGCTGCCATCACTATAAAGACCAATATCTCCTTCCACGTGATATTGCCCTCCACTTGAACCTTAGTTGTAACCTCCAACGACTGGAAAGTGATCAGACAGAGGTCACACCCAAGCCCCCACACCTACACCTCCTCTACCGCCAAAGAAAAAAAGTCCTGACCTTTTCTATTGTGGAAAAAAAAACCCTTGATAACCTAACAATGATTTTTCTAGCCAAACATGATCATCATTTACGTAAGCATCATCAAATGAAATTCCCACCTCCTGATTCACCTTGAAATCCTTCCTCTTAGAATTATCCCTAAATGCTTTAGCTAAGGAAAGATTTTCCCTTCCAGTAACTTTTGAAACACCTTCCTTGCCCCTTTCCTGCCACTGTTGACTTCCCTGGACTCTTGGGCCCCTTCCTTTCTTCATCGGGGTAATAACTTCCCCTTTTAATTCAATAACCCAACCATCACTCCCTTTCTAGAATCTTTCCTTTTACTCGAGCAACTTATAACTCCCATACAATGTTCCATTAAGAGCTAAAGTGGCATAGTTTGCTTGATTAACACTACCCATTCTCACAAAAGGAAAAACCTTACACCTAGTGTCCTTTTTCGGGAATACCCATTCTCGACATACAAAGTGATGGGACCCTGCTCACTCCACCCTTGTGGAGCAAAACAAACTAAAGATACATGCATGCAAGAAGACTATTGACATAAAAGTTTTAACAGATATCTATAGGGATTACTTAGTTAAAAATGAAAAGTTTAAAATATTTATAGATATATTCTCATCCAAATGAAACAATATCTATATATCATTTATAAGCTCCCCAGATTTCTAGTTATTTGTTATTCATTTTTCTAGAGAAACAATCTAGTTTGAAACTCTTCCCACCATATTATACATGCAAGTATTTCAATGGATGAATTGACGCATAAAAGGTATTGAATAGGAATTTCCAATGAAAAATGCACTAGAACTACCACTTCCAAAAAAAAAAAAAAACACACTAGAACTTCTTCTATCTTGTTTGTGATAAGTAAGACACCTAAACATCCAAATGCAAGGCTAGACCCAGGGTTGCAAGTCATGTCAGGATTTTACACAACCTGACCTAAAAGTTGGTAGCATGGTTCAAGAAACCAGACTTGGTGATTGAACCAGTCCCTAACAGTTCATAGATCTTGGATCTAAGTAAAGATATGTTGTTAGTGATTAGATCAATATGCAACCTATGACTTGAAATAAATTTATCTTATTTCATTTCAATTTTTTAAAAAAAAAATAAAAAATCTGAAAATAAAGATAAAAAATTCTCAGGTCTAAGATGTGGTATCTTATTTCACTGATATTTTGCCAGTATTTTAAAAAATCATGTGCCATTTTGTTGTCACCTATTCTGACCAAAACAACGTACCAGCTCCATCTGATTCACAGTTCGAACCTACAGGCCTTTTAAGCCATGGTTGGTAAGATCAAGGTTCTTCGGCCTTAGGTCGGGTCAAATTGTGCTAAAAAAGATTTGAACTCAATCTTGGTCAGGTCAGGTTGATCTCAGAAAACCCAACCCAACTAAACTTCTAATAATATTAACAGTATACTTGATCTCTCTCTTTCACACATGCATGTGCACCAACGCACAAACAATAGGACTATCCACATTTGGTGTCAATCTACTTGGGTTATGATGGGGGCAGGGGGCTTTACCCATGCATGCACAAACAATAGGACAATCTGCATTTGGTGACAATTGATTTGTGGTTATGCTTGGGGATTTTTAATTTGGGGTCTTGGAGATTTTGGATTATAAGCTGATTTGTAAAATACTTCAGTTTTTTCCTTAAAAAGGGTACCACTTTAACTAGTTCATATGCAACCCCAGAAATGATGAGGATCCATCCATCCATCTAAATGCACCCTGTAACGACTCGACCTTTAAAGTAAATTTTGTTTTTAGAATATCTTGGTTGTGCATGTGAGAATTTGAGTGAGAGACCCCAGGGGATCTCTCCTAAGAGTGGAATGGAGAGAGGGTTCTTTGAAGCCAAGAGTGTCGGAGTTCCAATGAAGAAGTGTCGGAGTTCCGATGCCAGGTGACTATCGGAGTTCCGACAACTAACTGTCAGAGTTTCGATAGAGCCGAAATTTGAAAGGAGTATTTAAGTGACTGTTTCGAACAGAGAGGCCATCTTCCTCTCTTGTTCAGCTCTGGTATCCATCCAGCAGGCCCCCTCATACCCTTTTCTCCATTCTCTCTTGGTGCATGAGCTCAGATTGGGAGAAAAGGCTCACCCCAAGCTTCAACCTCTCGGATTTCACTCCCAAAGGTAACCCCCACCTTCTGATTTATGCTTTTTCCCCAAATCTGTTGGGGGTTGTGAGTTGGATGTGGGGACACCTGAGTTTCGGGTTAGGAAAAGAACTCTTGAGAGGAATGGGAGCTCAAACTTGGGGATTGAAGGGTAGGAGTGGAGATTTGGGTGTAGTGGAGGATTGGAATGGGAAAGGGGTTTTTTTACTCAAAGTTCGAAAATCCTCTTGGGATTGGAGAGAGGGGTTGGTCCATGCATGAACTGGGTACCCAATGGGAAGCTTTGAGTTTTCTCTAGACGCAGTCACATCCCTTGTGTTTAAAACCTTGTATTAGTGTTCACTACCAACATATTGGTCTACAGTACAACAACCTGTTCAAGTTGGAAACTATAGATTATTTTCCCACTAACAGCACAATATTGTTGTTTCATGAAAGACTTGATGTCATGACTATTGCTGAAGTCAAGTCAATATTAATTGAATGGACCCAACACTTTCCTTTCTTCCTTTCCTTGGGAAGAATTTTTTTTCTGGTGGGTTGGGGTGGGAATGGAAGATGTTTTGCACATTTGGCACGTTACCCTTGGTTGAACTTGGGATCTAATGGCTCGACAGTAAAATCAAATTCCCAAATGAAACTTGAAAGAACACCTGTTGCAGGATTTCAAACCATGCAAAGAAAAAGTTTGATCATTGACATAATAACAACACAAAAAGATCTACATGTTGCAAACATCCCAAATAAAGCTACAAGATAACACCACCACCAAAAAAAAAAAAATCAATATTATTTTAACAGCCCATCAAGTTGGAAAAGTTTCTCCTATCTCCACGTGATATTTTTAATTAAAAGTTGCAAAGGGAGAATTCATTTGTGTGGATGCCACAACCAAGATGCATGTAAATTGTGCATGTCAAATGTTTGGATCAAACATGACAGTCATACAAGTTGAATATACCTGGTAAAAAAATCCAGTGCCACTACAACATATACTGATTGAAATGCACACAGGAACCAGCATTTTAGAAAATCCCTGCTCCGAGAATAGAAATCCTATTTTAGATATTACAGATGCCAACCTGCAAGATGTTTTATTTCCATAAGTCACAAAAACAAAATATATTCTGATTAGATAAAATTCAACAGAAGAACATTACATTTTTTATCATTCAAAAAAATTATATTTATTATCATTAGTTCTTTGAAAGATAGAAATAGGCCATCAATATCAGTTATTAAGAATTCATAGAACTCTAATAAGAGATGAAGTAGACGCATATCGCGTTTATCAGATCCATTGAATCACACCAATTATACACAATAGTACACTGGATAATTGTGTTGATTGATAGAGATCTATCCAATGGTCTTCCTTCATTCACTTTTAGATAATAAAAATTTACCATTAAGTTGAGAGAAAAGAAATAAAAATAGGGGTGGGGTGGGAGGGCGAGAGAGGGGCAGAGAGAGAGATGGATAACCAAATAGGATAAGCGACTGAATGTGAACAAGTTTACTTTCCTTTGTACCTCTGGGACAAAAGTATTAGTATTTCTTTAAGATGACAAAAAATATCAGTCTTGTGATCTAAATTATAAAATAATGTATTAATTTTATAAATATTTATATAAACAAGCAAAAAACCACTTACATATATAAGTTAAATATATTTATAAAAGGGATACTAAGAGAATTTCAAAATATGGGCCAAAGCTGCATAATTAAATCTAAAAAATATTTAAATGCAAACTTATATCTTTATGGATTCTTGAGAAAAATCAAGGGTAATAATTAATTTTTAGTAATGATAATATGAAATCAAAATAGAACTTTACAAAACTATAAAATTTAGTAGGAGAAATAATGACTCAAAATTTAGAAAATGGGTTTATATGTCAAAAAAAAGTTATTATATTTTTAAATCTAAAGAACAGAAAAATAAGATGCAAGGCCTCCAAACAAAGAATCAAAACATAAATAACAAATTCGAGAATGAGTTTTAAATATTGAATTTTTTTTTTGAAACATTAACTTCTTGAATTTCATAAAGTAAAAGAGAATTACACAAAGACCAATTTGAGTATAAGAGACATATACTCAGAATCAAGAGCGAGCACGAATAATAAAAAGAGAAAAAAAGAAAGTACAAGATACACCCAACAACATCCCACACCAAAATCAAAAGATGTCCACCTCCCTAGCCACCACATCTGGCCAGAGAGAAGAAAACCTACACCAGCGATTATAGATGAACACCCGCTTTAGCCAAAGAATCAACAATGTAGTTTGTTGATCGCGGTATATGAATGAAAGTAATGCCACCCATTCTGCACAATCTCCAGATGTCCCTTGCTATACAAACCAACCTCCACAGGGGGGGATTTCCTATTACTAGCCCAAGAGATAGCATTGGTTGAGTCACTTTCGATGATGAAATTACTCCTCCTAAAACTAGACCAAACCTGAATTGCTCTCCTAATTACTCTTAGCTCAGCCTCATTTGATTCCATTGACCCAACTGATTAAGAGAAAGCTGTCAACATTCTACCCCTATCATCGTGAAGCACTCCACCAATACTTGTCGGCCCAGGTTTGCCCTTAACTGCATCGTCCACATTGAATTTACAGTATCCAAATGGAGGCACAACCCACTTGACCAATCGCTTGCTATTTCTTTCAACTCCATTCATACGACCATCCTAGGATAGATAAAAATCCTCTGGAGCGAAACCCCAGAACTCCTTTCATACCGACAACCAACCGATCAAGTGCCACTTTGCCCTCTCAAACACCTCTCTGGGACTCCCTCTCTTATCCTCAAATATCCTCCCATTGCGCTCCTTCCAGATTGTCCATAACACCGCAAACGGAACCATATTCCAAGCCATTCTTCTTCTACCCCTAAAAGGACCCCCCATCCATGCCAACAAAGACTCCTCCATTCCACTGCTTAAAACCCATGAACAACCAAACAAACCCAAAAACAAATACCACACGATCCCAGTGAAGCGGCACTTAAAAAACAAAGGATCTACTGATTCCTCATCGATCCCGCACAATGTACAAATAGACGTAGCCTCTTTTGGTAGAATACCTCTTCTTCTAAGGTTGAGTCTCACAAGGATTTTCTTTTTTAAAGCCGACCACACAAAGAATTGGATTCTAGGTGGTATCTTGTTGTTCCAAGCCAAAGTACAAGTAGGAGGGGGTAAAGGATTTACTGCATATGAAAATCTTAAGATAGATTTCACTGAGAATGAGCCTGACGATTCCACTAACCATATCCACTTATCCTCATCCTCGATCCATAATCTAGTATCATTAAGGATTCCAAGTAGAGCTTGGTGCATGACTTTGAATTTTAAAATTCATAATACATGTTTGCTTCGGCACTGATATGTCTAAGCACATCCAAAATTTTAAACTGGTTCTTTCTTAGGCCCAAGCCCGATTAACAATCAAGAACTAAATTAATTCCCAAGCCCTATTTTTCGCAGATTGGACTTCTCAGGTGTCCAGGCTTTCTGGCCAAATTGCCATCCCTAGTTTTCCAAGTTCAGTGAACTAAGGATCCAACAGTATATAAACTCAGCTGGAACTAGGCCACCAGCCAAACCTAACTTCAAAATAGAGGACAAGAAGTTCATTCAAGGTGCGACAAAATCACAAAAGTATCTTCCAGTCTTAAGGAGAATGCCCAATATTTCATCAAAGAATATGACACTCCATAAATATCCAAAAAGTAAGAGCCCTTGTAAGAAATAAAATCAAACTAAGTAGCTCAAATTGAACAACTACCATCATTATTGATGTTTTATGCCAACTACATGGGATCAGATTTGTAAATTTTACTTCACTTACTCCTTTACATGATTAGTACACTACCACTCAAGAATGTAACACGTTACTACTTGGTATATATCCCAATTTTTTTTTTAATTTTTAGACTTCACTTCATTCCAACAATTTATTGGTTCCCCACTGTCCCCCTTCTCCTAGATCTTCGTACTTGTGGCAATTCAAATCCTGAGATAGCACTCCTTGACTATCTCCTTTATTGAGCGAAGTAGCTAATATAAAGCTCTCTTAACATATTTATTCCTAGTCCTATCATTTCTTGTCACCCCACAAATCCACTTAGTATATAGAGCTCAGCCACACATAAACACACCTTGTCATCTTGTAGTTTCTTTATTATGCACGCACTAATGGGGGGTTTGTATTTTTCTTTTGGTAGGCTGCTTCTTCAATTTAGTAAATTGGTTATTTTTCCTTAATTTTGCTTTTGCAAATAGATTATTTATTCAATATATTTGTGTATCACATTGATATCAAAATTTTCAATTGATTAGTATATAATTAGACTTTCAAGTAGATATTTTTCATTGATTAATTACTTCAATTACAAAATCAATCAATATATGCTCTTTTAGTGCATGCAAAGCATGTACCATAACTAGTGTTATAAAACAGTCCCTTCAATCAAGTTCTGCTCAACAGTCACACAACATTCCACCAGCCTATCTTGACTTTGCTCACAATATATCACTCGTGTGAACTACCTTCAAGTCCTTCATTTTGTTTTATAGTAGCACCAGAAATTGGAATATATATCACTTAGCCACTAAACAGTTTTCAATTTTAACCAAATGATGTAAGCAAGGGTCGTGAAGTGTTGCAGCCAAATGATGTAAGCAAGGGTCGTGAAGTGTTGCAGCGACTATATGCAATCCAGCCCCACTTATAGGTTCACGAGTGCTGTGGTCCAAGAGGTGACATCATGCGGCACCACTAGGACTACTACTAGCTAACTTGCATGAGAAGGGGTACTTGTATTAGATTCAAAGGTTGGTGTGGTATTATGTAGCTCAATTGGCTTGAGATTCTAAGAATAGACTAGAGATCTTGGGTTTGATCCTCCCTATTCTTGATACTCGAGGCTTCTGAGTGGTTTCGTGTATCCATGGGATTAGCTTCACCACCAATGTAGCGTGGGATACCCATGTTATCCAAAAAAAGATATTAATCTTATATCAACACAAGCCCTTGCCGTCTTTTTATTTGTTATATTTCTCCCTTTTATTTCTATTGTGTTTTTCCCTTTCGGGTGGGGGCCTAATTCTCTTAGGCTACCTCTTTTTTTCTGTTATATTGTAATTTTTATCATCAATGAAAGTTCATACTTAACTGTTTCAAAAAAAAAAAACACAAGAATAAATTTTACGATAGTTCTAGAAGAAAACAAAGGAATTTGAGAGAATCTAACAAACACAATCTACTCATTACAGAGGTCATGCTATATAGCATAAAATGGGGGATGACTCATCATTTTCCTTCATCTTCATCATCATCATTTCAAAGATTGGGGGATGACTCATCTTTTTCCTTCTACCAATGCCGCTGCTGCCACAAAAACCACCATTATTATCATCGTCTTCACTAATCCATTTATCTAAACAAGCTTGGATATACAACTAGTAGATTCGCTTATTGCACCAATTCTTGTCCAACTACCTTAGCGCATATCTGGCAACATTTAATATAATTTTCTGTTTGAATCCATAGATCATTAGGAACCACTTGATGCTATAACTATGGGTATGCACTTATTCACTTTATTGATGAGTTCACTCATTTCCATGTCTAGTGCTGTAACTATTGATATGTACGTTTATTCACTTTATTTATGTATCCACTTATTTACATCTCTGCTAGCTATTTAGAACTCGGGTAGCACTATTTTAATGAACTACATTTCCTTCTTTTTTTCTTTTGCATAATTCTTTGTTATCCTTTTTTGCATAGTTATTTTAAAAAAGTGACAAAGCACATAAAATGAAAGTCACAAATCTAACTAAAATATGGATACAAATAACTATATCTGCTTTAGCAGGATAGATTACAATATAAATTCCAAAAGAAACGAGAAATTCACAAGAAATGACTCAGACGTAGAAATAGCCATAAAATATGAATGAAACAAGAATTTAGCATGCTTCTCGAGTAACTCCTGCTTCACAAATATTATAGAAATAAATGAATACAAGCATATTAAGCATTTTAAGAATGTGAAGCAAAATGCACCAGTACCCAAACAGAATTCCTGATTCAAGCCCAAGTATAATCTCCTCGACAACTTCTGAGTGCATCTACAGGTGACGTATCAAATGTCAGAAATTGTTAGATACATCATAAAAATTAAAATATAGAAAAATAAAATAAAAAAAGAAACAAAAAGACCCATCTAACTGACAGTAGAAAATGAAAGTGGAAAAGGTGAAGGAAAAGAGGGAAAAAAAGACTCACCAACTCCTGTTCTTGCCTTTGACGTTTGTAGATGCGAAGCCATCCATTAAGGAGGACCTAATCCCAAGTGTAATATCATTATTATCTGAACTAGATTTTCTTATATACAATCCATTGTATCCACATCCATAAAATAAAAGAATAAGAGAGAAAAAAAATTCTCTGATAGCATAATCCTGCCACAAATAGCAACCATGGGCACTCAGCAGCAAAATCTATTAGGAACCAGCTAAAAATTGTGCACTACACAGCCAATATTAGACTTGGGTCTTACAAGACTTGGAGTTCCACTCCCATCTGCAAAAAATCGGCAAACATAAGCTCATCTAGCAGGTCTGAATGCATCGATACCTCTCAAAAAACTCAAGCAGGTCCAAATAAAAGATTTGGAAGGGAACCCCACAAAGTCAACATTACAGGTTTGGAATCTAACCTTCCTTTGATGATGATTAACATACAAGGACAACCTATGCTTCTCACTGATGTTTGCTGAAGCAGCGGGTAGGATCAGGTGACAATATAAGCGAAGGGATCAGTCGATAGGACTTGATTGGAGCTTAATACATAGGATTAGATGGATTTAATGGGTTAAAGAAGTGGGATTAATGGGATTTGGTTGGTAAATGGGTATTAAAAGGTTAAATTGATGGACCAAGGGACTAAAGATGGTCAACGTTGGTGGGTAAGGTAAGAAAGGGAAAAGATAATGGATTTAGGAATAAGATTATGGGTGTTAATTAAGAAAGAAATAGAATGAAGGCATTAAAGGCTAATGAGGGTGAAAGACTGTCTGGGAAAAGAATAGGAAAGGTGACATGGGTGAAAGGTAGGACCAAGGGTAAGGGCTTTAATGGGCATTAGGGAACAGGGTAAAGGAGATGGGATGCAGGGACGTATGGCTTTGGAGATGGGTGTTTGGGGGATAGATGGTTGCAAGCAGAGCGCCTGGTCTATGTGATGATGAAAACGGCAGTGGCGAGTGGAGAAGAGGGTTGGTAGGGGCGTGAAAAGCCTGATGCATTGGTGGGTTCCGATCTGGCTTGGAAGACGAGAGCTACAACAGGCATTCAAGGTGTCGCCCAGGGGTATAAATCTCGGCCGATATTGTGCATATCAGCCGAGATATCTCGGGTTTTTTACGGCCGAGATATCTCGGCCGATACGCACAGTATCAGTCATACTAGCGAGATATCGGCCGATACACATTTATACAGCTGATATTTGCCCAAAAAAATTTAGGAGAGAGAGATATCGGCCGAGATTGACCGATACCTCGGCCGAGATCCGAGGTACCAAGATATCAGCGTCTTTGTACCCATGGTGTCGCCTAAGGAAGGGACCCGAGCAGATGACAGGAAAAGCCCGCCGTATGACTGTCGGGGAAGAGAACTCCGTGGGTTGCTCCAAACGCTGTTGGCAGCAAGAGACCACAGAGGAAGAGAACATCAGTCGATTGCCGTCGACGGGTAAGAAATCTCGAATCCACGAGAGGAGGAGGTAAAAGGGGGGAAAAATCCCAAACGAGTTCTATTAATCCATGATAATAATCTATTATTTCTAGTTTCTACAACCCCGATGGGGATTTTATACATATCAAACTAAATGAAAAATAGAACAAAAATAAAAATGGAAAGAAAGCTAGAAGAAAGGAAATCGAGAGTGCAAATAGGGGAAGCTTCAGCTTCCTTCGTCGGTCGATTTTGGGAGAGAAGGAAGTTTCCTTCCTTCATGTGCTGCACCATTTGCTCAAGTCATGGATGTAATCCAGTACAATTAATGAAGCAATTTTAGAGTTCCAAATTACTCTCTCTCTCTGAAGATAAGTGGCACACCTCTTTAGGTATATGGCCTTAGGCATCAATCATCTAATGGAAAACTTTCAAGGAACTAAATAATTTTCTCGATGGTTGCAAACCTAGTGAGACCTTAACATCTAGATGCATAAAAGATTCTATACAAGGATTTGGATGGCTTCTAAGGCAACTTTTCCTTATTATATGAAAGATATGCTAACATCATATGGTGCACAGGATATGATACCTACAAACAAGATTGCAACAATGAAAACCAGCCAAGGCAGATTGAAAAGAGAAATTGCAGAAACTTGTTGCTCCTCCCCACCAACACCAACTCCTGCAAAAAGATCATAACATGCATTAATAATGCTTGAAGCAAATGACATGATATGATTGGCATGACATGAAGTGGATCTCGCTTGAAATCATAGTGGTTTTTGGGCCGTTTACCGGAGCTTTCGTGGGTGTTTTCCTTTATTAGTTATTTGTTATTGTGACTATCTGGTTTTTTCTATTTTCTGTGTTTGCACCTCTGGTGCCTATTATCTATTAATATATGAACCATTTCAAAAAAAAAAAAAATCTTAAACATAAATGTGTTATATTTTCACCAATGAATTTACATCGACCAGATGGGGAAATATTTTTATCATGATGAATTTACTTTTGCTCCATAAAAAGGAATAAAATTTATATTTTTTCTGCAGAAATGGATACATAGTGTTTCAACATGACAGGCATTCCCCGATGAATAAAAATGAATAGAATGAACCTCAGATGACAAAACTGACAATTTTCTAGGCTCCTTTCCTTGCTTGCCTGAGTCTGTGTCACCCATTCTAAAGAGGATTCTAGATGGTGAATCTCCACTCCCTCAGGCTCCTGTACAATGAAATCCGTGGTTGGTCTTTATTGCTATTGTTTGGAGATATTGATGGCAGAGAAACAAGATGATCTCCAAAATAAATTGAATTCCTAAATGGATGTTGCAGAAATACTCAACACCCAATGCATCATTTGGGTTTCTCACCTCAAGGAATTTTAGGTCATTTCAAGATCAAACCCACTCCAAGCCTGGAAGGAGTGCATATGATTGCGCTGAGAATGTATTTTTCCTTTTTCACTTGGTTGTCTTGCTTGTGTTTTTCCCGTATTGTTTATTTGTTTCCCCCTCCCCCTTTGGTTTTCTTTGTGCCCTTCATGCACCCTGCTTGTACACCCACCCCAACACCCCCCCTCCCTCCCTTCTCTCTCAAATACAGGAACATGAAAATCCACATAATCCAAGATATATATGAGGGTGCAACCACTAACATTAGAACTTGTTATGGGTTGACAACGGAGTTTCCTGGTAGAGTAAGACTGCATCAAGGATCCGCTTTAAGCCCATACTTGTTCGTGTTAATCATGGACGACTTAATATCAGAAATCCAGTATGAGGTGCCATGGTGTATACTTTTCGTAGATGATAAAGTATTAATTAGTGAGACGAAACAACAACTTAATATGAGGCTTGATTTGTGGAGGAGAACGTTAGAGCCAAATGGTATAAAATTAGTAGAACTAAACAGAATACATGAAATGTAATTTTAGTGAAATAGAAGATAATGAAGATAACACGATAAAAATAGGAAACAACTTAGTTGCTCTCTTTAACAAGTTTAGATATTTGGGCTCTAAGGTTGAATCTCAAGGAGATTTCGAATTGAATATAACAAGTAGGATAGAAGCGAGTTGAGCAAAATGTAGATAAGCTAGTGGGGTCTTATGTGATAAGAGTTTCCCTTCGTCTAAAATGATGATTTTACAATACCTGCAATGCCTATACGGAGCAGTGTGTTGAGCGTTCAAAAAAAGACAAATAGACAAAATTAGGACAGCTGAGATGCGGATGCTACATTGGACGAGTGGTTTAACCCTAAATGATAGAGTTAGCAACAAACACATTAGGAATAATCTAAAGATAGCTTCAATAGAAGATAAATTGAGAGAAACTCGTTTGAGATAAACACTGCCCCAATGCATAGTGTCAAGAGGCTACGGATGGAAAGCACTAGGAGGAGAGGGTGACCTTTGAAAGCATGGAGGGAAGGGATAAAAAAGGACATGTTAGCTTGTAGAGTGATTGAGGGTATGGCTTATGATAGGGTCAATTAGAAGAGAAAAACTCATAAAGCCGACTCCAGATAGGTGGGATATTGGTTGTTGATGATGATGATGAGAATCCACGTAGTTTGGAACAAATGATTCCCCATTGCTTCAAATGTTGAAAGGCTATTGCTCGATTAACAATATCTGGTTGAGTATCTAGTGCTGTTCTTAGATCTAACCTGTCAATGTCTTTTGTGTTCTCATAACGTCCTGCATTAGATTTGGTATCAGAACTTGTGCTACATCATATATGAAAGGTAACATACTATGCATGTCTAGCCAAAAACCCAAATAGCTCTCTACAACATTCATTTTTCTACATGAAGTTGCAACTATCAACCCCATTTTTTCTCCCAAAAAAAATCTCCTAAACGATTAGTAGTCCTATCAAGAGCCCTTTTGAACTTGCAATTGAGCAACAACCATCAACACCGCACCCTGTCGTGGTTGGATATGCAGGAATTGCCCAACAACTTAGTTGTTTGTCAAAGAATGACATCAGAATGTAGAGATTGCCAAAGTCTATCTTGAGAAGCCACCAGAGGTGCAAGGAAGCATGCCGATCTTCGTCAAAGAAAGGCAAAGCTCCATGAATCAAACCCTTCCCTCCATTTAGAGAGAGAGAGAGAGAGAGAGAGAGAGAGAGATTCTCCAGACATCCCTTAGCATCAATAATTTGACTAATTTGATTCTACTATCCTTGTGCACCTAAAAATGTAATAATAACTTATCCATTTTGTTGTGTAATGCTCTAGTTATACTTGGAACCCCTAGCATGTCTCCAGAAGCCACAACCATATTAAAATCTTAAATGTGGCACATGATTGACTCCTATCTTTATTTACCTCTAAATGGGATGACATGTGATTGTTACCAATTAATAGAGGTCTCCAAAATATTTAAAAAAAAAATCTATATGGAGGGAACAAGGGCAAGAAGAATTATAATTGAGGGTGACTCAGCTAGTGCAACTAAGGGCATAAGGAATGGCTTTGGTGATGACCGTGGTTTTGATAAGAAATGCTTAAACCCAAACATACAAAACAAAACCTGAAAATCATAATTAACTTGCATTACCTATCGTGCCTAAAGCAGCCAATGTGATACCTGCCCAATCAAGAGCATTCATGACCTCCTTTAGATAGAAATGCGAAAAGACAGAAAGTATAGCCAGGCCACACCCAGAAACTGGTTGGATAACAGATACCTGCCACAAGAAACCTGCTAACATTAATGGGGAAAAAAGAAACCCAACCAACTGTCTTTTCCTTAGTAATGCACCATATCTCAAATAATTTATGTTGAAATAGATTAAAAAAAGGTGCAACTTCTACCCATTGCAAAAGTTGCTGTTTGGTTAGTGAACTAGTTAAGAGAGACATAATAAAGAATCAAGTGGCATATGTGTCTTGCTGCTCTTGACTCTAGAAATGGTATGTGAGAGAGTGTTTTAGTTGTTTCAATACAATAGGACTCCTAATGAGCATTTAATGTCTGTGACAACAACATCTACATACAGTGTCTGTTCTCCTTTAGTTATTCTATTCTATGATGTTTATTCTTTGTCTTTTTCTTCTTTCCTCTTCTTTTCTTCTTTTTTTTTTTTTTTTTTGGGGATTGGTTGGGGGGGGGGGGGGGGGGGGGGGGGATTTAATAAAAAGAGTTTACTTTAATCCATTAATAATAAGACAATTAGAGTCTTGCCATGAATCCAAATGAAAAGGATATTTACCAATGCATACTAGAGGTCTAAGAAGCATCGATACGGGTACGCGTATCGGACACGACACGTATTCGATATGGGGATACGGCAAATTTTGAAAAACTAGGATACGGGTGCGGCGGGATACACCGAATTAAAAAATTATTATATATACATATAGACTAGAATTTAATAATCACTAGTTATTATGTTGAAAAGTATAAAGCATTTCCATATATGCATATAGACTAATATTTTCTAAATATATGAGTGGTCTATTATACATTATCATGGATTGAATCTTATAAATTCAGTTTAGCTTTCAAATCCATTCTAATAACAATGTAATTAGTTATTATTTTTTTAAAGCCAAATCAAGAAAGCTATTTATCATAATATTCTAAGTTTTTAACTCTAAAATGAAATTTATTATAATAATTATGTTTTCTTTTATTTGAGAAAAGAAATTTTATTTATTTTTCATTAATAATAATTAGATAAAATTATGAGCTATAGGTAATTATGTTACATTAATATAATAAAAATAAAGAAGACCTTTTAATAATAATGATAATGGTAAAAATATTAGATGGCAAATATAATATTAAATTATTACAATAAGGTAAATAAAAGAAAATATTATAATTTTTACTTTCAACATAAGTAAATATTGTATTTAAAATAATATTTTATTATTTTTCCTTTAAAATAATTTTTTGACAAAATATTAGAGTACGCACGTGAGCTCTTCAGTAAGCTACGGGTGTTCACTTACAAACCCTAATACCCTTCTTTTAATACCCTTCTTCTCTTTCCCTCTCTATTAAACCCTAACCGCGGCCGTCCTCTGTATTTTTCCCATCAACGAAGAAGAAAAAGAAACAGAGAAGAGAACGGAAAGCAGGTGTAAGCCATTTTTTTTTCTTCAATCTTTTCTCCATATTTTCTTTTTCTCTCTTTCCATTCTCTCTTTCTTCAAACTTTTCCCCCTTTTTTACTTCCGCACGAGGCGTATCCCGTGCCTCTTGTCTCGGCCGTGTCTCAACCGTGTCCCGGTAGTATCCTCTTCATTTGCTGCTGTATCCTAACCTAGATACGCGTATCCGGGAAGTATCCGTAATTAAAATATTTTTTAATTAATTGGATACGTATCCGGTACGTATCTGAACCGTATCCGTGTCGGATACGTACCAGACACGGGTACTTCACTAATTTTGAAGTATCCGTGCTTCCTAGCTAGAGGTATATTTCCTGCCCCCCAAAAACATAGAGGTATACTTAATTTCAAAAGCAACCATCTCCTCTTGTTTTAGATCCTTGCATGGGTTTAAGTACTCTAAATTCCAAGATGGACATAATGCACCAAATAGGAAGAAAAGGAAAGCAAACAGTCAATGAGAAGCATATAAAGTAGGTGTGACGCACAAGACAACAATCCAACAAATATGAATAGACAGTTTGATAAGCAATAAACTCACCGGAGCTAGAGATAAAGCCTTCAACATCAACAGTGCCCCAACCATATCCATAAGAAAACCAACAATCCATGCTTTATTGAAAGCATAAGCTCGTATCACCTAAGCATGCAGATCAATAAACATTAATAATAAGAAAGGCAGCACCTTTTTTGGGCACCTCTACAGCAAGTGAACTTGAAACAGAAATCTCCTTCAAAATTACTAATATTGAAGATTTGGGTTCACAAGGCACTCAATTAGAAGCCTCACATGTTTAAATTTCTGAGATATGAGTTACGGTTAATAAATCTAGTAGGATTTGATGTGCAAAACTAATAATTTTCATAAATACATTTTTTAAAATTTAAAAAAAAAAAAATGCAGTACAAAATTTCATTGATAACTATTTAGGTAGACTCATTAAAATTTTAAATGACCACACATCAGGGTTGGAATGTGTAGAAAAAAGAAATGGCAGTGGGTGGGTAAATTTTAATCCCCATCTGAACATTTTACCATTGTCAGGTTGAACCTTGAAAATTTTATTGCTATAAGCCATTGATTTTTAATAACTCGTCTCACGAAATTATGATGATTGGATGGAGGAGTTTCCTATATCATCTAGTATATCCTCTATCTATACCACCCAATCAAGTGGAGCCCAGCCCATGATTTATGTGCAGTCTCCCTAAGTGAAATAATACCACAGCTTCCCTAGAGCTGCTCAAAGTTCAAATCTCAGTCCATATAACTGTAACCTGTAGTGCCCAATTATAACATAAATAATCACGAATAAAGCATTCTTTTATTAGCAATATGTAGCTATTATATGAAACAATGCATGTAACGAATCCAGAAAAGGGGGGAAAAGACATGCATGCCATCAAAAAGTATGAAAATCGTAGAGCATGTGAATCTAAATAAACAGGATAGATCTGAATGTATATCCATCCTCGTCCAATGATAATCACAACATTGGTGTAATTTAGCAAAGATAATAATAACAATAAATTAGAATGGTGAAAAAAAAAGAAGTGAAAACTGAATTGGAACAAATTAAATAAATGAGTCATCCCATGTAACAAACTTCCTCCACCCCTGCCAACTGAATTCTGCAGGATCAGAATTGGAATCATTTATAAATCAGTGGCCCATGTATTTAGTTTTCTTCACAGAGACAGAACCCTAGATGTGCTATGAATAAATGGAAAGAAAGTATCACAATTTCCCCAAAAACCAGAGTCAGAACGACTAATATGCCAAAACAGTGAAAAAAAAAAAAGAAATCAATATAACCGGAATGTGAAGAAGTTTCAAAACCTATAAATCATTAGTACTCAGACATCAAATCCTATCAAAGACTTCAATACCCGCAAATGCATCAAAGACCCAGATGCCAAGTTGTCTAGAAACAGAAAATGAGTAGGAGCAAGAAAGAAGTATGATATTAGAGAAAGAGATCTTTTTCCTAAGATTCCTGTTTGGCTCATTTATGTTATACCCCTCCAATCGATATTCTGATTATATTTGTTCAGTCAATTAGATTCATAATTTGAATAAGAATTGTTAAAAACTATATGGAACCATTCTCATTTCATTTGATTTTATTCAACTCAACCATTGACCAAAATTTTCACTGATACACAAGTCTTCAATTAGTTCGAACTTGTTTAGTATTGAATTGGGACCATTGCAATTTAATTGAATCAATCAAATCATGATATGTAATGATTACAATGGTAATGCAAGAATATAAGAAAATAATAACAACAAATGAAAATAATGAAATGACAAGAAAGGGCCAGATCGAATAAATGAAAAAATCATAATAGTCGTCGAAAGGGGGGAAACTAAGAACCTTGAGTTTCAAAGAGAGAGGAGGAAGAATGATGGTTCCTTTCTTCTGAAGAACTTTGCCAATATTGTTACCGGCTGTTGCTGCCAGCGTTAGGCAGATGGATTGCCACATGCTTCAGGTTTCTCCCGTTTCCAATAAATCCAGACGTTTTCTTCTTCTTCTTCTTCTTCTGATTCTTTTACTTAGCTATCCAAAGAAGATGACATCGAGAATCGGAGATTGGTTGAGAATAACAAGAAGAAGAAGAAAAAAAAAATCTTCGTCCTCCTTTTACGTTTGATCGATGGTTTGGATTTGGATTTGATTCGATGATTTCTTCGTTCGCTGTTGCCTTCTGAAAAAAAAAAAAACCCTGAAGAAAGAACGGAAACTCCTCTCTCAACGGCCGTGAAAGTTCGGTCGAGGGGAGGGGACGGGCAGAAATGACGGTTCTTTGGCCGAAGGTAAACAAAGGGCAGGTCTGGACCTCTGGATGATTTAAAAATTATTTATTTAAATAAATTATATGAAAAAGATTTAATTATTAAAAATGAATTCATTGAATTATTATACTTTTTAATTTTTAAAATTAAAAATAATTTATTGGTTAATTATAATATTAATATTGATTAGTTTAACCATGATGATGTATCAAATAAATATTGTAAAAAAATGAATTTAAGTTAAAATAATAACAATTTTGATGATTTGAATTCATTAAAAATTTAAGTTTGTTGAGAGACCCTTCTTACCAAACACCAAAAGCATTCCATAATATATATTTATATAGAAAATTAATGTAGTTTAATTAAACAAATTAAATATGTGAGTGCAAAGGACTAATAAAATAAAAATATTAAATTTTCATTATTAATAAAAAGTATTAATTATTTTTAGAGATTTTTACATAAAAATATCTAAAATATATACTTTTTGCACCAAAGTTTTTTGAAATATTTTTTTAAGAGTGTTTTATTCTGCATTGTCATTGTGGCACATGACGAAGTTATCTTCGAAAGAGTTGTTTTATAGTGGAAACAACTTAATTGAAAAGTGTAGAATGTTTAAAGGAATTAATATTTCTATTATTTTTATAAAATCGTTAAGTTTTAATATACAAAAGAAATAATATAAAAAGTGAGAGAGCCATATTGTCATCAATATTTATAAAAAAAAAATTAGAAAGTCAAAAAAAAAAAGGCATAAGAATGAGAGATATATTTTAAAAGACTTGAGAGGTAAAAAAAACATTACAATAGATGATAAATTCAAAAGAAATTTACCTTATATAATTAGACTCTGTAACTTTAATAAGGATGATTTGAGAATGGCTTACAAAATGAAATAATAAAATTTAAAGTTTTATGATCTGTGATTTTTTCATTTACTTTTAATTAATAGAGGTCTTCTTTTTTTTTCTTTTTTTTGGATAACACGTGAATCCTCACCTCACGTCAGACGTAAGACTAATATTACAGATATACATAGGTCTGAGAATAGTCAAATGTAAGATCTGTAATCTAATCTTACAAGTTTATACCAACTGAATTACTTGTACGAATCAAATAGAGCTAAGGTTGAAATATCGGCTAATACATATCGTATAAGCCGATATGTATCGGTATTTTAATACCGAACGATAACGGCCGATACGATATGTATTGGCCGTACATACCGAATATCGGTCACAATATCGGCCGATATTCATAAATATCGGTATTTAATTTTTTTATTTTTTTTTAAAAACACCAATACGGTTTTTGACGGTTTTTTGCAGTTTTTAACGATTTTTCGCTGTTCTTCACGGTTTTTAACATTTCAGGGTTTACGGCTTTCATGGGTTCTTACGATTTTTTACGGTTTTTTGCAGTTTTTCACGATTTTTAACGGTTTTTCACTGTTCTGATATCGGAGGAGAGAGAAATACCAAAAACCGATGAGAGAGAAACTTATCGGCCTGAGCGGTAGTTAAGCCCCTGGAATAGAGGTCTTTTTATCAACTTACTGCAGAAAAAAGAAAGATGTATTAGCAAACTTGTCTCAAGTCTCAACACCGTAACTTCCATAAGAATACTTCTAAGTTCTAACATAGAATTCATTTGCAAGATACAAGTTAGAATGGATACATGACCTATGTTGAACCGCTGCCGCCGCAACCGCAACAACAACCGCCACCGCAATCGCCGCCTCTAAAGATGGAGTAATTAAAGATAGTGTAGACAATGATCCAGGCCATGTTCAGCAAGAACCCAATGACAAGCAACCCTACTGAAAAGAACCAAAGATAGACTCATGGTTGCCTAATAAATGGGCTGGGCCGGGGTTGTATTGGTAGAAACAATGATAGATTCATGGTTGCCTCATAAATGGGCTGGGCCAGGGGTATTAGTGATCTGGATTGACATATTTTAATTAAAAGGCATCTTTCCTTATTTTTTTATTAAATAAGTTAGATTGACTTAAATCTACTTAAAAAAGGTATGGATTGACCTCTTTGGTCACTGTTGAACAGGGCCGGCTCTGAGATCCCCTAAAATCTCAGGAGCATCAGGTAGAGTGAGATTTTAAGGACCCTTGATTGGTATATTAAAGAGTTTAAATGTGTGGGAGCCCATTCTGTCTAGGGGCCTTAGCTGGCGGCCTATGCAGCCTACGCTCAGGGTCGGTCCTGCTGTTAAATGGGGTAGATCTAGTATATGAGTCAATGGGTTTGGGCCAACTTATTTATTTCATTTTGGAGATCTTTTGATTCAGTTCAAAACAATTTAATACTATTGAAGATTTTTCAAGAGTTTTTTTTACTTCTATAGGGGTTTCTTTGGGTAAAAGTGTAGAACCATTTTTCAATATGAGAATGGGTTGAGGGAGTTGGACCCAAGTAATAAATGGGTAGGGTTTGAGCTAGAGGTTAGATAAATGGGTTAAGTAGATGCAAGTCAAATGAAAATCTATTTTAATAGTTGTCAAGTCTAATTAGAATGGAAGAATTTTTAAGTTTCAAAAAATATTTTAAAAAGCCATATGGTCATGTGCAAATTCAAAATACACTATTTGAGGAAGATTAAAAAATAAATGAATTTTGAATTTGAAGTTTTCTTAACAAAAAATATCATGTAATTTGAACAAATATAAGTTGATGGCATTAAAACAAATATTTATAAAAATGATTGTGAAGTTTTTTTATTTTTGAACTAATGTATGGGAAACGCAGGAAACCCAATGTAAATCCCCCACAGATGATGCTCATTTCTTTTAGGGCACACAAGGTGAGGTCATGAGGGTTCGAACCTGGCACCTCCCGCTTCATGAGGCAAGAGATTACCAGTTGAAATACATTCACGTGGACTCTTTTTTCCATCGGGTAATTACCCTAGGGCAGACTAAAATTAGGCCACAAAGGCTCGAACAACAGGAAACAAGAGGCAACCAATTGAATTATACCGTGTGGGTTAGAAAGATTTTAGACAACACTAATTTTTAAAAAAAATGACATTTATAAATACTTCAAATCATAATAACATAGAATGCAACATTATCATAAAAGAGTGTGCCTAAAGACATATCCAATATGTGACCGACATTATCTTTCATAAATTATTATTATTTATCATATTGATGCGTGAGCCAGCACAAAGCCCATTCTATTGTTTAAAACATGGTGTATAAATTCTTTCACATCTCTATATTATAGAATTCATCGATTGGGGCTTGTCTCTAAACCCTTATTTAACTCACATCAAAGTATGAATTAATTAGTACTTTATATTGAATAGAAAAAATTTAAATTAAACTTTTAATATTTAAATAAAAAATGTAAAAGGTTCTTTTAAATTAAATTAAATAAAAGACATTTGCAAATGTGCTCATTTAAAAATGACATACTTCTCGAGGCGTAAAGTTGGAACTTGGAAGAATACATTGGTTTGAAAGGAGAAAGAAATAAAAATATAATAATTTATTTTTAATTTATTGGGGCATATCGTTTTTTTTTTCTGATAACTATATTGTTTAGATTATATTTATTAGATCTATTTGAATATAATAAAGCAAATAAGAAAATATATAATTGAGTTTGGATGCAGATTTTAAGATCTTTTTAATGTAAAAATTTTGCTTTCAGACTCGACTTTTAGTTTTGTAGTTTTATATAAAAATATATCTTCTAAAATAGATTATCTTATTTAAATAGATATAGTGAATATAATTCAAATAATATAAGTTATGAAATTGAAAATAAAATACTTGTCAATATACTAAAAGAAAATATCTTAAATTTTGAATGGGATGGTTGACAAGAAATAAAAAAAATGTTCTCTTTCGTATGTTTTTATCTTTAAAAGGAATAAATTTGATGAAAGAAAAAAGAGTTCAACTTTTAATTTGCAAACATGTAAGACAAAAACATTTTCTGCTTTTAAAAAAAAAATTGGAGTTTAGGTTGAAATGCTCTCAGCTAAAATTTGTCACTTAAATAAAAATATTATAAAAAACTTCAACTATTCTAAATATAATTTTAAGTATTTTAAATCTTTAATTATATTAGAAAACTATATGAAATATAAATTTTATATGACAAAAATTAAATTACATAAAAATCAAATTCAGACCAAAAAATAACTCACTTAAATTATAATGTTAAAATTTTAAAATTTAAATAAATCAACCTAAATTTATCTAACTCAATAATATAGGCTCAACTATTTAACTTCTCACCTCAGGAAGCGGAAGGTGCCAAGTTCGAGCTCCCTAACCTGGTGTACTTTAAGGATAGTAGATATCACCCGTGGAAATTTTAAACTAGATTTCCCACGATTTTCTATACATAAATTAAAAAAAAAAATATGAAAACTTTTAAGTTTTGGACATATAAAAGGCCATCCACACAAGTACACAACATTTCTCTTGAGAAACATTCCTCTTTTCTTCTCTCTATCATCAGTTCTTTATTTCCCCACTCTTCCTTTCCACTGTTTATTTCCTTTACTATTCTGTCTGTCCATTTTCTTCTGATCAAGCAAAGTAACAATTCCACTTACCTTTGAAAGAAGAAGAAAAAATTCCACTTAAAACTCAAGTCTCTACCAGGAGCCATCATCTTGTATGGCGGGGACTGGGAGATCTCTCTTTGCCTTGTTTTTCTTAATAGCAGCAGCTCTTATTCAATCCACTTTGGCCTCTAAGGTTAGGCATTTCAGATGGGAAGTGGGTTACATGTTCTGGTCGCCGGACTGTATCGAGAACGTCGTGATCGGAATTAATGGGCAGTTTCCGGGGCCGACGATCGGCGCAAAGGCTGGAGACACTATAGTGGTGGAGCTTACAAATAAGTTACCCACTGAGGGCGTTGTCATTCACTGGCATGGCATTAGACAGGTTTTAACATTGATCAACTTCATAATCATATGGAACATCTCTTATCTCTCTCTTATTCATCTTTGTTTTTGTTCTTCAGTTTGGAACTCCGTGGGCAGATGGAACTGCATCCATCTCACAGTGTGCAATTAATCCGGAAGAAACCTTTGTTTATACGTTTAAAGTCGAGAAGGTAACAAGAGAGCCATTAACAGTGTGAAATTGCAACCTGCAAAAGCACAGAATTCAGAGTCTCACTTCAAGCCAACAATGGCTATACGTGGAAATTATAACGCCTGTCCATTTAGCATAATGTTGTCCGTTTTGAGTTAAAAAAATTCTCACGGTCTTGTATTGTGTCTAAGTCACATTTTTTATCCCAAAAAACCTTGTAGTAGAAGGGAGATGTGCTCTCTCGTATATCCTACAATCAATTCACTCTCTTGGACAATATAAGACCTTTTTCCATGCCCTCGAGGCCAACTTTCACTCCCATACACTCTAACACAAACAACCCTCACTTGCGGCAGGGTATACAAAAATACTGGGTTAGTGATGTAGAACTGACTCCAAGGCACAATATTGTCTGTTTTGATCGATCAAAAATTCACCCGGTCACAGTTTTATTTTTTAGCACATGAAAATGCACCATTCCTAAGGGTTAGGAAATCAATCTTATAGTCTCAACCCAGAATCCACCAAGCTGACTAAGTGTGACTCCGTACCATTAGAGCAACCTGGAATCTACCAAACCCCGCATCAGTCAAGAGATCATTTTACTTCCCTTCTCTATATATATTTCATTAAACCCATGTTGATCTCTTTGTCATGTTGTGTAGGCAGGCACATATTTCTACCATGGACACTATGGGATGCAAAGATCAGCAGGGTTGTACGGATCTCTTATAGTGGATGTTGCAGAGGGAGTGAGAGAGCCCTTCCATTATGATGGGGAGCTGAGCTTGCTCTTCAGTGATTGGTGGCACAAAAGCATCCATTACCAATCACTGGGTCTCTCGTCCATTCCCTTTCGTTGGATTCATGAACCTCAGGTAACCTTAAAAATTATTCTAATGGCTTATTTTTATCAAGTTGATTGTTAAACCTAACCGAATATAATATCTATAATCTATTATTTGATTCATCACTAAATCTAACTTATATCTCATGTTTATTCATTACTCGAACTATGAACTAATCTAACCTGACCCAAGTTATAAATTTCTAGATTAAATTGAGATAGATCAGAATAAAATCTAAACCAAATGTACTTCCTATTGTATAGTGTTATCATGTTAAGTGAAATATAGGTTGAATAAACTATTTAATGTATATAATTAATTATTATAATAATTATCATCATCACCATCATTATCTAGAATTAGCTATAATCGAATTATAACCAATATCTATGTCACCTAACAATAGAAAAAATTCATTTAATTATCATAAAATCTTTTATTATATCAAACTAAAAAATCAATATAATGTAAAAAAATAAAATCTACAAATTTCATTCTCTCATTTTTTTTAAAAAAAATCTCTTCATGGATTCTTGTAGGGTGAATGAAAATGACGAGTGATCTTTACTCCTTTTTGCCCTTGCGGTGGATATCATCCAATGGAAAAAGTATGGAAAGAAGAGAATGTCTTTTTACGGTGTCTCTCTCAACAAAGTAAAGTAGTCCAAAGCTGAACTTCCAGATTCAGCGCTTTAGTGTTGGAAATGCGTCCCGTGTTTTGCGCGAGCATGGCGTTTCCATGTTCTCCAACGAGAGTCACGTTGACAAGAATAAGGTTACGCTGACGCATCTTTACTACTTATTTTAATGCTTAGGGCACGTATCTTTATTTTCTCGTAAGAAAAGAAATAGTAAATCATATAATTTTTTTTTGATAAAAATAATGTAAATTTTTTATAAGATATTTCTTTATATATTTGTTTATGTGCCTAAATGTAATTAACGAGAAATCATTGCTAAAATGCAAAGAAATCAGCTCTACTCATTTAGTCATATACAGTAGGTTGATCTTATAAATGCTTCTAAAAAGTGTAAAAAATTATAAATATGTTTAAAAATAAACACTAAAATACATAAAAAAGTATGAAAGTTTACTAAGATATAACTTATTTTTAAACCAATTATAATTATATATTAGAAGCAGCAATATAACTTATTTCCATTACCAAAATTAAAGTTAAGAATGTTCAAATAAAATATTTATAAAATTTTCAAGTCACATAAAGTTTGCAATAAGAGGACATAAACCCATTTATGAAATATATATAACCCACCACTAAGGTAGCTCAACTGATGACCTCACCCCTCGGGAAGGGAGAGATCATGGGTTCGAATCCTAATGGCCAATACCAGGGAGTGTGGGTGAGATGGTACGCCCCCTAGAAATTTTAGGAGGGCTACAGCCGAGGCGTAAGTTAGAGTGAGTCTGAGGTTTCTCCTGGATCTTCAAAATATATATATATATATATATATATATATATATATATATACTGGGTTGAAAGTTAAACTAGCCAACTTGCAGATTGAACGAGTGTTATACATGAAGTATCATATTATGCAAATATATATCTCATTCAATATGTTCTTATAATGTACTTAGCGCATATATATTCATTCTAATCAATGAACTATCAAACAGTACATGAACTATATAGACAAATTTAAAGAGAGATGATCCTATAGTGTCAGGCACTTTCATGCTACCGGCTGCATCCACCGTTTATTTAATTTTTTAAATGAGTAATAGATTTAGTCGACAACATGAACATGAAATTGTAAGCAGCATGTAACGAGGGTAGTTCCATATCGAAAATGTTGTAAGAAGATTTTGGATTTATAAGTGGCGTAGGGAAGAGTGGCTAGCCTTTTTTAGTGTGAAACAGATCCATGACAATTTACTATTAGAGCAAATCGAGGCACTTTCGTGTAGGACCGAGACTTCTCTAATACCTAGACTCTACATAAAAGAGGTGTGGTTCCCCTGACAAGATCACCAAGGATTGGGTTGCAGATTCTGTAGGCCCGAGACTCTCCATTGACTCGTGGACCCTACATGAAAGAAATGTGGGTTCTCATGGTAAGGGTGTCAAGGATTGGATTGGGGAGCCTATAACAAGGTCAGTCTCACATAAAAAATATCCCAAGAAGAAATTATGTTGGCGAAAAATCTCAGGAGCAGCTAGTCCTTTTGAAGGTGAAACTGACCTATCACAAGCAGTATATGATTAACTCACAAGTTTAAAATGATTTGATGTGGATTTTGGTGCAGTCATTGTTGATCGAAGGCAGAGGGCAGTACAACTGCTCACTTGCAGCAGAGTTTAGCAATGGATCGTGGAAGATGTGTGAGATTGAAGGCAAGCAGTGTGCACCCCATATTCTTCATGTTCTTCCAAACAAGACATACAGGCTGAGGATAGCCAGCACCACTGCACTTTCCTCCCTCAACTTGGTCATTGGAGTATGTTTTCTATTCCTTTTTCCACTTCCAAAAATCTCCAATATCAATGCCTTTGCATTCCATGGATTAATAATCTTATCATCTTGTCATGTTTTTGTTATTATAATGCTATTCATTCATGTATGTATATATTATTTTTATTGTATCTGCATGGAAGACTTGGGCTTTCCTTGTAAAACACATTTTATTATATTTTGAATTGAAATGAAGATCATGTTTATTTATGCCAAGCTTGTTTATTTTCTTCGATGACAATAGGGTATTATTATTATATTCCTTTCCTTTGTTCGGTCATATGTAAACCTGTATTTCAAAAGATATATTTTATAGGCGGCTGTCTGAATCACAGTCTATACTGTTAAAAGTTCCAACTCTTGCAGAGTTCGAGTTTTTTAAGTTCATATCAAAGTTGTTGAGTCTCACACTCACTCAACTCACCTTGTATAATATTTTAAAATAATTTAATTCGAGTTCAGACAAATTAAAGTAAGAAATATAATGTATTCGTATCAAAACTTCAGCTTTTAAGCGTCTAATATTTAAAGTAAAGAACCATTTTAATACCAAAATATGCTCATGCCGGGTTTTCCATTTTTCTCTATTTTTTTAAAAAATTATAAAAATTGAGAAAAAGATGTTGCACGTCAGCCATTTAACAGCCAATTAGTATAGTATTGTCGACATACTCTATTTTTGTTTTACTCATAGTGTATACAAGTTAACTCATCCAGCTCTCCTTCAAGTTTAACAGAAGCAGTTTCCATTTTTGTATCCACAGTATCATAAGATGGTGGTAGTAGAGGCTGACGGAAACTATGTCGAACCAGTGACGGTTAATGACCTCGACATTCACTCCGGGGAGAGCTACTCTGTCCTCATTATGACAGATCAGAATCCAAACATGAACTATTGGGTCTCTGTAAGTGTGAGAGGAAGAGAGCCCAGGACTCCACCAGGCCTTACCATCTTGAACTACCACCCCAACTCCCCTTCAAAGATCCCAACCTCTCCTCCACATCTCTCTCCTGCATGGAATGACACCGCTCACACCAAAGCATTTTCAAATAAAATACTCGCCAGGCAAGGCTCACCTAAACCTCCAACTTATCCTGACCGTCGGATCTTCCTCCTCAACACTCAGAACAAGATCAATGGCTACACAAAGTGGGCCATCAATAACATCTCCCTAGTCTTACCTCCCACACCTTATCTGAGTTCCCTCAAGTACCGCTTAAAAAATGCATTTGATGCCCAAGCACCGCCAGACAGATTCCCAAGTGACTATGATGTGATGAAACCTCCTATTAACCCAAATGCAACCCATAGCAGTGGCATTTACATGCTCAAATTCAATAGCACAGTCGATGTTATTCTTCAGAATGCAAATACTATGACGAAAAATGTCAGTGAGGTACATCCATGGCACTTGCACGGGCACGACTTCTGGGTGCTGGGGTATGGAGAAGGTACGTTCTCAAAGAAGGATGAAAAGAAACTGAATTTAAAGAATCCACCTTTAAGGAACACTGCTGTAATTTTTCCATATGGATGGACTGCTTTGAGGTTTGTGACAGATAATCCTGGAGTTTGGGCTTTCCATTGCCACATAGAGCCACATTTACATATGGGAATGGGCGTGATCTTTGCAGAAGGTGTTAATTTAGTTCATAAAATACCTGTTGAAGCCTTGGACTGTGGTATGGCCGCAAAGACACTGATGGGAAGCCACCTACCATGAAATCAGTAGCATTTCCTTGTTTGTTCTTCATTCACTTATTTGAGAGCTCATTCCTATTCTATCTATTTGAAAAGGCTATAGAGATTTAAATGCTGCAGTACAAAACAAATTTGTCTGTTGGGGGAATCAGAAATGCAAGCGTAATTCTAGTAAAACAGGAATATCATGATATTAGTAGTGGATTAATTACTAAGTTTGTCTTTGCAATGATGGCAAACAGATGCATACACACATAGAGATACATGTTTCCCTTAACATTGGAAATGGAAGCGAATGAATATAGGGTAAGAACAGTGTTGCCTTTTCCCCATTTCATCCTTAAACGCCAGTAGAAAGGAAAAAGCATATCAAAATGAGAAAACATTGTTGATCAGACAAATACATCATAGGGTACAAGCAAACAAGAAAATCAACAAAAATAATCAGAATTAGATGGCAGGATATTTTTCATAGATTATAACTGTTACTCTCTTCACTGGTGGTCAGTAATTTTACAATTTGGCAATCAGTGAGACTAAGGATTGTGCCCATCAAAATGGGGCCAAATTTTGGCGGTTCGGATTGAAGTACATGTATGCTAGATGTAGAATGGCAGCATCTATTTTTTTTCTCTTTCGGATATAGTCCATTAAGGCAATGGACCACAAAATGCAAGAATCAATTGAACAAAAAAAGGCATCAAAAGCAACTTTTAGTCATATACAACTCATTTTCATTGGCAATAGGCATTTCTCTCTCGAGGATCCAACTTGGCAAAAGAAATGACATCGGAGACTTCCTATCCAGGGATTGCTAAAATGATCCTGTCAAAATTCCTAGCTGACACCTTGATTTCCACTTAAAGTATGAAAGAAGCACTCTGGACTAACCACCTCTCTGTTTGTCCAACTTACACCATCACCAACCCATGAAAATTGGCTTCAATAATTTAACTCCCTTCTCAACTGACAGAAACTGTTCTCTTCAAGTTACCATGACCAACCAATCTGGCCTTATTATTCTTATAACCCACTATGTACAACAGGCCCTGGTTTCCTTTTAACTCTGCAATGTTCGATCTTCCTGCTAGGGTCAAATTGAGTAGAACTTGAAAAGCTGACCCCTGATGGATGGGATTTTGGCAAACAATGATGATGAATGTTTAGTTTTCCTCCCCTGACATCATCCATACAAATGGCATATGGATTTTCACACTATGGCACAAGTGTAAAACAATTTGATTCCATCAAAATCACAAAACAGCATAGCAACCAACCCTCCATTATACCAACATTTGTGAAGAGCATAAGTTGGAGTTCAAGCTACTAACCACATCACTTAAAACCTCAGATCCCTCAAATATTTCTCGCCCTTGCTGCATCCACCTTGCCAATCTCTTTCTGAGATCCATTAACATGACTACTCTCCCTTCATCAGTTGGACCTTCAAGTAGTTTCTTTACACACTTAACCAGGTACATAACAACCTTTTGTTTCACCTGGCAAACAAAATCAAGTTGGCCACCTTCAGTCTCAAACATAGAATCTGACATTTCCTCAATGATTTCAAATAAAGTAAAAACAAGAGAGGCACCCGCAATAGCACTTTTCATTTCTTTGTCAACTTTTGATGATTTGCTAAAATTACCATCATCGCAGCCAAGTATTTCACCAGTTGCAGCATAATGAAGCAACAGTTCATGCCCCTTCTCATCTAAATAGCTTGAGCAACCAAATAAGATGCCTAGAGGGATTTGTCTGAATAGCAAACTTGGCTGTATGCTATTGTTATGTGCACTTTTGGCTTCATGACTACTGTCAATACTGTTGTAATAGTGGACATAGTGATGATGGAAATCTTTGAGCCACAGTTCCATGCCATACACTTTATAATCTTTTGTGCTGCTATTGCTGTTTCTGGGTTTCTTGAGTTTTTTACACCGGCTCATAGTATCATTGGTGCATGTATCCAAATGGCATTGCAATTTTAGACTATCAGCCTCCTTCTGCTTCAGTACCCAAGATTTAGATATTTCAGTCATACAGACAATCAACTGATCATATTGGTTTTCATTAATTGGATTCATTATCCATGCAAGAAACCTTGCAGCAGCATAATGTAACTCTGCATCATGTGTCTGTTTCGTTTCATCTGCTCTGTTTTTACATGCTGAGGGGAAGATGTCCTGGCAACATTTTTCCCAGAACAGTAACATGACGGCGAAATAGAACCAAGTAGGGAAATCCATCAACAAAGCCCTGCAACAACCAGTCAAAAGCAACTTGGGTGGACAGTTGACAACAAAAGACTATAGCAGCTGAATTTATACTTGAATCAGAAACAGCATTTATACCAGATGGATTTATGATCGATGTTTGTTGCTTTTGCTGCAGTGTGCCTTAAATTTCCAAGGGAAGAGGGGAGTGTTGCAGGCTTCAGATGTGTTTTGGCATAAACAACCGTCCCTTTGACAAAACGAACTAAATCTAGAAATTTTTCACAAGAAATGGGACCAGCTAACTTCGCCAACAGGAATCGGTGTTTGCTGGGAAAATAGGAATGAGAAAATGGTAATTTCAACCCCAATTCCATCGATAGACCCCACTGCATTGGCCTGGCAAGTACATCTAATGCTGATGAGACTATTTCCACGCGGAGCTCCAGGACAGAAGCCAAACCCCTGCTTACAGTAGTGGCCTATGTAAGAAATCAACCATCGAACATGCAAGCAACAACTGCTAATACAAACTATGGTACTCAGATACTTAAAGCAAAGGGTAACTGATCCTTATCATATTCAATAATTCAGGTGTCAAGTATAAAAGCTATATTACCCCACCATGTCCATGTTGTATCTGGGGGTTAAAAAAACGTTTTCACGATACTTATTGCTCCTCTGTTTTTTTAAAATAATATAAAAAAATAGAAAAATAAGAAAAAATGGAAAACTTAGTGTGAGCATATTTTTGTTAAAAATAACGGTCATTTTTTATGAAGTATTAGACTCTTGAGAGTCGAAATTTCGATACAAATAAAATATATCTTAAAAATTTGAAAAATGTCTAAATTTTTTAGAAAGTAGAAAACCGACATGAGGAATAAATAATATGAAATTCATGTTCTCAAGTATCATATAGTGACATATATCTTCTATTACAACTCATAAATTTTTTTATTGTATAAAATTCTGATTTTATAAAAATATTGAAATATTAGAAAAAACACAAAAAACCCTAAAATCTATATCAATCACATTAAGAGTTCTTCATTTAATATATGAAATTCATGTTCTCAAGTATCATATAGTGACATATATCTTCTATTACGATTCATAAATTTTTTTATTGTATAAAATTTTGATTTTATAAAAATATTGAAATATTAGAAAAAACACAAAAAACCCTAAAATCTATATCAATCACATTAAGAGCTCTTCATTTAATTCTAAAAACATTTATATATCATTTCATTAATTTTTTTACAAGAAACTCAAAAATGAAAAGTATCTTAGAAAACTCGGCTTTCATTAAATTTTTAGAAAAATAACTTGAAAAATCATGCAAACACCTTACAACTATGTCAATCACATTAAAAAATCTCCATTGAATTTCATAAGCACTGAATATTATTTCATTAAATATTTTTTTACAAAAACCACTAATTTGAGATTATATTAGAGTCGAAATTCAAAAAGATTGATGAAAGTAACTCAAATGGTCGAATTTTAAGGGAAAAATGTTTGCAATTGACAAATATCATTCCACTTGAAGAACTTGCTTCTAAACTTTCTTAAAATCACACCTGATGCAAGATTCAACTAGAAAAAAGGTCGAAATGGTTTTTTTTAATTAAAAAAAAAATTATGTCGGCTGCTACGCCGGTTGTACAGTTGATACAATACGTATAGGCTGATTCATGTATCGCCACTCTTAAGGCCAATATACATCTACCAATAAGATATGTAATGACCTTTTTTAAACCCTTGCTTGTATCATATGAGTATCGCAGAGTACAAACAGCTGAAAGTCAGAAAGATCAATAAATAGGAAAATTATAACTTACGTCACAAGGAACCAGCTATGCAGAAGAGCCCTTGTCTCTATAAAAATAGAAGGAGAAATTACCAAGCATATAATTATAGAACGCCAAGCCACTCTATCGTGCAATTCTTTCTTCAAACAAATGAAGGGTCTTTCCAGCATTTCCCGCAAAATTTGTGAAATGTCGTGCTTCAGTCTCAAAGGATCAAGATACCACAAAAATAACCTGAGATGGATTAGATGAAAGATCAATGATCATCAAGAAATAGTATTCTGTCCAAAACTGTTGGGAATGTAGTTGTTCTTCTCATGTGCTAACTAGTTTTATTCTCTTGACAAATATGAGCAGAACAGAAATTCACTTGGCACAAATCAACCCAGTCAGTAATAAGATCCGTGTAAGGACAGATAATGATTAGCTCTCAAATCTACAAAATGCAGACCAGAAATAATCTTGTGTTATCTTTGGTTTAACTCCTTCCTAGATGTGCATTAGCAATTCTTCATCAATTTTAATGGAAATACCATTGAGTCACAGATGTTAATGCAAGTGTAATGAGCCACACAAGCAATGACACTGGTAAGTTTCAACTATTATTTCTTTAGCTCCAGAGGCAATGGAATTAAATATTCTGGCATTTAGATGGAGGTTTCCCAACTTTAATGCAATATTTTTAAGAGGTCCACTGGATGTTTAGTTGCCAAGGATCAATCAACCTAGAGAGATCAACAGACAACACTTCCTGGTGAAAACTATGAGCTTCATGTTGCTCAAGGAATTATTTTTCTAGTCAAACATTGAACTCCGAAACAACTAGGCAACAAATATAAAAAAGATATTGTATTCCAGGTCATTTCCATGTTTCTCGATGATGACCTTGTTTGTTGTCAACACAGCATAACCACAATCTTCTCTATGCAAAGCATACAGAATAATCCTAAATTTATCCTACAGCCATCTATGTTATGATTGTTATCCATTTCTACAAGTAAGCATTAAGCAAACACATCATGCCTTCTCAGGGATTAAGAGTCAAGAGGAACAAATTGAGAGCAATTAAGTGTCACAAGTTACCACGGAAATCTACTGAAAAGGTGAGCATACCTCAATGGTGTTTCATGGATAGTGGTTGAGGTCTCTTCTGGCATAAAGGAACAAAGCTTTGAGATTGCAGTATTCAATTTGCAACTTGATTTTCCATGTACTGACGATGAGAATGTGCCTGGGTTAAAGGATGCTGATGCTGCCACTTCGAAAACAGCACGCAATAGCTTATGGGAAAGCATGCCTACTAGACCAGGAAAAGAGAACCATTACATAAATGATGCATACATAAGTCATAGAGAAGTGGACAACTGTATAAACTATAAACTATTATCAATATTCAGAAAACAACCATGACAAAAAATGCAGGATGTATGTATAAGCATTTTGCAACTCATTAAAAAGCAGCTTTGCAAATTCAGAAATGCAGAAAGCATGTAGAACAAAAGGAGGCAAATTTTTTTAATCTCTCAAAAAAAAATCCAAAATGCCGGGGCAATACTATCGAATGAATCATACAGAAAACAAACACAATGATTAGCACACAAGACTAATTTTAATTTCTATCTGGTAGATAACATACCCAAGACAATGTGATACATCCAGTTGTTTGAGAAGGGCCTGTTACATATTTGTTGGACCAAGTATTCACAGAACTCACATGGAACCAATGGTTCACAATTTGGACCACCACACAAACTAGAATTTAAGTAGCAAAAGATATACATAGGTGAACAGCAGAATGTGTATTAAATTGGGACTCTAGCTGGTTTGATTTCTAAATCATAAGGGTACTTTAGACATTTTACTCTTGAATACTTTCATTTGGATGTGATTAAAACATTTTACAATGGAAGGGTGGTTCATGGCATATTTCAAAAATTCAAACAGACTTAGTAAAGACTCAATTAACTCAAATTCACTTCCCTTGCCAGGAAACCGAATGAGTTGATTCAAAAAATCTCCTAGGCCTGAAATTCACAAATATTGAATCTAGTTGAGTTATTCAAATGAATCAGAGGATCCTATACTTTTAAAAGTTGAAAAGGGTGTAAGTCTCCCAAGACAATGATACAATGCTAATGTGTCAGAAAAGGACCGGGCAATTGGTAACATATTTAAATAAATTTATTTTATTTAAATTTAAAAAGTTATATAGATGGGGCAATATTTAGTCATGTTGAAAACAACATAAAAAAAATACTTATAATATCAAGATGAACAGACTCTCTCCCTACACACACCCACCCCACCACCGCCACCACACCCACACCCCACACCACCACCACCCACCCAAATGAAATTATGAAACCTTCATTTATTTTAAAGTTACCAAGTACACATTTTTTGTCTATTAAATTAGTGGGTCTTATTTATTAAATTTGCATTTTATGCTACATAAACACCACATTTGAGTTTACTATTGTCATTATTTTTTCATTTTTTCCCTTCTTTTTTGGCCTAAAACGGGGAAGTTTAGCCCTTTTTAGTAACTTACTAAAATTTACTAGGCATAGAAACGAAGTATTCTTGCAAACAGAGAACTCAACAAACACAAAGAAGGCCTCTTTATATGAAAATACAAAGCTTATTATACCAGAAGCATCCAAGCAACCAATAACATCTGCACATGCTTCTATGAGCTTCGGGCAATCGACAACGGAGATTGAGCTTCCAATCTGCAGCAGCGGCTCCTCCTTTTCCGAAACTCGCGAGACCCTGCAAGAAATCGAGGAAGAAAGAAGGGCAAGGATGGTATCTGCCATGCACTGTAACGATGAACGGCAGAGGTCAGATGAATTGAAGCACATCATTGATAGTGCAGTGTCCAAAACCCTAAAACTGGATGATGATGATGATGATGATGATGATGACGATGACGGTGAGGTTTCGTTGTAATTGAGAGATTGGTTGAAAGAGGAAATGGCAAGAGCAAGGGGAGATTCCTCCTCTTCCGCTCGTTGTTGAGGGGTTTGGTTGGGAGATGAATTACGTTGGAGCTCGGAGGCCAGTTTTGTAAATAAATCGATTATTTCTGAAAGTCTGGTCATGGGAAGAGAAGAGAAAGGGGGCGGAGAGAGAGAAAGAGAGAGGCGCGCGAAGAGGAAGAGAGACTTTTGTAGTGGCGCTTAAATGGATAAAAGATTACCTATCTACGTCCATTAAAAATTTAAACTTGACCCTAATCATTTCTCTTATTAAATTAAATTAATTATATATATATTTTTAATACATAATCTAACTACAAAATAAATAAAAGAAATATTATTCTAAGTCTGAGTCTAAAGTCATTGTTCTCTCTACCTGTGAGCAAGGGGATATATAATACGATTATTACCAATGGAGGACATAATCCTCCACTAATATATAATATGCAATTCTGCTACTTCAAATCAAGGAGACAAAAATAGGTTGATAAGTATTGAATTTTTGGATATGAATATGTATTGATCGATACGTATTGTATTGATTGTACAAGATCGATCTTGGAGATACGGGTCGATAAATTAGTTGATATGGATCGGCCAATGCATATTTTTTAATTAAAAAAACATTTTAGACTGTTTTTTGAGTTGAATCTTGCAATGGGTGTGATTTTAAAAAAGGTTTAGAAGCTTATGTTTGAATTTTTTTGCCAAATATATTTTCCCTTAAAACTTGACAATTTTGAATTATTTTCATCATATTTCTTTTTAATTTCGGATATAAAATAGTTTAATAAAATAATATTCATACCTTATGAAATTCAATGAAAATGTCTTAATATAATTGATATAGTTTTTATATTTATGTAATTTTTCAAACTTCTTTTGAAAATTAATAAAAGCCGAATTTTCTAAAATACTTCTCTTTTTTAGTTTCTTGTAAAAAAAATTAATGAAATAATAAACAAATACTTCTATAATTAAAGAAAAGCCTTTAATATGATTGATATAATTTTTAGGATGTTTGTGTAATTTTCATTATATTTCAACATTTTTATGAAATTTAATTTTTTATAATAAGAAACACATCACTAAAAGACTCGAGAACATAAATTTCATAATATGTATTTCCTCGTATTGATTTCGTATTTTATAAAACTTTAAACAATTTTTAAAATTTTAAGATAATTTTTCAAAATTTTAAGACCTACATAATTCGTATTATTGAAATTTCGATTTTCAAGGATCAAATGCTCCATTAAAATAACTGTTATTTTTAATAAAAGTATGTAAGAGCATCTGCACAATGCAAACTGAGTGGTACTTGCAAAATTACCATACCTTGATAGTACACAGAATCATTTCAACGTTAAGCATCTTAGTTCATGAGGGAATTGTTCTATTGATTATAGAGTTCCCAACAAAGGTGTAAAAACCAAGCAAACTATTGAAAAAAAAAAAAGGCAAAAAAAAATAAGGTACAAACCATCACCTCCACTACTCTACCCCTCTACAAAATGAAAGTTTTGAGAGAATATTCAGGATAATCTCTCCCTGCAAGGACTGAAATAAGTTCTGATTTCAATTAATCCTTCAAAGCCAACTTCATCACATCCTCAGATACATTTATATTTATTGATACCCAGAGTCATGGACATCTTCCTCGCGACTTTGCATCAGTCGATCTTCAATGACGAGTAGATCTTACGTACAAACCAGAAGCATGCATAGAAGCCAATCGTCCCAGTCAACACAAAGAACGCATACGACACAATCAACATGTACCCAAAGTACAGGATGCCCGATACCACCTTTGTTATCTCCAACTTGGTGAAGAAATAGAAGATAGAGTATAGGAAGAGGTAGAGCGCAGATGAGGCTGCAGTCAAATAAGCTCTCCACCACCAGTGGTAGTCCTCACTGCACAGTTGGAAGTAGCAAAGGACAATTGTTATTTCGGCACAAGTGACGAGCAGGATGAGAAAGACTATGAAGAGGAACCCGAAAATATAGTAGAACTGGTTCAGCCATATGGAGGTCAAGATGAAGAAGAGCTCAATGAAGACGGCACCAAATGGGAGTATGCCTCCAATCAGAATGGAAAACACTGGCTGCATGTACCAAGCCTGTTCAGGGATCTGCCTTGGGATCTTGTTCGTCTTTACAGGATCCTCAATGGCCGGTTTCTTGAAGCCCAGGTAACTACCAACAAAAACCAACGGCACAGATATGCCAAACCATAAGAATACGAGTGCAAACATGGTACCAAAGGGAACTGCACCTGATGATTTCTCCCCCCATATCAGTGCATTCAGCACGAAGAAGATTGAGAAGAGGATCCCTGGGAACATGAATGCTGTTTTCAGTGTGTTCTTTTTCCACTCTGTGCCCCTGAACATCTTATAGAAACGAGCTGAGGAGTATCCAGCAAATAAGCCCATGAAGACCCACAAAAAGAACCATAGCGGTCATCAATCCCCCACGATTTGAAGGTGAGAGGAAACCAAGCAATGCAAAAATCATGGTGACAAGTGCCATTCCAAAAAACTGGACTCCTGTACCAACATAAACACAGAGCAAGCTGGAATTCACAGGTGGCCTAAAAACATCTCCATGGACAAGCTTCCAACCCGTTTCTTCCTGGGCTTCTTCCTGGGTTTCCAACTGATTGTAATTGGTAATATCTTTGTATAAAGTCCTCATCATGATCATAGCCACCATGCCAGATAGGAAAAGGACAATCATCAAGGAGTTAATGATGGAAAACCAGTGGATCTGATCATCATTCATGAGGAGGTAGGTGTCCCAACGAGATGCCCATTTGACATCACTGGCCTGCAACAGGATAAGCCTGACTCAGAAAATGAAAATTGGAGGAAGAGGAGGGAGCTACAGAAACTCAGTACCTTGAAAGCAACATCATATGTGAATATGACTTCTTTATCTGTGTCCACTTCCTGGGGAACAGTGCTACCTTGAATTATGGTTTTAGTACAGGTTATCAATTGCGGGTTCTTCTCATCCCAAGGCTGCTTGTATTCATGATTTATGCTGTTTTCAAAAACCAAATGAGATTATGAGAAACAGAAATTATTCAATAAACAACTACAAGAACACTGGAGAACACACAGCATACAATAACATTTAGGGATTTGTAAGAAACAACAAAATTACATGCAGAAATTTGAAGAACTAGAAACACCACACAATTGCCAATGACAGTTGCCACCTGTGACAACAAAACAACTAAAGAGAAATCAAGAAACTCTGGGATTTTATTATTGAGGTTAGCTGATGCAGGCATCTATGGACTTGATCAAAATTTTAATTTTGATCCAGACGGACTTATTAGCAAATTAGCAAGTCTGGGCTCCGATACAAAAGATGAAAATTTCATTTTCGATCCCGGCGGGTGCGTGAGCAATTTGGGTCAGCCCAAAATCCAAAGTGAGCCTCTTTACAATGGGCCAAAACTTGAAGCCCAATTAAGATGAAGACCCAACATTGGAAGATTGGAGAATGCCAAATATTTTGGAATTGGGACACCTTGTGGGAATAGAACCCAGCCACCACGTTTGCTGATTTAGTTATGTTAGGATTAAGTTTCCACGGTCGGTTACTTGCTAGTTTAGGAATTAGCAATTGCTTTAGGAAATATTGTTCAAGTACTACTAGCTTTAGGATTATTTTTAGTTTGAATATTTAGTAGTTGCTTTTAAGTTTAATTAGGATTGTAAGGGTCGGCTCACCATGTTTGGAAATATATATATATATATATATATATATATATATATATATATCTTTGTATGTAATCAGCGAGGGAGGAGTTTATGATGAATAAAAATTTGAGTTTAATTCTTTAGCAAACCATGGTTTGTGTTTGAGTTGGTTTATTGCAATCAATTGCAGTTTTGTGAAGATCTGTATGCTACAGCAGGCAGCAGATTGTCCACCGATATTAGGCTTTTGTCCAAGTGTCTGAAGATCTGGGTGGATACAAGAGTCTTCCTACTTGCCAACACCAAGACGTGGTGTTTGGAGAATCTCATTCAGTCACGCTCGATTGTATAACTGCATAACCTGTTGTTTGCGGATCTTGGTATCTACTAGTGGTTCGTTGATCAGACCCAGGTATACAGGATTGAGAGAGGAAGCACAGGAATTCCAGTTTGTAGGATCAAATTTTGCAGTTTTGTTCTCGGGTTTTCTTGTTACAATTTCAGATTCGATACTATCCGGGTTAGTCTTATTATTTCAATTCGGAGCATATAGATTTTATATGATTATTATTTTTCACCAGGGTTATTCAAGATATTATTGAAGTTTCCGCGTAGTTATCGGGTTTTCGGCAATTTATTTGTCCTAAGCCTACATCAGAATGGTATCAGAGCTTTGGAGTCATTTGAGAATCATACTTCGATCAAGGGTTAGTTATGGCAAGGCGTGACCGCCTTCGTAACAGACAAGCCGAGAATTGTTATTTGTTCCCTTCCAATCATAATCTTCATGTGAGACGCGCCCCAGCAGATGATAGAGCCGAATTTTCTAGCGACCGCGATAGGTAGTTTGATCGGTTATTTGAGTCATGTTCTCATCTACAGAGAGAGAGAGAGCTTGCGGCTCTAAAGAATCAAACAAGTCAACGCCCTTCCAGTTCGCCGTCCGTGAGACCAAGGTACTCCAGATACTCATCTTCTGAAGAAAGCTCAGATGAAAGTTCAGATGAAAGCTTCTACTATCACAGACATAGAACAAGATATGCAATCAGACAGCCTGAGAGAAGGCAACGAGTCGTTCGATTTGCTGATGAAGTAGACACGACTGCACAAGCCGACACAAGTGACTCGGAATCCTCTAGTGAGGCAGAGGTCGAGGATGCTGTGGAGACAGACTCCATGAGTGTGCAAATCTTGGAGACAGTGCAGGAACATCCAATTCCTATTGGTGAACCCTGAGTGGACGACATACATCACAATAGCACAGATGCCGAGGCCATCAATGAGTTTGTGTTTTGTGATGTTCATTCCACGAGAACATTGGGCGAGCAAAGACCTTATGTCGATCCAATGTGGGACGAACACATGAACTAGTTGACTACACCAAGTATCCCACCAGTGTCAGCAGTTCATGAAGCTACGGTGAATACAGGTGCAATAGAGGGATGTATTTGACAGTTTGAGACAAGTATCATTTTGAAGCAATAACTTGAGACACCCAGATACTATCCTGAGCCACCGACTATTGAGAAACAACAACAGTCTATTGAGAAGCAACAAGAAGATGCTACAGCCATAGGCAACAGAGAATGGTTCGTACAGATTCGTACACTGGGGATAGATGACCGGCATCTTGTGGACTTACACCGCACCATCCGAGCATATGTTGACCCTATTTGGAAAGGTTATGTGAGACGGTCCTTACTTTTGGTAGGCATCGAGGTGACATCTAATGAAGCACTAACTCCAAAGCGATTGGTTACACCGCACAATGTAATTTTGTGGAGACAGACTAAGAGAAGACCGCACATTTCGTCAATGAAACTCCTAAACTCAAGGACAAGTTTTTTCCGAGAGAGGGAGTATGATGCAAGCATCTATGGACTTGATCAAAATTTTAATTTTGATCCACGCGGAATCATTAGCATATTAGGAAGTTCAGGCTCCGATGCGAAAGATGAAAATTTTATTTTCAACCCCGGCGAGTGCATGAGCAATTTGGGTCAACCCAAATCCAAAGTGAGCCTCTTTACAATGGGCCAAAATTTGAAGCCCAATTAAGATGAAGACCCAACATTGGAAGATCGGAGAATGCCAAATATTTTGGAATTGGGACACCTTGTGGGAATAAAACCCAGCCACCACATTGGCTAATCTAGTTATGTTAGGATTAAGTTTCCATGGTCGGTTACTTGCTAGTTTAGAAATTAGCAATTGCTTTAGAAAATATTGTTCAAGTACTACTAGCTTTAGGATTATTTTTAGTTTGAATATTTAGTAGTTGCTTTTAATTTTTAGGATTGTAAGGGTCGGCTCACCATGTTTGGAAATTATTATTATTGTTGTTATTATTATTATTATTATTATAAATATATATATATATATTATATATATATATATATAATATATATATATAATATATATATATATATATATGTGTGTGTGTATGTAATCAGCAAGGGAGGAGTTTATGATGAATAAAAATTTGAGTTTATTTCTTTAGCAAACAGTGGTTTGTGATTGAGTTGGTTTATTGCAATCAATTGCAGTTTTGTGAAGATCTGTATGCTACAGCAGGCAGCAGATTGTCCACCGATATTAGGCTTTTGTCCAGGTGTCTGAAGATCTGGGTGGATACAAGAGTCTTCCTATTTGCCAACACCAAGACATGGTGTTTGGAGAATCTCATACAGTCACGCTCGATTGTATAACTGCATAACCCGTTGCTGTTTGCAGATCTTGGTATCTACTAGTGGTTCGTTGATCAGACCCAGTTATACAGGATTGAGAGAGGAAGCACAGGAGTTCCAGTTTGTAGGATCAAATTTTGCTGTTTTGCTCTGGGGTTTTCTTGTTACAGTTTCAGATTCGATATTGTCCGGGTTAGTCTTATTATTTCAATTCGGATTATATAGATTTTATATGATTATTATTTTTCACCAGGGTTATTCAAGATATTATTCAAGCTTCCGCATAGTAATCAGGTTTTCGGCAATTTATTTGTCCTAAAGCCTACATCATTAGCACATCCAGAGAAAAACTAGATGAGGTATTTGGAAGAGGCAACAACTGGTTCTCAAGGGAAGGACTGATGCCAGATTTTTTTCTTTCTTTTTTGGGTGGTAAATATGGAAAAAAAAAATCTTAAAACTTCAGACAACATCATGTATTTTTATTCATTAAAAAAATTTACTTAAAATTTATAAATATTATATTCTTTTAGTTATTATGAGAAGAGACTTCCTTAAAATAATACATTTGTTATATATATATATATATATATATGGGTCAAGTTGGTTTGGATCTCGAACCTTGGGGATCCAACAAAGGCTATAAAAGACAAACCGACACAAACTTATGGTCCATTTCAAGAGAATGAACTGAGGAGCAGGTTTAGAAACTTAAGACTCTAGCTCACTCAAAATTCAGTCAATTCATTAACTCAATGAATATTTTCCAAAAAAATTCAGCAAAACTCACTTAACCAAGTCGAAATCCAACAGCATCAAGGTGACTCAGATTGACTTGTATAGATTTTTAAAGTCTTTAAACAACCAAAACAAGTGAGATCCCCTCCTGCACATGCTACATGATTTCCTATAACATTCTCAGAATGAACATGTGACATGGTTGTTGGGAAGATTCACTCTTAGGGCAAGTGGTGTGGGATGGCTATATATGGCTGGCTATGTCACTAAATATACCCAGCCATATAATTAAATAGTATTTTTTTTTATGACATAGCTGGCTATAATTTTTAGCCAGCCTCGTCACACGGTATAGTGTTAACTAGAATGGCTACTTTTTAATATTTTATTATTTTTTTTTTTTGTACATTTTTTAACAAATTTAAAAAATATATATATATAAAGACATTACATATTTTCATATTGTTTGCGATGAATAAAATATTATTTTTAATATTTTTGTTTCTCAATAGCTATAATTTTGATTTTTTGTACAGAATAATTTTAATTTTTTGTTTCTCATATATTTTGTTTACAAATGTAAAGGAAAAAAAAATCAAAAGGAAAAGAGTTATTTTTTATTTTTTTATAAAAACTAAAATAATAAAGTAAAGAAAAAAATAATTATTTGCCCTAATATACAAATTATACCCAAAAACAAAACAAAAAATCCAAAATAATCAAATAAATAAATAAAAAGAGAAAATAAAAAAAATCAAAAACTATATACAAGTTATATATATACATATACATATATATATATATATAAAAAAAAGAGGAGAGAGAGAGAATGGCTGGCTACATGGTTGCTACCTGTAGCCAGCCATTTAACCACAAGTGATGTGGGCCCCACGTTTAGCCATTGCTACACCGCACATGCACGGTGGCCATATGGCCACCACTTGCTCTTAGATACATCCAAGAAGGATGACTTAGACCCCTCCGAAGTTTTTTAAACCAAGAAATTCTAGCTTAAAGGAGGTGTTTCAATCTCAAACGCTAGACATATGGCCTCATATAAAATGTCTATAAACTTTTAATGGAGCTGAGTTTTGGTACCCTTGGACAAATCTAGACTCTCTCTCAAGTGGTACAGTTGGTGAGGCTGCATATGGCACTTTAAGAATGGATGCATATCATGGTTAAGGGCCCATCCAGTCTAATCAAATGAAAATGGGTATCTAGATTAACCAGAAATGAATCAATCAAATGAAAATAAGTATCTAGATTAACCAGAATCCAATTCATAACATTAACCCATCTGTTATATGGCCTGGATGGTTGAAGTAAAAAATGTGAAGAACTTCAAGACAATAGGGGTGCAATCTAGGCAGGCGGGTTGGGTTGAGAGCCAGATCACTATTTTTCAACCCAACCCATATTTTGGCCCCCTCCAACCCACCCATAACCCAACCCATTTTTAATTCAGGTCAACCAATTCGGATCGAGTTAAATTAGGTCACGGATCAACTCAGATAATTAAGTAGATAATTTGATCTATTATATTGACATGCTTTAAGTGAAGAGGCATCCATAAAAACAAGTCTTTACCAGTAAAACATAACCATTGTCGAGAGTTAATTCTAAAAACCATCAAATAATAACATAAAATTGAGGAGTTTAATTTGGGTAATTCAAGTGGGTTGGGATCTACATAGCATAACCCTAGCCCAACCCAAATTAAAAACAGCTCAAGCTTTTTCGCCCTAGAGCAACCTATACTTTAAAGTAAACAGGTTCGGCTAGGCTGCCCATATTTTCAAGTCGGGTCAACCGGGTTTGGGTTCTCCCTAACTCAAGTTGCACCCCTAATGACTAACATTTCAAATTTTCAATTGTGCATTTTATGGCCTTATATCAAATTATTAGAAGCTTATTAGAAGTTTGCAAATATCTAAATTATAGTATTTTGCTAATCTAGAAGAATCATTTTCATTTTATAGGGTGAAAAGGGACCACAACCATCCCTAAAACTAAAGGACCCAAACTCAAGAACAAGGAATGAAACGGTGTAATCTGGCACATCTTTTTCCTATTAGTTACTTAGGAAGGGGAAAAAAGAAAAAGAAAATACTTTTCCTAGTTGGAAACCAAGCTTATCACTAGATTTTACTACTGGATACATGTCTCATACATTCAATTTCTCATGATTGTGCGATAAAGATTGCTTGTTTTGAATTTAACAGTCTTGGGACTGACATAACCTTACTTTCTAACAAGCTATACACCAAGTAAATGCCACAATCAGCGGGCGGAACAGAACAGGGGATGAGAAAAAAATAGTTGTCAATTTGTGTGTTGTGCATGAACATGTGGGTGCATGTGCTAGGGGCTACAGCCCCCAAACCCCTGTCTAATGGGGACCCACCCCATCCCAACTTGAGTCAAACGAATATATATAATAACAATGAAGTAATTTAATTAATTAGAAAAATTATAAAAAGGGCAATGGCCCTGCATATGGGTACCATGCTCACTCAAAAATGAGAATGCTCCAACTCACTCACAAAAAGAGGCATTTTCGCAGTTCAAATAGAAAAAATTGCTCTTCTTAATGAAAAATGACAAAAATAACCCTTCTTTACAGGTGTTGGAGCCTTCCTATTGGAGTGTAGTAGGGTTTCAGTTAAACTGTTTAGTGGAAAACTTGAAGTCATTTGGGAGCATGGTTCAAACATCTTCAATGCAGGAGCAAGATAAATGGTAGAGTGGGTGCAGAGAGTGGGTAATGTATAAAGATTAGGATCAACAAATTCATAATACATGGTATGTTGAATATAATATAGTATTGAGAAAATAACCATATACCAATATGTGTGTGTTAAGAGTATTAATAAATTCAGTGTGTAATATGTAAAAAACCAAATATAATACATTTCTTACAGATCAAATATAGATATCAACTGGTAAGTGATTCTCTCATATCTTCCCTCATCTTTTAGCTTTGTAGCATATTTTATTAATATATAATCACTGCATTGTGTGACTATTGCTGACTGCTGCACTTGTTTTATCACTGAGATTCAGTCATGAGATTCAGCAACAAATGTAATCATTATCATTTAGTCAAATAAAAACGAGAAGTTGAATAAAACAATTGATGAAATGTAGCAGTAGCACGCACCTGTGTGGAGTGACCTGAAAGCCCACAATACGAGCAGCATCCGTCTCAAGATCTTTGTGGTACATAACTCTGAAGCTCAAGTGGTTGTTAATAAAATATTTCTCATCTTTACTCTGCACAACTAGAAGGAAGATGTGAGGTACTGTAAAAGAAAATTAACTTAGCATATATTCAACAGCCAGTGCCACATACCCCAGCATAATTCCCTTTGAACCCAACACGGAAACCATGTTCATAAGAGGCTGTTTGACTACCATCTCTCCTCTGCATAGGGACTGCTACAGGAAGATTATCCAAAATCCTGTATGGCCATATGCAATACAAGTGAAATGAAAATAAGCACATAAACCAATCACGCGAATAGTTAATAAAGTTTGTTAATAGGAAAATCACATAAAAGTAACAATAAAAAAGAGAAAGCAAAAAGACGTTACTTTAAGTTTTTCCTTCTCTCTCTTTTTTCTCTTTTTGAAAATGAACTTCATCTATCAAATTTGAATCATATAAACTGAATTGCCAGCTTGGGGCTTCATAGGGAGAGATCCAGTAACTCAATAACTTACATGTTCACCCGATATTCATCATCAATTTTCTCCTTAAAATTCTTTGCAGATTCAGCATCAAGCTTTACTCGGCAGACAACTTTGCATGACTGCTCTTCTCTCATTTGAAACTGGATTGAGGCATTCAGAGAGTAAGAATCACATAATGAGGTATCTAAAACAGTAATGCTTTACTAGATCGAACCATTTCAGCCTTCTTTAATCATTTCTCTGTGAGAAATCAACTTATTAAAATAATAATGTGTGATCAAAGTTTTGGTAGCAAGGAGCTCACTGTATAGATAGAATTCTCTATGCGGTCACCTCGAAGAACCTCTCCTAAATTCTCAGCATTGTTCATGATTTTTTGGGGTCTACAATAGTTTAGAAAATAGTAATCATAAGGAAGCTGAGTCTTTGTGGAAGAAAGCTTGTTAACTTTCACTTGAAGGACATCCCCCTGTCACAAAAAGGAAATAACCATAAGATGAAGAACAATACTGACATACCGAAACTTATTCTTGAAGTAGTTTGAAACAATACTGACATGTTAAAAAATCATTCTACAATACAACAACAGACTATCAGCACCAGGTCCTACAGGTGACTATCATACTCTTAATTTTTCATTCCAATCTATCCACAAAAACCAACATCAAACAGATCTCCTTCTTTTTGTTGCTGTGCATATGTGTGTTGGGTAGAGAAAGAAGGGGAGAGGGTTTCACCAACAACCAACAGGTTTTGACATAGAATTTAATTCAAGGACACCCCTACAGGTTGACAAAGTAATTTATACAGAGTATTCTCATAACAGAAGAAAACTGCCTGGATCACTTATATTTCCACAAACATGATGAAAAAACAAAAAACAGATATTACTAACAGTCAGTATTGTAGCTCCAAGATACAGAAAGCAGGTGAGACTAATCCCATGAGATACATGAAACCACCTGCAAGCCTCATGTATTAGGTAAACCCAGGATGAGTTGAACCCAAGACTTCTACTCTAATCCTAGAAGCTTAGACCAACTAAACTGCCCATATGGGTTGGTTTGATGATTTATCTAGTGATTTATTCCAGTAATTTGACCATTGAAAGGGACTAAAATAATCTTCCACGTGGCCTCTTAACACCATGGAGAGACATGTTAAATTGGGCTCATCATAGAAAATTCCCATATTGTGATATCACAACAAAGCATGTAGGCTTCCCATCCGGGGGGGACAAATCAAAACAGCATGGCCAATTGCATAGAGAAGCAGGTGAACAGGAGATAGTGATAGACAAACTCCTTGCATTGAGTGTTTCACCTTGAATATCTTTCATTTGTATTTTCTTTAGTTTAATAGTTTTCTATCCATCAAAAGCATGCAGAATAATATCTTTACCCAATCTGCAGTAAAATTTTGTGGCACAGGAATCAGATACAAATTAATCACAAGTGTTTCTTTTCTACCTTTCACCTTAAATCATGGAAAAATATACTCCCATCCATGCAGCCCCAAATATTCAGATGAATGATAACCATCCACTCTATAAACAGATGCCAGACCAGCTGTGAATTGGAAAGTATCCAGACCCACCTTTTGGAGCTCAATGGTCACAAGAGCTATATAACTACTGGTACTCTCCCAGGATCAGTAATTATCTGACCATCCCTATCTCTAAAAGAGCAGTGACTATCTAATCAAATAATCAAAGAGTTTATTCTAACTTCACTGCCAGTGTGCTCTATTACACTCTGAATTAATAAGTTATCAACACACACAATCAAAGGTTCACAGATGCAATACTAATACATCACACGCATGTTTTAATGTACTCCACGAGTAAAAGAATTGATCAGCACTTCAGTAACAGATCTTAGTAGAGATCAGAGTGGAAATCAGAGACGAAATAGGACACTTTGAATTACCTTTTTAATCTAAAGCACCAATCATCTACGTCATATAGATGTATAGCACCCATTATCCACACACTGGGTGAAGACCAGTGTTTTGTGCAGTTTCTTTCCAATAAATTACAGTCATCACTAAAGCAGTAAATCAATCAAATGCATCCTAGGTATACAAGCCATCTGCAGTTGCAAATGCAAGTTCCAGCCACGTCTGATGCCATCAAGTTCCACAGCTAAATATAAACTAAATTCAATCCAATGGTACAAGTAACAACCCAAACGTCCTAGGGTCAATTAGCATTTACCAACCAACAAAGATGCGTGAGTTCTCCCCTCCTCCAATTCAATCCCCAATTTTTTTCAGTTCAGATACTAATTTGAAGTATAAAAGACACAATAATGACATCTTGCGAAATGTGGTTCCTCCTTTACAATCCCCCCCACCACCCTATACACAGACAAAAAGTAATAAGAAAAAAGGGTATTCTGCTTTCGATCCGGGTATGGATTCAACTGCAGTCTTAGTAAGACCAAATTATGGCTGCTCAATGATCAGCAAACATTCCATTCATTCGGATCAGTCAACCGTCCAATTAACAACTCAATATGCATCCAAGAAAATCTATCTCCAAAACCCATGAAGGAACGCTTTCAAAACAAGATCCACCTGAAAAGAAACGTCCAAAACCCAGATCCGAAAAGCCCCCGATCCACACTCAATTCAACCCAGATTCAATAGCACCCATTTCGCACAAAAACAGGTACCAAAAACCCAATTCAAAAACATAAAATGAAGCCAAAAGAAGACAAAAATGCAAGCACAAGAAGTGAGAAAAAAATAGAAGGCCAGATGGAATACACGCATCAAATCCAGTTTTCCAATACTCCAATAGTGTGATAGAAAAGGAAATAGTGTGACAGAAGAGGAGAAGGTACCTTTTGGAAGTCTTGAGGAGCGACTCCAGGAAGATAAAATGAGTGGGCACAAGCGATCAGAAGAAAGACGATGAAGACGGTCGCCTTAGCAGCAATCCGATCCATCTTTCTCTCGACAACCCTCGAGAAAGAGGAGATGAGAAAGAGAGAAGCAGCAGCAGCACCAGAAGAAGAAGAAGAAGAAGATGGAGCTGACTGAGGGAAGAGGGAAAACGGAGAGGGGATTCAAGCGATTATGAGACTTGGCGTCCAGTCGCTTTGCCTTACTTGGATTTCCTTGCCAATTCAACGAAGAGCTTTGCCTTCATCCCTAGTCTGATTTCCACTGATTATTAAAAACCGAGTCGTGAATCTTCTACAGAACGTTTGGTTTGATAATATTCGGTCTGATAAGGTTGAATTCTGGTGGTAATATAAGCATCAAATTCTATAATAGTATTAATTAATTGATTAATTAAAAATATTTAATAATATATTAATAAGTATAAAATACAAAACTGATAAAATAGAAAAATATAATAATCTCATTTTATAAAAATGTCTTGAAATCTTTCTGTTGAGGACAGAGAGCTCATGTCTAGTTGAGACTCCTTGAGACTTCTAATATACATACGACTGTATAATGTTCAATATGACAAAATAATAAAATTTCTCTCTTTTCATAGTTTTTTTCTATTCAAGATTTTTTAGGTAAAACTGTCTTTTATTGTGATTGCTATGGTCTTTTACACTTTCAAAGAGGGGTAAAAATGTCATATCAGCTGAGATTCCTACTCATGTTTTAATCTTATATCAGCTGAGATGATTACCCTTACTTTTGTAAAGATCAAATGTACCCATTCTTTTGAACTTGGATCGTTAAAACTTTAAGAGTTTACAAGGATTTAAATTCTAAAAAGATTTTTAAAATAATTGAACCACATTTAATAAAAATCAAGGTTGACTTAAATTTAAGTTATTAAAATGATTAAATTTTATAACATTGATTTTCACCCTTAAAAAGGTGGCCCATATGTGATCCATCATCTGCCCCACTGACGTTTTACAATATATTGCTATTCTCGTTGATGGGGAACTCCCTTGTTTCAGTGAATAATGAAAAAAATCTCGATCAGTGGTGAAAAATTCGATATCGGCCAATATCTTTCTTTCTCTTATATTTTTTCTTTTTTTTTAAAAAAAATGTATCAATATTGATGATATATATATCAGCTGGTACAATACTTATCGGCCGATATCTCGACCCCTAATCCTGACAATCAAATGGTGCAAACCTCTTTGTGTGGCCCACTTAGAGACTGGTTCCAAAAGCTTTGACACCTTAGATTTAGGCTGGTGTGAATCAACAGTGAATATATCCCTTCTACGGTTTTTTGGGTTCCAAGTCAATCCAACGAAAGAGTTAACTGGTGGAATTGGAATGAATAAAAACTATTGAAAATTAAAAATTAATGTTGGACATGTTGAATTTTAAAATGACTAAAGATATAGTTTATAATATTAGAGAAGAAAAACTCTTAAAAATCAGCCTCAGATGAATGAGAATACGAGATAGTGAGTGTTAAGATGATGATGATGATAATAATTATTTGAAAAGACAAATGATGAATTAAAGGAGTTCACATTGTAATAAAGTTAGACTTGCACCATAGAATGTAACAATGTTAAAATATTTTTTTTAATAAAGAACATAATAAAAACTCTAATAATATTATTTGAATAGGACTAGATATCAAGACTTCTCTTTATATGAACCTCGGCCTTCACATGGTTGATGGTTGAGTTTGATATTAAGAAGACTGTACATATTTTATCTCCATCCAATTGTCTTATTTATTACTTTTGAACTTTTAAGAATCAATTATTTATATTTATTAAAACTTAAAAGACTAATATTAATAGTATATATATATATATATATATATATATATATATATATATATATATTTAATTTACGTGTGAAAAACTGTAGGATACCCAGTATAAAATTTTTATGGATGAACCTACTACTCTTAAAACACACCAAAGTTAAGCTACGAGAGCTCAAATCCAAAATAATGTATATTTGACTGATCACATGGTGCACGGCGACAATTAGGCGTTATCTATTGTAATGGCCAGGTAAATCTTTACTGTTCAATTTCTTATGTGATAACCCACTCGATTTCATGAGCCCTACAAACAGCAAATGCCTGGGTTAATGAGGTGGGTCATAGATAATATTTTTGGAATATTAGGGACAATTGATAATAACATGATATTTTCAAATTCACAAGTTTTTATTTGAATATTAATAAAAAAAATCTCAGGGAAAATATAATATTTTAAAAATAATAAATAAAAATCTTAATAAAGAATTTATCACGATATTATCATTTAGCATGTTTTTAATGTGATTTTATTGAAATTTTACTGTCGTACAAATATATATACATTATTAACGTGATAATAATATTTTTGTGATAAAGAGATGATAAATTTAAAAATACAGCAAAAAGAAACCTGTGAGAAAGCAGGAGATAAAGAAAAATAGAATACAGATAAGCTCAACAGAGAAGTAAGTGAAGGAGGAGGACTGCTGTCTCACATAGCAGAAAACGGTGGAGGAGAAATCCCAGATTTCTATGATCGGCTTAAGCATAGAAGATAGGATAAAGAAGGATAAGAAAGAGAGTAGAAGAGACAAGGCTCAGAACAGTGTTAACAGAGAAGAGACCCACCATCGCTGGTTGCTAGTTCAGCAACCTCTCTGCTGAAACCGAATGAATATGCAGAAAATAAGAAGTCATGAGGGTAGAGAAGGTTCTCCAAGTTAGATTCTACTTAACTTCGGACAGTTCGCCGAGTCCAGATTGCACTTGAGTCCGGAAACAATAATTTTCAATTTTTATCATTGAAATCCTTACTTCGGCATAAAATCTCGAATCAAAACTCTATCAATTTAAAAACTCCTAAAAAGGTTTTAACCAGTGGCCCAGTTTATTTATGCTACATAGTGCATGCACAAAAAGACCCAATTAGACTTGTGGGGCCCACATGTAGCCGAGCAAGTGGAAGCGTGGAGTTTGTTTAAAAGGTATTTTATAGATGATGTTTCCAATAAAAATCGAACCTATTAGTTATTAAAAGTTAGGATTTTTAGGAGTTTCCAAATCAACAATAAAAAGGGGGCAATTTTGTACGAAGCTCTCATGAGAGCCCTACGTAAGATAGTTGATAGGAGATCTCATATTCAAGTACCGTAGTAATTCGATGCACATGGCTTGCATAGTCTGCTTAATGCTCTCGTGTATAAAAAAAAAAAAATGTGGAGAAATGTTTAAGCTAGGATGTATGGGAAAAGCGCTGTTTTAATTTGTTCTCTTGCATGACATTGCATAGGCGCAAAACTTTGCAGGGGGCTATGGGGCTCACCAAGGTGGAGTTCATGGGTGGGGTGTGGTAGTCCAATGGTTAAATAAACTTCTAATGGATTCAAATTGGACAAGAGTCTAATTCAAGAAATAAGTTACTTTTAAAAGTTAATTAGTGTCAAATCAAGTACAAATCTGTCAAATCAAGTACAAATGCAATTCACATAAATTAGATGGGTGCCGGAGTAAGAATTAAATCTATTAGATCTAATAAAAACTCTACGAACTAAAATTTATATAAAAATCTCATAAGAACTGATTTTAAAGGAGAATCATGATGAACACCCAGTGTATATTTTATATATTTATTTATTGGCTGTGGTGAACACCCACAGCATTCTATTTACTATTTTTTATTAAAAAAATGTTAATATAAGCTTAAGTCTAAATATCAGATCAAAACTCTAAACAGCTAAGATCCAAGATTTGGTGATACATCAAAATCAAGTGCTTTGGTCTCTAGCCATTTTAATACAAAGTATACAAAGATTTTGGACAGTTGAACAAATAGATCCCCTATGATTCTATGAATGTACTCAGAGGTGAAAAAATCGGTATCAGCCGATCTTTTTTGTTTCTCTTTTTTTTTAAAAAAAAATAACATATCAATATCAGCCGATATCAACGATATATATCGTCGATAGATATTGAATATCGGCCAATATTGTAACATATACGCCGATATATATCGGTTTTCAAAACGACTTAAAGAGAATGAGAAAAAAAAACTTGGAGGAAATAGATAAAGAATAACATGTTAAATTGTATCTTGATAATTGGTATAATTTATAATACAATCAATTGGAGAAGAAAGACTCGTAAAGTTGACGTTATGGATGAGATGCCGCCTTTTGCTGAAAAAGATGAGTTGCATATCCAACCCGAATTGCAATTAAAGGTTTTTTCCATTTTCTAAAGTTTACTATGGATACATTTTTCACATATTTAGCATGTGCATGTGTATGCAGATGATCTCAATAATTCATCAAATCTATCTACTTTCTCCAAATCAATAATACACATCTTGGACCTTTCTGATTGAATTTAACCATGTGTTTCAGGCCCCAATTCTTCATGTGATCTTCAAGAAGAGTGGATATCGTCCATTCATTTTCAGACTTTTGAGAATTGAAACCTTCTCCTCGGTTCCTCACATAGTTTCCATTTTAAAAAAGGGACCGTTGCATGTTCAAAGCACACAATACTCTTCCTTCAAATTCCACTGCATTGAGCTCTGTTGCATCTAAATCTCAGTGTCCATTGTAAATAATCGAAGTTGATTGTCATGGAGGTAGGGGTAGGCGATGCTGAACCAACATGGCCTGAATTGCTTGGTTCCAACAATTGGGAAGGGCTACTGGACCCCCTCAATCTAGGACTCAGGCAACTCATCCTCCGATGCGGCGATCTCTGCCAGGCCACATACGACGCCTTTAACAATGATGAACACTCCATGTACACCGGCAGCAGCCGATACGGCCCCAAGGACTTCTTCAAGAAGACTGGTTTGCCACCCAATTTTGATTTCGAGGTCTACTCCTTCCTCTATGCTACTGCAAGTATTGAGGTGCCTCAAGCATTCCTACTCCATTCCCTGTCCCGTGAGGCGTGGAGCCGCGAATCCAATTGGATTGGCTACATTGCAGTTTCCTCAGACTTGGCAACTCGAGCATCCGGGCGACGGGAGATCTACGTCGCATGGAGGGGCACTTCTAGGGACCTTGAGTGGGTTAATGTGTTCAAACCAGGACTAGAGTCGATTGAACCCCTGCTTGCTGAGAAAGACAGACCCAAGTCTCATTGGTATGACTTGTTATTATGCTCCAATGATGATGACGATCTCCCCAAGGTCATGAAAGGTTGGTACAACATATACACCTCTGATAATCCAAAGTCCCCCTTCTCCAAATTGAGTGCTAGAGACCAATTTCAGTTTAAAATCAAGGAATTGGTGTTCAAGTACAAAGATGAGCAACTCAGTTTGACGTGTGTAGGCCACAGTCTAGGCGCTTGCCTCGCCATCTTGAGCGCTTTTGACGCTGTCGAAAATGGGCTTACTAAGGTTGGGAACAAGCCCGAATTCCCAGTTACCGCCATTGTTTTCGGTTCCCCACAAGTAGGTAACAAGGCCTTCAATGAGATTCTGAACAAGCTCCCAAACATAAGTGTGTTACATGTAAGAAATGAAATTGATCTGATCCCAATCTACCCAAGTGAGCTACTGGGCTATACCGATACGGGTGTGGAGTTGGTGATCGACACACGCAAATCATCATACTTGAAGGACTCAAAGAACCCAAGTGACTGGCACAATCTTCAAGCTATGCTGCACATTGTTGCTGGTTGGAATGGCAAGGAGGGAGATTTTGGATTGCAGGTGAAGAGGAGCATTGCCCTTGTAAACAAGTCATCTAACATCCTAAAGGATGAGTTTCTGGTCCCAGAATCTTGGTGGGTAGCAAAGAACAAGGGCATGGTCCTGGGGAAAGATGGGGAGTGGCAACTGGCTTCTCCATCTGAAGAAGACATCCCTGTTCCTGAATTTTGAATATTTCACTCATTCAGTAAGTGAGATTGAAGACATATTTTAGATAGTGGAATGATTCGAGAGTAAAATGAAAGAGTAGAATTTAAAATAGTTTATTCAAGATTGTTATTTGGTGAGCAGTGAGATTGAAGGCATGGATGAATTCCCTGATCCTGCTTTTCCATGGTCCTTAAAAAGAGAAATACCAACTTCTTGAGGACTGAGGACGGAAGACGCAAGAAATCCACAAAATCATTACAGTGGTTGCTCTTGTTCCCATGAATTTCTAATTAGATCTAGTGTCAGTTTTCTTTTCTATTTCCATGCTTGCTTTGTTGTAACATGTAATGACTGTACGTAGATTTCTGGATGTAATTTCGAGCTGGTATTTTATATTTTTTATATTTGGATTTATTTATTAGTAGCAAAGACATTGAAATCTTTTATTTTTTATATTTATCTTAAACAAACCATTATATATCTTAATTGAAATCATAGCTTTAATTTAGATTTAAACAACTTAAAATTTTAATCACTTAACTCTAAAATCAACCTAATCTCTAATACACTTTAATCAACCACTTATCCACATATTTAAATAGAACTTGAAATTATATATATTTACGTATTGATAAATTTTTATCTTATTTAAAGTGGATTTATTAGCAAAATTTTATCATCAGTGTATGTCAAATAAAAATAAAAATTTAATAAAGTAACAAATATGTCTATAGATTGATCTTCAAATATCTTGCTTGATCTTAGTTAACATTAGTTGTTCTTTACTATCTTTTAACTTTTGAATGAGTTAGATTTATAATGAACCCTTGATGCTTTAGAACACTAGAGGAAAGTGCAATGACTATATTTTAAGAGATTTTAGTGCATTTTTTACATAATCTGATAGAATTCTTTTATGACTACGAAACTCCAACACTCCCATCTCTTCACATTGGTTAAAACTTTGAATGCAAGTAGCCTCCTACAAACGATAGATGCCGAGTGATTACGAAATTTGAACATGACACTTTTGGTTTAAGATTTAAAGTATCTATTATGTGAACAACCTATGTGAGATTGAGAGTTTAATAAATCTATTATAAAGTTTACCATTTATTTATAAAATTTTGCTTTAATGAATTAAATAGTAGATTAATTTAGGTACGACTTACAAACACTTGACTTTTCTGTCTCTATACACCCGTTTTCGAATTTTAAGATGAAATTATCATTATGTCCCCGCATTTTTCATTCGTTCGAACGAACTGCCAGTTCATTTTGGCATTCGTTCGAACAATTCATTTAAATGAATGACCTAAGTATAAATTTAATTCATTCGAATGAATACTGTTAAGCATATTCGTTCAAGTTCATTCGAACTATCTGAATAATAGTGATTATTTAAATAATAAAATTTCCTTTGAAACTTTAAAGTTATTTTTTAAGCATTGTGTACTTTCAAAATTTCTCAAATTGAATATCCGGACTAATTACAATAACCTAATAAAAATACTTTAGGACTTTAAGATCTTTTGACACTTTCAAATACTTAAAATACAGTATTTTACAAATAAGGGTATCCCTCAGCTGTGCCGAAAACACATTTGGGAGTGTCAAAAGACCTTCAAGTCTTAAAGTATTTTTATCAAGTTATCGTAATTAGTCCGGATATTCAATTTGAGAAATTTTGAAAATACACATTGCTTAAAAATAACGGTCTATCTTCCTTATATCACATTAATGCATAGTATATTAGTTAAATAATAAAATATTCTTTAAAATTTTAAAGTTATTTTTTAATTATTAAAATTTCTCAAATTTGATATCTGAACTAATTACGATAACCTGATAAAAATATTTTAAAACTTTAAGGTCTCTTAACACTCCTAAATGTATTTTCGACACAGCTGAGGATAACGATGTGTTTTAAATATTTGAGAGTTTCAAAAGACCTTAAAGTATTAAAGTATTTTTATCAGATTATCGTAATTATTCTAGATATTTAATTTTTAGAAATTTTGAAAATACAAAGTATTTAAAAAAGAACTTTAAAATTTTAAAGAAAATTTTATTATTTAAATAATGGCTACAGTCCATATTAATTAATAATTTCACCTTAAAATCAGTGGTAACATGGGAAATATTTTCAACTTATCGTATCTAATTTTTTGTTTTAGATCATGACTTACAATTTTTTCTTATTTTTAGGTCACAGTTGGTCAAATCTTTTTGACTTACAAAATTTAATTTTAAAATGATTCTTTTCCTATTTTTAGCTATTTTCTATATATGGTTATTGATGTGACAGAAGTACAAAGTCACTGAATTTTCTTTACAAATGTCATATATGAGATGGGTCCAGCAATCTGGCCGAAAGGCCCATCCAAGATCCAACGGTTCACATCAAGGGAGAGTAGGGTGCACGTAAGTTTCAGGTGGAAAGCCATTTTTTCCCACCAAACAGGTGTACAGATCTCCTCCCTCCTCATTCTTAAAACCCTTCAAAATACTTCTCCTCCTTCTCTCTCCAAATTCTCATCAAATCCAAAAAATTCCAAAGTCCAATCAGATCAAACCAGAGCTGCTGCCGACATAGCATCCTCATCGTCCCTACAATTACGGAAATGCCACCCACCCTCCTCCCCTCATACAAAGAGGAAGACGATAATCAAAAGAAGAAGCTCAAACCCCCTCTTCACCACCCTTCTACTTTCCGTTTTCGCCTCCCTCTCCCTATCCTTGTCCCCGCCTTCTGCTTTATCTTCGGAATTTCCGCGTTGCTTTTCGCCACTTACGCCCTTCTCAGGCCCAGGCCCCTCCCAGTCTTCCGTTGTGGTCGCATCGAAGACATCCTCCGCTCCTCTGACTCCTACTGGAATTCCCGCAAACCCAATGAAAATGCCGAAGCGGGTAATGCTGGCATTGACCGACCCAAGGTGCTCGGATTCGTCGGCATCCAGACTGGTTTCGGGTCTGCTGACCGCCGCGCTGCCCTCCGCAGCACTTGGTTCCCTTCTGACCCTGACGGCCTCCTTCGGTGAGATCTTTGATTTTCTTCGTCGTTTTTTTGTTTTTTTTTGGTATTTTAACCGGTTTTTATGCAAATTGGCGGAACATTTTGTTTTTTTGTTTTGGGTGCAATTTATTAATTTATTTTTGAATGTTGATAAAATGTATGATGTGATTGTTGGTTGGTGATTGATGTGATCTGAATTGTCCAATTTGTATTCCGATTTCCTGTCTTTGTATCCATTTGGTTGCTGATACATTTGTTGTTAGCAATCTGCATTCCGTAATGACAGTGTGACATGTTGATTTTGTGGATCTGCTGTCTATTTGGTTCGGGAAAATATATGTTTCAGTTGAGTGAATTCTCCACTGCACAACCGGGTTACTTCCAATCCTTTTAAAGTGGTTTGGTGATACTGGATTTCAATGTTGTTTATGAAACATGGACATTTGTATTGCTTGGGAGACCAAAGACCAATCCACAGTTCTAATTTTGAAAAAAGTGCCATTTGTTTCAATTAGTTGTTGTTAATTAATGTATCATGAGTAAAATCACCTGCACATTTTAACACACCCTCTATAAGATGTGAAACATGTTCACTGCTGATGATCCCGTGTTCATCTGTAGTACGATGCTTTTCCTTCGTTTCCTTGTTTAGTTGTAGAGCTTATTCCATACTGCTCTGCATGTTCCCTTTACTGGCCTTCTTTGATAATGGCAGAAGTTGAAATTGAATCATGCTGATGAACTTATATGTTTCTTGGGTTAGCGAGTCTTTTTCATTTCTACCGAAAGGAACTTTGATTTTCCATTCCTTCATGCATATCATGCTGCCCCAGGACTGCTTTAGAAACTAATAATAGAAAATTTGAAATAAAAAAGATGATTCCCTCGTTATCATAAATCATGTCCTGGGGTTTGCTCTGAGGATTTTTTATTTCTGCAGCGTGGACATTCAATATCTGATCCTCCAAATAGAAATGGAATACTATGATTTGATACTTGGGTGGTAGGAAAAGAGATGGGTAAAAGATACCCTTTCAACAACTATACCTTAGTGTTCTACAAATCCATGTTATAATTGTATTTGAGTTCTGGCCTTGAGTTGCACATATTGTATGGAAAATATTTTAACTTAATAGCGTGTGCTTTGGAAAGAATCCTAGCTGCCATTTTATTCTGATATTGGAATTAATGGGATCAGCCATACCCAATTTTTGCTGTACTTAATGCAGTGCCTTGTAGTTGGGGAGACATGGTTCTGAAGCCTCCCATTTCCACTTTGTTCTGATACCTGATATTTTCATTTATGAATGTGTTATTAATTTCCACCCCAACTTATGATTGCAAAGCAGTCGTATGTTCTGCCATACTATGCGTGATTTTGTGAATGGTTCTGAACATATTCCAAGAATCAATTACAAGCATGACCTGCACAGAAGTTATTAGCTGGAAGCCTGGAACAGTACCAACTCATTCTTGACAAAGATGCACGGGGATTGAGTCTCTCCATTGTCAAGGGGATTATAAGAAAGTTTATGAGGCATGTTTACAGAAGCTTGTGGACAGGATCTTTCACGTGCAGCATGGTAGAAATTAATACACTTCCAGTTATCCATGTAGGATGCAGTCCTTGTCACTCATTCCACGTAAGGCTGATATGTCAGGTTTTGGATCCATGTTAACTAATATTGTTATTCCCATTTACCTTATATGAGAAAAACTATACAATTTTGACCTTGAAATAATTTCTGATAGGTGTATGCAATGTGAACACAAGTATAAAATGATGGTGTGTGGATTTGCATATTACTTATTATTGTTGTTATTGTTGCTTCTGTTACTGCCTGCTGTTATTTTTAACTACTACTACCACCACCACCACCACCACCACTACTACTATTCTTTATTACCTACTATTATTTTGAGGGTCATATTGCATTAAATCATCCTCAAAGTTGTTTATTCATCTCTTCTATGTTATAAAACTTAATTGTACTTTTGCAGCTTGGAGCAAGCTACTGGATTAGCTTTTAGATTTGTCATTGGACGGACAAAAGACACAAATAAAATGGCAGCTCTCGAGAAAGAGGTGGAGAAATACAAAGATTTTATGCTGATAGACATCGAAGAGGACTACTCAACGCTGCCATATAAGACGTGAGACTTTGAGGCTCTGCATATGCTTTTTTTTTTTTAATAATAATAATAGTAATAATAAAAATAAAATAAAATAAAATGCATATGCTTGTTTCATGTAATCTCAACACATGATTCATGAGGTGTAAACTTTTTTAATTTCTAGGTTGGCATATTTTAAAGCAGCGTTTCAGCTTTTTGATGCAGACTTTTATGTGAAAGCAGATGATGACATTTATTTACGGCCAGGTGTGCCTTTTACCCAATTTATACAATAAATTCACTGTATATGTTAAACAAACTGCATAATGAATGGTTTCTTGAAATTCCTTTAATCATTAGTGATACTTTTGTCTTTCAATTATTAGATCGACTTGCAACTCTTCTAGCTAAGGAGCGACCCCATCCTCTTACTTACATTGGATGCATGAAGAAAGGCCCTGTCATCACAGATCCCAAGATGAAATGGTTGATAAGTTAACATTTGTATATTGCTGAGAAGTCTTGTTAAGTCTGTTAAAGACAATGCAGATACAGTCCTTGCTTCTTTCTAATCTAGTGTCATCAATGTATTTCTCTTTCCAAACAATTTCAGGTACGAAAATTCGGGAAACTTGATTGGAAGTGAGTATTTCTTGCATGCTTATGGTCCTATATATGCTCTGTCTGCAGAAGTGGTAGCAGCACTAGCAATTGCAAGAAATGGCAGGTCATCCATTTGTATTTTCTACATTTTCATTCGACCCTTTGCTATTGATTCTATTTCTCTTTGTCAATGCATGTAAATTTCATTCCTCAATCATGTTGCTTTTTAAGATATGGGTCCCAAGAGCCAAAATTTGTTGTATTATAACATATAATGGTTCCTCTCATTCTGGTGTGCAGTGTCACCTTTATGTGGGGTCCACCTGGGATTGTGGGAATATGTCAGTTGGAAAGGTCGATTCTTGAATATGAGATCCACCAAAAATAACCTTGATTAGATACTCAATCCATGTTTTCGAAGGCCACAAAGTTTGAATTAATAGATATGCATGTATAAAATTAATCTTTCTTAAACTTTTCTGGCCTTATAAACCATGGCTTGTGTAATACAATCAAGTTAATTTTTTGAAGGCCCCATATTGAAGCATGGACCTTCAACCAACCCATCTTCATGGTCCTTGGTGAACTCCACATAGGTGTGCTTATGTAGTATGTAGTTAAGCTTGTTCTTTGATTTATTTGTTACTTCATTCATTATTCTTCAGCAAAGCAACAATTTTTAATCAAAATTTGACTTTACAAGGAATCTGTTATTCCTCCTCATAGAATATTCAGTCAATAGAAATATCAGGATTTGATTAGTATATTATAATTTTGCTATTGGTTGTGGAGTCTAATTTTGTTTACTTTTCAATCATATAGTGGGATTGACTGATTAAAATTGGAATGAATCAGCACTATGTTCTGATAAATTGCAATGGTTGTGATAATAGAAAAAATGCTTAATCTGGTTAAATTTAACTAGTAGGATGGTGCACAGTGGGCTATAGAGAAGTTAGTGCTGTTTGTGTGGTATACAAGTGCCATCTGTTAAAGTATCACCTGGAAACATGGAGAACGTAATCTCAGAGCGGAGAAAGAGATGAATGTACTTGTAGTTGTGAAAATGTAGATGAGAGATCTCAGTGAGAAGAAAGATTTGGACGAAAAAGGGGAAAGAGATATGAGTGCACTTGAGAAATGAGAGAGGAGAGCGCAGTGAAGAGGCTTCAAATATCAGTTTTGAAGAGGAATCCAAAAATGCCAGATTCCCTTCTTCCCAATTTCTGATATTTGCTGCTTAAAATTCATAAGATTTTCTCATACTGCAATCCCTCTGGCGCAGAATCTTTGACTTTCTGCACTTCCTATTTCCTCCTATTCTTGGATTTTCCAAACACTCCTATCTTTGCTTACCAGATTTCACCAAATGAAATTTTGGGATCTTAGGATATCTTTCAAGATCTGGTGATCTAAAGTCTAAACAGAGGCTTATTTCATCTTTCTCTGGCTGATCTCTCATCTTTTATGGTTTTTTTCTTCTTTGCTTTGATAACTCCCTCTCACTCCTTTCAATTTATCAGAATTTTTTACAGTTGTTATATGGTAGAATTTTATCTCATCATGCCTTGGGTTTGTGTTCTCTGTGAATTATGGTTTTGTCACCATTTAGTCTCATTGGAAATTCATTATAGATTATGAGAGTTATGATCCAGGAGGCTCATTTGGTGGTTTCAGTCGACTGAATTTTCACTCTGGCCAGACTAGAGTTTGTCTTTAAGAACTGAGAATAATCAGTCGACTGAAAAATAATATTCAATCGACTGATTTTCTTACTCCAACTGTTCTTTGAGAGTAGTTTACAATTCAGTCGACTGAAATGTTTTAACTGCCCAATTCGTGGCAGTTTTCAGCAGTTTTTATCTGGTTCTTCCATTGTTTTGGGCATCCCATTGTAGAAAAACATGCTAGAGATTTGTACAATCATTTGTTTTTGAGAAATAGAAGAAAAGAAAAAAAAAAAGAGGAAGATCTATCTTCCCAAAAACCTCTCTCTCTATTTTCTCTCTTTGATTCCGCTGTATTTTCTTTCCGATTGTCGCCCAAGCATCCGGATTCGGATCAAGTTGGTATCAGAGCTACGTTTCAACCCTCTTTTTGGGAAGCCTAAGGTAGATGGTCTTGACTCGTGATCAATACTAAAAGTCCGGTGAAGAACTCTCGGAAGCCCTTCATCCAGACAAAAGGAAAACATCGAGAAGATTGGAAATGGCAGGAGACGACGACATGAAGGAACATTACTCCAAGCTGGAGGAACAAGTCACCCCATTGACTAATTTAGTCACCAAGTTAGTGGAAGGTACCACCTCTAAATCTTTCCGTAAACAGACATTCGCCAGTTCATCCAAGAAGAGGATCGAACAAGAGTTGCGAGATGAGACTGACGAGGAAGAAGAAGAAGAAGAGGAAGAGGTCGAGCAGACCAAAGATTTGTCATTGGGAGTCGACCAGGATGGTAAGAAACCTTTCAGAGTAGATTTCAAATTAGAAATACCTACTTATGATGGTGATGTTAATGTGGAAAAATTGGACAATTGGATAGATCAAATGGAAAATTATTTCACTCTCTGTGTATACATCAGTGTACAAAAAATCAGTTTGGCATGACTGAAAATGTCCAGTCATGCACAGACATGGTGGAACGCTTATGTTAAGTGCCACAACATATCTGAATTAACTTGGAAGAAGTTCAAGAAGCTAGTCCGAAAGCAGTTTTTTCCAATTGGCTATGAGGAAGATCGGTGGATTAGGTGACAATACTTGTGACAAAGATCTGGCCAATCTGTTCAACAATATATGACCGAATTCCATACTCAGGCTATAGTCCTGGGAATTTCCATTGAAGACGTCGAAGTTTTCATGAAGTATATGGGTGGTTTTGCTGAGTGTATTCAAAGAGAGTTGGAACTCTTCAAGGTCAGCACCATTGATGAAGCGACAGTGAAAGCCATTGCCATTGAGGCAAAGAATAAGAAGTCTGATAGGTTTGAGGTCAAGCAGAAAGACCGGGGTAGAGTTGAGTCAGATGGCAGCAGTAAGGGTGAGTCAAGCCAAAAGGAACTGGGTAATGCCAGGAGTTACTTCTGTGACCATTGCAGAAAGACTGGCCATAAGAAGGAATGGTGTTGGGAGCTTCATCCTGAAAAGCGACCCGATAAGAAGAAAGCAGTATTGAACACCCATGGGGTAGAAGAGATTTCAGGAATACAAGAACCTGATATACTACTCTCTCTCATGGCGAAGACTGCAGAAACTTCGCAGAGTTCCGAGTTAAGAGAAGGACTTTTCCACTTGGAAATTCAAGTAAAGCAGTGTCTCATTGAAGCAATAGTAGACCCTGGTTGTCAGAGAAATCTATTCTTTGAATGTATGGTTCAGAAAATGGGATTGGAGACGATTGCACGCCCACGACCTTATCCACTGGGTTGGATACAGAAGGATGTGGAGATGAAGGTTACCAAGCAGTGTACTTTCAAGTTTGCTATTACTGGAAGGTACATTGATGAGGTCACTTGTGAAGTGGTTCCATTGGATGTGTGTCAGGTCATTTTGGGTAGCCCATATTTGTGGGATAGGGATGCCATTCACTACAGGCGTTAGCGCAAGTATTGAATTGTGAAGGATGGCAAAGAGTTCCATATCAATGCTACCAAGCCACAGTCTACCACTACTTTAGCTACTGCAACGCATGCTAAAAGGATGGTGAATGCTTGGGGGAAGTTTGTATTGATGACGACAAGGACACTTACAACATCGTCGTTAACCCCCAAACCACTGACTGAAACCAAAAGAGTACATGTGATAATCAAGGGGAGCAAGGAGTCAAAAAGTCTAGGTGCTCACCCTGTCGATCACCAGTACCATTAGTGCCGAAAAAAGACGGTAGAAACAGGAAGTCGCACAAATCACAACAGAAGTGTGTAACTCGACATGATCAACAACAAATGAAGAGCACGTTCCAAGAGGGAGATGTTGTTTGGTTACGACTGAACAAAGGACGGTTAAAGAGGTGGCAGGAAGCCAAGACCTATCCAAGATTGGCCATACAAGATCCTCAAGAAGAGTGGAGACAGTGCCTTCCAGCTTGATCGGTGGTACCGCCAAGACAAGGGAACTAAAGAGTTCCCCCATTTGCAATTTCCAGATTTAGCGGGAGCTAAATCCCCCAAAAGGGGGAGCCTTGATCCAGGAGGCTCATTTGGTGGTTTCAGTCGACTGAAAATTAGAATTCAGTCAACTAAATTTTCACTCTGGCAAGACCAGAGTTTGTCTGTAAGAACTAAGAATAAATCAGTCGACTGAATATTATTTTTCAGTCGACTGATTTTCTTACTCCAACTGTTCTTAGAGAGCAGTTTACAATTTAGTCGACTGAAATGTATTTTCAGTCTACTGAAATGTTTTAACTGCTCAATTCGTGGCAGTTTTCAGCAGTTTATTCTGCAGCTTTTATCTGGTTCTTCCATTGTTTTGGGCATTCCATTGTAGAAAAACATGCCAGAGATTTGTACAATCATTTGTTTTTGAGAAATAGAAGAAAAGGAAAAAAAGAGAGGAAGATCTATCTTCCCAAAAACCTCTCTCTGATGCGGAGCATATATTGCAGATTCCATAACGAGTAGTTGTTTTCCATAATTGGCAGTTGCTGTATTTAATTTTTCTTTTAGGTTTGTTTTAGTTAGTTTCTATTTTGTTTATTGTTTTATTTAGTTAATGTTTTATTTTAAGAAAGGAAGAGTTCTATATAAGTTATAGCCTCCTTGAGGCAAGGACAGATTAATGAATAATATTTTGAGATTTCCGCAAAAACCTGTAATGGTGCGGCAATGGAGAGAATCCATGGAACTCTGGTGAGAAATCGGAGAGGCGTGAAGCCAGGTACTTCTTTCTATCTCTTCCCATCTTCTTCTTCTCTCTTTTCCCTCTCTTTTTCCTTTTCCCGACTGCACAAAACTACCACAGATCTGTTAAACAGTTTTCGCCACCCCTTGTTGAGTATCCCTTTGCTGCCGCACCCTCTTGTAGCCCCTCCTACACCATCGCCCAACCTTGTTAGGCCCTTTCCTATTTCCGCCACCTCCAAATCTCACCAAAGATGCTTCTGTCACCCTCTCCCGTTCCATATACTGCTGCCGTAATCCCTATTCCCCTCCTTATTTCCCTTCGCATGTTTGTATGGTCCCATTTACCTTCGTTGTTACCCCATATTCTCCTTTTCCTTACCCATTGTGTCTTCCTTCTTTTCTATTCCCTCATTTAAAGCACATGTTATTTAAAACCATGTCTTTTCAATTAAAGTCCTATATGTGTTCAGTTCATTCAAAGCCTATTTCACCATTTTATTAAATCTTGCATGTATTTGTTTACATCAAATTCCGGGGATCTCTTGCATGATTATTTGTGGTAATTTTATATTATTCATTGTTATATTAATTGATTAATTAATTTCAGCCTATTTTAGCTTTAGGGTGCATTATTTTCATCTCTTTTAATCTTTAGGGGTTATATTTAGGCATTTAGGGTTACCCTTTGTTTTGTCCTGCGTCACTCTCTCTCTCTCTCTCTCTCTCTCTCTATATATATATATATATATATATATATATATATATATAAATATATATATATTTTTTTTTTTTTCTCTCTTTGATTCCGTTGTATTTTCTTTCTGATTGTCGCCCAAGCATCCGGGTTCAGATCAGGTTATTAGAGAGTAATGGACTGGTTTCTTTCATCATTTAAATATTATTTCATAATCTGGCCAACCTTAAATTGATGGGATAATGATGATGGTGTTCCTTTATATAGGCTTGTTTTTTCCTTTCTTCCCCCCTCCCCCCTAGACTAGAATGGATGATCTTTATAACCAAATGCCTCTGTTTCAATCATACCCATTTCTTAAGAAGTTTAATCCACCTTAAATCGCGCATGCAATGTTTTTTTAAAATGGTACTTAGATAATATCAAAGGCACTAGAGGTGCAAAAGAGTACAAAGCACAATAGGGAAAACAAAAGAAGAAAAACCATAACCCCTTACACTGTCAGAAAAACAAGCCCCCAAAGAAGGAAGAAAAGCCAAAAACTAAAGAAAAAGAAGCTAGGAAAGCACAATGCTCTCTTTCCAGGCTCGCAAGATGGCATACATAGATAGGTATTGGAAATCCACTAAAGAAGGAGCTCAGGAGCAACTTTGGCTAGGATTCGATTGTTGACATTTTGGGGACTTTTAGCACAGTTTCTAAAGACCTTGTTGTTACACTGTCATCACAAACTCCAAAGGGTGGCAAACGACACAAGACGCTGCAAGATTGAGAACCTAGGGGAACATTAAAGATTTTCCATGCAAAGGAAAACTGGGCAGCTGAAGACGACATAGACCACTGGATACCAAACTGCCCCAGGATAGCAACCCAAACAAACGAAGAAAAGGGGTGAAGGATGAGAAGATGATAGATATCTCCAGAAGCATGGAGGTAAAAGAGGCAAGCACTAACTAAGCACCCAAGGGGTTGGTGTATTGGCCAGGAACCCGCCTCAAGAAGCGGGAGTCCTATGTTCGAATCCCATCCCACCCCAAAGGGTCACTCCCTTTAGTTTTATCCGGTGTGCGTGGGTAGGAGGCTTGCACACACCCCGAGGACTAGTTGGGTGCTTTAAGAGGCCCTGGACACCTCCAAAAACAAAAAAGAATCTTCCCAAGCCCAATTGCCCACAAGAAACTAATAGCTCTAGGAGGGTCTTTGGAGACCCAGATAGTAGGATCCACAATTGGAATCATCTCACTTTGCTGATCCACTCACTGAAGGACTTCAATGTGAAGGATCCAGAAAAGTTAGGACACTAAATCAGAGAATCATCGTCCAAGGCCCGGATGCTGGTAGAATAAAGACGGAGAATAAGGTGTGAGACGTCATCTGTCTCAGGATTTGACAGGTTCTGTTGAAACTAAATATCCCATGCAACTCTCCCAACACAAAGTAGAACGTAGATATTAAACCATCAGGTAGTAGGGCTTTTTGGAAAAGGGAGGGGAATTGCATAGCAAGGGGGGTGGAGTCATGCCAAGGATCAGTCTAAAAATCTGAAACTGTCACACCCATCCCCGCTTTAAACCAGATATCAAGCTTAAACTTTTCCACACAAACACAAATAGCTCGCCACTAACCTGAAGCCCTACTCGGAATGGGGGTTAATGTCCCAACCGCAGTTATCGATCCGATACTTAGGAATGAGCAGTGACCTCCAAGGAGCATTGTAGTAAGAAGCAATCCTCCACAACCATTTGGACAAAAGAGCAATATTAACATCCTTGATGGGACGGACCTCCAGACTTAATTGGGAGACAAACTTGTTGCCAATTGACTATGTGTTCCTTTCTTCTTTCTTCCAAGTCATTCTAGAGGAAGTCCTTCATGATTCTTTTGAGGGAAGAGATAGCTTTCTTTGGACACTTGAACGATGACAGGAAGAACACATGCAAAGCTGAGAGCACAAATTCCAACAGAGTGATCCAACCACCACAAGATAAATACTTTATCCTCCAAGAAGCCAGACGCTTATTGAATTTAGCAATGATAGGCTCGCACAAAGAGAAGTCGGGCAAGCCAATGCAAAGAGGAAGGTCCTAATAAGTGGTGGGCAAAGAACTTGATTCACATCCTAGTAGGTTGACCAAGCATGCTGGCTCATCATCGTCAAGATTAATGCCAAAGACCTCACTCTTACGATAATTGATTCGCAAAGAAGAGGACAGCTCGAACCACCTCAATCCCAACATTCTCCTCATCGGCCTCACAAAATATAATTGTGTCATCTGCAAACTGAAGGTGGTGGAACTGGAGGGAGGAATGTTCAATCTTGCAACCACTAATCAAACAGAAGTCTGTCACTTTCAAGAGAAGGAGTCTAAGGGCTTCAGTTACCATGATGAATAGAGTTGGAGAGAGTGGATCCCCTTGACGGAGGCCACGAGAGCTGCGGAAAAATCCTTTATAAGATCCATTGATGAGGATAGAAAAATGCATGGAAGAAACACATTCAACTATCCACAGACTCCATTTTCTGCTAAAACCCATGCTGCAAATGATACCTTTCCTTCTAGCCTTGTGTTGTGACTCAATGCACTCATGAGCTGTAAGAACATCCAAGATTTGCCTATTATCAACCCCAACTGGCTGAGATCTGAGCGGAGGTGCTTTAGCCTATTAGCAAGGATCTTGTATGGGCTGCCAAAGAGACTAATTGGTCTAAAATCCTTGAAGATGCACCATTCTTTTTGGGAACGAGAACCATGAAGGTTGCCCCGAGCTCTTTGGGAAGACTTCCCCTTTGATGGAACTCCTGGATGAAAGCGATAAGATCCTCCTTAACTATGTCCCAAAAAAATCAAGCAATAGGAAAGCCGTCCAGTTTGAGAGTGATGTCATCACTCAAATCCCAAACAACAGGCTTGATCTCATCCTTCGGACAAGGACGTTCAAGATGGGAATCATCTTGAGGAGAAAGATACCTGAATAGGAGACCTGCAACAGGCAACCTTTCCCAAGGATTAGCTGAATACTAAGTTCTGAAAAAAATTGACGATAGAGATAGTGATGGCTTCCTTATCTATAACTATGACATTGTCAATGGTAATGAACTTGATGCAGTTAAAATGCCTGTAAGCTGAAGCTACAACATGGAAAAATTTGGTTTTTTGTCCCCTTCTTTAAGCCACCTCTCTCTTGACCATTGCCTCCACCAGATTTCCTCTTGGATGCTCTTGGCTCGGTATTGGTCTTGAAGATCCAGCTGAAGGAGATGGTTTTGTTTGGAAAGATTTCCTGCCTGTTCACTGATGTCAATCTGGTTGATATCATTGAGAAGGGATGCCAGTGAGATTAAATTCCCTTGAAGTGTTTCTGAGTTTATGGGCAAGGACAAATCACTTCCTACCAGTGAGATTAAATTCCGTCCACCAACCGTCAAATATAAGTCAATAGAGCCTCTTTCCTTGACCCAACTCAACTCAAAGGAGAAAAGAGGGAGAGGGGGGCGCAAGATTCCTCAAAGGTGTCCAAAACCAATGGTCAGAGATGGGTCACATGGGAGTCAATGAAGCACTCTAGCCATTCAGTGTAAACTAAAAATTTATCAATGCGGGAGAGCGAGGGGCTGTTGTGGCTGTTGGACCAAGTGAACTTGCTTCTAGAAAGGGGAAGATCCACTAAGATGAGGGAGGAAATGCAGTCGGAGAAACAATGCATGAAGTTCGTTGTTCTAGTGGCATCTGTTTTTTCCTGTGGGAAACAAATGATGTTGAAGTCCCCACAGATTTACCAACTATTACACCACTTGCCGTTAAGAGAGAATTTTCAAGACAAAGCCAAGCTTGCTGGAATCATCACATGGGCCATAAACTGAGGTTAAGGTCCATGCCTGGCCCAGAATTTGATCCTCAAAGTGAACAGAGAGGGAGAACTCGCCTACATGAGAGTCTACCTTGCTGAGTTTGCCGGGGTCCCAACATATGATGAAGCCTGAAGAACCTTGGGAAGCTTTGGCCTCCCATCAAATGGCTTAGGTGATGATGGTGATTCACATTTCACAGATATACATTCAACTTTGGATCATCATTTAAGGTCATACCTATTATACTTTTTGCTAAAACAACATTTTCTCTTATATTCCATAGAAATGCAAAATAACATTTCAAGTATAATTATTATATATTTTTAAGAAATTATTCTTGTAATTTTACTTTATGGAGATTTACTTTTATTCTTATTTTTTTATAATCCATCTCATCTAATTTTAGTACTTTGAATCTAAAAATATAAAGTACTTAGAGCATGATATTAGGATTTCATGATTATGTGGGAAAAAGGTAAATTAATGTCTTTCAAAAATATTTTTATCTTATGTTTATATTATATTTATTTTATTTTTTTCTCATTGATGAATGAAGAAATTTTATTTTCTTTTGTTACTTCTCTAATTATGACCGATGATTTTTAGTCCCTATTACTTTTTAACTATATATATGAAGCTAAATTAATATTTTTATATCGTTCATTTTATTGTATTTTCACACTTTAATTTAAATGTATCTTTTTTCTTTAAAAGTCCTAATTGTCAACACCGTGCATTTGGACGGGTCTTCTGCTACTATCCTTTATGTACTTTCAATCCACTGGAGATTTTCTTGCTCACAGTTTTTCCTCCTATCATTTCATAAAGATGCTACATTTTGCAGCATGATAGTGAGAAGATCTGTTTACAGCATTCGAGTCAATTAGTCACAGTAGCATGTCACTTTCAAATTTTTTTTTTTTGCAGTTCTCTTCATTGTTATTCTTCTTGCTTCACTTGTGAAATGTGCATTAACTTGATGCTTTTTCTAATTTCCAGTCTAAGGATGTTTAGCAATGAGGATGTCTCTGTTGGGTCATGGATGCTGGCAATGAATGTAAAACATGAAGATAATCGAGCAATATGCGATCCCCGATGCACGCCGACATCTATTGCAGTCTGGGACATTCCACGATGTTCAGGTAAATCAGTTTTATCAACTTTTAGTTTTAGTGCATGTGGGAATGAGTCAGGAGAGGATGGATAAGAAATAGTGATACATGTAAGGAATACTTTATTAGTGAAACATAAAGAATACTGTATTAAATGAAACCTTTTAAAAGAATGGAGAAAATTTTCCAGGTTTGTGCAATGCTGCAATCAAGCTGAGGGAACTTCACAAGATTGATATGTGTTCAAAAAGCCCAACACTACCACCTGAGGACAGGTAAGGTCCCAAACTCTACTCCTCAAGATCAGGAACTCACTTACCTTCAAAATTTTCCCTCTGGAGGCATTCATCATATCCAATGAAGTGATGAACAACTTCCTACAAGAGGTGAAGATCTTTCTCCATGAAAATTTTGCCATCCAACTCCCATGCTTTGCCCACCATGGCTTTGTTCTCTTGCCACTTTTGAAGAAGGCATAAAACGGTCTTTTGCTTTTTGTATTATTCTGCCCATGTGTCAGTAAAGGCAATTTGCTAGAGTTATTTAGGGTTTGTGTTTTCTTGTGAAATGCCACCGATGCAATTAATTGATGACCTCCAAGCCGATTCATTATCCAATATATTACATATTAAATGTCAGTAATATGTGATATGTCGGTGCCGCCCATATCATGTATTCACTGATAATTTGAACTCAGTTCTCTGTTTATGGTCTTGATCAAATTATCACCCTCAAAGCCAACCCTGCCTGAGACATACATAGTGCTAAGGCATATTGCCTCTTCATATTTATGGCCGGTAATTGAGCCACGCGGAGAGCACTTGGTTGGCAAATAAAAAAGAAGAAAAAACTCTGGTTACTGGTATAATTGTCTCTAATTTTTATTGCTGTGGCAGATAACGTTGAGTTGAGCAGATAGACCCAGGTATACGCCCCCAAGATTGTTATCTGCTACACAATCTTGACATGCTGCAAGCACTCAAATTGTATACTGATAGAATCATCACATGCCCGGAAGTCGTCACTACAAGATGCAGATGACCAGTTTGTTGCCTGTTATGCAAACAAACAGGGAACCACTCACTGTACATGTACTGCAGTAATATGTGAATGCAATAATTTTGTATGAAATTAAAGGGCAGCAATGATTACCCAAGACAGACAATTCCACTGTAATGATTGTATTCTTGAGGATTTACAGATGGGTAGTCATTTAATGAGGCATTGATTTATTTTTTGTTTATTTACTTTGACAAGTTTTTGGTTGTTCAGAGGTTTGGAATGTTGTTAAGATTGTGCTCTACTAGCAAGTACCATTTGTTCCATTGAGAACATTCTTAGTTCTGATTTTATTTGTATTTGCAACTAGTATTGTACTTTTCATCTTGTTCTCACTGTATTTGAGGTTTGTGAAACCAATGAACTCGCAGTTCTGGCCCATCAATGTTGATACATGCCAGAATGGCACATGTGACAATTCATCATCAAGAGCATTAATTTTACATTCAACACTAAAAAATAAATTGTAAATTGGCTAAACACTGACTCTACCAAGTTGTCCGAGGAAACAATAATAAGCAATCGGTCCATATCAAGTCAGAGGGACCAAAGTTATTTTTTTTTTGCCGTCATCTAGATTGCTGTAGTTTACTGTTACTGTCCTCACTATCATACTGCTTGAAACAACTCCAATATGGCTAGCAATATGAGGAATGTAATGGTTGCATTCACTACATAATTTGTTGAATTGCCCAAGGTGACTGAAATTGGATTTTGAGTTGGAGCAAATTCACTACAAGGTTCATCAACAAAGAACATGTCGTGGGGCAGGTCTAGCAGACGTTTGGGCTAAAAAGCTTGAGTGTTCTAACAAGTCTTGTGATAAAAAAACAATTAGATGGTTGAATGGGTTCATTGTACTGTCAAATTGTTCAAAATGGGGCTGGGTCATTCTTCTTAATAAACATTAATACAAGTTGGATATATACCTAAATAAAAAGAAAATAACATTTTAGTTGTTTAGATTCAATATCATATGGGCCCCACATGGGGGCTGCACCTGAGCTTGCCTAGATGGGATTGAGTGAAAAGTGGGACTTGGAAAAATTGAAATAAAGTTTCATGATGATGATGATTACAAGTTCAGACAACTTTGCACTTACTCCCTTTTCTCGTAATGAAATAAGAAACAAATAAAGTAACATCGTTATACCCAGGGATTGAGATATTGGCCGATATCCGATATATATTGCCAATATAGGCCGATATTAATACAAAAAATTAATAGAGAAAAATATCGGCCGATACCGAATTTTAAACCCCTAGTTATACCTCCAATATCTAATCCTAAATAGTCATAAATAAATAATTTCTATTAGATAGATAGAAGAAGAAAACCTCCATGGTTCTACACTTCGCTAAAATATAGCCCAACAAAAATAACAGAAAAAACTTTAATGGGGCCATTACATCTCGTAAGACCAGATCTCCACATTTTAAACATAAAAACTGATTAACAAAATCAACAATTCCAAGCTTTTGACAAACAATAGTAGCTCTACTAATCTGGAAAATTTCCAAACCAATTTTACAAATGTATGTAGTCTGCTGTGGCATTTCCTGACCACCACAAATCTTACAGTCAAAATTGAAACACAAATTACTCATTCAATTTCTTCATGCTGTCATTGCTTCGAAGTTCTTGAATGCTCTACTCCGCTTTCTGACAATGTTGTATTTAAGGATGCATCTGAGGCCAAATCACTATGACTGTAGTGAAGGGTTTACTTGAGGACCAGAAGCGAGTGACCTGTGGCCGTGACCAGTGAGCTCCTTGAGAATATTCATTACAGTTGGAAAAAGCTTTGTGAATAATGACAGAAGGCCAGTAAGCTGCACCAAAGATACAACTCGATAAATGTTTGCGAAATAAACGTTCTTCAGAACTTCTACATTAAGGTCAAACATTACTAAGTTTACATCCTTTATTTTGCTATATTAAATACAATATTGACCAATTCTTCACAGTGTCTCTGCCTCAGCATTTTAGTGGTCACCAATATGATGAGGATGTAGACTCAATTTTCTTATGACACTGAAATATTGCAACTCCTGATACCATCAAATAGATGCATCTAGTTATGCAATTAGTAAGGCAATTCAGTAATAGTTCAAACATGTAATACTCACAGCACCATTGCGAAAATTGTCTGCTACATCAAGCCGGATCCAGAAGGCTTTAGCCATTAGAAATGCAATAAAAACAGCACCAGAGTATAGAGGATTCCTGCCAAAGATGTAGATGAGCAATGCAGGCCTGGTACTAACAAAAAGATTATGCACCCACTCTTATTCCACATGTACAAATTGTGATTACCTCAGGAGTGCCATAAATTCATTGAATCCCAGGACAATAATGGCAAGTATTGCCCATGGAGGTGGTAGCCAACTGTTATCACGGAGATTTGCCTCCTGAAAAAAAAAAAAAAATCAATGGCATGCTTGATGGTACAGTCATATAATTACTAATCAGCCTAGATATGATCTGAAGATAATTATCACACATGTATTCATGTAAGCAGAATGACCTATGGCAAATTACTGATCTTCCATTCACAACACAATTTTAGTTCACAAACCATTAATTTGGATTAAGCAGTATACCTCTGCCAAATAATATTTGTTTTCATCTACATAGACAAGTGGTATTTATGTTAAATGCAGCATGGCCAAATATATGTTGTTATAGGTACTAAAAAGAGTATGGAAAATAATATCCATCAACCCATCATCTGAGATATCTTAATCATACATTCTAAGTTGTATCCTAGAAAAGTAATGTTTTAAGTTATTAAAGAAGAAAACTTTACATCAATGATGCAGAATTTTTTTCTGCATAGTTCTTTCCTTTTATACTGTAGTTGCTGATAATAAATGGTAAAGTTAGAATCACCTGAGGAAGTTTCTACAATAACATTTCCACACATTAGGGGTTCCATCATATCAATTAAAATTCCAATCAAGCACCTGTACTTTAGGCAAGTTAGGTAGCACTTTACATCATAGACTCTAACTATCAATCAACATATCATCACTTGAAAAGAGGCATATCACTAAATAAACCAATAAAAAAAATCTCTCCAACATTCAGAACTTGAAGAGAATGAGAATTTCGTGGAGTAGCATACAAAACTGCTGTTTCTAAAAAAAAACATACAAAACTTTAAAACAAGGGAGAGAAAACACTGTATATACGTGCATACCTGAGCTGCAAGGGCTTGTTTGACAGTGTACTCTGTCTCTGTCTTGAATTGCCTCCACAAAGATTTACATTGAACAGGTGTGATCAAGGTTTTTGAAATGGGAACCTGGTAAGAGAACATAAATAAAAAACCAACAACTTAATTGGAGAGAACTCCTGAAGCAGCAAACCAAGAAACACATAAGTCAACCAACTACTTACATGGTGCACAGCTTTCCTCATCATCATCATCATCATCATCAAAGTAAAATCCCATCTATTTGGGGTTGGCTGTTTGAGTTATATTTCTCCATATGACCCTAGCATAAACCATATGACCCTAGCAACTTATAGCCTCTCAACCCTACGAACTGAGGCTACCTCTGGTCTTTAATTACATGCCCAACCACTTCAAACATGTTTCTCAGTTTGTCCTCCTTTCGGGCTACTTTCAAACTGTCCCTAATACAATCATTTCCAACTCTAAACTACTCATCTAATGTAACATGCATATCTCCACCACTCTAACTTTGTCTATTAGTCTTTTTTTGCATTGCTCAACACTCAGCTCCATAAACACTTCCTCTATAGTAACTTTTTAATAGAAACAGATAGTGACTCTTGAATGTTATATATATGGTTGTTTTCACATATATACACTCTATCCACGGTTTGGTATATAAACTAATAGGCAAGTGTGAAACATTATCTTTATAGGGCTTCAATTTTGGATTGGTAATAGACACACTATATGGTAGCCTATCGCGTATGTTTATGACTTGGATTTTGCTCATATACTAGGGATTTTTTTAATTGTACCAGGAAATTTATTAGATGGACAATGGATACAACAGAGAAACATCCAAAAATAGCAAAAGAAAAAACAAGAAGACCCAAAAGATTAAAAGAAAAATAAGAACTAAACTGAATGGATGGCTAATAAAATTAGAAGTGAGGAGATTATAAGTCTGCAGCGAAACACTTCACTGGCCAATGGCTGTGTAGGGGTGGAAGTTTTTTTTTTTAAATGATCTGTGGAGGGTGGAAGTTGTGAGAAAAATAACTGCCTTTACTCTTCATTAAGCAATATTTTTTTTTTTGAGGTCCGGAGGTGTTCTTCATTAAGCAATATTTCCCTTTGTGTTGCACTTTTACCTATGATCTAGGTATCTCCATAACATTACTCAACCATAGAGGCATCCACCAAGAAATATTCAGCCAGACAACATGAGATTTCTGAGAAGGTGAGGGATGGGCACTAAAATCAGTTTATAATTTAATTATATTTCAAACCATAATAGCATATCTACATAATTTTGTATGGGAACTTTTATGACATGCTTCTGGGAAGTAGAAAATCAGGATCTATGATATTTTTCTAGACAGCCTAGCTGTAAACAGAAGAATAATGGGATCTAAATTCCTGAACAAGCACCAATCAACACCCAACTTTTAAAGATGGAAATCAGCAATGCTTTTGAGCTGAAGGTCCATTTAGGTGGTATCTATAGCTGAAGAAAGAGAGTGAGATTCACATCTAGATTGCATAATGCATGTTGGAAACTAATTTCATAGAATAAATTAATTTTGTTTTGTTTTGTGAACGTAGAAGAGTTTGAAGTATTGGATCTACGCTCCTCTTTCGGGGACTTGTCTATTATCCTTGGAAGTACAAGAGTTTAGAGCACAATTAAAGACAAGATGAAAGCCTTGGTTGTTGCATCTTCTTCTTTGGTGGGATCCCTAGATACTTGATCCACTTTTGGAATTAATCCAAGAATCAGAGTTAGGGTTGATTCTTGAAAAAAAAAAGTCCCCCAAGTTTAGTATGGTGAACTCCAGGAATTTTAAGTTTTTAACAAGAAGAGACCTTGAGGACTGCAGGGATTTTAAGGTGTTCAGGAGATCTCCCTAAACTGCAAGATTGAAGTTCGGGAAAATCGTTCAAAGGACCCAGGACAATCTAGAGTCCAAGAGACCCTAGAGAATCTAAGCATCAAGAAGCTCCAGTGGGTCTAAGGTTCAAATGGACTTTCTCTAGAGACTTTTCTTCAAGGCCAAAAAGATGCCCCAAAGTGCTTCGAACGAAGCCTATTTATAGAGGTTGAGAACTGCACATTGCATTTCTAACAACCGCATGTGGCATTTTTAAAGGACCGCACTTTATGGCTGTTCCTTTATATGCAAATTTTCATTCTTGTCTTTTATTTTCCTCATACAGAATCTGATTTGGGACATGAAAATTGTGTTGGGAAAGCTGATTCGATGATGTTTTTGTTGACATAGAATTTGAAGCATTTCAAATCTTTTAGTGGGCGCCCCCATGTTATCATAAAGTAGGCACACCTAGATTTGAGCAACTTTTGGTAATTAAACCATTACTTTCTCATTTGGACTTGGATTTGAGATACATAAAGTGCATTTGGAAGCTAACTTAAGGATCTTTAAGATGATATCCATGTGACAATCGTGTGATCATCGTAGATGGGCCAAACTTTGTATTTTTTGATCCATTTGTCCGATTGATGATCTGTTTGTTGTGTTTGGAAGGTAATCAATGGATCTCCCAAGTGGTTCCAAGTCATGATTTGATACTCATCACGGAGGGCCACATGTTTTATCTTTGGGTCCAAGTATCCAGTTGATGATCCTTAAGTTGTGTTTGGAAAGTAATCAGGATTTTCCAAGTGGTTCCCAAGTCATTACTGTATGGTCACCATGGGTGGACCCCACATTGTACTTTGGATCCACTTATCCGATCAACGATCTATTTCTTTTGTAGCATCCCTCGGACCTTGGATATGTCAATGATCATCTCTTTAGGCATTTTTTGCATTATCCATGTATTTTCTTTGATTGATTGAACTTTGTAAAGTCCTTGTTCTTGTTGGATCTTCATTTGATCGGTTTGTAGGATTTCCAGATTGACATGATTAGACAATGTAGAGGTCTAGATCATCAGAATCTTGCATGGATGCTTATAGATCCTTTTTATTTTTGTTGGATACAACTTGCAAAGATCTGAATCATGTCTTCTTGAAGAAATTTGCAAAAATATAGGTGTCAACAATGTATAGCGCAGAAAGCATTGAAATCTACTACGCATTCACATCACTAATTTGATCATGTATTTAGAGATATTGGATTTTACAAGTTTCAGTTACTTTCCAAACAAAACATACCATTGTACCAGAGACATTGATATAATTGCTAATTCAAAGTTCCAAACAAGAAAAGCCAGTTCAAACAAATGATCACAGACAAAGAACATAAAGGAGCCTCTAAAAAGGTACAAAAGTTACCTCTTTCCATTTGCTTGAAGCCAGTGAATCAGAATCTGTGATGCTCCTGTTAGTAGTACCACTATTAGCAGAATCCAGAAAAGAAGCTGAAAGAATACCCTCAATATTATCAGCATTGACATCCAAACGGATTACAGCCATAATTGAGAGTGTCTTCAAGGACTGCAGACAGAGAGACAATATTTAGAGTACAAATATACTGAACCAACACATTATTACATTAATGTACTAAATTTCAGACAATTTTTTCTTTTAATTTTTTAATTTTTTTGAGAGAGAGAGACTAAAGCAGATATAAATTCAGAATTCTTAGTTCCATCCTTAGCTAGGAAACCAACCAAGGAATTATCCCTCCAAACATGATTAAAAAGGAAATCACCCTTCTGAAGTCTTGAGTCTAGACCCAATAATTCAACTTGAAGGTTTCCAAGGATAGATACTTAAAACATTCATCCACTGAGCTACATTTAAAGAAGCACCCTTCATGAATACTTTGAAGCCATACTACTCAAAAGAACACCATCTGAATCAAGTTTTATAATTGGCAAGACAACACTCAGTGACATTTACTTTGGTTCATCAACAACATAAGCTATTGATGAATAGAATCAGCAACCAGCCGTGTGACCCGCAACCAGACAAGTGTAGCCCACCCTTTGTAATCCAACTCCATTTGCAAGTTACCAATTGTATCTGGCTGCCAATGGTTGAGATTTTTGGGGATACCTCTCATCCATATGGAAGGTACATTGCATGAACAGTTTAGGTACATTGCATGAACAGTTTGGGCTGACAAAGTCTGTGTCCAAATCTAAAATTTGTAAACTTGTATGTTTTAGAATTGTCTTTCCATCCTTTAACTTAGGTTAGCTATCTCAGATATTTATGTCATAAGGTGCTACATACTGCAGTTCGAGCAGTTCTTGTGATTGCTTGTATTTCTTCTTTCCCAGTCCAAACTCGGGGCATCGAGTCAGAATCCCTGTTAAACAATGTAGAAAACCTGAAAGCAAATTTATAAAGTTATTTGAAGTGAAAAGTGCTACAACCTACATGTTTTATAGCCAATACCTTTCCTTCATGTGAATCAATACTCTTCCAGATTCTTCTTTGGCTTTCATTTCAACTAAATTTCTCGCGAAGTCAGCTAGGCTTGTCAGCATTTTATCAAGAGTCTCTGGGTCAATTTCGAACCCGGAAAGGGCAGAAGAAAGTCCAGAGACAGCCAACTCAGTCTCACGTAGAAGAAGTTTCTTTATTGCAGGCCAGGTGTCATCACCAGCAGTCTCTAGAAGAACTTCTACAGGTCCTGCAAGCGCTGTATTAAGTTGTGCCTGCAAGAAAATTAAGCAACCTTGGTCGCTACTCACTCTGATGAAATTAATTAAAATTGAGCAAAATGACACCACATGATACTAATAAGATTATAATAAATAGCAAAAAAAATGTCTTGCTCTTGAAATTTCTATTCTGAGAAAAAATATCCAACAGAAGAGGATAATTTGGCTATCACATACCTCATATAGTGCATTTAACTGTGAAAGTTTTTCACCACGAACTGAAGCTATATGTGTATCAATGTCATGCCGAAGCTTATCTCCAAATTTTGAAGAATCCCAACTTGCCTGCCTAATAGTTGCATCTGTATTCATATGTTAGATTGGGACATTGTATTCATCTTTGAGAGAGATCAGGCTACCAACGCCTTGGGAACGTAACTGATGTAATTTAAATGAATAATACCAAAGCTCGAGCCAAAAATTTCCAGAAATTCTAGAGAAGATGCTTAATCTTTTATTTCTACAAAAGAAGAATCCTTGAGAGGAACATTTATATAGGTTAATGTTCTATTATTCTTTAGTTCCTTGCAGGAGAAGTCTAAAATTTCATATTTGACATTACTGATATCCCTTTATCCAATCAGGGGCCAAATGTTGTTAAAATAGTGGGCCCCATTTAAATGAGGCTGCAATTAGTAGGGAAAAGTAGTCAGCCTTCTAAGGATATTGCTTTGAGAGTGTATGTTTAAGATGACAAAAGAATAACCCATCATTCTTTGAAGGTTAAGAAAGTGATAAATTTTTTGAGTGCTTATAAAATATGACTTGATCGATCCTATCAATATGATTTTTGGTGAACTGCAAGTTTAACCTTAGACCTTTCCAATGGACTTTAACTATTATTATAGGTGGATTTCATAGGTGGGCTCACGAAGAGAGAGAGAGAGAGAGAGAGAGAGTATGTTTATATGTATGTGTGTAAGTGGATGATCACCCACACATTGGTGTGCAACAAATTACTCTAGTTGTAGTGGATGATCACCCACACATTGGTGTGCAACAAATTACTCTACACAACTAGACATGGAGCCCACCAAAAGAGGTAGCAATGGGTTCGTTGGTTTTCTTTGAATATGTGGGCCACCAAAAATAACTTTGATTGGATCAATCAAACTATGTTTTTAAGATTACAAAGTTTAAAGATTAAAAAAATAATTTAAATTGATCAAAATTTTAAAGATCTTAAAAAGTGTGGCTTGATCGATTCAATCAAGATGATTTTTTATATACCATATATTCAATGAAAGACTTTCCAACCCCATTTGGTGGCCCCACTTTTAGATGCGTGGTGTAATACAATGTACACTAGTGTGTGCGGATCTCATATATATATTGGGGTGGTTGGGCAGACGCTCGAGCATGTCGGATGGTGGGCCTTTTCCGATGATAAAAAAAATTATATAGACGGATAATTATCACGAGAGCTATCATACTTTTAAAAATGAAATCCATTGAATCATGTTAGCCCTTAATTTTTTTTAAGATTAAAAATGAACCATTGGATAAATATTTTGTGTTATCATGTTTAATCCAACGGTGATGATGCATTATATGAAAACTATAAATGGTTGGATCTAAGTTTAAAAAAAAAATTTAACAAACGAGATTCAATATAATTGGGTCTCACATGGGACTCTTATGCCCGGGGCTTTTCTAGATTCGCCCATAGATCATAAAGAGCATAACTAAGCCCATTAAAGATGGTACATTGAGATTCCATTTCAAGAAGAAAAAAAAAAAAAAAGGAGTGAAATGATATCGACTCAATAATAGGAAAATCAGTGGAGCACTGAGAACTGTACTAATGGCTGATCTATGCCAATCAGAAGATGAACTGACATAAATGATTAAGTTACAAACTAGCAAAAGAACCTTGCAATGCACAAAATAAAAATAAAAATATAGAAAAACATAAAAAGTTGAACAACTAAAAATAAAATATCATAAAAGGCATACTTTATTTTATAGATCAATAAAGAACTATTTGTAAAATAAATATATTCTATTAATGAAATTAAAAATAATAATTTTTTTTTAAAACAGGTCTCTAGATTGAGTAAGTTTTCTATTGAAAGGAAAATTTAAGAATTTTATAATAAAAAAATATATATATAAATTACAAATTGCAAAAATTTGGAAAAAAAATTAAAAAAAATTAAAACTGGATTCTAGATTTAGTAAGATTTCTTTAAAAGGAAAATTTGACAATTTTATAATAAAATAAAAATAGATAAATTACGAAATGTATAAATTTGATTTATAATTAAAGTGAAAATTGTTTCCATCACATATTATATTTTGCATGGAATGACAAACATATTGTATAGAATTCTGTCACATAGAAAATATTAAAAAATTATAAATATGTTAAATAAGTAGAAAAGATCAGTTTAAATAAGGGTAGTGATCTTTTCTATGTGCTTTTTACACTGATGTTTTTTATAATTAGTACACTGATGAATATATTTTTATTTAAAATTCCCATTTAGCCCTTCTTCGTTTTCCCCACAGGAGTTGGCGCTGGCTATCACAGTGCTCACGCGTTCTCTTCTTCTCTAAGCTTCTTCTGCGATTCTCTTCTTCTATTCTCTAATCTTCTTCTCTGAGCTTCTTCTTTCTTCTCTTCCCTTTATCGTTTACAGTTCTGTAAGAAACGTCGGACGATGTTCACCCCAGCCTTGCAGCACCACGCGTCCATAACCCTTCTTCGCCTCCAAACGCCAACCTTCCTGCTATCTCAGATCCAGCCAGCTTGCCCATTTGACCGCCCATAACCCAATCAACCAGGCCCCCACTCATCGCTAGCATTGTCTGTTTCCACTCACGTCCTTGAAACTAACACCTTGCCTTTCCAAACGCCACTTTCACCCGCACCCAATTCTTTACCCAATCTCAGTTCGTCCCAGACTTGGTTCCCTCTTAAGTCCATTCCCAATTACTCATTCCACCAAATTCCACCGTTCTCATTTAATACTCCCATTACCCACCAAGGATTCAACCAATATGTCTCACTCCTGATCCTCCGCTGCATCAATTTCTGAGTCATCACTCAGTTGTGTATTTGGGACCATAGACGGAGAAGGAGATTGAGATGAATTTGAAGATGGAAGGAGAAGCATATTTTGTAGAAGAAGAAGGAGGAGATCGGGACAATGAAGAAAATGGAGGAGATGGGGATGGAGACAAAGAAGAAGATGGAGAAGGGACCTGAGGTAGAGATGGGGAAGTAGAAGGACGAGAAGAAGAAACAAGGGCAGAATAGGAATTTTAAATAAAAAATATTCATCAGTGTACTAATTATCAAAAACATCAGTGCAAATATCAATTACCCTTAAATAAAACTAAAATCAACTCTGTCAAATTTCATTACTAAAATAATATTATTAATAGATTATATTCCCTCTGTCCTAAATTAGTTGTCTTATATGGATTTTGGAATTGTCCTAAAATAGTTGTCTCATTTATATTAGAGTAGCATAAACTGTGTTGAAAATTGATGATATCATATGGAGTGCTAGCCTTATATAGAGAGTTCCTTAAAAATTAAAAATCTTTCAAATGAAACAACTAAAATGGGACGGAAGGAGTACAATTTTAAAAATTTAAATATGAAAATATAGGTATCCTAAAGCATCATAATTCCAAATGCACCTATATACTGTATAACAAAAGGAATAGTCCGGCAAATATCTCATTGTCTAAGTCTCCTTCAAACATAGAAGAAGGTCAAGATGATGTTAAGCATGAGATTGAAGTAGCTTTAATGCCCAATGAAGAATTAATCAAACAACAATTGCAAAGCACCAATAGACATCAACATGGAAATAGTGGATCTAAATAAAAAATGGGTGGATTAGATCAACTAAAACCATCATAAAAGCAAAGAAGAATGTTTTGAGGACTCAAAGAAAATGAAAACCATCATCTACATCCTGTGTAATTGTGCCTCCATTGGATTTGGATGTGCTCAGCTATTTCTCTAGTCCCTTGGGGATGTTGAAGAATAGAGAAATTATGTATTCCCTTGGCGCTTCAGTGCATCCATTCATAAAAGCAAAAAAGAATAGATGTTAAGAGTATATAATGGATGCTTAATGTGTTGGAGAGTAAGTGAATGTGAGAAAGGCGTCACCCAGATTGAAGGAGAGAGTGAGGGAGTGTGGGTGTAAAAGGTGGAGCAATGGAGACATTCAGGTAGAATTTGAGAGATTTAAGGAAGCTAAAACATGGGAACATTTAGCAAGATTATGTGATTGAATAATTTAAGGTTGAGAAGAGGGTTGTGTGTTTGGAGAGAGAGAGAGAGAGAGAGAGAGTGCCACATCTCATCCCCATTTGTATAATATTACTAGATGGGCAGGCTCAGCTTAGTTGAGGCACATATATGTTTTTTTTTTATGACCAAAGTGTCCAGGGCCTCTTAGAGCATCCAACTAGTCCTCGAGGTGTGAACATATATGTTAAGCCTGTGACTGAATCAGGCCTACTCAGACCTGCCATCGCAGTACTAATCCTCCAATCTAAACCTTCAGGCCAGTCTGGCCTGATCAAGCATCGTCCAAAAAGGTTAGAGGTCAGGGTTATCTCTCAGATCTAGATATAGCCCCAGAACTGGCTGTAGCAGGTTTCTTTGTCAATGGCACAATGTTGCCGATTCCAGTTACAATCTAAATATTTAGTATATTCTACTGAGAGCAGATTCCCTGGTTATTTTCTTTAGCATCATGGTAACCACATTCACAAAAGACAACATATACTTTGTAAAACAAGGACTCATAGCTCTTGAACATGTTCTGTAATTAACAGATGATTAGAAAAAAGATAAAAACAGAGAATACAAAAACTGGTAAAATAAACCAACCATAGAGCAAGGGCATGGAATGCAGATATCTGATGAGTAAGCATACAGTAACAGTAGTAGCATAATAATGAGCATTTCTATACCTTTGCATTTTTCATCAAATTGTGAGAGACAAGATTGAATACAGTCACGAGTAGCAACAGAAAATCCATCTCCTTTGCTCAGAGCTTTATCAAATGCTTCTTTAAAAGCATCCAGCATTCTAGACCGTACATGACCCAACATGGACTGATAGGCTGGATGAACTAGCTGCAAAGCACAGCAGATCACAAATGATAAGAACTAATTTCTATATCATTGCATTCAGTCTATTGTTTCCAACAATAGCTTAAGTCAACACATTGCACGCTGACATTTTATCAGGGGCGTTAGACTAGGTATAGAATCCTGGCTTATCCAAGTTGATTGGCCAAACCCAATTTAATTAACAAGTTTACTAACACTGAATTTTGACTGCATGCCATTTGTTCAGTGGGGAAGTTGTAAGACCAATCCATTTAGAACCAACTCAGAGTATACACATCTCAAGCACCTCATAATAGTGCAGGGGGATTTATGTGTTTGGTGTCCATGTATGCTACCATGCACACACAACAGAGTCTACATGCACAATGCTGGTTTACAATTACATGGTGACCAAATACAAAGAACAAACCATTGTAATTTTTTCCATTCTGACAACAAAATATGCAACCATACCTAGAGCTACAAACTGAGTTGGACCCTTAGAATACAAGGGGGCCATGAGTGCACTTGAGGATGTCCACCTATTTTAAATCTCCAGTAAGTCAATTTCATTTTTCTAGACATTTTAGCTATTAATAGCCAAAGAAGTTATTAAAGTCTTTGTTCTTTTTAGTTAAAGATTAGTCCTTTGATCAGCGAATGAAAAGAAAGAAGAAAAAAAAAAAGACATGCTGGATTGTGGGGTGATGAAAAGCATACTTCAAATGCAATAGAGGAGAGGGGGGAGGCTCACCCCATTTAGGCATGATAAAGGTTCCATATGAAGCCAAGAAAAAAAAAAGGAATTTTGATGATGAAACTGTTTAAGATTTGATAGGGTTATAGTCTTCTGTCTAAGAAACAGTATAAATGTAACAAATAAATAAAACAAAACTAGAGTAGAGACAACTATGTGCATTTATTATCGAATTAATCTTTTAAAGAATTTTTTTTTGCATCACCAACCCAAATAAACGTGATAATGGCCTTGCCGATGATGAATTATGATGAATCTGACTATGATGCAAAGCCATTTCCTTTAGAGTGTGGAGTACTTGTCCCTTTTCTTTTAATATGAAAGCTAAACATATGGATGGTAAATATCTCTGGGATGCAGTTGATTACCATGTATTTTATTCTCCCAAATCATTCTTTCCTGCTATTAGTGATGTGAAATGATCACCCGTGTACTGGTGTGAAGCCTACTACGTCGAACATCTGGGTATACGGCCCACTAAATATAGTAGTGATATGCACCAAAAGGGTCATTTGTTAAATAAGTAGCCACAAAAAATCACCTTGATTGAATCAACAAAATTATAATTTAAAAGCCATAAATTTTAAAAATTAAAAATAATTTGAACGGATCAAATTTTAGAGAGCTTAAAATTTTGGCTTGATTGATTCAATGAAAGTGATGTTTGGTAAACCTCATACTCAAGAAATGACCTTTACAACGCACCCATCACCATTCTATTTGATAGGCCCTATCTCTAAGTTCTCTGTGTAATATACCACACACTAGTGTGTAGGTGATCATCTCTTATCCATGATTGGGTATCATAAGAAATTGTTCTGCATGACAGCTGATGTTTTTTGGATTTCAATGGCGATATACAGAACCCAGGGAGGTTAGGCTGCATCCTAAGGTTACCGTTCAGGATGTGCTATCCATAATATCAACCAGTTCAGGATAATGTCATTCAACCTCTTTATTTGATGGTATTGTGTATTTTTTTTTTTCAGTTGGTATCATCATATGAATTTACAATAAGAAAAAGCTTGGAGACATCATCAGGTCAATTAAGCTTTCACCCTAGAAAAAAAATTAGGAGTCAGTTTCTAGGCATTAGTGATGTGGGAAACACTATTGATTTTGGATTTGTCCACAAGTAAGTACTTCTAGCCCAAGTATTCAGTCTAACACAGATTTATTATACACTATTTAAGGACCTGATCATTTGTGATTTGTGAATCGTGATTGATATTCTTCTTCTTCTTCTTCTTAATTCTCTTGAGAGATGATGAAATTAATTGATAAACTTCACGTTGCCAAAATAAATTGGTATTCAAATTATCACATGTTTGGGTTCCCAGTCTATGGCCTTAAAGTGCATGGATTTGTTTTACATATTTCTTCTGCAAACATTGAGATCAAGTCATTTGCAAACATCGAGTGTTCGAAGAGATTGGGGCGCCATCTTCCGATGATCCAAAGCGTGTCAAGATTTTGAGGTGTTCTCTTGACTTTCTGTACCTCTCCTTCAGTCTTCAGAGTTACAAGGAAACAATTGTCCCCTATCAAGCAAGTTTGGAGATCGCAGAAGCGCTCTCTAATCTAAAGCTGAGAGATCTCATCCTGAGAAAGGTGTCCGACTGGTGTAATCACCATAGCTCTTGATAGCCAGTCTTTAATCCCTGTTTCATCCTCCCAGTCTGTCATTAATTCTATGACTCTATTCTCCATATTGAGGTTGTTTTTCTCCAAAACACTTCATTTTTCCCCTTCAGCTGATGACTCCCATAGATGTCAGCCCCGCTTATAGGATCGATTTATGATTTATCTATTAATAATAAGGTCTATGTTTGGGTCGGAGAAGAACCACATACAGTCTTTGTTTGGTACAGAGAAAACCACACAATTACATTCATCACATATCCCTCATATTCCTTCTCATTCTTCCGTAAGAGACTTGTGGTGGTTTCTCACCGTAACTCCCAGGTAGGTGGGTCTGATCATTCATACTGATCCATTTGGATGCACCATGGTCCATGTCCCATGGGTTGTTGTCCCACAGGTCCGACCATCTGATGGAGGGTCGTAACAACTCCTCTCCCCTTCAGTTCAGCCTTGTCCTCTACAGACAAACCTTGTCCTCAAGGTTGAAGTTGGTAAAATTTTGTTCGAGCCGGTCCACCACCCACATCGCTTCCTCGGTTGTGATCATGAGTAACTGGGTTGGTTTGGACTTGTGGCCTGCATGAAACTTTTCATCACAATAGAAACTGAGCCATTTCTTTCTTCTTCTCTGCATTTCATTCCAGGGTATTTTCTTGGCTACAGACATTGAACTAATAGCTAGTTGCTGGCATGCATCAGCAGAAGTCATTGGAATTTTTGGCTTGGTGCTTTTCCATTGTCGATGGAGTCCTTTTACTCCCATGCGGGCAAGCTTGATAGCCTACCTCAATGAACGAGGCCTGAGCATTCAAACTTTACCACAGTTTCCTCTTCCAACCTGCCAATGAATGTTCCTAACGTCTACTCTGTCCACCCTCAGACTCCAGTTGAAAGTCATTCGAATTTTTGAGAGGGCCTTGTCAAAGTTCTCATATTCAGTGCGTCTGAAACGCGTAAACAATTTATCCACAAATGTGTCCCACGTCACTGTCACTCATACAAAGATTTGCTCCAGCCTCCAGCCATTGGTACAACTGGTTCGCCTCTCCTTCTAAATGGAAAAAGGCTAGTGCGGTTTGTTCCAGCCATTGGTACCACTGGTTCACCTCTCCTTCCAAATGGAAAAAGGCTAGTGCCACCTTTTGTTCTATTGACGGCCCTTGGTATTTGAAAAAAATGCTCAACTCGTTTGAGCCACTCGGTTGGTTCAGTTCCTGAGTATCTCGAAAAATCCATCTTGATAAATCGGGTAGACCATTGTTCGTGGTCGACAAAATGTGCTCTCCATGGTGTATTGTCCTGATGTGAGTCGATGTTTCAGGATGCACTCCTAACTCCCTGCAGCCTTGGTACGCAGAGTTTCTTCGAATTGTTGTAACCAGTCATTTGTCCGTAGTGAATTGTTGCAGACTGTCATTTCCAATTGGCGGATACTGTCCGTCATTCTTGTGCAGCAATCCCTTCGAGTCTTTTGATTTTTTTCTTTATTGGTGAGTTGCGACATTCTGTCGTCCAGCTCTAATACCAATTGATAGTATCAATTTATTTGTTAATAATAAGGTCTTTGTTCGAGTCAGAGAAGAACCACATGCAGTCTCTGTTCGGGTCAGAGAAGAACCACACAAGTATATTCATCACATATTCCTCCCATTCCCTCTCATTCTTCCATAAGAAAGAGACCAATGGTGATTTCTCAACCACCGTAACTCCCAGGTAGGTGGTTTCTCAATCACCATAACTCCCAGGTAGATGGGTCCGGTCATTTATTTTGATCCACTTGGATGCACCATGGATCATGTCCCATGGACTGTTGTTCCACAGGTACCACCATCTGATGGAGGGTCGTAACAACTCCTCCCCCTTCAATTCGGCCTTGCCCTCAGGGTGGAATTTTGGAAAATTCTTCTAATACTAGGTTGCATCACTAGCTTTTGCCTTCACCTACCTTCTCCTTTCCCTTCATTTCAGGTAGGATTTTGAGATCTCTACTTCCTTTTCCTTCGTTGCTTTGAGAGGGAGGCTTCTCCTTTCTTCGTTGCTTTGAGAGGGAGGCTTCTACTTTCTTCCGAAGTATGCCGGATTGACTTGCAAATATCGTCCATCTAGTAGGGTCCCATTAAGACTCTTAATTACCCCCTCTGCCTGTATTCCGTTCACCATTCTGACAAAGCCAAAAACTCTCCCAGCCGAGTCCTCCTTTCTTGGAATGAAAACGTCCCTCACCATTCCCCACTGTCTAAAATCTGAACAGCCCCACAGCCAGCTCTGGGTCACCACCTCCGGTATTAGCTACAAAGAGAGTGATCGCAGTGTTACCCTCAGTTGCCCGTTGTCACCTCCCTGATACCTGGATCCATCCTTCCTCATGGCAGTTGTCCTGAGCTCCTTGTTGGTCCCCCTGTTAGCTCTGCTGGCTTCCATTCTCTCTCCCAAGGTATGTAGTCTCCCTTCTCCAGTCTCTTGCATGCAAGGCTTGTATCATCATGGTGTTCTACTGGGGCTACTTTAAATGTTTCTCTAATGTGTTTGTTCCTAATCTTCTAATTTTACTATGAACACACACACACACACAAAGATTGGAACTCGGATCCCAACGGTATATTCACAGCTAAATATTTCTATGAACAACTTATCAGTCAGCCCTGAAATACTAGTATTGTAGCTTTGCAAGAGCAGTCTTCCGCAAGAGTTCTTTTTCTTGGGTGACAGTGTTGGACAAAATCTTAAGAACTGATCAAATAAGGAGTATGGACGATTATTTTAAATGGTTTCCATTTTTAAGCAGTTCAGTCTGAGGATCATTATTTCCAGAATGCCAATATGGGGCTTTGGGAGTTTCTTTACCTTGTTTGGGTGCCATGGTCCACTGTCGCTTCATGAGGCAGGTTTCATTATGTTTGGATTCAGTTGTTGCTTCATTTTAAATTATTAGTACAGTAAAAAAATTGTTGGGAAGTATGGGAAGAAGGATATAACAGATGCTTCTGGAACATGTTTCATTTTTCTTATCAAGTGATGTAGATGTTGATACATGGATACATATCTAGAAATTTTATGCTTAAAACATTTTCAGGTAATGGCATATTATGATATGTATAGGTGTTGAAAAGTATAGGTTTTTCTAGTGATGTTGAAACATTTTTGACGGATGACAGAGACTAGATTTATGTCCCTCTTTTCCATAACCCTTTAAGGGATCACTCTTGGGCTTCTGCCTGGGCAGTTTTGATGTCAATTCTTCTGTTCCTTGTAATATCATCTGGTAACCTTTTGTCCATTTATTTAAGCATATACTTGAGAGCCTAACAGGCCCACCGTGTTCAAGAAAATAGCACCAGTTTAGTTACCTGACTGAAGCAATATTACAATACATCTATTTGTCTAATAAGAAACTCATAGAAGTAAAAGCAATTGGTGAAACCTACAAGAAGCAATTTTGATTCCAGTTCCTGTCTCTTAGCTGTCCTGACACCTTCCTCAAAATAAATGGCTTCCATATCATACCTACAAAAAGATCATCGGCTAAAACAAAGGTTTGCAAGATATAACGATGGCAACAAGATTTGAGGTAAAAAAAAAAAATCCTTCAAAAATTAAGACATTTGAGCTCTAATAGAGCAAAGACAAGAAACCAAAAGGGTTTGATGACTGGCTAAGAGATGAGAAACTTACTCAGGAGTCAGAACAGAGCACCACTGTATGAAAATAAAAGGCAGTGACCATGCAAACACAGGCACTCACAAACTGAGGGGAAAAATGTCTGAATTCACATTCAACTCTTTATCTAAATCTAACCCGTATGAAAAATATACCATTGTGATTCTTGTTTTTAATGATGTCATATGAACCATTTTGTCTGGATGCTGACATGCAACCAATGATAGGGTCAAAACATCATAACTTATTTCTTTTTAATTGAAAACTAGATGATAGAAACTAGACATTTAATTATGATGGGTCTGAATGTACCTAAAATTGCAATGAGCTGTGGAGATTTAGCCGATACATGTAATAAGTTCCACTAAAAATAGGTGGAATTGAAATTACAAATTAGATGGGAAGTTGACTTTGATGATGATGATTATAATGATGATAACCACTTTATCAAATAAAGATAACAATTTTGACAGAAAAGGTAGAAAAGGTTATCCCAACTACACTGGTTTCTCCATTTCATTTTTCAGGCATGAGAGAAGTGCTCACTCTGATAGACATGCATCCAGGATTGAGCTAATCTTCTCTCCAAAACCAAGAACAGGGCCAGATTGTACAGCTTCTTCCAGCTTAAGCCAGTCCTGTGATATGCTCATGGAAAATTTGCTGATTATGTACATTGTCATATAAATACAAGAAATAAAGCTTTGATGAAAAGCATTAAAGACCTTTTTGGCAGTTAAGTGAGAAAACTTTTCATTAGCAATTTCTTCACACCGTACAGTGGCAACCATAACCTATAAACAGGATGTAAAAAATAACACAAGTCACTACTTACTACAAACGGCATCATTTATTAATCACTTCCAAATTTAGAAATTTTGAACATCACCTTGTGAGCAGGCAGGTCAAGGTCTTTATTCTCCTTAATAACTTTCCAGATTTGCTGACTACTAAAGGAAAAACCTGAAGAAGGAACAACAGCCCTTCGATCTCCAGCAAGTCCGCCAGGAGCAATAGAATGAAAAAAACGTTGCCTTAAACTTGCAACCTGAATTAATTTCCAAATGTAGAACCAATTACCCTACCAATAAAACTAGTAAATAACAGCAAGTAATATTAGGAGTCCATATGCAGCAATATTGAATTGTGTTGTACAAGTATACAAGTTGTAGCATTTTTCTGAACTTTTTAAAGTTTGGATCTGTTCCAAACCACATGTAGGAATGATAGTCGGTAGAAAATCAAATTATCTACTCTTGTATGCATTTGGGTCACATAGAGAAGAGGAAAAAAGTAATGCTGGCTCTTCTTTTAGTCTTTCCTGATCAAAATCAGTATTGATATTGTTTCATATCAGACACAGAAAATGTTGTTATTGATACAGGTAGAAGAGTCCCAACTCCCAACCGCATTGAAAAGACCAGACTTAAAACAAGCACTCGACAAAAGAAATTTCAGGGATGTTGTATAATTCTTTGAAATGACATTATCCAGTGAATAATGTCTGATAGATTACCTGCTCTTTAAATTGTTCTTCCTTCTCTTCATAACTTGAAAGAGCCACAACTTCGACCTGAACATGTAAAAATAACAGCAACAATATTGTGATATGAATCAAAATATAGCTTGGGTATTGGTGAACCATGCATGATCTCTTACGTTAAAAAAATCACTAATTGGAGTTTCCATGTAAGCTTCTGGTTTTGGAACAGAGTCCCATATCTGCAAGAAGAAAATCAGAAAAGAAAATTATGCTATGATAATTAAAATATGCATAAATGAAGCATTTGTGACTGGTCACCTACTCTCAGAACATCTTCCCTCAATACAGGTTCCAAATTCTCAAGTGGGGTCTGAAATGAATATAACATTGCAAACAAAAGAAAGAGCATAGACAGTTAGAAATGTCATGGTATAGTGGAATGGAAGAAAGGGTTGTGGCCTGGGCAGCTCAAGTTTCCAATATAAAATCAGAATTGGAATATGATATGCACACACCCTGGTTTTATCACGTATTACGAATAGCAAAGTCGTTTTACGAGGACAAAACAACCGCATCATCACCTGTCAAAAAATAAACAGCCATAACTGTAAATAAATTAAACTTAATTCATTAAGCACTTCACTTCCAGAAAAGATCAATTACAATCCTCATGCATCAGGTCAGGACATGTAAAGTGTCTTGATGTGCCCTATGGTCTGGTGATCCAAGCTGTTGATCTGATGGGCCCCAATATGGATAGGAATATTCCAAATAAAATATCCCATCTATCTAATCCATCTTGTTTGACTTTGACCAAACAGTGCCTGTATAATTAATTCCTTAACCATCTATTTGAAGGGCAGAGATGAGACAGCAACCCTTGAAATTGAATGTAGAAGACTTGCAGGCCAGGCATTCCTATTCACAGCAAGACCCATCATATCAAGTCGACTGCCTGGATTACCAAGGCAAGTGCTGCACTTGCATGTAATACTAATAGGCCTGTCTTATCAGGATCTATCAGAAACCAAACCAAATTGTCTCATGCATTCATTACAAGGAGAATACCTGGAATACTGTCTTTAAGAGAGGCTTGTTGGCAGCCTGTTCACGGCCAATATCATGACACCACCTAAAATAAAGGAAAAGAATCTCACAGCACTTTAACTTTTTGAAACTCAACTAATGTGGCCTTAAAGGATTGGATAACACAGAGAAATGAAGAGGAAATTCCAAATCACCACTCTACTTATTTACTTAAGTACTTACATATTAATCAGCACAATATCAGAAATAGCAAGTGCAAAAAGGGAACTCTGCCTCTCAAAAGCTGTATCATCCTGGAAACATGATAAACCAATGCCATTTTAGTGTTTTGGTTTTATCAAACTATGGTCAAATACTAACCAGCCAGAATCAAAGATAAAAGGGCTATCCCAAAGAGGAATTGATCAAGCCACACATCAAAACTGATGCAAATAAGTAACTATAAATTACATTCAGGATACATGAACCCAATTTCCAATCAAATTGACTCCTAAAGTCTCACTAAACTCTTCAATGCCAAATCCCAATAACTAATTTTGACCATAATTTCCTCATCAACACTTGCTCTGGAGGACGCCTTGTTCTAAAAAATCTGCCAGTTGCACTCCCCCTATATAAAGTATAAATCACTCTATAAGTCATGGGGCCGGTTTAACCTCAAAATGACTAGCCACTTAAGGTCCCATGCCCCTTTTGTTATAAACCCCAGGGTCATCCCTGACCCTTATGATATGGGATTTCAACCCACGTTACAGGTCCCCAGCCCAATCCCTGGTGCCCTCTCCAGGGGGGCTCACACTTCTTTTCTTTTATTTATGTGTAGGGACCATGTGTCAAGGGGAGCATCGGGCCTACAAGATCTCCGGCGGCTACAGTACCCCTAGTATATTCTTTCCTTTTGTCCTCTCAAAGGCCGGCCCATGTCGCCCTCAATCGGTACACATCAGGATCCAATGCTAGGGGGACCCACATCTCTTTTTTCATGTAGGGTCCATGTTGAGATATATTATGATTTCCATTTATAGAGATAATGATTGATTGCGTAATTTGTTAATTAGAAAATTAGGATCCCCAAATATTGGGAGAGATTATCCTTGTACTCTATATATTGTCTTTCATTTAGTGAATTAATACAAGAGAAATATTAATTTCTACATGTATCGTTCAAAATATTCGACCTTTTTCCTGTGTTCAAGTTCATCTAGTGAGAACAGAAGAACAACACGTTCCCTACTATCTTCTCTCTCTACATCATCCTCTTTTCCATTTTTCCTTCCTTCTTCCGTAATGGTCCCAGCAGCAAAGGATTTTTTTCAATTAAGATGAGGACTTTCTCTGGTTCTGAGACTCAGAGCCCCTTTTCGTAACAAACAGATTTGGTTCTCTCTTTTTGTATCAGATCTGGGCACGAGTGCCATATCGGAATCTCTTTCCAGCGCCCATCACCACCAAATGACGGAACAGTTTTGCGCCTTGCTGAACTGGTCTTCCCTGTAACAGTTTCTCTTCTTGTCCTTGGATCTATTGGTCGGAAAAGCTTCTACCAGCAGAACCCCACCGTACATATTCCGTTTTTTATGGTCTGTCTGTCTGTACCATCAGATCCCTTATCTGACTCGTGTGGGCCCTCAAATCTGTTTTTTTTTTTTGGGCTGCTGCCTAGGACGAGAGAAAACCCACTTTTTTGGCCATTCTTATTTAGATCTTTGTGCCTTTGGAAGGTTTACGAATGCAACCAAAGACTAGTGATTTCGCCCCTGACTTAGGTGTCCATCGCACTTGGAGGCCTCACCTTCTATCAACGGTGGGACCCACTTCTGTGTTGTTTTTCCTGTAACTGACTGGGACGCCTAAAATCCCAGATCTGGTTCGATCTGCTGACCCAACTCTCTATTTGAAGAAGAGTCACCACACTTGGATTCGCTCCTGGCCCTGGTCTCCATCATACCAGGTGGCTCCACCTTCTTTTCTGTTGTTTTTCAGATTGCTGCTTGGGACGCCTGTCACCCCATTTTTTGGAGTTTTTTTTTTGTTTTTTGTTGGATCTGGTTGGATACCACACTTCAGCATTTGATTTTTCTCTACCACTATCGCCCCTGTCTATAGTTTGCATCTACAAGGCCTTTGCTCTAGTATTTGTTACATGGGACCCACTGCTGCAGTTTTTTTGTCTGAATCAATAAAATCCTCACACCCTTCCTTTTGTTTGCCAAATAATCTACCATTTACCTCTCAGATCTGATTCTCCAGTCCTTTGACCTCTCATTTTAGAGATTTTTTTTCCCTTCATTTTGTGTGTGGTTCATAAGAAAATATTTGTTTGTTCCCTTAGATCTGGAGTCTTCCTTCAAATTTGAATCTATAATCTCTCAACTCTATAGCCGGTTTGAATGTCAGTGGAACTCTCTAAGACCTATGTTTGGTCTCGTTGAATGTAGGTTTAAGTTTTTCTCCGTTTTATTATTCATGTGCATGTTGTTGTTCCTCGCTGGACTTTGGCAACTTCTACAGATTAGTTTCTCTTTCCGGTGGACTTTTGTAACAGATTCTCATTTCTCCCCATATCTTCTAAAGCATGTTTCCTCTGATCTAATTTTTTTTTTTTCAGTTTTTTAAGCCTACCAACGTTTCTTCCCTTTGCAGCAAGCACTTTCCATTGTCAGATCCGGCTAATGGAACATTTTCTGCCGACAGGACCCCTTTTTTCCCCTTCCATCTTTTGGAGACTTATACATCTGTAAAGTGGAGTTGTAGCCTTGTTGTTTCCCAAACTGGGGATCCACCGTTCCTTCTCCAGTACTTGTTTCGGTACATGCTGCTATAGGACGTTTGTTGGTTCCAGTTTTGGCTTATCTGCTTCGATTGGGCTCGATTTTTGGAGATTCTTGTTAATCTGCTTTCGCTCCATCAGTATTGACATGGACCCTACACCTCTCTTTTTTATGTAGGGAGAGTCTCAGTCCCACACAAAAATGACATGGTTTGCTATGATATTAAATTGTCACCGAGCCTGTTTGACCTTCAAATGACTAGTCATTTTAAGGTCCCATGGCCCTTTTCTTATAAACCCCTTGGTCATCCGTGACCCTTCCGAAGGTACCAATTTACAAAGCACTCTCCCTTTGTTTGACAAGTTCTCACAACCCCAGCCTACATTTACAATGCGAGCTTGAAACAAGACAGGGAGCACCTATAACCACATTGAATGATTATTTCTTCAAAACAAAGTATGGTGCAAAAAATACCTAGATGTGGAAACTGAACAAAGAGGACCAATAGTATTTATGTCACACTATTCAAGTTCATAAATAGCTTACAGAATCATATTCATATACAAGTTATCTCTGGAATATGTAAGCTAACCACCATAATTGTCAGGCTTCAGCAGGAATGGATAGTACCAACTGAAGGTATTAGTAACATTACAAAATTTGCAAAGGTAGGGTATGGGTGTGTGTCGAAGTCCAACATGGATGCAAGGTGTCGGACTCGACAAAGCAAAAAAAAATAGGACAGAGAGACACAGACACCGTATTGGTAGAAATTTAAATATAAAATTATTTTAAATGAAAATAAGGCAAGCAAAAATAACACTAATAGAAAATAATTTAATAGTTTTACTCTAAACAATTAAGCAACAAACAAATGATATCTTAATTTAATTTTAAAAGGAGAAAGCTATTCTAATATTATAGTTATCTTGGAAAACAATGTTAAAAAATTCTAGAATAGTCCACGAAGAACAGGTGCCAGTGTCTGGTATGGGTGCATTTGTCTACAAGTTTTTGATATAGTGTATATCACACATGTTGAAGTACCCGTGCAACATAGTTTTGGATTTTAGTAGCTCCATTTCTCACAGTGAACTACAAAAATTTTACAGCTTTAGTTGTTTTGAATTTGAGTAAAACCTTAGAGCATCCAAAATGACAATAGCACTATTTAGAAAACGTTTTAGGGTTTCAACCCAAAATTTTTGCGTTCTGCTTGTTATTTAAAACCTTAATGAAGTCAAAAAGGCATTTAGAGATATGCATGGTAATATTTGTACTTTTGCACTTTTTTCTTTGACTATCTTGGAGTTTACGTCTCTTAGACCTCTTGATACCTTCCTTTATATTTTTTTATCATTAATATAATTTCTCTATTTGTTATCGCTAAAAAAAAAAGATATGCATGGTAAATTGAAGGGAAAGTAAGAAAACTAAGTTCTAGAAAGATATGGAAAATACCTCTCCTCGTTCTCTTCCATCAGTACCTTCCAAATCCATAACAAGTGTGCAAGGATCAATGCCAACACATTTTGCCATCCAAATGCCTTTAGTGGTTTGAGACCTAAACAAAAGAATGTATCTCACTGCTTCTCTAATATTCAGATTCTACAAAACCAAAGCAGGGTAAAGCAAGTGGAGAACATAAGAAGTTAGAACATTACCTCCCCTTAAAGGCATCCATCTCTCTAAAGTTGGTATGGAAGAGATTATTTATGAGAGTGCTCTTACCTGTTCAACAATATGATAATCATGCAACACTCTCTCTAGATAACCATATTTGAAGTAAGTTTATAACACTTGATATATCAAATGCATATATGAAGACTTCTCGGAAATTGATCACAGTTGTAAGGGAGAGAAGGGTTCTATGTTCGGAACACGAGATCTCCTTCGCTCTAGTCAGTAGATCTGCCAATGGAGTGGCACATTTCTTCGCTAAGAGCGGAGTTAACTCCTTGACTACATATGTTTTCTATCTTTGAGGCACTGACAGGATGCAGAGAGCGGTTGTCTTCCTTTTATGCTTTATGGATGTTTTTCGGATATATTGTTCTTTTGGTTTTTTGCTGTATTTTTCCTTTCTTTTGTCTACTTTTATATTGGGTTTTAAGTCTTTTAGACCCATTTCTTTGTATTTGTTTCATCTTTTTCTATTAATATATAAGCCTTTGTTATTGCTCCAAAACAAGCATATGTGAAGTCAGATGAGCAATGCGTTACGCCATAACATGGCTGCAACAAAATTACATACAAACATGTATGACGTGATAACCAGGAAAATCTTCATTGAGGAAATCTTCTATTATGAATTATGACAGCATTAGTTCGAAGAAGAAGAAGAAGAAGAAATGCTCTCATACCACTACTTTGAGGACCCATGATTGAAACAACAGCATAGTTAAGTCCACATTCTCCCAACTTCACAGACTTTGCAAAATTTTCAACGCCAGAGACATTAAATGCACCATCCCCATCAATGAGATGGGTAGAGCAACATCCTTCACCTGTTTCTGGGGAAAAAGAAACAGTTGACAAACACATCCATAAGTGATTAAAGTTTTAAATGCCAAGGTATCTTGAAGCAGTAGAACTTTATAATTCCTTTAGACATTGCCTTATAAATATGAATATCTTTGAAAACAAGCCAACCTTCAGTGAGATGTGAGAATGGAAAGAATGCCATGAAAAATGCCATACAACATAGCAGAGCAACCAACTTTTCCAATTTCAGAAATTCCATCTCAATCTAAAGGAAGCTAGTTTCAACCACTGATTTAACACATAAAATTAAAAAATGCAAACTCACTAGAAAAAAAAATGCTGGCGAAGCATAAAATTTCACATTATGTAATGGCAATCTTATACCCATTAAGTTCTTTTCCTTCTATTCTTCCTTTCCCTTTCTCCAAATTCCATGAATGAGTTGTAAGGTAGCAAAGAACCAGATAATGCTACAATTCTAGAACTTTTCTGTACGAAAGCTAAACAGATTTATTGAATATTTACAAGTAAATGTCCGCATAACGCATGTCAAACTCCAATTCAAGAACCATCCTCGCCCATGACAAAACCAAAATCACCAAATTGGATTTGCTCCATTTGGATACATGGAGTGGAAAGCACTTTTTAGAAAATAGTAAAACCTCTATAATATAATATGGCTAGGACCATGGTAAAACGTCATTTCGGCTGAAATACTTTTATCTTCTTTCTCTTTTTACCCGATCGCCATTGCTGTTTGAAAATCAATCTGCCACTCATCATCGCCATTGGATTCTCTCTATCTGCAACCCTTAAGACCAACGAGAAACCTACCACTTCAGTTAGATTTGGAAACAAATCATCGTAGAGTCGTTTTTCAGAGTGTTTGTGACGGCAGTAATTTTGTATTATGAATGTATAGAATATTACTTTAAAAAATAGTTAAGACAGTACATTTTTTATTCAAAATGTATTGAGTACTAAGTCAAAGAGATTTATTACATTTTGTATAAGTCTGAGGTTGGATGCCGATATTATTTTAGATAGATTATAACTTTACACAGTAATACGTTAAATAACAGAACTTTGAAAACACGTTGATCGAGAAACATCGAAACCCAAATGAATATAATTAACAATGAAAGAAGAGAAATTTGAAATGGAAGAAATGGAAGGCGAAGACATACCCATGAAAGAAGAGAAGATTGAAAGCTCAGATGGAGGTTTTGGATTCTTGGAACGAATGAGATGATGAAATGTGGGACGAATGATAGCGTTGGAGGAGAGAAGAGGAAGGACGATCGATCCTTACCATGTTCTAAATACTTCTGGTTGTAAAAAGCAAGACAGAAAAAAATGAAATTCTTCTCAAAGGAGAAGACGAGAGTAAAATTACGAAAGAAATAGAGAGAAATATAAGAACGTCCATTCGCATTTTCTTCGCATGTTTGTACGGTACAAGCGGCACCTGTCACCATCAACCGTCGAATCCCGAATAACTCTCTAAAGGAAAAAAAAATATTTTTTATTTTATTAAAAATTATTTATATATATATATATATGGAACACTACTTTTATACAGAGAGTTTTTTAAAAAATTATAAATCTTTCAAATGAGACAACTAAAAGGAGACGAAAGAAGTAATAAAATCAAGTTGAATCTTATAAATATTTTAATAAGATATTTAAAATCTAAGGTAATTTGCAAGTAATGCTATGACTTGCTTTGATTTTAATGATGGCATAATCTACCCTTATTTTTTTTAATTCACTTGCAAAGGGGTTTTAAAAAGGGTTCCTATGAATGCCATAATGCATTCTATTTACTTTTTTTGATTTTTTGAAAAAATGAAAAAGGATGGTCTATCGAGTATTAGACCCACGAGGAGTCGAAATTTTGACACGTATATCTGAAAATTTTAAAAATATTCTTACAATTTTAGAAAATAAGAGACCAATACGAGAAAATACTTAATATGAAAATCTTATCATCTAGTATCCTATAATGACACGTATCTTCTATTAGAATTCATTTTTTTTTTCACAATAATTTAAGTTTTATAAGAATATTAGAATATTAGGACAATTACATGCACCGTGAAAACTATATCAATCACAATAAGAACTCTTCATTTAATTTCAAAATATATTAATTTTTTTTAAAAAAACTCCAAAATGAGGATTATCTTAAAAATCCTAGCTATCATTAAATTTTCAAATAGAAAATTAGAAAATCGCATGGACATTATACAAATTATATCAATCATATGAAGACATCTCCATTCAATTTCCACAATATTATTTCATTAATTACTCTCACAAAAACCCAAAATTCAGAATTATCATAAATAAAAAATTAAAAAAAAATGATGAAAAATTTGGAATTGAGAAATACTTTTCACACTTGAAGACCTTGCTCCTAAACATTTTTAAAATCATAGCCAATACAAGATTCAACTCGAAAATGCAGTTGAAGTGATTTTGTATTAAAAAAAAGTTTAAATTTGAATCGGCCTATACTATGTTGCCTATGACAAAATGATCAAATTGTATGTTGTATGGCCACAACAACAATTGTACGGGCAATACGCTAATGTATCGACCGATACATATCGACATGTTGAAAATCGATATATATCAATCAAATTTTTACTATTGATTGTAAACACTTCCTTTGACATGTTAAATGTTCAATTTACCTGTTATTAATTAAAGAGTTATACGTGTGGGAAACCACGGAATATCCAGCATAAAACCCCACATATAAATTCAAAAAAATAATTAAAGAGTTATAATAATAAATTTCCTTTAGTGAGAGAGATTATTTTGAATAGCTTATCAAAAACAAATGACCTAACATGATTGGATGAAAATATTTACAGGACCACATGAATAAGAGGTGTATGATATTTGACATTGATCCAATTATGCTAATTAAGTAATTATGTGATTTTAATTGTTAAAAATTGACTTTAATGAGCCCTGTATCTTTTATGAGCTATTTTAAAAGAGAATAATTTAGTAAAGGTAAAATTTTGCCATCTTTTATCTGTATAATTTTTTTTATTTAATGTAATTATATGGACTTATTTACTTTTATAACTTACCATAGTAGATTAATTTACTAAAAATATTTTATGATTATAAATTGTAAACATTTGGGAGCGTTTTTGACATATGAAATATAATAAAGGATTATTATAATTAATACAAAAAGATAGGTGTAACTTTTGAAAATGTAAAAACTATAAAAATGACATACGATTGGAATAAAAGATAGTAAATTTTTATAAATATCTAAAATCCAAAAACATTTGAATTTGACACTCAAAGTCTCATAGTTGCTAAACATACTGGTGAGAAAAAAAAGAACTCTGTTACTAGATACTTTGATTGATCTTAATTAATCCTCAATCCAAGGGTTGAGATGGACCCAACTTATCCACACGTGTGGGATTGCCTTCCGCACGAGCGCCACTATGACGATTCGCTTGAGTGCCACGCTGCCAAGTGCCTCCCAGGCTTGCCGTTTCGTCTCCGTTCTGCTCACTCTCGCTGCTGCCATTTCCGTCTGCGTCTGCTTCTGCAAATCTCATTCTCACGAGAGAGAGATTGATGGCGGAAAAGCCCCAACCGGTTTGTGTTCTCTACTGCTCGATATGCAGCCTACCAGCAGAGTACTGCGAATTCGGACCCGATTTTGAAAAATGCAAACCGTGGTTGATCCAAAACGTGCCTAATCTCTACCCGGATCTCATCAAAGGCATCTAATCCATTCCGACCCTAAACCCACTTCCTCTATTTATTTACTTCTTTCTTTTCCCAATCCCTGAATTGGGTGCGTACGGGTATCCTTCTTTCTGACATTCATTACGCTTAATATCTCTGATTTTTGTTTCATTTGCAGAAGCAAATGACAAGGAAGCGTCAAAGACAGCTGAAAGGCTGCAATCGGTTGGAATTTCTGACCCAGATGCTAGTGCTTCTGCTATTTCTGGTATATTGGCACCTTCTGCTCTTCTAGTTATTGTTGTTGTTGTTGTTGCTGCTGTTGCTATTGTTCTGATGTGCGCTTGTAGTGGGTAGTAAGGAATTGGAGTTCCAATTAGTAGATACTTTTTTTTTATTTCTTTTCTGTGAATTATTGTTGTTTTTGTTGTAATGATCTTGAGATGTGATGTTATCACAATGTCGGGGGATCAGTACTGCTGATGATGGTGGGTGAAGGAGGCAGAAAGCCTGTGCATCTACCCCTGTAATTATTGCTGTAACGTATTCACAGCAGATTGGATTACCATCTGTGCTGATGAACTCTGTTATTTGGAAATTATCCAAATTGCACCCTCCCAGCATCTTTTCAATCGACATGCCTAAAAGCTTAGGAAACAAACCAATTTTGACTGCATATGACCTTAATTAAAATTTGATTTGTCAAAAGTAAAAAATGTCAAATATTTTGCCGGTAATTTTAGTGGTTGATTCAGATTGTTCCGACTGTTTTGATTTGGAGGCATTCCATTAGATAGTTATGATGTGCTTGTGTCAAATTCTCTGTGAATTATTCTAGTTCTTTAGACATTGTTGTCTAAGCTGACAATTTATTTTATTGAAAGGTAAGATGACAAAATTATTTTAACACCTTTCTTCTTTTGAAACCTAACAAAAATATTTTATGTTTGTCACTCATATTGGTTTTATATTCACACTTTATTTTCATTAAATTAAATTAAATTTGAAATTAATTTAAATATCATGCCACATCTGCAAATCCTATGTTTTGGAATTGGTTGAACCTGGCACCTCGTACTCATCATAGCTTAGAAACATTGAACTGACAAGTCACTTGCTGGCACTGTAACGACCGACCCTACCCATCGCAATATTGTCAGCTTTGGGCTCCACGTGGGCCTTCATGGCTTTGTTCTGGGCCCTGACCCACATGGCCAGGCCCAAAGGCCTTGTGATGGAGAGGGGCTTTGCCTTCTCATATATAGCCCCCTCCACCCCCAACTCCACAGCCGATGTGGGACTTGGGTAGGGTGCTACAATCTATCCCCCTTAAGACCAGAGCCGTCCCCGATTCTCTCACGTCACACTGACAGGAGGTCCACACACACAGAGGCAACGTTACGCAAGTGGAGCCCATACAGTCCGAGTGTTGAACCGTGCTCTGATACCACTTGTAACGACCCAACTCGACCCTACCTATCACAATATTGTTCGTTTTGGGCCCTACGTGGGCCCTCACGGCTTTGTTCTGGGCCCTGGCCCACATGGCCAGACCCAAAGGCCTTGTGATGGAGGAGAGGGGCTTTGCCTCCTCATATATGGCCCCTTCACCGAACTCCACAACCGATGTGGGACTTGGGTGGGGTGCTACAGGCACACCCAGGTAACCATGAGACAATGGAAGAATAGTGTATTCCACACTTCCACCATCCCTAACTCTTTCAAATACAGAAGGTACTGACTATTTCAAATACAGAAGGCATTGAGATTATTCAAGATATGTACCAGAGTGTAACTACTAATGTTAGAACCATTTGTGATCAAATTGTAGAGTTCCCTGTTAGTGTAGGACTCCATGAAAGATCCGCTTTAAGCCCGTACCTATTTGCACAAATCTTAGATGACATAACATCAAGAATCTAAGATGAAGTGTCATGGTGTATGCTTTTTGCGGATGATCTAGTATTAATTAGTGAGACGAAACAATTACTCAACGTTAGACTAGATTTGTGGAGGAGAACGTTAGAGTCGAATGGTTTGAAAATTATACAATGAAAACATAATACATGGTTCAATGCCCGTGGATCTTCTTAGATTAAATTGAGAAGATTCGGCATTCTATTTCTATTCATGATTTTAAGATTACATGGGCTCCTCAGTCAACAAATTCTGCTATAGATGATATGGCTTGACAGGGGGTGACTTTACCTATGGAAATTGTAAACATGCTTTTGTAATTTTGGGAGGGGTTTGCTTGTATTTTTTTGTTTGGTGGGCTTCTTCTGGCCTGCCTTCCCTATTTTTATGTTTCTCTTTTTTTATTAATGAAGCTACTTTTCAAAAAGAAAAAAACTTTAGTAGGTTTAAACAATAGTGAGGGTAACTCGGTAAAGATAAGAAATGACTTAGTTACACGTTGTGATAAGTTCTGATACTTGGGCTCTATAGTAGAATCTCAAGGAGGTTTCGACTTAGATATAACGAATAGAATACGAGCGGGGTGGGGAAAATGCAGGCAAACTATTGGGGTTTTGTGTGATAAAAGAGTCCCCCTTTCGCCTAAAAAGACGATTTTAAAAATAGTTATTAGATCTGCAATGCTTTATGGATAGTATTGGACAATGAAGAAATGTTAAATAAACAAAACTAGGACAACAGAGATGCGTATGCTACGATGGATGAGTCGTTTAACCATAAAGGATAGAGTTAGAAACAAACGCATTAGAGATAGTTTAAAGATAGTTCCGATAGATGACAAATTGAGAAAAAACTTGTTTGAGATGGTTTGGTCATGTTAGTAGAAGACCAAGCACAATCCCAGTGCATAGAGTGGAGAGACTACCGATTGAAGGTATTAGGAGGAGAGGGCGACCTTCGAAAATATGAAGGGAAGGGATAAAAAAGGACATGCTAGATTATGGAGTGACTGATGTCATGGTTTATAATATAGTCAATTAGAGAAGAATAACGTGTAAAGCCAACTCCAGATAGATGGGATAGTGGCTGTTGCTGATGATGAAGGTATTGACCAGGGACTTATTGTCAACAGTTGGCACCCTGTTTTGAATCTCCGCCCAGCAGATAAATAACATTACCATGGAGTTCTCTCTTTCCAAAATGAGTGAGAAAGCTATACTCAGAAACCCTCCTGATTGATGAAGAATGATCTCAATGTGAAGTTTCCGTACCTGTCGTGTTCATATCTTTCAATCGACTCTCTGAATTCCTATATAGCACATATGAAGAAGTTGTAGCAAGTGAACTAAATGATCCACGTCCCAGTCACTCAACCCTCTTCTGAAACTCAGGCACCATGCTCCACCTTTACTGTCTTTCTGTGCAGTCCTATCTGTCACATTTTCTTTGGCCACAATCACAGAATTTCCTGAAAGGAAGACAGAAAGGGGCAGATTGGATACCAACAGTCCTCCCAGAAACTGATGGTCTCCCTGCCCCACATTAATCCTGACTTTGGACTGAAAGTATGTTTGTTTTGGATTTTTTTTGACACTTTCTTGATTATCACCATTGTTGCATGTCATCACTCACTCTAGAGAGAGAGAGAGAGAGGAAAAAAACCCTTCATTGTTGCATGTCCACATGCCTCTCTCTCTCTCTCTGAAACTTGGCCACAAAGAATTTAACTGCCCATGACGGGCACTGTCTTCGGATCTTTGGCTGCATTCCCTTTGTTGATTAGCTTAATTTTAATGCCCATACAGGAAAGTGAGACACCTTTAGCTGATAGTCTTGAAATGAGTTAAAGAGTTTGCAAATTAAACCATGAATATATCCTCTTTACAAACTTAATGGTAAGCATGTAGATTTTCATTTGGGCCACATAAATGATATGCAACCAATTCTTTAGGGTTCCCACGTTTGATGGGGCTCTAGGATAGTAAAAGTGAGCTTTTGGATACTTCTACCTTTGTCCATAGCTATTCTTTTTTGAAAGGATCCATAGCATGAATTTGTTGGAAAGAGAGAGAACATAAGAATTTTCCTAGACAAAGCCCCACTAAGGGTCTCGTTGCTAGAAGTGATAAAAGCATCAGCTCAATGGGCCTTGCAAGTAAAGGAACCAAAGGTTCCTTGACGGTCTGTCTCTTCATTAATTGGAATTCAGTGATTTGGGGTCACATTTTTCTTGGTTGCAGGGTTGATATAATGAGGTTATACTAGTACGTGTAAATATCTGTGTTCAATGCCTACTTCCCAGGTGCATTAGTGCTATGTACATTTTTTATGCTATTAATATATCTTAGCTAAGCTCTAAGAAGCCATACCCAACCTCATTTGATTTCTGGTTTCCATGCTGACTTAAATGTACACAGAATGGATAACCTGCTACTGATTCCGAAATCCTCAGAAGTGTCAAACTGTTGGTAGTTTGCTGGGCGAAAACACTCTTAGTTGATTATTATATTTGAGCAACCAACAATTGAATTTTAGAGATGCTGATGGTTTCTCTCTTGCTAGCTCTGAGCTTAAAGGGTTTATTTCACTTTTTTTATTGAATAGGAGGTACATCAACATCTAAGCAAGAAGAAGTAAGACGTCTGCCTGGTGGGAAGATAAAAAGGAAGGTAAGCATTTCCTCCCATTCATATTTAGGTGCTCATCTTTTGACACGTTATAAAATTTGGAAACTTTTCTTTTTCTTGACTCAAATTTCATTTTTTTGAGCTGTAGATCATCTTTGTTTCCTTTATTTATTTTATGTCAAGATAGATTTCATTTTGTCTTTGCATCTGGAAGGCATACAATTGAATATATACCCTTCTACTCTATCTATATATGAAAAGACAGTTGATGTGTCCGTCAAATGAATCTTGACCATTTGCTCATTGAACGGTTGTGATTTAATTACATGTTGGCAGACAAAGAAGGCTAAATTTGTCCAAAAAATAACAAAAAAAATAGGAAAAGAGATTCTAAGATGGGCTTTGGCGAGTTGGAAGGATTTATATCAACTTTATCATATTATTATCTAAAAATAGAGAAAATCCGTGCAAAAATTGAATAAAAAATAGAAAATGGAATTTTATGATTAAATTTGGTGATTTTGAAGGATACGGCCAAGATCCTTTTATATTAGTATCTAAAATAGAAAATTCCATATAAAAATTGTGAATTAAAGAAAATTATTCTCTATAAAATTTTGACTAGTGTTACTCGTGCGAAATGCATGCTTGCTATTAGTTTTTTTAATGATATAATTGAATACATCATTGTCTGATTTGATAGCCATTTGCTTATGAATCTGATAAATAGGGGATAATGATTTTAGTTTTTATTTTGATTTCTTGATCACTACTAGGGGCGTTAATCTTTTGCTAAGTGTCCTTTACACATGCTTCGCATGTGGCTTTATGAAAATAGCATGAAAAGAGATCAATACCATTTGATTGATATGAATGTTAATTTTAAAATTAAATTATACACTAGTAAAAAATATAAGCTGTAAAAAACATGCTACTAAGGCATGGTTTTATTTAACTTATGCATATATTTAAGCTATAGTTTATATGTATGTGTATATCTATAAATTAACATCAGACCAATATGTGTTTCATCCATAATATAAATATTGGCTACACTGTTACAAAATAATTTATAGTCATCAACGTGAGGGCTAATATGGTTTTTAAGATTGGATCGATGATTCTTATGCGGTTCCATATTTATGTTAAGATCTTTAAATGGGCCATCAAATGGAGTGAAGTGGGCCCTCATGTAGGATGCGGATGGTTAGGATTTGAAAAAAAAATTAAAATAATTAACTGTTAGGGAACCTAAAAAACATGAGTACTATGATTGGATCGGTGTGATCATTTTAAGTTTCATGTTTTTGGATGAAAAGATCTATTCAAAGGACTCATCCTCTGATGATGATGATATGATATGATAGGTCCTTATCGTGGAAAGCAACTCAATGAATGTTGTGAGTTGGGCTTCAAGAAGGAAGAAACCACCATGGAGACTTATCCCCTTGTTTAGAGAGATCAAACACCTTCCTACTTCATTAGACATATCCTTGTGCACCTCAGGAATCAGCCAATAGGGTGGTAGATTTCTTGGCTAAGCATCATGTCTCTAGATCAGATTTGTTTTTAGAATCTTATGTTTCATACTTTTTCAGTTTCTTTTACTTTTTGTTGTATTTATGTGTCCACCTCGCTTACTTCTGCTGCTATATTAAACATTTGTCTTCGAATGAAGTTACTTTGTTACCTTTTCAGAAAAATGGACCCATCATATGAGACAAAGTTAGGCCCCATGAAGGAAGCAAAAGTTAAATAAATAAAAAAGTATTTTGAAGTCATGAAAATATGGAGAGTTTAAAAAATGCCTTATATAATTGGATTGAGATGATTTTGTTTTGGTCCCATGATTAAAGATCTTTGTGATGGACTCATCACACCAGATAAAAGTGGGTCCATCATTGAAACATAACAGTCAATATTAATTTGCTGGACACCTAAAAGTATCATATGAGAAGTGTGTTGAAGAAATTTGGTCCCAACTATTCTCCCTTTTATAGTTACAATAGAGTTATCTTAGGAGGATAGGATTTATATATTGTTCTAGTGCTTTCAGCATTACCCAGCTTTTAATTTCCATTCCTTCAAGTGCTTCATGCCTTCCCCCAAGGTCTTGAATCTCATCTCTTTGTTTACTCCATTCTAAACGTAAATGGCTATCCATTCACTTGCTTCTTTATTGAACCGACTATAATGTGCCTGGAAAAGTTTATCCATTTGTTTTGTCATATGAGGTCTTCCAATGGACAATTGATGCTCCTAAGGAGGTATAAATGGATGTAAACATTTTTTTTTTTTTTTTCTGAGTGAATTCCTATCTGATTTCTTGTGCCCTAAATACTACAGCAGGAAACTATTCAGTTACCATCCGTGTGACCATGTCTATAGAACTAAGCAGCCTTTATTGTTTTTATTATTATTGCTTAGAAAGTTTTGTTATTTGATCTGTCTTATGCTACAGTTATATGTTTGATAGGAACATTTGTTATCAATGGAATGAAAATACACACACAGAATCATGTGCATGCATGATAGACTTGGCACAGACACAAGATAGACCAACTATGAAGTCTAGGAATCTAGAAAGTTCTATTCAAGTCACTTAACCTGATGGCAAGAGCTTCCACCTTGGCATTTGCCTGATGAACATGGGGAAGAGAGTACACCTAACCACTGATAAGTTTTCATGTTCTATCATTCAAAACACACACACACACACACACACACACACAGCCACATGAATGGAGCATTTGGTTCCAAATCTAGGCAACTAGGAATTTATATTCAAGGTGCTCAACTTTTGGCGAGAGCATCCACCTTGGCATTTACCTGTTGAAGAACCTGGGAAGAGAGTACACCTGACTATTGATTGGTTTTCATGTTCTATGAAGTCAAGGAGTTGCACAAAATGGAGTATCGGGTTCTACATGTATGCCAAGTCGCATCCCGAAATGATATGAGAGGGGGTTATTTTTTTAAGATGATTCCAAAATAACAGAGGTGCAAAACAATTGCTGCAAATTCTTAACTAGCGCAACTGCATGAACGTTAGGCCCTGTGAATGACTTCAGAAGATTGGTGCAATGATCTCTGGTTATCCCTCCTTTGCCTGAACCAGATTGGCCATTGAACAATATTGAAGTTTCACTTGATAATACCTTCATCAGGAGCTTGATAAAGAGCTAGGCATCTACCAGCACTTCTATTCAGTTTTGAGTTCTAAGCTGGTGTCTGTTTGGAGAGTCACACTTTGAGGAATCATGAATTGAAAATCTTCTTATGGATTATGTCAGCAATGGTGGATTTTGCCTCAGTGACACAACTAAGACATCTTTTGATGACCAGTACTCTAAAAGATGTGTGGATTTTATGAATGGATGCAACTTGAAGTTGTCAGTATCATCCTTGCGAATGATGATTCATATTTCAGTTGCCATTCCATCTAGCCTGTATTATTGCTGATTTCAGATGGTTATGTTTTAATCATTTGGCTCTCCACTTGCATTGTCCTCAAAATTGGTTTCCAAATTAGTGATTCTCCATTTCATTTCCAAGTGCTGATTCTTTTGTAGGAGAAGCAAGAAATTGTCATTGAAAAGGTTGTTCGTAACAAGCGCAAATGTGTCACCATTGTGAAAGGCCTTGAGCTCTTTGGTGAGAGATGTTTAGAGTGATCTTTTGTCATCCATTCATTCAGAAGTTTGTCAGGATGCTCCTTGTTATCATGGGAGCCCTCCTTTGGTCACTCTACTGAGAGAAATCCCAAGAATGGTGAATCGAATTCTCATGGCTTCTTAATTGGCCAGAAGTCCAAAGCAGCCTAACATTTGCTAGGGGTTGTGAAGTTAAATTTTCTAACACCAGTTCCTGTGCTGTATCTTGTTTCAGGTGTTAAATTGAGTGACGCGTCAAAGAAACTTGGCAAAAAGTTTGCAACTGGAGCTTCTGTTGTTAAGGTGCACTTTTATTTTGCTATGGTGATATGAAATGTTCTAGCTGTAAACCTTGTTCATTACACATAATTCTGTTTCCACGATTGGTTTTAGGGGCCAACTGAGAAGGAGCAAATCGATGTCCAAGGCGACATATCCTATGATATTGTGGAGTTCATAACAGAGACATGGCCAGATGTAATCACTTCTACTAGTACCTTTCTAAATATGAATGGGTATCATGTTATATAATGACTTTCACTTGTTTCTTTTGATGGTTTCTCACCTGTGAGTGATGACATTCATTTATACTGTTACTCTGGACACCGTTTCTTTTTCCTCTTTTTTGTTTTGAAGATTCAAATCTGGCGGCACAGATTTGCTCTCTCTCTCTCTCTCTCTCTCTCTCTCTTTTGGGCCGGGGGAAGAGGGGAAGGGTAGATCTTTTTTCCTTGGAAAGTTGAAACAAAGTCCATTATCTGAATCATGGAAATGGAACATGGGTGAATGTTATCTCATCCAGTTAATATTTTTTTTCACCTTTCTGCTAGATTTGACTGTTCTTGGTTGGGTTTTGCTAAGCTGGCACAATGGAAGAGAAAATCAAAATGCCTTTGCCTAGTGTTGTGTTCACAATAATCCTGATGGGTGAAAAAACTACTGTAAATCCTCTTAGTTTAACAACAATGAGAAGACAAACCTTTATAAAAAGGAGGATGTTTTAAGGTCCATTATGTTTTGTATAAATTCTGCATATTATGAGTTTATCTTTCCGAAAAAAAAATGCTTATAGTTGACTTCTGTACTTCCAGGTGCCAGAAACTGCTATATACTTCATTGAAGATGGGAAGAAGGTTGCAGCTGCTTGATTCTGTATCTTGAGAAGAAATATTCGCCCTGATTTAGTATACGTCCACTAAGATGGGTGTTCACTTGTGCAGAAAGGGGCATTTTCTGTGTAGCCCCTCCAGAAGGGTGACTCTTTTTGCATAATTATCATGCTCACTAATTAAATAGGTCATTCTGGATTAAGTACTATAATGACAGTGGTGTTGTCTTTATTGTTGTTTTTGTAAGTTGCTTGAAGATTCTTCAGGTTCTCCAATGTTGCTATAGAAACTTTTGAGCTAATTGATGCGATTTTGTACAGACCGGGCAAGAGTTAGTACTATCTCCAATGTTCTTACAAGATGTTTAAAACAATCTAATGATCAGAGTAAAATTGTTTTCTGAAGCATTTCTGTGTTGTTAATGTCATTGAATATCTTCATACATTTTTTGAGATAAACAATGGCGAACTGGGGCCCATTACGCCTTCACCAATGCGTAAGTTTCTCTCTCCTGCCATTTTTTTTTCTTTTTAAAAAAAAATCCAGAAAAAAAGATATTTAACTGTTATTTAGACATAAAAATGGGGTGTACAAGTTACGAAATTGAGATTTCTATAATTTTGCAATTTTTTTTAGAAAAAATAACTGAGAAAAAAAAATGGAAAATAAATTTTAGTAACTTTCTGACAAAAAATTAATTTAGTTAATTAGTATAAATAGATTAAATTTAAAAAATGTTACTCGGATCTTAAATAAATTGTTGTAAACATGAGAGAAAAAAGGATCTATACAAGAATAATTGAAAAGAATGAAAAGAATGTCAAAAAATAAATAAATAATTATAAATAAAGAATAAAATGTACAATAATGAATAATAAATGAAAAAATGGACTAATATAGTGTACTTCTGTAGCCATATAGGAATGTATTTTCCATTTTGAGAGAATAAGAAAAGAAAGTTTGATTAGTGTCAACTAAGTTACTTATATATATATATATATTTAAGAATTGCATAGGATACATGTAATGTGAAAATAAATAAGTTCAATTGATAAATAAATGCTTAGGTTGATTAGACTTTATATTATGAGGAGATGTCTTTATGAGGCCATGAGTGAGGAGGGATGGGACGATTTTCGAGCATAGGGCACATATTTCCAAACACATAAAACGAAAATTTTCATACACTCCATCAATTTCATTCGCCAACAATAACCCAAACTTCATAAAATATTCAACCTTCAATATACTTTCAAATTTCATAAAAACACAAAACTAAGAATAATGAGGTGTTTAAAAGATAATACTGTGATAAATGGAGTTCTTTTTCAAATCCTAAAAAAAAAATTCCTCAAACGAAGATCCAACTTCTTAGTTGATTTTGTAGGGTGTAGATAATATACTAGATAAACCACCACTAGGGTAGCTCAACTGGTGGCCTCCCCTTCGAGAAGGGAGAGGTCATGGATTCGAGTTCTAGTGGCTCATACCCGAGAGCGTGAGTGTGATGGTGCTTCCCTCAGGAGTTTTAAGAGGGCTACGGCCAATGCGTAAGTTGGAGTGAGTTCTAAGGTTTCTCCTGGATCTTAAAAAATAATACTGGATAAAAAATGGAGCTCAAAACCCACTCCATTAACTCCTTAAACTTGCCTGTGTGGTGTGTAGAGGGGAGGGGATTGGGATTGCAATTAAAGATATTTTGATCTTCAAACACCAATTTTTTAGGACAAAATTTTGGTTGTATCCCTTGTTTTTGGTTGACAATAATTTCTAATTAAGAATTTTAAAAATAAATTGCGCTGAAAATCTGGAAATTAGGATTTATGAAATTTCTAGAAAATGCACATTTAGTATATCTATTGTGGAAAAGTATGTCTAAATTTTGCATTTTAATTGAAATATTTTTTCTAGCATGGATATGAATAATCTAAAACTCCTTAAGCAGAGAACCCAAGATAGCTGATTTTTTTTCTTTTTCTTTTTTATTGTTTTTTTAAGTGATGTAAGATAGCCGATTCTGTTGCTTGAATTGTTGTGAGAGAGTCTTACAAGAATTATTCTGCAAGGTATAACATTTCTCTCATAAACAGCTTCATAAACCACCCCTGCAAAGACTTCATATAATAGGGTCAGGCAACAGGCAAGCAACACACCAAGTTAAGTTGTGCCATTGACTAACATGGTTCTAACTACTACATTCCATATACTAGTTGGCCTCCCCTTTCTGCTAGACTATTAGCTCCTTCAAACAGAAAGTCCTTAATTCTTTAAATAAGAGAAGTCTTCAATGCCCATTTAAAGTATGGCTGGTACCATTCACTGAAACATAATGCAGCTCCATACTCAGATGCCTATGAAGACAACCATGGGGGATTAGGGCAGCAAGCAATGGATTTAACTGAATCCCGGCGCCTCAGCATAATCATTCTGACCAGTGAGTTGAATAAAATGTGACCCAAAATATTAAAACAAAAACAGGATGGGCAATAGCTAGTCTTTGGTGGAAAAGGTTGATGAATCCTAATTCTCAAATAAATAAATAAAATGCTGAAGTAGAAAAATGAATACAAGGAAATATTATTGTTCAAGACATCATTCCAACAATGTGGGAACAAAAGGGGAAATATATAGCCAAGGGTGCCAATTATACAAAATAGGAATAATCATTTGGTGCAGTCTGTCTTAACCAGCTCTTCAACACAGCTTCTATATTTGGCAATCAGATCCCTGCAAAAAACAATTCAATGATTGAGTACTCACCTCGCTATGTTAGAAATACTCAAGGCAAACAAATATATTGACGTCTGCCAATACAAACCTCCGCTGATTCAGCAGTTGTTCACTTTCTTCCAGTTTATGCTTCTGTCCTTCAACTGTCTGCAAATGGAAAATTAACAAATTTGAAAATCTTAAAAGTCAAAATTTCCAATGAATCATCGGATGGAAGGGCTATCAATGAAATATGAAACTCACATTAGTCAAACTTATTGATTTAAAACTTGAAATGAATGTTAACCACAATGAAATATAATAAAACAGAGAAACTTCTATTGTTGTGTTAGTTGATATTTCTAGATCAAAAAGATTATGAACTACTCAAAGCTGATTGGATCAAGAAGATAATAAAAGAACATCAAAATAATGGTTTTTTTTTTTAATATTTGAAAGAAAACCTTTCAACTTTTTTTTTGACAAAAAACATAATGTTGATGGAATATCAGGTTCTGCACCGAAAGAAATGAACAATATGCTGAAGCAGCTGATTCCATACATGCAAAGCTAAAGGGTTTCATGATGCAGAACAATCTCTATTGGGCATTCTCAGTTCAACTTTCAGCTATTGTTTCTACCATTATTTCATTCTTGTGCACAAGAAGGCCATCCAAAAAACATGTCACATGAACCATATGTACTGTTAAAACATGTTAATGCAGCATGTCCATTTCAAGGCTAAATGCAAGAAATACTAGTGTCTTCCATGATTCCCTGCAAGATCAAACAACTTGAAATTGATATCCTATGCCCCTTTGGAGGTGACATCCTATGCATCTGATTCTGCAAGATCATGTAAAAACGAGCCCCTAGCATGCTTGAAGAGTGCTTACTGTTGCAACCTTGAAGGTCAAGGCTTAGGCTGAGGTTTGATTCATGTTACAAATTAGAGAGAGAGATTTCTAACACTAGAAATTTAAATCACAAACAATTGCAATAAGGGACTCTAATCCAGCCTAATTTACAGTTCAAATAAACTGGAGCAGGCTACTACTTACCATAACCTTTGTCTTAATGGATTCTGATATGGAGTTTAGCAATTGCTGGCACTTGTCAAAGTGGCTGGTCAATTCATTAACCTATTGCAACAAATATAATGAACAACAGGAGATAAATGAACCACACAGAACAATGAAATAACCATCAGATGTTTCCAAAGAGAAAGCTCGAAAATAGCTTCACTATACTAATGGTACTTTACAGGGGAGTTTTGCAATTTGATAAGATGAAACATGCCTATGGCATTCACCTACTGAATAAATTCTTATATTGGAAGGTAGAAGCTATGGGTTTATAAAAAATGCATTAAGAGCATCTCCAGTACCACTTGTAAGCAAGCAAAAGTTCACATACAAAAAATTCCAATTTAGTCCTAATAGTAATATACAGTAACAAATCCCTAACAAAGGATAAATTAAGAGAGGAAATGCTAACCAGTGCATCAGAGTGCATGTCATGGGACCCATTTTCTGTCGCTTCTGCTAAAGATTCCACCAACTGAAAGGAAGAAAACTTACTAAGAATATATAGGGGCAAGAGTTATAAATCAAGCTTATGTAAGTAATCAGAGGAAATTGTAAAGTTCTCAAGCTCATCCATATGCAAGCATGAAATTATCCACAAACAGACACATGCCTAGGAGGCCCATATGTACCACCACATCCAACAGGTGGAACACCATAAAGGTAACTTGGTTTGAAACATAGTTCTCTTACTGGGTAGGTCAACAATGAACTCGGCCGAGTCATCCCAGACTGGTCATTTACCCAATCATTAGGTTGGATCAAATCACATTGGACTTGACTTGGTTGACTTGCAAGTTAACTCACTTACTCATCAGGAATCAGGTCAACCTTGAACAGGCTGAGTTAGCCTGGACCAAGGTCAAAATTTGGTGGAATCCATATTTGTATTTATCTTTTACAGAAAAAGAACAGAATCCAATTTATAAATACTTACTCATCTACACTTTTATGTGTCTAGTGTTCTGGTATGACCGTTCAATATCTTCGTTTGACAACAAAACCTCAAAATACAGCCAAGACGGGGCCATTATTTTTAGTTTGAAACATAAGATTTGATAAAAAAAAAAAAGATAAGGTGTCAGAAATTGCAAATAATGATAAATATATAGTATTGAATGTGGAAATAGTGGTTTTTCCTATTTTAATATTTTTTCATATATATGTTTCTAAATATTATAATTTTAAGAACCAAATCACCTACTTGACTCACCAAGTCCCTTGGCTGATCCAACGCCACAATTGTTCGAGTTCGAGTCCTAGTCTCAGTTCTTGTGAGAAAACTATGGTTTGAACATTAGAAGTAGGCCACATATGTCAAAAGTAATTGATGAGCCACATTCAATGTACAAAACCGCATAAATTTGGCTTTGAATTCCTAGAATTTTGGAGTTCAATTGTTCAACAACTTGGATGTGGCATGAGCATGTCATACTAGAACATATGACTGTGTAAAGAACTGCAAGGAGGCATATAAAAATCATTCCGAATTTTCATAAGAAACATGATATGAGTTACCTAATTCTTACTAACTAGAGTAGAGCTTCAAACTAATTCATTTGAGACAATTCACTCAATAATTTGATATCAGTTTAGATTAATATGCAAACTGGATAGAACTAATTCGAAGTCATTTGGAACATCTCAAGATTCTACTTTTATTCCTATTAAAAGTGTATTTAATCATTTGTACCATATCCTAAATGCCTTTTTCTTCTCTAAAGGAGATGTGAAAACTTAATCAACAAAGTTCTATGAATAATTTCATTTATTATGACAATATAAAAGCTTTGATCATGTGATCTGAGGTTTCATATATAATAGTAGTTGACATACTAATGTTTTACTTGTAGATTAGTTGATTGACCTCCAAACCATAAAATCAAATGAAACGAATTAGTAATATCAAATTCATTGAGTGAATTCAGTAAACTTGAATTATGAACTTGTCAAACTGAAAACTAATTGGATGAATCTATCCTAATGAATTAGCAAGCGATAACAAGTTCTGAAATGAGAACTCTGAATGTGAATATAAAGTAGTGGAACTATGGACTAGGTAACTATCATATAGATAATGTGAAAGTAAACAATAGGGGAAAAATGCTAGAAGAAGGCATATCTACCATTGAACTTTGCTCTTCAGCCTCACTTGTTTTCATATAACTACCAGTCACCAACTTTCCACTGAAAACTGGAAATTTTAAGGACTAATAAGCTACTAAGGTCACCCAGAGTTGCAACTAAATCCACTACCACAGTTCTATGGTGCAAAACAGTAACCACATTTCTAAGGACTTCAAATCTCCTCCCAAGTTTTGACATCTAAACTGATATTCACCATCCCAAGGTGCCCTGAAGTGGCTGAGGCACCAGTTTTCCATAGAGCAAAGCAACCATATATTCAATACATCAGAACACCTAAACATGCCCTCAAAGAAAACAACCATAAGCCAAGTATTCTCCTAAAACTATAGAAACACTGTTTGAAAATCATTTCAGTATCCATTTTATCACTGATTCCTCTCCGAGAAGATAAATGGTAAATGAGAACTAGAGGAAAAAAGTAATTTTTTCTGGGTCAATACCCAACAACACTTACCAGAACTCGAAATATGAGAAATTTTGAGAAACTCAGATGTTAAAATAGCATTCCCAGTGCAAGAATAAGCAAGAAACCGGTTGTTGCAGGCATGTAATTCATGCAGCTAAATAGAAAGAAAAGTCTCTTCCTCAGTCTCCCCAAGTGCCCATGTAAACTAAAACCATTTTTCTCATCACCATCATCATCAAGGCCGCCCATGTCCCTAGTAGAACTCAAATTTGTATCTAACAAGAGTTTTACATTAGCAAGCTTGCTTCCTGATACCCACAACAGTCCTTTGTCCTGGCTGCCAGCAGGCACGCAATGTAATACAAACGTGTGGGAATTTTCCCTATCTACACTAATCAGAAATCCAATAAGAGACAAATTAAAGGAACCAGGTGTTAAAATAGCAATAAATCAGACTTTGGGGCACACGCATCATATAGGTATGAACACAAACATGTGATAGGCAATGAGAAGCCATTAATAAAAAAAGAAACACCATTCCCTGGTCTCTGGTCTCTCACGAGCTACACTAATCATACATCCAAAATTCGAGAAAAACTGAAGAAACCCAGATGTTAAAATAGCATTTCTAAGAGGGAGAGAAGCAGAAATCAGATAACGGGTGGCAGATATATCCGCAGAGGCATGAAGACATACATGTAAGAGGTGAAAATGAGAAGCCAGAGACTGGTGTTGATGATGCTGTTGCTGCTGCTGCTGCTGCTGCTGTTGTTGTTGATGGAGGTAGAGCTGAGAATGGTCTTGAGAGGCGGATGACATTGAATTCTGAGATGGAGGATTGGGGATAACCATCCAATTCCCTGCTGAGTATGGGTGGTGATCCATTTGCGCTCCACCGGCGTCTTCTAAGCCTCCCCGCTTATTTCTCAAGGATTTCCACTAAATTGCCCCGACGTGGCTAATGAATCAGTGTCCCGGAGAAGCTGGATAAGGTAATCAGGCGAGCAAAGGAGTAATCATCCGCCAACCGGTTAGTTTCGAACCGATTAATTTCTGAGTCCGGATTTCCTGCCTGCTGGGGGGTTCCTCTACATAATATAATTCAAAGGAATCTCTTACATTCGATCATCTTGATTTTGTGACATAAGCTAAAAAAAAAACTATAATTTATAACAATCAATTTTTCAAAGTGCAAAATTTAAATTTTACCTACCTATATCTTTATCATTATCTGTATATTTCATAAAAAATACATGACCAACTTCAACTTTTAATGAAGAGAGAGTTAACAAGTCTCTTTAAAGTTTTTGTTGATTAAATTTTTATAACATTTGTTTTAGGACTTTTCTAAAACTGCCATATTTTTTTAATTCATTTGGAAAATCTCTTATCTTTTCATAATTTTAAAAATACTTTTAACGTTTAGTATAAGTTCTAAAAAAACCTTCTTTTTTTTCCATATTTGACTAATGACAAATGATTTTTCTTTGAATTTTTTTAAGGCATGGTGTAGGAGTCACTTAGAGCCAATACCACTTAATAAAGAAGGTATTAAAAAAGTTTTTATGAATTAATAGAATCTCAAAAATCAACTGAATAAGATGATTAGGGAATTAGAGATTAGAAAATCAATAATCATAAACAATCTTAGTTTCATTCTAATGGTGAAAGATGTTCTAATCATGGTCTTAAAAGTATGCTAAGTGCATTATATACAATGCATGTAAAAGAGTAAAATAGGTGTGAAAAGGTCTAATGTGTAAGGGTATAAATATCGGACTGTATTAACCAATATGTATTGATTTTTATATGTATAGGTGCCGATTTTTTAAATCTTGCTCATATGTGGACTTTGTAGCATGTTTCACATGCTGTAAACTATTTGCTACAGGCCTAAATAATCTTTTAGATGGTCAACCTTTAGGCAATATGGTCAATGAGTCTTTAGAATTTTTATCAAAACAAAAATCCGGGTTAGGCCCGAAACTCAAGTCGGATTAAGTTGGGTTTTAATAAATCTAATCAACTCATGTCAAAAATTATTTAACTCGATCCGATTTGATTCGATCCGAATTGTGAACCTGAATGTCTCAATCCGGCTCGATCCGAATTTTTGACTTGAGTCAATCCGAATCGTGTTTTAAAACTTGGTGGGGTTAAGTCGAATCGGGTCGGGTTGATTTTAAATTTCTCAACTCAATCCGATCCAAATTTTATGGGAATTTTTATTTTTCCAACCCGACCAATCTAAAATATGCAAATACATGTACCCAAATCCATTGATTTTTTCAGTCAAGTCATGAGAGTAGGATTAAAACCCAACCCAAGTTTCACCCCTACTGAGGGTTTTATCAAATAAATTCAAATGATAGAGGCTTCTTTGTTAAGGTTCTCAATAATTGTTAGGCACAAATCAAATTTTTATTATGACTAGCTGGTGATAAGTATATTGATGAATAGTGGCGTATTTACACCAAATTTTTTTTATCTTGAGAATAGGTCCAACATATTCACCAAATAAAATTTGTCAACTGTCGTATGTTGATTAAGATTGGCGTATTTACACCAAAATTGATTGACATGATTGGCATCACTCAACGTACCAAATTTGACCGTTATAATCGTTTGGGTTGCATCATTACTTTTATGTTCTCCTGAGTTAGGGTTTAGAACTCGGTCAGAAATTTAATGAAAGTTTTTAAATCTAGGCAGCCTCCACGGAGACTTGTTTATTTCTTTATTTTAAAGTTTTAAAAAATTATCCGTCCATAGCGAACAGGCTCACCATAATCTGTCGTTGGTTTGAGTATCTGAAATCTACAGTTGGGGTGGCTCGTTTGGACCTTTTTCGTTCGCTACTTCTATCAGTAGCGGGTAAGAATTTCTTTTGAATTGTTTGTTTAAATGCATGTATAAAGCACTGTATGCATGCTTGTTTAATGTCTGGGTTCAGTGTTTATAAGTGAAGGTTTGTGTAGCATCCACTCATGTCAACTTTATATGCACCCCGGCTGTTTGATTGAATGCCTTTTTTTCCCTTTTTTTGGAACAAGTGACTTGAAGAACTCTTAGCAAGTGTTTAAACCAGTTTTACAACTCTTCGGTATGGTTTAGAAGTTTATTGATGAAAAATCCTGTGCAAATAGAGTCCGAAAGTCTTTGCTGCTTTCTAGTAGCAGAATTTTGTTCCATGGCGTATGCAGGAGTTACAATATTTTTTAATCCCTTTTGAATGATCATTGACTTTATTTTGAAGGTACAAGAATACCTCCTATACTACCAAGTACCCAAGAAAAATGGAACGGCCGGACAGAGGGGGTAAAAACCAGCACTGAGTCATTGTGCTTTTTAAACCTTCCAAGCACCCAAACTAAAAAAAAAAAAAAAAACACACTTAAAGCAACCAGAAAAAGAGAAGAAGCAAATAAGGATTTTCTGTGCTGTTAACGTGTGCACTTCAATAAACAGGCACTGAAATATGTGGGAGCAAAGAACCTTCCCAACTCTCCAACTGATGGGCTGATGGATAGTTTGTTATCTGAGAATTAAGTCCTTTTTGGCCCATGATTTGGGCAATCATCACTTATTTTCTTGGGGAGGTTTTCTGCAATCCCAAGCACTCTTACAAGCAATTCCTAATGTGCTTCCCATGTAGAAAGTAGCTCCCAAATGGGAAATTCTGCTCCGATGGTTTGAACTGGGTATTTGATGTAAACCAGCATGCTTACATGGAACCTGTTCTGACAGGCTACACACCTTAGCTCATATGTAGCATTCATGAATTTCCATGAATGAAATTTCTTCAATTTGATCCTGGAGGCCCAATTTTGGAAGCTCTTTAGCCAAGCTCAACCTGCTAGACATGGAGCTAAACTTACTTTTTGCTTAGCAGTTTGGCAACTAACTTGAAGAGTTTAAATTGTTAATCGGTCATGATCTCTCATCACCCCACAAATACCCCCTGGTGATAAAACTACAACCAGAGCATGATTCTTTTTTTTTTTTTTTTTCTGATTGGGTTTGTACATGCGCCATGTGTGCTTGAAGATCTACTATCCATGAAATCTTACACCGGAAATAGGTGTCAAGGATAGGATAATCTGGATGAAAGAATCCTTGGGGATCTTTTTAAGAAAATCTATCTACTCCCTTCTAAAACCTTCGTTTGTCTCTCCATTCATCACAAAGTTATTTGGTCTTCTCTCGCCTGTTCTAAGGTGAAATCTTTTTCAAATAAATTTTAAAAATGGAGTTTATTTTTCTAAGTGAAACCTTTTTGCCAGACAACTTCTTTAAATAAAATTCTTACCTTAGTAAAATCTTGTAATTTTGCCTTTCCTAGTATTTGCTTGCTTTGTAGGAACAACAAGGAGAATATTGACCATTGACTGTTACATTGTCCCTCAGTCTCCCTATTTGGCCTTTTTTTCTTTATTGTTTTTCCATGTCTTGGGTCCTTGATTTCTTCTATGCCTCCATTCGCAGTTGAGGTTCAGATCCATCCTAGGAGAGAGGCCAAATCTTATGAAAACTTGTATCTTTGGCCATTGCATAGTTTACATTGAATGAATGCAATAGGAGAGTTTTTGAAGGTAAAGCCTCCTTCAATGCCTGTATCATGGAGTTCATTAGGGTGAGCATTGTCTAATAGGCGATGGGTAGAAGTACTAATGTAGAACAGCCTGCAACTAGGCAGGGGGCGGAAGACTTGTAACTGAGATAAGCTTGGGATAAAGCCCAAGGCAGCGACAGCAGGATATCTCTTCTGGGATTAAGCCCAGAATCAGCGATGGCCGGAGCAAAACCAGCAATGAAGGTAAGGTCTGCAACTCGGCAGAGATGATAGAGGAAAATAAGATAGTAAATCTATATCAATTCATATATTCCAAAAGAGGTGAGTCCCTCTCTTACATGCATTATATTTATAAGAAAAAAATAAGAAATCAAAATAGAAAAGGACTCCTAAATCAAAATAGAAAAGGACTCCTAAATCAAATAGGAAAAGGACTCCTAAATCAAATAAAAAAGGACTCCTAAATCAAATAGGAAACTAACTAAAGTTGGACTGCTAAGATCCCAAACGAAAATAACAAATCCTACTTGCTAATTAAGAAATAAATAAAAATAAATAGAAGTGAAATCTGTGTGCTGCATCTTCCGTGTCCTAGATCAGTTCCCCGGTCTTGAAAAGAATTCGTCCTCGAGTGGAAATCAGCAAAAGCACACGGCACCAAACAAAGATGAAGACCAAGTCTGAAGATGCGAATGATGAAGCTTTGAACTGCACAATCTTCAAGGCACAGACGACGAGAACATTCTTTCTGTGGGGCGAAAAATTGAAGGACCGCAAACGGGCGCAAGCATGGACGAACCAAGCTGATGGCGAAGGGGTCGTCATATGGCACTGGAGTGATCACACAGTCCTGATGATCTGTCGGAAGGAGGACAAGAGGCTGACATGATAAGGGAAGAATAATCATAGATGAAGTCCTGGTATCCGTAATGGGATCAGGTTTGGGTAATGGAGATGGGTGAGAAATTTGCGGTGGTGGTGGAGGTGTAGGTAGAGGTGGTGGTGGTTGATTGACACTCGTCGGTTGTATCGACGGTGGTGCCGGCAACACAACTCGCTCTGTCTCCAACACAGGCATTGGTTGTGGGGTCACGACTGCATGAGGAGGATGCATGAATTCTGAGTATGACTCTGGGGCAGCATGCACGAACGCTGATGATGTCTTTGGAGTGGTCGGCACACATCTCGAGGAAGCGGGCACGTATTTCGAAGTTTTGTTCACCTTCATCGGGGCTCTGTATTTTTGGCCGAACAAAAGTTCTCTAAATTCTTGGAAAAAGTCGTGAAAGTCAGAGCGCATCTCAGAGAGAAACTCGGATTTAAAGTCATTGAACTCAGATTGGAGGAGAAATTGAGCACCATGTGTGTTGGATGCTAACGGGGCTACATGATGCTGGGAATGAGATCGGGGTGTCACATAATCCAAGACATGACAGTTGGAGTGGGGAAAAGGTTTAATAGATGGGTGAGGTGGACACATAGCTTGTCAAATAGTCAAACTTGGTCAACTGGTCATTTGATTTTTTTTTTTTTGGTTGTGTTTTTGTCGTCTGTGGGAAAAGGGGTGGAGGATGGTGATTGGGATGGTAGATTCGTACCTGGGATAATGCCCGGATTTGGTGAAGATGGCGGGGATCGAGACCGCTATCGTCCCTGATAACGCAGGAACCTGTCTCGGAACAGGAACGTCTCTGTATAACAGAGATACAGAGAAACTCGGCTCTGAACCAATTAATGTAGAACAGCCTGCAACTAGGCAGGGGGCGGAAGACTTGTAACTGAGATAAGCTTGGGATAAGGCCCAAGGCAGCGACAGCAGGATATCTCCTCTGGGATTAAGCCCAGAATCAGCGATGGCCGGAACAAAACCAGCAATGAAGGTAAGGTCTGCAACTCGGCAGAGATGATAGAGGAAAATAAGATAGTAAATCTATATCAATTCATATATTCCAAAAGAGGTGAGTCCCCTCTTTTACATGCATTATATTTATAAGAAAAAAATAAGAAATCAAAATAGAAAATGACTCCTAAATCAAAATAGAAAAGGACTCCTAAATCAAATAGGAAAAGGACTCCTAAATCAAATAGAAAAGGACTCCTAAATCAAATAGGAAAAGGACTCCTAAATCAAATAGAAAAGGACTCCTAAATCAAATAGGAAACTAACTAAAGTTGGACTGCTAAGATCCCAAACGAAAATAACAAATCCTACTTGCTAATTAAGAAATAAATAAAAATAAATAGAAGTGAAATCTGTGTGCTGCATCTTCCGTGTCCTACATCAAGTACCGTCACTGGTTATTTGGTGCGCCTATTCAATGGGGGTTGGTCAAGGTTTATGTAGTCTGTTTTATGATGTTGCAGTTGCTATCTTGATGGCTGGTATCTTTACTTCTTTGTTGAGTTTTCAGCCCCATTCTCTCTCTCTCTCTCTCTCTCATGCATGCGCACACGCGCGCAATCGCGCACACACACAAACACTTGCGCATGTGTGCACACACAAAAATATATGATTCTCTATTTTCTGATTGGGTTTGCAAATTCTCTTTTTGTGCATGTGATACATGAAAGATTTCTTGCATTCTGTGTAGTTCTTAGAGAGTTTTTGTTTATGACTCTTTGCTTATGCTTGAAAAGCTTATAGTCCTTGGGGGGGTTTTATGGGTTTGGCGTTCATGTCAGCTTAGCTTTCAAGTAAATACACATGCACACTCTTTGTTATTATATAATTTAGTTTTTTTATGATACTACATCGTTCAGTTTATTGTTAATGTATATATTTTATTTGCTTTTCTTCTTTTTATGTTTTTGTTGTATTTAGTGCCATTTCCTGTTTAGAATTTTCCAGATTCCAAACCCAATGGGGTTGGGAGTGATGGCCAAGAACCTGCCTCTAATAGTGGGAGGTCTTGAGTTCAATTCCCACTCCCTCAAAGTGCTATTCCCCGTAGTTTTACCTAGTATGTGCGGCGGATAGGGAGGTTTGCACATGCCCTAAGGATTAGTTAGGTTCTCTAAGAGGTCTGGCACCTTGGTGTTAAAAAAAAAAATTTCCAGATTCTAGCAAGTGATTTTCTTCAAGGCTTTTCCATTGTGTAGATCCACTTCTTTTCTTGTGCATGACCCTGTACTGTGGATGGGTGCATAAGCAAAGTTTAGCTTCTTGTGTAATCTGTTAAACATGGATATGTACCAATGGAAAAATAATGAATTGTTTGAGAATTTTGCAAATTGGTGTTACATGGGTCTTATGCTAGTGAAAATTTTGTGAACCAATTTGTTAGTTCAGTTCTAGATTTAATTGTGGGGATGCTGTCTTTTTAATTTAAGGTTGGGGCATTTTATAAATTTTATCTTACTTTTTGAACTTGTTTACAATCTCTGTTTCATTTGCAGCTACAGTACTAGTATAACCCAAAGACGTTTAACAGTCATCTGTTCCATTGGGGTCTTTGTAAAGAAAAATAATTGTGCAAAATTTGGAGGCCCGAAGTATTTCTATTCAAGTTAAAAAAACATTATTGAGACCAAGTAAACAAGTCACCCTTCATGGCATTGTTATCTCGTGTCAGTAGAAAAATCAGAACTCTATATTCTCTTAGAATCCGATCCCTTTCTACCTCCACTAATCCAAAACCATCTGAAGACTCAACAAGAGACCCTCGCTTCCTCATCCACAACTCTCCTGACCCCAAAATTTGTGACCACTCTTCCATCTTGCTTTTCCCAGAAGCTCGAATCTCCACTCTTCCTAATGGAATCCGAGTAGTCACTGAGTCATCCCCAACATCTGCCATCCATACAGCTTCAGTTGGTGTTTGGATTGATGCTGGTAGCCGCTTTGAGACCCCTGAAACCAATGGCACTGCTCACTTCCTCGAGCACATGATCTTCAAGGGCACCAATCGCCGCACAGCCCGTGCCCTTGAGGTGGAAATAGAAAACATGGGTGCACGTCTTAATGCTTACACCTCTCGTGAGCAGACAACTTTCTATGCAGATGTTCTCTGTCATGATGTTCCTATTGCCATCGATATACTTGCCGACATCTTGCAGAACTCAAAATTCACTGACAGTGCCATCAGTCGTGAACGGGACGTTATCCTTAGAGAGATGGAGGAAGTATGTATTTTCTTCATTCTGCAAAAGAATTTTTTCCTTTCCTCTTCATGGGCTAGTTTATAATTCATGGATTAAACAGGTACAAGGGCAGACTGAAGAAGTGATCTTTGATCACTTGCATTCAGCAGCATTCCGAAACAATTTGTTAGGGAACACTATATTAGGGCCACCAGAGAACATCCGAGCAATCTCGAAAGCTGATTTGTATCAATACATATCCACCCATTATACAGGACCAAGAATGGTAAGTCAAAACTGTCAAAACTCCTTTGTTTCTGTTATCTTATTTTGGTTACTCTGTCACCCAGGTATTGCATATCTCACAGGTATGACACATTTAGAATTGTAATTACAGGAACTGTAAGTAACTTACCTTGTCATGTCTGTTCAAATTACACTAAGAATGCCATATAATCAATGATGATAAATAATTTATGGTATAGGTTGTTTCTGCTGCGGGTGCTGTCAAACACGAGGACATTGTCAGTCTTGTCCATAAGTTGTTCAAATGGCTTTCTACACATCAAACAACTGCTGCGCAGCTTGTTCATAAAAATCCAGCTAATTTCACTGGATCAGAAGTAATTTTTTATTGTTTTTTTCTGTTTGTTTGATTCTTAAGGAAGCCATTCCCTGGTTTTACAATAGTTTTATGTTATTAAATTAATTGATATTTAATGTTGGTGTTTGTAGGTTCGAGTGATGAACTGTGACTTGCCTCTTGCACATTTTGCAATAGCTTTCAAGGGAGCTGGATGGGCTGATCCAAACTCTATTCCTTTAATGGTGATGCAAAGTTTGCTGGGATCTTGGAACAGAAGTGTTGGTTTCGGAAATCATTCAGGGTAAGTTAATACCTGCATTTGTATGCCACATTTACTTATGGACTTTAGTGAAATCTCAGATATTTAAGATTGGTTGAAGGTCGGGGGTTGTAAACTTGTGAGGAAGGTTCAAGGCAATGTTATCTAGGTCCCAAGTTTTTGAGAGGGAACTTCATTTGCAACTTAGATTAATTTCAAGAAACACCTATTTATTTGTATTTTCTTGTTTTCTGTTGACAATGATCAGATCTGAGCTTGCTCGTAGAGTCAGCACTGATAACTTGGCTGAGAGTATAATGGCCTTCAATACAAACTATCAGGATACAGGGTTGTTTGGCGTCTATTCTACTGCCACAGTAAGCACTCTTGAATTATGAAGTGAAATGGTCACTTCAAATTTTGGGATACAAACCTACAAATTTACATATACATATAGGAGTTAATATGGTTCTCATCTTCTTGTGATTGTTCTTGACAACATTTATCTGTGTAAGTATATTTTAGAAATGATCTTTCACACAAAAAAAATAAAAATAAAAACATATGTTAGAAATGGTGTCATGACTTTGGTCTAGATGAGAGGCATCTTTCTAGATGTTTTCTTGTTCTTCTACAAAATATCCAAGATAACTATGTACTTGGGCATTCATGCATGACAATGGTTAACACGTTCCATTGTATATAAAATTGTCCATATGGATTTGACACTGCTAAACGTGATCTTGAGTGGCTAAATTTAAATATTCTGGCAGGTTACTATTTATAAGTGGGAATTTCTTTCTCTTCTGTTCTTCGACGCTTTAAAAGAACACTTCATCTTCAGTTAAAAAAATATGAAATATTGTATCTATTCACCTTTTTTGTGTGGAAAGTTATGTCTTCACTCTTTCTCCAACTGCTTGAACCACTTTATGCATGCTGTTGCCATTTGGATCTCTTTTTCACATCTTGCCTAGCTTTAGAGGCTATGGTCCGCTGAATTTTAATAAGCCACCATTCTTCTTGTTCATTTAGTCTCTGATATTAAATAATGTTGGTTGCAGCCTGATTCTTTGCATGATTTGTCACTCACAATAATGCAAGAGATTAGGAGAATGGCGTACCAAGTTTCAGAAGCTGAAGTTATACGAGCTGGGAATCAGGTAGACAATTGAGCACTTCAAAAGAACTAGTTAATTTTCTTTAGGTATTTGGGCATTTTGTGTTTTGGAAGTGTGAAAACTATGTTGCATCTCAAGATTCTACAATTAAAGGCAGTCTATGGTTCATGCCTGTGTGATGGAACTTATTTGGAGGGACTGGGTTTTCTTTCTGTGAAAAATGGACCTAATGTGAATGGAAAGTCATTACGTAGTTGGGTTCTATCATGGCCATAGATTTTCGAAGTTCAATGCTTTCGTTTTCCCTGAACCTAAACACTATCTAATTTGATCCTATTCTGAGTTGACCCACTGTTGGACTGAAGTTGATAATGTTTTGGCCTGATTTTCACTGTTGGTCTTGGATACTTGAAAAACCATATGCAGAAGAATCCGACTGTGCTGATTTTTTATTCACCTCAAATCCGAACATAGAACCTTTGGAACCACCCCCCCTCATTTATTGGAAAAATCCAATGAACTCCCGTGGCCTGTCCCATGGAGTTGCACGTGGTGATTGTTGCCCAGGTGAGAATTACTTTATATATATGTGGAAGTAATGGGAAATGATATGATAGAATAAATTATCTGTTTTGGTTGTCAGATTTATTTCAATGCAATGTTGAAGATCACTATGATGATATAGATAGATAACCATGCCCCTAAATGTGGATTGTAGAAAATGGTTTACTTGGAGAATAGTGGTCTCCACATTTTATCCATTGATATTTTATGATCCATCTTGCAAAGCTACAATGCTTGGATGGAGGAGTTTTCCCAAATCCCTTCCATTTATGCAGTCCTCAATGCATATCATTAGACCGTGTAGGGAATAGCCCATAATAGATGGCCAGCCTTCATAAAAAAATGCTACCTTAGCCTTCCTACAAATGCTCAATTAGATATTTTAAAATAATCTAAATTAATCAAGCCTTCGTAAAAAAATTACTACCTTAACCTACCTACAAATGCTCAGATAGATATTAAAAAAACAATACAAAGCCATCAAAATTTGGAGAGCTTAAAAAACATGGCTACATTGACCCAATGAAGGTGATTTCTAGTCTCACATTCATGCTTAGACTGTTTCCAAGGGACCCACCACATTGGGCCAAAGTTTGCCCCACATAGAATGAAAAAGTTGAGGGATTAAAAAATAATTTTTATGTGATATGAGAATCTATTTTACGTGAAATCTTATTTTTTTCATGCTTGTTTAATGGGTATGGAAACTAAAGAAAGTTGCCATCTATCAAGTCATTTCAAGATAACTCATTTGGTTCAAAACCTTGACTTCATTGACTTGGAGAGGGCTTAGTGGTGCTCTACTCCTCTTGTAAGAATGCATTAGATAACGTGAATGAGGATGCAACAAGATCTCCTTGGAGCATTACATCAAACAATTGCTAGTCAATCTTTCCCTAATATAACGTCGGTGGCGGAGGCGGAAAGGAAAGATTTTAGGGGGGAGAGAGAGATAGGGGCGTGTAATGATGATGGTGGGAGAGAGAGAGAGGCATGTAATGAGGTAAGGCAACGGTGATGATGGGAGGGAGAGGTAGACATGTAATGAGTAAAGCAATGACGATGTTGGTGGTGACTACTGGCAAGGAAGGAGGTGATGGTGATAAATGGTGGAGATGAAGGAAAGATTTTAGGGGAGAGATAGGGGCATGTAATGAGGTAAGGTAACGATGACTGGTGTGTGTGCATGCGTGCTTCTATATAAGAGAGAGAGGTAAGGCAATGATGGCGGTGGTGATGACTATATATGCTGGGAAGGATGATGGTGGTGGTGACTACAGGAAGGAAGGATGGTGATAAATGGTGGAGATGAAGGAAAGATTTTAGGGGAGAGATAGGGGCATGTAATGAGGTAAGGTAACGATGACTGGTGTGTGTGCATGCGTGCTTCTATATAAGAGAGAGAGGTAAGGCAATGATGGCGGTGGTGATGACTATATATGCAGGGAAGGATGATGGTGGTGGTGACTACAGGAAGGAAGGATGGAGATAGACATGTAATGAGGGAAGGCAATGATGAAAGTGACGATGACTATAGCCAGGGAAGGGTGGTAATAGTGGTAGACAGTGGCGAGGAAGGAAGGGTACTGCTGTTGAGGTGGCAATAGTGGCAACGAAGGCCGGTGACAGCAAAGAAAAGCAATGGAGAAGGGTGAAATTGGCAACAATATGAGGGTCAACATTAGAATCTTGACTAGTACATGGCAAGAAGAGGAAAGGAGAGGGAACTGCCCAACGCACGCTATCTTTAGTTTTCACAGGGTCTATGGTGAGAAGAACTTGAGAAAAGGGACCCTCTTTTCTCATTTGTGAGAACCATTTCTCATCCAAACCGATGCAAGACACATAAAATCAGATATGGTTTCACAGGAAGACCTAGATTTCCTATGAAACCTGCTGCAAACGGATGTACCATTGTCCACTAGAGTGTCACTTGTCTAGCTTATATGCGGTTTAATGATAGGGATTCACTTGAGTTTTATAAATCCATGAAATGTCCAAGTGGGTAAGTAGATGGGGAGCCTTGAAAATACTGAGTTGAAGAATTGAATTTTGAATAGAAAGCTGGAAAAGAGGTTCCATTGAAAATGAAAAGCCATACTTGTGTCTTGAGAAGCATTGCTGTTCTGTCTGTGAAAACCTTTGAGTCTGTAGGATGTTCTTGTTATTAGCGTCCTCGCAATTTTTACGTTCTTTCATCACCACCAGGGTTCTTGACACCTAGGCCTAAGGCGAAGCTAAGTGAACAATACATGCTTAGTAACCCAAAAAATCCAAACAAGCTCACTGGACTTTATGATCCCATCAAATTCCTTGATATTAGTCATCCAAGGGACAACTTCACATTTGCTCTGAAGCACCACAAACAATTGAAGTTCAAGGTACTAGGAGAAGAGGGAAGCCTAGTGGGATGTAGAATCTAGGAGTTTAGAACAACATTTAGGCTGTGTAGTGGCAGGGAATTTGGGCCTAAATAGGTATGAATGCAGTAGAACTCTCAAAGCTGACCCTGGTAGAACAGATGAGTCTTCAATGATAGATTGCTATGACGATCCAAGAATATATTAGCTGGTTGGTCGGCTTTGTTGGAAACATAAAATTCTAGTGCTAAACTTGTTTCAGTCAGGATTGCTTGCTCTTTTGCTTGTGTTGTATTGTCAGTATAATTAATTGGAACCAACCTCTTTCCAGGTATATAAAAATCCATTTTTTTTATAGCAATATGACCTTGGCTGCATTATTCCGCTAATGATTTATAGGTTATTGACTACTATATTTTTATTTTGTGGCTCTTAATGAGCTGACAAGATTCTGTTCCATTTTCCTTCCAAATGCCATGTTGTGCAGTTAAAATCTGCTCTTTTGCTTCATATTGATGGAACCAGTGCTGTTGCTGAAAACAATGGAAGACAGGTATGCTGTCATTCGATCAACATCCTTTTTTTATTGTTTGCAGAAACCAAAATAAAAAAAATCTATTATTTACTGCTGACCCTTTCAAGACATTCCCTTGCTTAATTGACCTACTTTCTCAACCACGAGGAAAATTATAATTTTTTGCAGATGTTAACATATGGACGGGTTGTCCCATACTTGGAGTTATTTGCACGAATTGATGCTGTTGATGCTACCACAATCAAGGAGATAGCAAAAGAATTCATAATCAACAAGGTAAGAACTTCTTACTCCTTTTGTACATTTTCTCAGAATTGGGAACAGATTTGTGTAAAGTTTCAGGCTGATTGTCATGCCAGACAAGAGCCTGCAATACATTTGCGATGTGCTCACTGTTATGACCGTAAAGGTTTCAGGTTCAAGGCTTATTAAATTTCAAAAAAAAAGAAAGATATCCAGTCCCTGTGGATCCCATCACTGAGACTAACATTTGAGGCCTTTGAAGACCTACAATGATGCATGAGTGGGTCCTTCTCATTTGACAGTTGGATCAGTGGTCCACGTTAGTTAATTTGGTAGCATGTTTCTCCTTTGGATCTTAAAAAGGTTCTGCCTAAACATTCACAATTGAATAACTTCATATCTAAAGACACAAGTCACTACCATATCACTGGTAACAATGAACTGTCACAACACAAAGATTGGGTTTTGAAAATTTTTCCCTCTTCTCCGCGAGGTAGTTGAAGTCATCTTACCATCCCCAAAGGATGAAAGATATTAGTGAACATTCTAATTCTTAAATGGTCATTCCAACTCTCCATTTCTTTTCTTAACTCAGGATGTTGCAATTGCTGCAATGGGACCAATTGAAAGGCTGCCTGATTACAGTTGGTTTCGTTCCCAGACATGCCTGAGATAACTTTGCAAAGATGCAATTTGATTGTCAGGTTGATGTAGTGATGAATGGCTGGTATATCAATGCAATGTAACTTTATCAACATTCTTCCCTTTATCGTCATTATTAATATTTTCCTTCTTTTGAGTTATAATTCTTGTATTGTACCATTGATCTTCATAAAACCATTGTATTTTAATTTCTCTTGTTGGGATGCATTAAAGATGTTCAGTGACTTCTTTCTGTTTTGCTCGAAGAGTCCGTCCATAAACAAGCTATGCTTGGTAGTCTGATCCATAATTTACTGAACAGGACTTAGTGTATAATTAGCCAATTATGGGGTGACCAATTGGAGACTTGGAAGGTCAATTAGGCGAGCCAGAAACTATTTGCATTTGAGAATTTATATTACAGATAAGATGAATATGTGCCTTCTAAGTATAATATACTATTAAAATTTAAACCTAATCATAAACCTAACTTGGCAAACCTATGCCTGTGTGGTATCAAATATCAATTTAAAAAGCCAATGACAATTACCAAAGATGGATAAATGCTTTAATTCATATATAAATGCAGGATTAATGCCATTAAACCCCTGTCATATAAGAAATTTCCAATCTGCTTTTAAAACTGTAGATTGGTTATCTTACATGTCAATTGGGTGATTTGATCACCACTTGACTCCCTCGACTCAATCAGGTTATTTGTGTAGTTGGGCAAGACTGAGTTCTATCCAATAGAACCCTAGTTACCTGGTGCATTATCGAGTTAATCGGAAACTCAGTGCAACCTTAAATTGTAATCTGATCCTCATCAATTTCATTCTGCATGTCATCCAGAAATTGGACACTGCGGGTGAATCACCACATAATTTCTTTCACTTTCAGCACCTTTGCAAATATTCTCACTCACGTTTGGGGGTTTCTATCGATAAATTCAATGAATTAGAAACCAAGTGACAAGGCATGACAGCATTGATGACAGATCTTCCAATTCGCTCTTTTCATTAATCACTTTCTTTTTGGAGGTCATTGGCTACCATCTTCTCTACCATGTATCCCACCTCACACCATAAATGTGGCACTGGGAACATTTGATCTACATGGCTATCTACTGAGCTCCACGTGGTGCCAATTTGAGAATCTTTCTATATCTTTTGCTTAAAATTTGCATCGAAGTAGATGAATTACTGGAGTTTTATATGATAGGAGAGTCCCTCGTCGCTTAAAAGATCAATTTCATAAAACATTTTTTATAACCGCGATGATCTATGGAGTAGAGTATTGGACAATGAAGAAAATAAAGATAAAATTATGATGACAGAGATGTGTATGTTACGTTGGATAAGTGGACTAAATCTGAAGGATAGAGTTAGAATTGACCGTATTGGAGATAGTTTAGTAGCCCCACGAGAAGAGAAATTGAGAGGAATTCGTTAAAGACAAATTTATCATCCTGGAGCCCCCCCAAAATATGGAGGGAAGGGATAAGGAAATGCATGATGGATAGTGGAGTAATAAAATGTATAATTTATTATAAAATTAAATGGAGAAGTAGAATTCAAAAAACTGATTCTAGATGAGATTTTGGTTTTGATGATGATGGGGTTATGATAATCTGAAAAATGGGTCATTCTCTTCGGGGTTCATTCAACGAAGATGGATTGCATCCGCTCACTGTCCATAATAGAAGTTTGGTTGCACGCAAATTATGGCACAGTTTCTGTTCTTTCAAATCTATTGCAATTTCATTGTTTTTCTTTGTTGATAGTATCGACATGCCAGAACATGAAATTCTGTAAGCTTGTTTTTAATTGCAAGAACAAATGCAAAGGTACAACATGACATAGTTGGCCGAACGCACAAACTGAAAGGTATTTGGTGAAATTTTCATTGCCATCAAAGTAAGTTTTGGATGTTACTCTTCTCCAAGTGGTAGTATATAACTTGGCCTCTCTTTGCTTGCTCAAGTCTTCAGGCCATATAACATGGCCTTATCAAGTTGGCTATGCACAAGTAACACAAAGAGCATGCTAGTCAAGATTGTTCATCTGGGTGGGCGGATCGAACTCCATGATAGGCCGATGTTGGCCGCAGAAATCATGATTCGAAACCCCAGATGCTGTGTTACCCACCCTCATGTGTTCCGCGAACCTTCGGCCATTGTGGCTCCTGATGCAGTTCTCATGCTTGGCCAAAAATACTACATTGTTCCCGTAACCACCCTTAGGAAGCTCCAAAGGGTCTATTCGAAGCGCTCTCCATCGCCTCTTCAGCATGTTCATAGTAGCCGAACTCCTAAACATAAATCTAGTTCACCCAAAGTTGAGGAAACAGAGGATGGAATGGATTTTAAGCATTGGTTCTTCGCGAACAAGGGAGATACTAAGCTACAGTATTGTTGTCTGAAGCAAGATGAGGATGATGGATGATGATGGCAAACAATGGAGCTCAGGTAGTTTGGATACTAGTAGAGCTTCTAAGGAGAGTGAGAGAGGAGGAGGCAGTTTATCAGAGAACAGTTGCCTACAATGCCTGTTTGGAGGAATGAAGAGCAGAGTTGAAGAGGGTCCAACACAATATAGCATGGATGAGTCATCTGAGTCAAATGTGCTCAACAGGAGAACAGATGGAAGAAATGAGGAAATGGGGTTGGAAGGATCCCCCAAAAGGCCCATGAAGGATGTCTCAACATCTTCTGATCAATGGCAACCTAGTCTTGAACGCATTAATGAAGAGCAGCCATATTGACTAATGTTCTCCATGTTACTGTCCTAATAGATGGCAGCATCCCACCATGCCTATACTGGTTTTTTTTTTTTTTTTTTTCAATTTGTAAAAATTTAGATGCTTCGGTAGTCATCAGAGCAACTTTAAGATTCACCATTTCTGACTAGTATTTTCTACCAGTGGCAGGTTTCTCATATGCAGATTTTTTTTAAGATCAAAGTGTCTAGACTTTTAGAGTACTGGACTAATCCGTAGAGCATGTGTAAACCTCCTATATACACACCGGATAACACTATGGGGAGTAATTTTTTTGTGTTGAGAGTGACTTGAACTCAAGACGTCCTGCATCTTAGGCGGGTTCTTGACAGCAAAGCCAATCCTCACAGATTTCTCCTATATAAACGTTGAGGAGAAAGAAAAATATAAAACACAAAATGACCCTTTTCAATTTTCTTTCTTTTTCTTTAAAATATCCAGCCATAGAAAGGGGTGATTTATCCAATCCGTCTAGACTGACTAATAGACCTGGCAATAGGTCGAGTCTTATTTGATTCAGATCTATTTCAAGTTTTTTTAAGAAGTTAAGTCGTCTCATTTCACCATTTCAGTTTCACAAAATCTAAATTATAATTATTCAATTCGCACATACTAGGTACAGAATAATAGAGAGTAACCATTTTTGTGTCGATCGAGATTTTATCCCAAAGCTTTCTGCAAACAAAGGCGTGTTTTGGCCACCAAATCAACTCCTCAAAGTTGTTACTAATTTGACATTGGGAGTTGGCATCTTTCATGAACTTTTACCTAACCTCATCTGTGTTGCTAAACTACTCCTTATCACTAGTGACTTTATGTTCTCTGCCCAAATTACTTGGTAACCTTCTCCATGCTTGTCAATCACTAACTGTGCATGTGCAAAACCAAGTTATTGATAATGACTAGTGATTAACACAAGCTGGAATTCCACATGATATGCTACTAGTCTGCTACAAGGCAAATTTGTCTTCAGGCCCACTTATATCCACTGCAAGCTGTTCGATCAAATACTCCCACGAATAGTCTCCTATCTGAATATCTGTACATTCGAATGTATTTACTTGGATGGTTGTAGGCTGATTTTGACATTTTAAGATGCACGCGTCACTCACGAAAACTTAGATCCATTGAAATCGAGAAAAGAAACCGGCTTCCATCTTCTTCTTTTTATGTCAACCACTAAAAACATTGAAAAAAATAATAAAGAATGACACGTTAGATTGTACAGTGACTAGAGTCAAATGAAAAATTACTTGCAAAGTCGAACTTAAATAGATAAAATTTTAGTTAATGATGATGATCCAAAAACCTCAAGTTGAAATTAAATCGAGTAACTCGTGTAGCTGAATTAGTCATATTAGAGTTTATGCCTAAAGTTTGACGTTCAATGATGGCATCGGTCCATAGACTAATTTTGTAAGTTTAGGTCAATTGTCCAAAATATCGATTATTTGTAATAATCCAAACTAAATAGTATTAATCTACTTTTATATCTTCTGTGGTATTGAAAATATCTTGATTCATCGATGAATTAAGATAAATGATTTGATTTTATGTGTTCATCTGATCGAATTTCGAAGATTAACAATTGATATTTTAAATTTCAACAATTAATGTCTACATCAGAAAATAAAATTTTTGTCACCTTTGGCAGATGACCTTTCATAGGATTCAATATTTGTCTTAGGACAGCCTTGGCTTCGCTGTCTTCAACTATGCAATCATAAAAGCCCAAATCCATCTCAATCTTGTTCTCTTCAGTACTCCAACTCCCATGTAATACAAAATCGTCATAACAACTCTTGGGTCCCTCCGACACAAACATATTCCTACACAATTACCTAAAATTTTGGACAAATTATTTTAAGGTGAAATTTTATTTAACACTCCTACATACAAAATTAAAGAGAGAGAAAGAGATTAAAGAAAAAAAAAAACTATGATATCTATTATAGTTTAAAATTTTGAAAAAAAAAATAGACAAGTTAGCTTGAACTAATTCAATTGAGTCAATCAATTCTACTGAGTTTTCAGGTTTAATTTTTTGAGTTGAATTTTGAATTTTTATACTATGATAATAATACAATGTATGTTAAAGTTGAAGCAAGTGAATTGCATAATAGATAGACGATTCAAGATTTATGAGACTCAACCTGTGAGGGTTGATTTGACTGTAAGGAACCCATTTAAGCTACGGAAGATTCTGAGTTCAAGCCACCCTTAACACATAATGTCACTCCCTATAATTTTATTTAGTGTGTGGATAAGGAGGTTTGAACATATGCCTCACGTATTATTCAAGTACTCTAAGAGACTTGGGATATCTTTATCTTTAAAAGAAAAAAAAGATTTATGAGACTTGAAGACAAGAGAGCCAACCAAAAATTTAGTTCGACCTCTCATTGTATTTATTTCAAATAATTTAGATAAATTTTGCAATTCAAAATTGAAAACTTGACACCACTTATTAAGTTGATCAACTTTAAATCCTACTTTTTTGATCCGTTTGTTTTTTTTTTTTCAATTTCTAAATTACAGAAACACTTTATTTTCATGATTGAAAGGCCCTTGCTAACCCTTCTAAAATAAATTTTGATAAGCTAAGCTGTCCAAGTCTTACAAATAAGGCAAGCTGCAGAAACTTTCCTTTTGTTTTTATTTTATTTTGTATGACTTGCAAAATTGTAACAATGAGCATCACTCAATTGAGAATCATATCAGGACCACACCATCACTCACCAAAGCAAGAAATTGGTCTAAGGGTTCACCTTTATAGCTTCTATTAGATGGGTCAATGTCTGATGGTGGGGATTTCTTGACAATATAGTAATGCGTTAAGACATCATGGCAACAAAGCTGTAATCTTGATGGTCTAGTCCTTTTCAATTATGCTACTCAATGATATAACCAAGAACAAGAATTAGATATGATATTTTTTTAAAAATCTTAATCCAAATTAAATCTGTTTACTTAGTTGTCTCTAGGGGTGAAACTCGGGATGGCTTTTGGCCCGAACCTGCATGACCCGACCCGAAAATCATGCGGGTTGGGTTATGAAAGTCGAGTCAGCGGGTCGGGTAGGGTTGAGAAGTCAAAAACCCGCATTAAATTTGGGTCGGGTTGGGTTGAGAGATTTTTAAGTTAACCCGACCCGACCCGACTTGGTAAAAAGTAGGCTAAAGTAGGTTCAAAATACGGGTCGGGTAGGGTTTCGGGTTGAGTCGGGTTATAATTCAGGTCGGTACGGGTCAAGACATCTGGGTCATGTCGGATCGGGTTCTATATATTAGTAACTCGAGTTGGATTGGATTTTAAAAAACCTGACCCGACCCGTCCCGTATTTTTATTTGGTGACTCAGCATTTGGAAGGCCATGCTTAAGATGCTAATTAATTTTTTATTTAATGTTAGCCAACTTTTGTACGTAATTAATTTATTAGGAAGAATTACTTGAATTTTCAAGAGTCCAATGACCACACTTGACCTTATCCAATCATGCAATTTATATACAATGGCAATGGAGATTCATTCATGGAATCTAATTACATAAAAGTCCTGACCCAAAAATTAGGTTAAGATTGAAAAAGGAAAAAAATAGGGAAATAGTGTCCACCCAGAAATAAAAACATCTTATAAAAATTTATAAATAAAAGAAAGAATTATTTATTATTCTCTCTATCTCAAAACACTTGTCCTATTTCAGATTTTTTTACTTCTTAAGAATAAAGTAAATATAGGTTTGATTTAGGCCAGCGATCCTCCCACGGGCATTTTGTGTAATCCGATACGAGTTTTATTGTATTGTGCATTTCGTCCTTCGAATCGGTTCGCCAAAATCCTTCGAATCACTTATAACAAAGGGTTCGGCGAGCTGATTTAAAGGTCAAAATGGACAATACAGTAAAACCCTTGTCGGGTTACACAAAATGTCTGTGGGAGGATTGTTGGCCTTTGATTTAATGTAAAATTAAAGGAATAGGACAAGTAATTTGGGACAATTTCAAAATTGAATAAATATTCTGAGACTTGACCAATATCAATAATTATTCGACAGCTTGCACTAGTGACCATTGAGCTCTAAATCTCAGACAAGGACTTCATTGAGAATTATTGGATTCACTAAAGGCGAAATAGTCCATTCATAAATATAAATTTACTAAAATTAAGAGTAATTAGTAAGGAGATGATAGTGTAGGATGGATAAATTCCCAGGGTTTAATTATATAAAAATGTTACAGCTTATCAAATTACTAATTAAAAAATGATACTATTGTGGAGTCATTTCAAAGGAAAGTATCGAAGATGACAAGTTTGCTGACTAAAAATCTAAAATAAATAGGAGCAAATAAAGTAATCAGCTATAATGACCACTTATTTCCATTTTGTTACACGTGTCACGTGAGGAGGTGGGCCAAAATGGTAGTACAACCTGCCTATTAATATTATGGGGATAAATATAGGCAATTAGGCATCTAATTAAGGAGAGATATATAGACACTCAAAAAATCTGACTTTACACACCTGTTTTTGAATTTTTGGATGAAGTTGTCATTTTATCCCCGCGTATAATTCATTCGAACGAATTTTTAGTTTATTCTCAATTCGTTCGAATGAATATAATCATCCGAACAAACATATTAGTGTAATTTTTATTCCTTCGAATGAGTGTTTATTCGAACAAATGAATATATATATGTTAATCATTCACAAAATTCGACTCATTCATTCAAATGACCAAACTGTTCATTCAAACGAATGAATACTTATCCGAATGAACTAAAATTACACTGATTTGTTCGTTCGGATGAGTACATTCATCCGAACGAACTGAAAATGAACTGACAGTTCGTTCGGATGAATAGAACACGGAGGGGTAGAATGGATCCGATGTTTTGAAATTGGGTATGTAGAGACAGAAAAATCGAATGTCTATATGAGACGCCTTAATTAAAGTTTCAATTTCTCTCTCTAGTCTGTAACTGGTTATCTATTTATTTATCCATCTAATATTCTCATTTTATGATAAAATATATAATAATACAGTCTAATAATATTTTGGACTTTTCAGAAATATCAGCATAATATGGTGGCAAATTTATATTTTGATAAAATCGTTATGGTATCAATTTGTGAAGACATGAATTTGATGACTTGGATTGAAGCATAAGTTGCTTGTCTCCCTAAGAATTGAAGAGATTTTATTTGATTTAAAATTTATTAAATTTAGTTGCCTTTAATTAATTTTATGCTTGCATTTTCGGTTGTTTTTAATTGAAGTTCGAATTTATATTTGCATACCAAATTAATTATTGCACAATTAACTTTGTGTGATTTTTAAATTGAAGTCAAGTTTTCGTCAAAGTTTATTCTATAGGGAATTGTTGACCTAATTGGGTTTAGGACCTTTGTTATTTTCTTCTCAGTGAAATTGCATTGATTCCTCTAATTAATTTTCGGAGTCCTATATAAAATTTGGAAGATTTGAGATTAGTGTTTTGAGCGATCGATTTTGACTTGCTTTATTCTCTAACTTTGATTTCTTAGAGAGGCAAAATTACATTTTTATTTTCGGTTTCGTGTCATTGAACTTAACCTCTAATTTCATAATTATAACCTTTGGCCATATTTATTATTGTGGCCGAACTTTTTTCTAATTTGTACAATTATTGGATAGATCAAATGAAAAGCAGTTGATTTGAAAATCTATGAAGTTTATCTATCACACAATGGATTCAACAATTTCTCAAAACTTAAAATGATACATATGTATGTATCTTTGTAAATAAAAATTAATAATTTAAACTTTAAAAGGTAAGCTCTATATATATATCCAAGTCTCTGTGATTAGGATATAATCACTAATTATATCTTAGCTCTCCGTATAAATTGTTTTTTATTTTTAAAGACATGAATAATGGAGTGACATGGTGTTCTTTTTGTCAATTATTTATTTGTCAAAGTTTTTGACATAAAACTATATTTGTGGCTAAATGATTAAAAGAAACTCAAGACTAACAAAATATAATTATAAGATATTGTGCTTCAACTCCATTTATACCTTTTATTTGGATAATGATTCGTGCACCATGCTTTTTATCATGGGGTATCACCCTTAAAAGGAAATTACCATTTTACCCTCTCTTTTTTTAAAGAGGAAAGAGAGAAGAAGAAAAGTAATGACAAAATAGTCTTTTCATTTTAAGGGTGGTGTACCATGGTGAAAACTCATGGTGCGCAGATTGTTACCCCCTTTATTTACCTCTATAATTTTAGAGTATCAATCCCACTTTTTTATTTATAATCTTGTGCTTTTCTTGGACCCGATTAGTGTATATTAAGCTCGAAGATCAGATTTAGCACAATTTTGAACGAGTTCAAACTCAGAGTCAAAGCCTAAGGGTGCAACTTAGGTTGGGCCAGAGGTCAAAAAAATGGTGGACCTGAGATCTCAGGGTCTCGATCGAGATCTCGGGCCCATGAATATCGCCCAATGTCTCAGCCGATATCGGGCCATATTTCTTTCTCTCTCTCTCTTTTTTTTTTTTGGCCAAATCTCAGCCGTATCGGCCGATATTGACGAGATCTCGGTCATATCGGCCGATACAAGATGTATCGACTGAGATTTGGACCCTTGAGTTGGGCTTAATTTGAGCCCACTTGAAAAAAATTGAAAAAAACTTGAACTTATGTTGGACTCATTTTCCAACCCAAGATATCAGTCCCAAGTTAAAATTTGTGTCAGGCCTAAGCTTGATACATGAGAATCAGAGTTAAAAGTTCTAATTTGAATGATATTTTATAAAATTTAATTTTCTTTAATTGACATTGCATGTAAACTATAAAATGTATTTTATAAAATTAAAAAAAAACCTCAAGCCATACATGCATTTTGAACTTGAATCGGACTTAAAGCCATTATGAGCTTGACTAAGTCCAAATCTGACTTGACCCATTTAAATTGTACCCTTTTTTTTTTTAATTTAAGTGTAGAAAAAAGTAGGAAATTCAGCGGAAAATCTTCACATGTCATACTCATTGTCTTTATGGCACACCGATTGAAGTGGTGGAGGTTCGAACCTATCACGTCCTACTTTCAGAAGAAGAGATATTACAAGTTGAGATACACCTAGATTAAATTGCAGCCCCCGGTAAGAGCGAGAGTGAATTTGATAATACAAAAATGGAACCTTAATGAACAATCCAGATATCAAGGACCCATAGACGAGAGTCAATTCTGGCCGTCCGATCTCTGGCCCTTTCCCTAATAAAATTTGGACGCATGTACCTCGCGTACAATGCGCTCCTGCATACACGTGAGTCACGATCCTTTAATCAATTCCACAATAAACCCATCATAAACTGAGATGATATATATATATATATATATATATATATCCGTCCCCCCTGCCAACGGTTAGTTTCATTCTCTTATCTCACTCACTATCTGATATTTTCACGTATACACACTACTTCCCTGTACGTCCCTGTCTTTCTCCTGCTCGGTGCTCATGAGATAAATGAAACCTTTTCTTCTTCTCTCTCTAGTCCTCCTCATCTTCAACGGATAGTTTATACACTCTGTTTCCCTGTATATCCCTCTCGAAGAAGAAGAAGAAGAAATGCAGAAGCATCGTAGTTCTGTTTTCTTTATGCTCTGCTTCTGTTTCATTCAATTTTCATTCTCCATTTCCATTATTAATCCAGATTACTACCTCTTGCTATCCTTTCAATCATCATCAGACCCATCCAACAGCCTCTCCTCATGGTCGAGCTCATCAGACCCTTGCACCGGTTCCTGGCTCGGAGTCACTTGCCACAACAACCGAGTCACACGACTCGTTCTTCAAGACCTCAATCTCAGTGGCCCGGTTCAGAGCCTGCTGCAACTCGACCAGCTCCGAGTACTGAGCCTCAAGAACAACAGCCTCACCTCCCCTCTCCCCCTGGATTTCTCCCTTTTAAAAAATATTAAGCTGCTGTTTCTCTCTAACAACCACCTTTCCGGCCCATTCCCTTCAGGCATCGCCAACCTCCGCCGTCTCCACCGCCTCGACCTCGCCAGGAACCGACTCGTGGGTCACATTCCGACCGACCTGAGCAAGCTCCCCCACCTCATCACTCTCCGCCTCGAGCGTAATCTCCTCACAGGAACCCTCTTCGATTTGCCTCCTACCCTTTCCCACTTCAACGTCTCGGGCAATAATCTGGAGGGTGAGGTCCCAAAATCGCTCTCCACTTTCCCGTTTACCTCTTTCGAAGGAAACGAGAACCTGTGCGGAATGCCGCTGCAGATCAGGTGCTCGGGCCGGGTCCAGATGAGCGACCCGATGCCGATTAATGTGCCTGAGAAAGGCAGGAAGATAAGCAGAAGGACGTTGATAGCGATTATACTGACGGATGTTGCTGCGATGTGTTTGATTGTTGGAATATTCGTCTACTGCTGCTGCTGGAGCAGAAGGAAGGTTGGGAAAGAAGAGGAGAAGGGGAGAAAAGGGGTGTGTCGGAATAGCGAAAGGAGAAGGGGAGGAGAGGAGAGACAGGAGGAAGAGATGGTGGTGTTTGAGGGGTGTGAGGGGTTCGAGAAGGTGGAAGATTTGTTGAGAGCTTCTGCAGAGATGCTGGGGAAGGGGAGAGTGGGAACAACGTACAAGGCAGTGGTGGTGATGGAGGGAGAGGTAAATGGGAGAGGAGGACTAGGAGGGGGCGCAGGAGGAGGAGGGAAGGTGTTGGTGGTGAAGAGGGTGAGAGAGAGGCTGAAGAAGACGGCGGGGGATGGGAAGAAGGAGGTCGATAGTGTGATGATGGAGATTGGGAAGCTAAGGCACGAGAATGTGGTGCCTCTTCGAGCCTATTACTGCTCCAAGGACGAGATTCTGCTCGTCTACGATTTCATGCCCAACGGCAGCCTCCATTCCCTCCTCCACGGTAAGCTGCTTCTCCACTCCTCCACTTCCTCTTCACATCTGAACTCAATCTGAACCGTTAAAACTCGTCGTCCCCACCATTGATCAAGATGTGGGGCCCATCGTCCATTTCTTTTTCTCCCTTTTCACGATTGGAAAAATACACCTAGAAGTAAGGACTTCTCTAAATGCGAAGACCATGCCTCTCTCCTCCACATTTAAATTCAATCCAGACCGTAAAACTGGTGTGTGTCCCACTTTGGATGGAGATGTGGGCCATGTTATTTGCCCTGTCGATGCGATTGTCTGTCTTGTCTACCATCGAGCAAATTCAAGGATTTCCTTGTCATTATTTAGCCGTCTTTGCTGTAGTGTGGTCTTTTACTATTTATTAGTTAATAGTTTGTGGGACAATCTCAATCCAAGGTGGGGCCAACACTATGGACGGTCTAGATCAGAAGATAACTCTCCTTTGGGAAAGAGGGAAGACCCGTACTATATGGGTCTTATGGATGTGGGCTCAGAAGACCAGACACTGGCCGTGAAGTCCGCCGTAATGGCGGACATCATGGGCCCTTGCCGTGTTCAAGCCTTTTTAGGTTTTTCCCCCATTTGTTTGCTTGCCGGAATTTGATCCTATTGTTTCTTTACCATTTTTATATGGTCCACTGCTGTCCATAAAGTATTAACAGTGAAGGGACCCTGTCCTTTGGGGACTGATTTATTGCATATTAGAGTGGGTTTTATTGTATGGATAGTGCACGTTTAAGAGAATTAAAGAAGGATTAATGCAATCAATTAGGTTGTGCCATAAAGTATCTTAATATTAAAAAAAAAAAAAATTGAAACATATTTTATATGGTTGCAATGATAAAAATCTTTCAATTTATGATTAGTCACATTAGAAAGGTTTATTGCAACCAATTAAATTTGGATTATACAGACAAATCAAGGATATTTTGGTCATTTGATGACATTTTAAACATGTTTTATATGGCCAACCATCGTAACACGGGCAAAATCTGTTAGGAGACACGGGATGTAGTGAAATTCCTATTTTACCTCTACTAGTGTACTGCTCATCAAGTATCGGTATACCGATAACACGCCGCTCTTCATATATATACATAATCTGTATATCAGTATACCGATACTTGATGAGCGGTACACCAGTAAAAGTAAAATGAGAATTTCACTCCATCCTATATCTCCTAACAAATTTTGTCCGTCTTAAGATGACGTCTTTTATATATGGTTGAAATGACTTCAACGTATCTCTCAAATTTTCTATATGGCATTATATAGTTTATTATACTAAATTTTTTGTAGTGCAAATGCTATTATTTATTGGGTGTGATGTGTGGGGACTAGAAATAAATCAATGGTGTAGATGTACCATGGGTTAAACTTCTTCAATTTGATTTATTATGGGAAACGGCAATTCTCTAAAATTTAAATCCATTCATGGCCAAAATTGAATGGGAATTGTGTTTATTATTGATGGGTGTTGAGTGGTTGCAACTACTGTTGGTAAGATGAATTACAGGGGGTAAATATATCTCAGTTCGTACCTTGTGGTACACCTACTTGCCTTTCTTTAACCATCTTTGAACAATCCTTTTGCTACCTACTGAAAATCATATCATCATCATTGTCAGGTAGTTTTTCATTGATACGAGACAACTTTATGAATTTTTCTTTTCCATTTGATTATATCTTAAATTATACCATTAATCACTTATGAGTCGCTCTTTTCTCTTAATGCCTTTGATCCGTAGCCTTTTAACTCTATGCACTTGTTGTATTTGGTTTTCTACTAACATAGTCAAATCACCTGAAATGAGTTTTTCATAATTTGTCATCAATCATAGTTATATTTAAACTATCTCTAATTCATCCGTTTTCAACTCTATCCTTTAGGGTTAAACCACTTATCGAGTATAGTTTACGTACCTCCGCTGTCATAACTTTGTTTATTTGTCTCTTTTTTTTCCATTGTCCAACACTCTCCTCCGTATAAATTTAATAATTGTTTTATAAAATTGTGCTTTTAGGCGAATGAGGACTTTTTATCGTACAAAACGGCTTGTCTATATTTTGTCCACTCCGCTCTTATTTTGTTCATTATATCTAAGTCGAAAGCTCTTTTAAGATTCTACCATATAAACTTATCACTATGTGTAATTAAACTTGTCACAATGTGCAATTAAACTGTCTCCTATTTTTACTGGGTTATCTTCACTATCATATGTACGCAACATGTCTAATCATATGAGGTCTACAGTACTCTACACCCATTTAAGGGGTAAGTCAAGGTAAATGTCTTGATAAACAAGTCTCCTTAGTCCGGATAAATGGGTAAACCCGACTTGATCCCATTTCAAAGAGAACTAAAGCAATTCAACCTGTTCGGCAAAACTCAAAATAAACTCAAACTTGAAAAACACCCTACCGATTGCCAGATCTACCCATGGTTAACAGTTTAGACCCAATCCAGGTGTAGCCTTGTAGTTTAGATCCAAATTGTTCCAGTGTATTCGATTATTTCCCATTATAAATGTCATTATGACTAATGACTAAAACAACATGGTTAAATGCAAATAATTACAGATAAAGAAGGAAACTTGTGAAATTAGCTGCCATAGTTATAGCAGTCATTTGTTGGTATTTATTATAGCAGTCAATTGTTAGTATTTATTACCACAACATGAACATAATTACGGATTAGAACATCCAATTAGCAGGACTTTTTCTTCTAATTATTTTGTAGCTATTATAGCGGATTGCAATGAATATTTTAGAGGCATTCATCATCATTAAGTCTAATCCTGAGGGGTTGGTCTGTCATTGAAGAACCCGTTTTAGGAAATGAGGGCTTGTGTTTGATTGATGCTCAACTCCAAAGGGTCACTCTCTGTAAAAAGGGTCACTCTCCATAACTTAACTCGATGTGTATGGATTGAGAGGTTTTTACATGCCCCCTGTGTCATTAAAAATAAATTTTTTTAAGGGTTACAATTGAATGAATGCTACTTGTCTGTGCAACATAATTACAATAGGTATTATGCACCAGCTTCCTATCTTGACACCTTAACATTATGCTCTGGAAATTTCTCTTCACAAAATTCTGTATCTTTTACCAAATATGTTGGTGGTCTCTTTGTATTTATAAGCTTGGAAGACATGGGTTATTGAGGTTTGGTGTGATAGCTTGTGTGAACTGGTCCATTAATCTTGCCTTTGAATGGTGAAAAAAGAAATTGAAAAACTAACATGTTTTTTATGGTATATCGCTAATTTCTTATAGTGAGTTTGAATATTATAATATGTCATTATTATTATTGAAGTTATTTATTTTATTAATCTAAAATTAGTATTTACATTTAAATTTGACATATTTCTTTCTTCTATGTATCGACTTACCTGTCTTATGTCCAAAGAAGTTGAGCTCATAATCTGGCCAAAGGTTGAATTTTCACTCTTTCAAGGTCTCTATTGTGTAAAATGAGAAATTGAAGAAATTAAATTTGGCTCAATTTGAAGATTGAGAAACTCGAACTCAATTTTTTTCAAGGAGTCACTACAAATCTTTAGATTTATCTTGATTCCACTCTAATTGCTAATTCACTGAAATCAAGGTAATTAGATTTCAATTAGAATTTACCCACTAACGATTTCACTCCAGAAGTACAAAACCTCGTTTGAAATTTGTTTATACAATTCTTCACAATAAGATTGAATAATTCTGGTGCAAATTAGAAAAATAATTACATGAGCTGGAAGGAAATTTTATTCAAAAATTAGACTAGAAGGATTCTGCTCTTGCTTGTTTTGTTTATTTATTTACTTTCATCATATACTTGAGGGCAGAACACTGATCAGACCATTGAGTTTCAAGTATTCTCTTGAGTTTGATATGAATCTGTATGTGCTTTTCTTCTATCCATGTTGCAGGCGACAGGGGCCCTGGAAGAACTCCCTTGGATTGGAACACAAGGCTAAAACTCGCGTCCGGGGCCGCCAGGGGCCTCGATTTCCTCCACACTGCATCTGAGTCCAAGCTTGCTCATGGGCACCTCACATCCTCGAACATTTTAGCCGATCACCATGGCAATGCACGAATATCCGACTTTGCGCTCCACCATGTCCTGCGCTCATTCCCTCCGATGTCGTTGTCATCACCCAATAATGTCTACAGGGCCCCTGAACTCCTTGACAATGTGAACACATCAAAATTCTCTCGGAGCGGCGATGTCTACAGCTTTGGTGTTGTTCTCCTAGAGATACTGACTGGGAAGATGGCAGGAGAAGGAGAAGGAGCTGATCTCACCAAGTGGGTTCGAGACATTGTCCGAGAGGAGCCAATGTCGGAAGTGTTTGACCTGGAGCTGTTGAGTTATAGGGAGATGGAGGGAGAAATGGTTGCTCTGTTGCAGGTTGCTTTGCTTTGCTTGGCCTCCATGCCTAGAGAGCGACCAAAGATGTCTGTGGTGTATAAAATGATAGAAGACATAAGGGCAAGAGGGTGTGGAGGAGGAGGAGGTGGTGGTGTATCCCATTCCCCTTCTCTCCGTGATCTTTCATCCAATTCCTCACCATGTCTTTCTGAAGATACACCTACTGTTACCAGCAGTTGATCTTACATGTTTTTTCTGTCATTTTGTTTGCCAATTTATCTTAGATTTTGTTTTCTTATAATTCTTACTTCTTGTTTTGCTCTTACTACTTTTCAATGATATGTATTTTTTATAACACGTACCAAACTTGATGCTTGACTTGTTATTTCCATTATTTTAAAGTCTACCTATGCTATTTTTTTAATGACGAAGATCTCCAAGTCTATTAGAACGTCCGACTAATCTTTGGGGCATGTGTAAGCTTTCTTACCTATACACTGGGTAATTTTCCGGTGAGTGACCATTTCGGGTAGAGTGTGAATCGAATTTAGAACTCCTACTTTCTGAGGTGAGTTCTTGATCATCACTTCAACCCCTTTGGATTGTGTACTGATGCTTTTGAATCTGAACCATTAAGTAAACTATTTTTCATGAGAGTTTGGACTATTTAGATTTTACTGCTGAAGCAAAGTGCTTTAAGTAAGGCTGAAATCCAACCCGACTCGAGTCAATATTTTTGGAATCCGACCTGACCCGACTTGAGCTATTGACCCGATTTTTAACCTAACTCAACTCGAATTCTGACCCGACCCGCATTTTGAACTAATTTTAGCCTACTTTTAGTCGGGTCAGGTCGGGTTAACTTGAAAATTCCTCACCCCAATCTGACTCGAATTTCATGTCGGTTTTTGTCTTCTCAACCTGACCCGACCCGAGCTTTTCACTCAAATTTTAACTCGACTCAACCGACCCACAGTTTGAACTCATTTTAGCCTACTTTTAGTCGAGTCGGGTCAGATCGGGTTAACTTGAAAATTCTTCAACCCGATCCAATCCGAATTCCATTCAGGTTTTTATCTTCTCAACCTGACACGACCTGCTAACCCGACTTGCATGGCCTGACCCGCATGATTTCTTCAGTCGGGTCACCCGACCCAAGTTTCACCCCTAGCTTTAAGTCGTGATTTGAATATAATATTTAAGATTTAAATAACACAGTGTATTGTTATTTCTTTAAAAGGTATAAATAATTGGTCATTATTTTCACTTTTAATGTTGCACTAAAAAAATTAAAAATTACATTTTCAATGAAAGAGAAGAAGAGGAAAAAAATAAAACAAATAGAATCATAATAGGTTTTTTAAAAACCAACCCGTCTTAAAAACCAAACTACCTTAAAAGAGCTTATTCAAGCCCAACCAAGAAGTTGAACGGCACATTTGGTTTTTTTTTTTGAATTTACGTGTGAAAAACTGCGGGATACCAATGTAAAAGTTCCACGGGTGGACTCCTACCCTTAAGGCACACCAAGATTAGGCTATAGGGGCTCAAACCCGTGACCTCCCGCTTCGGCGGAAGGTAACCGGCTGATATGTAGAGAAATTAGCTGTTAACAGCCAGTTTAGTGTGAAACTCATGACCAAGTTTTTATAGGTCTTGAATATTAATTATGATAATTTAGTTTTGGAAAAAATATTTTGAAGCGTATTTTTCAAGGTTAAAAGGTTTTAATCGTTGATAAGACTTAAGCTTAATCCAAAAATGAACGTATCTTGAGATAACTTCAAATTGAGTATAAATAACATTCATAAGATGGTAATAAATATAATGAAAATAATATATGTATAACTTCAATGAAAAATAGTTATCTGATTTATAATTAACCCATTCACAATGGATAATTTCTCCTAATGTGTAGGGAGGGAAATGGAAGAAAATTGAGTTTGGCGGGATTTAGTTGGAAAAGAACCTGAGAAAATATGGGCCTAAGTGAAAGTTACAGGCAAAGGGTTTCACGTGATTTTATTATTTAGGGACAGGTTGGGTTGGAGTTTCAGAAAATATAAAAACTTGGAGCTGATTTATTTCCACCAAATCTAAATAAAATCGAGTTAGACTGTCGGACCAGGAACTCGGGTTGAATCGGAGTCAATAATTTTTTATATGAGGTGGCTTAATTTATTAAAACCCAGCCCAACCTGTTTTGAGTTTCAGGTAGAAAAATCGGCGGGGCCAATATCTCGGCCGTACTTTTTCTTTCTCCAGCCCGGTTTTTTTTTTTAAATCCAAAAAAATTACAGTAAATGCAGATAATTATGGACTTATTGAATATGTATTTTTTCCATAAAATATCAGGCATTTACATCTTCTAATATATTTTTGAAGTTACGATATCGAGAAATTATAAAATTAGTAATAAAATGGTGAAAATTATAGGGAAAAGTAGATAAATGAGGAAAATTTGTAGAAATAATTTCATAATTTATTTTCTTAGTAAATGAGGAAAATTTTCTTTCATTTGAGAAAATAGATTTTATTTTTCATTAATAATAATTAGATAAATAGTTTTTTTTCAAAAAATATTAGATTACACACATGAGTTTCCATGTGAGCTCTTTAGGAAGCTCACGTCAGTTCCTTTTCATAAAGATGGATTTTCACTTAGAAACCCTAATGCTCATATTTTAATACCCTTCTTCTCTTTCACTCTCTCTATTAAACCCTAGCCGCCGCCACCACCGCCCCTCTCTGTATTTTTCCCATCAACGAAGAAGAAAAAGAAGAGAAAAGAAAGCTATGAAAAGTATAGCGATTTTTTTCTTCAATCTTTTCTTCATATTTTCTTTTTTTCTCTTTCCATTCTTTCTCAGCCGATATTTCTAAAAAAAAAGGGAATATTTTTTTTTTTAAAAAAAAAGACCAAATTTTTAAAATTCGGCCAATATCATGACCGAATTATCGGTCAGAAATCCAGTTATCTCAACCGTCTTTTTTTTTTTTGGGTATCGGCGTTCGAAAACCCAATACATATCGGCCACACGCACAATATCGACCTAATTTTTGACCCCTGATTTCAGCCCTAGAATTTAGAATGGGCCTGTCCTTGTAGGCATAAAACTAGCCAAAATTTATTAAGGCCTGGCCAGCTGGTACCATCACAGGTAATGATTTTGGGTAGGATTTCGTTACTTAGCAAGGAAGAATCAGGGTACTTGCAGCAATTTTCATTCTTATAAGAGAAATATTTTTATCTGAAAGATAGGCGAAATCTATGTTTTAAAAAATCAAAATTCAGATTCTATTTAAAATTTTATTGAATTGAGTAATTTGAGTAAATTTTTTATTCAATTTAGAAAAACTTGATATAACTCATTGACTTGTTGAACTCAAAATTCGATTAAATGAAGTCAACTCGGAAGGAGTAACCTGAGTTTTTTTTTTTTTTTTTTAAGTTCTTTTTAAAAAAAAAAAATTAGTCTGTGTTCATCCTTTTTATTTTGTATCTTTTCCTTAAAAGTTGTGTGGTTCTAGTCTCCAATGAATGGGTGAGAACAAGAGCTGGTTTTTAATGGAGAATTTATTGTAAACATGGACAAATTTTCTGCAATATGCATTTTCATTTTGTTATTTCTTTCAATCACCTTTATTAGCTTGAAAACTTAAATAGAAAATTTCTATTATAATCGATTAGAGAGAGCTTACCTCATTTGGATGTGATGAAAAAAATGAGATAAATTGGACGGGCTCATACATTTGCAAAGGTATAAAATTAAATTGATTTATCATATCGGTTGATACATATCAGTTTAAATGTTGGTAACATATCAGTCCAATATATATATTTTCTTATTTTCTTAAAAAGAAAAACCGTTTCAAATGGTTTTTCAACTTGAATCTTATGTTGGATATGATTTTAATAAGGTTTATAAATAAGTTTTTTTATTCTTGCTCCGCCCCAAAGGCCACTCTCCATAGAGTTTTCCGGTATGTATAAATAGGAATGTTTGTATATAGTCTGAGGATTAGTTGAGTGCTCTAAGAAACTTCGACATCTTGGTAAAAAAAAAAAAAGAGAAAGCAACAATGAAAGAACAAGAATGATAAATAATTAATGAAATTGATATTTTTTTAGGCAATTGAGTTTTACCTTTTATTACTCCAATAAATTGACGACAACATCTAATCATATTAGTTATTGAATTTTATAATAAATATTAATCACTTTTATATGAAAGTGACTATGGGTCCCTACCATTGTAATTCCAAGTCATTGGTTTTGACATTTACATATGTTAACTTATGATGTTTGAACTTTATTGAAGTCTTTATTTATATAAATTAATTTTATAATATAAATTATTCATATGAAGTTCGACATTTCAATAACTTTGACCCTTATTAAATTATTATGAAGATATTTTATCTCAGATCGAATCATTTCTGATAATAAATAACCCTAATTTTCTATTCATGCTTCCATGAAACTCTCTCTACCCCCCATTGTTTGTCAAAAATCATTGAAATCAAATTACCCATTAACTTATTTTCCTTCTCAGTAAAGTAAAGATATAAACAAAGAAGAAGATGCCAGGAACCTTCTCATCTTCCTACTTGATATCATATTCCCTCAAGGAATTCAAAGTTGGCTATCTACACAGAATTATTCAATCATCATTTCTACTTCACTTTCTTCAGACCATCACACATTAGAACAGTAAATAAAATTAAAAGATTGAGAGAGAGAGAGAGAGAGAGAGAGAGAGAGATGCACCCATAAAGTAGAAGGATGAGTTACAATGTAAATATGAACATGTCTACTTCAGTGATGAAAGGCATTAGAGAGGGAGGAAGCTGCCTGAACAAATGAAAAGCATAATCTAACTTGGTGGGGCTAGAAAGAAAACAAAAGGGCATTGATTTGAAAAAGGAAACTGGATAAATACATTAATTTAGGAGTTAATTACTCATATGACAGTGATTGAGAGAGAGAAAATAAGAAAATAAGAAGAAAAAACTAGTCAAACCCGCCGTCTCAAGTGACTTTTAACTCTCTTGGACAAGAAAAAAGAATACAAAACTTAAATCTTAAGGTAGAGAAAGGTTGTAAATCTACTGATTAGACGAACAAAAGACATGCCCACCAGAGATTATGTGGTCTGGAGTAAATGAATAAATTGGATGTATGCTTGTTTATCTTTCTCTTTTCATGTGGGGCGTCTTTGAATGGAAAGACCATCAAACGGTCAAAATGGGCGACATCAAGACTTTGATGGAGAGGCTATGAAATCGATGGTCCTCCTTGCGCCACATTGCCGGCTGCTCTGGTCATAGCTTCCTTAAATGACCGTTGATCCCATTCTCTTGCCTACAAAAAGAAGACAACATCACGTTACTTTCAGAGCGCTTTGTACCTCTGCCTGCTTGCACAGATGAGGAAATGAGAGAGAGAGAGGGATTCATTCATAATGCATGGTAACCACAAATCACTACTAAGTACTTCATTTTCTTTCCTTCTCTTCATTTAAAATCATGGCCTAAAAATTCTCTAAATTACCTTTCAGTGGTCAAGAATATCCAATGAGTGGACCCTTCCGAAAGACGAAGTTGGATTCTTTACATTATAGCACTAGACAATTAATAGTGTCACTAATCAACACTTATCACATGTACTAAACTACTAATTCAATGGTGAATTAATCATTTAAAAATATTTTATTAACTTCTACGTAGTTGAAATGACTAATTCACCATTAAATTATTACATGTAATTCATGGGTGACACCATAATTGTCTAGAGCTCTTGCTGCATGGTTTGTCCTCGCGGAAAAAAAAAAAAAGGTTGGACCAGGCCTTGTTTTGTTCCATACAAACATTTACCACTGTCAATCGCCGTCGCTATATGATTGTAGTAACTTAGTAGTATGATTCTAATATAGTGTATAAGCTATATATACCAATTCATTTGTTCACACTTCATACATATTAATTTCAAGTCATTCACATAATATTGATTCTAGATAGAAAATAGATTGGTCTTTGTTTCAATACCTTAATATTTATCCTGAAAATTACTCGGTTGAATGGATTTGTTTGTTGCAGTATGGCGCTTGCATCGACCGATACGACGGCAACATCATGCATCTGCTTCAGACAATCAAGTAGGCGAAGGAGCAAATCAGTCATGTTACAATCTTCTTCCCTAACCATCACACGCAGCTCGATTTGCCGCCCTTCGGACGATGACTCGAAGGCTTCTGCAACTTGTACCACTACTCTTTCATTCCCAACATCGGTTGGTTCTTTGTAAGCTTCTTTTTTAGGTGAAATGTGTTCTTCCAATGATCGGTTCTTCTCCTGGAGCTCAGTAACTTGAGCCTTCAACTTGCTCAAATATTCCCTAGTGTTCGCGAGAACCGATGCCTTGTCTTTCTATAAGAAACTAAAATCACGTTAGTCCATATTTACAATGACAAGAAAGAAGCGTTAATTAAGGATGGAATAGATCTCTAATTAGGGCTACATCGTGCACCGTGAATCCAAAAAGATAAAAGGGAAAGAAAAGAAATGCTAATTAACATAGAGTTGATCTTGTTGGGGTGCGAACTAGAATCCCAAATCGATTGTGAGAGGGGAAAACTAAGAACTTATATGAGACTGGATCACTCCACCTATCAGGCTCGTCCTAACAGATCTCTGATTGCCCACATAAAATTTAGTTGATTTGAATGCATACCTTGGACCCTGGAGGAAGAAGTGATCTCAATGCTTGAAAACTTTCATTGAGTTTCTCCCGTCGCTTGCGTTCCGATATCATATGATGCAATTGATTACTCGTCGGACGAGTTTCTTGCATCTGCATCCTTATGCTTCTCAAGAAGGAAATCAGACGCTTCGTCTTGTTTTGGCCAAACGAAATGGGCCTACTTTCAACATTAAGAAAAAGAGCTGAATCATAACTCGTGAAAGCGGATCTTCTACTCAATTCTTGTTGGCGGGTCGGAACCTGCGATTGATAGGACGACGAGGATGATGCAGGAGAAGAGAGAACAGCAAGCATCGCTCTTGTCACTGCTTCGTCTTCGCTGCCGGGCATTGGTAAATGAATGTTTCGGATTTGGGTATAAGCTTGCATTGTGAGTACGTGTGTTGGAATTACAGTGGACGGCCTAGTTCCTTGCTCAATTGGGGTTTCTGGGACTATGTTAAGCAGAAGAGATGAACTCTCCGGGCTTCCTACAGAAAGTGATCGAAGCGATGAAGAAGACGAAGAAGGTCTGCTCTGATCAGCCAAGAGAGACTCTCTCAATTGATACTGTTGAATTTGGTCTTCAGGAAACCATTTGTTCATCTCCATTTTCAAGTTCTTCTAATTATGAAACAAGAAAGAAAACTTCATGAAATGAGTCTTAACATGTTTGGACAAGGATTTGGATTCAATCATGAAATGTACAAACTTCAAAGAGAATGAGAGTTGGGTCTCATACATTTGGAGACGACATGCCTAGCTCGAGTTCTCCACTTCTGCACCCATTAAAAATGGCAGTCTGCCATAACAGTAATTACCATTATCATAAATTAAAAATAAACCTCAAGCTTGGAATACATTGATGAATCTGGGTGGCAATACTGACCTTAATCCTCGCCTCCTGTAACAATCATACAACACCAAGATAAGCATCTCTCCATCATAAATCCAATGTCAATTGACTCTCTCATCTGTTTTCCAACTTTTTACTATTGGGTTTGGCTCAAAAGGTCCTTACTCGACCAGATTTACTGGACCAGGTTCATTAGCAGTGAGTCCCAACAGGTCTGGTCTGTGTTTATGTAAGCCCAGTATATATAAGGGCTATTTCTCTCTATGAAGAAAATAGAGAGAGAGGAAAGGAGAGACGAGAAAGGTTAAAGGATTGGGAAATCCACTGTAACAAGTTCTCCAGATTCTCTCCATTAAACAATCGAGCAGTATTCGCTCCGTAGATATAACCCTTGTGAACTACGTAAAATCTCTCTATCTCTTTTGTGTGTTTGATCCGTGGTTTGTACATTTCATTTCATAGCGTTTACCTGATAGAATTGCCGCTGAATCTCAGTTGAAGCCAAATTCACAAGTTCCGAATATTGTAGCTCGATACAAGGCACTCCATTCTTGAAGGCATATCCAGGGACGCAGCTGTATTCATCAGAAAAAACAACTAATCAGGACAACCCATCAACTGCAAAATCAATGCAAGCATGCATTTGAAGAAGAGATGTAGATACCCGCTTTCGACACTGCAAATAGATCGTCGGTAGGCATCGAAGAGTCTCCGAGCGATGCTTCCGGAGGAAGAACTGGGTTGGTCTCCGTCATCGTTGTACCATCCTTCGATGGAGATCAGACAGCTGGTGAAAATCAAAAGCAAAGTGCTAAAGGAGATTGCCAAGGATGGATCAAGGCCTTCCATTTTTTATCATAGAAACAAGTGGGTTTTTTTTTTCTTACTTGCTTGGTTGTGGAAGGTAGGACCATAAGCAAACGTAGGTGCAACCAAGAGCCTGTCCAATGGATTGGATGAAGCTGGACCGAGCCTTCCCTTCCAGCAAGAAGACAGTGTCCATCACAAATGATGGAAAGAGAGATAAAGAGGAGCTATAGTTTCTCCATTGAATGGAGCTTTCTTCTGATTTCTATATTGTTTCCAAACAGGGTACCTCTTGTTTGTAAATTGATTGCTGGATTCTTTTTTAATTCTCTTTTTTATTCTTTTTCCTTTCGAGAGGGAGAGAAGGAGGCGAAAAGTAGTGGTCAAAGTCGTTGCGAGAGAGGGTTTGAAAAGAGTCAAAGTAGGAGGCAGCAATGTCATTTTCTCTACTCAAAACTCCAAATACTATTCGACCTTTTTTATATAAATCTACAATACTAATCTCCACAAACTGTAATTTTGAGACACTCACATCAACGTACACGTGGCATAATGATGTCAATCATTAATCGTATTCTTCCCAAATTGTGGGATATTTTCAAGACAGGGAGGTTACAGGCCAAAAATTACAGTGATTGGATGATTTTAAAATGTAAATTGATGGTCACAGAACAAATGATTGAGAAGAAAATGGTGAGGGTATTCTAAATGCATCAGAGGATTATATGTTTTTGCCTTGGGTAAAAATAGCACTTTGGCGCAGTTATGAATTTTTTAGGCTCCTAAAATATGGAACCATATGAATAATAGAGAAACTTTATGAAAAGAACATCAAGAAGGAGGGAAAATGTCTAGAATAAATCCAACGAGTAACCAATAATCCTGTTATATAGAAAAAAATAGCCATCAAGTCTTTATCTGACGAATTACAAAGTCCTACGGTATCATGGACTAATAAGTTCAGCAAATGAATCATAATGACAATTGAAATGATAGAAAAAGAGATATGAGTTAAGATATGTTCTAAAGTTAGAAATATCATAAAAAAAAGTCGTTTAATGATTAAGGTGTTTAGTTTTCTTAGAGCAGATTAATTTTCCGAGTATGTATAAGTCTAAAGGGAGTGAGTATCGAACTCAAGACTCTTGTTTCCTAAAGTGGTTCCTGATCATCACTCTAATCCCTTCAGATCAACAATAGATTATGGTTGTCCAACAATCAAGTCATTTCTCTATAATTGGATTCTCTTGAAGTGAACATTTTGTAGTTCTTCCCAACAATAAAACCTTGTTTTTTAAAAAAATCTCAATAAAATTCATTGCTTGGATGCATAAATCTCCTATGATAGCTCCCTTTCATTGATAGTTTTTTAGTGTCATGCGTTCATATCGACCTGTAAGACCTCATTTTATAACGACTCTCACTCTTGAACAAGTAGTCCTTTTTACCTTTGCATTGCCTGTATCAATATTCAAATAAGAAATATGGTACCTGTTCTAATACCAATATTAAATTCTTCATTAATACAATCTAATCTTTTATTCTAAATCATCGTTAAGTCCCAACCCACTTCACCCAACGTGGCCAATTCATTTATCTTAACCATCACAGTAGATGGTCTCCACTATTTTTAGCTCGTGTGCTTATAAAAATCAGACAAAATCCTTCACCCTCCTTTTTCTTTTTTCCCCTTTCTTCCAAACCCGAACACCTGCTTAGAATTATGGTAAAAGCAGAAGATGAAAAAGAAGAGAGTGGCGGCTGCTTGGTGCATGGAAGCAAAGAGATGTTTGGATTCCAACCCATGTTCATTTTCCACGAAATGAGCAGAAAAAGTCGAAAAATCAAAACTGGCTTTCTGCCTTTTCCTTGAATTGAATCCACTTTCTCAGAGAACCAGGAATGAGACCCTTAATAAATCTTTGATTTGTGACATATAAACATCAGTGGACGGTGGGTACTGTCCATCAGTCTAGACTCTACATTTCCAACATACTACCCACGAAGATTCTGCATTGTGGTCCACTCTCAGGGGTCGAAAATTCGTTGTATTCGGCCTAGCCAAATTTCTCTCTCTCTCTCTTCAAATTTTTTATTTTTTTCAAAAATCTCGGTGACTTTTTTTTTTTGAAAAAAATCATTTAAAAAAATGAAAATGCTGAATTTAGAAAAAATTAAAAAAATATAAATATTTGCGTCCAAACCCACAACCGATATCAATCATCGAAAAGCTGAGATTTATACGCCAGCGTCCACTCCACAAATCATACTTTACTTATATAATTCAGACTTTATTTAGTCTCTCTTCTAATTTGGAGGGCCCTCTTTACTGATTGAAAATCCAAATGTTTGAAAATATTGTTTTGAAAGTCATTCAATATCTGTCCATGTCTATAAATATTTAGCATTAGATACATTTTAATTTTAATAACAGGATGCATAAGTTATGCTGAATGAACAGTTTAACTTTTAAAGATAGAGTCAGAAATCATTTAATTATGAACAATTTAAAAATAACTTTAATTGAGGATAAAATAAAGAAATCTCATTTTAAGTACTTCGAGTATACAAGTAGAAGCCCAGCATGTGAAGTTGAGAGATTAGAAATAACAGGCATGAGGAGATTAGACAGACCACTAGAGATGCAGTAGGAAAAAAAAGAAAGACATTAGGGCTGCATTCAGATAAGGGATAGAGAGGTCAAAATGAGGGTAACCCTGGTTTATACATGTTTGGTAATAAAAGGAATGAACATGAAAATCTCAAGTTTACCCTCTCCAACACAAATCTCAAAACCCTTTCACTAAAATAGGTGATTACTTTTCCTCTATCATACGATAGTTTTTTTTTCCTCTTATACCTTTTTTAGTATAATTATCAAATAATATGAGGAAAACCCATATTTAAGGGAAACCCCTCTATAAGAGAAACCTTCTCTCTCATCCAAACGCAGCTTAGGGAGTAATAGACGATATGACCAGATGAAGATGTACAAAAAAAAAGTTGATCGAAATAAAGAAAATTTTGACATTTGGTGATAAAGATGATTGTCATTCACATCCATAAACTCGTTTTTAGATTTAGATACCATTATAATTCTGACATTAAGGCTCTAATATTTATATTTATTAATTCTCATAATTTATTAAGGGTGGCCATCTTAACACAAGAAGACTCTTTTAGAAGACACGGATTTTCTGTATTTCTCACTTTGCCTCCATCCATCTGTACGGATTTTAGTGGACTTTCAGAAATCGGTTCACTGGATCGGTGCACCGACTGGATTATTTGGAAATGGAAATTTGAGGAAAGTGATCCGATCGGTACACCGATTTCTTGAGACGTGAAAGAGTCCAAATCGGTGCACGACCGGATCATTTTTCTCAAATTTCCATTTTCAAGTGATCCGGACCGTGCACCGATCCAGTGAGCCAATTTACTGGAAAGTGAATCGATTTCTAAGTCTACTAAAATCGGTACAGACGGATGGGGGCAAAGTAGTAAGTTCACTAAAACCCGTGTCTCCTAAAAGAGTATGCCCATGTTAGGATGGACACCCTTTATTAATATAAACTTAGTTAGACTTGGGATAAGTGATGCATCTTAGACTAATAATTTTTTTTGCCTCAACTGAGATAGGTGAGACTCTTAACTTTAAAACCCTTGGTCTGATATTGGTGTGCTATGTACATGTAAAGTGCTAAAAATAAGTTGGAATAAATTTAATGGTAAAGATTGGATCGGAAGCAAATAAAGTAATAATTAACAGAAGTGGCAAATACTAAGCATGTCATAATTAGTAAAGATGGTCCTTCTTACTTTAGAGACTTTAAGAGTGTTGAAAGACAAGCCCCCATTTCCTCTCATCTCAATTCAACGAAACTTCCTCCTTTGGAAGGTATCAAGTGTAATCATCCATAGAAACTTACTTTATTGCTACAAATTCAACGAAACCTCACTAACCATGACACACAATATATATATATATATATAGAAATAAAAAATTCATAAAAATTTCAGATGGATTAAAGATGGGAGGCTGAGTCGACAATTTTGAGAGAAATAAATCTTTCACTCATTGAAAGAACTAAAAAAGTTCGACAGTGATGAAATAAGCAAAAAATTCAAAAAATTCACTCTCTTTTGGAATTTGAGTTTTTTTTTTTTAATTAACCATAATTTTTCAATATTTTAAATTAATTTTAGGAGGGAAACATGGTTGTAATTATTGAAGTAGAGTACTAGAGATTTATTGATGACTTATTACGTGCGTGAGAGAGTCCAGTTTGAAGTACTGACCAACTTAACGTGAGATAAATTTAAATAGTTAAAGTCAAAGGGATTGGAGTAATGGTCAGGAACTCACCTCATAAAGTGGGAGTTCTAAGTTCTGAGTTCGACTCCCACTCCACCACTCCAAAGGGTCACACTCCTTAGATTATCCAGTGTCTGAATCGAGAGGTTTGCACATGCCTCAATGATTAGTCGGATGCGATAAGAGGTCTGGACACCTTGATCATCAAAAACAATGTTTAAAGAGTTAAAAAAGCCTAATTTTTCATGTTTCATCAGCTCTAGAGCTTCTGGTGTATTCATCAGATATCTAACAATAAAAAATACCAATTGCAATTTTATATTTAATTGATATTTATACATTAAATGATAGCTGCAGATTCAATTTCATTCCTAACATGCATTTTTTTTTTTCTAAGAAAGGAAGAGTTGTATTGTCATATTCCACTCAGCTTGAAGAAGCACGCTGTTTGGACGTTGGATTATTGGACCCTGTCCATTGTTTTCTATTTAGAGAAGGAAAAGTCTCAAACTTGACTTAGATAAAATGAATGAAACGAACCGGGACGGTCAATGGAATCGAGTCATGTGACCGATGACTCGTTTTCCATCACATGCGTTAAATTTGTAATTGATGAAAATTCTACAACCAACCATGGCCATTGATGGCCTGGCCCACCTTCACCTTGAATTTTCTACATTTCTCTGCATTGTTCGTCGAATCTCGATCGTCATTTGGATCAACTGGTCTCAAATAAGGATTATATAATGTCGGCCATCACTTTTTATTTAAAAAATAATAATTTATTTAAAAAAATAAATAAATCGACAATTGTCATTATTTCACATTTCAAATATAATAAATTTGTTAGGAAAGGAGGAGTAAAATGCGGTTGATTTGTTCCACGTTAGCTGAGTTGATTGAATGTCCATTGACAAATGCATTAAAAAAGGCTTTTATGGAGTTGGTTTATATTAGTATTTCAAAAATTACTATTTACTGAATTAGACTCATCACAAGTAACACAGGCATGAGTTGACCTAGGTTTAGAAAAACAAAAATAATGTTGCACTCGATCCAAATTTTAGAATTATAATAAGTTGAAAGGCAATGGACGATGGTTTTAAATAGACTTAGTAAAATTTGATTCAATTTGATTATTTGAAGTGACTCAAATAAATGATTCAACCCGACCTAAACTATTTAGTAGATGATCTGATTCGATTCAATCCAAACCCATTTATAAATAGGTGAATGCGATCCAAACTTGATCATAGATGGATAGACCTTACTAATTCGACTATTGTCATGTCTATATTAAACAATATTATAAGGCCTACATCTATATAAAGAGAACTCTTGGTGTGTGTGTCTTAGTAGAAAAATCTCTTCAATTATATAAATGAATAAACCCTAATTGAACTTGTAATAAAACTAAATCGACGTAATCTGTTTTACAAGATTCAGAATATTAAAATGAATATAAACCCAAATAGGCCTAAGCCGATTAAGATCCAACCCCAATACAATAAAACCTCTATATGTAATATGATTGGGACTATAGTATATATATTACATTATAGAGGTTATTAAATTAGAGGGTCAAAAAGTATTCTTTTCTAAAAATCTCCTTAAAATTCTCACTTATTATTAAAATATTATCTCGGCTTCTTTTTCTGAAAACAAATTATTCCATTCATTCCTATATAGTTCTCGTTCATTGAGAACATAGTGTCTGCACCATCTTACTCAAAAATCTCTTTAATTATATAATTAGATAAACCCAAATTAAGCGGGTAATAAACCTAAATCTGACTTATTTGTTTATCAACATTCAAAATATTAAAATAGGCCTAGGTCTAGTTTAAGGTCCTTCATAAAAATTCTACACCCCTATGGCACACCTGGATTCTGTCTGTCTTTTACTGACATGTCTTGGCTTTTCCAAGTGCGATCGTCAAATCTCAGACGTTGATAATGCCAATCAGGATTCAATTCAAGAATCAAGATTGTCGTGATACAATTTCAAATGGCACACAGTCGTTGGTAGTAGGGGGGCCCCACGGACATGGGGTTTAGTTGCTTTGTGATGGTTGTTGGGGTCAAAGGCGACAAAGTTGTTCAAGTCAATGGAGAAGAGTATTCACCTTTGATGTTGATTATTATTATTATTTAAATAAAACCCTCCTACATGTTTCCTCATTTTGGAAGGGCCTGCTTGTGTTTTTAGTTAAATTTATTAGTTTTTTTTTTTTTTTTCTAAAAGTCTCTTTTAATAAATATTAAAAACAGATCTTCCATTATCTTGCCTAAAAGTCAACAGTAGGTTCTGAAAAATTTACATTAAGTGAAGTATTCTAAATTTAATTCATTAACTAAAGTTACATTGACATCCATTACTAGAAGTGGGATGTCATAAATTTAATCATTAACTAAAGTTACACTCGGCGTATTTAGGGGTAGTGAGTTCATCCGTGAGAGTTTTATACTATGTATCCCATGATTCACCACAAGTAAATTTAAAATAAAAAAAAATTAAAATGCCTTTACAACATAACTAAATATCTCAATATAACTATTTAAATGTTTGAAATATTTTAAAAGATAAATTCTTTGAGATTTTCTCGTGGAGAATCAATTAGATATAGATGATCATAGAGATAAAGGTGGGAAGAGTTTCAAACTTTCAATCAATAGCAATGGATAATCATCTTTGAAAAATGTCTAAAAAAGTCAGGAGAATGATCACATGCAAAAGAGCTGAGCTAATCATAATAAGTTAGGTCTTACATATCTTCTATCTATTAATGAAATTTTAAATTTTAAAATATAGATATTATTGTAATTGATGCTCAAATGATGAATACATAGTATCTGACTTTATAACGGTCAAATCTATGCACCTAGTCATTTCTCAAAAATCAATGACTTACCAAATCAAACTTTAAAGTAACAAATCAAGAAACCAAGATGATAGTAGGTTGAAAGTCAAATTTTTTAATAATCGTTTATCCTGAAATGGGTTAGCGAGATTTTTTTTTAACGAGACTAGCCATCAAATGAATTATAGTTCACTTCATAGATAGAACCTTTAATTATATATTGTGGAGTCAAAGACCCAATTAAAGGACAATCTTAATATCAAATTGCTTATCAATCGTAGAGAGTCTTGTTCTTTCATATCTTAGAATGTTCTAGATGAAAAAGTATTATAAATCTCTAAAAATACCTAAAATCAAATAATAAATAAAGTGATGTGCACATGCTTGTTGACGGCTTCAAATTAGTCATATTGAGATGTTTTAGTTGATGGATTTGGTGAATTTGAACAAGTAGAAGAATTGATTAAGTAATGATCAGGGTCCTTAGTTCCTATTAATAAATGGGAGACATTGGCACAAGTGACACAATGACCATTTATTTTAGATTTTAATAATTTGTTGGTCAATCCAAATGAAGATAAAGGGCTATTAAAGTACCTCTTTTGAATGACTTCAACAAACTAAAGTGATTTTATAAATGGTTTAGAGGTATACATTCCAAAGAGATTGGGTCTCTTTTAGCTGTGACCGAATGTTTTGAAAATAAAACTAAAATATTCAACTGTAGAAGGTCTAGATTTAGTCGAAATTGTTCGACTTCAATCAGAGATTCGTCCCAATTGAACTCATATATTAAATACTTTTTTGAAAAATTAAAAATTATTTCTATCTTTTCATTTGTCATGTATTATGGTTTTGGAAGAAATGCCATTCAACTGCTTTAGTGCTTTGTGGCTGTCCAGTGGCTCAATTGGACGGGGTATGCTTCAACAATGATAAAGAGAGAGGTTTCGTGTAATGAATAAGAACGCACCTCAAAAAGCAAAGGTTTTATGTTCAATTCACGTTTAATCCCAAAAGGTTTCTCCATTAAACTTATCCGGTGTTTGTGGATTGGGAAGTTTACACATGTTTCAAAAACTAGTTGGTTAAAAGAGAGAGAGGTTTTGATTGAAGTAAGACCGAATGATCTTGTGAGTCAAATTTGACCCGGTTCGACGGCTCTATTTTGTTTGTAAGAGACTGATTAAATAATGGGCAGAGTATGCAGTTCACATCGAAGGTTTAGAGCCATTTGGTTCAACCATTTTGTTAGGGAATCCAATTGACTAAATAGAGCCACTAAAGCACTCTTTTAAATGATCTCAATTAACTGGTTCAATAAGTCTTTGTTAAGTATAAACATTCCAAACGACTGAAAGAGACCTGCCCTCAGTGGCAGCCACTCCCATTGACCAATAATAGGAACTTTCCACTCAACCCTCTGTTCCCCGATATTCAACTTTGGATTAAATACCTAAATGAAAATACTTTGGGAAATAACATCTCAACTCATTTGATACTGAGTCAACAAGTTTTTCGAAATTTTGCAAAGTGAAGTTGAAAAACTCGCCCAAATCATTCAACTTGATAGAACTCTTGAGTATGGGTCTTAGTTTTGAGTTTTCAAACTATGCTTGGGACATATTTGGCTATCTAATTAATACCTGGAATACAACCAAAAGGGGTTGGATTGATGGCCGCTCTCCCAAAGGGGTTGGAGTGATGGCCACAAGAGCGGTAGTCCTGAATTCGAATTCCATTCATTTCATAATCAAAATCTTATCTTAGTTCAAAAATAAACAAATACATACTGCAGTACTTCTGTTACATGACATGTAGTTTATTGAAGAGATCTCCATTCACAATTTCACATCCCTTCATGCAGTCCGAGGGAAAGAAGAAAAAGTTCCTCAAAAGGCAAGGCCTTCCCTGCATTCTCTTTGATATTACCATCTAATTCCCATGCACCTTAGCAGACGTTATGACTTCACAAATCTCATGATTGTCTTCGAAGATAAAATATCCTTGAACAACTTTCTTTTTCCCTGTATTGGTAATACCTAGAATTGATTCAGCACCTCATTCCCCTGACCCTTCTTTACTGCTGAGAAGGCAAGGTTTCTATTTATCATTTGGCAGGGAGGAGAGGGGAAAACAAAATCACAGAAAATGGAGGAATCTTCAATTTGGTTGCTTTGTATTCATTCAAATGCAAGTACAAGTGACACTGGATGACAGAACTCAACAAAATAAATTCCTTATATCAGCAAATTCTCTTCTTACAATTTGCGAATACGTTACAATAGGAAGAATGATAAGAATGCAGCAAGCTTCTGCTGAAATAATTTATAAAGATATTGCACATGAAAATTAAAATGTGATTATACAAACCCTGACCAAGAGAATAGACAGAGAAACAGAGTCATCTAGAACTGGTTTCTGCAGGCTTATCTGTGGAATTGGTGGCTCCAAGAAGGTTGAGTTCTCCAATGCCCAATGGTGGACCAATGCTGCAACGAGCTGTATTGTGTGTTTCAATAGCACCCTTTATCTTCTGAAACTGCAATTGTATTTAGGATTGAAAGATTAAAAAAATAACAATTTCCTCTTTAAACAATCTCATTATCTTTAAAAAAAAAGTACAATTTTTACATAAAGTTCAATCAATTTTGTCAATGATTTCATAAATAGTCTTAAAAAAAATGATCTTGTAAATATTATCTCATCATTCATTACGTTTTCAAAAGAACAGGAATGTCAATACTCAATAGTTCCATTTTCTATATGATTTCTCACTTTCTACTGACAATGGAATATAGAGCCTCTAGCACAAAGTTTCTTTTTATTGCAACTACAAGGTTACATGTTCGAGTTCTATGGATGTCAGAAGGTAGTTGACCCATAAAAAAAACTGCAAATTTAATAATTAATGCCAACCTCAAATAAAGGAGCTAAATGGCTCTGATGATGATGATAACAAAAACACAAGGAAGAACATAAAATGCAAGGTACAATTGTTACAGTAATCATGTTTCTAGTTTAGTTGAATGTGAGCCACGAGGGTTTAGCATTTCCAGTTGATGGCTTGACATCTAAATGAGCTGCTACTGATTTCAAGGCATTTTAAAAAGAAAAAAAAAAAACTAGCTTCAATCATTATCCAAAATATAACATTGGCAAGTTCAGTGGACCTGCCGGGCTGTTCTTTGTGGTGGATGCTGAGGTACAAACCCTTTCAACGGGCTTTAGGGAGGCCGCCTCTGCCAACCTTTTCACTCTAATTGTGGAAAAGGGATTCTTCCTGGCAGTTGCTTGGGTCTCGGGTGCAGCTTTCTTCCCTTGGCGGTTGGCTAATTCGTTTGAGGATATTGCAGATTTATGTAGTAGAAGTTCTATCCTTTTTTCAAAAATTTCTAGGGACTCCAATGAAGATGCTAATAGTTTGGCAAAAAGGGGCTAGGGGGTGTAAGGCTGAATGTTTTGCATGGTTATTTAGTGCTTTCTCTTCTGGCCCTTGGGGCCTGGTTGTACTCTATTTTTCTCCTTGCTTTAATAAAATCTCAGTATCATCATTCAAACAAACATTGGCAAGCTAGTCACCACTTGTTAAATTCCTGACAGAATCTCATTTTAGAGACATGTTTGAGCTTTAAAACTTTGGAGAATTCAGTTATCTTTTTCCCCCTTTTTTGATATGATTATCTTTGTGGCTGCAAAGGGGGAGGCTAACTACAAGCATGAGGATATTGTCGGAATTTATCTTTGATTATATATCCACCTTTGCAAGGAAACAGGTTCACATGGTCTAATGGTCAGCACCCACACATCAATTCTAAGCTGGACAGACTTCTATCTGACAGAGTCCCATTTTCCGTGCACACTTATAGCCATTTTTGCCTAGATCACTATTGATCATGCCTCAATACTCCTTAACAGAGGTGTTATTGACAAAAGATCATCATCATCATCTAAGTCATTTATCTCATCAATCTGAGGTCGGCCTTTATATTGAATTTGGCATGCTATTGAAAAAGGTCCTCAAGTTAGATTTGAAAATCACTGGTTCAATTGCAAGGATTTGTATGACCTAGTACACAAGTGATGGGATGAATGTGATGAGCAAGGATGGGCGGCCTATCATTTTGAGAAAAAGTTCTCATCAAGGAAAGAGAGGTAAACAGAAAGTATGAGTTCTTGTCTGGAATTCATGATTTAGAATTTCAAGATGTAGACGGGCTATCTGATGAGGAAAATAGAGAGAAGATGTCCCTTCATTTAGGCATCAGAGGACATTCTAAAAAAGAAGAATCTCTGTGGAGACAAAAATTGAGGGTGTCTTGTCTCAGGGAAAGAGATAAAAATACTGTTTTTTTTTTCCATAGAATGGTCAATGCTAGAAGAAAGAGGAAATATACTGCAAAGTTTAAAGTGGAAAGGGAGGTGATAGAAGATAAACAGAAAACAACCGTGCAAATTGTTAAATACTTCCAGATTCTATGCTAGAGGGAATATGGACCACCTGTGATTGAAATAACATTTATTGCAGCAATATTTTGTTCTCTTTTTGGTTCCTTTTAATAGTGATTATGCTAATGAAAAAAAGGAAATAAGCTGATCAATTACCAGACAGTAAGTTTGTTCAAAATATTACCAGAGTAAATATCCAAGTGGTAGAGAGAAAATATTCAACTGTTTTGCATTTTGAAGAATAAATCAAAGATCAATGAAATTGAATGGAAACATCATTACCAACCTTTGCAAGTGAACAGGAAAAAGACTCCAACAGTCCATCTGCACCACGATAGAAATGAAAATAAGGAAGCACCTTTACATTCAAACGTTTGCACATAGGCTTGTTCTCATCGAAATTCACTTTCAGGAATAAAATCTCAGGGTGCTCCTCAGCAGTCTTGCAGAGCTAAAACTCCCAAAAAAAAATGTTAATATAAGAACAAGAAAGCAATTAATTTAGTGAAGAAAACATGTGCAGTTCCTTTCATTATTATTATTATTTTAAAGATATTATTTATTTTATTTTTTAAATGGTAAAAAAAATAATTCCATAAAAGGCAAAGAAACAATAATCAGGAGATACAAATTTTTACAATGCTACGTAACTTAGCATGTATATACTTGTTATAGTGTTTTTAGTTTTTTATGGCATTTTCTAAAAGCATTCCAGTAAAACCCCAAAAAAGTAAAAATGACTTCATATTATCTCCCACAAATACTATCTTAATAACAATATTTGTCGCAATGTTAATTATTAATCTAATATTTTAGCCAAAATACAATATGCCAATGTCAATAGCTAATCTCTAGTACTTGTTTTCCAAGGTCACAATACATTATCGCATCTTTTCTTCATTAGAATCTAACTCAATTAGTGAAATGCTCATTACTTGATTGTTTTATACAAAGCTTGTATGTTAGCTTTTTTTTTTTTTGGAAGCATCAACGATGAAAATTCATTAAAAATAAGGAGTTACAAAAGCAGGAATGAGTATAGGAGAAGTATACTCACAAGTGAAGGGAAAACAACAGAAAATCAAAAAATCAAACACAGTAAGGTAACACAAGAAAACAAAAACAAAGATCACCAAAAACCACCCCAAAAGAAAGTCACTGAAGGTCCAAATCCACTAGCTCTCAAGGTTGGCCGACTGGAAAAAAGCCAGCGCCGGCGTTAGAAGATGAACTCCAGATTTTGCCAAGAAATCTGCAACACCATTTGCTGACCGAGGAGCATGAGTGAAAGAGATGTTACCCCTGCTGCACAATCTCCAGATGTCCCTAATAATACCAACCAGCCTCCATGGGGGGAATAACCTATTACTAGCCCAGGGAATAACATTAGTTGAGTCACCTTCAATAATGAGAGTACCACCCCTAAACCTAGACCAAACCTGAAGAGCTCTTCTAATTGCTCGTAGTTCGGCCTCATTTGACTCCATTGTTCCTACTGATTCCGAAAAGGCAGCAAGCAATCTACCCCTATCATCCTAAAGGACACCACCAATACCAGCCGGCCCTGGTTTTCCCCTAGCTGCTCCATCAACATTGAATTTACAATAACCCAGAGGAGGCGCTACCCACTTAACTTAACACTTGCTAGCTCTAGCCACCCCTTTCATACAACCTTCCCAAGGTAAATAAAAGTTCACAGGGTCTAAACCCTAGTTAAGACCTTGATCAAAACAAACCAGGTGGCACCATATACATTTTTTTTTTCTTTTTATATTTTTTTGGTGACATTGATTTCAAAGAAATGAATGAATACACCACAGAGCAAAGCTCAACAGAAATTTTGAAAACTAACTACATACCTAGCTAGTCTTCAACATAGTCAGATAGCAATTACCCTCCATTAATCTCAATTGTCATGCAATTTGTTTACAAACTATGAAGGAATGTGTTCTTTTTTTTTTTTTACTGACTAAAAACTAGAATAATAGATGTCAGTATCAAGAGGTCACCTTTGGGAACAACGCTCTACAAGAGGCACACCAGGTACCATAAAATTCAACAATGACAAGTTTATCTCCAGCTTGACTCAAGGAATTCAAAAATTCTTCTGTGGAATGAATGTCAATCATATTTGGGCCAGCATTTTTTTCCCACCATTTTGGTTGATCTTCTTTTTCAGCAACAGTAGCATTTACCTGGCGTAGAAGTTCCAGCATCGAAATAAAGAAACAACCAGAGGTAGATCATTAGAGAGCAGTTATTATTTCTCATGCTTACAACATAAACCAATCAGTCAAGTTTAAGTAGACTACAAAGATATCTGGTAAAACTTGAACAAAGTCAACTCTAAGAAAATCATGAAAAGGAGAGGGAACTATCAATGAAATAAGTTGCTAAGAACCAAAAAGGAGGAAAAACTGAAAGGTGGAGGAGGAGAAGATGACAAATTCAGTGATGTTTTAAGGACTGTGGACTTTGATTAGAAGTGTTTCTGAAACTTACAGGTGTAGCTACTTGGAGAAAGGGCAAAGGCCCATGGAAACCACTACTACAATGAAGCGAGACTGGTTAAATGAATACATGATAGACTCATGATAGAACACTGTTTTCCACATAAAACATATATAACCCTAACCTTGGTAATTGCAAGAACAATTCTTTTACACTAGGGCTTCATAAATTGTAGACAGAAACAGATGTCAACACACATCGAGAAAGTTTACTTGGAATGAATTACAACCTCCCAAATGCACACCCTACCCTTGGTGCAGTTACATCAAAAAATGTTTTTTACCATGTGGCTTGATTAGTTGTTGACAGAAACAAGTCAATACACATTGAAATAGGTTACTTGGTATAGATTACAACATCCGACATACAACATTCTTGAAACCCAAGCTATCAATACATGTTTCTACAGTTTATACAAGGATATGTCATAATAAACAGTTGTTCACAAATGTCACCTTGCGAATTTTAGTGATACTTGCCACTTCATTTCCCTTTTTAACCATCTTCTAAATAAATCATCCAATCATAAACAACAATATAACAAACTGGAAGATCATCTTGCATTTCTTCAACAAACCTTACTCATTCACAGCCTAAGAGTGTCACTGTTAGTTTCATAAACAGAGCCAGCGCTGCTATTAATAATGAGCAATCAATGTTTGCCCATGCTATCAGGCTTCACATTACAATCCTAGCACATTATTTGTTAATTCTTAAGCATTTAACTATTTCCAGTGATCTATATTTGCAAATAATGAGTTGATCTGAATTTGTAATAACCATGAAAAAACAGAGACTCGCCTGTCTCAGTGAGCATTATGTCTGGTTGAGACTTGAAAACCTCACTGCAAGAGTTCATGAGCTAACGTTACAATCACCAACAATTTTTAAGCATAAAAAAGATCCTGAAAATTGATGAAATGATTTTGAATTGTAAAACCCTGGATAAATGTCATGTGGGTCTTCATTTGATGAACCACGAGATTAATGCCTTCATGAAACAATCCCTTGCCCAAGACCCTTTACCTAAGTGATTTGAACCAGGTGAGATCTTTTTCCTTACAATCTCTCCATGTTCGCAAAACGTAGAAAATTCAAAACATGTCACCCATATTTTTATGGAAAGAGTTAACTTTTTTGGTAATTAAAACTAGATCAACATCGTCATCTTTGTCTTTGAATCCATTCATCCTATCTATCTAGAGTCAGCTTTCCATTAGCTTTACATTAGAGAGAGAGTGAAGGTAATCCAAAGGATGAGAAGATAAAGGAATGTGGTTTAAGATGGTTTGGACTACCTATGTAGAAGTCTAGAAACAGCCCTAGTACAAAGAGTTGAAGAGTTACAAATAAAAGGTAATAGGAGAAGGGAAGAATTGTAAAGAGGACTGATGGGGTTAAAAAGAGAGTGAAATGGTATTCATACCTATGTGGGCCCACCAACAGAAAGGGCTCCTTTTCTAAGAGAAAACTGAACACTTTCATTACTGAGAAAACATACAAGAGAATGAGGTTTCTTGCCACCACTCATAAAAGTACGCAAGAGTACCAATATGTGGGCAATATTACTGTGACACTAATCCAAGGAATTGTCCAAAGACATAGGTTCATTGGAAAAGGTCGTGCTTAAATATAGGGTCCATAAAATAAAATAACGTTGACCAAAGCCATCAAGTTCTGTTTTGAAATGCCAAAAAAGTGCATATTAATTTTTTTTTGAAATGATCAAATTTTGGAGAGCTTAGAAAACATGAGTTTATTGATCTAATCAAGGTATTTTGCTGACTCCATCTTCAAACATAGACCTTTCCAATATACCCATCACCAACACAATTGGTAAGTCCCACCCTCCACGTGCACTGCAAAGGGGTGCACAAGTGAACACTTGTATGTTTTAAGGATATGATAAATTATGGAGTAATAGAGAGCATGATTTTTTATAGGCTGGAGCAGAAATGCAGAACTCGAAATGTCGACCTTAGATTCACAGTAAAATGTTAATAATGAAGTTAATCATCTAGGGTCAATTTTCTGAGTTCTACATTTCCACTCTACCCTATAAAGAACCATATCATATATCACACTACAATCTACCATGACTTATAATGCCACCTCAATCCATGTTTGTAATGGCCTTTCCTTTCTCATTGTAATTTGTAGTTGTGATATTGTGATTCATTGTCTTGTGACTATTTCTTGCCTTCTATATATGTGCCCAAATCTTAAACAATGTTCCCTCATATTTTCTTCCACTGGAATAACTTCTAGACCCCCTCTAGTGTACTCATTTCTAATTCAACTTTTATTGTTACCACACACATCCATCTTAACATAGGCATCTTCTTTACCATTACTGTTTACTTGTATTTGCTACATCGCCAAACATTCAACTCCACCAAGCATTGTATGACTAAATTCTATCTTCTAGGACATAGTTTAATCAACATGGCACTTTTCTATCACTGAACACTATCCTAGATTCCTAGCTTGCCTACTCTTAACTCACCTTATGCCCATACCACTAATTAGAACCTCCATTTAGTTTTATAATTTCATCCACATATCAAAATTTCCCATGATGTGGTATGAAGTCACTTTCAGTTTTAATAAGTTCATCTTCATTACTCTTATATCTCCACTATACTCTTTGCATCCACTACTTCTCAGAATTTGCCTCAAAAGTTTTCCTATCCATTTCCAACTTACTATATAGATGATTTTTTACCTCAGTAATTAGTGCTACATCATGTGCAAACAACATTTATGAACTCCATCTTGGATTCTAATGTTAGTTATACAAATCAAATAAATAAGGGTTCAAAGTAGACCCTCGGTGAAGCCATACTCTAATGGGGAATTTGTCATCTGTTCACACATTGCTCTTACACTTGTTTGTCCTTTTATACATATAATGTATAATCTTCACAAATCCATTAAAGATGCAATTCTTTTTCAACATTTGCTAGATCGGTTGCCTTGGCATCCTGTAATAGGCCTTTCTAAATCAATAAAAAAGCAAGTGGATTATTTTCTCTGAACTTCTCTATAAGTGGTCTTCATTAAGTGGCTTTAATAGATGTTATACTTGCTAGATACCAAAACGGATGGGAGAAAAGGTTTGATGATGATATGAGGCTTCAATTATTGATCTACATGCCATAAACCCAACTAGTTCTCAAAAATCCTAAATTATTGTCTAAGACGATCCTGTATAACCCTTTTTGTCTTTTCCTTTTTTTTTTTAATGATGATGATGTTTTATTCAAAATACAGAAAATCACAACTGGTTCTCAAAAATACTACATTGCTGTCGAAGAAAATTTTGTATTACACAATTACCCTTTTGTCTTTTCAAAGTTTCATGGTATGCCTCATAAGTTGGCATAATTTTGAAAATATCTCCTTTATTTCTATAGAAGGGGACCATAGTAGTCTTTCACCATTGTTCAAGCATCCTTCTTGCAAGTTATCCAAATCTAAGTACATCTCTAAAATGGGATTTCTAGCATAGGTTTTTTTGAGAAAAAAATATTTTTGGCTTCTAATGCATGACTAGTGGCTACACTGTGAGCAAAGGAAGGGCAGGGGAAAGGGGTGCGCGTGTGCACTCGTGCCTGCACACACAGAGATCCTATGTAGTGGATTTGTGTGAGGAAGGGAAAACCTAGCAGACAAAATCTCCCTTAGAATGGAACTGTTAAGAAAGAACCACATGACAGTATGAAACAATTAAACACATAGACTCCCTTTCGCTAGCCAGAAAGGATAATACTTTCCATGGAATCATACATTAATAACCAGATTGGTTACCCATTTTTCATTTTTAGTTTAGATACAGTAATTTTTTTTTCCAAAAGGATCTACTCCCGATAGTTCAGATGCATGAACAAGAAGTTATTACTTTCCATGGAAGTATTCTCCTTTCCATACATACAGCTAAAGACGTACTCTCCGTTTTGAGACGTGGAAAGTACTTCAATGGTATTTTTAATATAAGGCGTTTGAATCTATTTCAATTTTTAGTTTTTTTTTTTTCAAACGAAAAGAGTATTTTCAAAGAAAGTAGTTTCCTGCCCACAAGCCGATAACAATTACACATGAAGTGTATTCAAGAATCCGGTCGAATGTCTAAAAAATCACAATTTCACCACAAAATCCAAAGGTTTCCAATAAAGGGTACCTTGAAAGAAGACAATCTCCTCTGCTTCTTGAAGACAAGGGCAGCATCGGCAGCCGAAGGAATCCTCCTACCATATGGGTTTTGTTGTTTGAGTGAGATGGCTAATTGGGTGGTGTTTGGATACAGACGGAAAGGCGGCAATAGTAAGGTAGAAGAGCTGAGAAGAGATTGGCAAGAAAATCGTAAAACATCCGCCATTGATGGAGAAGAAGGAAGAGAAATTGGTCAATGCTATTCAGACACCCTTCTCTTCCATCAATTCAACAACCAAATAACTAAGTTTCTGTAAATATAGAAACGCTCTAGTGCGCGTGCCTGTGGATGATGTGAGAAGCAGTGTCCAACCTATCGAACAATTTCATGTTTAATACTTGTATTATTTATTACATATTGATATTAATATCAGATGTAATTTTAGATTTTTAAAAATATTTTTAATTACATGTTTGTATAGATATAAAATGCATTTATTAAAAAAAGTAAGGGGAACAATATTACAAACTATTTAATTACCTCAGTCATTTTTTATTTATTTTTTCTTTCTATGACATATAAGTATGTAATTTAGAGTTTTTTTCCTTATTTCATGACAATTGATGGATTTCAACAGTAAAATATTATTAAAAGAGTAAAGAGATGAGGAATTTTTAGACATCTTATTTTAAATATTTATTCATATATTATTTTGAAAAACCTATAAAAATAAAAATTCTAAATTTGTTGTAATTTAACCATTTATTGTTTAAATAAGATATAAAATGCGTGTACCTACTCGTTCCCATCACATGAAAGTTGAGTAGACTATCATTTATTTTACACAAATGATATATTTTTTTTTTTTCCAAAGATCCATTCACAACCATTCTCCCTTCATGTATTTAGTATCTATCATTGGCCCAAATTTTAGAAACTCTGGTCTAATTACACAATTGAATGAACAAAGCATGCAAGTGATAGATGCACACACTCTTTCTTATGTTGTTGTGACCAAAGTAAAGAACTAAAATGTCCTTAGGGAAATAGAAAAAATTAAAATTAAAATTTTGACTTGTAAATTAATCAGGCTTAACTGGACGGGCTCGGACTTCTTTTTTTAAAGCCCAGCTTGAGCCTGCTTATGGTTCGGTTAAACTTATTTAAAAAATTCTACTTTTTTACCACAAATAGAATTGGGGTGTCATTACACTCTAATTTATTGAATTTATATATATATTATATTAAGTCATGCATGGAGCACATAAGATAGATTGTCATTTTTAGTAATAGTAGGGTAAAACGCAACCTATCATGAGTCCATGCATAACACCATAATATATATAGTAGCACACTAGTTTGTACCAAATTTTGGTGTAAATCGTCCGATGGCTCCACTTGCGCTAACATGAATGGAGATGTTTAAATTTTAAAAGGCCTTTGCCTTTATATGACACCAGTAAAATTTTATCTTGGTTGATTTTTCTTGGTTGAGTAAATGAAACTACATTTTTTAAAGCTCTCAATTTTTATTTTTTTTAATTTATGTGTAGGAAACCACGGGATATCCAGCATAAAACCTCCACGATTGAACTCACTATTCCTAGGACATACCAAGGTTGGATCATGGAGGCTCAAACCCACAATCCGAATTAAAAAAAAAAAAAGCTCCCAAAATTTTACATTTATTTAATAGTAAAAATTTTTAGGTTGGATTAATGGACTTTAAAAGTCAAATTGATATTAAATTGGATATGAGTACATAGGACCGACCTTGAAATTTAAGGAGCCCTAGGCTCAGCACACTGATAGGGGCCCTAAGAAAAGCGCATGGTGGGGCCCTAGTCTATTGGTCAAATTTAGGAGGCCCTAGGTGGCCGTCTATTTAACTTTAAGTTATGGTCAACCCTCCGAGTCCAGTTCATTGAGAATAAGTTAGTGAGAGAAGATAATAGATCTGTTATGGGTCCTACAACTCATTTTTTTTATATATATATATTGCAACAGACATTTTTGGAACCTTCATCTTGATCCTTTCCACATCCTAAAGCCACCGTACACGTGGAAATAGACTGCATTACAAGACGGCTTGCACGTGAAAGGGTGAAGTGAGAAACATGAATCAGCGATGCCTAATTTAGAAAGGAGACCCATCATCAGGACCATCTGACTACCACGGCTCAGACCAAACCAAAAATAGCTAAAGCTTTCTAACAATGTCAACCTATTCAAAGGAATCCTGCCACCAGGCAACTATCGATCAAATCTTTGGAAAAATTAGGCTCATCTAAAGTATAGATATATAGTAGAATTATTCAGTATATGAATTGAAAGATTTGCATATATCTAAAAAATTAATCACGTTATCTAAAAAGTCTGAATAACTTGATTATAAAAAAAGAAATATTTCACAATTCGAATTTCACAAGATACAGTTTCTCAATGAAAAAGACAACAATAGATGAATAAAGAGACGAATTTAGCAAATTCAACAATGGCAGAGAAAAGTAAACCCTAAAATAACATGACCTCTTCTAAAGATGCACAAGCCTGTTTTCATCCAAGTTTTAGAAGAAGGAAGTAATTGCTTTTCAAAATTCAGTCTCATAAGTAATGAAGCCATCCAAAAGTAAGAAACTCTTCACTATACAAAAAAAAAACTCATCCAATTAATGCACCAAAAAGCCCGGACAGGTTTCACAGGCTTAATCAATTAGCCGAGCTCCCTTATTTAGATAAATGGCCTAAAAAAGCTTAGCCCGAGTTTTGCTCAATGGGCTATTACATATGTTCACAACTATACATATATTTTTGACGAGTTCAAGCAGATCTTGGGCCAAGTTTGGCTCATGAACAGCCCTAAAAGCCCATGCACCCTAGACACACCAAGCATAACCAACAGTCAAAGATAAAATTGATTAATAGACATCCCAATGACTGTCATCAGACTGAAAACCGGTGCACCCACACTATTAGGCCTGGTTAAGCCCAAATCCGGCGCCTGGACTACAAGCATTAACTGTCTCTGATCTTATTGCACATTCCATTCAGTGGTGTATGACATAAGGCCTTCTATATTGGCCCATATTTCTTTTATTGACCGAAAGTGTTCACGCGTTTCACCTGTAGAGGATTTTTCTCAACTAATCTTTCGGGACATGTGCCAACTTCCCTACATACACCGTGTCGAAATGATAAGGAGTAATCCTAAAGAGAGTGACTCAGAAGAGTTTTAGCGCAAATCTAACTCAAGACCTCCTTTTATAAAGGAAAATCCTTGACCATAAGACCAACACCCTCTGAATTTATATTAGCTCATATCAATCTATCTAATTGCATTCGATACAAGATGATCGGTAAAATGAATCGAGTCTGAGTTATCGACTCCTGCAGAACAAACCGAGTCAAGCGAATCCGAGTTTTAACAAGGTGTTACCCGAGTCAGGCCACTGTGTGAGCGGACAGTTACAGTAACTCCCAACGGTTGGGTAACCACCGCCTTCCAAAAACCCGGGGTATGAACAGTTGCGACTCTTCCACCGACATTGATGTTTAAAAAAAGAAATGATTGAGGGAGAAAATCCCAGAGAGAAAAATTCACCGTCAATTTTTTTTTTTTGTATTTATTTAATTTAAAAAAAATAAAAATAAAAATAAAGCGGCCGATATTCCCATTATAAATCAGATTTCAGCCCATATTTATTTTAATCATTTTTCATGTTTGCCTTTGTTATTTCATGGTACTAAGATCATTGTTCCAGTAGATATAAATTTCATTAAAGGGGGGTTAGTCCATGCTTTTATTTTTTCAATTTTTAATATTTTAAAAACAATTTAATAGATTTTTATAGCATTTATGGTTTTGGAATTCAAAATAGAGTCAAAATTCCATGAATTAGAGTTCAGTTGACCAAAATTTTGATAGAAATTGAAAAGATTCAGACGACCCAGTCAATTTGAAATTTTATCGACTTGGGTCAACCTGAATTATGTCGATGAAGTCATTTTTGAGTTTTAAATAATGGTTATATCCAATGCAAAAATATTTGAAACATTGTTATGTAAATATTCTTGGAACTCTATTTTTCATTTAAATTTTTTTTTTTTTTGTAAATTTTCATTATTTTTTTAAACATTTGAAATTCTCGAATTCGTAACTTAAAAAATTCATTTAAACATGTAAATGACCAATATTTAATTAAAAAATTACATTTCCATGAAGTTAGGGCTGAAACTCGGGTTGGGTTTTAATAAATTCAACCCAACTTATGTCAAAATTTATTGAAACCAACCCGAATGACTGACCTGAATTACTCAACCCAACTCAATTTGAATTTCTGACACAAATCAACTCGAGTGTTGTTTTATAATTAGGTACACTCAGGTCAAGTCGGGTTACGTTTGATTGGATCGGGTTGGGTTGATTTTAAATTTCTCAATCCAATCCGACCCGAATTTCATGTGGGTTTTTATTTTTCCAACCCAACCCGACCCGAATTCCATGTGGGTTTTAATTTTCCAAACCAACCTGATCCGAAATATACAAATACATAACCCAAACCCACTGATTTCTCAGGTCGGGTCATGCAGGTCGGATTGAAATCCGATCCAAGTTTCTCCCTTACATGAAGCCCATAATTTTCTTTATTTTCTAGTTTTTTTTTAAAATAAAATAAAAATCAGATTAAAGAGTCGACAATATATCGCTGTTAGCGATATTTTCACCCCTGGAGTAAACATCCATATTGCCCCTTTGAGTTCCAGTCTCTTCTTCATTCAGAGAAATACTGTAGGCGTTGGGTTGGGCCGGAGCTAATATAGCTATTGGGCCTAGATTCAAGCTCCGGACCTTAAGCACATTAGAATATTAGATATTTAGATCCATGAGCAGCCCATTCACATATTAGGGAAAAAATGGGCCTAAGAGGCCTCAACTCAAATCCAATCCGACCTCTATCATCCTTAACCCTAATCTATCTAATACAATCAATTCACAACTTAGGCAATCCAACACCAAACCACCCCCAATAAATTTCCAATCAACCCGACCAGCCCAATTTCAGGTTGGCTTAATTTCATCAAACTAACAACTTTAATTAAGACTATTAAACTCAACAGTACTGTCTCTATGACTATAAAGTGTAAAAAACTAAAAATACTAGTGTCAAATTTTGTTTCAATGCCTTAACTTTTATTTTCACAAAAATATAAATGTAAAATATGTTAAAAAAAAAATTAGAAACCAACTCTTTTAGAAATTAATTTCATGAAAAATAAACTAATAAACTATTATATGTTATGAACACACAATAGATAGAATTCGGACTGGGTCTGGTTGGATTTGGTTCAATCAACTTAACCTAATTTTTAATTCAGGTTGAAATATTAAACTTTGAGTCCTATGAACCCTAGCCCAAATCACTTCAACCCAACTTCACCCAAAATTCAAGTTAGATCATTCCAATTCAGTTTGAATCTTACCCTATTTGCATCCCTATTCAGAACTTGGCCCATGGGCCTAAAAGTACGGCCCAATGTACTCCGGCATGAGTTGAACTTGAGTTGGGCATTAAGAATTGCCTTTTTGGGGGAGCTTTGCCCTAGTTGACTCGTCCAAATTAGGCGAATGTCATATTTTTTACTTACAAGCTGGCCTTTGCCAATCTCAGAACGAAGTCCGGCTCTCAATAGCGAGGGGAGATGGAGCCCAACTCACTCGTCATCTTCGCACTGCCGGGTGCACGGTCACCGAGCCACTATCCGAGTTAGGCCCTCAAATTATGATCCAAGCTGCTCTTATATTCTCTTGAACAATCAATGATTCAAATAGACGTAAAGAATAAAATGATATATTTTAAGTTCAACTAAGACAAACATATCTTATTTTAACATCTTAAAAAACTAATCCAACTCAACTAATTTGAAATTTTAAAATATGAACAGACTATGAACATTTTTTTTAAGACTAAAGTGTTTAGGTCTCTTAAAGGCTTAGAGATCCTGATTAACCCTTAAGACATTTGTGAACCTCCTTATCTATAGAAATTAGATAATTCTATGGAGAGTGGCACTTTAGAGCAGGGGGCCAAATATCGGCCGTATCATAGCGGAATCCGCCGTTTTTGTGTAAAAAAAAAAAAAGTGGAGAAAGAAAAATATTGATCGATACCGAATGTTAAACTCCTGTTTTGGAGTAAAGTAAGAATTAAACTCAAACTATAATTCAAATTGAAATACCTATGTGCAATGGCAAATAGGTTTTGAAAGCATTGTAAATTTGGATTTGCATTTGCAATAATGTTGATGGTGATCTTATAAAGAACAAGTTGGGTCTTAATCACCAATTTGATGGAGACATTGAGAATCTAAACAGGACCATTTAGCCTTTTTTTGTCGGTTCACTTAAAAGATGAAGTGTAAAAAAGTAACTTTAGAGTGTCCTAAGTCCAAAACTGTGAAAAGATTAGAGACAATGGACATTATTATGCACCCTATTTCTGTATCAATCAACAATCTTCAAGAATTTTAGACCTCCATGCAGTCCACTTTACATAGGTCAATTTTTGAAAAACACACTAAGTGCATGAATCTTCAATTTTAACATTCAATCAATGCATAAATCCAATTATCTAATCTTCTAAGCACAATGTTCATTAGTTTTTCAAAGATTTTAAAATCTGTCTAAGAAATCGAGAGTTCTCAATTTAATTCTCACACTTTTCTAAAAGGCCACTCCTCGAAAGTGGTGTATGTGGATAATGAGACTTGCACATGTTCTGAAGATTAGTTTGTTACTCTTAAAAACCTGAACACCTTGGGTATAAAAAAATCATAACTCCCTTGATATTGACATTGGGCCAAACCACCCAGTTGGTAGGGCTACAGCTCGGGTCGGGCGGGTCGGGTGAGTTGATATATATGGAACCCGACCCGAGTTGATATATATGGAACCCGACCCGACTCGAATTCTCAACCCGAATCTCACAACCCGACCCAACCCGAATTCTAACCCGCATTTTGAACCTATTTTAGACTTATTTTAGTCGGGTCGGATCGAGTTAACTTATAAAATCTTCAACCTGACTCGACCCGAATTTCATGCGGGTTTTTATCTTCTCAGCCCGACTGACCGAAAATTCTCGACCCGACCCACATAATTTCTCGGGTCAGGTCATGCAGGTTGGGCCAAAACCCGACCCTAGTTGGAGACCTACCCGTTGGTGCCGGTTCCCAACTTGAACTAGTGTTATAGATTGTTTGATCCCAAACTATATATAGGAAAGATAGGACATGCCTTGTTTATTTTTCTTTTTTATTATTTTTGTTTGTATTATATAAATAAAAAATTGTATAATTAAAAGTAGACTTGATAAGATACAATGAACCAAACTTCAACTTTATACTAAATTTTTACCCACTTGATCTTAATGGTTGAAATAATCAGATACCTTAAAAAAAATTACGGATGTATGGTGATTTCAACGATTGACATTAAGTAGCTAAAAACTCAGTTATGACTGAAATTTGGTTGATAAATGATCTATAATTTTTTATATCTTACATTTTGAAAATTTTCTCATTTATATCTGAAAAATAAAAAAGAAAATGCATAGAATTTTAATTTGAGAAGAATTGGATTCTAATAAGTGGTTTTGGAAAAAGTGACCTAGAAATTAGGTAATGGTGTTATATCAAAGTTTAATTTGTGGGACTCACATTAGATCCAATGAAATTTTGCATAAGCTAGTCACGCTTTTTGATTGGATGGTAGAGAATAGAATTGTAAATATGTTTGACCGGGTCAATCATGACCTGAAGTGGGCTCACCTGCAAAAGGTGCATAATACTAGACAGAGCACCATTCTATTCCACAGGTTCCATTAAGAACAAAATAGAATTCTTTTTACCCACTTTAGATTATACAGAAGAGTTGATTTAGAAGAATTACTTTTGAAAAATTCACGTGCCAAAAAATAAAATGAATAAATTATTTTAAATACAATTTTAATAATCTTTAACTTTAGTATAATCTAATAGTCAATAAATCTCAAAAAGTAATTTTAAATTAGATACAAAATTTAATTGTTCAATTTACAACAGAAATCTAATAGTCTAACTGGTAAAGAAATCAGATGTCTCGAGTTTGAATCCCGTAATCACCAATGTCTATAGTTTGCAAGGGGTTATGTATATCCATAGTTTTGACCAATACTTTCGTATTCGAGAAGATATGAGGGTTTTGAGTTTCTTCATCATTAAAAAATCTAATTGTCTTGGACCCAAGTAAAAATAATCATACTCCTTGGAGATTCCATATGTTTTATTTTTTCATTCTTTGTTGGTAGGTTTGGTAAAAACCCGACACATATCAAATTCGGTCGATTATAGATTTTACACGAGACACATGACCTGACTCAAAAAATTAGTAGGTTGGGTTATACATTTTTTAAATTAGGGTCGGACTGGGTTGAAGAAAAAAATCTAAATTAAATTCGGCTTGAATTGAGCCAAGTTTTTTAAAATTAAGTCAGGCCAAAGTCACCTGAATTGACGCACTCAAAAATCTTAATATATAACTACGTATGCCCTAATCCTCTCTTCCTGAGAGAGAGATAGATGCCCTAATTTATTCCTTTCTCTTCCTCGACGGTAATGACAAACCCTCTTTCTTTTACTGCCCACGACCAGCGACGATAATCTCAGTCCCCTTTCCCTTTCATTCCCATTCAACTCTCGATCCCTTTAGCTCTCAATCCTTTCCCACTTTCTGTTTTGTTTTTATTTAATTTTATTTTAAATTATTTTTATAAAATTTGGGTTAAAATGGGCTGGGTTGATTCTCAGGCTCTAGATTGGGTCGTGCAAATTGGGTTAGATTGGGCTGAGCTCAACCATTTTTTATATACGTTGGGTTACCAATTTAGATTAGATTTAGCTGAGCTCGACTATTTTTTATATAGATTGGGTTGGGTTTATACAAATCCTACCCGACCCTTCCGAGTTTCAACCCTAGGCCGAACCTAAACATGATAAAGCATCACTTGCCCTTTCTATTTAATCTAGTTCATTAAAAGTATTTCTTTCTTTTTAAAACTTAGATCTAATATTTTGTAATTTTTAATTTAACTGTTGGAATGAATATAATAGATTAAAATATTCAATAATTCATTTTTCTTGACAATATGACGACTGTCATGATAATTTATATGCCACGATCAGAACAAACTAGACTTTTCAACTTTGCCCTTTGCTAGACCTGCCCTCATTGACACCTTGGTCTATTTCATAATTTTGAAACGCTTGGGATATAAACCAAAAGACCAAGGTTTGGTCTGTCGTTATAAAAGAAGCTCTGAATCATGACTCTCTTAGCCAATGCCCAATATTCAATTCTTTTGGGGGCTCTCCAAATTTGACACGTGGCTAAGTACGGGCTATGATGGCCCCCACCTAATTGAAGGACAGTAGTAGATTAGTTACTTTTCAAACATGTGCCCATTTGGAATTTCCATTTGAGCCCTGACAAGATTAGTGTGAGTCTGCTAGAGGCCATTTGAGAATGATAAATGAGAATTTCCACACTTTCAAGCTGACTAATACATTTTTTTTTTTTTTTTTTATGTTTTTGTAATTTATTTTCTTCAAATTTGATATTGTAATTATTTTTGTCAAACTCTTTCAGTCTTAATTCCTTTGGAAACTATTTTATGTTGGTACTGATAAGGCTCTTTTATTGTTGTTGGTGGCACTAAAAAAAAAAAATGAGTGGAAGGTTAGAGTTTTCTTTTCATTATCTTTTTTTTTTTTTTCAAAATTGTACAATCTAGAATTTTCCTAATAAAAAGTATTGAATAGTTAAATCCTAAGGTACGTCCGCTTTATTGGTATGGTTCGAGAATGACTCGTGACTTTAAAACATGTCATGTCTAGAAAGAGAGACTAATCTGATTTAGTCTAGACTTTAAACACTTATCCCTACATCAAAAAATATTGTTAATTAATAATTTATGCAAAAGCATAATCTCAAGAAAATGGAAGTTTTTTTTCCCTATTTCAACATATCTAACCTCAGAGTCTCACCTAACTTTTCATAATTATTCCTTCTTAACATATCTACTAGTTATGAAATTATTATTTCACTCATTTTGTGTACTCGAAGAATGAGACAATGAAAAACAATCTCGATATTTTTCATGTATTATTTTTTCAAAAAAAAACCTTATGTACCTACTTGGTTCCCCAAAATTTAAAAATTAATATTGAGTTCCATCTAAAGTTTCCTGTAATTCAATATGAAATTGTAAATCTAAGAATTTTCAATGTTCATTTCATGCTCCGTATATACGATGGGTAACCTTAAAAGGAAGATTAGTTTTTTTTTTTTTTCCTTTTAAACTCAAATAAATGTAAGAGATGCCTTACAATCATACCATGTATCTTCTTTTTTTTTATATATAATTTTAAATATAAAGGGTAGGGGTAAAAATTGGGTCGGATTTTAACCTGACCCTTGTGATCCGACCTGAAAAATCAAATAGATTGGATTTTACATTTTTAAAATTCAGGTCGAGTTGGGTTGAAGAAAAAAACCCGGATTAAATTTGATTCGAATCGGGTCAAGTTTTTTTAAAATTGACTCGACACGACCCAACGCATTAAAAAAAAATTAATATAGCACTTGGGTTGAGCCAGATCAGTAATTCGGTTCAGCACTCGAGTTGAGTCGGTCAGCAATTCATGTCAAGTTGGGTTGCAAGTTGGATTCAATAACTTCTTATATAGATTGGATCGACTTTATTAAAATCTGACCCGACCTGCTTGACTTTCAGCCCTAACAAAGGGCATGTGCATTGAAACTGTAGGGATTTGGACTTCTCTCAAGCACAGCACAGGCGTGTTGCCACAATGGGAAATGATTACCTGCTTATATGATGGAAATGGGAGATTTGATTAGGAATCATTTCGACATGAAGCAAGCATGAGTTAGGCACTTCCCCACAGAAGAGGACCAAGAGAAAAGTAATGAATGGGTGGTGGGGGGGGGGGGGTTTTCATAAGTCATCAACTTCATTATATAAGCAAAAGGGAAAACAGGGTAATGGAATATAACAGAAAGGGTAATGGGTGATTTGAATTATGGCAAGGAATATAGTCAAAGCAAAGCAAAAGGTTAGCTTAGTTTTGTAAATTAAGGAATGTGTTAAAAGGAGATGGGATTAAAGAAAAGGGTAGGCACATGAATGTGAACATATTAAAAGAGTGAAAGCAGAGGAGTGAAAGGTACATGAGAGGATAGTTTAGTGTTGGGATTGGATGATGATTTTGGTGGGGAAGAAAAGAAAGAAAAGAGAGAGAGAGGGACAAAAGGGCCGTCAGATTATGATGGAGAGTAGGTTGGATTTATTGAATGGACTTCACATGTATGCACGAGGTGAGCAGTTGTATTGCTAGGGACGCCTAAACGACTGTGGCACGAGACTATCATGGCCGTGGGGACGGACGGCTGATACCATTTTTACTTTCCTAAACCATGGTTTACTTCTTTAACTCCACTCCTTCCATTATCTCTAACTTTTTCGATCTTCGCCTATATTATATACTTTAAGATCAAAATATTCACATGCAGAGCGGCTCCATGCTTAAGCGAGAAAAGCAACCGTTTAAAGTCTAAAGTATTAAAATGTTCTTCATAAATTACAGCGTTGTTTTTAAGCATCGGATATTTTTAAAATTTATCAAATTGAATAATAAATTGATAACAATACTTTAAGACTTTAAGGACTTTTTACACTCTCAAATATTTAAAACATAATATTTTACAAATAAGGGTATCTCTTTCCTATGCCGAGATATATTTAGGAGTGTTAAAAGACTTTGAAGTGTTAAAGTATTTTTATCATGTTATCGTAATTAGTCCGAATATTAAATTTGAATTTTTTTAGAAATACACATTGCTTAAAAAATAACTGTGTAGATCCTACAGTGATGCACAGTCATTAGTTAAATAATAAAATATCCTTTAAAACTTTAAAGTTATTTTTTAACCAATGTGTATTTTCAAAATTTCTCAAATTGAATATCCGGACTAATTACGATAACCTGATAAAAATACTTTAATATTTTAAGGTCTTTTGACACTCCCAAATGTATTTTTGGCACAGTCGAGGGATACTCTTATTTGTAAAACAATGTGTTTTAAGCATTTGGGAGTGTCAAAAAACCTTAAAGTCTTAAATTATTTTTATCAGATTATCGTAATTAATCTAGATATTTAATTTGAAAATTTTTGGAAATACACAGTGCTTAAAAAATAACTTTAAATTTTTAAAGAAGATTTTATTATTCAAAACACATTGTTTATTAGTGTAGCGTATGCAATGGAATTTAGGCACGAATAATGGTCCGAACAATGGAAAAATGTTCTTATCTCAAGTTCGAACCATGCTGACATGGAAGGGCAACGCAGTAATTTCTTTCAAAAAACTGAAAACCCATGTCTGCAGAAAAAATACCCGTGTCTAAATAATTATCCTATAATAATATGTTCAAATTTTAATTAAATACTAATTATAATAATATGTTAAATATAAAGAAGGCCCCGTTTAAAGCTTTTGCTTTAGGCCTTCACTTGTGTCTAGCCGACCTTGTTCACGTATCGAGGAAGAGACTTGATTCCAAGCCTTTATATGAACAAAGATGGATTTCGACCATTGAGCCTACTCCTCAAGATTTTTCACTCTTCTTTTATATATATATATATATTCCTCTCCCCCCCCCCCCGCCCGCCGATAATAGAGACAAAGTAAGCATTGTTGGGATTTAATCACCAATTAACAGTGCAAACCTAGATCAAATCAAACTCCCTCCCCCCCCGATAATAGAGACAAAGTAAGCATTGTTGGGATTTAATCACCAATTAACAGTGCAAACCTAGATCAAATCAAACAATCACTCACAAAGATCCACACGAATTAGACTAATTTTTAAAACATGTGTAAATCTCTCAATCCACACACGTCGGGTACAAAATAATAAAAAGTAGTCCTTTTTGTGTCGAAGAAGAGACTTAATCCCAAGACATTATGCAAACAAAGATAAATTTTGACCACCAAACTGATGACTCGAGATTTTTCATTCTTTTATATATATATATATATACACCGACGTTCACTAACAACAAATGGTGAGTTCACTAAATCAGAGAGGTTATAAATACCCAAATCTCTCTCTCTTTATAGAACTCTCTCTAACAACCATACACACAGCCAACAAGAGAGGGCGTCTCTCTTTTATAAAGAGTTTTCTCAACCGACAGTGCAAAAATTTCTAACACAAGTAAAATAGAGGAGAGAAAAAAATAGGTCTCCTAATCAAATTTGGCTTCAAATTGAGCCACAACCCCACCAAACATGTTTATAAGACATCTTGTCCTACTGTACTTCAAAAAGGTCCTCTATTTGATATTTTTAACCATCCATTGAAAAGTTAAAAAAAAGTAACTCTATTTGATATTTTTAACCATCCATTGAAAAGTTAAAAAATTTAAACGATTATTACTCACATCAATCGTTTACTTTACAACATCAAATTTGAAAGAAGGCCTAGTAAAATTGTCTAAAATAGTCATTACAAAGTTATTTTTATGCAACAATAATTTATTTTATAACCCTTATAACAATTTCGAATAGATTTAACGTTTGATACATGACATTGTCATGACTTATCTGAACAGAATGTCCTTTTCATTCTAAGATTCTTTTATGCCCTTCTACATATTCCATATTCAAACAACTTAAAAAAAAAAACCTTTATAATCTACTCCACAGATACTCTTCTTCAGGATTATTATCTTGATGCACTAATCATTCACTTTATTATCGTAAATCATATGATTGGAGAGACAACTTTAATAGAGAGAATATCATTTTCTTTGATGGGAATCTTTACTCACTTTGTCTACATGCCATATATTCTATTTTAAAATGAAATGAATTTCCATAAAAAAAGTTTGTTTATGTACCCTTGTACATAAATTCCTTCTCTCACTCTCTCTCATAATCATCATATAAGTATTTTAGGCAAAATTGTATTGCAAAATAAATCAAATAAATCACAAATCAATCGCACATAAGAATATAGAGATTTATCCTACGTCCATGAAAAGTAATGTACAATTTCATTATGAAGAAAAATAATGGACAACTTATTAAAATGATTATCCAATTCTTTTCCATCTGTCCTTTTAGAGTCTTATTTTTTTCTCCTTTCTCATCCGGATAAAAGCAAAGAACTCTATTATCTCGAGAAAAAAATCCTTATATACAGGACAATATATAAGACAATGACACAGATCGAATCCTCAAAGACTTGGATAAATATACAGACCTTTTAAGCTAAACCCAACAAAATTATCCATGATTTACATTTTAAAACAAGGATTATCTCTATCCATCGTCGTCATCATTGTCGTCACCATGGGAATCGTATTTAAGAGCATCAGTAGTCAGTACTGGAGCCGAAGTCCCAAACAGCATCGAGAAAAGGGCTCATGGATCGTCCGTGGGTCGTTTGTGTGACAGCAATGGTGCTGGTTTCAATTATAACTCTCTGCAGAAGTTGGAGAATCAGAGCTAGACGCAGAAGCCCACTTCCTTTGGGTACTCTCGGTTGGCCCTTTATCGGAGAGACTCTGGAATTCATCTCTTGCGCCTACACAGATCGCCCCGAGAGATTTATGGACAAGCGACGACTCAAGTAAGTCTCCTCTGCTCTCTGATTCCACTCAGTAGCTTTGCACAAGGGAACAACAAGCATTGTCATGTTGAGAATGACAATTCACTGTTGCTACTTGTTTTCAAGTGCTTTCTTGTTTTTTTTATTTCTTGTTTGAATTCTTCCCCTTTTGTTGATTTTAGTTTCATTTACTTTGAAGCTTATAATGTCATATTTAACTTAATATCCTCCATGTAAAAGAGATGTTGCTTGTTGAAATTGGGAATTCCAAAAGACTCGAGCTAATACCAGCTTGGTTTATTCAAGTATATTTCATTTCTCCATTATTGCTTGCTATTCTTTAATTTTCTAATCATGCTTTCAATTGAACAAATGCTTCCTATACTACACAATTTGGGTCCAACAAATTGCTTTAGCATCTTGAGCACAAGCCATTTGGGTCTGGCCAGTTACACATTGTTCTGATATTTGGTGGATATGCAATGAGTTTGGCAAGAATTGGGAACCCCAAATTCGTATTTGTGCGACAAGTGATTTCGTCTCCCCGGAGTTATGGTGATATTCATCCCCAGAAATTCCATGAAAGTCTTGAGTGGGTGATGACAACAGTGTTTTTTTTTTTAAGTAATTCATAGAATCTAAACTGGTTTGGTTGGGGATTTGGATTTGTGACTTTGGATTGAATGAGTGAGATTGATTAGGCCTTTAATGTGTAGGTATGGCAAAGTGTTCAAGTCTCACATCTTTGGCAGTCCAACCATTGTGTCGACGGATGCGGAGGTTAGCAGGTTTGTCCTGCAGAGTGATGCTAGATTTTTTGTGCCTTCCTACCCAAGGTCACTCACTGAGTTGATGGGGAAGTCCTCCATTCTTCTAATTAATGGAAACTTACAAAGGCGAGTGCACGGATTAATCGGAGCTTTCTTCAAATCCCCATCTCTCAAGGCTCAAATCACCCAAGACATGCAAAAGTATGTGAAAGAGTCCATGGACAATTGGAAAGACGATCAGCTTGTTTACATTCAAGATGAAACCAAAAACGTCAGTCTCTCTAACCCTCTCTCATTCGCGCTCTAGTTCACAATAATAGCAAAGCTAATAACCTCAAACTTTTGTAATGCAATGACATTTAAGTCTATCGTATGGATGAAATTGTTTTGTTAATTTGTCTATTTGGATCATTTCTTGTAGCTTGTTCAAATTTCGTTCTTCTACTTTTGGGTGATGGAACCTATTTAGTAGAAAGTTTGATCACTATAGTACTAATTTTGTTCAAACATTCAGTGCCATAGTACTAAGGTAATTAGATGAATGCTTAGAGAAAGTAATTTAAGATCGTTGTGTCATTTGGGTTTCTTCATTTATTCTTCCTTCTATTATCAACAAACCGTAACTAGCAATAGTCCCCTCACATTAGGTGATAAACATGAAATTCTTCGAAGCAAAACACTGTACGATCTCTCATGGGCATTTCCATTGTTTCATCAGATTGCATTTCAAATACTGGTAAAGGCATTGGTTAGTTTGGACCCAGGTGAAGATCTGGAGTTTCTGAAGTATCAATTTCAAGAATTCATTGCAGGATTAATTTCTCTACCCATAAATCTACCTGGGACCAGACTCTACAGATCACTACAGGCAAGTTGAGAAACATTAAATCCAAAAGTTAGAATTGGCTGAACCCTTTTAAGCATAAGTGACTGAAGATGGTTATTTGGACTTTTTTACAGGCAAAGAAGAGAATGGTGAAGTTGGTTCATAACATTATCAATGAGAGAAGAAAGCGCAACATGGCCCGCAGTCCAAGTGATGTCCTCGATGTCTTGCTGAATGATGCAAGCGAGCAATTAACAGATGATTTGATATCAGACAACATGATTGATTTGATGATACCTGGAGAGGATTCAGTTCCTGTTCTTATGACCCTTGCAATTAAATACCTCAGTGATTGCCCCCTTGCTCTCAAACATTTGATGGTACAAAACCAACTTATTCTTTTCTTTGTTTTTCTTTATTTTTGTTTGTGATTTTAATACTTGATGATGGGGATGTAAACGGGTTCATCTGCGTCGAATGCAGTATTCAGTTTAGATTTAGAACAAAAAAGTTTGAACAAATTGAAAATTTGCATCTTGATGAATTACAATCCCTACTGCAACTGTGCATTGAACTTCACCCTGACAAAAACTTGGGTGCATCTTAGGAAGAGAACATGAAGCTGAAAAGAAGAAAAGATGAACTAGGAGAAATTCTGTATTGGAATGACTACATGTCCTTGTCATTTACACAGAATGTACGTATCATCAACACTAAAACCCATCAAAATGAATTGAGATAATTGGAAGTTTCATTAACAGTAGCATTTTATTGTAATTAACAGGTAATAACGGAGACATTAAGGATGGGCAACATAATTATCGGTGTTATGCGCAAGGCCATGAAAGATGTGATGATAAAAGGGTATATGATTCCCAAGGGATGGTGCGTCTTCACTTATTTCAGATCTGTTCACCTTGATGAACACCTCTTTGAGGGTTCTTACCAGTTCAATCCATGGAGGTGGCAAGTAAGAATTATTTCTCAATCTTTTCAAAATTTTCTTCTCTCGTTTTTGTCTTGAATGACCCAATTTCTTTATTCTTTTGCAATAGGTACAGACATGTATAGATTATTATATGCTCACATACACCACCATGTGAATGGAATATTTTTTATTTCTATATATGGGTAACATTCCCTTTTCTTTTCATATATTTTCTAACTTGTCTTGGAAATGGATTTAACAGGAGAAAGATATAGGTATATGTAACTTCACTCCATTTGGTGGGGGACAGAGGCTTTGTCCTGGTCTAGACTTGGCAAGGCTGGAAGCTTCCATCTTCCTTCATCATATTGTCACTCAATTTACGTATGTAGCCTTTCCCCTCTTTGATACTCTGCTATGTTGTCTATACTTTCACATATTTATAAATCTAATTTAAGACACTCACACATTAAGAGAGGAGTATTGCATTTTTTCGATTAAAGGCTATATAAGACAGAGGGTTTGATTTGAAAATACGCGAGTGGGTTTAGCACATTAAGACAAAATTGAGACAAAATAGTGGAGCTCTGCGCATTCAAAAGGCTATATCAATAAAGGGTCATTTGTATGAGATGAGATGATTAGATTTTTAATGTTTATGTGAACTTTGGGTGATGAAAAATGACAAGAAGAGTAGAAGAACAGGTTTATTTGATAGAGATGTGTGGATGAAGATCACAAAAATATAAAATTAAAAATGGATGTATTAAGAAAACTTAATGGTTCCCAAAACGTCTGTGAAGATATCTTGAGTGTGTGGACAAAAGATTGAAAATAACTCCATGATAAGGGATTGATAAGTTCCAATTGCAAAGACTAATGATAGAGGTGTGTGTGAAGATGGTGCATGGAATATCACAAAAATATAAAATTAAAAAATGCATGTATTAAGGGTTTAGGGTTTAGATATTTTGAGCATGTACACAAAGGATTGAAACTAACTCCATTATATCGGTGGCCTGTTAATGAATCAAACCTTTGAATCTCATACCCCCATCTCTACTATATGGCTCAATGGGTTATTGATCTCACTCTTTGAAATTATCTTTGCATGTATAGTATGCAGACAGAGTTAAACGGTGTTCTAGAGTTATAGTGGAGAATATTCTAACCCAAATAATTTCACCGAAGACCGATCGGACAAAAATTCAAAAATCGAATAGCACTATGGAGGATTCATTATTGACAAAAGAAAACCAAATTAGAGATAAAAAGTAAATATTCAATTCATAAACCCTAAAGATTCAATGATCAAATGAAAGATTTTAGGGCACGATTGATGTTAGTGACCACGTTTTTCCTTATTGATTGTCGTTATAATTGAATTTATGTAAAATATAATGCATACGTATGACACTTTGCTTTCCTTTTTTTCCACCCGCAGTTGGGAGGCCGACGAGGATTCCATTGTCAACTTTCCAACAGTGAGAATGAAAAAGAGAATGCCAATAAGGATTAAAAGGAGAAGGGACCCTTAAGTGGATCCAGACAAGAGAAACAGGACAAAGACCCATACAAGAAGCCAGTCAGTACCTTGACACACGTGTGGTGTACGACAACATCACACCACAGGTTGCACATGCAATGCTTTTATCTTTGAGTTTTCTCATTTTTCAAAATTAGCTGCCCACACTTCATAAAATACTTCATAATATGCTCTTACTGCGAGAGTTTCATGTAGGACTCATATGTATGCTGGGGCTGGCTGCGAGAACGAGTTCCACATTAAAAGTATAGAGGGAGATCTAGAAATTTATAAAGGACTTGGGTCACTCCACCTAATAGACTAGTCTTTTCGGATGGATACCTAGGTCCTAACAAGTAGTATCAGAGCCAGGTCTCAGATTATCTCATATGGACTCAGGAGATCTCCTAAGAGGATGGGATGACTGGCCTCGTTCGATGGGGGAATTGCTAAGGCTGACTGCGAATGAGTCCCACATTGGAAGTGCAACTAATAGACTATTCTTTTGGGATGAATACTTAGGTCCTAACACTGTAATGATGGAGCTGGATTTGAAAGATCTACATGTACATGTGACATTTATAAAAAATCAGTTTGATTGAATGACTCTAGTCATAGAATTGAATTTGATAAACTTGCACCTTTATCTATTATTAATTTTCAGATCCTTCAAAACTATGGCGAGAGTTATTCAATAAAATGGTATTTTTTATGAATGCTATATATACACATATATCTTTCAAACTCATCCAACTCTATAAAATGTGCGGTTGAACGCTACCTTTTTCAAATGCCCCACAACACATACTATACATAAATATTATATATTATATGTGGTTCATGCTCAGCCATGCCCAATATTAAGCTCATGTCAACTTTGGCTCCTTTTACCTGCCTTTTGCAGATGATAACAAAAGCCATTAACACATACCCAAGTTGGCTTCCTTGTGATACATGCACACATTTTTGATTTGTGACCTTGTGGCCTGCCACCAAAGGAGATGGACAGTGACTTGGCAATAATTGAAATTAGCTGGCCATGGCTGGTACAGATACCAAAAGGATTTTGTTCTCATCACCTTCCTGTTTTTTTTTTTTTTTCATTTTGTAAGTATATTTCTTCTTTTAGATGATAGAGATAAACGGGCCCACTGTATCTTCAAACTTGTTTAAAATTGGTATATGCAAGTGGGTATTGTTTCTTGTCACCGTCCAATCTTCATGACATGATTAAAAAGATAGATGGGATTTGATATGATGATGATGTGTTCTGCACTATGAATGGATGGTTGAGATTGATTGGGAACTGGATGATGATGATGGAACTGAGTAGTTTAGTGGGGTAAGTATATCATTCATCTATAATTATGCATGTGTAGTTGTGCTTACGTACATCGTGCATGGAATCATAGCCATAAATTATATTATGCAGGTGGAGAAAGTATAAGGAATTAAATGGAATAAGGCCCACTTTTAATCTCTTTTTTTTTTTTTTTAAAAAAAAAAAGCAGAATTCCTCATGCTTTATAAAAATAAAAGTGAAGATTCTCTTTATAAGATATAATAAATATGATAATTCTTATGCAAGCAAAGATCTCCTCATAGTTGTTCACCACCTTCTGGTGTCTTTATTTTGGTGTTGACAAGAGATTTAATTAAAAAATAGAACTAATCTAAATATTTATAAGAGAGATATAATAGATAATGAGGTGGTTACCTGCACAGATCAAATGAAAAAGTAAAACTTGAATAATTGAACCAAATAGATAGAATTTTAACTTTGACATGATGATGATTTTTCTATCAAAATTAAACAAAGAATTGTTATACTAAGAATGTGATTCAAATTATTGACGAATTGAGATTCATTTATATTAAAAAGATGTGGCATTTTGTGAAGTTCAAATGTAACACATTTTAGATGGACTCAGAATCATAAATAATTGCAAGTTCTTGTTAAATTGATGGCAGAGAGCTAAATCCACGAGGAAAGAGGTCAAAAGTATGAATACTAGGGCTGCAACTTGGGTCGGGTTTTGACCCGACCCGAGAAATCATGTGGCTCGGGTCGAGAATTTCGGATCAGCGGGTCGGATCTGGTTGAGAAGATAAAAACCCGCATGGAATTCGGGTCGGGTCGGATTGAGGATTTTACTAGTTAACCCGACCCGACCCTACTCAACCCCGGCCCGATCCAAATAAAATTAAACTAAAATGGGTTTATAATGCGGGTTGGGTCAGAATTCAAGTTGATTTGGATTATAATTCGGGTCGGGCTGTGAAGTTCGGGTTGAGAATTCGTGTCGGGTCAGATCGGATTCTATATATATCAACTCAGATCGAGTTGGGTTTTAAGAAACCCGACCCGCCCTACCCGAGTTGCAGCCCTAATGAATCCCAGACTTTCAGATTTTGAAATTTAGATTTGATTCAATAAAACAAGAAATTCAGAGCAACTTGACTCAGAGTAATTAAATAAAACCCATTAACTTAGTCAACTCAAGATCCTATTGAATTGAATCAGCCAAGATCAACTTGTTGAATAAAAAACTTTTAAACTATACTAAATACTCAAAATTCGCCGATTTGATATTTATTAACTAGAATGTATCAAATCAATTTGTATTAACTTCTGCTGCTACGAGAATCAAGATCAATTTGTGTTCAAATGTTTTTTTTTTTAAAATAGAAAAACGTAATATATTAAAAGCACGAGAGATGCTAAAAGAAATTACATTGAAGGAGGAAAAAAGCAAAAGTGCAAACACCCAAAGAAGATACCCCAATGCACAAATGAAATTAGGAAAGGCCAATATAGTCTTTCCAAGCTCACATCACGCCTCTCATGGAATAATGCCTTCTATCTTTCCTACTTTTCTAGTGACCACACCTCTGCACTTGGCCACTTGGGTGCACTTGACCACAACTATTTATTAGTCTAAAACTCTCAGCTCAAACTCATCTGAGTCGACTGCTGAGTTGGGACATTGAGTTTAACTATAAGAATTTGAGTTAGAATCTATTTTGAAAAGGGGAAAATTTGAGTTGGAAGCTTGGAATATAGAATTTCAAGCTTCAGTCCTAGGAATTCAATTCTTAGAATCAAGGGTTCTTCCATGGAGAAAATTTCAAATGCAAGTGACAAAGTGTATTTTTCTTGAGATTGAGATGTAATTTCCAAAATTAAGGGTTCGTCTTATTTAAAAGATTTCGTAAAGGAAATCCAATAATAATCAATATTTCATATAGGAAATGAAAACGAGTAGGCTACATTTCTCTTAAAAGAAACCCTTATATTCAAAGGAATGAAACTTGAAATGCTAATTTATTATGACCCAACAATCATCAAATTTTAGTGAAAGATAAGTTCGTTTTATAGGAGTAGATATTCACCCACTTATCATCTCAAGCTTCAAATCTATAACCCTTTTACTTGATTTTTGAATTTACGTATAGAAAAGTATAGAAAACTGTAGGATACCCAGTATAAAATTCTCACGAGTGAGTCTAGTACCTTTAGAGCATACTAAAATTAGGCCGTAAGAGTTCGAACCTATAACATCTCATTTTGTGAGGCAGATGGCAAAAAATTGAACTAAATCCATATGAGAAAAAAAAAATCTAACATTAGCAAAATTTGCTCAAAATAAATCTTTGAAATGAAATAAATTCTGAGTTCTAAAAATTAAGAAGAAAGTGCATGGATGAAAATGTACCCTTCAAAAGAAACAGCCAGCTTCAGTGAGGAGCAATAGGAGGGCAATGCTTATCACCTTATCTTAAAAAGGAAGAGAGAGAAGTCAACTATTGATAAGTGACAAGGGCCATGTGAAAGGAGGGCCAACCCTCCCATACAAGCCATGCAAATATATGCAATCACTATGACAGCTGACCTACATTCATCATTACCCTCTCATTTCCTATAATACAATGCCCTACTTTTTCTTTTACTAAGGATTTATCTTCGAGTTCACGTGTAAATCTCTTTATTCATATCTTAAATTATTATTCAAGAAGTGATCTTTGAAATAGAGTATAAATCGAACTAATATTTGTTTTTAAAATCAAAGTGTCCAAATCTCTTAGAGTACCTAACTAATTCTTGAAGGCACGTACAAACTTTTCTATCCCCAGACACCGAATAACAACATTATGGGTATAAGTCCTTTTGTGATTAGAGTGACTTGAACTCAAGACTTCCAACGTTTTATTAGATCTTTTAGGTCCCTACTTTACCTCGACGATTATGTCATGATATCCCTTGATCTATACCTTGTTTACTTGAACAGAATTTTTTTTCTAAAAATGAAATAAGTTTTTTACGAGGTGCAACTAACAATTCCTATTTATATGTTACGGAATCAACCATGGATCAATTCTCCTTTCATTTGCAAGTATTGGATACATCCACTGTTATGAGCCTCATGTTTTCTTCCTCCCAAGATACATGTAAGAACGAGGGGCATTTCAATTGGATTGAATAGGATAATAGTATCTCAAATGGATTCTTGACCACCAGACAAACTCTCACGGGTAGGAAATCGAACTAATATAATGCGTTGTTTCCATGTGATTCCAAAAATTATTCGACTAAATTTCTTTTGATATAATTGATTTTTATAGTATTCAAGTCTATTCTTTTGAATATAACTCAGCCAACACAAATCAAACTACCGAATCCGATTTTAAACCCTTTCCCAGGTTTTAAAATCGACTCTCTTGATCTATTTCTGAGCAAAAATGAGAGAGATTTGAGATCGAACAGTTCAAATTGGTAATACCAAATTTGAAATTTTAATTTGATTTTATTTTATAAAATAAACTATTTCTGAGCATAGTTTAAATTTTACGTGTAAATATGCAAGATTTAGAAATTATAATTCGGAAAGTGTCTATCAAATTTATCGATTCAAATCAAGATACACTCGATTTGGCATCTCAGTTCTGTTAAAGGTCAAATCATCCTAGTATTTTTAGTCTTTTATTTTTTAACATCAAAATAAAACTATTCAATAAGTATTTTTTAGAGAAAATTCTAAAAAAACCTCAAAGTTTTCTCATCATTCTAAAAAAATATGCCGAGTTCTTCAAAAAATTTAAAAAAGGCCGTAATTATTTTTTTTTGAAATCTCAAAACCCTCTTTGACTAAAAGTCAAATTTAAAATCTCCATGTGAAATGTTCAAAATGACAAAGTTACCCCTCTAGACAAAAATAACAAAAAATTACTTAATCTTAAAAAAAATATTTATCCCTTGATTCTTGGTCTCAAAACTAATTTATTTTTGAACAAGCAGCACCCCATATTTTTATTATTAGTATTTTATTTTTTTGCTATATTTTCTTGCATTTTTTTTTGAAGTTTTCATAAATACCCATGAGATTTTTAAGATATTTTTGTAGTTACCCCTCATTTTTTGTGCTCAACCTCATCCCTCATTTTTTTTTATTAGTTTTCATGAAATATTTTTATTTTTATGAGAAATTATTATAGTTTTATTTTTCGTTCTTATTCTTATTCAAAAGGGTATTTTTGTTGTTTTATACTCCCTTTCGTCCCATTTTAGTTGTCTCATTTGAAATATTTACATTTTTTAAGAAACGTTTTATATAAGGCAAGCACTCCATGTAATTTCATTTATTTTCAACATACTTTATACTACTTTAATATAAATGAGACAATTATTTTGGGACAATGTCAAAATCTATAAAGTACAATTAATTTAGGACAGAGGGACTATAATAAAATACATTGACCGAAGGTCAAGACGAGATTTTGAGATTTTCATGAAAACTCAAAGATTTTTTAGATTTTCTCCATTGAATTTATGATGCTCGGTCCAACATTGATGATCTATTATTTGGACATCGAAGATTGGATTCTAAATCTAAAAATAATATTTTGAATAATTTAGATTTATTATTAGGTGAGCCAACTTGAAATCCATAAACCTAGGTAGGGAACCAGCTCGGGCTAAGGATGAGAAGCTTCTCGAGGATAAGAGAGGATTGAAGTTGTTCACACGTATGCAAGCAATTATCTCCTAAATAACAAGACATTATGATGTGACATTACAAAGTCACATGGTAGATTCTTCCTGAATCAGTTTCCATAATAGAAAGATATTATGGTATTCATTGTTTGACGATCACTTTCGCTCAGAAATCAGAGATCTTACATTTGGATCTCATAATTATCTGATGTTCATGATTTGTAAGAGATTGTGTGCCTCTAGAATTTTACACCACGCCCTCATACTCAGAGAAAAAAGGGGGTTTTAAGATTCTTTTGTCAAAAAAAAAGCACTCATAAGTTGAACAAAATGAGTTTGGATTGGATCTCTTTGATTATGATCAAGGTCTGCTAAGTAAGGGGATTGAGTCAGGTGAATTTTAGAAAACAAGTAAAAAAATGATGACGAATCAAAAAAGATAAATAGATCAGATATGCCCCACCTGCTAAAATCCCAAGAATATTAATTAAGTGGATAGAGATTATTTTTTTTTATTGAAATATGGTGTGAAATGTCTCTAGACATGTATGACCAAACATGCACATGATCTAAGGATAGGTAAATCACTAAGTCTTAGGATGGGCCAATGGTTTCTTGGGCATATGTTTGCGATTTTGCTCATCTAACCATTGAAAAAAATGTGTGGTGATCTGTGAATTCTACTGTAGAATAAAATAAAAAGTAAATCTTTTCAAAGTAGTAAGCAAATTTAAAAATATAGATAAAAATACTGACTATCTTCATTTCTTGTTTCATGACTCATCGATCATATTTTGGAGCAGCGGTGCTAGGTTGGGGAAGTTAGACTCTCTTGGGCTAGGATCCAGCCCATCAAGATTATTAGCCCTTAAAAAAGTAGCCCGATCCCAGTCTTATGACCCATTTGACCTGCCCATTTGCCTTATTGCCAGGTCAGGATTGGATCGGACTCGGGCCAGACCCTAACCTGTTCACAGCCTTATAAATGCCTGCTTAAAGCTTTCAATTGGGTGAGCTGGCATATGGGCTTCTGGGCTTATTCCTGTACTACAGATTTATTTTCGATAACTTTTTGAACTCTAGATTAAGAGTGAGAAGATTTCAGTCCTAATCTTTTGTATCGAGTTTGATCACATATTTCATGGTGGCAGCATAAATCCTGACTGTGGTGAGTCCAAATCTTTGTCCATTTGCTGTCAAGGCAAGTCTACAATAGAGGCTACATTGTGGGCTATGAGAAAGGAATCTAGGTCTGGCCCACAACTAGAAAAATGCAACTTGGTTGGGCCCAAACAGACAAAAGCTCTAAGATTTTGAACCAGGATGATGAGGACACATCAGTGTTGAGAGATGATGCTTTTTACTTAATGTTACAAAAGTAGAGACAACTGCAATATAAAATTATAAAATTTCCATAGAAAACCCTTCAGTGTAAGGTGAAAAATTACTGAACAATTTAAAAAAGAATTCAATTTGAAAATAGAAAGTATGATGTCTTTCTTTCCATGTAATATCTAAATTTAAGAATTTATAAGAATTTAAAAACTTAAAATGTTACCTCTCAATCCGTTGAATAAAACTCATTTTCTAATCATAATTCCTTTCTTCACTATCATCATCATCGTCGTCGAAGTTACAAAACTCACTCATTTGGAGGTGACAAATTATTGCTCCTAAGAAAAAAAATTGCAACTCCAAAAAAACCTTCTATTCGGATGAAATCTAATCGAAAGTGTAAAGAATAGACCAACAATCACCTTTTGGACCTTGTAATTGGACACAAATTAAAACTTCTCTCTCTTTTCTTTTTTCCTTTCCCTCTCTTTTCTTTTGAAATCGAGATTGGCTTGGTACTCAGCGTACTCTATTATAACCCATTAGTGTTTTATGATAAAAAGCCGCACATAGTCACGCAAGTCTCCTTGTTGGTTGTAGAACAAAACTATACCATTACCGCCTCATCTTACACTTTATATGTCACACTTCACTTCAACATTTTCAATTTCCAATCGAATCTCCGGGGCTTTCCTCACCACTATGGTATTGTTTATTGTGTCACCGTTCAAACAATACCATGTATGAAGAAACAAACATGCAATGTTGACTTCAGCTTTACGTAAGTTGCTAATTTTTTTATAATAATTAAAATATCTTTAATCCTTTACACATGGCATCGCGTGAATGGTGACGGCGTAAATCCTAATTTCTCTGGACTTGACTGTGAATGTTGACTCGGTAGGTTTTGTTTTCAAGCCACAGTCAGCTTCATATATGATAGAGATGCTTATTTTGTATTCTTCTAAGTTCTAAGAAATTAATTCTTCGTCCAAGATTCTTAATGATATGGATTATCTCTTTATCAAGGATAGGACAAAGAATGTTAATCAATGTATGTCATGCAGTTTTTAGAACCTATCTTAGGTGTTTCATCGTTTGGATAGCAATTGATAAGATCAAACAAAACATTTGCCAAACTCTGTCACTTCTGCGACTCAATCAACTAATCCACAGAGTCCTTTAAAATTGAATGTGAATTGAACACAAAACCTCTGCTTCCTAAATTTTTCCCATTCATGATTGATGGGTTGAACGTGAATCAATTTAAAAAGAGTTAAGATTTTCTAAATATGACTTTTATTAAATAGATCATGGATTTTACATGATTGATGGGTTCTATATAATTGAGGATGTTAAACAAGTGATCATATGGATAGTTAATCATCTAAAACAGGGGGGAAATGCCTCCATTCTGCCAGTGTGACAGAATCTGATCAGTAACACCAAGAAAGCCCTAGAGTGTAGAATTCATAATCCAACTCCAAACAAAAGGACTGAGATTTTTTTTTTTTTTTGTGATACTCTCTACTATGCGCTCTTGTTAATCGTGGTGTACCCTGCCAAAAACCAGGTTGATCCAACTTAGACTTTTGAGCTTTAAAGGCTAAAGCTCAAATAAGAATTTCTCAAAACTGGAAAGAGGTTGGTCTGATGATCAAGAAGTTCTCTTCATGAAAGGAAATCTTGTGTTCGATCTATGCTCAAATTTCTTTGGGGCTTGGGCCACTCTCCATGAAGTTACTCTTCATAGACTTACCAGTGTGCGTAAATTGAGAGGTTTACACATGCTCATACCTCCAATGTGAGGTGGAGGTGCCCATGTTACCAAAAAAAAAAAAAAGAATTTCTCAACTGCAACTTAGATTGAGCATGCATTTTCAGTTAATCATACCTAGTGTTTGAAAACTCGATACTTGAGTGAAATCCCATCAAGTCTAGTGATTCGGCCAAGGTCTTAAAAAAAAAACCGAAAAAACTCGTCAACTCGTTTAAATAAAAATTCTATGGAGTTGCGTCGATTTGGATTGACTCCGCCAAGTTTTCTTCGTGTTTTTAAGCTATGATTGTACCCAATCAAAACATAAGTTGCAAATCCAAACCCATAACACTTTAAATTGGATTAAGTTGGGTTGAATTTAGATTGAATCATAATGGTTCATTTATAACTTAACTGACTCTTTTTTTAATAATGAAGAACCTCAAAACCCTACTCTCTCTCTCTCTCTCAATATGTGGGTATTGATAATGCATGCAACCCCCTAAAAGCCACAGACATCATATTAAAACTTAGCTAACTTCATTTCCAGCTTTTAAGTGAGACATGAACCGAGTCTGTGACCAAACCTGAATAAGGCAAAGCTAGGTTCTTGGGTAGAGAAGGTCTTAGATCTTAGGCAAGATGGAGTGGTCCATCCAGACTTTAGTAAAGCCCGGTTGCAACACTAAATTTCTTATAAAAGTGTACAGATAGTCCAATCTAACCAACTGATATTAAATCACAAATAGTTATCAGTGAAGAATTGATTTAGATCATGTGGCTCGAACCCGCAACCTCCCGCTTCTTGAGGTGAGAGGCAACCAGTTGAACTACACCATGTGGGTACTACGAGTAAAGTTAGAATATAATAGGGAGATTTGATTTATCCATGTTGAGACCGTCATGTTAAAAGTAAAAAGCCTCAACTCAGAGGCTATATTTTTATAATAGATTATAAGTCCAATCATTATCATCATGATAATAATAGAGGCTTAATCCCGTCTTTCTCGAATTATAACCTCAAGGCCTTTTAATATATAAAAAGAGTTTTTTTTAAAAAATCCCTATTTTGGGATAATTTAAAAGAACTCTCATAGTTTTTAAAATTTTAAAAAGGCTCCTAACTTTTGATAAAATTAAAAAAAAAAAAAAAAAAGCCTTGACCCTGTGACGTTTACTTTAACATTTTTTCTAATATATATTGTGGGGTTCACTTGAAGGTCAAAATTAATCTCTCTTAAAAATCAAATAGATTAGATGTTCATAGATTTAGATTTTAAGTCTTAACAATCAACAATGATAAGAAAACTTCATTTCAATCAAACAGAAAATGTAACATGGATTATGATCAAATATTAGTTCATTAAGTTGAAATATGAGTGACAAAATGGCCTAATGTGAGATTCATATAATACTTTACATGGTGTGAATTTTTACCTATAAGCACTAATAATTTTCTAAGAAAAATTTACACTTAATAAACATGGTAAAGGGCCTTTTACAAATTTATATAAAAAAGTTAGAAGCTATTTGGAATTATAGAAAATATAGAGATTTGTTTCAATTACATTTTAAAATATGGGTGTTTTTAGAAACCCTTGTATGAAATTAGTCATGTTAATTAATTTAAATTGAGCCTAATCTAACTTGAATCTGTCGTAAACAAACAAGCTTGAACATATATTTGATGATGGGTAAAGTGTAGGTTTAGGCTCTTAAGAAAAGTTTTACTTGAATAAATACTTTTTTCCATGATCTTCTCCGATAGATAAGTTTGAGAGTTATATATTTATTTAATAGAAGATCTATTGCAAATAGATTTAAACTAATTATTTAGAGTATTATATATTTTTTAAACTGACAATGGTTTAAAACTCAGATTAATCTAATGTAAATGTAGATTGAAATGAGTCAAATTAAATGTAGGTCTAATTTAGGAGTTAATGTGAGTGTGGGAAATAGTATTATTGAAAAGATCTCATTTTTTTATATTTTTAAACTTATAAAGGGTAATGATCCTCTTACATGCATTTTGTGTAATCCGACACGGATTTTAATGTGTTGCCTATTTTGCCCTTCGAACCGGTTCACCAAACGTTTCGAATCGGCTCGCTGGATTACTGAAATTTATTTAAATGAGACTGTTTTTTTATATAGAAATCGGATCATTAAAATCGGATTACTGACTGGCTCACTGACCAAATTATTGAATTTTTTTTAAATACTTTCATACAACAGTAAAAAATTAAAATAGCAATAGCCTAAATCTCTTTTCTCATTACATAAAAATTCAAAACAAGATCACTACTTTTATAAATGGATCATATCATACAATTTAAAGCAATACTATTACAATTGTGCAATGTAGCTATCAATTATCATTGTTGGTAGGTCTATAGGAGGCAAAAAAGCTAGTTATTAAATGAGCTATGATCCCATTATTTATGTTTTGAGATCTTTTGGGACCCATATCCTATGTTGATGGATGGATATGGGACTGAATTAATTGAATATGATGTAATAATTGAAAGAATGGACAAAGTCCTTAAACAAAGTACAATGGATGCCATGATTGTATCATCATCTCTTCAATTGGAATAGGTACCAAATAAAAGTTCTCATTAATAATTTTCTTTCTCTTCCCTTCTCTTCTTCCCATGGCGAGTTGGGACGGTATGGCTTCTGAGTTATCAGCATCAGTGTAAAATTGTAAGGTACGGCTACTTCACTCCCTCCTATCTGATCTCTGCATCTGTCAACCGCTGATTTGTTGGCCATTTCAGTGCTTCAACCCTACAGTGTTGATACAGTGAGCCCTACAACAAATGGGTGAGGTTCTCCTAACTTGCAGCTGCTGCTATTGCAAGTTGCTTTTGGTGGGTTAAATCTTCAACACATCATTAGGGTTTCAAGAATGGATGATTCAGTGTAATTCTACAAAATTTTAGATTGAATTAAATCTATGTGATTGGTACTTGTTGACAATTGTATCATAAAAAAAATGGTAATGTGTTTTTTATATTTACTTGAAGGAGTTGGAGTGTTGATAGCTCTAATACTATTTTTAACGATCATGTTCAAACCAATATAATATTGTCCGTTTTGGACATCACATGCGTCCTCATAATTTTATATTGGGATGTGGACCCATACACACACTCTAAAAGGCTTCATTCTAATTGAAGGAAGAGTGTCATTTATATCTCAAGATCCGACAATCTCCTAAGCGATATGCGACTTTCCATTCAGGAGCCATCCTCCTCTTTTTCTTTGTGTATTCCACGCCACAAGTGCGAACTATCACAAGTCGGGTACTCTAAGAGGCCTGGACACTTTGATAAAAAAAAATTCAATTATTTCACTAAAATTTAAAGAACATGTACTTGTGATGCAATAAAATTGGAAGCCTAAAAAGAAATACTCAAACGGTGTCGAATTGGTGGAAACTAAGTCAATATATGACTTGTTTCTTGATTAAAAAAAAAAAAAGGAATTGGAGACTAAGATGGGACATGTGAACCAAGATTTAATACAGTGCACACCATAGCCTTTCATTATTTTAATTTTTCCAAGATATACCATGTCTTATACATGGATTAAAAAAATTGAAACTATATTTCTTTTCATTATTTTAAGAAATTAAAAATTAATTTCTTTATATAGAGATCTCCAAAAGGTTGAGACTTGATTTTTTTTTTTTAGTCTATGTCGCTGTGTTTGATGACAAATTAGTATGGTTAAATGAAATGGATAGTCATCTCAATTACGTGAAGCAGAAGACTATTGAAATGGGCTCCATTAAATCTTCTTTACTCTTGTTTGGGCAAATTCAAATTTAGACAGTGGACATAAGTATTTATTTGAAAGTAATAATGAAAGTCAATCAAATAAGTGGTGTTTAAGCAAACACAATTTGATTTTAAAGGAAGAAGCAATAGGTGGTCTTTGGGTTAATCTTAAGACTCAGTTGTAAGTCTATATCTATAGAGGCTGATGCATTGATTCTTAGTAGAGGATGACCATTTATTTTGAGTTAGACTCGACATAATTAAGTAGAATAGATAAAGTACCGGGATTCAAAGGAAACTCTTCTATCCAATCACCGTAGTTTTATGAGATGAGATCATAGTTGTTATATGTCTATGGATTTTATAAACTCATTTAGTAAATAAATTGACTTGTACTTTTGACCGAAACCAAAACTCAATGAGATCCTGTCTCATACTGAGACCTAGGCTTGGATTGAACTGTTCGAAATGGATAATTTCCAACAAATCCAATCTTAGAAATTTAAGTATTCCTAGAAAATTTTATTGAAAGATGCGAAGCTTTATTTGAATATATCAGCCAATTTTGTTTATAGTTTATACCACAAGAAACTCTAATATGTGCACCTCTTTTCTTATCTTTTACTGTGATTCAAAACTTGTATTTCAGCACATTTCAACAGCTATTCTCTGAGTTGGGACTGTAATTTAGTTTGCCTTTTATTTATTTTTTTCTGTCATTTTATCATAACAATTAACAAAATTGAAACAAATTAAAATATGGGTGAATGAAATATGAGTCACAAAACTCTGAGAGGTTGGCTTGGTGGTCAAAACCCGTTTTATACCCAATATGTGTGAATTAAAAGGTTACACACACTCCAAAGATTAACAAGGTGGGACGTCGGAATACCTTGACCTTAAAAGAAGTCACAAAATAAATTCAACACAGAGGAGACACAACTTGAATGAAGATAAGAACTGCAGTGACGTTGAATTATACCATTGGGCATTGGGCTTAATGTTCAAAGGTTGTTCTTTGGCATGTGAGCAGTGTAGCCACATTGGATAATAACAAGGAAAAGGGCATGAATGAGAGAAGTTTTTTTTTTAAATGATCAAAGATGTGAATGGATAAATATTTGTTTGAAGTTTCTAAATTTTTTTATTTTATCAATTCATCCTTATATATTCACTTGAATTATCTAGTGTTACAACACTAATTGATCTAAATTTAAAGATGAAGTGATCAACCTCTTGATTAATTGTTTAACAAAGACTCCAAATTATGCAGCTACAAATGCCCTCTTTCTTTTTTATGTTGAGAAATTGGAATTCTCCTGTTACTCAAAAACAAATAGAAAAAGATTTAAACTAAAACCTCAATAGGTTATGTGATCAAAATATATTACATGAATTTACTGGGAAATAAAGAGCTTAGGCATGCAAATTGCAGAAAAGTAGGGCATCAAAACTGAGAGAGAGAGAGAGAGAGATCAAAGAAAAGAGAGAAGGGGTAGATAGTATAAAATCTAAATAATATAAATTTGTTGTCTATGATGAAGTTTACTAGCAACTGATACTGAGATCAGTTATTTCACTACTGATCTACTTAAGAAAAAAAAAAAAAAAACAAACATAATTACTAAAAACGATCACATGAAAATTTTATTACTTTTACTTGGATCATTTGATCTGAAATCTCCCTTCTCTCCATTAAAGCTAACTCTCCACACGCACTAGAGCTAAAGGTCCTAAAACTAGGAAAGAAAAGAAAATAAAAAATTTAAATAAAAAAATCAACCACGAACTAGGCCACAAGAAAGTGCCATTAACAAGATGGCTGCTTCCTTCTCATCTTGAGGGAATACTTGATGGAAGGCCAAATTCTTACTCAAACTTATGGTGAACTCATCAAATCTGAGCTGCTTTTTAGTGCGAGGTCCACCCAATTTGCATCTTTTCTTGCATTGGTTGGTGTAATCACCATCTGATCTCTTCTCCTTTGGCACTTTGCTTTTCTTGGATTGATCAGAAGAGGGGACCAGCCCACCATTTGCTGCTGCGGCCAGCGCCCGTCTAGCCTTCCTTTGTCGAATTCCACAGGCATTGCAGAGTGACTTCACCCATGAAGAGAGAGAACAGTTTTAATAGTAGTAGAAGATTGACAGGTAAGGTGACTATCAAGTTAAGAAGAAAGATACATAAGAAAATGAAGTGAGAATTACCTTGGGTCCTCTAGGCCCACTCCTCCACAGAGGAGTCTTGGTTGTGTTGCAATCAGAGCAGACTCTGATCGCGTTGTTCGTAGAATTGTTGTTCTTGCCGTTGACAAAATCCTGCACTTGCTGCTCATCGGGACATATTTGTGAATCCCCAATCAGTTTGCTAGTGACCGTTCGATCAGAATTCATCATCTTCTTCATCAGTCTCATCTTCGACGACATCCACTTAACTGACCCATTATCACATGGATCGCCATCTCGATCATCCTGCTTACAGTTTGAGACTTTGATGCTATTGATGCTACTGCTGCTGTTGCTGTTATAGTAGTGATCGTCCACAGTAGGAAATGATGATGGAAAGAAGTTATGTTCCTCAACCTACAAACAGAGATTACATACTCTTATCCACTTCAATTGAACTTGTAAATTAAAGTTAATGAGAATTAGTTCTTAAACTCAACAAGGGGTCTATAGCTAAAGAAAAAAGGTGCAAATACATGAACCTAGACCATATGCAACGAGTTTTTACTGTAATTGCAGATACCCAATTGTATTTACCTCATGTTTGTGGTGTCGTGCAGGTGGTGGAGGTTGATCTTCACCATAATCTCCCGGGTCTTGAATTGCTTTGAAGTAGATGGGGCATGTGGAAGAAGAAGTTAGAGATGTTGAACTGAAGAGAGGATGATCAGTATCTTGATTTCTCTCTTCATCAAGAGGCAGAGGAGAAGGTGGGTTGTGATAAAATGGAGTCATTGAGAGAAAAAGAGAGAAGGGGTGGGTGAGAAAGAAGAATTGAGTGGTCTAGTCCAAGGGAGAAAACAGTCGAGTATCAGATTGGGAGTGTGGAGATGGTTAATAGGTCTAAAAAGGCCCATAACCTGTAAATATCTCCTCTAAAAGAATGTTAAAAGGCTAGAAAGGTAATCACATGACCACATATACAGAAGAAGGGACAAACACTCAATGTTAAAGAAGACAGCTAAAGGGTATTACAGATGATGAGAGAGAGAGAGAGAGAGAGAGAGAGAGAGAGAGAGAGAGAGAGAGAGAGAGAGAGAGAGAGAGAGAGAGAGAGAGAGAGAGAGGATGTAAACAGGACAAGCCAAAATGACAAAACCCTATCTGTAAAATTCACCCAAAGGAGTTGCAACCCAATAAATGAGATTTGGAGTTATGGGATGGAATTTTAGGGGGTAGTGCAGCGATTGGGGAAGATGGGATAGATTTGCATGGGCGCATCTTCCTCCTTAATCTTGCCAAAAGCCATTCAATGCTTGTTTCAGACAAGCGACAGAGACAGACCTTCCCTTACTCTCCTTTTTGCATCACACTTTTTCCCTTTATTTTTTTACTTTACTTACACAGCACAAAATTGCTGGGATTGTCAGCTTGCGACGTCTCATTTTATACGGCCAATTTTCAATCCACTAGGCCATTGATGAATTATGAGGGCCTCCTCTTTGAATATCTCAAAGATTTCACCCTTAATTAAAGTATTATTCTTTAACGTCTTATTAGCATTATCAAACTTAAGTTGGATTTGTTTAAAGAATAATAGGGTTAAACGATTGGAAGACTACTTTACCTCTGTTCGATAATTAAAGGGTAAGAATAAAAAGTTTAGATTTTATCCTTTCAATCTCATATCTAAAAACTCTTTTGGAGTAAATGGTATTCATAAACGTAACCCTTTATCAAAGGTAACCTCTGCAAATTTACCTCTCATTCAAATGTAGCCCTAAAATGTCACATGAAGTTCAAAATCTTTTATATTTAAAGTTTTTTTATGATCAAGGTGAAGTACAAAGCACTCCACTTATTCTCAAAACAGTGCAAACTTCCCTATACACATCAGATAACTCTACAGATAATGGCCCTTTTGGAGTGAAATGGAAATCAAATTCAGGACTCTACTTCTTGAGACAGATTCTTAACTATCACTCCAACTCTTTTAGATTGAATTTTCTATATTTAAATAAGTCATAATTTTCTTACAGCACCCTTTGTCTAACATTCTGCTTAGTTTTCTACTCTCTACATTTATTATGCACTTCGAACTATACAGTTTGCACCTTTAATTCATAACTTCTTGTTTTGTTTTACAATTTGTAATTTGCTGTGTTTTGATTATTCGTACAAGTTTGTAATATACTCCCACTTTTCACTGAATTAGACTCCTCAGTTGCCAACCACAAGATCTTAAATTCTAAATACATGAAAATGTCAACTTACTGTGAACAAAGTAAATACCTGAAGACCCACTCTGCCCAAATTCATAATCTAATTTCAAAGTCTCCCTTAACCATTCTTCTTTCGTTTTCCATTTCCAGTGTTCATTTAATCATACAGCTAATATGCGACCCAGTAAATAATTCTGGTTTTTCTTTTCCTATCTGTGAAAAGATGTAAGCAAAAGATAGAAAGAGGACTCTTCTTCCCAAATCAGACAATCATGGGCAGAGAACCCAAACGGGAAAAGACTAGAATTTTTACTTGTCAAGACAGAACTCCTACGTGTCTGTCAGGAAGCAAAGCTTTGTCGCAACTCTCCACTCCACAAAGCAAATTCTAAACCAGAAGAGCATTGTTATCGGCTTACCTTAAGATTTGATTGCTTTCCGAAATAAAACTAGAGATAAGACATGTATTGGAAAAATTATTCGTTAAGAACTTTCTTAATTAAGAATAAAATATGAATTTTTTTTAAACTTCATTTTAAGATATGAAGATGGGCTTATATGTTGAGGCTTCTGTGTGTATACTTGGGATTAGTTTCACCTTGGTGTTATGAAAAAAAATCTAATTTTACATAAGAAGTGTGTTAAAAACCAATTTTAATAATTATTTTACATGTCTGTATAACTTAGAGTGAAAAAAAAATCATTCTAACCATGATTTTAATAGTTAAAAAAATTTAACTGTTCGTATGACTTTATCAAACGATAAAGTGGCTGTGAAATTGGAGCGAGTTGAATGTAATCATTCTAATTTAAGGAACTTTAAGAGGTAAGATGGAGAGAAAAAGTGTAGATGTGTGCTTGACTTAACAATTTTTTATTCATTTGATGTAGTACCATAAAGAAAATATAGTAAATATTTGAAAGTTTGTCAAGAATTAGAAAAAGCTAAATAAAGAGAGAAAAACCCTAAACATCATGTTTTTAAATGCTATCCAATTTGGACAAATTGGGTTGGAGTCCACTCAACAAGATAGTGAGTGGAGAGACTGAGTCAAGCCCAAGTGAAAATATTGACTCAGCAGCTCAGTGTCCTACAATGGGTGGCCAGATAGTTTTATAGGAGGTTTGGACAACTTTTTTTTCTTCTTTTTTTTTTTTAATAATGAGGGTATCTCTCAAGTATTTTATCCAACAGGATTAATCTCTTGGAACTGCACCGCCAAGTCTACACAATTAGCCCGGTTAAGTCAGTGACAGACAGAAGTCGAAAACTAGGACATAGAAAGCAAACCCACTCCGCCTTAACCAATGTAAAACACGGTTTGGACACCTTTGTACATTGAAGAAGAATCATACCTGAGATGAGAAAGCAATCACCCCACTGTAGTGGTGTAGAGTATAGTATCGACTAATCTGTCAATGAAGGAGTGTGATGATACCCAAAATCTACGTGCAAGCAATCACTGTTCATACGTTAAGTATAAATTCCAAACCGTCCAAGTCATTGGAGCCACTGCTGATGGGAAACGGGCTAAATTTCAAACTACAAAGATGATTTCACATCCATCAAAATAAAACTTAGATGGATAGATTGAGAAATTATTATTGTGAATCAGGCTGTCCCATCTTAAGAGTTTGTCTGAAAAGGAATATTAATTGCAGTAGAGCTCCATGTTAAGAATTTGCATAGGGCCTCTGAGATTTCAGCACATCTCAGGACTGGCACTGTTACGAATCAGTCACTCGAAAAATCAATAACTAGTTTTTACTAGGACCTATTTTAAATATATTTTTTAATATGAGTATCTTTATTTTATATTAAAGGTGAGACTAATAATAGGTAAACCTTCCAAGTTGGGTAATTCAATGAAGAGCAGTGTGAAGATCTCACACTTCACGAGACAAGTGTTTTTGACCATGCAATTGAACTCTTTCGGATTATTTAAAAAAAAATGATTTCAAAGATTATTCTAATTGTGATTTTAAAAGCTATAGAAATTTAATCTTTTATATGACTTAAACTTAATCTAACTAGTTTATTTCAAGATGAGGTTAAATTGGAGACCAAATTTAATTAATCAAACGATGCTAGAAGCTTAATCAAGAATTAGTATCAAATTAAAAAGTTAAGTTTATCCGTTGTCCAAAAAGGGCAAAAATAATTCTGCAGTCAACCAGTCCGTGCAATAAACTTTTCTGTACGGCCCACTGGAGACAGCCTGATAAGTTCTTTAAAACTAATAATGATAAGGGAGCACTTACATACAGTCGGAAATTCTGCCTCTAAACACTTGAAATTAGATTTTCAAGTGAAATTATAATTTTATCCCTGCGTTTCTAATCATTCGAATGAATGCCGGCATTCATTCAAATGAATGACCCAAGTGTAATTTCAATTCATTCGAATGAATGGACTAAGCAGTAATACGGAATACTGCTCACCTCATTCATTTGAATGAATGAGCCTCATTCATTCGAATGATTAAGTTAAGTAGTAACACGGAATACTGCTCACATCATTCATTCGAATGATTAGGCTAAGCAGTAACACGGAATACTGCTCAGCTCATTTATTCGAATGAATGAGGTCCATTCATTCGAATGATTTTAAATAATAAAATTTATTTTAAAACTTTAAAGTTATTTTTTGAGCCGTGTGTATTTTCAAAAAATTTCAAATTAAATATCTGGACTAATTACGATAATCTGATAAAAATACTTTAACACTTTAAGGTCTTCTGAGACTCCTAAATAACACAGTATTTTACAAATAAGGGTATCCCTAGGGTGTACCGAAAACACATTTAGAAGTGTCAAAAGACCTTGAACTATTAAAGTATTTTTATCAGGTTATTGTAATTAGTTCAGATATTCAATTTGAGAAATTTTAGAAATACACAGTACTTAAAAAATAACTGTCTATGTTTTAAAGAATATTTTATAGCATCGGCAACATAAACACTTATTTTTTAAGCACTGTGTATTTCTAAAATTTCTCAAATTAAATATCCGGACTAATTACGATAACCTGATAAAAATATTTTAACTCTTTTAAGGTCTTTTGAAACTCCTAAATATTTAAAACACAGTATTTTACAAATAAGGGTATCCCTAGGGTGTGCCGAAAACACATTTGGAAGTGTCAAAAGACTTTCAACTCTTAAAGTATTTTTATCAAGTTATCGTAATTAGTCCGGATATTCAATTTGAGAAAATTTAGAAATACACAGTGCTTAAAAAATAAGTGTCTATGTTGCCGATGCTATAAAATATTCTTTAAAACATAGACAGTTATTTTTTAAGCACTGTATATTTGTAAAATACTATGTTTTAAATATTTAGAAGTCTCAAAAGACGTTAAAGTCTTAAAGTATTTTTATCAGATTATCGTAATTAGTCCGGATATTTAATTTGAGAAATTTTGAAAATACACACGGCTCAAAAAATAACTTTAAAGTTTTAAAATAAATTTTATTATTTAAAATCATTCGAATGAATGAGCCTCATTCATTCGAATGAATGGGCTGAGCAGTATTCGATGTTCCTGCTTACCCCATTCATTCGAATGAATTAAAATTACACTTGGACATTCATTCGAATGATTGGAAACGCGGGAGTAAAATCGTAATTTCACTCGAAAATTCGATTTCAGGTGTGTACAGGCAGGATTTCTGGGTGTGTGTAAGTGTTCCCTAATGATAATTATAATAAAATGACATAGCAACCGATACGGTTTTGGTCTATTCAGTTCATATATATTTTAAATTTTTTTCTTAAACGGGTTTAGTTGGTTTAAGTCTATTTAAGTTTGAATTATCTATTTATCTGACTAAAGAAGGCTTTTCTAACGAGACTCATACAAAATAAACTTGTATAATTAGATGTATTATATATAAACATGGTAATGGTCGTATTAGACATGTTCAGATTTGAGTTGATATATATTTATGAATAAATTTCAAACCTGCTTGTAGATCATCAAGTTTTTCTTCTAATCTGTAGAATTTGTTTTTTAATAATGAAATTCGAGAAAAAAAAGAAAGATTAACTGAGTAATATTATTAAATTTCTTCAACTAGAGATTGCTATTTTTTTTTCACTTTCTTACTTTGCTCTTAACTTATTTTGTCATTTTATCCAATTGCTGTTCTTTATTATTTGGTTCTTAAATATTTTTGTATTTAAGGTTGAATTAACTTCAATTTGATATTTCAAATGTCCATATTTTTATAGCTTCCATTTATCAAGGGCAACAAGATTTATGTAAGTTGTTTGTCTTTTTTAATTGAAAAAATTTACAAAGAGTTTTTTTTCACATATTTTATAGTGATATACTTCATTTTTAAATTTACATGAAAAAATCCGTATGACATGTGCCATCTTGGCTCTTCCCAACAAGTAGGGCTGAAGGTTGGGTCAGGTTTTAATAAATCTAATTCAACCCATATTAAAATTTATTGACCTTGACCATACTAAAATTGGTCACTTGAATTACTCAATTCAACCCATTTTGAATTTTTTACCTAACGCAATCCTAGTGCTGACTCGACACAACTTTACTAGAGTTTTAACCCTAATCACTACTGTTTTATAACTTGATACATTCAAGTTGAATCGGATGAAATTGATTTTAAATTTCTCGATTCAACTTAATTCAAATTTCGTATAAAAATTTTCCAATTCAAAATATACAAATAAATGACCTAAACCCACTAATTTTTCACGTCCCCAAGTTTCACCCCCCACCAGCAGGTAAGACTCTTTGCCTTTTCAGGGCAGCTAGGGCCTAGGGAAGTCAAAAGGAAATCACGTGCCATCTCCATCTAGAAAGAGAGAGAGAATTGTCGATTCTCTTAGCCAAACAAGTCTACCCCATTGTTCTAGATTTCTCAAATTTCAGCCACTAACCCAGCAGAGAGAGAAAAAAAAAAAAAACAATTTGCACTCTGCTGTCTTAGAAATTTAGTGACTGGAAATTCATACACCATAAAAATTTACAAATATAAGACACCCAGATTTCAAAATACCCAAACTAATCATAAATTCAACTACATCCCATCAGCAATTACCACCTTATCATCATTTGTATGGGCCTAATCCTACCCCCTCAACAAAAGAGAGACAAATATCTTGTGACTCAGAGAGGAGATAGCAAAGTGTGGGAAGAGAGAGAGAGAGAGAACCTTATCCAATGAATGGATGGATGGTTGGATGGATGGGCTGATAAAAATCCAAAGATGAGATGTAATTTGTAGGATGAGAGGAATGGCTACGTGCACAGCTTGTGAATCACAACCATACATGTTTTGCAGAGCGAAAGAGAGAGAGAGAGAGAGAGAGAGAGAGAGAGAGAGAGAGAGAGAGAGAGAGAGAGAAGAGAGTGAATCCAAAGGCCTGTAGTTTTCGCAAATCGGTGCTGCAGATACCCTTAAGCTAAATGACATTGTCTTCTTTTGATGGTACAGGTCCCATTTCTTATTCTTCCGACCTTTCTTTCTATTCATTACCACCTCTCTCTGGTCTCTACCTTCTAAAACATTCATCTTCATCCACTAATATAGATGAGCTTTTTCTTTTATTAAAAAAAAGTCTACGTTTAATTAGGTACACCACCAAATATCACTTTAATTAATAAATAATGCAACCGATGAGAGTTGGTTTCACGATCAAGAACATGTGAGATGCAGGAGATCTTGGGCTCAAGTCACTTTCAACACAAAATGGTCACTCTCCATATGTTACTCGGTGTGTGTGAATAGGGAGATTTGTACGTGTCCCAAGGATTAGTCACGTGCTCTAAGACGACTGGACATCTGGGTCTAAAAGTAATAATAAATTAAGTCACATTTTTAAAACATATATATAAACTCAAATACTAGAAGATACATGTCTATTTCTTGAGAAAAAAAATTATGCCGAAGTTCAATTAGGCTGTGAAAATCCAATTTGTTTTGTTGTCTTTATCAAAATCTTTATTTTTATTCAAATTGATTAAAATGTTGTCTTTGCAGGTGAGGAAAGTCTCCCTCTTTTTCTTATTGAATTTTTGGAAGAAGAGGATAATGTGTTTCATTTTCTTAACAAAAGTCCTTATTCTATGGAAGAATAGAGATGGATCTCATTTTCCATGATATTCATCTTTATAAAAAATGATAAATGCAGCCAATAAAAAATAATTTACTGTGGTTAAATTTTAAAAAATGTAAAAAGAAATGCTTGATTTATATAATTAAAATAACTTGTTTATGAACTATATACTAAACTCAAAATTTCCCAATAAACTCGTTTCCACTCTGACTGATGAACTTTATCCCTGAGTATATAGGTGGTGAATGGTGTAAGAAGAGTGGATAGTGCATTGTATAAAATCAATCAAATATCAATTTAATTTCATCTTAGTGTTCTAATCATCTTTAAAAAGTTTATTCATACATTTATTTTCTAATTTTATATGAAAATGAATTTAGATATTAAAATATTCATATTATATGTTAGTTATGTTAACCGAGTTATAAAAATATTTATATATGATTAAGTTCTAAACTCTAAAGAATTTGAGTTCCCATGTTCTACAGATAATATATGTCATGTAAGTGAGAGCATCTAATCCTTATAATGTGAATGGCTCATTAATACAAAGTTTGTTTCCATCTATTCTCGGTTATTTTTTTGACCCATCATGCGATTTGCTTTTTTTTTTTTTTTAATTTACATGTGAAAAACGACATGAAACCCAGCGTAAAACGCCCATAGATGATATCGACTGCCATTAGAGCACATCAAGTAAGGTCATGGGGGCTCGAAACGTGGCACCTCTCACTTCCCAATTGAGCTACACATATGTGGACAATAGTACGCCATTTGACTGTTATTTGATACCGCACTAGGTTAGAATATATCAACTTCAACCATTTAGTTAATAAGTTTTAAATTAAAAAACTAATAAAAATAAATAGAAATAATTTTGTAAATAGATTATCTACATAATCTCTTTATGTTAGGGAATCTATTGGGTTATATGGACTTGATATTGGTTTTATAAAAATGGGTAAAAGTACGGTAAACTGACGAGCAAAGCAGTGCCGTGGACGGCAGGATTCGAACCTGCGCGGGCGAGCCCACATGATTTCAAGTCATGCCCGATAAAAACTCCGGCACCTGCACCAGGTGACAAATTGTTATAGTTATACACTTCTTAATGTTTCTAATCTCAACTTATAATAACATATTTATCAAATACTAATTCAAGAGGGTTTGATTTACTCAGTAACCAAATAAAAAATCAAATAGACAAAAAAGGTGAATAACTATTCAAGAAATAAACTTGAATTCTAATTTAATTCAAAATCAAGAGTCAAAACTCAACGTATATGAGTTATTAATTTTTCTCTAATTTTCATAAAGCCTATAAAATATCAACCATAACTATCATTTCAATTGGAACAGATACAAAATATTGACTACTAAAACTTCCTACACATAACTTTAACCCCAATCGAGGGTAGCTAACCAAATTTCAAATTTCAAAGTTTTAAGGGTTTATATGAACTTTGATGAGCAATTTTTTTTAGAGTCAAACATTCAGACGCTTTTCTCACACTATTCATGTTCAAAATCATTTTTTTTTTTTTAAATTTGAACTCATTCAAAATTATACCTGCTATTTGATGATACAATCCTTACAAAATCTTTTGTGGCATTTAAATTTATATTTAGATTGATGAAAAGAAAACCATCGATTTTACCATCAATTAGTTCTCAATGAACTTTCATCTTTGGCATCACCATAAGAGGAAATAATTTCCATGGTAACCAATAGGAAGACGACACATCAGAAAAGGAGAATAGAAATATATTGTGATCCAAAAGGACAAGAATGCCCTTCCTCCTACGATGTGTCAATTTTCATTTGTCCATGCAGGGAATTTTTTTTGTTGTGAGTTGTGACCACTGACTGACCACAGCAATTGGATCCTCATTCAACAAGTGGATGTCAAGAAGACAATGAAGATGGTAAATTTCTCCTCCATACAAAAGCAGACTGTCCATCACTTGTGTCCCCGTTAAAAATGTCAGTATCGGCCTGTCATTTTATGAACAACATGACCTCAACACATGAGTTGATACAATACAGACCAAGCCCCTCTCTCTGCCTTAAAAAATAAAATAAGTCAATAGACACTGCCATTATAACTAGGTCTTGTCATATTATATAGTCCTTAATTTTGAGCCTCCCAGCAATAGTAATTCAATTTTTTTTACCAACATATCTCCGCTTCACATGACTAATCTTCGAAAGACACCAGATAACCCTACGATAAGTAACCCTTTCAAGTAAAGTGGAAAATTCTTGACCATCACTGCAACCCTTTAGGTATACCATTTTTATCATTTAAAATAGTATAGAGAGATTCGTCAGATTAAATGTCAACGCTAGATTCATTCACGAGGGTTTAGATTATTAAGAAGTGGAACCATGCACTTAGCCAATAGCTCGTGTAGTCATGTTTTAAGGTATGCACATTTTTTTACTCGCCCACTACATAAATAAAAAATTAGAAAAGTAAAATTGAGCAAAAAATTCTTCCACATTTTTTCGATTTTGATACAAAAGGATATCAGCTACATCATATTGCTTGCTTTAAAACAGGTGGGAAAATTTGGTGTTATGACCCTTGAGCATCCATCCTATTTTAGAGAATAGACATGAATTCAATCCAATTGAAAGCTGCTTTCATTTGTATCAGTTTCTCCTCAACCCCATTGCCCACATCCAACAACTATTCCATTTCAGCTTAGGAAAGAACCAAATTATTACCAAAATAAATAAAAAAACAATCTGGGCCATTGTTTTGTAAAGTAATGATGGAATGCGCTTGTGCATTCCCATCCAAAGATATTTCCTTTAAATTCACAGTTATCAGCACAAAGCAGATGCATATACATTTGCGAAGCTTTTGTGCTTCTCTGAATCAAACAACAATAATATGATTATTAGATAATACCATTTCCTCTTCTCTCTTTTTTTTTATGACATTGTTCACTGTATTCCAACAAAAAAGCACCTAGTCTGTGCTTCCCTGATTGTCTTCCGCTGCACTTCGCGCAGTCAGTCGTCAACAGAGCATGTCAGCCCACCATTTTGGCCAGGCCATACTGTTTCTGCCTTGAGAATCAGCAATACCGAATTTGAACTCTCAATATCATCCCTATACTTCTTTTTTCCTTTTTCATGTCAAATAATTTATATAACAGTCCGTGCAGGCTTTGGCACAACTAAGCAGCAAACTACCATTGTCTCTTGTTTCATTTTGAGTCAGAGGTTAAGTGTTCTCGATGACTAAGCGTTTCAGATTTTTCAGAGGAGCCATGAGCTGTGCAAAAGAGGGGCGCTGACTTGGGTCGCTGCACAAGCAAAACATCAGTTAAGAGTGAAGAGAATCCTGAAACTATAAAACCACTGCATACATAAAGCAAATTAACCTTGAAGAAGCATGATAAAAGAAGCAAATTGGCAGAGGGGCAAAAAAAAAAAAAAATCTACAAAAGAGGCCTGAGCATACCTTTTTTTTCTATTTTGAATGGTTTGAGTACAGTTTTTCTTTTTCCTTTTTAGTGTGTGGGGTGGTGAGGGGTACACGATACTACTCGCAAGCCCCATGTATCGGATAAGTCTGTGAGCAGAGACCAAACTCGACTTATAGTCTATTCCTACAAGCTTCAACCAACAGAGCTACCCAGGCAGGTTGATCATGGCTTTTTCTAATATGGATGTGAATGGCCACCTCATAACTTCTCATAGTGTCAATGAAATACCATATTATTACCATCACTGCCACCAATGTGTCAAGTATCAGGTAGTCAGTAATCAACAAAACATCCATTTGACGTCCCTTGCGGAATGGGGCAGACGGAATTTTTCCAATTCCAACCTCACGAGCATTCCTTTCATTCCAGATGCCTCCATATCACAATGCATGCTAATATAAAAGAAAATATGGAAAGTTTTAGCACAAGAGACAGGATCCACATGCAGTCCCAATACAGATCCATTTAATTTTCTGGATGCCAATAAAGACCTGGATCTGTCTGTATTGATCAAACCCAAGGACAGCCAGCATTAGCATATCAGCAAGCCATGGTTTGATTGAGATATAAGGGTGTGGGTACTTGGACAGAGAACAATAAAGCTTTTATTAAGATAAGGGAAAATATTACCAACGAATTTCTATGGGAGAAATGAACCAGATTATTGGACAATTAAAACAACTAAGGCAAGCAGATGCTGAATCGGTTGACCATCATCATCAATGCAACGATTTTATCTATCTAGGATTAGCTTTTCAAGTTCTACTTCTCCATTGGACCCCATCATAAACCATACACTCAATTTTCCCACTATCAGCGATGTCTTTCTTTATCCCTTCATTCCACGTTTCAGTGGTCCACCGTCTACCCCTCCTCGAACTTGCAACTTGTAACCTCTTAACCTACGAACTAGACTTGTCTGTAGTATTCTAATTACATGTCCAAACTGCCTCAAAAAAAGTTTTAACTCAATTTATCATCTATCGGGTCATTTGTAAACTTTCCCTCGTGTAGTCATTTCTAACTCTATCCTTTAAAATTAATCTACTCATCCAATGTAACATACTCATCTCCATCACCTAACTTTGTCTATTTGTCTTTTCATCATTGTCCAACACTCTGCTCCATAGAGCATTGTAAATTCTAGTAACTGTTATATAAAATCACCCCTTCAAGTGATGTGGAACTCTACTAATGTGACAAATACCATTCTCGGGATATTAACAGCAACAGTTAATAACGGGAGATTTTTAAATTCTCGAGTTTTTATTGGAAATTTAACGGGGAAATCTCATAGAAAATATAAATATTTAAAAATAATAAACATAATAAATAATAAATAATCCAAAAACAAAAAATGGTATAATCATCAAATGAAAAAAATGCAATGAGTTAATATTTCATTGTAGTTCACAATCAATATCTGATTCAATTCCTTTCACCACTAAAATCTATGGACATCAAATGTGTGAGTTTTCAAAGAACAATTTCATTCCTTTCATATTAAAAAAAAATCCTCACAGAAAACGAGCCACCTAATTAGCAGCTCATATTCCAATCGTTGTAAATGTGATTTAAATCAGAAAGTGGTTTAACCGATTAGATAACATACAAAGGTACAAATTTGTTTTGTCATTCATAAACAATTGAAAACCCAGCTCAATCCTCCGAATCTCAATTCTACTTGAATGATATATGTGAGAAGCCTAAAATTTTTGTTATATAACTTTTTTAATATAGTTTGTAAATATGATAAAAAAATATTTTATTTTATATTACAATTATTGATCAAGGAAAATTGAATGAGTGATCCCTGAAAATAATTGTTTAGCATTCATTTAACTTTTACTGTATCTAATTCTTTTATTCAATGTATTTGGAAACTTAATTTGATTAGCGAACATAAATTAGATACTTACACAGGTCACGAAATATAGAAATCAGTCATAATAGTCTTGACTCAGTTATGTCATGGTAGTCTTTCACAAATGAATAAAATATTTTGCTATGATATCGCTTAACAAGTATGGGCCAGAAACCCTTGAAACTTTAAACCCTGGAAAAATGGAACGCCAGAAACCCTTGAAATTTTAAACCCTGGAAAAATGGAACGTGGGGACTTTAAGTTCAAGTTTAACTCTTAAATTTCGTCCGTATCTCCTCATTCCTCTCTGTGTCTAGGGCTGCAATTCGGGTCGGGCGGGCCGGGTTTTAATAAACTCGACCCTGACCCGACTCTCTCCATATTGAACCCAACCCGACCAGACCCGAAAAAAAAAAATTCGAGATAGTGAACCCGACCCGAACCGAAATCGTAATACCCTTAACCCGACCCGACCCGACCCTTAACCCGACCCGACCTGACTCGTGTGAGTCCAAGTTAAATTAACAATCGAATTTGAGCGGAAATGGTAGAGGCGGGAGTTGTGAGACATTCAGGTTTTGGCACGGAAATGGCGGGCGGATTCAGTGTAGCTTTTTAGTCTGTAAAAAGCATCGTACAGTCAGCTGCTTGTCCTGTCACCTCTCTTCATCTCACCGGATTCCACGCTCTCTCCTGAACTCAGTTAATAACTCGTTTCAGATCCGCACAAAACAAAGGAAAGTAAGGACACTTTAATAACAACTCGGGTTGGGTCTTCTCGGGTCAGGTTTTCTCGGGTCGGGTTGAAATTTAAAGGCCTCAGCCCAACCCGACCCGAATTTCGGTCGGGTTTTTCTTTTCTCAACCCGACCCGACCCTAAAACCCGACCATTGTAACCCGACCTGCATGATTTCTAGGGTCGGGTCATGCGGGTCGGGCCAAAACCCGACCCGAGTTGCAGCCCTATCTATGTGTGTGCACCGCGAAATTGTGAGATTGGAAGTTTCCGAATCTCGCGTTAAACAAGCGATTTTATCGATAAATTACCGTTAAAAATGGCAGCGGCGTTAATATCGCGTTTTTAACGCGAAAACGTTATTTTGCCGATATTTTCGTGGTAAAATAGAAAATATCGGTGGTATTTGTGACAATGAACTCTACTACCAATATACCACATAGAATCCACTAGCTTGTGTTTATTTGGCCCACCTCACTCCCATCGTATTGGCTTTCTATGTCCAATCCGCCAAGCGTTTCAACCACAGAATCCCATCCAAACTTATCGGAATGCACTACTAAATCATTTCCAATTTCAAATGGATCATTCCCCCCATCTTTTTTTTGAATGGTTACTAGATTGACAGAAAGAGAAGCACTAGAGATGCAAATACAAAAGCAAAAAGAAAGCCAAAAAAAAAGACACAAAATGCCTGCAATCCTAATACACCCACGAAAACCACAAAAGCTGGAAACAACACTAAAAGGAGAACTTAAGCAATGTCAACACATTCTTTCTAGGCTCGCAAGATGCCAGTCATAGAGATATTCCTAAATTCCACAAGAGAGGAAGCCCAAGAGGCACACTTGGCAAAAATACGACTAGAAACAACTTCCATCATCTTCCCCATCTTCAATCCCACTAAATTGCACTTCATGTATTCTCTTTTAATTCCACCATCTTTTTATTAATAGTGAAATCTCAAGGCAATTCTAGCCTTTCTTTAAGCTATTTGGTCTTCTTTAGGTGCACCCCTAATGATCTTGTTGATCTCACTAACTCTTGGAGTCTCAGGTTTGGTTGATCAAAGTGTTGACAGTTTAGAAGTTATCATTAGTGGCTAATTCTGGTCCATTTGGAAATGGTAAAATAATCACTCTTTTAACAACAAAAGATCATCTCCTATTCAAGTCACTTTGATGGCAAAATCTACTGATATCCCTTAGGCGTCATCTTATAGAAAGTTTACAGGACTCTCAAAAGATGATTTCCTAGGAGATTGATGCTCTTGTTTGCTCCCTTCCCAAGCTTCCGTCACTATTTCTATTTAGGAGCTGCCTCCAAAAGGGATCTGAAGCTTAATTTTGATGGCAATCTTAAGCAAGATAGAGAAGAAAAGGGTATAGGGTTCTTAGTAGAGAGCATTCTTTGACTACTGTGGATTCTTTTATTGAGTGTTCTTCTAGAGTTGGTGCCCAACGAAGTTGAGGTCAAATCTCTTCTCAAAGGTCCAAGTTCCTTGATGCTCAAGATATCTCTAATGCAAGAGTGGAAGGTGACTCAAAAAGCATGATAAGTTAGATTTCTTCCACCTCTTTCCCTAAGAGGTCATCTCACTTGGTCCTCGAGATTAGAGATATCATCCTTTAGAAGGATGTGGGTGCAAAAGATTCACAAACCAACCAATGAAGGAAGATCATCTAGCTAGATCAAGGATGTTTTCACAAACCAACCAATGAAGAGGCAGGTCATCTAGCTAGATCAAAGATGTGTTCCTTCTCTTCATAATTTTTTTTATGTTCTCTTTGTTCTTCTCTCCTTCAAATAGAAGCCCCTGTATATTTTCTCACATCTGAAAAGTTCATGAGTAGGGCTGGTCATTGAAGGGGATTCGACAAATGCTTTTAAATAGGCAAACGGACTAAGACGTCCCCCATGGAGAATGATCAACACGGTTAGGGAGATGAGAGACTTAGCCTCAGGGGTGGATGTATCTTTTGTTCAAACCGACCGCACAGCCAATGGAGTGGCAGACTATTTTTGCCAAGATGGGAGTCAACAACAACTTTTCAGGCATCTTTTTCTTATGATGTGATAGTTTTTCGTCTTTTGCTTGTTGTATCATAGTGCTCAGCTCTTTGTCCAGTCCCTTTTGTTTTGCCTTTTTTGGGTCCAATCATGTTAGACCCTTCTCTCCTTTTTTGTATTTGTACTTGATTATTTTCTTTTTAATGAATTTTCACAGTTACTACTCAAAAAAAATATATTCTCTTCCTCTTAATCTAATTCTTATTTCGACATTTCCAAAAAAGTTCTAACTAACATGCTTTAAATTAATACCAAAAAATAAAAGAATATTTTCAATTTCACTAATTGAATAACTCTTAATCATCAACATCATCTTCCTCTACTTGGAAGCCTCATTCCATATATCTAAGATTTTCCTTCTAAATTCTACTTTTCCTTTTGAACTCATCCAAAGCAATTTTCTTTGTCACTTCATAACAAAGAATGTTCTACATTTCATTAAACATATATCGATTTCCTCTGCTAATTTCTTGTAACCCTTTGATTTTCAAATGGGGTTGTTATAATTCTTCTATGTCAATAAAACATCTTAAACATCATTCCTTGATCCTATTGAATGGTAACATTTGGAAAAGGAAAATAGGACTACAAGCATCCTACCATTTAAATAAACAGAAGTAACAAGTATGGCTTAGTGAAACACACTGGCACCATTTTGACATACAACTGGTACGAAAAAGTACCTTTCCCAGCAATCATATATGATCTGTGCAACCATTGGGTCAACTTCTCTAGGTATATCAAGGCGTCTATTTTGGAATCCCACAGCACCAACTACCTGCATTGGGTTCATCCCACTCCATGGCATGCGTAGAGTAGTCAATTCCCAAAGTATCACACCAAAACTATAAACATCACATCTGCAGAAAGGAAAGAGTCACTCCTATAAAGTTCTAAAAGGAAATAGATTCTCATTATAAAATATTTCCAAACAAATACGGATCTGTACTTACTTCTCATTGGATGGTTCATTTCTTAAAACTTCTGGTGCCATCCACTCTGGCTGCAGTTTAGCCACAGCAAGCAATTTATGAAATAAAAATAAGAAAACTAGCATTACAAGGGGTAAGTTATGAAACCATTCAAGCAAAATGTAGAGACCTAAATTTTGAAACAAGATAATGCTGCAGCACGGTAGAATTGGATACTGTGGAAAAAACTATGACTTTAGCCACCCTTCCTTTAAGATATCAATGACTCATCATCATCATCATATAGCCATTTATCCCATCAATCTAGGGATGGCCTTTATATTTGGATTTCGCAAATTGTTACCATGGACCAACTGCTAGTCTGACACCTAGAATTTAGGAGATTCATCTGTACACTAAATATATCACATATGAGGAGATCTAGAGGTCGGATGGCCACCAACAACAAAAAATGGGAAAAATGGAAACAAAAAACAAGCAGAACACTCTAAAATGGTAAACATTGAACCCTAAAGCAAGAGTGGCATAAAACTAGGCAACCTTCCTAGACATGAACAATCAAAGCCAATTAAAAATCCAAACAAAAACAGCAAAAAGAAAAACAGCAAAATAGTATTTCTAGATCAACAAAAGCAAAGCAGAACCCTAACAAATGAGGAATCAAATAAAACAAAGTGCAGAAACCCTAAACAGAAAAAGCTGCGCAGAAACAACAAAAAGAACAAATAATCAAAAGAAAATGGTAAAAATATCAAATCTAGAACCAAAAGAACCTGATGTGCACTTGATATCGAGTGGCCTGGCGACGGTTTGGGTGAGGCAGCAACTCTTGCTGCCGGTGACCCGATATGGGAATGCAACTCGATCTTTCCAGGTCGCTAGGCATTGGAACAAGGAAAGCTTTGGAAGCTAGAAAAATGTAGCAAATGTCGATGGAGAAACAGATGGAGTAGGATCTTCGATGATGTAGAACTAGCTCAGTAGAAGAGGGAAAGCAATGGGGTGTGCGTGTTAGGGTTGCTGCAGGGAAAGGTTTGCAACTTTGAAATGATATACCATAGCGTTTAAGGTGTGATTACTTCTCTCTCTTCCCTCTTTCAAAAAAAGATGGTGAGAGCCGAAGAAAACCCTACTGATCTCAGCGACCAGAGGACGAACCAGGAGGGGTGAAAGGAGAGTGCAGACGATGGAGGATGGCAACAACCGAGAAGACAACCAGCTCGACAAAGAGGAGAGCTTCGTTCTTTCACGTTGGGAACCTACCGGATTCGATTACCAATGGATGGCTTCGTGAGATCTTCACTAGGTGGGAAACAGTTCAGGATGTTTTTATTCCAAGGAAGAGAGATGCAGCAGGCCGTGTCTTTGCTTTCGTAAGGATGAGCAATGGGGTTTCGGCTGAAAAAGCCACTCATGAACTGAATGGACATTATTTGACGGGGATAAGATTACATGCTATATTTCAAAGGGGAGTAAGTCCCAAATCTGCGATGATACCTAACCCTAAATCCATTATTCCAATTCCTTCCCGACTTCAAGAGCAACCTTCAACAAATCCACCGCTTCTTTTGGTACTCGTAAATGGGCTGAAGTGGTTAACAACCATAAGGTGGAATCTGCTAAACCAGGGGAAGCTACTGGCTCTGGGGTGGGTTATCCTCCTACTGCTTTGTCACCTACCTTTGATATTATGATCCCTCCAAACGAAGAGGAAGAGGTGCACGGCTGGTTGTCCAAGGCTGTAGTTGTATCTCCGATTGGTAGATGATCTTCAGCTGAGATTTCCACCCAGTTAAACAAAGAGGGTTTCACAGATCATGTGATCAGTCAGATTGGGGATAACTACTTCCTGATTGGCTTTAGATCAGAAGAGGAAGCTACTAAGTGTCTGGGGACAAAAACCAAATTGGGGCATCTTACTCTCCATGGAAGATGGACCCCTAATTCAATCATCCACTCTAGGAGGATTTGGGTGCAGTGTTGGGGTTTCCCTTTGGAGTGTTGGACAAAGTCGGTAATTAGGGCCTTTGGAAGCAAGCTTGGAAAGGTCTTAGAGATTGACCAGCGGAACTTGAATAGGGTGGATTGTTCCACCCTGAGGTTGTTTCTGGAGCTTGATGTAGTCGAGCACCTCCCCCCAAAGGTTGCTTTGAACTGTGGAGGAAAATTATTTCAGATATTGATTGCGGCGTTGGTGGAGCCTCCGGTTGCCAGTTCCGAGCACGCTTCCCAATCGCGACCAATCTCAGAGCATTTCCCCTTCCCGCCGGCGAACGTGCAGCTTTCATCTCGATCTCGACGACTTTCACGTATCTCTAGGAGACCCATGACAGGTGCCGTGCATGCAGGCTCCACACTTTCCAAAAGGGCAGGTAGGCGTTTTGATGAGGGTGTCTCGTTGAGCTCGAGCTAATCAGCGAAAACAGAGGCAGCTACGGTGGGAAGGTGTTGTTTGGAGAGGAGTACCGATCTGCATTCTCTAGATAACCTTATTCAAATCCTTCGGGATAAGGATAAACATATTAAACGCCTTGAGAGGACCCTCACCCGAGCCTATCTGTTGGGCTGGGCCTCCAGTCAAAATTCAGGGTCATGCTCTAGTCCGGTCAAGAATTCTATTGGGCCCGTTGTTTCTCAGTTTGAGGTCTGTAGTCCTTTAGCTAACTCAGATCTTGATCCTCAGGCTCCAACTGTGGCCCAAACCACTCATCTTAACTCTACTTCTTATCAGATGGGGCAAGACCTATTTCTTTCGACTAAGACAGTTAATCATGAAGTGCTAGAACAAGGTGAGATCTCAGAGAGGAATTTGGGAACTGTTGACCTGCGACCGGGGAAGGATGTTAAATAGGAATTTCTGGGTGCCACCTCCCATTGTTCTCTTATTGATGGTGAGGTGAAGAAGGCTCCAATTTTGGAGGAAAATAATGTTGCAGCATCCGATCAACTCCAAGTTAACTCTGAAAAAGTTCGGGAGCTCAAAGGCAGAGGTTATTCTGAGGCAGATGGTCATGAAATTATCAGGATTGGTAGTGCTCTGGGATTGAACTTTGACGAGCATCCGTCGGCATACCATCACCTATCTTTGCTGGAAGACTTGGACCGTTCTACTCCTTGTTCCTCTCAACCCCGGTGGGCCGGAGGTAAGCCAAAGTTTCTTAACAGATCATCTCTGCTCAAGTTTCATAGAAAGTGTACCTTCAAAATTTATAAACGAAAATTGGAGCCTTCAAACAGGAGTGTTGGGGATAATCAGGTTTCTCAATGAAGGTCATCACCTGGAATGTTAGGGGTATTGGCATCCGAGAGAAGTGTGGTGCCATTAGAAGATTTATAAAGAAAAATAAGACTGACTTACTAATGCTTCAAGAAACAAAAAAGGAAGAGTTATCACCCTCAATCATAAGGGAGCTGTGGGGTTTACAAGAGGTGGATTGGTTCTCCAAGCCATCCGTGGGAGTATCTGGGGGTCTGCTAACTATTTGGAACCCGGCAATTTTCAAGGTTACTACAAGATGCCTGGACTACAAATCTATATCAGTTAAAGGCTTGTTGATCGAAGATGCGTCGGAAGTATGTTTTACTAGTGCTTATGGGCCCAACGTAGAAGGGGAAAGGGAGGATTTTTGGAATGAACTTGATTTAATTAATAGCTGGAGGTCATCGGCTTTGTGTTCAAGAGGGGACTTTAACACTGTTCGTTTTCCCTCAGAAAGGAAAGGTGGGCACTCTTTTTCTAGAAGCATAGAAGAATTTTCAGACTTTATAGTTAGAAATGAGCTTTCAGATCTTCCACTCATCGGAGGCAGATTCACTTGGCGTAATGGACAAGTTCGTTGTGCCATGAGCAGATTGGATAGATTTCTCACTTCGTCAAAATGGGATATGCTTTTTCCCAACACTAGCCAGGTGAAATGTTTTTGTCCTATTTCGGATCACTGCCTAGTTTTCCTAGATTCGGAAGAAATAGATTAGGGTCCCAGGCCTTTCCGCTTCAGTAATATTTGGTTGGAAAATCCCCAATTCTTTGGTTTAGTCAAGGAATGGTGGAACAATTTTGAGGTGCTAGGTTGGGGAGGCTTCACTCTATCTAAGAAACTAATCCTCCTTAAATCAAAGATTAAAGAATGGGTGGAGTCCAGAAGGGGTCCGATTAGAGATAGAAAAGAAGCAGCACCAAAGGAGTTGGAAGGTTGGAATAATTTAGATGAGTAAAGGGATCTGGAGGAGGATGAGTTGGCAGCGAAGAGATTTAGTAAATCTACTCGTTGGGACTGCCTAAGATTGGAAGAGGTGGAATGGCGCCAACGTTCGCGGATGATGTGGCTGCAAGAAGGGGATAAGAACTCTAAATTCTTCCACAGATGTGCCAATGCTAGGAAAGCTGCTAATACTGACGGATTGAAGATAAATCTGGAATCAGGAAAGCTATTAGGGATCATTTTGTAGCCATTTTCCATCACTCTCTTGTGCCATCTTCGTCTCCTCCTCCTTGTCCCGCTCTCTGTCATGCCCACCCCACCCTGGTGGCTTCTCCCCGACGGCGCCAGTCTTGGGTACTTCCTCCCCTTTCTCCTTTTATTTTTCTTCTAATCCTTTTTTGCATCGTCCGTATGGTTTGTTTTCCAGATTGGTTTGTCAGGTTGGTGCTTCGCCCCTTCTTGCCAGCTCTTTTGAGCCAATGGGACGGTCCTTTGGTGCTGATCCTTTCCTAATTTTTTACGTCAATTCTCCTGCGGCATTCCCTGGGCTTGGGCTGGGTCATCATGTTTTTGTCTCCTCCTCCTTGCTGATCTTCTTTTCGACCTCGGGGCAGCTATCAGCCTTCTTCATCTTCTCTTGGTCCCAATCTTCTACTCCTGTGGCCCCTCCTCTTTTGGAGTTGGGGATCCCCCATTTGCGGTTGGTGTGGGACTCTTGGGATCCGATTGGGGCTATGATGAACTTTCATCAATCAACTCATCATATCTCCATCGAGCCTGTTGGTGCCTTGCCCTACTTTAGCAGTGACAAGGTACTCTCACTCCTTTCCTCTCCTCTTTCCCATCTCCATTATCTCTTCTCTTTAGGTGGTGTTCCCTCCCATGCCCCAGGTGTTTTACATTGGCCGTTCCCTGATTCTGGAGAGCTGGTGATGCAGGACAACTAATACGGTAACCCTAAATGACTAAATTGGTTCCCTAAAAGTTAAAAGGGATGAAAATAATGCACCTAAAACTAATATGGGCTGAAATTAAAATTTCAATTAATAAATGCAATTAAATAATATAAGTTTACCAAATAGTCATGCAAAATATCCTTGGGAAAAAACATATGGTTTTAAATAACCATATGCTTACCAAAGAAATAAAAGGAACGGAGGGTAAGGAAAAGGGCATATGGGTTACGGAAGGCAAGGGGAGGGTTTTAGGTGTTGCCGCAAAGGGTAGTGGAGCTTACAGAAGTCGGCAACAAAGGCCAAAGGGTCACGGAAGACATGCAACAGCAGGAAGGGGTTTCTGGGTGGTAACGGCAAGCAAGGGATGAGACTAAGGTGGAGGCGATGACTTGCAGGGGTGTCAAAGGCTTGGGACAACGAGAACAGAGGACATGAAGGACGGCGGGAGGACCCAAAGGGTGGTAGGAAGGTAACTGCAGCAATAGAGAGGGTTTTGGGTCTCACGGCAATGTAGATCTGAGAAAGGGAAGGGTTCCAGAGGAGGGTAAGGCAAGGAGAAGGAGAAGAAAATCGAAAAAGAAACGTATGTACCTGAAGAAGATACAAAGGATAGCCTCACGCCAAGGCCTCTCGCCTCTCCGATATCTCACCAGAGTTGTCAAGGATTCGCTCCAAGGTATTCTCGCACAATTCTTGTGGAAGAACATCAATTTTTTATTTCATTCATCGGTGGATAAGCTTACAAGAGGGAGGGGTTTATATAATAAGACCTTACCCCAAATAAGAAACTAAAAACAAATTACATTAATATCCTTTTCTAAAAATAAACTAAACTAAACTTAGAAAACAAAACAAACACAAAAACGTGGAGTGTGGTGTGGAATGCTCTGTATCAGCTGGTTTATCAAGCTGCTAATGTCTCTAGTTCTCCTTTTGATTGGCTTTCATCTGCTTCATTATCTCATACAAGACATTCTAGACCAACCCTTGATGGAATTCAGTTTAATCAGTACAGAAAGTGCTAGGTGGCTGGAAAGGGATTTTACTTCAGAGGAAATACAGGAGGCTATGAATGGTTTGGCTAGTGACAAAGCACCAGGTCCAGATGGCATTAATTTCTCATTCTTTAAGGCATGTTGGGATATTGTTAGTTCAGGTTTTGTCAGGTTCTTCAAGGAGTTCTACCTTCATGGTTTCATCAACAAGAACTTAAAAAACTCCTTCATTACTCTCATCCCCAAAAGAAAGAGTTCGGTCACCTTATCACATTATTGTCCTATCAACTAAGAAGCACCAATACGGGTACGCGTATCGGATACGACACGTATCCGATACGGGGATCCGGCAAATTTTGAAAAACTAGGATACGGGGGGATGGGATACGTCGAATTAAAAAATTATTATATATATATCAACAAAATAAATTCAGACATTTACAAAAAATATCATAAATTCTACTATGAGACAAAAATTATTAGAAAATTATATTTTTATATTTAGAATGAATACAAAATATAAATATATATATATATATATATTTTTTCCACTTTTCTCCCTTGCTGCTCTATCCCGTGCCGTGTCCCGTGTCCCATGTCCCACCGTGTCCCTCCATGTCTGATGCCGTATTCGTGACGTATCCGTGTTTAAAAAATATTTTATTTAATTGGATACGTATCCGTGTCGAAAACATACCCGACACGGATACTCAAATGGTTTCGGAGTATCCGTGCTTCATAGCCTATCAGTCTTCTAGGTAGTGTTTACAAGCTTCTAGCAAAGGTTCTAGCAGAAAGATTGAAAAAAGTTTTATCAAAAATAATTGAAGAGACCCACGGCGCTTTTGTGGCAGGCAGACAAATTCTTGACGGGGTCGTTGTAGCTAACGAGTTGGTTCATATGAGACGAGTTGGTTCATATGAGATGAGAGACAGAAAGCCAGGCACCTATTTAAAATTGATTTGGAGAAAGCTTATCATTTTGTCGACTGATCCTTTGTGGATTATCTGTTTGAGAGGATGGGCTTCAGTTCCAGATGGTGTACTTGGATGAGAGCTTGCATTGAAGATACATCTTACTCTATTCTAGTGAATGGTTCACCTACTAATCCAATTCACGCAAATAGACGCCTAAGACAAGGTGATCCTTTATCCTCCTTTATCTTCACTCTAGTGGCAGAAAGTATGAATAAACTGGTAGAAAAAGCTAGAGAGCTAGATATTGTCAAAGGCTTTAAGGTGGAACCTGACAGTCCAATTATGACTCATTTACAGTTTATTGATGATACTCTTTTCTTATGCGATCCTGCTAGACAGGAACTCCTGGGGTTCAAAGCTATTCTTAGATGCTTTGAATTAGTTTCGGGCCTCGGGATAAATTTAGGGAAGAGTTCCCTCATTGGTATTGGTTTGGATGACTTCTGTATTAGGGAGTTGGCAGAAGATTTTGGTTGTGGCTCCAGCAAACTCCCATTCACTTATCTTGGCTTGCCAGTGGGTGGGAATCCCAGACTAAAGCGATTTTGGACACCAGTTGTTGAAAAAATGGAAAAAAGATTAGCGGGATGGGCAAGAAATATTTATCTTTGGGTGGTAGGATCACACTTATCAAAGCAGTTCTTCTTAATTTGCCAACATACTACCTCTCCATGTTTCAACTCCCTAAGGGCATCGAAAAGAAACTCGAGCAACTCTTCGGGAATTTTCTTTGGGGAGACAATGAGGCAAAAAGGAAGGTTCATTTGGTGGCTTGGCCTGAAGTAGTGAAACCCAAAATCAAAGGTGGACTGGGTATTGTACCCTTATATCTTAAGAATCAAGCTTTGTTATGCAAATGGGCTTGGAGATTTGGCGGAGAGAAGGATGCTTTATGGGTCAAAATCCTTTCGGCCAAATAAGGTGTTGAGCTAGGTGGCGGTTGGTTCCTTGGTGAAAAAGTTGATTGTCTTGGATCCCCAGTTATTAAAGCTTGGTGGAAATTGGGAGCCGAAATAGGCTCGGTGGGCAACTTGTTTCGACAACATATTAGATTTTTGGTTGGCAAAGGTGATAGAACCCTTTTTTGGAAAGAATTGTGAATCGGTGAGAGGCCTTTAAATGAGATTTATCCAAGACTCTTCAGAATAACGAGGAATGCTAATGCTTTGGTTCAAGATGTTAACAAATGGAAGAATGGATCCATCATTTTGAATTTGGACTTTCGAAGAAATTTAAGATATTTCGAAGAGGAGAGCCGTGACGGTCTTTTGAATCTGCGGGGAGAATTCCCTTTGTTGTTATCTACTTCGGATGAAATGATTTGGGCTGGCGATCCCTCTGGCTTATTCTCATTGAAAGCTTTGATTCACTTGGTGCAAAGTCAACTTTCCAATAATGATTACTAAATCATCTTGGTTGAATGCAGCCCCACCAAGAGTCCAATTTTTTGTGTGGTGTGTTGTTAAGGAGAAGACCCTGACGAAGGCCAAGTTGAAGAAAAGAGCTTTGCTGAGGGATGAGGACAACCTATCTTGTATCATGTGTAACTCTCATGTGGAAGATGTTGATCATCTATTTGTCAAGTGTGATGTTGCCAAAGGATTATGGACAAATTTCATTAACTTTCTGGGTATTCCTTGGGTTTTTGCCAATTCGTGTGTTCAATTGTTGGGTGCTTGGAATCTGTCAAGGCTGAAACTTAGGTTGAAATGTGCTTCGCAATTGCTACCGTCAGTGATCCTATAGTCTATCTGGAAAGAAAAGAATGCAAGGCTTTTTGAAGGTATATTTTCATCGGAAATTGATCTTTTTCAAAAATCTAAATGGAGATGGTTTGCATGGCTCCTGGCGGACCCCAATTTTAAGGGCCTTAAAATGAACGATCTCATGCTATCATGGGAGGGTGTTTGAAAGGTCAGTGCAAGAAAGTAAAGATGAAGGAAAGATGGAACCCTTCTCAATTGGGAAATTGGAAATTTAACATTGTTGGAGCTTGCAGAGGGAATCCGGGTCCGGCAGAGATTGGCAGAGTGCTTAAAAACCACTAGGGCGAAACATCCATTATGTTCAATGAGTCAGTAGGAATGAAGGATGCAAATGAAGCAAAAATTCTCAGCATCAGGAGAGCTCTTGTTATTTGGGACGTCTATGGCCAAGGTAATTTGATTATTGAAGGGGATTCAGCTAATGCGTTTAAATGGGCTTCAGGAGTGAAACATCCACCTTGGAGATTGACCAATGTGGTTAGGGAGGTGAGAGACTTGGCAAATGGGATGGGCGTCTCCTTTGTCAAAGTTGGGCGATCAGCTAACGGCGTGGCAGATTTCTTCACTAAGCTTAGAGTAGACAACCATTAGGAGGGTGTTTTTCTTATTTGAGTTTTTTCTTTTGTTCTTCATGTTTTTTCTCTTTTTCCTCGGTCTAATTCTTTTAGGCCTTTTCCTGTACTTGTTTTTCTCTCTCTCTTAATGAATTTTCTTTGATGACTGCTCAAAAAAAAAAGGTGTGATTACAAACCTTTCTCCTTAACCGAAGACAAATGAAAGAATCTGAGTTAAATCCAGTGAGAGTTGGCTGGAAAACTGCACAATAGGATTTTGCTGGTATGCTAGACAATGTGCTCAGAGGAGATGAGAGAGTAACTCTGATCTTGTATGGAAGCAAGACTACACCAACCAGTACCTCTTGCCATAGCTAGGCCATGGCCCCTTAATCACATGAATCCAACAACCCAGGCCATTCAATTGGAAGCTTTTCGAAGGAAAAACAAACAGAAGGGAAAAGGATCTTTAGTTGAGATTTTACCTAACACCCTTTCTTTGTTGGTTGACAAAACCCTATACCACAGTAGGTAAGTCATTGTTGATGCAATTAAAAAGGTCGCAGGTTTGAGACATGAACATCTAGGCATTCAGCCCATGAAACACAATTTGCCAGATCTTATTGCAAGTGCCAACCCCATATAGATAGCATATATGGATTTCATGATGATGATGATCCTTTTTTGGTTACATCAGTCTTCAATGAAATGGTTAGGATCACATAATGTGATTTATAGTCTGTGGCGCATACAAGGTAAGGCCTGCTAGATGATTGGCTTATAAGATACATGCATGCTCTGTCACACAACAATTCAAAGAAACCCACATTGCTAGAGACCCATGTTGCTGGACCTAATCTCATGCAAATGCACTTTAAGACCCATGTAACACAACCATGCAACCAAAATTCCACGTGGCTGTAGTTGCTGCTACAGCATCTTTTCCTATCTCATGCACCCAAGCAATGGCCCCCCACCAATACAGTTGGCTTGCCACTGCACTTTAAACATGCATACACACATTTAGGAGGAAAACCCACATAAGAGAGGACTCAGTTTTCCAGAGAACCACTTTGCATTAAGACTGCATGAAGTAAACATGGATAACATATATAGGGATCTACAACCGACCCTTGTACAGTCTAATGGGAAACCTACTTCAAATACAACTCATCTAGGAACAATCAACCCAATCTAATGTAGGAAACTAAATCAAATCATAATTAGAATACAACTGATCAATGAGTTGTACCAATGAACAACCGACTCAAAGAGATCGGTTTATTACAAAAATCTTCTAATTTCACGAGTGATAAGTGCTAACAAAGGGGAAAAGGTGACTAGTGTCATAATTTTTTCCCACATATTCATTCCCATCTTTGAAACTCAAATATTTTCTTAAGCAAAATAGATTGCAGAACTAGCTCTCAAAACTGAAAGTCGAAGATCTAATAAGACATTGACATGTCAGAAAATAATTGAATCAAACCAAACACATAAATGGATGCCCGTGGACAGGAAATGCTCAGATACTGCTTGGAGTTTGGACCACATATCACCAGTAAAGAACTAAGACCAGGTACTGGGAGATAATCAACTGATAGTGTATGTGCAACAAAATGGATCCGAGAAGTTTACCGTTCCGGCCGTGGATTTTGAGGACAGAAACGTATGGTGCTTTAAGCGTGACAAGCCAAAATCACAAACCTGAAGAAATGAGTCTACAGATATAAGAATGTGTTGTTTCTCAGCATTAAAGACGCCCTTGATATGTTCAGCACTAAAAGGAACACTTAGAATGCATGTAATAAGATGACACAAATGAAGAAAGTTATCAGTGTATTGATACATTATGGTGTAATGACATAATTTGCTGAACCGAACTGCTACTCGCTCAAAAACACAAATATGATATATTAAATTTTATCCTCATCTTCTGTTCATTCAATATCATTTGAAAAATAATGAATTGGCATATGCAGCATATAAGCCAAGAAGAAAGTAACCATGATGTCAGTAACCAAATAACCTTTCTTATTCAGTGATAAGTCTTTTTATTGCACAGGGAGAAAGTATTGGTAAAAGCCTATGAAGAGGAAGAGAAAGCAGAATTGACAAATAAAGTTAACAATCAATTTGGAGAAACATAGCATTATAATTTTTCAACACCCCCCCAATCTGACACGTTTACACTGATTTATTATTATTAACAGAAATCCAATACAATAAGGAAATTCTAGATAAGTCTACACAGTATAGGAGAAAAATACATTGAAATCACATGCCAGACTATCGTTGTTAAAATCTTACAGTACAAAATTTGAATCTTAAGATTCATATGATATGACAAGACAAATGATTTGAGTCGGTTAAGATCTCACAATTCCTATAAATAATAGAACTACGGGGTAATTGAAATGTTAAAGCATGAAACTTTTTGTTTTGGACATCTAGGAACTTTGGAATTTTTTTTTTTTTTTGAAAGATAATTTCATTAATCAAAAAAGATAGGAACAAAGGAGGCAGAAAGAGCCACCCACCAAACATAAAAAGGAAACCACCCCTAGAAATTACATAAAATTATGAACAATTTCTGACACCCTAGTCACACCCTGGCGAGCCAACTCATCTGCTCCTTAATTTGCAGAGCAGTGAACCCAAGAGACCGAATATCCATAAGACTGAATTGAAAGATGAATCTTACCAATCTTATCCAAATAAGACCAAAGACAAGGAGACCCCAAGGCCCAACCCACAACAAGCTTAGAGTCCCTTTCTAAGATACTCCCAACCGCCCCCAATTCTTCCAAGGCCAAAATGCATTTCCATAAAGCATATAGCTCCACATCAAGGACTGAACCATTCGGAAGAGGGCCCCGGAAAAGAGAACAAAGTGTCACCAGAGTTATTACGAATAACTGCCCCATAACCAACTAACCTAAGCTCACGCACACAACTCTCATCCAAATTAAGCTTAAGGACACCCAAATAGACCTCGCCGGGACTAAAGGAGGCATAACATGATCCACTGCATCCCACACCCTGCAAACATCGGAGATACTAATACCACCAAATCACCCTGAACCCACCAGCCACCAAGCAACTTTGCAGTCAATAATTTCAATAAGGTGCCTGACAGATGACTCTTTGCTTTGAAAGACTCTAGAGTTCCTTTCCAACCAAATAGACCATACAATACTCAAAACTTTGCTTTGAAAGACTCTGGAGTTCCTTTCCAACCAGATAGACCAAACAATACTCAAAACTGTAACAGCCCAAAGAGTCATTCTAAACGAACTTCCACCCATCAAAACATATAGGAACTTTTGGACTTTTTTAGGAGCTTTTTATTTCAATGCTGATTTTTCACAATAAACTTGGATTATTTACTATTATTGTACTTGTCAAAGCTGGAACACTGAAATTGAGTTCCAATGAAATATAATATTTTCTTAATGTTGAAAGAAAATTGGATAATTGCTCACATTACTAGCTTTTAGGTATCTTTTATGTTATTTCATATATTAAATATTTTAGAAAGAAAGCACTATTTAATTTTATGATTCTACGGTTTGTGATACACAATTTATAGTTCAAGATGTATAACAATTTTACAGTAGATTCAATTTAGCATCATTTGTGGCCTAACCCCTCTTGCAACTTGCAACTGATATTTTCAAGGCTCATTTCTACCTCCTACATGCCCTATTTCATTTCAGAAATAGAATTGGAACAACTTTCAATCAAATTTATTTGGACAACCCACCCTGACAAAGCAAGCCCCTCCCCTTTCTTCCCTTCAAAAGTTGGAGAAATCAATTACCTGTCAACTCAATGTTCTTTTTCATACCATAAATCTTTCAACACCACCTCCAAAAACCCTGAACAAATGGCAGAACTGGTCATGTCTAGATCTGTCTTCTGGGCAATCACCACAAAGGACTTCCACAATTTTTATTGTTACCTATGCCATCATAGGAGAGCTTCTATTGACATGTTTTAGTGCCATGGTTGATTGTCATTAAGTACGAACTAGATCTTGGGTGGCTTCCTAGCTTAGTTGACATCTGACACTTTATGGTTTGCTCTGTTTCATTTTCTTGTCATGAACCCATTTTTGCTTTCGAGGATTTGCATTTTCTATTTCCCGATCAATAAAATCAGTTCACTTTTAAAAGAAGAGTACTTGACTAAACCGTGTTTGACATAATTTTAGAGATTTGAACAGTAAGAGTATGTGGGAATAGAAGATCAGCATATTAAACTCAACATAAAAAGGATGAAATGAAGAGGAAGACAAAGAACAATTGAGAAAAATGAAGCAAAGGTGTGAAATAAAGAGGAAGAGTAAGAAGGTGATGCAGTGAACAACTGAAGGAAGAGAACATTAATTTAGTAATTTTGCATAGGAAGATTTCACGACTCATGAAAAATCGAAGCATCATCATAAAAGGAGACGAAGACGGAGAACAATTCAGAAAAAACAAGAAAGCTAAGATTTGACATGAAGGGGAAGATTACAATGATGACGCAGAGAGCAAATGAAGGAAGAGAGGTAGTAATTTTGCATAGCAAAATTTTCACGATTCATGAAAAAATAAAAACAGCTTCATTAATGTAGAAGAAGACAGAACAAATAAAAGAAAAAACCAAGGAAGCGACAGCATGAAATGAAAAGGAAGATTATGAGATGATGCAGAGAACAACTAAAGGAAGAGAACACTAATTCAGGACTGGAAGATTTCACAATTTGTGAAAAATCAAAATATCATAATTGATGGACTCTTCCAGTTTACCAACACAATCAAGGTGATCAGCAAGCTTGGCTATTTTTGTCCAGGTCCAAATCAGATCATATCTAAAATACACTGATATATAAGGATATGAGTGCTTGAGCAACTAGGAGCCCACATGTGACATGAAATGGTGTGAGAGAGTTGACATGGCAGTCTTATCCAATGGGAGATTCCAGTCCTTCCAAATAACCAAACTATATGTGAAAACCCTTTTTCCCATTTTTTTTGCTATTTTTTAGCACAAATCTTCCATATTCTTTAAGCAGTCAGGCTTATAGAACCTACTAAATTATTCAAAATTATTCATTAAATAAATTGAGAACTATGAAATATGAGAGTCCAATCTAGCATATACATTTTCTACTCAAGGGGGTATGAAACAGCTGTCAAGCAGAGAATTACGACAAAGTATAATGGTAGGATGCCAACATATTAAAATTTATTGTTTATTACTTTCAATATTATTTGAGCCATTTTTACCTTTTGCACTCTTTTATTAGCCTTTTTTTCAAAATGAGTCTTTAATGAGCTACTTTTTTTTTTCCTTTTTAAGATATTAACTGAATCACCAATACCCAATCTACAACCCCTTTTCTATTTGTAACTATTTTTTAAACGAATATTTCTTATTTTTCATGTGGTCAACTTTATAGCCTTCTCTAAATTAGTTATTTAATAAATTAAAGTTTCTAAGATAAGTGGGTCTCGTCTAGCATATATATGGTTGCCACTCATCGTGCAAAAAAAAAAATGTACGCAATGGATGGATAGGTATCAAATGAAAAAACATGACAATACATCATTGGTAGCTAGAATATTAATGTTCCTTTTGCCTTTGTCTTCTGCTCTCAGTTAATCTTTACCATTTTAGCAAATATATATCTACAAAAATCAAGCTTTTTTAAAGAGATTCCGGCACCGAAATGGCGGAGTGGTGGAAAGAGAGTTTTTCTTTGTTCGTGAGAAACATACCAGCATGGGGGGCAGGAGATCTTGTTCGAGTTTTTGGAGCTCTTGGTGTTGTCTTTGATACTTTTGTCGCTTTCGATCGGAGATCTGGTAGAAGGAGAAATTTTGCTTTTATGAGATTCAAAATGGAGAGGGAAGCTGAGACGGTCATTAAAATGTTTGATGTCAGGTGTTCACTGGCAAAAGGATTTAGGTTAGTAAAAGCACAGTTTGGTCCTGAGAATAAAATATTTGCACGGAGGTCTACTGGAGGGCCTATCCCAATAAGGCAGTTGATTTATGAAAAGAAAGTTGATAATGGGCAGTCACCTAGGCTCAAACCGTGTTATCATACCATGTCTCATCCTGACCAAAAAGTGCTTCAGGTGAATGAAAAATTGGTGGAAGCTAGTAAAGAGCTATTATCTCAAACTTGGAATGCGGTGGCTCATCACACCAACTCTTCAAAATTGGAGATCAAGGATTGACTTCTAGCGATGTGGAGTTTTGATTTTAGGGTGGTGGCCCAACGACTTTCTCCCATTCTGTTAGGGGTGAAACTTGGGTTAGGTTTTGGCCCGACCCGACTGACCCGACCCGAAAATAGTGTGGGTTGGGTTATAGAAATTGTAAACTCGGGTCGGGTTGGGTTAGGAAAAAAAAAACCCGACTAAAATTCGGGTCGGGTTGGGCTGAAGAATTTAAACTTCAACCCGACCCGACCCGACCCGACCCAAAAAAACCCGACCCGGAAAAATCCGACCCGAATTCATAACTTAAATAAAACCCTACACCCCTTCCACTTCCATTTCTCCTCTTTCGAAAACCAATATCCACCTCTTCCGCTTCCTCTTCCTCTTCCTCTTCCTCTTCCCCTTCCCCTCTTCCCCTCTTTAAAAACTCGGGCTAACTCGGGTCGGGTCGGGTCAACTCTCGGGTTGAGAGTATTAGCAATTCGGGTCGGGTTGAGTTGACATACTCGGGTTTGCAATTCGGGTCGGGTCGGGCTCGGTTCAAAAAATTTTGACATGGGTTAGGGCTGGGTTTGTCAAAACCCGGCCCGCCCAACCCAAGTTTCAGCCCTACATTCTATTTTGGTTAGTTCCAGAGACTGACGAGGATAACTGGATATTCTCTCACGGTGGGTCAAGTTTTGTTGATGGTCCTTTAAAACAAACTGATAAATGGACAGAATTTTGGGGCCTGGTGTTGTAGTCGATTGGTTCGATTTTTTGGAATCCCTCTGCATGTTTGGAGGAAAAGGACGCTAAATATGTGAGGGAACAGTTGGGGTGGTGAAAGAAATAGACGATCGTTGCTTGAAAATGGAGATGTTGGAGTTTGCCAGATTGAAAATCCTGCATCCCATTGGCACAGAAGTCCCAAAAGATTTGTGGTTGGACGATGGGGATGTCCAATTTCATGTATGGACGGAAGTGGAGCTGAGGAGGTTCATGCCAGTTGAAGAGCTCAATGATGGTCGAGATAATTTCGGACTGGAGAATTTTATGGTTGTCTCAGAGGAAGAAGGGGTGGTGATAAGAGGTGGAGAGGGTAATGTTGATCAAAATCCTCTTCTTGTTGCTGCAGGAGAGACATTCCGGTTGCCGGAGTTGAGGATGACGACAGAAAGTGACAAGACAATCTCCAACAAGGAAGGGACTATTTCGGTGAAAAATCAGCAGAAGAAAATCACTCCTACTGTTTCGGTGATGGTGAATCATCTCGTGCCAATCACTACTTCAATTTTCGGAGTAGATGCGGAGTCTCTAGCAAGAATTTCTCAACGAACCTCTCCATCTCCTGCATTTGCTGAGTCGGATGGAAATTTAGGGCAGCGTGAGGGACAATCAAGGGATATAAGGAGATGTTGGTTATGGTCTCAAGTAAGGTGGCCCATTCGGACTCAAAGTTGGCCTAGTTGTGAACTAGTGGAGAGGGTTGGGTTTCTTTGTGCTTCTTTCCTCGAGTTGGGCCTCAACTAAACCCTCAGCTGAAAGGTTCTAGCCCATCTCCGAAGGCTCCAATTAGAATCTAGGGACCAAAACTTACTGGCTTTCAAACACACAGTGCTACAACATCGTCTGTAAATGTGTTGCAAGTTTCCGCCACATCTCCAGCAACACAATCTTCATCAGTGCCGCTGCAACTTATTCGTGAGGATCAAAATTTTCAATTTCCAGCGGTTTCTCTTATGGCGGAAGAAGAGATACCCGGTCAGGGGGCGGATTGGACTGATACTGAGAGGACAGGGAGAGAAGGAAGGTCTATGAGGTGAGCTGATGTTGATGACGGTGAGGATTTGCTGAATCTAGCCGCTAATTCACAGGGTGTCGGGGAGAAATTGTTAATGGTGGGAAATCTTGGTATTTCTTGAAAGCATCGATCTTTACAGTTAAAGGACATTTTGAAAGAGTTTTGGGAAGCTAAGCAGAGAGAACAAGAAGAAGGGCAGAAGATGAGAAGAAACAGGAAGCGTGAGAGGGAATTGAGAAATCTGCAATTTTCGGTGAACTATGATCGATCCTTGGTGGTGGTAGACACTTCGGGAGAGATGGTAGTGAATATATGAAAATTCTTTCGTGGAATGTTCAGGGGCTTTGTGCAGTGGCAAACTGGATGATGGTAAAGAAATTGGTGTGGGGCAGTGGTAATATAGGATGTGTGGCTAACGCTTCTGAGGGTGCGCCAGGTGGTATTTGGAGTGTGGAACTCTGATAAATGGAGACTAGTTTCAACTGAGGTGAGGTCTTTCACTACTATTGTGGTATTGGAGGACATTTCAGCAGGAAAGGAGTTCTTGTTTACTAATGTGTATGGGCCAAATCTAGATTCTGATAGAAATGAATTTTGGGATGAGTTATCTGCAGCAATGGGTTATTCTTCTTCTCCTTGGTGTGTGGGAGGTGATTTTAGTGTGGTTCATCGGATGTCAGAACGGAAAAGGTGTCGAAGAATTTCAGGTCCGGCGCAGAGGTTTAATAATTGGATTGATCAAATGGAGCTGATTTATTTGCCTCTGGGGGGTGCAAACTTTACTTGGTCCAATATTCAAGACGATCCTAGTCTCGCTAGGTTGGACAATTGTTTTGTAGATGTGGGGTGATTGGAGAGTTTTCATCAGATTGTGCAGCGAGTTGTTCCTTCTCCTATTTATGATCACACTACCATTATTCTAGATTCATGTGTAGACTCTTGGGGCCCGGTTTGAAATTGCTTCGCTTAAGGAAGAACGTTTTCATGAGTTAGTTGAGCTTTGGTGGAGGGAAGTTAATCCTATTGAGTGGAAGGGATATTGTTTCTTAAAGAAACTTAAATACTTGAGGGGTAAGATGAGGTTATGGGATAAAGCTCGGAATAAGGAGTCCACTCGTCAGGAGTCATTATGGTTGGATGAATTGCAGTCTCTGAGTAGCTTAGAGGACGTGGGTCTCCTTTCATAGGATTAGCTTATTAGGAGGACAGAGTTAAAGGATTGTCTCAAAAAGAAGGCTATTCAGGATGAAATACAATGGAAACAACAGTCCAGAGTGCGGTGTCTGCAAGTAGGGGATAAAATACAATTTTTTTTCATCAAATCGTAAGTGCTAGAAGGCGTAAGAATTATATTCGTTCTATCACAATTGATGGAGAGGTGGTGGAGAATAGGGGTAAGGTTTGTGACGAAATTGCGGCTTTCTTTAAGGGCTTATATGCTAAGGCTAGTGGCGACTCTATTGTTCCCAATGCTATTCCTTTTAAAGTTCTGACAGTGGAACAAGTGATGGCATTGGAGTCTCATATTTGAGGAGAACGAGGTGAAGTTTGCAGTTTCGCAGTTGGGTGAAGATAAATCCCTAGGCCCGAATGGTTTTCCAATTATATTTACTTTTGGGAATTGGTCAATCGAAGGTGTTACCTTTTGTTTTTGCGTTTTTTGAAAAGGGTGTCATTTCCAAATATTTGGGTGCTTCTTTATTACTTTGATTCCGAAAAAACCTGAAGGATTGGAGTTGAACAATTTTCGTCCTATTTCCTTACTTAGAAGTCCTTTCAAAATCTTAGCTTAAGTACTAGCAAGTTGTTTGAATTTGGTACTTCCTTATCTAATTTCTCCTCATCAGAGTGCTTTTATTGAAGGGAGGCAAAATGTGGATTCTGTGGTGGTGGCTCATGACGAGGTTTCAGTCAGGAGAGTCAGGTGTAGTATGCAAGTTGGACTTTCAAAAAGCCTATGAAATTGTGGATTGGTCGTTTCTTGATTATATGTTGCTTCAAATGGGGTGTGGTGATCATTGGAGAAGTTGGATTCGGTTTTGTGTTGCTTCGGCCCATCTATCGGTTCTGGTTAACGGAAATCCTAAAGGTTTTTTAGAATGGAGAAAGGAATCAGACAAGGGGATCATCTATCTCCATATCTCTATGTTATAATTCTAGAGGCTCTCCATCTTATGCTTCATGTATGGGTGAAACTTGGGTCGAGTTTTACCCAACCCGCATGATCTGACCTGAGAAATCAATGGGTTTGGGTTATGTATTTGTATATCTCGGGTTGGGTCGGGTTGGGAAAAAAATCGGATGAAATTTGGGTAGGGTTGGGTTCAAAAATTTAAAATCAACTTGTCCCGGCCCGCCCAACCTAAGTGCACTGAGTTATAAAACAGCATTGGGTTAAGTCGGGTGAGAAATTCGGGTTGGGTCGGGTTGAGTAACTCGGACCAACCATTCAGGTCGGATCGGGTTGGGTTTAATAAGTTTTGACATGGATTGGATTGGGTTTATTGAAACCCAACCCGACCCAAGTTTCAACGCTAGCTTCATGTTGCATCCACACGAGGGTTGATTCATGGGTTTCATGTTGATCATACGGAGGTTGATATTACTCACCTTAAGTATGCTGATGATACTAATTTGTTCCTCAAGGCTGATGAAGAGGAGTTGAAGATGGTTCAGGCTATCCTATTATGGTTTCAAATGTGTTCAGGGTTGAGGATTAATTTTTATAAGAGTGAATTGATGGGGTTAATGTGGATCACAGTTTATGTGTGGAGTTGGCGTTATTGTTGGGCTGCAGAGTTGCTTCTTTTATGTCTTCTTATCTTGGTCTTCTTTTGTGTAAGGGTAACCAAGTAAGTGTTGTTGGGATAAGGTTATTGAGAAAATGGAGAGGAGGTTATGTTTGTGGAAAGGAAAGTATTTGTCGATTGGTGGCAGGATTACTTTAATTAAGTATGTCCTTTCTAATCTCCATGTTTACTTTTTTAGTGTGTTTAAATGTCCAGTTGTTGTTGTCAACAAGATGGAGAGTATTCAGAAGAAGTTATTGTGACAGGATGACAGGGATAAAAGAAAGTTTCATTTGGCCTCCTGGTTCCAGGTATGCAAATCAGTGAAGGAAGGTGGTTTGATATTAGGCCTATTCGGTTATTCAATATTGCTCTTTTGGGGAAGTGGTTGTCGAGATTGGGGAACTTTTCGATGGTTTATGGAAGCTTATTTGTATTACGAAAGTACAGATTGAATAGCTCTAGCTGCCAGGTTACTACTACTACCAGAAGGGTTTCAGGTTTTTGGAAGGGAGTATGTTCAATTTCTTTACTTTATGACTCTTGTATTAGGTATCGTGCTTACTTTGGGAATGATATTTTCTCCAAGGATAGATGGTTTTGTGATGCCCATTGGCTTCCTAGTTTCCTGTTCTATTTTCCCTCGTTGCTGACAAAGAAACTAAGGTTAACGCATGTTTTGATCTCCATAAAGGGAAGGTCGTTTGGTGTCCTCTGTTTAGAAGACCTTTGGAGGATTCGATGCTGGAGGAGTGGCTTTCTTTAATGGCCCTGCTGATGGTAGGCGTATCTGGGATCCTGATCCTCATGGGATTTTTTCAGTTAAATCTTTTTGTATTAAACTGATATCTGTTGGTGATGTGCCACGGATGAATTTGAAAAATTTGAAAGGGTGTTGCTCCTTTCAAGGTGAAGGTCTTCAGATGGTTGGCAGCAATGGAGAAGATCTTGACGATTAATAATCTGCGATTACGTCGAATGCTTATTGTTAATACTTGTCCACTTTGCTTGTCTAATGAAGAGACAGTGAATCGTCTCTTCATCATCTTCTTCTTCATTGTCGTTTTGCTTACTAGATTTGGTGTCATTTCTTTCAATTGTTAGAAATGGCGTTCTGTCTACCGAAAGCTTGGGTGGGTATATTTAATGAAGAAGTTATGTTGGTTGGTAGTTCTTTAGAACTATTTGGGTAGCGACCATTTTGAGTATTGTGTGTTAGGCTCTTTTTGCCTGCTCAGTTTATTTTTTGTATACGTTTCCCCTTTTTTATTAATGAAGTTATCTTTCAAAAAAAAAATACATCATTGGTAGGATCCAGCATAATTTTTAAACTTAATTTTTTTTATTTTTTTAATATTATTCAATTTTCCTTGCAGTTCTTAAGTTTTACCTACTGTTATTATGAGATTTCTTATCCTTCTTCTAATTAATTCACTTTAACTTTATGCATTAAAGTTTTCACAAAATTTCAGCTATATTTCAAAAAGCTTTAAATCAAAATTTTATTTTATGTTAACTCTAATTTGTCCAACTAAATTTCATGCTTTATTGTACCATATCTTATATAGTATACAGATATCAAGTGCCCGAGGAGCAACAAGGAGCTAACACATGGTGCGTGTTGATGCAAGAGGGATCACAACACCATCTTAGCCAATGGAGAGCCCATATTTTTCCAAATCAGCAAAATATGCACTCCAACCCCTTTAGCTATTTTCAATTATTTTGTACTTGGAAAACCTTATAACATTTTTTTAAGTGATTGTTTGATAACTGAGGGACTGACAATTTAAAAAAAAAAAGGGAACCCGAAGATGAGTGGGTTTCATTTGGTCGATGTATATTTTCTACCTCTACATGCGGCCCACCAAGATCCAAGTGGAATGGTTGATTAAAAAGGTCTTTACTCATCAAAAATCACTTTGATCAGGTAAGTGAAGCCATATTTTTTAAGGTCCAAAAATTTCAATTTCATCCAATGCTAAAATTCATGGGGTTAAATCAACAATCCATCTAACTCATTAGAATCAAATTGGGCAAAGATCTAATTTATGGGAGGGTAGATGGGGTAGAGGGGAAGGCATGTGATTAGCACCATGATGAGCCCCTCATGGCCAAGATTGCATGGAACTTACATAAGCACCAACTCTTAGCCCTTAGGAGATATTTTCCAATATACATCTTATAAATAATAAGGATATGGGTGCTTAAAGAGTGATTTGGAGCCGACGCATGGCGTACTCTAGTCAGAGATGTGACATGACAATCTTGTCCAATCCTTCCAAATCACCATAACCTTTCATACAACTCTTTTACTATTTTTTCGCTATTTTTTGTATGACTTTTTCCTAAGGAGGTCAACTTTAGAGCATTTTATTAAATATTATTTGTTTCATAAATTAAGGACACTAAGATGAGTGAGTCCCATCTGGCACATGTAAATTTTCTATTCAACCTAAGGGTATGTCATGGGCAAGGTACCAACAAAAATTTTAAATTGCAAAATGTTTTCATTTTATTTTCAGCCATTTTTAGGTGGTAAACCGTATACCACTTTTAAATCAGTTTTTTGATAAATGAAGGATTCTAAGATGAGTGGATTTAGAGCCCTGCATCGAAACAGCAACACAAAGTAAAAGTTTTCAGTACCCACAGTATTTAATATGGATTAATCCAATTTGGCCAATGTTACAATATGAATCATACCATGATATTACTGAAGAATTGCCAATTTGAAATTAATGATCGTGAGGCTCAACCAGAATAAGTAGGGTAACTTTAAAAAGCTCAGATGATGGGCAATAATCAAGAAATTAACAATTGTTGCACCATCAACCCCATACATAGCTAGATATGCATTATAGCTAGATATGCATTTTTAAAGGTATAGCTAGACTACACATCCATTGAGATCCAACTCCATATTAAATAACTTAAGATCACAGCCTATAATCTTAAAATTTGATAATAAACACACCTTAACCACCCAGTTTTTATCAACGAGAAGGTTTGGGGACTTCAGGTCTCGATGCACAATAGTTGGATGGCTTGTATGCAAGTAATTCATCCCTTTGGCCTGAGGAATTAACCCAGTTTTAAATAGAAGAGAACCGCATATGGTCATAAAAGTAATAAAAAGCTTTCCAACTTATACCACATCAAGAGCCATTCGCAGTCGTCGTTTTTCATCAAGTTGAATATTGGGGCGATGAAGTAACCTGTATAAACTCCCCCTGTAGATGATGGAATAGAGATGGATTACCACCAGTATCAAAATTAATGGACCTATCTCCTCCAAAAGGTATCAAAAGGTAATGAGTACAAATTGGGAATGAGAAAAGTTGAGGCTTTGTTAACTTCAGTTTGTGAGAATGAATGGAACAAGTAATAAGCTGCAATCTATTTTTTTCCCTCACAAACGTACAAAATGCAAGTAGCCAATAGAAAACAAACATGAGAACTCCATTTACAAATAATAAATGCACTAAGTACAGAACATTTGGCACCAATATTAGCCACACAGGTGTAGCTCAGTTGGCTTGAGCTTCTAAGAATATACCCAAGTCTTCGGTTCAACCCTCCCTGGAGTTAACCCAATACACAAGGCCAAAACTTCAATAAACCCGGTTGTAGTCAACACCCACTCCACATGACCCAAAAGGACAAAACACTTGAAAAGTTGCCTTGAAAAAGTGATAATACCCATGAAATATAGAAGAGATGGACAACTTTGGATTGCGATTATATATATATATATCACTTTCTTCTAAATAAAGACTGCATTCAATATTGATGTACAACACTCAACATAGGAGTCACTGGAATATATAAGCACAAGTAAAAGATCATGACAAAAAGCAGCTTATTTTCTGTACCTTAGATAAACAAAAACTAATAATTCCACCATACACACTGAAGAGCATAAACTTTACAAACCTTGGAAGAAACTCCGTAAGGATAGAAAGATTTGGTGGACGAGTAACAGCTCCCATGAAAAGAACAACATTTGGATGTCGTAACCTCAGCATTATTTTAACCTGCATAAAAAGTGGCGCTAGAAATCAAGTTGGAAACTTAGTTTATAATTGTGCAATGCTGCTTTCATAAGAATAATCATCATTTTAGGATGGTTATGGACTATGTAGTTTACCTCACATCTAAACTGCTCCAGAGCATCGCCAGAGAAGTCTTGATCTAAAAATTTCTTCACAGCTACCTCCTGTCGTGCAACATTTATTACACCATATTAAAATCAGAAAACCAAATTGTTTACCATCTTACCACTTGCTGGCATTTAAATCATCAACAGAACAAAGGTTCCAAATTATCACCATAGAGTAATATATTAATATTTTTATTTAAACAAAAACAACCAAGTCTCAATCAATACCAATTCAAGGCCTATTACCTGACCAATGAACAGGGAAAATGTCACTAGTGATCGCACAAAGTGGGGAAAATGGTAATCTCAAACAACTTAAGAATTTTGAGCACTAGTGAACAAAATTTAATAAATTTGGTAGCAATCAAGATTTCTAGGAATCCATCTCAAGTTCTCAAAAACCCCATTTTTGACCTTTCTATGTTATTTTTTTCTAAAATAATTGAAATAGAGCACTTTAAGAGAAAATAGTACAAAATAGACGGTTAAATACGATTACAGTAGATCTAATAGAAAAAACAAGAAGTTCAATTGCAGAAGCTTAGTGTCCTCATTTAATGCTTCATTTCATTCTTAATCACAACTAGGGAAAGATCACTTACACCCTCAACTAAAAGTAACCAATGTTTTAAGAAAACTTAAAAATAGACCTTTTTGCATGATCAAAACAACTCTAAATTGATTTAAGTAATGCCAAACAAATGATGTGCACTCGCAAAGTTAACGCAAGTGATCAACATCTTCTACTACACAAATGAAACAGATTCCTGTTTTCAGATTGTCAGGAAGTTAACTGAGACATAAAACAAATGCATAGGGAGTTAGATCCGAAACTTAACATTGTCTAAGACTAAGGGCTGGAGTTTCTGTTGGCATAAAGAGGGATGTGCCTACTGCCACAAACTTAAGCATGCAGAGGCAATTCTCACATCTGGACTCTAGACCAATCCATAATGTAGCATGTACAGTATTGGCTTAAAGGCCAACTTATAATGGCCAGCAATTTGAAAATTCTAACAAGTAGGTTCTTTCCCATGTACTAGGAGTAACATAGAATGTAGGCCATATCAACCAACTTCAGTGGAGGCACTTGTATGAGCTTGACTCAGATAGATCTTTTTCTTTTTGAGAAGATGAATTGAAAAGATTAATAGATTCACAGTTCATTCCTAATACTAGGAGTCCCAAGAATTTGCAAATTCTTTCTGAAATAATTTGTGATACACCAAAAATTCGAAAATAGATTTTGTGAACTACCACCACTACAATTCATACAAATTCAAGACTAACTTCACCATTAATATTGACCTTAATGGGAATAAATTGCCATTTGCTATTGGTAACATACTCAATCTCTTCGGAGTACAATCCACACAAATACATACACTGCATAAATTTTTAACCAGCAACCTAGTCTACTGATATATAACTATATTTCACATACTCCACACAAAATTCATCTTGCAATCAGAAGACTTGCAACTAGAAATAGATATCTGTGCAATGATTTACTAGAATTTCACAGATATAATGCAAGTCCAAACATATATAACATGACAAGAGCCTCTAACTCAGTTGGTAAGTAATCTGTCACAAACATAAAAGTTGCAAGTTCAATGAGTCATATCAATGTGTGTATAACATTACAAATCATTTACAAGAACTTAAAATAGTAACCATTTGAAGGAAAATAAAGATGTGATATGGAACTTAAAATACATGAACACAACTTACAGTTCCATTCCAATCTGCTCGGTAAACCTCTCCATATGAACCTACAAAAGAAGAGGGAGGGGCGGAGGGGAAAGTGTCATTCATAGAAACCATAAATAAAAAATTCCCGTAAGCTAAATAATTATCTCAGAGCTTTGTATAACCAAATTTTAAGTTTAACACTTGACACCCTTAGCATTTTTTCTTTTGGATAACATAGGTATCCCCACCCCAGATTGGAGGTGAGACTAATCCCCACCCGCATGGTAAACAGTCAACACCCTTAAAATTTCCAGTGATCATGACCATGTTCTATTTCATTATTCCCAGTTTATCTTCCAAAACGCAGTACAAGAAATACACAAAGGGTTGTAAAAGACAAGATGACATACAAAAAAATATTAGGGGGAGGGGGGGTTGGTTCAAGTTCTAATTCTACCTCCAAAATAATATACAACAAACTTGACAAGCCAATAGAGCAGATTCAGGTGACAAGGATGTTTCAAGGAGATTTGTTGTTGCATCATGAATGAGATTAAATGGCCTAGAGAGGCTTATTTTTTACATATTGCAAGGGTTACGAACTCAAGGTCAGCTGCTCTTGATGCAATAAGATCAAGATTGATAGTTGAAAATGAAAATGCTCTTTAACCAGTATGTTAACCTTGTCTCTTGCACATGCTTATTGAACAGATTCATTGTCTTGATGGCTCCACTTCTAGTATGTGTGCTTCTTTCTATGAATGAAAGGTAGCTTTGTCTCAGTGATTGTATACTTTCTTTGCATGGAAACATTTATTCAGCACTTTGTACATTAGAAAAGCAAAGAGAAAACCAAACCAACTATGATCTTAGGGAAATGATATACACAGAATCTTCTGATTAGCAAAGACGATGATGGTACAGAAGGCATGGCAACCAATCAACAATGATTATAGGGAATGAAATGGTCAGAACCTTCAGATCTAGGTACAAGACGTGCAATGGAACCAGTGGACCATATTGTAAAAAAAAAGTGGACCATATTGTCAGATAACCCATATTACAATCTGGTTGCCATTGCCTATCATTTCTCTGATATTCTGCTGAGTGCAGAACATGAACAAAACAGATTTACGAAAAATAAAATAGCACTATTAACAGTTGAATAAGAGCCTTTAATAAAAAATTGGTCTCAAAAAAAAAAAATTACAGTTGAATACCACGAACTAATGCCCACAAAGCACATAGCCTCACAATTTATCAACTTTTCTCCTGGAAGCTTTGGCTTTTGAAAGGTAAAGATTGAATCAGGACTCAATTGATGAGAAAATAAAAACCGCTTCTAAATCCCATGAAAGAATAAGATCAAGCAATCGATGCACACAGACCAGCCTTTTTTCAGCGCTGTTGACTCCCAGTACAGAATCATCAGTGTCATTGCTTTCTTCATTGACCACACTCCATTCATATTCCATATGCAATGCAATGACACATTTATGAAAACAATGTGAACTTAAATAGGCTTTCACAATTAAGTAGAATTAACACTGGAATATTTTTTACATTTAATGAAAGGTATAGTTTGATTCCTGAATAAAATTGCACTGGGTTACCATAAGGTACCCAAGTAGGAAGGGCCCCACTGTCCTATACAACTTATTTACCTATCTTTCCAGTCAATACAAACATGAAGAATTATCCTTGTATCTCAATTTAGATCTTAAGACACATTCCTAAACACTTGAGATTTTAAGATGAGTCCAAATGTTGAACATAGAGATTCCATTATAGCTGCACTTCTAGGTCTATGGTTGGGACAGAGTTTCATAAGTCACTCAGGTTTCAGGTTTTCAAGGAACGTATGTTGAACAGGTACAGTCCAGCACAAAAAAAGAGTTCGAGTACAAGGTTCTAGAGAAAAAGGTGGAAGGTTGGCAAGCCTTTGAAGCAAACAAAAAATTAAAGTCATTAGAATATACAGGTTAGATAGCAGACTTGCAATAACTTAAGCACTAAACAGGGATGAGAGAAGTACAATGCCCAGGCTCAATTACAACTAAACAGAGATTAGTGCAGTAATAGAATTTAAAAGCCAGCATGAGATAATTGGGTTAAGGCTTCAATGGTTTTTTATCATTTTGTATCAGTTTGCCTAGTGTCAAACTCAATTTCAAGTGGGAACCTTGAATACACAGAACATGTTATATCATATTACACAAGCATACAAAGAGCATGAAGCACACAAAGCTGCTGCTTCCTTTTCACCTCTAGTTTAAAAGAGAGAGAGACCAGAAAGAAATGTTACACTCTAATTAACCTTATAAGCACATGCATGTTCTTATGCTTCAACTCAGTATCAACCTAATATAAGATGACAGGTTCATGCTTACCAAGACCAATACGTTCACCAATCTGAAGATCCTCCCATGGAATCTCCCATTCTGCTACATCATCCAGCATCGAGTTTCCCCTTTCATTGTTATTGCTTGGAATATGTGGTTCACTGTTAGCCATTTCTACAAATCTGTCCACGTGCTCAACAATTCTTTCAGCACCTTGTGGTGAACAAGCTTGAAAGCTTTGTGCACCACCACCAGTAAAAGCATTTCCAAGCTGCTTTTGACCAGGATCAACAATATATGGAACTGACGGCTCTTTAATTTCATCCCCATATGAAGGTATTGGCATCATGTTTGATGCATCAAGGATAGATGCAGCAGAATCAACTTGAACCATAAGCCATTCACTAGAAGACCCTGAAGGTAGTGGAACACCTGGAACAATCACATTTGCTTGAGCAGGAAAACGAAGAATGTCGATGTTTAAGCTTGGGTTATCTGCAGATGATGAACTTGGGGTTGACTTTTCAAATCCATTAAGTCGCTCAGAGATATTCATCTCTCCATGTTGGTTTTGTATGAACTGAGCAGAATATTTTTCACAATCAGCATGAGATGAGGATTTTACTCCCACAAAGGGTACAAGGGAAGGTTCCATACATGGTACAGATGGATCATGATGCAGTTGTAGCTCCCTGCTTATCTTTGTTCCTCCCAATAAGCAGTTTTGATTGAATGTTCCTTGTCCTCCCAGATCACGTGGAGGATTTATATTAGAGAATAAATCTGGAGGAGGTGATGCACCACTTTCCAACAGAACAGCATGCAATTTTTGTGCAAACTCTGGGTTCTGTGCTGCACTGATTACATACTTGGAAACATCTTTAACTTTCATCTGCTTTGCAGGTGAATCTGCTTCTCCAGTTCCTGTTGAGACCCCACGTGGTCTACCTAATGAAGGAAGAAGCTTCCCAAATTCATGTTCAAATCTCGCAGTTTGATTTTTTTCAGCAAGATTAACATCATTCTCCTCTTGTTGAAAACATAACCTTGATGCTTCATCTGAACCTGAACCTACCAGTTTCGGAGCGGAACTCGAATCAAGTGAACTTCTTTCCACTATTCCACTATTCATCTCAAATTGACAGTTGACCTTCTTGTCAAGTGCCAAACATAAATCCTTGACAGTCTGTGTTATGGTACTCGAGCATGAAATATCAAGTCCAGAAGTTTGAAGATGACTACTGGGTATCTCAGCAGGAATTAATGCTCCTGGAGCTCCCATTAGATCAATGATATATTCACTGTCACCATTAAACATTGAATTAGCACATTCACAATGAACCAGAAAGCATATCATACTAAGTCATGCAACGCTCATAACATATCCAAACCGTGAGACACATGGTAATGGATGGGATCTTCTAATCCCTTCAGACATAGCCCCCATTTGGTAGCCATTCTCATGAATGAAAATGGGCATAAATGATCCAAGCTACTTTCTTTTCATTCTACCCGAAGGATTCTAGCCATCTCCCCCCAAGACATGTTATTGCTAGATTGAAAAATCTCTTTACTAAAATGGCTAGTTTTGGAATGGCTTAAATGAGTCCATTCTATAAGCTACCAAGAACAATGTCCTGTGGAATAAGTGTCATGTCAGTATTCATCCCCATTCTATTCCTCCCATTCCAACTACCGATCAGACCCTTAAGCAAGGATTGTCAATTAGCCATCTAACAAAAACAGGCCTATTTGACCTTCCTAGCCATGTGACATAAGGCAGAAATGGATAGTCATAATGAAATTATTAACAGACCATCCATTGGATGACAAAAAATGACCAATGAAGCTGTTTTTGGCAGATGGTTGATCCATAACCATTGGTTAGGTCTGGTTCAGCCAGTAGACCCACCACTGCCACATGTCACACAGCTGGAAATTTGAAGCAGTCACACTAGAGTTTTCTGATTCACAATTTGCCTGCAAAATCGAGTTCAGCTTTGCCATGTAAAACACAAATATAGAGAAATATGCACTTAATTATCAATTAGTATGAATATCACATAAAACATATTTGCCAAATCCAAAAATAAAGGTTAACCCTAGATTAATGGGATAAATGTCTCAGATAATGATAACAGCATTTGTGAAGGGGACTTACATGAGGGCAAAGGCATCAGGAAGACATTTGTGTGCATACAGAAAAAGCAAGTCCATGTAGAGTTACTAGTTACTATCGATGAACTTACAGAAAGTAAAATGTCAAGAATATGGCAGCAGATCCAAAATGAGAGTATGAAACATCAAAATGAGTCTAGGAACTCCTCAGACTTATGCAGTAACTCATTAGCATCAAAGCTTATTTGGAAGCAGCAGCAATGGCATCATGATGCATGTATCGATTCATCCGACACAACAATCTAAATGTAGCTTGGGAAAGGAGAGTATTGTAGAATGGCAACATCCGAAAATGCAATGCCTATTTAAATTCCAAATACACTAACAAAGACAAAATGAATGAAGGAACCCGAAGAACTTAAAAACCTTTCAAAAAAAAAAAACAAGAACAAGAGTGATGTATACTGGTAAGATCAGAAAAGAGGCCGCCTTTTTTATGATGGAGAACCCCAAGACCCCCACCTCTCCCCAAGTACGAGGGCATTGGGCAAAATCCAACACCCCCCCCGGCCCGCGTGTAAGCAAGGTGCATCAGGTGACCATGGGCCTCGAACTTGGGACCTCTAGTTCTTGAGCCAAAGTGTTTGCCAGTTGAGCCACCCTATGCGAACCTTCCTATTGAAATTGTAAATATTCTCACAAGACAAAATGAATAAAGGAATACAAATAACTTATAAACCAATTGAATGAAGTTACCGTTACAGGGGAAAAAAACACTTATAAACCAATTGAATGAAGAAACAAGACAATCTTGAGTTTACATCTAAAGACAGTAGTGCACTTCTCAAAGCTTAGAAGGGAAAGTCAAATAAGCCAAGCATAAGAGCTTTCTATTATAACAAGGTGGTGCAAATTTATAAATAAATATGAAGTCTGGATTTGATAAACACCATATAAAGACATTACCACATAATCCACATTTCACCATAAGAAATCACTAATTTTTAAAAAGATAAGTCCAGAAATAGGAAAAAACCAATAGATGATATTTGATGTTTTATACTGAAGTTAAAAAAGAGAATTTTAATAGACTTCCCACACTAAAAGGGTCAAGCAGTCACCTTTCAGGAGAAATTTTAATTAAATTCACAGCACCTTCATCTGTACCAGTATAGTAGCTCCCTTTCACAAGCCTACATGGTAGATTGATACGATCAGCCAGTACCTGACAAAAGCAAGGGTACAGGATTGTTCAATGCTCATAACTGGAATATCTTCAATTGTATTTATTAAAAAGAAAAAGGAAAAAACTATGATCTTTAAAGATCTGCCATATATAAACTACATGTAGTCTTTTTTATTGTAAGAGAATAAGAGGGTTTTATGAGTTTCTTTACATGAGAAGCTAATGTGAGTTAGAATCGCTGGTCTTGCTCAGCATATATCAGGATTAGTGCCTGAAACAACACTTCTCAGCTAAGTTCTCAGGATTCTTTCTTCCTTTTAAAAAAGAAAAGTGACCCATACCCGCAACCTTTGTGGTTGCAACACCATGCCATCGCTCTCAAAGTCAAAAGCAAATACATCTTTTGGGATTCTTCTCTTAAGGATCTCAAAATTGGAGTTGTTTGAGCCTGAAAGGAGAGTATCGACATTAGGCCTCTTCACGGGCTGGACTTTGTCAAAAAGGTCTCCATTTATATCTACAAAAGCCCAAACCCTTCTAAAGCCCATCGGGCTTTTAAAGATAAAGTCTGGGCCCGTCTTTTAAGACCCGATTATTTGCACCTAGCACTGTTTTATTTTTTTAATCTTTTTATTTTGTAACTTGAAAATCTAACTGTACATATTGAAAGTATACTTAAATACCTACCACCAGTCCAAAACTCAATTTATAGCAATTTGACCTTAATAGTCAAAATTAGATGCGTCTTTGAAAAGATTCGACATTCGGTGATTTTGACCTTCAATCTGTACGGTTAAATTTTCAATTTACAAAACAAAAATTAAAAATAAAAACAGTAGCAGATATGACCGTGTGTGTATGTGTATGAACGGGCCTCAACAGGTTTTTACTGCCCGACCAATCGGACAAAAATCTTATCCAAGCCCATTTATTTAAGTCAGGTTCGAGCCGGACACAAGCCGGGATCGGACAAATGAAAACCCCCTAATTGGTATTGGCCACTGGTAGTCTTTTTTTCTTTATTTGAGGAGTTTCCCTTCCTATCTGTTTGTTGGTGATGTGGGTGGGTGCTCCTTCTGTGATGTAATGGTGCACTTCTAATGCTCTTTTTCTATAACTTTTAGTTACTACTATGATGTAGGACAGAAGTGAAGGGTGCCCTAAAATGAGACTATGACATTCAGAACCCTAGATCCAAGAATGCAATGAAAAAAAATAGAAAATCTGAATAATAACTATGTTATATGCGCACAATATGCAATGAAAACACTAATTTAAGAAGTTAATATTTTGTAATAAATGATTAAAATAACATCTAAGAAACTAACATCACAAAATCAAAATAACTAAAGAAATCCATAGCACGTAAACATATTAAACCCTAGAAGTAATCACAAATCGAGATTAGGGCCTCCAAAGATCTTAAGATCATATTCAAGATGTCTAAAATGCCCCACACAATTGAAAAAATACTGATACTCAATGAAAAGTCAAGTCCTACTTGAATCCAAATCCAAAAACACTTGAAATGAGTCGAAGAAAGGAGTAGTTTGCGAGGTTTTATGCACAAAGAAGTTGGTTGCAGGGTAGGGAACCATGTCCGTACAATCGTACAGCCGGGTGGGGTCCAGGTCGTGGCGGCCTTGGTTGGGTTAGATTTGGGATTTTCAGACTATTTAGGGTGGGAAATTTGGAAAAAAGGTGGAGAAGAAGAAGAGATTATGAGGAAGAGAAATGATAGAAAGCACCTAATTTCCCTAGAGTCACACTACCGGTCTTCTCAAAAGAGTATGCAAAAAAATTCTTCACTTGTATTCTATTGTGAAAAGGCCCAAAAATCAAGCCAATGAAGCCTAAAACCCCTTAATTGGATAAGAAGTCTTTAATAAAAAGATTTTTTCCCTTATCATGGTGAAGATGCCTTGGTGGTTCAAGCCACATCTGCAGTGAACAATGCCAACTCGAGGACTGTTTTCTCCAAACATGGGAGAATGATGAAGACCTATTGTGCCCAATAAATGAGAACCATATTGAGTCAAGGGCCCATTCATATTTGGAGACCCTTGAGAGGTCCAATCAGCACAAGAATTGGATGTTTTCTAATTGACTTTTTGAGGATGAAAGCCCCAATATTAAAAGATTATGGTCCATGGATGTTTCCTAGTCAATTTAACATGGACCTATCCAATTAAGTCGTTTTAAGCTTTTGATGCCTAATTTCATGCCCTTTCCAATTGAACGTCCGGATGCAAAAGAGGCCAAAAAGGGCGAAAATGACCCTGTCAGTACAGTCGTATGGCTGGATGGGGTCCAGGTCATGGCGGCCTTGGTTGGGTTAGATTTGGGATTATTTGAGATTTTCAGACTATTTAGGGTTCCAAAAAATGCGGGAAAATTGGAAAAAAAATTGGAGAAGAAGAAGAGATTATGAGGAAGAGAAAGGATAGAAAGCACCTAATTTCCCTAGAGTCACACTACCAATCTTCTCAAAAGAGAATGCAAAAAAATTCTTCACTTGTATTCTATTGTGAAAAGGCCCACAAATCAAGCCAATGAAGCCCATGAAGCCCAAAACCCCTTAATTGGACAAGAAGTCTTTAATAAAAAGATTTCTTCCCTTATCATGGTGAAGATGCCTTGGTGGTTCAAGCCACATCTGCAGTGAACAATGCCAACTCAAGGACTAGTTTTCTCCAAACATGGGAGACTGATGAAGACCTATTGTGCCCAATAGATGAGAACAATATTGAGTCAATGGCCCATTCATATTTGGAGACCCTTGAGAGGTCCAATAAGCACAAGAATTGGATGTTTTCCAATCAACTTTTTGAGGATGAAAGCCCAACATTAAAAGATTATGGTCCATGGGTGTTTCCTAGTCAATTTAACATGGACCTATCCAATTAAGTGGTTTTAAGCTTCTGATGCCTAATTCCCCAATTGAACTTCAGTTACAAATTTTGATGGTTTTTTCTCTTACTTTACTTGGTGGACCTATGTAATTTTATGTTTGTTTATGTTTTAGACTTTTAGTAGTTGAATTATATTATCTAGAAATTTTATGCGTGGTTTAAAAGCCCAGATGATGTGGGACCTATTTGGCTGGCTTTAGGATTGTAAAAACCATATATATTCATGTTTAACAAAGTACTACAGCAGCATTATTGTGGAAAAACGAGATAGCATTTTAGGTTTTTTACATCAACAAACTCTCTCTGTAAAAGGCCATAGAGGCTCCCTTGACAGATTTGACCATGGTTTTCCTCTCTTTAATCTTGGGTGTGCAGAACTAGGACCTAGAAGGACTAATTCACATTTTGAGAACTGATTTGACCATGGTTTTCCTCTTTTTAATGTTATGCGTGCAGATCTAGGCCCCAAAAGACTGATTTCACATGTTTGAGAGTTCCTCTTTTGATGATAATGACGATAATGAGTTTATTAGAAAAAAACCAGCATATAGTACACACAAAAAACCATAGTGGGCCAAAAATGGACCATAAAGAAAGAAAATACCTAGATCAGCTCCCAGAAAAGCCCCTAAAACAGCAACCAAAAACAGGAAAAACCCCACCGCAAAGAACAACAAGACAGCCAAAGGAGGAGAGTTAAGAGCTACATAGCTGGAAATTGCTGATGATCACTCAAGCTCTTAAAACTCCTCTTTTGGCCAAGGTCTCTGCTTCACCATTAATTCTCTAAGGGCATGGGAGAAGGAAACAGGAAGATTGTCGCAGATATCAAGAATTTGCTCAATAATATCAGCTAGGGTCCACAGGAAAGATGTCCCGGCAGCAGACCACTTGATTGCACAGGCCAAGTCCCATTCAATAATTAAGGGGAAGAAATTCCTATCCTTAGCCAGCTTCAGGCTGAATAGGAGAGCAGAAGTTTCAGCCACATGAGCATAACATGAACCAGCAACGCCAAACAGGAGTTCTTCTCCTTTCTTATTATTGTTTGCATGAAGATTGGTAGTGATTTAGTGTTGTATTGTGCCAAAACATTAATATTTTCTTCTGCCAGGCCTATCTAAATTAACCTAGACTGAAAAAGGGTAGGGGCATATATGCAAACTACCCCTTTGTTTCTAGACTTTTTTAATCACTTAAAACTTTGAGAAGAAGTAATAGAGCAAAACCAAGAAGTAATAGAGCAAAACCTTAGACAACCAATCAGATACTTTAAAGAACCAAATTGAGTATCTCTCAAGTAGATCCACAACAAAGCCTTTTCATACTGAGGCAATTACACTCATCAAGGCTGAATCCATAGTTTGCTATGTTGTACATATGTTAGAAACCTAATTCATGCAAATACTAGGAGAATGGTTAAGGTATGCAAGTGATGGTATACTTTCTCTCAACCAACCTTCTTCTTCTTCTTATTTTTCTTTTTTTTTAAATGATCTCTCTACCAATCAGTACTATAAATTACAATATCATTGCACAAATACTTCACATTGACAAACAAGATGAAGTTGAAGTACTACAAAAATCATATGACAAGCATAAGTACAACATCAGCCTCATGATGACAGAATGAATAAAAACGTAGTCACCAATTGCAAACGTTTATTAACAGCTACGTACAAATACTGGAAGTATCAGTTCTCTGAAGATCAAATGCATCCATGTATTTTATGACATAATTAAGAATTTTCATGCAAAAGAAGGATAAGCAAGTTACTTTTGTGAAATTGACAATCTTTCCCCTCACCTAGGTCTTTCTAAGAAACAGAAAATATCAAAATATTAAAAAAAAAAAATTGTTCACATGTTACTGTCGTCAACAAGTTAAGTCAATAAATGTAAATAGCATTCATTGGCCAATAGACATAGAGTTACAAGAAAATCATGATAAGCTTTATTTAATGAATGTAAAATACAAAAGTCTATACTTAATACTAGATGTAATTATCATCATTCAAAAAAGAAATACAAAAAGATGTAATTGTCAAGTTAATCAAAATCAAAAGCAGTCACTACCTTGAAAAGCAAGGCTCTGTGGCGAGACAATCCAACTTCGAGGCGACCAAGTGGAAGAACAATGGTGTTAAGAGAACTACGCAATTCATAGCTCTTGATTGTCCACCGTCTTAACATATCATCAGCATCACCAACTGGACCACCCATATTGTCAACAACAAGATCAGCAATTTTCTGAACCAAGCCACTCACAATCGGACCAAGCTCCACAGCTCGGCATTCCAAAGCAATGGACATTGCTCTTCTCTCAAGCTGTTGGAGTGCATTATCTACCATTCTGTTAACTAAAACTACTTCATAATCAACATTGTCTGAAACGGATATTGCTTGAAGATCCACTAGTGAAGGCAATTTTTCGTTCATTTTTGAATTTGAGATAATGCCATAGACATCATAAAATCCATCAATCACTTTTTCATCATAATTCACAACATCATAGTTCTGCATAGAACATAATGAATGTTAAACTCAGAAATGAGATGAAATTAAGCAGTAAAAGTTTCAAAACCTGAAAACAGATGAAAAACAAAAACAATTAATTGAGAATTTTTGGTCCATTTGGAATGTAATAGGATCATATATCAAAAGCAGCAAGTAAAGAATTCCCAACTACGTAGGTCGGAACTTGTAAATATATGCATATATTAATTAATTGAGTTTTTCTCGGTTACTTGTAGATTGATCTACATCCACACAAATGCAGCCAATGAGAGATGTTGTTCTATGACAACAGCATTTATTGTTGGCATCTGCCACCGTTAACGAAGAAGGATGTAAATACATCCACAGGTATTTGAGAATTTCCTTAATGAACATTTTCTTTAAATTATTACAAGCAACATTATTTGATACATTTTTTAAGTTCCTTCTACAAAGACTTGCCAAAGTAACAGAGTAGTTGGTACTTGGTAGGGACAGTTGACCCTTTATATCAAGTTTTATGTGGCAAACTGCAAAAAAAGTAGAAATGCAAAAGACCATATCCCTGTCAACATCAAAAGATCATCCATGAGCACCAAGACTCATCCTAAAGGTTCAATGCAACAAAGATCGACTAGAGAGAGTATATAGTATAAAGAGATTAAACTGTAGTTAAATGGCCCCAGTTTCCATATAAAGTGTATGTTGGTGAGAAGAACTTAGCACAGGATTATTAAGGTAGGAAATTCTGTCTAGTATTTCAACTTTACCAATCTAAAAACAAGCCCACTAAAAAAACTTCAAAAAAAAAAATCTATACACCTTAATCTGGGCCACGATATTTAGAAAATGTAAGAGGTGCTTAATGTGGACAGGTACTTTTTTTCTTTCTTTTTTGAAATGTAGATGTGGACAGGTACTTTCTAATATAACTAGTGCACAGACTCAAGGTCAGTCCCAAATTCCCAACTGCTTGCAATAGGAGTGCAACTAATATGGTTTCTTGTAGTTGACATCCAAACAATGATTTTAAAACCTAATTAATACCAGTATATCACAACCAAAAGCATGAACCTAGTAGAAATTGGGACTCTGAAAATTTTTACAATGTCCCTCACAAAATGGGATCAAGTATGCTGTTTTTCCACTCAAATCATCATCTCTTGAATGTCAAAACTTAAAACTATTTCCAGAAATTCAAAGGATGTTGATTGGAGTGAAAATAGTAGAAGGGATGATATCGCACACAATTCTATTGTCTTGTGCTCCAATAAAACAGTGGAAAGGAACAGCAGATGGTGCTTCCACCTAAACATGCCTCCAACCATAGCACATCCAATATGACACTAAAAACATGTAACCATGCTGATTCTTCCAGAAATACATAGAAAGGGTTGTAATGCATATAGAATCCAAATGGGAAAAAAAGAAGGAATCTCACAATACTTCATTATTTTCACCACCCCCCAGAACTCATGATACTAAACCCCATCTCACCAAATTTAAATTCTAAACTTCACTGATCTAGACACCATAAATTTCACAAAAAGGAATAGAAAGATTCAAGCATTAAGGCCCTTTTTGGTGCCCCCAGCATTCGTTAGAAGAATCTGTGGAATTTCACAACAAATGGAGTTAAAAATTCATATAGCAGAATTGCAATTTCCTCAAAAATTCCAGGCTAACTAACAAGAGTAAGGGTGGAAAATATTCTGATCCGATATTCTAAATTGCAACAATTTTGAATTTCTTTCTCCAGAGAAATGACAGTTCTAGACCCCCCCCTACCTTCTCCCTCAAATCTGCTAATCAAATTAGGACGGATAGAATGTAGATTTTCTGCCTCCTCCCCCCTAAACTCATAATAAAATAAAACAACCGCTAAACTAAATACGGAATAGAAAACATCAGAAATAAACAGAATAAATAAATTGAGGATTTCCTATTTTAAATTCTTCACCAAACACACAGCAGAATCATTGCAATTCAAAATAAGATGAACACAAAACTTGATCCAGAAGTCCCTAGAATCGATTCAATCAGGCATATTCCAAAATAACAACAACAACAACAAAAAAAAAAAAAAACCTAGAATTGAAATTGAAGAAGAGAACGCACCCAATACCGAAGCGAAAGGAACTCAACAAGGGGTTCCTCAGGCACCGAAGTGCACCCGAGACTCATCCGCTTGGCGGCATTGATCTGAGCAGATTCCGGGTCCTCCCGGTTATCTGGATCCGAGGCGCTGATCGCCAGCGCCAGCTGGACTTGGAACTCCTCCTCCAACAAATTAAAATTTGCCGCATCATCTGCTGCCCTTGTCCTAGTGGACGACGCTGCAGCAACAGAAGACGACGTCGAAGACGAGGAATTCGTTGACGAGGTCGATGAAGAAGAGGTCGATGAAGAAGAGGACGATGAAGAAGAGGACGATGAAGAAGAGGTCGATGAAGCAGAGGACGACGAAGGAGAGGGTGACACGTGGCGATTATCAGGCAACCTTTGGTGGTCGTTGAGGCTTCCTCCGATGTGGAGTTTGCGGAGCAGATGCTTCATCTTCGACATGGATCGGATCTGACCGGGTCGGATCGGATAGGGTCGAATCAATCGATCTCTACCTATCCATACATATAATCCAAAAATCGAAACTCTCTTCTTTCTTTCTCTCTCTCTCAATCCAAACTCTCCTCTTTCACTCTTCAGTAATCAGGAGTACTCTTCTTCTTCATCTTCTGATGTTGTTGTGGTAGTCTTTCTCTGGCTACTGGCGGTCTTAACCTGCGCACCCACTCAAAGGGAGATTCTGTTATTCTGCGCACCCCTTCTTGCACAAGCCAACTCCAATTAAATTAACCGCTCTTCCAATTCCCTCCAACTCCAATGGGATTAGAGATGAGTTTAATTCATTAATTTCTCTTTAATTGTATTCTTTGCATTGTTTCTCATTATTGATTAATGACGGGCATTGGTGATAGGGGGTGGGGCCCACATTTGATGGGTTGGAGTATTCGATCTGGCCGTTCATTTTTTATATTTATTTAAGTAGCCCTTGATGGATGGTTGGAAGAAATTGTGATAAGGACTCAGTAACTTGAGTAGGGTGGGATGTCTTTCATTCTTTTGGGAGAAAAATGAGAGGGACTCAGGGGTCCATGTTCTAACATTTGTTCATTGAGTTTGATTTAGTTGACTCAATTGTGATTTAAAAAAAAAAATGTAAAATTTTGATGAAAGTTCAAAATAAATGATAATGTAGAATGATGACACTGTTAAAAATGTTGATTAAAAAATATAGGGCAAACCCACAAAGAAATAAGATATTTTCTGGTGCAAGTTAAAAAAAAAAAAGGTCTTCACTTTATAGTGAGTTACACTATTTTAAATTTATTTTAGCATAGAGATTAGAGGCCAATGACCTGTATTAAAGTAGAAATAATTTAATACTTAATCGCTATAATTAGTTTTTAACTCAACATTAAGCATTTAGAAGTTTTATCTCTCTTTTAGGTGTTTAATCCTAGAAACTTCTTCATTTTGAGCTTTAATTCTCTTCTCTAAAATATTTTTAATGAAGGACTTTTTTTTCTTTTTTCTTTATTTTTATATATTTGCATCTTAGGTCAGAAAAAATCAATTTAGCAAGTCAAATGTCAGCGGATATCTAGAAAACCATTTTATCTAAATTAAGCATGCATTTCATGCAAAGGAGGAAAGTTTTGATACAAGCTTCCTAATGAAGCTAAGATGGTATGGAAATCCCAACTATGTATTTGGACATTGGCGCACTACTTAGAATAGTATGGATCTTAAGGTTTCAAAAGTCCAAAAGGCTAAGATCTACCTACACCAAGACAATATTTTGTTCATGCTATTCTTTTTTAGGCTTTTGAATATATTAGGAGAATTATTATATAGTTATAATCTTCTTTTAATTGCAATAAATAGTATTTTACTTTTCCTTTGTAAAAATAAAGCAAAAATTATTTGGATTGTTTTTTTTTATCTATTTTTGGATGCTGACCAAATTCTCAATTAATATTTCACACTTGGGAACTCTTAGGCTGCATTTTGATGGAGGTAAATTTTGGAGGGATTAAGTGGGGTAACTCTTCACAAGTGGTTATCTCAAATAATACGAAAACCCTCCCTTGAAAAGGGTTTTAAAATTTGAGAGAGAGGGTTTAAAAGTTGAGAGAGAAGGGTAAAATATTATTTTTTTATACCTCTTTCTTAATTATCAAACAGGATTAATTATCAAACAGGAGTAACTTTTCATTACCCCCATTACCCTCCATCCAAATACAGCCTAAGAGATTGATGTGTTGGTCAGAACCATCTCAAAAAATGGGAGTTCTGAGTTTGAATTTCATCTCATCTTAAAATGCCACTCTCCACAATTTTACTCCGCGTAGAGAGACTTATACGAGTAGTGAGGTGCTCCAAAAGGCCCCGGACACCTTTCACTGAGTACCATAGGATTTAATTGAATTTTGAAGGAAAAGATGAACCTGCCCTACAAATATTCATGCCACTCATATTTCCGGCCTTCTACAATCATTTAAAATTTTTCATAAGAATCTTGTCAATGCCTAAACCTGACCACTAAATTAAGAATCATAAACATAAGAGGTAGCATAAATAATATGATACTTGTGGAAGAGTTCTTATACTGGGTCTGTTGTTGTGAACTAATGGTTGTTGTTACTGACAACTTTTTGAGCTATTACCAATACATAGAGATATATCATATGTTGGAGAATCTCATTAGCCTAAGAAAAGGAAATGATTATAGATTAGTCCATATGGAAATATTAATCTTCAGTTGTCATTATAGCCACATAAGAGAAAGTGAGTGTTAATTTTAAGACAACAAAAATTAATAAAAATAAGAAATAAGTTAATTTCTTAATTACAACATCTAGCCCAATTCTTACTGCTTAAAAAAAATATTTGAGTTTGGTTTGAGGCAATTAGGCTACCCATTGCTCGTAGCATTTACAAGAAGGGGAGAAAATATTTAAAAGTAAAAAGTTTAACTTTTTTTAAGATAAAGGTGTTCAAACGTGTTGATGTATCTGACTAATATTTGCAGCATATACAAGCCTCCCTGTCGACAAATACTGAGTAAAACTATAAGGAGTAACTCTTTTTATATCAAGACTTGAGAGTGACTTCAACCTATGATCTCTCACATTTTGGGCGGGATCTTGACCATTAAATCAACCTTCACGGATTATTTCATAATTACATTTGCCTTTCAATATGAAGTGATAAAATTATCTGACTGTTCATTTTTACATGGGTATCTCCACTCTACGTTGAGAGTGAGATTAATCCCACGAATACAAAAAACCACTTGCAAGACTCGTGTATTAGGTAAATCTAGAAGAACTAGAATTCTTGGGTTCGATTCCTTCTAGACTTACCTAATACATGAGACTTGTGAGTAGTTTTGTATATCTTTGGAATTAATCCCACGTCCAATATTGATTGGAGATACCCATATTATAAAAAGAAATATTATAAATACACACTCATTTTCGTAGAGGCAGCCTTGTTGTTTAAAATACTGATAAATGTACAATGAGTTTAAAAAGGCAAGATGCACCTTTAATGATAAAAATGGATGTGTATTTGTCAAATGTTACTATTAAAATAACAAATAAAGAAGTTAATAGTTTGAATACCACTTCTGTAAAGATATTCTTTTACATTTTTGTGCATTTGTTATCACCTTAATAATTAAACAAATGAAAAGTGTTGTTCATATAGATACTCGACTTTTCTTTCAAGAGACACGCGATTTTGATTTCTTAAAGTAAAAATATCATTTTATCCTTCGCATGCTCATCGTTCGAACGCACGTCCAATTAATTTTTTGTTCATTCGGATATCTAGAATGTTCGAACGATTATTTTAGTGGACACCTCGTCTGTTCAAACAGCTTATTCCTTTGTCTCTGCCGCAAAAAAACTTTCACTCGTTCATTCAGACCCTGTGCCAATTGATCGTTGGTTGTTGAGGCATGTACATAAAATACAAGTAATAAGTAAAAACTATTCCATTGAGAACATCAATGTCTCAAACTTAAGGAGGCACGAGATTAAATGTACGAATAGACAAAGAACATGCCTTGTTCAGTGGAATTCATAATGGCAAACTCAAGTACATGGAAAAAAAAAAAAAGCTTAATAATTATTTTTTAAATTTTTTTTAAATATTATTTAAATGAATAAATAAGATTGTCCAATCATCATGAAATTTTGGCTTCGAATCCAGACAAGATAAATGTCTTCATGCACTTGATAAAGTTTAGACTGGGAGATGTTTTAGTCTTTATTTGAATAGAAGAATTTTTGAAAAAATTTAGATTCCGGTCAAAAAGTAGAATAAAAACTTTGGACGAAATTAATAACTGTACATGTGACACTTCCGCCCAATAATTACTATGAGGGAGAATAATAAAGGTGAAAAACTCAAAATTGAACAAGATTCTAAGAAAATAAAAGAAAACCAACATGGTACATGCCCTACTGAAGACTTTTATTTTTGAAAGAAAAGTCAGAAATATACAATTGGAATTGGAGTGATTGCGAGAAACTCATTTCAAATAGTGAAAATCTTGAGTTCAATTTTTACTCCACTTCAAAGAGTCACTGTTGTAGAGTTACTCGACGTAGGATTGAAACTCGGATTAAGTCGGATCGGGTCGGTTTTAATAAATCTAACCCAACCCACGTCAAAATTTATTGAACTTGACTTGATCCGAATTACTCAACTTGATCCGATCATACTCAACTTGAGTGTTGTTTTATAACTTGGTATACTGAGGTCGGATAAGATTGATTTTAAATTTCTCACATCTGAATTTCATGTGGGTTTTCTTCCCAACTCAATCCGACCCAAAATATACAAATACATAATTCAAACCCATTGATTTCTCGATTCGAATTATGCACGTTAGATTAAAATCTAACTCAAATTTTATTCCTATCGATGTGTATGAATAGAAAGATTTGTCCATGTATCTGAAGATTATTCTAAAATATTTAAATGCAGAATGATGAAGCCTGTCACCTCTCCTTTTATCTCCCCATGAGCCATCCCACCTTTCTTTATAGACTTGTCACCCAACAAACGACAATTGGAACTAGAAAAGGATATATTGTATTAATGTGTTCAAGTGGGGAGTGGTGAACCCTTTTTTTACGACACTTTTCTAGTGAAGCTTCTTTCTAATGCTTTGCTCGCAAAATGAATGAATAAGAGGAATTCATCTATTTAAAAATATAAAGGTTAAGTGTAGGTGTTTCATTGTGCTCAAATAAGTCTTATTGGTATTTATGACTAAAAATACCTTGTAAAACCATTATCAATCATTTTGGAACATTAACTAGTGACAGCTTCTATTTATTTATTGGCACTATAAAAAAGATAGTGGAATAAGATAGAAGCAACAAGATAAATTCTTATATCCAGATCCAAATTTATCCATTTTGCTTATGTATTCTTCTTAATTTTAAAATCAAATAGATGCCCAGTTAAAGAGGTCCCCAACGCAAGAGGGATAGAGTGATGGTCAAGAACACATCTTAGAAAACGAGAGCGTGAGTTCTATTCTCACCCAATTTCAAAGGACCACTCTGCTGGGGCTGTGAACGAATCCTATATTGAAAGTATAGAGGGAGATCTAAAAATTTATAAATAACTTAGGTCACTTTACCTAAAAGGCTAGTCTTTTAAATTGAATACTCAGGTCATAACAAGTGATATCAGAGCTCGGACTGGCTGCGGACGAGTCTCACATTAAAAGTATAAAGAGAGATCTAAAAAATTATAAAAAATTTAGGTCACTCCACTTAAAATATTAGTCTTTTCTATTGGATACCCAGATCCTAACACATTCCCCATAAAATTATTTGATATCTATAGATAGAAAGGCTTTTACATGTTAGAGAGATTAATCGAGTCTTCTGAGAAATCCCACACATAAAAACAAAAGCTGTCCCCACTTTTCCCTCCAACGGCACAAGAGGGCCACGTGAATTGGTGATCCCTCATGCCCCATGCAGAGACAGGCATGAGATAGAGACGTCTAGAGATCTGCTTTTGCCCCAAGAAATGGATTATGAATGACATTAACATCTTTTTTTTCCCTGAACCTTTCTTCTCTGATACGGCTAAAAGAATTGCAAGTAGGGCAAGTTGGCCAACCATTGGCATTACTCTCACGAGAATAAGAAGAGGAAAGGTCTATTATTAAATCAGTCCAAAGACTTTATCATGATCTCAATCAATTCAATTTTGGGTTGATGAAGATAGGAAGATGCAATCTGGTCATAATAAGGACAAATTTCTGTGTGGATAAGTGTTATATAAATTGAGAAATTAAGGGTTTTCACAACTGTATTTGATTTTTATATAAATATTTTTTTCTAAAAGAGAATCAAATCTATTTTATCCTTCAATTTAGTATGATAAATTGAAAAGTGAAAGAATAATATAAAAATATTATTAATTTATTTTAATAAATTAAAAGGCAAAGTGGAGTGTATCCAAGACATAAAATTTTAGCTCAAAAAAATTAAAGACCAATATTCTTCACGTCATGCAGAGACTTATCCTTTACTTTCATATTGATAAATAAAAAAAATTCATGAAAATATAGTTTCAAATAGGAAAAAGAGATTTTAAGATGAATTTAATGAGTTGGAAAGATTTGATTCAACTTTATCATATTATCATCTAAAAATAGAAAAAGAGATTTTATGATTAAATTTGATGATTTTGAAAGATATGATTGAGATACTTTTATATTAACATCTAAAAACAAAAAATATTATATAAAAAATTAAGAATTAAAGAAAATAACAGTATAAAAGTTTGAACAATGTTACTTGTCCGAAGCACGTGTTTCCTATTAGTTCTTCTACTCTATCTTTATATAAAGAAACAACATATGTATCTGTTAAATGAATCTTAACCATTCATTAATTGAACGGATGTGATGTGTTTCTATATTGATAAACAAAAAGGCAAAATATTAAAAAGTAGCTAAAAATTAAGAAAAGAGATTTCAATATGGGTTGAAACAATTTAGTTCAATTTTTATATTTATTATCTAGAAATAGAAAAAAACTGTGTAGAAATTAACTAAAAAAATGGAAAAGAGGTTATATCATTAACTTTGGTGATTTTTATACAAATTTTATATAGAATTTTGTGAATTAAAAAAATTATACTCTATAAAAATTTAACTAATGTCATTCATTCAAAGCAAAATTTATATATAAATAGACAATTCAAGGAGTCCATCTTAACTAATCACTCATTGCAAAAAAAAAATTCTAAAAAAATAGAAAAAATTTTTTAAAGTGAGATTTGATGAGTTAGAAGAATTTATTTTAAAAAATTGTTTGAAATAGCTAAAAAGTAGGAAAAGAGATTTAAAGATGGAATTTGATGAGTTAGAAGAATTTAGTTCAACTTTATCATATTATTATCTAAAAATAGAGAAAATTTGTGAAAAAAATATCTAAAAAATAGAAAAAAAATTATAATTAAATTCAGTGATTTTGAAAATTATGCTAAAATTCTTTTATATCGGTACAAAAAAAATTGTAAAAAAAAATAAAAAATAAAAAATTATTGGCTATAAATTCCTGACTCTCATAAATTGTGTACCTCTTACTAGTATACATATAGAGGAACTCTCCTGATGCCGGTATACATATAGAGGAACTCTCCTGATGCCGGCATTGGATCCATCAAACCCGATTGCTAGAAGTTCACGGACGGACCGACGGCGGAAAGAGAGAGGGCCCCACCTTAAAGGCCACGTCAACTATCCACATCTTCACCCATGTGTATTTGAAAGACAATGAACGTCTTGGTGGGCATTGAAAGAAATAAAGATAGATGTGTACAGGCCAGCCCTGAGATTTTAGAGGCCCTAGACGAACTCTGTAAAATAGGCCTTTTATACACTCATAAAAAAAAAATTATACATTTTTTTTACAAAGTGTGAAACATTTAAATAAACATCATAATCAAATTTATAACAAACTATTATTTAAAATTTATTCGATCTTGAGATGCAAAATTATTAATTAAATTATTATATTCAAGTTTTTTTAACATTTTTTTTATAGATAATATAGTTAATCCATTCAATTTTTCTTATGACATTGTAGACCGAAGATAAGATTTTATCAGTTTTAACTTTGAAAAACTTCTTTCTGTAGAGGTAATTGTAACAGGTGTAATCAACATTATTCTATAAACAATCCATGCATTTGGAAAACAACAATTCATTCTTTTTATATAATTTAGCACTTCAATTATTTATTTTAAATTTTTTCGTACTGCATCTTTTATTATATTCGAGTCCAACACTAATGCCAATTCTCATTCAAAACGAAGATATTATTATTATTTTAAATTTTCAATTTTTCTAATTTTTTTAAAAAATTAAAAAATTTCTTAATTATAATGATTTATACTTGTATATTACGTCTAATAAAATCTACATTGATCAGATGAATAAAGCTATATTTTTTTATCTCTTCAAATTTTAAAAGCTTTAAATTATTTTTAATTCAAAATTCCAACTCAATATAGGTTTCTCTTTCGCTCTATTTAGATGATACATATATTTTAAAATATTTGTTATTAATTAAAATTATTGTTATTTTCATTATTATTATTAAACTCAATAAAATGAGAATTATAATAATTATTATTATGATTGTTACTATCATTATTTTAATTTTTTAAGTTTAAATTGAGTAGAAAAATTATATAAATTTCCAATTTTGAGTATTTTAAATTCGAAATAGTTAAAAATAGTCAAATGATTTCAAGTGGTAGTAACTTAAAAGTCATAAACGGAATTAGTTGGGATTTGAAGGCCGCTTTATTTAGATGATACGTATATTTTAAAAGATTCTTTATTAATTAAAATTATTGTTATTTTCATTATTATCATTAAACTCAATAAAAATGAGAATTATAATAATTATTATTATGATTGTTACTATTATTAAAAGATGATATATATATTTTAAAAGATTCTTTATTAATTAAAATTATTAATTTAAACAGCGAGATTTGATAACAGGCCACTCGTATGAAAGCAAAACACCCTAACCAACGTAGACAACAATGTATTTACACTTTTTTGTGTATTATTAATTATTTAATATATAACAAAGGAGTTTATGGACTTTGGAGGCCCTTTTTATTTGGGGGCCCTAGGCGACCGCCTACTTCGCCTATAGGTAGGGCCGGCCCTGGATGTGTATTTGCAAGCCTGCACTAACGAAGAAGCAGATGGAATAATGAAGAAAATAAGGATCAGAATTTTGAGAAATAAGATTTTGCTTTAAGCAAAGTTGAAGCCTCCCTGAGTTTGAAGTGGGTACTTGTTTGATTCTTTGAATTTTAATTTGGCTTTGTGTTAGAATTAAATTTAATTATTTGGAATTAATATTTTTGCATGGTGAATTATTTCATGTCTTGCATTTTTCATTAATAATTAAATCTTAATTCTACACCCAAATTAGTTATTAGAAGGTTCAGTGTTTTCAAATTGAAATTAGTGATGGATTTACATTTTTTATTACTTTTGATTAAATTCAAATATCTAGAATAACAATTTCACGTTCGATTTAAATTCGATTGAACACCCATTTTTTTAGTGAGATTCATTCCTCCAAAAGTTCCATTGAAATTGATGCCGTCTTTCTTTTTCCTTGGCTCATTCGGGTTTCATTCATTAATACCTTGATTCGACTTAAAACCCCGAGTGTAAATTCTATCATTTTCATAAAACCAAAAAAAAAAATCCCAAAAAATATTATAAACTGCAGCTTGGCCTGCATCATCTCTCCAAAGAATGAGTTGGCACCAAATTTTGTGCAAACAGAGCAATGGGCCTACATTGATGGATGAATTTGCGAAGCCTTGATATCTATATGATATAAAATTTATCTTGATTGGTTAAGAGAAATCATGTTAAAGACTTCAAAATTTCATATTTATCCATCATTTGAAATTCATCAAATTACATCAATGACATTAAAAGTCAAATTATTGACAAATTAAATACTTGTGCAGAGCTGAATATGAGAAAAAAAATCAGTTTTATATAAGGCTGAGCCTAGCCCAACCATACAGGCCTAAAAATCTTATATAATATATTTTATTAAGGAAATGAGATTCCACATCACACTTGTCATTTTTTTTTCTTTTTTATTTAACTCTTTGAGAAAGCTATGAAAATACAACCAGTTGGAATAGGAGCTCACTAATTGCACATATATATTCAAATTTCACATAAAAATTCAAATGAAAGTCAATTAATCTTAGTGGTTGAAGTACGCATACATCCTTCATGTCTTAACATCACCCAATGACCGCTAAACCAATTGAGCTTCAAGATGAAATTTAGCACATATAGCTTTCATTTCATCCAATTGAAAGTCCAATATTCTAACAAAAAAATTCTTCTAAAAAAGATACCCGCAATAGAAATTTGCAGCAGTTTCATCTAATAAAGCATGTGTAAGCCTCTCAATAAACACACGCCGGATTCAGAACAAAATAGAGTGGCCCCTTATGTATTGAAAGAGACTTGATCCCAAAACTTTTCACAAACAAGGTTAGTTATGACCACCAAACCAACTCCTCAGAGTTTATCTTAACCCTTTCTATTCACACTCTCATCACTCTGCGGATATCCCCACCACTCCATTCAGCTATACCATCCATGTTGTGACACAAACAGTGGCCATAGAATGGCATAAAATACATGTTGAGTAGGAACTCACCTGTCATGCATCATTTTCTACTATGAAAAATGAAGGCCAAAACATATTGCATTATCTCTATGCTCCAACTGGCATTTAAGATTTATAATTAGTGATTGCCAATTAGCGCATTTCATGTGCAAAACCTAAATCCATAAACATCAAATAATGTAAAGCTAAGCAAGCAGCGAAACAAAAGACACAACCATGGTGTGTTCCCAATATTCAAAATTGTATTTGAGCTTTTGCATATATAAAATGTCATAACACAAATACCCATTTAGGCTTACATGATTCTCAACCTTCCCCACACAAGAAGAAAATGATACAACAGGGGTAGGGGTGTAAACGGACCTGGATCTGGCCCACGGACCGTCCGGCCTGGCCCTTCAAATAAGCAAACACGCCGGATCCTAAGATCCACGGACTCGGATTCGGACAGTCCGTTTAAACTTGGAGGGTCCGCGAGCCGGTCGAACTCTTTACAAATTGACTTTAAACGAGTGGGTTTCTTCTGTATTTCTTTTGTTCAGCGATAAACGGATAGCTTTTAGGGTTTCTTCCACATAGATGGAATTAGAATAAAACAATCCCTTCCTCTAGGTTTTCTATCGTATTCCTCTCTCTGCCTTCGTTCTCTCATGCAACCCCTCTCTCTCGCGCTTCTCTTTCTCTCGTTCTTCCTTTCACGCCGCCGTTCTCGGTGGCTCTCTCTATCTCTTCCCTTCTCTCGCTGCAGGTCTCTCCATATCTTCTCAGATTTCTTCACTTCTCTCGCCACTCTCTCTTTTTCTTTTTCTCTCTAGTTTTCCCCTCTCTGAGCGCCTATTCCTTTCTGGGACCTCTCCTTCTATTGTTTGTGGGGTTTGAAGACCTCGGTCTTTCCTAATTTCTCTCTCTATACCGTTTTGATTTTCCTCTCTACCCCTATTTTCGATCTCCACCATCGCTAAGCCCAAATCTGATTGCTGCTAATTCGATTTACCAAATCCATCCCATCGATTGTAGTTTTTCTTAATCGCAGAGATGTTTATGGAGCTGGGGAGCAATATCTTGGTCTTGGCGTTTTCTTGAAGATTGAAAATAGTAGAGCCTCTGTATGTTGATTGTAAGTGGGTTTTCAGGTATTATAGTAAGATTTTCACTTCCTTCGTCTTCTAGTTTAGTTTTTACTCTCACCATTATTGAGAAACTGAAAGAACTGTTTGAATGTGAAATGGTTTGGATAATAGTAGCAAAACAAGAAACACTTATTTTTTCTTCTTTGCCTCTTCTCTTTTATCGTCATCCTTTTTCTTGGCTTTCTCATTTTTTCCATTTGAGGATTCAACTGAAGCTGCTATGTTCAACCTCGAGTGGGTTTTGAATCCTAGTTGCAGAGGCAGACAAGGTCCAACAAATTAACCCGAAATGATTTTCCCCTTTTCTGCGTTTATTGCATTTCGTTCTGCCCCAAATAGTTCTTGATTGATGGAATGCATATATTGCAGTTTACCTAAATCTTCAAAGTGCTTTCCATTTGGGATTCATGTAGAAATTTCCATTTCATTATTAAGACTTTTTTTTTTAAAAGATGATTTTAAGCTTGAGCTGTGTTTTTTCAGGAGATGGAGCAACTAGAACACTCGTCAATGGAAACCATGTCTTCATCTTCTTCTTCTGTCCCTCAAGAAGCTTCTACTTATGATGAAATCTCTATGCAGCAGAGCTTGCTCTTCTCAGACAGTCTTAAGGTACGTAATCCCCCCTTTCGCTTTTTCTTTCTGTATGTGTTACACAAGCAGCCCAAACTCTCATGGCAGAAATGTTTGGAACTGAACTTGATGTGCATGTTTTATTTATCTAAATTGTAATTTAGATTTGAATATGTTAGAGGATTGGATGACCATGGCCTAAAACAAAATTTGAAAATGATTTAAAAGGTATTATTAGACCATGTTGGATGCCAGATCTTTCTTCTCTTTCTTTCTTCTTCTTCTTGGTACTTTTTTTTTTCTTTATTTAATGAAATGGTGTAAATATTATTTTGGGTCTTTTCTAAGCTCTAGTTTTAAGCAAGATTTTCTATGTATTTCGTGGTTAATGTCAATGAATGCGCCGAAATTCATTGCTTATTCAAGATGAATTTCGTTAATCATGTTTTACAGTCTGATTTGAGGCTTACTGAGAACTTTTTTCGATGTATTTTGACTGAATGAGTTTAGGAGAATGTGCTGACGATTCTGATTTTGAAAAGGAGATGATTTTCAATTCTTATTTTTTATATCATTTTTATCTCTTTGAGAAAGATAACCATCCAAAGAGCTAAAATTTTAATGAAACAACAATTTCAAACTTAGGGATCTTAACATTCAATGGCAGGGATCACTTGCCATTTATCCTACGTGTAGAGTTTCATATGGCTCAGGATCTCATATTATTCCCCTTTAATATAGAGGGAAAAAAAAAAAGGTTCCCTTAGAACCTTGTAGCCATGATGAAAAGATAAAGGTTGGGTTGGAACCAGAGCACGGGGCATTTGCTTCTTTGTGTAGAATCCAACATTCCTTGCTCATGGCCATTTATGAACATCCCAAGTTCTTCTTTTTAAAGTAGGATATAGTAAATAAAGGCAAATAGTTGTTGTCAATCTCAAGAGAAGAGATTGAGATTGATGTGATATTCAATTATATTAGATTAAGGTTTGTTTTGATGTACATTTAATTTTTAATGCTTTTGTTTAGATTTTTAGTCTTTCTTCTCATTTCTTGATAAATCCTTTTGTTATGTGATTAATACATTTTGTGTGTTTCTTAGGCCTTTTGGAATCACTATCTTAAAGATTGATGAGGCTCTAATCCCCTTAGTAGGGAAATATTTTACAGAAATTGAAAATGATAACTCTTCTATGTGCTACTATTTTACGATGTGCATTCCCAAACCTGCACAAAAAAATTCATGCTCTTCTTTTCTCTATTGGTTCTACACTTAATCTTTTTGTTTTTTTTTTATTTGTGCTTTTTCACCTTATAGTTTATGAACCACTCCAGCAAGTTGAGATCTTAGTTAAGTATCTTGGCCATTTAATAAATGAGTTAGACTCTTCTTGAACCCATTTATGGAGGTATAGTTTGAAATGTTTGTTAAGTATAACCCGTACAACTCTTTGCTAGTAGCATTGCACTACCTAAGAAAGGTAAATAGTTTAACTGGAAAATTTAAAAAATAACTGATACTATAGTTGTGTAAATGATACCAGTCTCTATTTCTTTAATCCAACTTTTATTATGAAACACTTACATATCATAATTTTTTTTTATATTTATGATTGCTTGTTATTTTATTTTAATATTTCATACTTACGTACTCTTACTTGTTCACGTGTTATTTTTCGTATATTGCATCGTTAATGTGTTTTTTTTTCACTTGTTTTCTCAGGTCTTGAGTTAGTTTATAAATGTTATCTCTGAATTTAAAAATCCATCGTAGAAGAGAGATGCATCCAGAAAAGGCGAAATAGAGTAAGAGAGACCCATTTTATATTTCTATTTTATATTTGTTTTTGTATTAAGGGTAATAAGCTCAATTTAAACTTTTTATATTTTCAATTCTTAATAGTCTTTCTTTAAGTTTTTTCCCTTTATTTGATGCAAATAGCTATACTAGTAAGAAGTTAGAAATTTCACTAGTGTAGTACATGTGAAATATTGATTTAATTTTTAATAACGTACATTTAGTTTGGTAACAAAAAATTTAAATTAAAAAATGGATAATGGGTCTATTAGCATAAATTTTCAAGTTAAAAAATGGATGTTGAACTTGTTAGTATCAAATTTAAAATTTAAAAATGGATATTGAGTTCAGTAACATAAAAATTAAATTTTAATTTTTTTTTATATAGGATCAGGTGGCATCAAAGCAGAAACTAGGGCCTAAATGGGTGAAACAGATAAACGGACCCTTATCGGGCCGTGGACAGTCCGACAGCCCGATCAGGCTGGGCCGGACTCAAGAGTGATCAGATCCTGTACTATCGGGCCAGGCCACGGACGGTCCGATTATCTTATTCAGGTGGGCCGTACCTGGGTCCGTTTACAGTCGTACAGGGGGCATGGATGATACAAGTTTCATCTTATATCCAAACCATCCAAAGTCCAGATAAAAAGAGCCCGGAAAAATAATGGCTCACACAGTCAGGTACGGGAAAACCATCTCATTGTCAAGAGCTACACATATAGACAAACAGAACCCCATCCCATCACGAACTCAGTACACCAATTGCCTAAGAGTGGACTGGATTGCCACTGAGTTTGGGAAATGGGTCTTGCTTACTGAGGACGACTACCTTGCTCTTGTGAGCAAAATATCCTTTCATAAGATTCTTGTAAATGAGGATGGCCATTATACACTCGACCTGCAAGAATGCAACATTGATAGGTAGTTAATATCATGACAGCAGCTTCTACATGGTTAAGTACACTAAAACTAACTGGCAAAATGATGAGTAAATCAAAGACTCAATTCAATTCAATAAAGACCCATGAGAAGAGGAAAAGTTTCAACTTGACTTGAGTGAAGAATCCGTGGTCCAATTTCATGCAAGAACAGATAAAGGTAAAAAAGGACCTCATGTGCTTTCCAATGCATTAAATTTTACCTCAACAGGAGTTTGGATGAGTGAGATGTCAAGCTTGGGGTGATTTGGGCTTCCAAATGACATCAAATGGGAGAAATTGCTTATGTGGCAGTCACATGGACGAATTTGACACATCGTCAACCCCTCACAGCCACATGACATGTCACATGGCAAGGAATCCAAACAAGGAGCTAGGTGGGAGCATGAAGCTTGTGGACCACATGTTCCATTAAGGAAATTTTGGATTTGAAAAGGGAATCATTGACAGAAAATGTAGTCTTGACTTTGCAGACAAATTTGAGGTACAAAATGATATCAGATTTTTATAAAATTGGATTCATTGTAAAGCTTATTCAATTACCTTTCCAACAAACCCAAATTTGCGCAATTACGATATACGTAGACGAAGCTATAACCATTTTTTGTAACAAAGCATCAAGAGAATAGTAAATAGGTGGCACACATGGGCAAAGTTGGCCACAGGTGTTTTTAGCATGTTTCATTGGGTGGTGTAGATTTAATCTTAGTTTAAGTGGGTGGAATGGAATTGTGTACAAAAAGAGGTCACAAATTCACAAAAATCAAGTCAAGTTTTGCTTTGTACAAGTTTTGAATTCTTGTTGGGCTTTCTAGTGCTCTTCTAGTTTGGTTACTAGTTTTAATTTCTAGTTCTAGGAGTAGATCCAGGTAAGTTATCCAGAGGCGTTACACTATCGAAGTTGATCCAAAGATCTCCTTAGACGTCAGAATTTTTTGAAGTTCAGGTCTTCTTGGATCTACATCAGATTCAAGCCGGATATTGCGGAATTCTTTATTTCCTACGTTGAAGGCATAGATAGCCATTAAACTCAATTCTACCCTTCATCACAAAACAATGGGCCTTCTTGGCCATCATTGTAGAAAACTATGGCCATGCTTTCTAAATGATCCATGTGTTGGCCCATCAATCAAGGAGTTAAGAGTCAATGAGATCATCAGAATTGGGTCGGTCAACATCAGGCATCAAATCAATGACCTGGGTTGCTAAATCATGAACCTGACTCATACTAAGTGAAGTCCTGAGGTAAAGATATGCTTATATGATTCGGGTTTTGGTACAAAGGATCATAAATATACTAAGCCTCATGATGGCCATAGTCACATGAGAAAAAAGCAAAAGGACAGTGAATAGTACCTCATCAACATCCAGATCCATCTCAAGCCACTTCAAGGCCTTGACAATCACTTCCAGTTTCACTTGGTGTGCTTTGCTTGGGTCCTTCTGCTTTTGGATGATATAACTGCAAGGAAAGCTCAAGTCATTCATTTTAAGTGTTTCACCTTGTTTGAATGGAGAGGTTTATATGACGACAAAACTTACATTTTCTTTACCAGCCTCTGATAAACTTGTAGCTCTAGCTTTTCCAGGACAAGATACACACCTGACCTCAAGAATCTGATCACCCAACCAGTTAGGAATAGAAATGCTTGAACCAATAAACTACACAAAGTTTAACAAGCAAAATTACCTATCTTCATGCTCACAGAGGGCATGCCTCAGAAGTCGTAGGTCACCTCTTTTCAGTGCTTCCACAACATCATTGTACTGCAAATATAGATGCCAAACTTAAAAACAGAGAACTCCATCTGGACAAGACAATAAATTGAAATTCACAGTAATTTAATGTCTAAGCACACTTTGTTTGAAGAGGTGCCACTCCTTTTTGGTAAGACAATTCCAGATAATTGAGTTTGCTTGACTGATAACCAGTCAAGCCAATGATACATAGCACAAATTTTCTAAATGACTCGTTTGAAATGGTTTTCTTCTGAAAGGCACATTGCGTGAAAGATTAAAGGAACATTTTAGGTGCAGCTCTAACTATTACATCAAACTATTGTTGGCCGAAGGGTACTAAATGCTTCTCGGATGCCCACCCATTAACTGAAGCATGCAAGCAATTGTCCACTCAATGAAACTAATGAATTAGTTGCCAAGGTGGGAACTGCAGCTGAAAGGGATACGAGTGTTTAAGCAGGGAAGAAAGTGATGCCAAACATTGGCGTGTAATCAGAAGCAGAAGTGTGGTTCCAAAGTGGCAGTATCTCAGCTAGGACTACTTGTAGTGAGCAGCTGTACATACACATAAATGATCACTCAAGCTCGAATACATGGCATTCCAACTTCAGGAGCTTCTTGATTCTGAGGTGATTTATACCCTAGATGACAATTATTCTTCCTAGAAACTCTAGTAAATTCAGCACATAAACCATGTCTCAAGTATATTTCATTTACAATATATAAACATAAATGGCATAAAAACGATACTACCTACTACCTCATCAAACGTATTATAATCTGCGTGTACACAAAGAAAGCATCAAGTATTAATGCGTTCAACACCATGGTAGAAAAACGCAAAACTAGGTCTCATTGGTTCCCACAGATCAAAGAAAATGATTTCTGACATATAATAGAAAAAACAATAGAAATAGAGTGTTTACCTCAATCAAATTAAACTTCTCCAAAAGACTCTTTCTAGGTAATATGCCAAGTGAAAGTTTTACAGGTATGAGGTACTTCAGAATCATCCTGTTCCCACAAACCAAATTAAAAAAAAAAAAACAAAGGGTTCAGCCACATAATAGTAGTAGTGGTGGTGATAAACAACAACAAAAACAATAATAATGGTGATGAGAGAGTGTTAATAAGATTAGTTAATATCACATTATATCACTTTTGCTCTTCTCAACATTCAAAAGTGTAATATTTTATGTGGAAACAAGAAGTCCAAGTATGAGAGAATGTCCTCTCTTTTTCTTTTTTTCCCCAACATCAATGTTGGGTGGGGTTGCACATACAACCCTCAACACCAAGACCCTTATTCCAACCACTAGTGGTTGAAAATACTTGACCAAAAGAAAATTTAGTTTTATTAGAATTCAGCCACTCATTGTATGATAAAATGTAAAACAAGTACAATATCCCATGCAGCACAGCAAACCTCACACCTAACCTTATGTTTGCTTCACTTTGTAGGTTGCAATGCTTTAAAGCATATGTGAGTTTCTGATCAGCCTGTCATGCAACAAAATTAATAGATGGGCTCAATAAAGATTCATAACATTACACAGCAGATGCATACTTGAAAAAGAAAATTGTATTTATAGGCTCTAAAAAAATTTGCAGCCCTATACATATCACTGAATTTGCAGAACACCACTAAATTTGCATCAAAGCATAAATCCAAGGATTACTTAATTAATACATCTCCTTGTGTATAAATGATTGAAAGATCCTATATGGTGTATTCCAAAAATTGAAGCATAAGTGAAAACTGCAATGGAATTTCTTGGAATCAACAATACTTACAACAGAGAAGTTTTCATTGAGCACTTCCAAACGACCTGTATAATACATGTAGGTGACCTGTCAACGTAGAAAATTCATATTGAAATGAACACAGAAAGAAATTGAAAATTCAAAATAAAATAGCAAAAAGGCCTGTAACAAGATGCAGGAAATGAAATGTCAAAGAAATGAATCAAATTCAAACCTTGTCTCTTATTGGGAATTCCTCAAAGTCAAAAAGTTTGGCTGTTTCAATGCTTCTTACTATACTTCTGCATAAGTGTACAGTACCAAGCTGCAAAAACAAATAAAAACCTGGACTTCAATATAGAACTTATGATACAAATGTTACTAATCTTCATTCTTGTCACTATTGTTACATGTTTTTGAAGTCTTAAATAAGAGATCAAAAGCTATGACATTGATTTTTCCTTAACATCAAACATTTCCCTAAGTGAATTAATATGATAATAAAACAAAAGAAATCAAAAGACCATGACCTTAAAATACACTTTGAATAGTTGGCAAGTCACATATAAAGCTCCGACACGTTTTGGACCTTTTCCCTGTAAAATGCAAATGATAAGTTATGCATGGAAATTGACCAAAAATGGAGAGAGAGAGAGAGAGAGAGAGAGAGAAAACAGAAAGAAGAAGAGGGAGGAAAGAGAACACACAGCTAGAGAGCCGAAAACTTTCATAAGGAAGGAACCAGCGCCTTTCAATTTCTCTGGATTCTTTCCAATTGAAGCAAGCTCTCTGTCGGCCTGTATAAACAAAACCCAACTCGTCATCTTCAATCAAACAAGAGAGAACATGCAAGATATAAAGATCGTACTGTTGAAGAGAGAGAAAGAAAGGGGGTAGGGTTGAAGAAACTCACCCTTTCAGCAAGAACCCTAATCTCATAAGTAATTACATAGATGGCTTCAATTGCCCATGCAGATTCCCAATTCCGGAATTCCTGAAGAAACGCACTGAAAATTGAAAATCTCTGTCAACCAACTATTCCCAAGAAAGCCAAAAAGAAAGGGAGAATATCAAGATTGGGATATGAGCAATACTTGGCAGATTTTTCGAAAGCAATGTAGGCCTCAACAAAGCGACCTATTCGGAAACTCTGCAGGCATCGAAAAAGGGGAGTCACGATTTCTGCGATCTGCGAGTATTTCTCCGATTGCTTGATGAGCCTGCTAGCGTCCTGCTCCAAGAACAATAATGAGATCAAAAAGAATAACAAAAAAAGATGAGACCGATGAGAATAAGAGGAGAGAGGCGAAGGAAAGGAAAATGTGGTACCTGGAAAGTGTGAAGAGCATCAGCAAGGGAGAGGAGAAGAGGCGAGTTGGAGGAGACAGAGAGAAGGGGTTTTAGCGAAGGCCCGTCCTGGGAAGAAACGGCATCGGAGAAGCGATTCAGGTAATCCGTTATCCGCCTGTGCGCTTCGCCCATACTCGTGTACGCCATGAACGCTCTGCAACACAATCAAAACGCAGGTTCGACCGCGACCGTCATCTTCTCGGTCCGATCTGGTTAAAAAACCTTCTGATAATTTAATTGTGAGCCGCGGTTTTGGGAAAAATGGAAAGTTAGAGAATTTTTTTTAAGAAAACGCCGGCAGTTGCGACTCTACCCTCCCGACAAGAGAATAAATGAAACGGCGGAGAGAGAATGGAAAGAGAAAAAAGAAAATATGGAGAAGAGATTGAAGAAAAAAAAATCGCTTACAGCTGCTTTCCTTTCTCTTGTCTGCTTCTTTTTCTTCTTCGTTGATGGGAAAAATGCAAGAGCGGCGGCGGTAAGGTTTAATAGAGAGAGGGAAAGAGAAGAAGGGCATCAGGGTTGCAAGTGAACACCCCTCTTTTTGAAAAGGAACTGCCGTACCAAAGAGAAACCCCCTCTTTTTCAAAAGGAACTGCCGTGCTAAAGAGCTCTAGGCTGCGTTTGGATGGGGGTAAGGGGGTCCGTTACCTATGCTTACCTCCGTTTGGTAATAAGGGTAAATTTTTATCCCTCTTTTCTCTCTTTTTAATACCGTTATGGGGCAATGGGTATTCAAGAATGAATACCCCTCCTTACCCCCTTTTTCGCTTATGATTTTTTTTTTTATATATTTTATTTATTTATTTATTTTGGTGAGTACTTAACTTTTAATTTTTTTCAAAAGCATTCCATTATTTCCATTTTATAAATTTCATATCACCAAAAAATAAATTATATTTTTTTATGAAGAGATATGAAAATTTTTTTTATTCATTTATTGAAATTTAAAATAATAATAGTGGTTTTTTATTTATTTTTTATTTTTTAAGGAAATCTTTCCCCTATTTATCCCGTGCCTTCATTTATTTTTCAATTACATATTATATAATTTTCTGAAACGTATTTATCAAAATATTCTATTTTTAAGGGGTGATTCTGTCGAAATTTCGATAGGGTCTCAAAACTCTGAAAATTTTGAGATTTATTATAATATCTTTCAGGGTAATTAACAATTTATTTTATTAGAAGATTATTTTAAAAATAAGTCAATATTTTCAACGTGATGCATTTGGGTGAGGGGTAAATTTTTACAGGGGTTACCCTTGAGTAGGGGTAAACTGACATATTAACAATTTTATGAGAATTAATAATTTTATTAAATCTTTATAATATAAAAATAAAATTTCTATAACATTTTCAACGTGATGCATTTAGGTGAGGGGTAAATTTTTACAGGGGTTACCCTTGAGTAAGGGTAAACTGACATATTAACAATTTTATGAGAATTAATAATTTTATTAAGTCTATATAATATAAAAATAAAATTTCTATAACATTTTCAACGTGATGCATTTGGGTGAGGAGTAAATTTTTACAGGGGTTACCCTTGAGCAGGAGTAATTGTACGTAGGGGTAAACTGACATATTAACAATTTTATGAGAATTAATAATTTTATTAAATCTATATAATATAAAAATAAAATTTCTATAACATTTTCAATGTAATGCATTTGGGTGATGGGTAAATTTTTACAGGGGTTACCCTTGAGCAGGGGTAATTGTACGTAGGGGTAAACTGACATATTAATAATTTTATTAGAATTTATAATTTTATTAAATCTATATAATATAAAAATAAAATTTTACAACATTTTCAACGTAATACATTTGGGTGAGGGGTAAATTTTTACAGGGGTTACCCTTGAGCAGGGGTAATTGTACGTAACGGTAAACTGACATATTAACAATTTTATGAGAATTAATAATTTTATTAAATCTATATAATATAAAAATAAAATATCTGCAACATTTTCAACGTGATACATTTGGGTGAGGGGTAAATTTTTATAGGGGTTACCCTTGAGCAGGGGTAATTGTACGTAGGGGTAAACTGACATATTAACAATTTTATGAGAATTAATAATTTTATTAAATCTATATAATATAAAAATAAAATTTGTCACGAGAATACAAGTAATGTCTCCACAATTTCAACGAGAATACAACAGCTGCCAACTCCAAATCATGACTCGGGTAGTTCTGCTCATGTCCCTTCAATTGCCTGGAACCATAAGCTACTACCTTCCCCTCTTCCATCAGCACACAACCCAAACCAAACTTGGATGCGTCGCAATAAACATCGTAACCTCGGCCTTGCTCGGGTATCACAAACACTGGAGAAGTCGTCAACTTCTCCTTCAGCTCCTGGAATGCTTTCTCACAAGCTTCGCTCTATTCGAACTTGACGTTCTTCCTCGTCAGCCGAGTCATCGGCACCGCGATCTGAGAGAAGTGCGGGATAAACTTTCGCTAATATCCCGTTAATCCCAGAAAGCTCCAGATCTCGAACACGCTCTTGGGACTCTCCCAAGTCTTCACGGTCTCTACCTTCGCTGGATCTACCGAGATTCCTCCTAGAGACACCACATGCCCCAGAAACTGCACTTGAGTCAACCAAAACTCACACTTGGTCAGCGTAGCAAACAACTGATGCTCCTGAAGAGTCTGAAGAACAATCCGTAGATGACGCTCATGCTCCTCCTCTGACGACGAAAAGATCAAGATATCGTCGATGAAGACTATCACGAACTCTCATAGATACGGTCGAAACACACGATTCATCAAGTCCATGAACATGGCTGGCGCGTTCGTCAAACCGAAATGCATCACAACAAACTTGTACAAGCCATACTGCGTCCGAAAAGCAGTCTTTGGAATGTCGTCATCTCGAATCCGCAACTGATGGTAACCCAACCTCAAATCGATTTTCGAAAAACACTTTGATCCCCTCAAAAGATCAAAGAGGTCGTTTATTCTAGGCGACGGATACTTATTCTTAATAGTTACCTGGTTAAGCCGCCAGTAATCTATACATATCCTCATTGATCCATCCTTCTTTTTCACAAAGAGAGCGGGTGCGCACCACGGCGAGCTGCTCTGACGGATAAAGCCAAGACTAAGAACCTCTTCTACCTGCGTAGCTAGCTCTCTCTGCTCTGTCGGTGCCATCCGATAAGGTGCCATGGAAATTGGAGATGTTCCAGGCTGTAGGTCTATAACAAACTCTATCTCTCGGCGTGGAGGTAGCCCAACCAACTGGTCAGGAAAAAACATCCATAAACTCACACACCACCCGGGGAGCAACAGACTCTATACCACCTACATCTTCCCAACCCATGCTTGCCACCACATTACCGGGATACGCCCTAAGGCCAGAGAAAGTGGCTCTCATCTTTTCATATGGTACCAACTTCTCCATAAACCTCTTACCGGTTGAGGAGACCCCACGAATTCTCATCTGAAAGTAGTCTATCAAGACTTCAAAAACAGACAACTAATCCATACCAAGGATAATGTCAAAGTCCGCCATTTCCAGAACCAGAAAATCATAAGACAACTCTACTCTGCTAATCTTCAAGACACAAGATCTACACTCTTGGTTTGCCAAAGCCTTCTTACCCAAAGGTGAAACTACCATTAGCGGGTTAACTACTTCTACCCGTTTCAAACCCAATCTAACATAACAAGTTATAGAGATAAAGGAATGCGAAGCACCGGTATCAAACAACACTCGAGCCAAAAGACTGAAAATATTAAGGGTACCTTCCATCACCGTGTTCTCCACCGGTTCTTCCTTCTGAGTCCCAATCGAGTAAACTCTCCCTTGAGGACGTTCTCGTCCTCTCCCCTGATCGCTCTGAGGTGGTCCGTTCCTCGGGGCCATTGAACCTCTGGAAGCCTGTTGAGAGCCTCTGCCGGCAGACGGTTGCGCCATAGAGAAGGAAACTCTTGCGCCTTGCAAAGGCGCCGCTTTGCCAGAAAAAGGGCAATCCTTGAACAGGTGCCTGGTCTGCTTGCAGTGAAAGCACGCCCTCTCTCATCCGGATTGGCAGAACTTAGAAATATGCCATGACTGGCCGAGAGTCAGACCAACTTGACTGGCCCACACTAGGTTGGCCCTTCTTGAAAAAAGGCCTCTTCTGCTGGTTGAACCTCGCCTTGTTGTTGGAAGAAGGTTTCTGAGAGCTGTCAGTGCTCCGGTTGATGGAGTCTACTGCTTTCACCTTTGAAGCTCGATCGATGATCTCCTCCAGAGTGTTGAACACTAAGTCGGCCACTTGCCGCTGCAGGAAGGGTCTAAGTCCGTTCTCGTAGTGCTGGATCTTCTCCTCCTCATTGGCTGCAATCCACGGCACAAACTGCATCAAGTCGATGTAGCGCATGGCATACTGTGTCATGGTGTCTGAACCTTGCTGGATATTGAGGAACTCTCTCTTCCTCGCTTCCTTCACCGTCTTTGGAAAGTAACGTGCCAAAAAGGCTGCAGAAAACTCCTCCCAAGTCATCGGCTTGTGATTACGAACCAAGCTCTTCGCCTCCCACCATTCGTAAGCGTTCCCTTCAAGCTGGTAAGTCGCCAAGGTTACTCGTAAATCGTCAGTGATCACTAGGGTGTTGAGGATTCGACTAATCTGAATTAGCCAGTTCCTCGCAGCGCTGGGGTCTTCTGTTCGTTAGAAGCTAGTCGGGTTCAGACGCTTGAACTCCTTAAGAGCCAAGGTGGCTCTCTCCTCTAGCGTTTGGATTGGAGGATGTCGCATGTTTTCAGCTATTTGCTGAAATGCTTCAACCGCCGCTAGAATCGCCTCGTTGGGTAGGTCACGGGGTGGAAGACCAGTCCTCCTCCCACGGTAATTGGCTCCATTCGCGTTGGGTCCTCACATCTGTTATTTACACTTGTAAATATCATTAACCAATTTTAAGATCTTTATTAAAACAAAACACACAAGTTGCAATACTAAGGCAAAAGCAGGTCTAGTTAGGTAGTAACCCATCTCAGTCCTAGAGTTTGAGCCTACGCTCTGATACCAAGCTGTCACGCTCCGACCCGAAGGGTGGGCTCGAAACGCGACTGATTTTTTTTTTTTTTATAAGTAAACTAAACCACAAGCATACGCAATCTAATTGGGCCGGATCAACAGTTGGGCCTAAGGGTCACAAATGATCCCATCATGTGGACTCAAACATGTACCATATGCTTCCCCCATAAAATAGACATAAACAACATCAACACATAGCATGCTCAATTCAAATCCAACATTGATTAATACAAAGCATAAGAAAATCAACCATTGATTCATCATTCAAAGTCACAACAAACAGACTACAGCAACGTCGTAGTCTCGATACATAAAGTTTTTCAATGAACTAAACACCACAACCTGGTACTTTACAAAAGCCAAGGTTCCAAGAACCAGAAAGCACAAATAAGGGTATTCCCCCTTCAGGGGAATCCCAAACCACCATCGCAGCTTAGCCATCCTAAGCCTGAAAGAGAGGGTCCTCCTCCTCGGGTTCATCGCCTGAAAGGTGAGTGGTGTGAGCTAACTAGCCCAGTGAAGGAAATATAACAATGCACATTAAGTAAATATAAAACAGGTTAGTAACAGTTCAATAATATCACATTCTTGATAAAAATAAGCATAATCTTAAGAAATACATCAACATCATCAATCACTGCCATTATCCACCGTAACGCCTGCAGACTACGTTGAGACCAGTATTAAGTCCCGACACGGTCAAAATACATCGTTGTAAGTACATCTCTGGCTCTGACTTAGCCGATACTGACACCCTAAAGTCAGCAACTAACGACAGCATGGTCCACATATGGCCGATATTGGTTCAATAGCTCAGGTACGTGGGAGCTGTATTTTATACTCATACGATCAACATCGTAATATCACAATCAACATCAGCACTCTTACCATAGTACATCGTGTATAGGCACATGGGTGGGTTCATCAAAACTGAAACCACTCATTGCTCAATAAAAAACCTGTTTACAAAATCTGTAGAGTTAAGTTCCCTCACCGTTATGTGTGGTTTACGCGATCTCTGTTCAAACAACACACAAGTGCACAATCAATATACAGATCAAATACATACAAACGAGTAGTATTTGGAAATCACACGTTTTTCCACAAAATATGCAGGGTTCATGGAATTGAGTCTCCTACTTGGTTTGTATCCTTTTTAAATCATCCACAAAATAATAATTTAGTAAAAAGGGGCTCAGTCCAAACTCATATTGTCTTCTGGGCATTGACCAGATTGACTTATTTAGTTAGGTCTAGATCCTCGGGTCACTTCTAGGTTGTCTTCTGGATAGGACCAGATCTGACATTTTGAGTAGGCCTTGAGGTCACCCAGTGCTCGACTATATAGCGTCGGCCTGAAAGTGAATCACTCAGTGCCCGACCAATAGGGTCAGCCTGGAAGCGGATACAATAATATTTACACTATAAGTAATAAGAAAAGAGAGTTAGTACAATTTTAATTAACAAAAATAGTACTAATCATCACATCACATAATCTAACAAAATAATAATAAAAAAAAATGAATAAAATAATAATATTTATTTATTCAATTATTTATTCATTTTTTTTCCAATGGGAACCAACATTTAAAAGCACAAGCAACAATAATATCAAATAATATATATATATATATATATAATATATATATATATATATATATATATATATTTTTAATAAAATAATAATATTTAATTATTTATTCATTTATTTTATTTTTTTTCCAATGGGAACCGATATTACAAATCACCAGCAATCATAATATCAAATAATTTATTTTTTTTCTTTTCTTTTTTTTCTTTTTCTTCTTCCTCTTCCCCGTTCACTGTCTGCAACAGACAGTGAACGGCCGTGAACAGTAAAATCGAAATTGGGAAAAAGGCGATTTTCTGGACTCAGTTTTTATATCTGACCGGTCCGATGGATTCCGCCGGGAGTCCTCTTTCCATAGGGAGAGGTTTGGAGTTTTGAAACTTAGTAAGCCATCAGATCTTAACACCGGAAGCTCACTGATACGAGGAATCTTAGAATTTTACCTAAATTTTGAAATCGTTTTTCTCTATGAAAACAGCGCCAAATTCAAAAAAATTTGATTCAAAACCGATCGAAATTGAAAAGGGAATGCAATGGTTACCTTGGATTGAATTTCTGGGCTGAAATCCGGACTTTTTTGAAAAAATTTCCCTAAGCTACTGTTACTGAAAAAAAATGGAATTCTCGACTGCAAGAGAGAGAAGAGAGAAGGGAGAAGAGAAGTTGGGAGTTAAAACCGAAGATTGAGCCGGTTTTTATAGGTTTTTTGGCCGGAAAATCCAGTGCATGCGCCTGGTGGCTGAGACGCTGCTACAGTAACCGTAGGTTTTCGGCTGTTTGCAAATCAGCCCTCCAATATTTTCCAAATTGCAGAAAAACCCCTACTTTTAATAAAAACCTGATTTTTAACTAAAACAATAACTTCAAAAGCTCAAAAATTTAATCCAACCTTACAGATAGGTTGGGTTTTAAAAATCTTAATCATTATAAAAATTTTAGAATTTAACTCTTATTAAAAACCATTTATTTAAATAAAAATCATAAATTTACACTATTTACTTAAATAAAGAATTGTTAAAATAAACAATTTAGAAACATCATTTTGAGATGAGATGAAATGAAATAATTACCATTCTTAAAATGGTCTACCATAAAATATAAATTTCAAATTTTATATCATTTTCAAAACCCTTTAAAATAATTAATACTCCCTTTCGGGGTTTTGATGGACGGGATTTAAAATACTATTTTCTGAAAATAAATTCATTTTAAAATCAGAAATACAAATCCTTTATTTAGGAGAACATTATTTACCAATAATATACGCATATCAACAATATTTTTAAAAAAAAACATAACAAGTGGTAAATTACCAAAATGCCCCTCCAGCTCGACGAGCTAGATCACTGAGTTTTCGGGCTCAGATCAGGCCAAACCTGGGCTTTCCTCGAAACCCTAACCGTAATCTCCGAGATTAACCGGTTAAACAGGAATTTACGAGCTACAACAAGCCTAATCTGGGGTAGGGTATTACAAAATTTCTATAACATTTTCTATGTGATGCATTTGGGTGAGGGGTAAATTTTTACAGGGGTTATCCTTGAGCAGGGGTAATTGTACGTGTCACGCCCCGACCCGACCAGTGGGCCCGGAACGCGACTGGTTTTTTTTTTTTTTTTTAAAAGATAAGTAAACTAAACCACAAGCACTCTTACTGGGCCGGATCAACAGTTAGGCCCAGCGGTTACACATCAGCCCGTTAAGTGAACTCAAACATGTACCATACCTACTTCCAAAAACCAAGATATAAACGACATCAACACATAACATAATCAGAATCAAACATCATTGATTAATCAATCGTAACATTGTCTCAAATGGCAACATAACCGATTACAACATTTAAACATAAATTAAGTACCACATCCGGTACTTAATACAAAAACAACGGTTCCTAGAACCAACAGAAAGATCAGGGTATTCATCTCCGGGGGAATCCAAAACACTGCTTTAACTCAAACGCCCTAAGCCTGAAAGAGAGGGTCCTCCTCCTCGGGTTCATCGCCTGAAAGGTGAGTGGTGTGAGCTAACTAGCCCATTGAAGGATAATTAACAATGCATATTAAGCAAATAGTAAAACAGGTTAACAACAGTTTAATATCACATGCTTGATAACAGTAAGCATAATCTTAAATCAGATAATAACATCATCAACTATCAATCACTGCCATTATCCACCGTAACGCCTGCCGACTACACTGAAACCAGTATTAAGTCCCGACACGGTCAAAATACATCATTGCAAGTACATCTCCGGCTCTTAAACTTAGCCGATACTGACACCCTCAAGTCAGCAACTGACGACAGCATAGTCCGCCAATGGTCCAGTAGACATAAACCATCTCTCATATGGCCGATATTGGTTCAATAGCCCAGGTACGTGGAAGCAGTCTTACATACACATACGGTCAACACCGTAATATCAAATCATCACAGCACTCTTACCCTAGTGCATCATGTATAGGCACATGAGTGGGTTCATCAAAATCGAAACCACTCATTGTTCAAAATAACACCTGTTTACAAAATCTGCAGAGTTAAGTTCCCTCACCGTGATCGTGTAGTTTCGCGGTCTCTGTCAAACAACATACAAGTGCACAATCAATATACATATCAGATACGTACATATACGTAGTATTTGAAAATCACACGTTTTCCCACAAAATATTCAGGGTTCATGGAAATGAGTCTCCTACTTGGTTTCTAGCCTTTTTAAATCATCCACAAGATAATAATATAAAAAAAAGGGGCTCAGTCCAAACTCATATTGTCTTCTGGGCATTGACCAAATTGACGTATTGAGTGAGGTCTAGATCCTCGGGTCACGTCTCGGTTGTCTTCTGGATAGGACCAGAGCTGACATTTTGAGTAGGCCTCGACGTCATCCAGTGCCCGACTATAGTCCCGGCCTGAAAGTGAATCACTCAGTTCCCGACTAATGTCGGACTGAAAGCGGATACAATAATATTTACACTATAAATAATAAGAGAAAGGGGTTAGTACATTTTTATTTAACAAGGGGGGGTATAAATCATCACATCACATAATCTAACGAAATAATTTTTTATTTTTTTTGAATAAAATAATAATATTTAATTACTTATTCATTTTTTTTTCTCTTCGGTGGGAACCACCATTTGAAATCATAAGCAACCATATTCTCAAATAAAAATATATTTTTTTTTTGGAATAAAATAATAATATTTAATTATTTATTCATTTATTTTATTATTATATATATATATATATTTTTTCGGGAGCACTTACACACACCCGGATTTTCTGCCTCTACACACCCGTTTCTGAAATTTCGGGTGAAATTACGATTTTACCCCCCGATTTCCATTCATTCGAATGAATGCCCAGTTCATTTTGGCATTCGAATGAATCATCAAGTGTATTTTCAATTCATTCGAATGAATGGGCTGAACAGTAACACGGAATACTGCTCAGCCCCATTCATTCGAATGAATGGACGATTCATTCGAATGAATGGGCCTCATTCATTCAAATGACCCATTCATTCGAATGAATGAGCCCATTCATTCGAATGAATGCGTCATTCGAATGAATGGCTCATTCATTCGAGTTCCGTTCATTCCGTCTTCCGTCATTCGATTCATTCGAATGATTCGAATGAACCTTCAGTTCAGTGCATAATATTTTTTTAAAAAAATTTTAAACTTATTTTTTAAGCATTATGTATTTCTAAAATTTTTCAAATTGAATATTCAGACTAATTACGATAATCTGATAAAAATACTTTAAGACTTCAAGGTCTTTTGACACTCCTAAATATTTAAAACACAGTGTTTTACAAATAAGGGTATCCCTAGGGTGTGCCAAAAATATATTTAGGAGTGTCAAAAGACCTTGAAGTCTTAAAGCATTTTTATTAGGTTATCGTAATTAGTCCGGATATTCAATTTGAGAAATTTTGGAAATACACAGTGCATAAAAAACAACTTTAAAGTGTATTAGGAGATTTTATTATTTAATACACTATGCACATTATTTTTTATGCACTGTGTATTTCCAAAATTTCTCAAATTGAATATCCGGACTAATTACGATAACCTAATAAAAATACTTTAAGACTTCAAGGTCTTTTGACACTCCTAAATATATTTTTGGCACACCCTAGGGATACCCTTATTTGTAAAACACTGTGTTTTAAATATTTAGGAGTGTCAAAAGACGTTGAAGTCTTAAAGTATTTTTATCAGATTATCGTAATTAGTCTAGATATTCAATTTGAAAATTTTTAGAAATACACAATGCTTAAAAAATAAGTTTAAATTTTTTTTAAAAAAAATATTATGTACTGAACTGAAGGTTCATTTGAATCATTCGAATGAATCGAATGACGCTGGAACTCGAATGAATTGAACGACGGAATGAACGAACGTTATGCTCATTCGAATGAACGATTCATTCGAATGAATGATCGTTTCATTCGAATGAATGGAAGGAATGGTGACCATTTTTTACTATTCATTCGAATGAATGGGACTGAACAGTATTCCGTGTTACTGTTCAGCCCATTCATTCGAATGAATTGAAAATACACTTGATAATTCATTCGAATGAATGATTCATTCGAATGAATGCCAAAATGAACTGGACATTCATTCGAATGAATGGAAACACGGGGGTAAAATCGTAATTTCACCCGAAATTTCAGAAACGGGTGTGTAGAGGCAGAAAATCCGGGTGTGTGTAAGTGCTCCCATTTTCTCCAATGGAAACCAACCTTTTAAAAGCACAATAACATTAATATCAAAATTTTTTTTTTTTTTTTTTTCATTTTTTTTTTCCATTTCTTTTTTTCTCTTTCTTCTTCCTCTTCTTCTTCCCCGTTCACTGTCTGCAACAGACAGTGAACGGCCGGTGAACAGTAAAATCGAAAATGGAAAATGGTGTATTTTCGGAACTCGATTTTTACATCTGATCGGTCCGATGGATTCCTCCGGGAGTCCTCTTTCCACAGGAAGAGGTTTGGAGCTCTAAAACTCAGTGAGCCATCCGATCTTAACACCGGAAGCTCACTGATACGAGGAACCCTAAAATTTTCCCTAAATTTTTGAAATCGATTTTCTCAGTGAAATCAGAACCAAATTCAAAAATTTTTTATTCAAAACCTATCGAAATTGAAAGGGGAATGCAGTAGTTACCTTTGATTGAGTTTCTGAGCTGAAATCCGGATTTTCTTTTGAAATTTCCCTCTAAGTTATTGGTTGAAAAAAAAGAGCAGAGGGTCGGCTGAAATCAGAGAGTAGGGAGAAGGGAGAGGAGAAGGTGTTTTGGGAATTAAAACCGATAGAAGGAGGCCGGTTTATATAGGGTTTTTCGGCCGGAAAATCCGGCACGCGCGATGGGACGGGACGTCGGAAAATCACCGGAAAATCGGCCGAGCAGCAGCACGCCCGCACGCTGCTTATGCTGCTACAGTAGCCGCAGATTTTTGTTTTTTTGCAAATCAGCCCTTCAAGTTTTTCTAAATTGCAAAAAGGGCCTAGTTTTCATAAAAACTGATTTTTTAAACTAAGAGTAATAAATTAAAAACTTAAAAACCTGATCCAACCTTACAGATGGGTTGGGTTTTAAAAATCTTAATCACCATAAAAATTTCAGATTTTATCTCTTATTAAAAATCATTTATTTAAATAAAATTCATATTTTTCCCATAATTACTTAATTAAATAAATGTAAAAATAACTAATTTGTAAATCTTATTTTGAAGTGAAATGAAATATCTACACCATTCTTAAAATGGTCTACCATAAAATACTAAGTTTAAAATTTATTTCATTTTTAAAACCCTTTAAAATAATTAATACTCGCTTTCGGGGTTTTGACGGGCGATATTTAAATATCATTTTCTGAAAATAATTTTATTTTAAAATAAAAAATGTAAATCCTTCATTAAGGAAAACATTATTCACCAATAATATTCACAAAATCACACAATTTATAAAAATATACACAAGAAGTGGTAAATTACAAAAATGCCCCTCCAGCTCGACGAGCTGAATCACTGAGTTTTCGGGCTCAAATCGGGCCAAACTTGGGCTTTCCTCGAAGCCCTAACCAAAAACCTCAAGATCAACTGGTTAAACATGATTAACGAGTTAAAACTCGCCTAATCTGGGGCAGGGTATTACAGTACGTAGGGGTAAACTGACATATTAATAATTTTATGATAATTAATAATTTTATTAAATTTATATAATATAAAAATAAAATTTCTGCAACATTTTCAACGTGATGCATTTGGGTGAGGGGTAAATTTTTTCAGGTTACCCTTGAGCAGGGGGAATTGTACGTAGGGGTAAACTGACATATTAACAATTTTATGAGAATTAATAATTTTATTAAATATATATAATATAAAAATAAAATTTCTACAACATTTTCAACGTGATGCATTTGGGTGAGGGGTAAATTTTTACAGGGATTACGTTTGAGCAGAGGTAATTGTACGTAGGGGTAAACTGACATATTAACAATTTTATGAGAATTAATATTTTTATTAAATTCATATAATATAAAAAATAATTATTATAATTTTTATGAAGAGATATGTTGATATTTTTTATTTATTTATTGGGATTTAAAATAGTAATATAAAAAAAAATCTTTATTTATATTTGTAATATTAGAATGCAAGTGTTCATTTTAAATTATAATTATGAAAAATAATTTATAAAAATTAGATAATATTATTATAAGTTATATTATTAGAATTTACTTCATAAATATTATTTAATAATTATATTTTATAAAAAAAATAAAAAATATTAATATATCAGGTTATCCTTGCTTCTAGTTACCAAATAAGATTTTTTACCCTTAAGGTAAGGTTTTACTTTACCACTGCAATTACCAAACAATATAAGGGTAATTCCATTTCAAGGGTCACCCCTACTCAAGGGTCACCCCTACTTAGGGGTAACCCATATAAAAATTACCCCCCATCCAAACGCAGCCCTAGTGTGTACTCTAATATTTGTCAAAAAATTATTTTAAAGAAAAAGTAATAAAATTTTATTTTAAATACAATATTTATTTATACTGAAAGTAAAACTTATAATATTTTCTTTTGTTTATCATCTAAAATTTTTACCATTATCATTATTATTAAAAGGATTTCTTTATTTTTATTATATCAATGTAACATAATTATCTATAGCTCATAATTTTATCTAATTATTATTAATTAAAAATAAAATTTATTTTCTCAAATAAAAGAAAACATAATCATTATAATAAATTTCATTTTAGAGTAAAAAACTTAGAATATTATGATAAGTTGCTTTCTTGATTTGGGTTTTAAAAAATAATAATAACTAATTACATTGTTAATTAAAATGAATTTGAAAGCTAAAATGAATTTATAAGATTCAATGTATAATGGATCACTTATATATTTAGAAAATATTAGTATACATGTATATATTAAAATGCTTTATACTTTACAACATAATAACTAGTGATTATTAAAACATGGAAATCATGTTGTTTTAAAAAGAATGGTCAAATTTCAAATTTTTACATCACATACTTGAGTGTCATTTGAAAAAAAAAACCTTTTTATAAGAGCTTTATTTATATAGAAAAAAATTTAATTAATAATCTAATAATATTTATAATATTATATTGAAAACAAAGGTTTGACTGGGTTTGACCATGGTTGAACCTAGTTGAATTGAACCTTCTTCGAAGATGGTTTGGTAGACGGTCTGGTTCTGATAACATTGATATTTTTACTATTATCATTATAATTAAAAGGTCTTCTTTATTTTTATTATATCAATGTAATATAATTACCTATAGCTCATAATTTTATCTAATTATTATTAATGAAAAATAAAATTTATTTTCTCAAATGAAAAAAAACGTAATCATTATAATAAATTTCATTTTTCAGTTAAAAACTTAAAATGTCATGATAAGTAGCTTTCTTGATTTGGCTTAAACAAATAATAATAACTAATTACATTGTTAATTAGAATGGATTTGAAAACTAAAATGATTTTATAAGATTCAATCCATGATAATGTATAATAGATCACTCATATATTTAGAAAATATTAGTCTCCATGTATATATTGAAATGATTTATATTTTACAACATAATAAGTACTGATTATTAAAAATTGAAAATCATGTTGTTTTAAAAAGAATGGTCAATTTTCAACTTTTTACAATACATAATTGAGGTCATTTGAAAAAAAAAACTTTTTTATAAGAGCTTTATTTATATAGAAAAAAGATTAATTAATAATCTAATAATATTTATAATATTATATTCAATGTAGGGTTTGACCATGGTTGAACCCTGTTGAACTGAACCTTCTTCGAAGATGGTTTGGTAGAGGGTCTGGTCTGATTATGATAACATTGCTATTTTTACCATTATCATTATTATTAGAAGGTCTTCTTTATTTTTTTTAATACCCTGACTCCGATTAGGCGTAGATTAGATTAATAATCTTGTTTAACCGGTTAATTTCGAAGATTACAGTTAGGACTTTGAGGAAAGCCCAAGTGTGGCCCAATCCGAGCTCGTGAGCTCAGTGATCCAGCTCGTCTAGCTAGAGGGCATTTTGGTAATTTACCGCATGTTTTGTTTATTCTATAAATTATGTTAATATGTGATTATTATTGGATGATAAGGTTCTCCTTAATAAAGGTTTTGTATTTCTGATTTTAAAATGAATTTATTTTCAGAAAAATGTATTTTAAATCCTCCCGTCAAAACTCCGAAAGGGAGTATTAATTATTTTAAAGGGTTTTGGAAATGAAATAAATTTTGAAACTAGTATTTTGTAGTAGACCATTTTAAGTATGGTCTAGTTACTCCATTTCACCGCAAAATGAGATTTCTAAATTGTTTATTTTATCATTTGTTTGTTTAAGTAAATATTGGTAAATTATGGTTTTTATTTAAATTATTAGTTTTTAGTAAGAGATAAATTCCAAAATTTTTATGGTGACCAAGGTTTTCAAAACCCAACCTATCTGTAGGTTGGATTAAGATCTTTAGTTTTTAAAATCATACTTTTAGTTGAAAATCAGGTTTTTACTAAAACAAGGACTAAATTGCAAAACTGAAAACTATAGAGGACTTATTTGCAACCCGTACTGCCTAACAGTGTAACCACTGTTCCGGACGTCAGCTCCAGCTGCATATCTCTCCTAGTTTTCACTCCCAGCAAATCTCTGCTTCCCTCTCTGTCTCAATCTCAGCTGAAACCCAGACCACCCTACCCTCTTAGTTCTCTGTTTTCTTGCCTGTTTTTCAACCGTACGCTTAGAAGGGAAGTTTTTCAAAACCCGAATTTCTCAGCCTAGGAACCCAAGTGAAGGTATCCAATGTATTCCTCTTCCATTTTCAACCAGTTTTGAATACAGAAAATCTAAATTTGGCCCTATTTTCAGTGAGAAAAACCAGTTTGAAGTCTAAGGAAAAACCATGGGTTTCATGTACCCGTGAGGATTTACTGTTAAAATCTGTTGGCTTAGTGAGCTTCTGAGTTCCAAACCTCTCCCTATGGAAAGAGGACTCCCAGAGGAGTCCATCGGACCGGCTAGATATGGAAACCGAATCCGGAAAACCCTTTGTTTCCGGATTCGTATTTCACTGTCCGACTGTCGTCATTGTTTGCTGGTGCAGATAGTGGAGGAAGACGACTCTCGAACGGTCCGAGAACCAATCTTCGGACGGTCCGAGAGCTAACCCTCAGACGTTCCGAGCTTCACCCGAAGCCCAGTTACGCCCAAGGCAAGCCAGACCCCTTCGGACGAACCGAGCCGAGCTCGGAAAGACCGACCCCACTCGGACGTTCCGAACTCAGACTTCGGATGTTCCGAGGACCCAGACCCACCGACACTTGTTTTCCGATTTCTAATCCGTTCGGATGGACTTCGAATGATCCGAGACCCGATTTTCGGACGATCCGAAGTCAGACCCATGTTCCGAGGTCAGTGACTATTTTAGGTGTGGTTCGGATGATCCGAAGCCACTGTACTTGGTTCCGAGGCATGTTCCGAGGGACCCAGTTTTGAAGTGTTAAAATATTGTTTGATTGTCACTTGTTTGATTAATGATGTGTTATGATAATTAATACCCCTTATTAATTAAAAATGTACTAACCCTTTTCTCTTATTACTATAGTGTAAATACTATTGTATTCACTTCCAGGCCGACCCTATTGATCGGGCACTTAGTGATCTCACTTTCAGGTCGACGCTATATAGTTGGGCACTGAGTGACCTCGAGGCCTAACTCAAAATGTCAGATCTGGTCCTATCCAGAAGACAACCGAGAAGTGACCCGAGGATCTAGACCTAACTGAATAAGTCAATTTAATCAATGCCCAGAAGACAATATGAGTTTTGGACTGAGCCCCTTTTTATTATATTATTATCTTGTGGATGATTATAATTTAAAAAAGGATAGAAACCCAGTAGGAGACTCAATTCCATATACCTTGGATATTTTTGGGAAAAACAAGTATGATTTCGAAATACTACTTATATGTACGTATTTGATGTTATAAATATTGATTGTGCACTTGTCTGTTTGTTTGAACAGAGACCACGTAGCTACACAATCACGGTGAGGGAACTTAACTCTACAGAATATGTAAACAGGTTTTATCATGAGATGAGTCTTGAGCAATGAGTGGTTTCAGTTTTGAGGAACCCATTCATGTGCCTAGACATGATGCACTATGGTAAGAGTGCTGATGATAATTGTGAATCTTATGATGTTGATCATATAAATATGTAAGACTGCTTCCACGTACCTGGGCTATTGAACCAATATCGGCCATATGGGAGATGATTTATATCTACTGGACCATGGGTGGACCATGAGTGTCGTCAGTTGCTGACTTGAGGATGTCAGTATCGGCTAAGTCAGAGCCGGAGATGTACTTGCAATGACATATTTTGACCGTGTCGGGACTTAATACAGGTCTCAATGTAGTTGGCAGGCGTTATGTTGGATGATAGTAGTAATTGACGAAATATGGGAATGATGATGATGCTTTACATGATATTATACTTATTTGTTGTCAAGCATGTAATATTATTAAACTCTTCTTAGCATGTTATATTACTTAAACTGCATTGTTATATTTCCTTCAGTGGGCTAGTTAGCTCACCCCCACTCACGTTTCAAGAGATGAACCCGAGGAAGAGAACACCCTCTTTTTCAAGCTTAGGGTGGATAAGCTGCGGCGGTGTTTCGGGATGCCCCCTGAGGGGAATACCCTTATCTTTACTTGTTGGCTCTTGGAACCATTTACTTTTGTCAAGTACCGGGTGTGGTACTTGATTTGTTTAAATGTGATGTATTAAACTGCTATACTTCTGTAGTGACTCTGGTGATGTTTGGTAATAATAATTCAGTGTTGGATTTATGTGATTATGTTGTATGTCGTTGTTATGTTTTTGTTGGTATCAGACTTATGGTACATGTTTGAGTCCACATGCTGGGATCATATGTGACTTTTGGGCCCAACTGTTGATCCGGCCCACTTAGAATGCTTGAATTTGTTTATCTTGAAAAAAAAAAACCAGTCGCGTTCCGGGCCCACCCTTCGGGTCGGCGCGTGACATTTTTATTACATCAATGTAACATAATTACCTATATCTCATAATTTTATCTAATTATTATTAATGAAAAATAAAAAATCTTTTTCCAAATAAAAAGAACATAATCATTATAATAAACTTCATTTTTGAGTTAAAAACTTAGAATGTCATGGTAAGTAGGTTTCTTGATTTGGCATTAAAAAAATAATAATAACTAATTATATTGTTAATTGGAATGGATTTGAAAGATAAAATGAATTTATAAGATTCAATCCATGATAATATATAATAGACCACTCATATATTTAGAAAATATCAGTCTAAATGTATATATTGAAATGCTATATACTTTACAACGCAATAACTAATGATTATTAAAAATTGAAAACCATGTTGTTTTAAAAACATGGTCAATTTTAAACATTCAACAACACATAATTGAGTGTCATTTAAAAAAAAAAAACATTTTTTATAAGAGCTTTATTTATATAGAAAAAAGATCAATTAATAATCTAATAATATTTATAATATTATATTTAAGGTAGGGTTTGACCGAATTTGACAATGGTTGAACCGAACTTTCATCCAGTTTGATAGACAGTCCGATTATGATAACATTGCTGCAACGTCAACTTTTGACTTCTTTCCTTCCGATCGTTCTACCGCTGTTTCAGTGAAGAAATTTCTTACCATCTGGAGAAAGCCTGAGGAGTGAAACTCTTATACTCGCCTAAGGCGGTCGCGACACGTGCTAAAAAGTGGGTCAGGCAGAGTACAACTGTATAGGGACAAGTGGGCCAGGCGGAGTACAGCTGTACATGGGCACCAATCATAAAATGACATGTGTATAATAATTATCTAAATTTAACATAATTGGTCACTCTATTTTATTTTGTTTTTCAATTTACATGTGTGAAACCGCGGGATACCCAGTGTAAAACCCCCACGGGTGAGCCCACTATAGCACACCAAAATTAGGCCATGGAGGTTCGAACCCGCAACTTCCCACTTCATGAGGCGGGAGGCAACCAGTTGAGTTGTGGGTAAACAAATAACAATTAGAATTGGTCACTATATTTTATCTTTATAACTTTGAAAGAAGATTTATAAAAATATTTAACGTTTTTTAAATTATTGACAGAACTATAGTAACTTTACTATTGAAATTAAATAATTTAAATTGAAATATATATTTATAGTTAATCATTATATATAGTTTTAATTTGAATAATTTTTAATAAATTTAAAATTTAATATTAAAAAATTCAAGTTTGAGTTTATTTAATTAGTCTAAACTTGTTCATTTAAAAAAATGATTAGCTTTAGTCAGACTAGTGCTTAACTGCTTAAGAGTGGAGCTACTCAAAATATTAATGGTAAGTTTAGTGAATCTCACGCAATACTTATGTTCATGAATGGACCCTCTCTAAAATTAGAAATTGATAATGAATTAAGCGTAGGGTTGAGTTTTTACATTTTTGAAGTATAACGTCTATATTTTAATTAAGCAGGTGCTTAGACTTGAAAATTAGTTGTTTTCATGGACCAAGTCAGTGGCTAGTTTCCACTCCATCATAATACATCATGCAAAAAAGATAAAATAATTTGAAAACTATCTTTAAAAAAGTGATATGTAAATAAAATGGATACCTCCAATTGGTCTAAAAAATGGAATGTAGATTTTTAATACTATACTTGAGTTTATTAGATTGTGTTATCATTTATTTCTTTTAATTTTTAATCTAAAAAAAAACCATTAGATGAATGTTTTATGCATAAACAGAGGTCAATTTTAATTTTGTTTAAAATTAAAGAAAACAGAACTTTATTATGATAACAATTTAAAGGTCCAAACTGATCCATAAGCCCAAACCTGATTTAAATTTGAAGGCATATCATAAAATATCATATAACAATTTATTATGATAATTTGATTAAAAATCCAAACCTTAACTGTTGAGTGTTTGAGAAGAAGAAAGCAAATTGAGCAAAGCCCAAAAATCCAAAGTTCTATTAGACCCTTATTTACATTTAGGGCCGGATCTCGGTTTTTTTTTTTTTAAATGAGCCTATATGGGCCCAGTTGAGGCCCGACCCCAATAATTGCACTGTATGCCAGGGCCTAAATTGATTCAAAACTGTCCCTGCTTCAGTTGCACCTTACCTCTTCATTAAGTACAGTAAAATAATTTATTAAATGTAAATGACAATTAAAATTATTTTTTAATATAAATTAATCTACCATTCTCCCTTTATATTGATAATACAACGAATATTATAAATATATTTTGTCAGAATTTAAAATGAAGAAGTCCCTTATATAAAGTCAAAATATCTAAAACTTGAATTTCAAGAACTCCCAAGCACTAGAACAATGATTGGATTACAAGTCTCATCTAATCAACTCACTTTTCTTTTCTTTTTTAGTAAAATCGTCCAATATAAATGGTAGGCGTTGCTATATAGCATAGAGGAATTGAGTTTCACCGTGGCACTGGAATTTGTTTTAGGGAGATTATTCTAATAAAAATAATTTATATTTATTATTTTTACTAGTGGTGAAACTTGGGTCAGGTTTTAACCCGATCTAAGAAATCAATGGGTTTGGGTTATATATTTGTATATCTCGGATCGGGTTGGATTAGGAAAAAAATAAACCGGCATGATATTCGGGTCGGGTTAAGTTGAGATATTTAAAAACAATTCGACTCGATCCAACCCGACCAAGTACACCAAATTATAAGATACTACCGTAGTTGAGTTGGATCAGAAATTCGAGTCAGATCGGGTTGGGAAATAAGAACCCGCATGAAATTCGAGTTGGGTCAGATTGAGATATTTAAAAACAATCCGACCCGACTTAAGTACACCAAGTTATAAAATAGCACCCGAATTGAGTCGGATCAGGTTGGGTTGGATAACTCGGGTCAACAACTCAGGTCAAGTTGGGTCGAGTTCAAAGTTGGATTTGATTTATTGAAACCCGATCCGACTGGAGTTTTAGCTCTAAATTTTTTTTTTTAAAAAACTTTAATTATAGAAATGTATAGAGTCTCGTTTATAAAGAATTTAAATCAATCATCAATCTTTATTTTGTGCTTGACTTAATGTCCCTTTCGTTAGTCTATTCAATGTTAATCAACAGTTTGATAAAATCTTGTAAGAAACTCATTAATTTATAATGATAAAATTATAAACTCTAAAATTCAAAATAATAAGATTATATATTTTTCCCCACTTGTTTCAGTTCTATTTCAATGTGATTGGAATAATTTCTTAGTAGTATTACTTTTTACAGATCAGTGGAATTTTTTATGTTCAAACCGCCGATTTCGATAGTCACATATTCGGTACCTCTCAAAGGAAAGGAACTATCAGCCTAACTTTTCTCCAGGAATTTCATCTACAAATACAAAGTTTTCGGAACTATCAGCCTAACTTTTCTTCAGGAATTTTATCTACAAATACAAAATTTATAGTTGATCAATAGAAAGTGTCCAGGTCAGTTAGAGCACCCGACTAATTTTTAATGCGCAGGCCTATACACTGAATAATTTCATGAGAAGTAGAGAAGTGGCCTCAACTCTTCTTGAAGAATTTCTACAAATGTAAAATTTATAGTTGATTGAGATTATTTAGCATCATTTACTTTTTACATTTATTTTTGTCATTTTTTTATAAACAAGATGTTTAGATTTCTTAAAATATTTAATTAATTTTTAAGATGTGAGTAAATTTTTCTATATATATTAGTGACTTTCTAAAATAGAGTGAGAATTAATTCAGATTTCAACACTGGGTATCTCAACTGGTTCCATTCTAACACTTTCAGTAAGAGATAACAGATTCAATCTTTGATAATAGTGATTCCGGATGCTATATAAATATGAGATATCCTTTTAAAATTTTAAGCCGACGAGACATAAACAAACCTTGTCTAACATGATTATAGACGGTAAAAATGAGCTCAAAGTTTCCACGAGTCTTAAAAAAAATAAAAAAAATAAATCAAACTCCTTTATTTAAATTCCTGAACCTCACTCCAAAGTCAAACGCTTATATTCATTTGTTTTTGTCTTATTAATCACATTTAAAGACACGTGAATAATAAAAAATGAATGAACAGTTTCTTTTTAATTAAATACTCTGAAGCAACTTTCTTTAATCCATTTTTTTGTGGTTGGTGAGCCATGACTGACATTCCTCGACTAAGTCCAACGTGACCCTATTTATTTTATATCATATTCTTACCAACTCCTTTCCTCTCGCGTTTTTTTCCCTTATTTAATACTTATTTTACTGTACATATATAATATTATAATAATAAAAAAAGACCTTTCCATTTAAAAAGTATACGTTGAAAAAGTTGAAACTGCCAGTGCTGGTTGCCTAGTTGCATGTATGTTGGCGACTCCCTGTCCCATCCTTATTAAATAATAATTTAATAAAATTCCTATTATTTTTGGTGTTCATTAATCATCAGTGCATTCTTCGTCAGGTGCTCGTGGGATTGTTAAAATAAAGAAGAATTATTTTATTTTAGTATTTTAATAAAAAAGGATAATTTCAAATAATATTTGTTGAGATATATGAGGTACACTTCTTGAAATTAAAACTATTAATTATTTATACATTTGAAGATCTATTCATTTGTCTTTTGAATTATGTGAAATTATTAGATTCATTGTTATATACAATGAATTAAAAATCTTTGATCCGAAAATCTATAAAATTTATCGCATTTTTCTTAGTTGATCTAGAATATCGACTGATATTAATAGATATTTTTTAAAAATAATAATAAGAGATAAATATCTGTCGATAATGAGATTTTGGTCGAAATCTCGCATCCTCCAATATCAAGATTTCAACCCGTGAGTTGATCTAATAATTTAACTTTATTAGAAAATTCAACTTTAACTATTGTTTAGTTAAAAATAAGTGACTTTGTATATTTGGTGAAATATTCTTTAATTCACACATGAATGGTTATTTATTTTATTTTATAAGATTAATAAATATTAATTTATTATAAAATCCCATTTGTTTAATTCGAGTCATGAAAAAGTCGTGACTCGGCCACATCTGTTTGTGCTTCGAAAACTCTTACTTGATATTGCTGCATCAGAAGCTCTCAGAAAATCTAATAACATAATATTTTTTGCGTATACTACCATATTAAATAAAGGCAAATTGGAAATTGACATTTTTAGTATCTCTTATTATAAAAAATAGCAATATTTTTTTAAAAAAAATATTTATTTAAATAAATATTTTTTTAATTTATGTGTAGAAAAATTCAATGTAAAACTTTCACGGGTAATGCCCAGTGCTCTTAGGGTACCTGAGGTCATGGGACTTCAAACCTAATACCTTCCACTTCCTGAAACGGAATATAACCCGTTGAGCTATATTTCTGAAGAAAATTGTTATTTTTTATCTTTAATTATAAAAAATAGCAATATTTTTAAATATATTATTTATTTAAATAATTAAAATATAATGATTTGGTAGTTCGAGTGTTGGGTCCAACTCACTTTGTTTTTTCTAAAAAGTAAGGTGTGGCTGAAATGGTTATGACGTTTGCATCGTCTACTAGTAAACGGTATTCCTCCCACCCATAGAATCTGAATCTGAATCTAATAATTTAACTTTAAATAAATAAAAGAATGATGCTTAATCAGAGATGTAAAATTTAGTATCTGTCGGTATTTTTTTTATAAAAATAACTGATGTTGACTATATTATATTGTCAAGATATTGGCATATTGGTCGATGTTCTGACTCCTGTGCCCCACTAATGTGAGGATAACGTTAATTTTGATTTAGTACACAGAACCATCTAATTCTCATTACTCGTTCTGCACATCTTATTCTGTATTGTAAATTTGATTTTTATCTTATTTAAATTTTTTTTAAGTTAATATATTATTAAATTAAAACTTATATAAATTATATTTGTTTTTATTATTGATTTTTAGACACTTAAAAATGATACCTAGTATACCTTTCTCCATGAGCCCACCAGCATAATATTGTACATGTGCAACATCAAGTGAGTGAAAATGTGTCCTACATTCTATAGTAGGGGACCTTACACTTCTTTTTTAATTTGATATTCTAAAATATGTCCCTTAAGCCTGTATTTATTTATCTACTTTCTTTATATTTTCAATAATTTATTTTATATCAATAATTTACAAATTTTCAATTTTATGTATAAAAATAACATCTAAAAAGATTTCTAACCATAAAAAGATCAAACCCCTTCAATGAGTTAGAGTAAAATAGAGTCATGTGATTTGCACAATGATGGTCAATTCTAACTCAAATCCACACATGCCAAGGAAGTTATCTAATATTAATAATAAACGAGCTCGAGTTTTATCTTTGATTCAATGTACGAAATATCGAAAATCGTCATGCGATACTTCATTAAATTTATTTGTTGGGGCCTCTTCTCAAAATAATCGAATTAATTTTTAAAATATGTGTAAATATCTCTACCCACGTATACTAAGTAAATTTTAAAAATTGATTATTTGAGATACAATGAAAATCAACTTCAAAACTTTCATTTCATAAACTAAATTTTTAATCATCACTCTAATCATTTTGAATTAAACTTTATCCAAATCTTTATAAATTCTAAGTCTTTTCAGTAAAATAAATTTCACACTCAAAATACATATCACATTATTTTCTCTGAGGACTCAATTTCAGAAAATAATGGGATTTGAGAGATTATCGTATCCATTCAATTTTTGTAGCCATTTTTCTCTAGATTTGATTCTGTGGTGAGAAAGTGACGACATTATCTTGTAAGGCTGTAGCAGACGATAAGCAGTCTGTGAATCAGGATTCTGCCAACTGTTATGTTCTGCTTCTGACTCAGGAATCTCAAAAAATAAATCCTAAAATCTCAGAAAAACAAGAAAAAAAAAAAACAAAGAAAATGAAAATCATTCTCGATTTCTGTCCATTGGAACTCCATCCATTCGGCTTTCTCTTCTCTGCAACAGTGGATTGGAGATTTGAGGGCCAGCCGTTCGGTCACAAACAAGAGTCTCATTCTTCCACGTCACCCGACTTGCACCCACTGACTTATCCTGCGCACCTTTCAACAACCCCGGGGGCTTATTTGCAAAGGCCCCCTATGCGTTTTCTCGTTTGCAATGGCTTGCTCAAGTATGTTTTGGAAATTGCAATTTTCACCATACATGTGAACAAATGTTTAGGTAGCAGCAACATTCTAAATCTTGATTGATACGATGGATATCAGTTGAACTTTAAGAAATTTATAAAAAAAAATTAATTTATCATAATCTATCTTAAGTTGACTAAATTTGAAAATAATTTAATTGACTATTTGACTTATCCATGCCCATGGTCGAATCAAGAAAGACGTTTTTTTGTCCTCTTTTCTTATATTGTAAATTTGCATAATGGGCTTTTAAAATTGTATGTTGTAAGTTAATCCCTAAAATTTTGATAATTTGACTAGAGGTACTAACTCAATTTAGAGAGAAAGTTAAGATCAAAATAGTTTGATTGACTTGATTAAGACTCACTTACATGAATTATACTTAGTTTACGACTTTTTAAAATTAAATCAAACAACTTGACCTCAACTCAACTCAACTTATAAACTAGACATTACCAATCACCAAACTTGTGATACCTATTACAAGTCATTTACCATTTTTTTTTGTATTGACAATCACTAAACAAATTTTTGATGAGTCATAATATCCATTATTCTCATGCTGATAGATTTAGTAAGATTGTAAAATCGATAGATGCATAACATATAATTGTCTCTAGACAGATCAAAATGTAAGAGACATGATCATAATAAAGTTTAATCCTTTATCTACATCATTATCATTGAAAACACAAAATATAATATTATCATAATTATGCCTTTTAATTTCTCTTACATTTATACTCTCTTAATTCTTAAGTAGACCGTGAACAGCATTCTCAATTTTAAATATTATGGTATTTAAGAACATAGTATGGTAAATTTAATTAAACTAAATTTTGATGAGCTACATGTTAAAAAAACACTTTCCAACATTACCACTAACTTTGGTGTACTGATGCTTAGAGTAATACACAACACACCATTGTTTAGGGGTTCATTTTGCATTTTTAAAACTGCATGTGTGCATTTTGAAGTTGAGAGAACAGGTAGGGGGGTATCAGCAAAGTACCTACCTCACCAAAGCAGCAGCCCAACCGTATATAACTACATTACCCTCTCTCTCTTCTCCCCCGAAAGCTCCCTTCTTCCCCACCCTCTACAGGTGCGCATTCTTCTAACCTGCGCACATTTCTCTTTTCCTTCCATTCAATGGAGCGAGCTCGGAGACTGGCGAATCGGGCGATTCTCAGGCGACTTATCTCCGATTCAAGACCCCGCTCGCCTCATTCCTCTCCTTCTCCGCTCCATTTCCCCACCCCTCGCTTCATCTCCTCCCTTTCGCCCTCCCTCTTCTCCTCCAATGGCGTTCCAGATTCTCCATCCACTTCCTATCCATACTCTCTTTCCCAGACCCGCTCCATCTCTCTCCAATCACTCCAGCCCACCGACACCTTCCCCCGCCGCCACAACTCCGCCACCCCTGAAGACCAGAATAAAATGTCAGAGTCATGCGGGTTCCCCTCCCTCGATTCCCTCATCGATGCCACCGTCCCCAAATCTATCCGACTTTCAGATATGAAGCTGCCCAAATTCGATGAAGGCCTCACAGAGAGCCAAATGATTGCTCATATGCAATCTCTGGCATCGAAAAATAAGGTTTTTAAGTCCTACATCGGCATGGGATACTACAATACGTCGGTCCCCGCCGTGATTCTCCGAAACATCCTGGAGAATCCCGGGTGGTACACGCAGTACACCCCCTACCAGGCAGAGATCGCGCAGGGGAGGCTCGAATCTCTGCTCAACTTCCAGACCATGATTTCAGATCTCACTGGTCTGCCCATGTCCAACGCATCTCTCCTTGATGAGGGCACTGCAGCTGCTGAGGCTATGGCCATGTGCAACAACATCCAGAGAGGGAAGAAAAAGACATTCTTGATCGCCTCCAACTGCCACCCGCAGACTATTGACATTTGCCGCACCCGTGCTGACGGGTTCGATCTCAAGGTCGTCGTTGCCGATCTCAAGGACTTCGATTACAGCTCCAACGATGTTTGTGGGGTGCTTGTACAGTACCCTGGAACAGAGGGGGAGGTGCTTGATTACGGGGATTTCATAAAGAACGCACATGCAAAAGGGGTGAAGGTTGTGATGGCGTCAGATCTGCTTGCCCTGACGATGTTGAAGCCTCCCGGTGAATTGGGTGCTGATATTGTTGTTGGGTCTGCACAGAGGTTCGGAGTTCCAATGGGGTACGGTGGGCCGCATGCCGCATTCTTGGCCACATCTCAGGAGTATAAGAGAATGATGCCTGGTAGGATTATTGGTGTTAGTGTTGATTCATTTGGTAAGCCTGCTCTGCGTATGGCAATGCAGACTAGAGAGCAGCACATTCGGCGGGATAAGGCTACTAGCAACATCTGTACTGCTCAGGTTTTGCATTTCATTGGCCCTTTTTTTTCTTTCCTATCTCAATGTTTATGAACAGTTGAATTGGATGCTATTGTGAATGTGTGACTGAAAGTAGGTGTTTGTGTAGGCATTGCTTGCCAATATGGCTGCTATGTATGCAGTCTACCATGGCCCGGAAGGCCTCAAAGCGATCGCAGATCGAGTTCATGGTCTTGCAGGAATTTTTGCGTGTGGACTGAAGAAGCTCGGATCAGTGGAAGTCCAGAGTCTTCCTTTCTTTGATACTGTGAAAATCAAGTGTGCTGATTCACATGCCATTGCAGATGCTGCTTATAAGAATGAGGTCAATCTGCGGATTGTGGATTCAAACACGGTACATGATTCTAGCCAAAGTCCAAACCCATTACTCTGTTGAGTAGTTTGCTCTTTTGATGTGGGATTTTCGATCATTTGGTGTTATAAGTTCTATTTGGCTGCGTTACCCAGATTACTGTATCCTTTGATGAGACCACGACATTAGAGGATGTGGACAAGCTTTTCAAAGTATTCGCTGGTGGCAAGCCTGTGAGTATCCGTCTATCTCAAATCTGGTCTTTACTATCCAAAAATTGACGAACTTGGAATCTTATATCATGTCTTCTGGAATAAACAGTCAATCCATGATATTCTTTTAAAAGGCTTTCGAGGGCTATGAAAAATTGAGGAAGGGTTAGAATCAGTTGAAAATAAGTAAAATATATATAAATGTTAAGATTAATGCTCTGAAAATTGAAATCATATCATAAATTGAAATCATATCATAAATTGTTCTATCAATCAAATTACTTCAAATCAAGATTGCATTTTAAAATTGTGAGATTTTTATAATATTCTTAAAAAGTTTTTTTTTTGAAAAGTTTAAGGTTTTCACAATCTATGAATTTTTTTATTCAAACCATCAAAGTAAATGACAAAGAAAACAGTGATGGTCATATGAAAAAATGAGTGTTATGCATGTAAATATTGTTCAAGATCACCAAAATACAGTAGAATTCTGATTACATGTGATCATGTATAATTTACAAGATCAATGTTTTGAAATTTGATGTGAATTATTAAAGAAAAAACATATTTTAGTAAAACTCCCATGTAAATTATAGGAATTATAAAAAATAATAACGTTTTTAAGATTTGAGATTTAAGCATGAGATTCAAATCATTTTTTTAATTATCTCAAATCGTGGGATCCAAATAATAAATTGTAAGATTTTAACAACTGCAGTTGTTGCAGTATAGCAAATACCTAATTCAGTGCATATAAAGTATCACTTGTTATTCTCCGTCATATATATATATTCTTGAAGTTGTCAGCTGTTTGAAAATGATTATTCTCTTTAATACCTTTTTGTGCTGACTGTGTTTTGATGTGCAGCAATTCTTTATTCCTTTTCTTGTTGATTCCGTGTCATTAGCATTGTTACAAATTCCAGTTGGGAAAAAAAAAATTGGTCCCATTGGAGACTGAAAATTTCGGTTCGATATTTCTCAATATTGATTGATATTTCCAAAAAATACATGTTTCGCCCGAAGTTTATAACCTGGTTCATTAGCTTCATTTTAGAATTTAAATTCTGTCAATGAGGTTCCATCTTTCTCCAATTTGGCCAGTAGCATCATCGTAGTAAAACACATAATTGATAAATTATAAGAATTATAAATTCTTGTGATGATTCTGGTAATCCTGGAACGATTCAAGAGCCATAACAACTGCAAGTTCTAACAAATAAATCATCAATTTTTACTTTCTGAAATTATGAGTTGTGTCTGTTGTGCATGTCGAAATGAGTGAGATGTAACAACTGACAAAGAAGTAAGATTTAGGAACTGTAATTACAACCCTCTTCAAGCCAACATCTAGTGAAATGCAAAAAGCTGAAACTTTTTATTTTTCTTTAATTATAAGAATTTTTTTTCTCTGTGTTCTAAAACTCAAAAGATGTGAAAGAATGTGAAGATAATAAATAACCTGCCCTTGACAAAATAAAAGTTAAGTAACTAAAAAACAATGTGAAGAAGATGAAAAACATTTCCGTGCTCCCGTTTTACGAAATCTCTCTCTCTCTCTCTCTGATGCAAACTCAAAGACGTAAAGTAGTGGAAACATGTAACTAAGTAACTGGAATTCAACAAAGATAAAAAATAAAATTAAAGGAATTGCTAGGAAATTGTGAGAAAATTAATGTGTGCTCAACTTCTTAAAAAGCCAAATGACACAAATGCATATATCATTTTTGGTCTTTCTAGCATAGTTTTATCTTCCTTTATAAGTAAATACAGTGCTGTGTTGGATCTTGCTAAATGTAGCTCTATGGCCTATTCATTTTTGGGTCAGATGCCCAGAAAATGGTGTAATTTAGCCTGATAGACATTGTAGCTGACATTTCTTTTAATCCATGGGCAATTAGTTATTTGCTGAGTTCTCCTAAGATGACATATGTATATATTATATGTTGTGCTCATGACTTCCAGGTAACTTTCACTGCCGCATCTCTTGCACCAGAGGTTCAATCTACAATTCCACGTGGGCTAGTTAGAGATAGTCCATATTTGACGCACCCAATTTTCAACATGTATGAACCCTTTCAATGAACTGAGTCTAAAAGTTCCATTTTGCCAGTTTTAATTGTTGGTTGCTTCCTTCCAGGTATCACACAGAACATGAGCTGCTCCGTTACATTCATAGGCTACAATCAAAAGATCTCTCCCTATGTCACAGCATGATTCCCTTGGGTTCTTGCACCATGAAACTCAATGCGACGGTGGAGATGATGCCTATTACTTGGCCTGAGTTTGCAAACATTCACCCCTTTGCCCCGACAGAACAAGCTGAGGGTTATCAGGTAGTTGCAATGTCTGTGCTCTGTTATGGAGTCTTCTGAATGGCCAAATTATGTATCCTGGACATGTTTGTTTTTTCAAAATTTCTTCCATTCCAACATCACTTTTGGATTTTCTTCCCTTTCTTTCAGTCAATCAAATCTCAGATGTGAGAATTTACTTTTAATAGACCAACTGTGTTCCATGCTTTAAAATTGAAATGTTTCACACTGAAAATATTACATTTATAAGACCCATTATAGATCCTCTCTTGAAGCCTTTGAAATGGTATACCTTTTAGGGCTGACTAAAAATACCTTTTTATCCTAGCATCATATTTTTTGCAGTTTCCTGAATTCAACAATTCATTGGTTTGAATCTGTCTGCTTAAAGAGAAACTTGTGCTGCTTAAATCTTTCTGATCCATCAAAATTTCTTGTTACCAGCGGCCTTTGTTTTGATTTTGTTGGTTTTGGTTTTCTTTGAAGGAAATGTTCAAAGATTTGGGTGACCTCTTGTGTACCATCACTGGATTTGACTCTTTCTCTTTGCAACCCAATGCTGGTGCGGCTGGCGAGTATTCAGGGCTGATGGTTATTCGTGCATACCACATGGTGTGTGATTCAAACTAACAAGCTAGTGACTTGTCTCTAATCGTTATGTCAACAAGCTAGTGACTTGTCTCTAATCGTTATGTCAAAGAGGACCCTCAAAGTTGTATGCCTATTCTTTAACCATATTAAGGCATTTATCATCTGCTTTTATTGGAAAATTTCAGGCTAGAGGAGACCATCATCGGGATGTTTGCATTATACCTGTCTCGGCTCATGGAACCAATCCTGCCAGTGCAGCAATGTGTGGAATGAAAATTGTTGCTGTTGGCACCGATGCAAAGGGAAACATCAACATTGAAGAATTGAGGAAAGCTGCTGAAACACATAAAGACAATCTTTCTGCTCTGATGGTATTGACTCTGCAAAACTTAGCAATTTGTTTTGGAGATATTTTCCCCACGGAAACCAGTTTCTTGGCATTAGGTTATTATTAAGTGATATCTCCTACCTAACTGCGAAGCAATATGCTCGTTAATGTTGTTCATACAGTATTTTAGAATATTGGCTCCATGCATTTATTTTCCTCTTGTGGCTTGAGATAATAGGACCACCCCAGGTGGAACCTGGTATAAGGGGATCATCACCTATTAACAAAAGAATAAATGATGAATAGATCTGGTGGATGGTTTATAATGTCATTGTAGCATCATCTTCATCACATCAGCTATAGCTCCAGCACATATTAGATCCGTCTCAAATGTTGCAGATTTGATTGTTTGGTTTGCCACTGATCTTTGTGATTTCCATTTTATATGTGAAAGGAGGCCCCTCCAAGTGATTGGTAGTCTTTTTATTTTTATTTTCTTCATAGTTATTCAAACTTTAATTATTTGCGCATGCTCTAAAGGTTTACCGATATGTTTTCTTGGCTCCATACTAATACCAAAAAGATTCAAATATTAGAGTCATATCACTTTGTGGGGATATTTTTTTTACCCTATTGAATTTCTCCTAGAAACTGCAGAATTTCAATATCTTTTGCTTAGTTTCTTAGTTCTCTTGAAAGCTTGCGGGAGATGTCTTTTATGTTTTATCTTTATTCTACGTTAGCATTTCAGTTTCACATCATAATTTATGTGAGTAATTACTGATTTTATGCTTATAATTACACACTCAAGATAAGCTTGAACTTCCTGATTTTCGGAAAAGTAATTCTGTGGTACCAGTCACTTGTATGTGCTACCACATTCTACTGCATCTCATTATCTCAAATAATATTGATGTTAGGTGCATTTTAGTTTTGATCACAGGTGCTTATAAAATACACTGTGACCCATCTCAATCTCTTCCATAGCTTTGATATTTAGTGATTTTTCAGGTTACATATCCTTCAACCCATGGAGTCTATGAAGAAGGCATTGATGAGATCTGCAAAATAATTCATGACAATGGGGGCCAAGTGTATATGGATGGAGCTAACATGAATGCACAGGTTTGTGACTTCACTAGCCACTAGTAATTTGTCATATGCTAAATAGAGAAATTTTAACCATCATTCATCTCTTATAATTGGCTGCATTTTAAGATGCCAGAACATTGGAATGCTGTATATGATGAAATTAGCTAGGACATATAAAATAAATGACATAACCAGCAATTTCTAAACTAGTATTCTGTATTACATGTGAGTGCTGTTATGTAGGACATTTGTAAAGGAATATGAAATAAATGGTACAACTGGCTACCTGTAAACTGTTTGTGTGTGGGAAAGAAGGGGCTAAGTTGATCATCACCATTGTTGTTAAACCTTACAATAGACGATTCGTATCTTACAAATTATGCAATATGATAAGAGGAACGATTCTTATCATTAACAAATCTTACGATTTGTATAAATAATAGAATTATGTGGTTATTAAGAGTGTCAAAGCAAGAAACACTTTGTTTTAATGGTTTTAAGGCTTTAGTTGATTGACATTTAAGACACTTCGATTTTTTAGGGTTTTTTAGTTTATTATTGACTTTTCACAGTATAGTTGGATTATATACTGGTCTTATACTTTTGGGAATTGGAGCATTGAATTTGACCTCCAATGAAGTAATTATATAATATTCACTTAATATTGAAAGAAAGTTGGAGAATTGCTCATATTATCATATTTTAGATATATTTTACTTTATTTCATATATTAAATATGTTTTTAGGGAAAACACTTATGAATCTTACAACTCTACGATTTACGATATAGATTTGCGGTTCAAGATGTCTAACGATTTTACGATATAATTCAATTTTCACAACATTGATCATCACTCTTATCATCAAAGCCAATTTACCCATCTATTGGAGTTGTCACATAATTGGTTTGAAAATTTTACCCTATAAGCCAACTGCCTATCTAATACCTGCATGTCTTGAAACTGCAACCTCTATGGTTGCAATAATGGGCACTTACTAACTATGCTATTGACTAGAACCCCTATGTAACAATTGTGAACCTTGATATTCTATTTATATGAAAATGTGCAAACTTGAATAAAATTTATGACGCGGCGTTATAGTTTGCATTACCTATTTCTGAATGCTATGCTGCTCAGAAGCAGCATCAATATGATGGGGGAGATGCCATAGATATATGAGATGCTGATTTTACGCATAAAAATGATGTATCCAACACAACAAGATATAGAACTTTACTGCACCATCATGAGTAGTTGTCCAAACATATGACATACACTTCCTCTTTTTTTCCTGAGAATTTAAAAGTTAGATACTCTTTCCCAGAGAAAAACAGATTCAATTGGCTGGTTTACAGCTTTCTGGTCCATTTATACTCTTTTTATCACTCATGAAATTTACCCAGATTTGAGAGCATAACCTAGTATATCATTGTGGATTTATGATGTTTGTTCCCATAGTTTCTCTTTTTTTTTTTTTTATAGTTTGACAAGTGAATAGTTTTTTACATAGTCTAAACTCTAAAGTCTTACAAGTTTAGGGCCAATTCAAACTATAAGGTCTTGTATACCGATTATCTCTAGAAATGTTGATAGTTGATGCAGTTGCTAAGCCTTGTCATCGTCATTTGATAATTGATACATTTGCTTCTTAGTGTCTCTAGTGTTACTTGTGTTGACATGTTTATTGTGCTGTATCGTTCTCAACTGGATTGTATTACATACACTACAAGCTTGAAGTGCCTATGAATCTGTGTTTATTTTGTATCTTGAGATAAACGTTTCTCTCATTGTACAGGTGGGTCTGACAAGCCCAGGTTGGATCGGCGCAGATGTTTGCCATCTTAATCTCCACAAAACATTTTGTATTCCACATGGTGGAGGTGGTCCTGGTATGGGCCCCATTGGTGTGAAGAAACACTTGGCACCATTTCTACCATCACATCCTGTGGTAAGGCTGTCTGACATACTTTTGTTTTGATCATGTGTTTTTATTTCTATTGATGTTTAAATCTGCCTCATATGGGTACTGAATTTTTTATTTTTTATTTTTAACTTTTAGGTACCAACAGGTGGGATACCACCACCTGAGAAACTCCAGCCTCTTGGTACCATCTCTGCAGCACCATGGGGCTCTGCTTTAATTTTACCCATTTCCTACACTTACATAGCCATGATGGGGTCAAAGGGTCTAACAGCAGCCTCAAAGATTGCTATATTGAATGCAAACTACATGGCAAAGCGTTTAGAGGTCATTGAATATTTCCTTACCTTCTTTAGTATAGGCAAAGTTTTTGAAACATTATCCAATAAAGGCTAATGCCTTTAAAATTTCAATGATTTTTACCATTCAATTTTTTTTTTTTCATGGATTTGAATTAAATTAGTGCCAAAGGATGATTTGCCCTGGTTTTCAAATGAAACACAATTGTATCTCTGTTATTTTTCTATATTGGAACAATCAACCTTTGGGAAAAAAGCAAAAGAGCAACACACTATCAGGTTATAACCCAGGCTTGGTACTTGAAATGAAAAAGTGGCATCTTGCGTACATTTACTTGGCGATCTTTGAAGTTCTTTTTGGTTGAATTATATGTGTTCCTTTTCTCATTGTTTGCCTTTTCTTTACAGAATCATTACCCCATACTTTTCCGCGGTGTCAATGGCACAGTTGCCCATGAATTCATTGTTGACTTGAGAGGTTTTAAGGTGCTTCAAACAAACCAATTTCTGCTATTTATTATCTTGTGAAGTTCTCTTCCCTCTTGCCAACTACTGAATGCCACATGATCAACATGACAGGCGACTGCACATATAGAGCCTGAGGATGTTGCTAAACGTCTAATGGATTATGGATTTCATGGACCAACAATGTCATGGCCGGTCCCAGGCACTCTTATGATTGAACCCACTGAAAGTGAAAGCAAGGTAAACTCTTTTTAAGCCTTGAAGGGAAAAGCTGTTTCTTTTCCATTTTTCTTTTTTGTTGTTGAAAGAATCTTTGGTTTCCATTGCAGGCTGAATTAGACAGGTTTTGTGATGCACTTATATCAATTAGGGAAGAAATTGGGCAGATTGAAAGTGGAAAAGCTGATGTTCAAGATAATGTTCTCAAGGTACTGGGAGCTGGTTCTCTTTCTCCAATTCAACACCCATTTATTCTCCATCTCCAATTCCATAGTTTGTTGAAGTCATGCTGATATATATTTTTCAATTTAATCCTCCTAGACATTTTGTATTGCCTCCGCCAAATGTCTTGTCTAAACTACAACAACTATGTTGGTATTTAGATGTACAGCAATACTACTAAATTCAGCTCTGGATATGGTAATACATTGCAGCATTAAATGGTTTGCTTATCCCATACAAGGTAGGTTAAATGGTAGGCACTCTGGAACAAGAATCAGGCGTCTCAGGTTCAACTCCCATAGTTACCTGATGCCCATGGCTTGTGAAGGGTTGCATACATTTGGAGTTTACCCAACGCCCTTGTACTCGGGGAGAGGTTGGGGTCTTGGGGTTCTTCATCTTTAAAAAAAGGGTCAGCTTTTATATGAATATTTTAGGTTTTGCAACGAGTACTTGCAATATATAGGTATTTGACCTGTTGCTTATTGCAGCATTAGTTTGGTTCCTTTAATTGTTATGATGGTTACCCACAGTTGGGAGAAAAAATGGTGGTTAACTACAGTTAATGTAGTGCATATGTGCATGTTTATGTTTGTGTCATGAGCACCAAGTTCCTGGAAGAGAAGTAACTGAGATGGATCATGTATGCAGGGTGCTCCTCATCCACCGTCATTGCTCATGGGAGATGAATGGACAAAACCATATTCTAGGGAGTATGCAGCCTTCCCTGCTGCCTGGCTCCGAACTGCCAAGTTCTGGCCTACAACAGGTATTGTCTTTTCTTGCCTCTTTTTTTATTTACAGTAAGTATATTTCAGAAGGGGCAGGAACCCTCATTGCAAAGTCTGACAAGAATCTTACAATCCCTAACAAGGTCAGTAGGGGACCATATAAGTCCAGCAACCAGAGGGGCCTAATAAAACCCACCTATCCAGACACTAGACCTTGGTTTGGGATTTAGCAGCTCTCATGGCTTTGTTTTGAACTGATGATTAGTGGACCTGGTTCCACTAAGATGCATGTTTGGTCCCACTTTTAGAGTTCAGATCCTGCAATCTAATCCAGTCAATTGACGCTGTTTTCAACCTGATCTAAACTGAATCCGGCTCCTTATGATTAGTGGACCTGGTTCCACTAAGATACATGTTTGGTCCCACTTTTGGAGTTCAGATCCTGCAATCTAATCCAGTCAGATTGAAGCTGTTTTCAACCTGACCTAAACTGAATCCGGCTCCTGATGATTAATGGACCTGGTTCCATTCAGATACATGTTGGGTCCCAATTTTGGACTTCAGATCCTGCAATCTAACCCAGTCAGATTGAAGCTGTTTTCAACCTGATCTAAACTGAATCCAGCTCCTGATGATTAGTGGGCTTGGTTCCACTAAGATACATGTTTGGTCCCACTTTTAGAGTTCAAATCCTGCAATCTAATCCAGTCACATTGAAGCTGTCTTCAACCTCATCTAAACTGAATCGGGCTCTTTAGATATCTTTTGCATTTGTTTATGGAGAGTATCCAGTTGAGCAATTTGGATCATGTTTTGAACCCCAAATTATCACCAACTTGAACTCACCTTGACTATGTCCTGTGGCCAGTGGCCAATTAATGATTCCTCATTTACATTCCAATTGTTTCAAGTTTATTGTCAAGAATGACGTGTCATGCTTTAAACTGAAAATAGGTATAAGTTGTGCTTATGGAAGCTGACTTATGGCTTTGTTAATCAGGGCGTGTTAACAATGTTTATGGCGACCGCAATCTCATCTGCACCCTACTTCCAGTGTCTCAGATGGTCGACGAACCAGCTGCAGCAACTGCTTAATCTCAATATGTTGTTACTGCATCTTACAAGGTTGCAGACCCTCTCTTCATTCTCTTTATTGTAAATATGTACTTGGGACAAACACTCCCATTTTCATATATCTGAAACTTGCAGCCATATGCAAGTCGAAGCTTGCAGCTGTCAAGCATTTATTTGTGTAGATGGTGAGTATGCGATATACAATTTGCCCTCACAAAATCACAAAGAATTGAGAAATGAAAACACAAAGGTAACAAATCTGGGTGGAGCTCGGCAGATGATTATCATGATGAATTGAATTAAGATGGGGATTTGCCAAAATCAAAGGTGTTTTATAACTTTGGGTCGCTTGAAACTTGAGCTGAACTCGGGCAGGTTGGACTGCGTTTTAATAAATCCAATCCATATAAAAAAGTATTGAGCTCTACTTGACTTGCTAGCCCGAATTGTTGAACTGGACCCGACCCTTGTTGTTGGCCTGACGCAACTCGAGTTGGTGGCTTGACAGTCCGACCCATTTTTAGCACGAAATTGGGGGAAAAAATCATCAGTAGATTTTTTATATTTTTTGAAAGTTATGTTGAGTCGAATTGATTTTAAATTTCTTAGCGTAGACCGATCCAAATTCTATGCTTGCTTTTTTTTCCAACCCAATCTGACCCTAAAATTATAATCACATAACTCAGCTCACTGTTTTCTCCGATCAGGTTAAAACCCGAACCAAGTTTTTAACCCGAACCAAGTTTCACCCCTACTTGAACATTTGTATTCCAAGTTTTTTCTTTTCCCTCTATACGAAAAAAATGCTGTGGAGAGTTAAATTAAAGATATCCATCTCTACTGTAAAAAACGTTCCAAACTATCACATGAAGAGCATAAAATATATTGAAATATAATTGTGAAGGAGTAAAGAAAAAGTGGGTCTAGCGGGTTGACTTGGTTCGACCTTGTGATTAGACTGAAGAATGCATATAAACGGGTCAATGTTCGACATGGGTTTTGTAGGAATGGGCCAGTAATTAATACCTAGCATGATAACAATAATTGGTGGACTGCATTTAATGCCACCTTCAATTTTTCATCACTTAAAATTATTTTTAATTATAAACTTTTATCGCTTTAAAAAATATAATTCAATTGTTCTAACCAAGATTATTTTTAAGTGAACTTCATATTTCCAATGGATATTATTTGTGGACCTTAAATAGGAATGCACCTTGGAAGACCCAACACCACCGGGCACCTATGACATCTTAAAATGTCATAATAGAAATAATCATGTGCACTCCTATGTGGATCTATTTTGGTCACATTTTATTGATCCAATTGATAGATCTGTATTTGAGAATCGGGTATGGAGGTGTTACCCTAACACCAGTATTATAGTCGTGGATCCAACAATGTCATTGCACACCTAAATAACAATTATGGTGGTGGGAGCTTGAAAAGTTTGAAAATTTTACCCATTGTTTTATTTTTTCGAGTGGTTAGATATTTTTATCTTGTGTAAGAGGTCTAACCCTTGGAACGCCTAATCTGATCTATAGTGCTTGTGGGTGGTGTCATGTATTCGGAGTTTTACCTACGATCACTATAAAGTGACGTTGATGGGTTTCCACATATTTAATTTTTTCTCTTTTAGAAATTTAGAAATAACAAAATTTTGAAAGAATTTAGAATTTTGACAACTTTTAGAATTCACAAAATTTCATCTATAAAAAGTTCTAGATAAACCAAGCAATGATTTTTTTTTTTTTTTTAAATTCCACTAAATTCAATATTTCACTTCTAAATTTTGAATACCAAGTTGGCCCTTGACAATGAATACATGTCACAATTTAGATAAGATGGATCATGGGTAAAAAAATTCGGTGGCCACTACATATGGGCTGATATAGACACATTGACAATACATATCAATTTCCCAAATTATCATTATACGGCCTCTCTCTCCTACCTTTTCTTTTTTTAATTTGGAGAAAAAAAATTAAAATTACAAAAAATAGGAAAAAAATGAAAAATCTAGTATAAGCATTTTATTTTTTAATTTTTTCTCTTTTTCATTGAGTATCATATCCTTGAGGACCGAAATTTCGATACAAATAAAGTATATCATAAAAAATTAAAAAATATTGAAAATTAAAAAAAGAAAAGAAAAAGAAAATCGACATAAGTATGCACCCAATATAAAATTCCTATTTACTCGTATCGATTAATGACATGTGTATTCTAGTAATTTTTTATGAACAATTAAAAAATTACTAGAATTCTATGAAATCCCACCCGATTGACCAATGGATCATGGTGCGGTCATGACCCAATGACTAACTTAATATGATCTGTGTTCTAATGCACAATTAAACATGATCATTGGTCCATGATCCCATTGCACCAAACACATTATTTGTTACAATGTAAGGTTTTGGATTTAAAAGTAGACAATTGATCCATTAAAATAATTTGCAACAAACACATTACATGTTACATTTATACATATAGGTGTAAAAGAAAAATAAAAGAAAATCCTTCTAGTAACATGAAAGAGAGATTTTTTAGAATATCAAATTATATGAAGATATTTGTTATTCTCTTAAAAAAAATCTTTTTTATTTAATGAAGAATGAGCTTTTTTTTTAATGTTATTCTAATTTTCCCTTAAAGGTGGGAGAACACAAATACGCATGATCTTACTCTTTTACTTTTGCAATATATATAAGCATTGGTGGGACTGATTTGTGATACTTGTCGCCTCCCTGCTCTTTGCTCTCCAGCCGAGCGCCTCCATCGTCGCCCTGCCCTGCTGCCTCCTACATCTTCCAGTCGAGTTCTCCACCGACGCCAGTCAAGTTTCCGACCGACCGTCTGCCTGTGTGCTGCCGTATGCGACCCAGCCGCACCCTTTTCCCTTTTTCGTTCTATCCCTCTCCAGCCAGACTCCTCTGCAACTTGCCTTCTTCCAAGCGAGCCTCACCTTCTTGCAATTCCTGGTCTTCCCTTCTCCTTTCTTCTCCATTCTACCTCACGCTGATTCAGCCCCTCTGCTCGCCGTCTGATTGCTGAGCCCGGGTTGACTTGCCATGCAAAACACACGAATGAGTGTGGATCAAATCCTAGCCATGAGTTATCCAATACTTTATTTATAGATTTTGACAACCACCGCCAGATCCAAACTCTCAATAACTTGAATTGTTTATTAATTAACTGAGCTAAATATTAATTTACATGAAATCAATATAGTGACTTAATCCAAGTTTAATCTGTCATCTCATTTGTATTAAAATGCTTAACGACAATTATTGCAATAATACAACGTTTGAATTTTAAAATTTTGAAAATGAACACAACGCGTATAATTTAAGTTGACTGATTTGCTCAAAATGTAAAAGGTTAATATAAATTAATTGGATTGTTAAATAAATAAGTAGAGAAATGAACTTTGTTTTAAATTGAAAATTTTGTATAGGCACAAATGACACATTATTGTAATTTCTTACCTATATCAAATGAAAGATAATTTTTAAATATTAAAATATACTTTAAACAATTTTTTAATTTTTTTATCATAATTATGTTAAAAATAGATCAAACACATGAGAGAAATCATCTTTTGAAAATTGATTTGCAATTAAGTGAGTTAACAATTTTTTTATAAAATTTACATTTACACTATATTTTCCTCTTCATATTTTTTTTTTCACTTTTTTCCATGTCTAATTTAAGTCATTTTTTTCACTCACTTGCTATTGACTAAAATTTTCTAATAATTGTTAGATCTTTATAGTTTTTAAATATTATTTTGTTAAAAAATTCATTTAAACTGTCCCTGATCGTTTGAGACTTGGGAGTGGACGGATAAATGAGGAAGAGTCGACGTGTTCAATTGTTTCCTCTACTGGAGAGAGAGAGCGAGAGAGAGAGACAATCGTGTGAGTCCACCACTCTCCAAGCTTACGTGTGTCCGTCTACGCCTCACCTTCTTTCCATTTTCATTTCTCCACTCCAATTTTCTCCGCCTCCAATGCCCGTAGCAGTGGGAGAGGCTCTGTTCTTTCGAGCCTGAGAAAGAGAAAAAAATATCAAATCGAACAACCCAATTCTCAAATACAATTCACTCCAGCTTCATGGCAGTTGTTCCCTTTTCCCTGCCTTCGACCATGTCATGTTCTTCTCTCGCCCTCCACCCATCCACGCTTCTGAAGATGGGGTTGCAGAGCAGGTCGACAAGATGCAGGCCCCCACAAGCAGCTGTGGTCGAAGCTGGCCCTGCTTCGGCAGCGGAAGGAGGGAGAGACAAAGATAGCAACGGATACGCCCTACAGCTCTTTCAGGGTCCCTCTTCTCTGTCGAGGTATCGCGCCAACGACATGCAAGCAGAGGCCAGAGCCATGGAACGAGCAGTCAATGCATCCGTCTACAGCCCTCAACTCCTCTCCGTCAAATACGGTTCTCGCCCAATTAAGGTTGGTGTCTTAATTTCTCTTGCTCTCGGTATGTTTGTTAATTTGCCTCAATGAAGGATTGAAGGGTCGGTGTTGTTGGTACTGGATTTAGGCGTTGCGGAGGGCGCTGGAGATTCTGTTTGCTCTGGGCACCTTTGGTATCAAGCTGCTGTCGGATGAGAGGAGCGGGAAGCTGGAACTGAACAAGCGCATGAGAGCCAAGGAGCTGAGAAGGGTCTTTACGAGATTGGGGCCCACATTCGTCAAGGTAGGGCAGGGCTTATCTACCAGACCTGATGTCTGCCCACCCGAATACCTGGAGGAACTCTCCGAACTGCAGGTAGCTTTTTCATCCTCCATTGGATGCCTTCTTGCTCATTTATCATTGCGTCTATGCATTCAAACTGGAAGTCCATGTCCTCTTACTGCTAGGTGTCATTCCCCTGCCATTTTGATTTGGAGGTTTTTTTTTAACTCAGGGGGGAGGGATTAGGAATGTGAGACTATATTCATACAATAGCATATGTAACTTCCCGAATTGAATTATGAATTATGAATATAAAATAGTGTGATAAATATGACAAGAACCTGTAAGTAAGTGCTCATTATTGCAACAACAAAGGTGGAAAAAAATGGAGTGGGAAATGCTACTCACCCCTCCAATCATTGTAATTGCAGTGCTATAAGGAATTTGCATATATTGATGATTTGGGCTATCAGTTTGCCATTCATCATGGACAACCATACAATAACCGTCCTTTTCCCTTTAATTCTCATCTCTCTCTCCCGGGTTTGTTCGTTTCCACACCACAAGTAGGATGGTTAGGATCTTCTTGAATTTGTACTTGAGAGCCACACATGTGACCCTTTGTGGAACCTAGTGAAAGCTTGAATATCCATTCTATTGGACCAAAGTAGTCAAGACTTCACTTTAGAATTTTGGCCGAAATCCAAAATATCGGCCAAATTTTTCCAATTTAGATATAGGCTGAAATTTAAGTTTTGGAATATCAATGATTTTTAGAAAAAAAATGTATTGGTTGATATTTGCCATATTTCAGCTAAAATTTTAGTCATGTTGGAAATTTCACTCAAATTTTCATCATATTTTGGCCTTTTGCGAGTGGTTCGCTTGTTGTTGTAGTTTGATTTCGTCTTCTATATTTGCACCTTTGGTGTTCTTTCTCTATTAATATATGAACCATTTCAAAAAAAAAAAGGACCAGAGGTTGAAAAATTAATTTCAACCAAAACTTGTAAGTTGTAACTCAGGTCAAGACTCAAGACACAAGATGTACTCAAGGTGTAAAGGAGTCTTGGAGCCTAAGGCTCAAGGTGCAAGTCTACGTGTTGGTGTAAAGGATAATATCCATTGATTGATGCATTTTGCAATGGGCTGCAACATGCCAGGTTCAAGCCCTACTTAAAAAGGGGGAAAATGCAAGATCAATCCTTTATAGTGAATGCCTGTCTGACTGGTTCATGACCTTGACTACTATGTGCAAGACATTGATTTCAAGGATAATATTAATCGATTGCTGCAATTTGCTAAAAAGGCTAGGTTCAAGCCTTTATAATGAATGCCTGTTTAACAGGCTCATGAAAGTGTGAGGTTAAACTCATCTATAGACCTACACCCTTGTCAGGCTCATGAAAGTTGGTAGCACTTGTGGAAGGGGGCAAGGTGGCAAGCCACTAACCTGGGCTAGCCCTGATTTCATTTGAATACAGGGATCCATGCCTCGACCTGACCTTTGGGCTGAGAGGGCTGGGCCGTGCCTTCCAGAGTTCCAGGCTGGTTGTGGAGTACCCATTGTTGGCATCCGAAGTTGGCATATTTGATTAGAGGCTGGTTGAATGAACCATATGAGAGTGATTGGCTGGTTGAAAATCATGACCGTTTCTTCTGTCTGTGATTGATCAGGATGCATTACCAACATTTCCAGATGAAGAGGCATTCTCGTGCATTGAGAGAGAGTTGGGAATGTCACTTGATTCTATTTTCTCATCCATATCACCATCACCAATAGCAGCAGCCAGTTTAGGCCAAGTTTACAAGGCTCGACTCAAGTATTCTGGACAGCTTGTTGCTGTGAAAGTGCAAAGACCTGGCATTGAAGAAGCTGTAGGACTGGACTTCTATCTGATACGTGGTGTAGGTTTTCTCATAAACAGATATGTGGACTTTATCACTAGTGATGTTGTTGCTCTCATCGATGAATTTGCTCGAAGGGTCTACCAGGAGCTGAACTATGTGCAGGTACTTGTGACTTCTAATTGATGAATCTGTACCGTGTCAATATCGCCATGCATGATATCTGTTTGTGCTTGAGATTATCGGGTTGCTCCAACCATGTTTAAAACCAGTTCTCCCACTGTTTAGAATCTTTATGTTATTGAAGTTTTTGTTTGCAAGTCGAGGAATATCTATTGATAATCATATAAGACTACCTCCTTTTCTCTTTTTGGTCTTTAATTGTCACAGGTATTTCATGCAGGAGGGGAAGAATGCACGGAGATTTAAGAAGTTATACGCAGACAAGGAAGATGTCCTCGTTCCAGATATTTTTTGGGATTACACCAGTGCAAAAGTGTTGACAATGGACTGGGTGGATGGTGTCAAGCTAAACGAACAAGAAGCTATTGAGAGACAAGGGTTGAAGCTACTGGATTTAGTAAATACAGGTATTCAGTGCAGCCTCAGGCAGCTACTTGAGTATGGGTATTTTCATGCTGATCCTCATCCTGGCAATCTTTTGGCAACACCTGAGGGGAAACTTGCTTTTCTTGATTTTGGAATGATGAGTGAGACTCCAGAGGAAGCAAGATATGCTATTATAGGCCATGTTGTTCATATGGTTAATCGTGACTATGAAGCTATGGCTCGTGACTACTATGCCCTGGATTTCTTATCCCCTGATGTAGATGTGTCTCCAATTGTGCCTGCACTCAAGAACTTTTTTGATGGTGCACTCAATTCAACTGTAAGCGAACTCAACTTCAAAACAATTGTGGATGGTTTGGGTGCTGTTTTATATCAATATCCATTCACTGGTAAGTTTTCATTGCACCTTAATTATTTTTAGAGCTTTGTAGATCTTATATATGTTGGGCATTGCGCATATGTTGAATTCACAATTTTTTTTTCCCTCTATACAATATATGAGTTAACTTGGCTTATCATTTTCTTCCAGTTCCTGCATATTATGCATTGATATTGAGGTCCCTCACTGTACTCGAAGGTTTAGCCCTTTATGCTGATCCTGATTTTAAGGTGCTGGCTGCTTCATATCCCTATTTTGCCAAAAGGCTTCTTACGGATCCAAATCCTTACCTCAGAGACGCACTAATTGAATTGCTATTCAAGGATGGTAGATTCAGGCATGTGGTCAATATGCTAATGGTTCTGATTTGTTTGTTTTACCCTGAGTTGGTCTACTAGAATTTGTTCCCTTTGCCCATTTGCAGGTGGAGTAGACTTGAAAATTTACTTGTTCAGGGACGCAAGGATAGAGATTTCACAGCTAAAGAAGCTCTGCAGCCTGTTTTAAAGCTCCTAATGGCTCCTGGTGGTGAAGAACTACGAACTTTAGTTATAAAAGAGGCTATCCGTGTCACAGAAGCTATTGTAGTAGGCACGACAATAGACACATACAATTCTATCCCTGGGTTTTTGAGGACTCTAATTTTTAATGGCAATGCATCTGGACCTTTCGCAATCAGTGATAGTGAACAAGGAAGCATGCTGGAGCTTAGAGATCGAGTGTTCAGAATATGGAGTCTCTTACGATCATCAGATAATTTTGATCCAACCATTCTGCAGCCTATTTTACAGGTAATAGCCAAGTTGCTTCTTTGTTTAGGTTGTGGGAGTAATAATAATACCATCTCTTGTAGAATTGTAAAGTCATCCCTACTTTGCTCCTTTGTTTTGTAGAAGCTATTGTTTTTTTTAACTGGTATAATGGTTCAATTTGGACCGAAACCTTCAAGTTTTAATTTCCAGTTGAGCCATTTTTAATTGTAGATTTGTGGCTGGAGCAGATTCCCATCTTGCAATTTTGAGAAACTAGGTGCAGTCTGATGCCTCAGTATTGGTTTTTCTAGGACTCAAGTCTTAACCACATATTCACTAGATCCATTTCATATGGGTTCAGCATGTACCTTTTAACACCAAAACCAACCAAGGTACTAGGAATCCATTTGTTATAAGAATATACTAATGTGTGAAATTATGAATATGAATGATATAGTGAAGAATGAACTTTCAGTTTATGATGTAACAGAGAACAAAACCTAAATAGGGATGAGCATATATAATATAACAAACCCTACTACAGATAGATGTGAGAAAATCTTGATGATTTTTTAGGGAAATAGTGATCAATTAGGATGAACGAAAACCAATTCTAAATAAGCTATTTTGTGCAAGTGCATTCATGGTGTATTTCAAATCACATTCATCAACTCAAGTCTGACAAAACTTGTGAGTTTGTCACCCAGCACTGTTCAAAATTCCAGCCAAAGTAGTTACTTTGCCCAAAAGCTACCAAGGGACTTGGTGTGGGATGAGATGTTTGAGGAAGAAGATCCATTTTGTTAAAGGGGAAAATAGTGTATGCACCAATAGAGATTGAAGGCTTGTGTTGGTGATACCATACAGAAAATATTGGGGATACCATACAAAAAATAGGACTATTGTCTCTAATTTCTTGGAAATGCAGACAAGAAAAAAGAAGCAATATGGTAAGAGGTGATAAGGTTAATTAATATAGGGAGAAAGGGGGTGGGATCCAGGGCTACTTGCCTTTGGGGACGGTCTTGGATTCGAAAAGATATCTCATAGTTGGAGAGCAAGAAGACAAATTGGAGAAAATACTCGAACAGGAATTTTGTTCAATGGTAGATGGGTCAAGAATGCATTTAGTGGAGCACATGTGGATTTGGGTGTGCCTCTCAAATCCCTACACTGATATACTTTCTCTAACTGGAAGGAAGTATTGAAAAGGATTCTTTGGTTCAATAATGAGGGTAAGTGGCGTTGGATATATCTTCATACTGAACTCATTTGACCGTGAGGTGGAGGAGCTGGGGTCTTTACCCAAATAAATTAATTATGCAATTCAATCATTGGAAGGAGAACATAGAAGAATTTGGTAAAGGAAGCCATTGGGGCATATGTTCCCAAGTCCTCTTTTCAGTTGTTCATTGCAGTATGCCAGCAAATGAATTAGGTGGAGTTTCAGAATCCATGTAGAGATCAATCAGATGTTATCTGTTATCACAGTTGCAACCTTATAATCAATCTGCTTGATGAGTTGACCTGTTGCTGGTTTTATTTATTTTTTTACTTTTTGAGTGGTAATGAAAAGATATTATTGAAGAGAGCTGAATAAGAATGTATACGACACTGGTAGATTGTTCAGGAAGAGCTTGGGAAGAAATCGTAGACCATCAGATGCATGTTTGCAGTATGATCAAATAGACATACAGATATGACCTCATGCTTTTTTTTCCCAATTTTGGCTAAATTGATCTTCTGAACAGCCCATGAACTCCTCCATTGCCACGATGATGATCAGGTTAATTCTGGCAGTAATAGAAGCTCTGGATGATGCTTTGTCTCCAAAATGCTCATCTATTTCATGAGAACCCAAAAGAAACTGGGACTGACCCAAATGATGAAAAAGAGTGGAAAAAACAGGACCAAATGGGACACGCAAAGGGGCACTGAAGGAAAATGCAGTGAATTGATTCCTTACTGTTCCAATACAGGAAAGAAATGTTGGACAGAACAAAATTTCTAGATTTTAAGTTGTCAATAGAGTGAGGATTTTGTTCAAAATAGTAGCTCAACGAAAAGCTTTAACCTTTGAAAGTGGTGTAGGTTTTCAAATGGCTTTAAAAGGGAAAGAGGGGAGAGTAACATGGGTATCCCCACTCCATGTGGAGGTGAGATTAATCCGATGGATAGACAAAGCCAGCCTGCAAGCCTTGTGTATTATGTTACTCTGGGAGGAGTCAAACTCAAGACCTTTAATCTATTCTTAGAAGCTCAAGCCAATTGAGCTGATTTTATTGTAAATAATGTAATTTTGTTTTGTTTGTGCTTCATATGTGCTATCCGTTATAATAATTTTGAGACGTAAAAATTAAAAAATCTATTAAGAAAAGAAGAAAAGATTAAAAAAAGAAGCAAATAGCCAAGGAGGGAGTGAGCAAATCTGCCACCAAAGAGAATAATACAGCCACCAATTATAACCAGGCCCTTAAAAAACAATAAACAGCCAAAATGTACAGCCTAGACACTCCAACACTCCCAGAGGTGAAACCGAAATGGCCCACGAAGTCATTTGTTACCAAAGTTCATTGACTATTACAAACTGTCAAATGCTCGATGATTGACCTGCAAGGTAAAGCTTTATCTTCAAAAACACGTCTGTTAAACTCCTACTAAACTGTCTGGCTGTTATCCGTTATTTTTATGGACAACATTTGTATGTACAGATTGTCTTTCAATGCAATTAAAGAAGGTTAGTGATGTATGCCTTTGTTTTTTTACATATGTGTCATCATTTAATCGGTGAAAACTACTAGGAATGCCCGCTTGATAAAAATTAGACTACCTCAATCACAACCCCCAAAAAAATGTCTTTCTCATCCATATGATCCATGAGCTAAACGGGCCTTTTAGTTTGTAACAGGACTGTTTTGCAGGCATGAATGTTGTAATAGATAGTATATGGTCAATTTGATGGGTGCAAAATGAAAATGTGAATTTGGTTGGTGCTCTCTCTTTTTTTATTGGGAGGTAATTTGGTGGTTGTATAGTTATTTTTGTCCATGACCTATGCATACTTGATTATTGCTCATCTTCGAAATCTCTTCTTTTAGCTGTAAGTTCCTGTCTGCTGGCCATTTTAAAACTCCAATCCCGTTCTACTCAGACGCTAATCTGGTGAACATGGTGTGTGCAGGTGCTTCAAGAACCCACAGCTCGTGATCTTGGTGGGCGTGTTGTTGGAGGGATTAGTCAACGTCTTGCAGCACGCTTACTACTACAAGTTCTTCGCTCACCAACCACAGCTTCTACGACCCCATAGAAGCTGTAAGGTACTAATTCAAGAGGTAATACTTGTAATAAATGTATGATACATGTAGAAATTCTTTTGGGGCTGTCTGCTCTCAATTCTTTATTCAGTTATTTATGATAAAGAAAAAAAGAGCCACCTCTGCAAAATCTGGTTATACTGAAAAAAGAAAGATAAAAGAAATATGCAGAAAATATCCTAGGCCTGTTGCCGTGCTCATATTACTGCATAGTTTGTTTTGTATATAATAATTTTGGTGTATGTATAAATACAGGTCGACCTCCATAAGGAACTTATGCAATTACAGCTATATCTGACTGAAGGAATTTAGAATTTGGTCTCAATACAAAAGACCTACCAGGCCAGATATATCAAATGCTTGCCCCTTCAAAGAACAAACCTGAACCCCAAATATAATAGTTGGTTGATGTGCTTTGCAAGTGTTACAATAATGAAATATTTCTGGAGTTGAAGACAAGACATGTCTGAAACACACACAAAAATAATCAATCTCTTAAAAAATTGTATCAAATTTCAATAAACCCATTTTGAAAAGTTAAAAATCCCAAATTAAGACACAATAATATAATCTTGGAGAAAAAATGTGAAAAGCTTTAATCTCCAAAATTTTGTAAGTACCGCCAAATAATGATTATACGAACCAACATTTAATCAAAGAGAATTCAAAATCAAAGCTCTTTTTGGAAGGCATTAATTAAACCTCGCATAGGGTAACTCATTGGTAGATACTTTGGTTCAGGAATCAGAGGTCCCATGTTTGAGTCTTTTAATCACCTGATGTTCATGGGTTGTAGAAGGTTGCATGTATAAAGAGCTTTACCCAATGCTGAAGTCTTGGAATTCCCCGTCAATTAAAAAGTCAAATGAAAGATATGATCTCTCTTTAGCAATAGACTTGTGCTTCAATGTCTTTCCTTGGTTGGTTGGTGGAGACACAAATAAAGGATGTATGGAGTCTTTAACTTTCTTTCGATGACCCCAGTCCAATAAAATACGCCATGATGATCTTGTAGAATTAGATTTTTAACTACTAAATGACATAGCCAATAATTCATACCTCTACTTATTGTATTGCAATTTAGTAAAGTCAATCTACGACCTCTTTTCCTTTTTTTGTCATCTTACGAAGAAAAGTTTATTTAGTAAGAACAATAATTTCTAGCCAAGACAAGGCTGAGAGACGTGCCCGCTCAATTTATTTCAGCTTCGCATTTTATAAATTTAATAGACGGGAGAACTAAAATTGTCATTTTTTATTTTTATTTTTTTCCTTTTGTTGTTCATTTGCAACTTTGCCGTTTTATTATTTAGAGTGGAGGGTTGTGATTGCCGAGCGTAAAGCATGACAAATTTAGTAGTCATGTGGAATATCGAAACGTCAAAGGTATGACTCATTAGATCAATTTACTCTCTTTTTTAGCATTAAAGTTATATCTTGAATAATATTCATGGCTTTCATGCCCAATCTAACGACAAAGATTATTTACATGGACAATATGTTCGCTCAAACTACATTTCAATTAAAGAAAAAAGTGTACTGACATGGTTCAATCAGATTAATAATGTATATGACCCACTGACATGCCTTATTCAAAGTTTAATAATATAAATAAAATTACAAGACACATTAAAAATTGAGGCCTAAAGTTTGGAGCGTTCATATGTCACTAGAGGAATATTTCATATTAGGTGTTTTCTCATTTTGCTTTCTTATTTTCAGACATTTTTCAAACTTTTATGACATACTTTATTTGTATCAAAATTTTCACTTTCAAGGGTCTAATACTCCATAAAAAATTATCATTATTTTTAACAAAATATGGAAGAGAGAAAAACTATATCGGCAGTACGTATCATTAAACTGTATTTTAATCCCTGATAGGGACTGAGGAACAAGCCTAGATTCATGGGCTACCAAGCACATCAAGTGTAATTAACGTTGTGCATGGCTACTGACATATTTCAGCCATAGTTTTAAAACTCAGACTTCAAGCTTAGACGCAAAATTCAAATGAGTCAAGTCAATTCAGATTAACTTGTCTGAGTTTTTAAACTATTATTGTGGACCTAGATGCAAAAGGCAAAGAGTGAGGTCCCAGACGTCCAGGCACTTGTATACGAACCAACTGCCACGCTGTAACCATTTCCCAGGTAGATGCACCCATCATTTACAGACATACCGCCATAAACTGTTGCACCTGTCTTGTAAGACCAAAGGACTTTCCCCGTCTCGGCATCGATGGCATAGATGGGACCTTGTCCCTCCACAGACCCACCGAAAAGAACACCATTGGCGACGGTCACTGGACCATTGGATGTGGTATTGCTGGGGTTGGCAGTGGACCACAAGACCCTTCCAGTGTTTGCATCCAAAGCCACCCAGGCACCAGCTGTTGTCACTTGTCTAGAGGGTGTAAGAGTGAAGTTTGCTTGCTGACTGTTGACGATGTTAGTGTACACTCTCCGCCCATCAGTGGCCGCTCCCCAGTTCCCTCCACCTCCTGGGCCACCTGGCCCGGCCACCTGCATTTCCATACCATTACCACACCACCACAAACTCTTTCAGGCAATGAACCACAGAACAAGACAAATTTAATGAATAAAAACAAGATTGTTATCTCACTTGGTGATCACATGATCGTGATCATGATATCATAATGATGCATGGTGATCATCAGCTTCTACTATGGCCAGGTTGGCAGCAGCCACTTTGAAATTGAATGGGAACTATGGTGTATGTTAGTTGCCAAAGCCAAAGAAAGCAACCTAATCCTTATCTTTGAAAATGGTAGAAAGACAAACAAGTGGACCATTTATAGCCATTATTATTGGGTTATTATAATATATATAGAATAGCATGAAGAGTGGATGCCAATTCCCACTTTCTGCTCCAAATGAGGCCAAGCACCCCACTGCTGGACCTTAAAAAGCTCAACTTTTTTTTTCTTTTTTAACAGGAAGAAAAATCAATGGATACCCATTAAAAGAAATAACTGAATGAGAAATTGGAATGAAGAATTTGCAGTACTTCATTCCTTAAAGATGATAGAGAAATCTGTGAAAAAAGGATTCTTTTTCTTACAGATGACCAGATGATATCTCCATTATCACAGTTCAATGCCCACACAAAACCAGTTTTCTGGCCAGCCACCACGACATCACGCTTTGTTCCATTGACATGGATGCTAAACAACATAGGAGCCTCTCCAAAATCTGCATCGGGATTTGGACCAGGGGGGCAGTTTGGCGTCATTAGATCTCCGCATGCACTAAACCATGCATCGTAACCACCTAGTTCTCTGAACCATTTGATTTCCCCAGTATCCATATCCAATGCCAGCATTGATTCCTCGTGGTTTTCTGGCTTAATGCAAGGATTTGGAGAATCTGGAACTGTCTTATTATTCTGCTTTTCCTGGCACTCGACAACATCTGGTGGAGCTGTGTAAAGATTACCAGTTGCAATGTACACAAGCTTTCTGTTTACATCAATGGCAGGACTGCTTCCCCATATAGCAGCTCCTGAATATTCTCCCAATTTTCCATTGTTGTCTGGAAGCATGAAGGTCTGCCACGAGATCTTTCCAGTTCTAAGATCTAGCCTAACCATACTGCCACGGAAGGTGCAGCATTCTGCTATGCTCAGGCCTTCTTCAAGCGACGATGTACCAACATAAAATCCTCTGCAAAAGAAAACACCCATTAGCAGCAAAACTTTGCATTTCTACAGGTCTTAACAGCTTCAGCCACTACATTAAAGCATGATATATGAAATTGCAGAAACATTTTTGCAGCAAACACTTGGTAGCCTCAAAGAATGCCATCATGGTTACAGCTTACCTCTCATAAACAGTTCCAGACATTGTAATGACAGCCCTGGAATGGGAGTCCAGTGAAGTAGACCATACAAGGTTGCCAGTTGCCCGTTCAACAGCAATAACTACAGCGGGGCCGTAAATCCCATATAGGAGCAGGTCCCCAGCAATTGCAGGGGTTGTCCTTGATACACTGACATTGACATTACGGACAAAGCCAGTTCCTTTTAGGCCAGTTAATTCTTCCAAATTCTTCGTCCACACCAGAGAACCGTTCTTGGCACTGATGGCATATATGAAGCCATTCCAGCAAGGAAAATAAACAATATCCTCAAAAATAGCAGGTGTTGCTGTTATGTCTCTACCAGCAAAAAACTTCCACTTCAAGTGCAGGTTTGAAATAGTTGATGGACTAATCTTCATCTCTTTCTCTGCAAATCTCCTGTTGAACAAATCTCCTCCATGACTCGTCCACTGAGGAAGAAAGAAGTAATTATCTCAAGAAAAATTAACAAGAAGCTACAGAGAAATATGGAACAAATAAATACTTACATTTGCACCTACACTTGCAAGGAGAAAATAGCAGGTGAATAGGATAATGGATATCCCTCTCACCATGAAGCCGCTGGTTCTTCAATCTAGATGTCACAAGAAAGACACCCAAGAAGCCTTGCTATTCAAAATAAAGCACAGGATGCCATTGACTTTTTTAGTGGATGCTACAAGTGGCTATTTTAAAAATGCAGCTATGAAAAGCCCACAAGAATTCTTAAATATTAACCTTTAACAAAAGCCCCATTCCATAACAGCCCAAAAGTTAAAACTACCAACTGAGCTTCCTCAAAGTTTCTAATTAGGGAGCCAAGCAAGAGAAAAATGTTTAGAGTCCCTATAAACTATTGATCCCAAAAATGATAAAATTTCCTACTTGTCATCACCTCTCTCCTTTTCTACTAAGAACCCAACCAAGGAGGTTTTGTCTACCTGCTTATTCCAAGCATACCAAATGGATAAAAAAAATATAAATTCAATATTAACGACAATGGGAACAAAATTTAGCAGATGCTTTTCATCAATGTAGTATCAGATTCATACTAAGAGTTGTAAAAGTTTATGCAAATATCCTCAGGGGATAATACAACTAGCCATCCATCATAAAGAGTTTAAAAAAGAAAAAAATAAGAAAAGGAGAAAGATAATACATCCATCCATGTGTCACTTTACAAATGAATGTAGAAGAGTTAAAATCCATGTTAACATGATTAGCCGTTGAAATCATTTAATTTTATTTAATAAAACTTTCCTGCTCCTAACTTCCAATACAGTAAATGCTTTAACCAGCTCCTCCTTTATCATGAAAAGAACAGATGCAGCAAAAACACTTTGTACTATCTTTGTGCTCATCCCTTTGTAAAAACCAGGCAGCCCCTCATAACGGATCATCTTAAAGACTGCATCTAGAGTACCTGTACTGCTAAAATTTCAGTAATTATATTAAATAAAAATAATTTGTCAGCTTAAAATATAACAGCAGCAATTGCTTTCGAAATGAAGAAAAAAGATGAATACTGTTGCTCTCTGATTTAGCAGCAGAACAAGTCAGTCCAACCCCTGTACTCATGTGAATAAGGGGAATAAAAGGAACTAAGGAGAATTTTTTTTCATGATAACAAAATCTTATTGATGAAAAATAATAAAACAGACCCGCTTAATAACAACAACAGTACAGACCCAAACAACACCAAAACAAGAAAACAGAAAGGCTGAATGAAAGCAGCCCACAAGGTCACCAAAGAAAAGAAAAAGAAAAATGTGGGGATAAAGGGAAAACAATTGAAAAGAAGAGGGAAAGTAGCTGCTACTGCCAGGTGCAAATAAGATGGGTTCTTGCCGGAATTTTGAGAATATCACTGAAGTATGGTGAGGATATTTTTATTTTATGCGCGATATTTTATTGAACCGAGTTCCATGAAAGGACCAGTACTGGTCCTCACAATCGTGCTTTAAACTGGCTTATGCGTATTATATCAACCAATCTTTTAGACCATGCTTCTAGTATCTATTGTCGTGACTATACTTCAAACCTAGTCACCCATTATTGCTAGTAAGATAATTACCGATACTATAGTTCAAGCTATTCTAGGACAAAACATCTGATGGCTTACATAATTGTAGTCATTAAAAAAAGAAACTTGATAGATTGCTGATGATTGAAACTCATGATCATCTCATGGGATTTTTTTTATAACTTAGGTTCCTACAAAGCATATTGTTAATTTCTATAGATGATTGTGTTATGTTACAAGTTTAGCGCAAAACAAGTTATACTCTCTCTCTCTCTCTCTCTCTCTCTCTCTCTCTGTGCAAAAAAAAGTGCAGACAAGCCAGTGGCGTGTTATGCAATCATCAAGTGCTAATTTGATTAAAGGGGAAAAAACTTGATACTTCAGAAAATGATCAAGCAATAAACTCTCTAGAACACAGAAAAAGAACTGCATGAGCTTTTACTTCAACACCTAATTTCAAAAACCATATTGATTCTGACAAGAGTTGCTCATTGTGTCAATTGAAAAAAAACCTTGTCAAAAAGTGACCAATTGATGATGGCAGTAAGAATATATGATGATGTAAAAAAGTGACCAATTGATGAAGACAATGAGAAAACTGACTTAGAGATGAGAATTCTAATATATGATGACTTAGTAAAAATATATAAGATGCCAAAAAAATGATGAAAATGAAATAACTAAATAAGAAGTGGCAATGCCATTATAGTCATGACAATGATCTTGCTAAAAAAGAAGACCTTGAGATGCTGACCATAACCAGAAAGCATACCTGTGTATCTCAATGCAATGTTCTTGCCAATCTCTTGCTTTGCTTGAAGCCTTGACTGCATTCCGATATTTTTAAGATATAAATCATTCAAGCAGTGACTGAAAAAGATTTGAGTCTTTAAAGAATCAAGAATAGAATTTTAAATTGAAAAAAAAGTTCATCTAGAATTTAAATCTTGGTAAACACACAATTACTTCCTTCTTTTGTATTTACACCTCAGGTGCTTCTCTTTTTATTAACATATTCATCATTTCCAGAAAAAAAAATAGCACACACACACACACAATTACTTCTCACCAAAAAAGGATCCCATAGATTGCATTACCCATGCTTAGTCTTCCCCGTTATCTATTCAAACACTCCTTGTAATAAGTTCATCATAATCATCAAAATCTTTTCCCATCTATCTGGAGTTTCCTTTTTGTGTTCTGCTTTTTTACTCTACCTTATGTTATGAGGATTTTTTTTTCATATTTAAATGACTTTTTACCTCAAAACAAATTCAACCCCCCTCTGAGAAAAAAAAAAAGAGTTTGGAAGAGGCAAAGCTCTTATCAACCATCCTATCCATCAGTATCTAAGTTTAAGATGGCTGATGACATTCAGACAGACATAGGTACAGCAATTGACATTGACAAAGGCAAAGCAAATGAGTATGCAGGGACAGCTAGTAGATCAATTAACCAACAAGAGATTGAGAAGGCCTTGCTACTTCTATCCAATTAAGTATATCTCCAATCAAGATGTTCATCCAAGAAAGAACCCTCTTCTATGTTGTGAATGATCCAGAAATTCTAGAACTTAGCAGCTGCACAAAAATCTGATAATCCCTTACTTTCTAATGTAACACCAACCATAAATATCCTCCTCTGCAGCATCTACACTTCTTTCTTCCTTTTTTCTTTTTTGAAGTCATGCATCATCTACTCTTGATGCAAAAACTTCAAAAGTAGAAAGTAGAGAGGATATCAACCCTTTTGAAACTTTTCCAATGAACCTACACTCATCTGGCATCCATCCTGTTCCACTTACTTCTCTGCAATTATCAAGCCAGTTCACCCAACTCTCTAACATCTGCTTCCTCTCTCCACTGCATACCACATTTTTGTTCCTTAAATTGCTTGTCCAAGATTTGAATTGATTCCCCAGGGATTAGCTTCAATATTCTCAGGTATCCAAGAACATATAGTTTTACTAACTCCCAGTGCACCATAGTCATGGCCTTGGAAGCCTTGCCATCAGATTTAAACCTGACACTGCCAATCCCTCCCATAGCCAAAACTTAAGAGCCATCGAGATGAAACAATTGAAGACCATTGTGGCTGCTAAAGAATATAGCCAACTCCATCAAGCATGCATGAATGCCGTCCATGAAAAGAGAGATGGAAACCCTCCACCGTCTATTTCCTCCCACCTATCACTGCCATCCCTTTCCTAAAATTAAGACGTTTTTAAAAAATTCTGAAAGAAGAAGAACTAAAGGAAAAGATTCACCTCTCTAGGAATCATTAGAAAGCTTCTCATTTTACAGGTGATCAAACTTACATGGCACCAATTTATGTTTCCACTTCAAAGTTAAAATAATGTGAGGCAGCTTGAAATCCAATACATACTCATCCACAAGTCACAGGTTATCAATGAGATTTCCAAAGTCACATCCCTTAGGAGCGATCTAATCTACTTTGGAGATATAGTGCTACTTCCATTTTCATTTTTTATTCCTCTTTATTTATATTTCATTAAAGATTTTGAGTACATTTCAATGTGTTTTTTGAAGGATATTTCAATGTTTTTTCTCCTTTCTAAGTAACTTTAAATACATAATATGCATACCATATATCTAGATATATGTTGCAGGCATATGAAAAATACAAGTGATGGATATGTGGCACAATGAACTTGATGGTATATAGCATGGTTCAAAAACTCGAAAATTCAACTCAACTCAATTTGTCACTAAGTTGAGTCAACTCAAAGACTCCGAAGAGTTTCGACAAAGTCAAAAAGTGAAGAGAAGGTCAAATATGTTAAAATAATATTATTTTAATATCATCTAAATGTTAAAACTTTTAACATACAAATAAAAAGAAAAATAATCTTAAAAATAAATAGTGGAAGGAGAAAATACAAAGAATGAAAATTCAGCTACTACTTAAGAAAAATAAGAAAATAAATGAAGAAAAGAAGAAAAGAAAAGTAGAAAACTGAAAAATGAAAAAATAAAACAAAGAATAAGAAAGACATAGAAGGAAACATTTTTGTCTAAAAGAAAGAACTTAATCATATTTGTTGAAGCTAACATATGTCTTTTCTTAAGATAACTTTACCTTAACAACAAGCAATGGGTATGTTGAGACTGTTGCTCCAAGTTTTGCCAAGGCTCCCAGTAAGAAAACCTTCTCATGCAAAAAGGGGAAATGGAATGAGGAAAAGAAATATTCAGTAATTTCCGTAGTAACTTCATCACAGATACAAAGCAATCAATTTGCAGGGTTGCACTTAAATAAGAATGAAGAGCCAACAAATAGATAGGGAATCAAATATGAAATAGAATGCAGGATCCTGCAATTCTTCTTTGAGAGGGAGCTTGTACCTCCAAAGCAGTCACATGTCTCAACCCATACTGTCTTGCAGTACGCTTTGCTTTTAGATACTTTAATGAGCTTTCATAAATCATAAACTGGATTGATGGATTGCATACCTGTGCATGCAGTATGCTTCAGAATATCAACAGATTGAGGCATAAAACTTTGTGCCATAAAAAGATACTAACCATAATAAGAGTTGGAATAATGCCTTTCCAAAATCCTTTTATGCCTGCCTCGTAGTAAACCTCTTGTGCCTGTTAAAAATTATAAATTTAAAAGGAGCATTAAGTCACACTGGAAGACAACAATTAAGAAAAATTAAATAACTTTGAATCTGTAACATACCAATGATCATCAAATCTGTTCATTTCAAAATAAACAAAAAAGAGAAAAGAGAAAAGAGAAAGGGTCTTTTAATCAGTTACACAAAGTGATATAAATCAAGAAAACTTTTCTTTCTTAAATGGTAAGAGAACAAAATGTTGGATAATGTACATACTAAAGATCAGGTTAACATTCTTATTAACTTGAGAATACATAAATAAAATACCAAACTGTGAAAATCATACAAGGTATATCGAAGGTAAGCGTATTGGGGATTAAAGCCAACCTTTTCTTCTTCTCTTTGTATAATAGCTAGACACAGCTGAGGCTTGTGTGCAACCACATACATAGATGATATGGGAGTTCTTATGTGCAGTATAGTTTAAATGAACAAGATATAGGAAGACATAATAGCAGAAAAAACAATAGAATCATATATTAAAAAAAAAGTTAAACAAATTCTACTATAATGTAAGTACATCGGATAATTTAAGGTTTCTCAGTCAGAAGGGTTATGTGTTTGACACGGTAGTTGGTTTTAGAAAAGAAAGTATCCTTGAAATATTTCTTTGAAAGGTTGCCTTAGAGAACTGGCAAGAGACCTTTTTCATCAATGAGTATCTAAATTCCTTAGCAAGAATAGGTCACAAAGGATATTTTATCTATGATACTTGCATCATACAAATCATTCTAGAGTTTAATCACCAATATTAGTAGGATATGATTTGGTATAGGTATGGGTTACAGCTCTGCCATCTCTTACCTAACACTCATCTCTTACCTAACACTTTTTCAGTATAGATCCTAGAATCCAGGTACAGAATATGAGTCCTAAATCTCTTCAAATACAGATCCTGGGATCCAGACACAAGTATGATTCAACATAAATGGGTAATCAAGTTCAAAAAAGAAATCTGAAACATAAATAGGCATTTTGAATTCAAAACAGTAATCTGAAGCCCTTGACCTGGTAGAGGTCACAAGTAATTCCACTCAACAGGGGACAATGCATAACTATGCAGCTTTTGACCATGACTTATATAATGAATAATATAGGTAAATAATTATTGCTAAACTGCAAACTCTTCAAGCCTTCAAGGGCAAAGGCAAACACAAGATCAACAAAGGTCAATAAGAAGCTCTTACTGTTATCTCCACTTCAGGATTCTTATCCATGCCTGAGACTCCATATCAGATCTTGTTGTACCCATATCCTAAATTTGAGAATTGGAGGATCCTTGATCCTTCCCATATCTGACCACGAGCATCGATATCCAAGTATTATAGGATATTATAAAGGACAAAAAAGGAAAACAGGAAAACATTTGGAAAGAGCCCTTATGAACATCCCTATTTTAATATTTCTTAGTAAGCAAGATGCAATTTTTTTAAAAGGTAGAATATCATAATCATCATCACCAAACATTCACACATCAACAAAAGAGAACTCCACACAGCAGAACTTAAGTAACAATGTACAGAACATGTATGAGTTATTCACCAGCAGACTGCATGAAGCCACACTTATACCTTCCTAAACAAAGCTAAAGAAAGGATCCAATGCCCAGAAACTTACTCCTGCCTTGCCTTTGCTAAGTACAGGTTTAATAATCAGTTAGAGCAACCCTTGAAAAAAAGTTAAGAGGATATAAATTTCACCCACATACCACAAGTAGTAATTTCTCCAAATGACGTCCATGGGAGCTCTATGGTCACATACTCAAACCCTTGGGTAGAACAGAACCACACAAGAGGACATATGTTTAGTCCAAAGGCAATTGAAGAGTGTTCGTAACATTATCATTAGACTAAACATGTTGCAGGTTACTCCAATTTATGTTTAGATTATTACTTTCATGGAACTTACCTGATCCATAAGTTGGATCAAGCATAAGCAAGTAATAAAAAATGAACTCTAAGTGACAACCTACTAACCAAAACACATTAAGAATTAAAAATAAATAAATAACTAAGAAAAGTACTGAATGCAAATCCCTGCACATTATGCACAACTAGATAAGCAATTTTTTAAGGAAATTTTCATTCAAAAACATAATATAAAGTGAGGCTAAGGATACAATTTAAAAAACTTAAGCTGTTAAAATGTACAGGTAGATGAACAAGATTGCATCAGAAAGAACGATGCAGGATAAAAAAATGATTTCACTAGCAAAGTTCCAAATAACCAGAATCACAAGCTGGAAGCCATAAATAGGTAAGAGCAATAAAAGAAACCAACCGCATGCAGTGTTCCATATGGGCGAGGTTTTGTTGAATCAAGTTCTGCCAACTTATCCTGAAAAGTTGAAAGATCTCTTGAACCACTTTCAGAAGCTTCTCTCAAAATAGCATCCCTCTTTGCCTCCATAATATTTTTCTCTGCTTGTGTGTGTGTCTAGAAAGGGAATCATACACCAACAAATTGTGACTACAGCATTACTGATAAAAAATAAAAATAGAAAAAGACCCTCAAGCATATCCTAATAGATTTTTGTAAGATTACTCATAGAACTGGTAGATACAATAGCACAACCATGGTTTCTATAGAAACTTTTCTTCTGAAATGGTAACATGCCTCGAACATGTTGGTGGCAACACTAGAAACTTGCCAATTGTACTAGAGGCTGCTGTTGAGGTTTCTAAAAAAAGTAATACTATTTTGTCCTAAAACAGTAAGAAGGGAACGTTAAAAAAACGGTACGATGAATACTGCTATCCGTCGAATCCCAGCCGTTCCCTCACTTGTGGTGCGACCTTTGTTTTATCCTCCCCTTCTTCTCCTATTTCTTCGGGTCCGGTTGGCAACTTCTCTGCCAAACAGAAAGTCAACTCAGCCCCCAACAGGCTAAGCCCAAAGCCACCAACACCCCCTGCCCCAATAAAAAAAATTAAACAAATCTATTTACAATTTCAGAATTAGAATTAACCCCTTATTTAGCCAAATTATCTGCTACTAAATTATCCGCTCTGGTAACTCACGACACCGAGAAACCATTTGACATAAATAGCATGTCGAATCCTGTCCACTTTATCTAACACCGAGAAACTTTCCAAGGACAACTAACACCCGAAGCTCAACCCAAAATGACCTTGGAATCGCTTTCCAAAATGCCCCCAGAAGCAACTAATTCCTCCATCTCCATAACCCCTCTCCAGAGAGCGTGCAACTCTACATCGATCAAAGGGAGAGAGGGCCAGCAAAGGAGATCCAAGAGACTCCACCATGATCCCTAATTACACCACCAAACCCAGCCATGATCTTGCACACAACTTCCATCGAAATTTAACTTGAGAAGCCCCAGCTCAGGAAGATGCCAAATAATGGAAGAAGACAAAGGTGATGTAGCCTGCCTCCGCATGTCAACCGAGGCCCAATCCCTACATATCTCAGCAATGTGAACACCATGAAGAGGTTTGTCCCCCAGCAACCACCAAGCACCTCTAATTTAATAACCTCAATGAAATGAGTAGCAAAAGTGGACTTCCCTTGAAAGATTCGCTTATTTCTCTCAAGCCATATAGACTAGATAACGCTTAACATGGTGACCTTCCAAAGGTTCCTATGGAAAGAGCTAGCTTCCATGTCACATTGGGTTGATTCATTTTCAAGTTCTTTGATTGTTGTATTTGCACCCCTGGTGCTTTTTCACTATATATATATATTATCATTTGCCAAACACACAATATGGAGTAAAACCCTCACATTCATGTTCAACTAAAAAGCAAAAGCACCATTTTTTATGCCTGATATATGTATGAATGAAAGGTCTCATGTATTAATTAGTTCTCTTCTATACATTGGTTTGAAACATCCTAATCCTCTATCAAGAACCTGCAACCATTCATTTTATAGGCACTAGATGAGCATTTAGTTCTCTAATCGGGGTGTTTAGGGGAAGCTACACATTTAATGTGGTCTCCTTCAATGCACACACACAGATACCATGAGAGAGAGACTCAATTAGGAACTGTCCTCAGCACACATACATGAGGACCACCACCTCACAAGGGCAGAGGGATAGGAAGGTCCTAGCATCCAACCAACATTCAATACGGTCTAAAAATCACCCTTAAAATGACAATGAAGGGCCCCAAAAAATTAAAAGGTCATAAACTTAGGGTGATCCAATTCACTGGTGATATCAGTTCAATTAAGGTTATCTTGAGGTTCGTTCCAGTTCATGTGGGAAGCTCCTAAAAAGAAATGAACCCCCCACACACACAGAGGGGGAGAGAGAGATAATGATGATAATTTTTGGCTTGTGCTTGGTTTATGCAGGTTACTAAGAAATTCCAAGTTGATGTAGGAAGCCCATAGAAGTAAGGCATTTCAGTCTTCTTTTTTTTTTTTGGAATGGTAATAATATATTTATAATGAGTTTGGTCCTTTCTATGCTTCGGTTAAATGTTGGTTCGCAGATGAAAAATCATAACATGGTGATTCATCAACGTGAGGATTCGTCCATATGCTACTATAAGTTTCAGTTTTATTGTGCATTACATAGAAAGGATGCAGGAATTTAAGACATTGATGGTGCAAAAAATAGAATCCCTTTCAAACCCTTCTCTCATAGTAAATATCCACCCACCCCCACCCCCCACCCCCCACCCCCTCTTCTTTTTCTTTTAAAAAAGAAGCCTCCCATTAGCTTTCCTTGGAAAGTAAACAAATATGGAATTCTACCCAAAAAAAAAACAAATAGGGATTGGAACAGCACCTTTATTTCATTCACAATAAAAGCTAATCACCACAACTCCTTCCCACGTATCCAAGGGAAGATGTAGTTAATTCTGCACCTATGTTTATACATTCAGTTTTCAATTGTGTTCTTGATGAAAATCTTGATTACCATTTTACCCTCATGCATGTTATTTAGTTCCTTCTAAAAAATGAGAATGTTTCGATAATGTCTCATTTTATTTAGCAGTTTTTGTTGGCTTTGTGAGATTTTCGTGGTTCCTACTTAGTGTTGCAAAATACACGTGTCCATCACTTGTCGTGATTCTGTGTAACTTTGTCCCAGTACCCAAAATAAAAAGAAATGGGTGTTGCTTAGATGGAAATCAACAAGACAGGGAGTAGAGAATTTAGGCATTATTCAATCTTGAGATAAAATTATTAAGAAAACCATATCATTTTGATTCTGACATACCTGCATGCGTGTCACAAGTACCCATATCGGAATTGTAAATAACACATTCAAGGAACTGCAAAGTAAGATACATTGAATAAGAGACAGTAAGTTTAGCACAATTAGGGTAAGTTCTAGTTTGCAACTGTCAAGGTTGTGGATTTGATTTGAGTTGCCCTTTTCTTGAAAGATGAGTTGACCTTTAGAAACCGAAAAAATCTAAGAGATTGAAGAAAGTACATGCAATTGGCTACAGAAGTGAAGACAGTCCACACTTAGGTTCGATCAATTAACAACTTTATGGAAAGTAAAAAACATTATGAAGAATGAAAACTTTCCATCTCTGAATACTATGCATTAGAGCAATGAAGTTTGACCGCTTTAAGTCATGGTCATCTTAACAAATCAATGATTAGAAAACCATTTAAGATCTTTTTTAAAAGCAGATAATTTGTTAGTAATATGGCTTAAATTTGCATTCTATCAACAAAACTCAATACTTATGCGGCTGAAAGGGGGAGGGGAGGGGGGAGGGAAGGGAATAAAGAATTAGCAATCTTTTCATCCATAGTCTTTGGTTACCAAATGCTTACCCAGCAATAGCTGCCACAACAAGCCAAGAAAACATGCCAACCGTTCCATCACCAAGTCCTCTCTTCTTGCGGGCAATAGCAGTGGCCTCTGCCTTGTTTTTGAATACCTGATAGAAATAGTAATAAAATGCCCTGCAAATTGAAACTCATGTTAGATTGAAAGAGTTTGAAAAGGAAGATTATCTAAGCCCTCCCCCTCTCTCTCTCTCTTTGAAATAACACAGATTGTATGAGTTGTTAATATAGGGAATTTAATGCACTTTTATTTCTTAATTTAAAAGATCAGTATTTGAAAAGGGTGAAGCCTAATCGAGTTACTATACAAAGATTAACCCAAAAGACTGTGCATTTGAGTGGGGTAAAATCTTAATATACAATTACAGGAAACAGGGCATCACATAGAAGGCTGAACTGATTGAAAGGGATAATTTCTTATATGCACTTGAAACAGGGAAAACATAAGACATGAGTAATGAAAACCACAAGCAATTGATAGAAAAATAACTAAATAAATGGGAAATTTTCTAGCAGAATTCAAATAATCATTGTCATTATTCTCTCCAGCTGCCATCTTCATGTGGAGAGTTAAAGTGGCCGCAGATTATCAGCCAACCAGACTCAACTATCAATTTTTTCAAGGCTCCACAGCATATCAATGAAAGTGAATATTTTATAGTTATCTGACCTGGGATGCAGCAGTTCCAAACAGAGAAGGCTTCAACCCACTGTACAATCCTCCCCAACCATCAGTTTTTATTACCTGAATGAAAAGAACAATATTATTGATGAGTCTTCACTGGCCTTAGTGTGGGAACTCTAAAACCAAATTACTGTTACAAAAAGTTCCCTGACCAAATTGAATAGAGAGCCCATTGAGCTGATTCTTTAAAAATCAGAGTTTAGAATGAGATTCACTCGTAATTTACATCGAAGGTATGTTTAGTAGGTGATCTCAGGAGCCTATATAATTCTCCAAATTCCAGATTTGGCATGTTAAAACCCGGAATATGAAGAATTCCTGGATTAGCCTTCTGGTGTCTGTTATGCTTGGAATTACTTTGCTGGAAAAGGAATTCTACAACCCAAATGGTTCAGGTTTTAGAAATCCAAACAACATTCCATAGCAAGAATTTATAAATATCCTCAAATTGTTACTCCGCAATTTTGTTCTACAATTCCAATTTCACCAAACATCCTGGGAACAATTTTTATAAACTCCAAAAAATTCCAACCTCTAAGAACTCCATACTACTAAGCAGGCCCTTAAATGGGGATAGAAGCACTGCTTTTCATATCCTGATATTACTTCAACATTTTCATCTCCCGATGATATCTTTTGATACTATTCTAAAACACACACGCACACACACGCACACACACACACACACACGCACACACACACGCACACACACGCGCGCGCACACACACACACACAACGAAAACAGAGAATATCATGATATCACACACACACATAAAGAAAACAGAGAATATCATGATATTTCACAATATTATCAGAATAGCACGACATATTCCTGATAGTTATGTAAATTTCTATACATCCAAATTACGCGTTATTAGGCTTTTTTACATATAATATATGTTGTCTTGGAGGAATTATTTTTTACAACATTTTTCAATAATATCTAAATAAAAATCTAATAATTTGAAAAAGCTTTTTCAGTATTATCTCCTATTAAAAAAATCTCGATAGCGATATCTGTGGTAATGAATAGAAGAAGGCGATGAAAGCTCTTTGGAACCTGAAAAATTTGGAAAAGTGTTCCGGCTGAGGGAGGCCGCACGGAAGCATCTGAGAGAGAAGCACTTGAGCCCTTCTTTGCAACGCGTTCGGTTTGCTGCCGTGTATTCACCTGAAAAAGAGGAAAACAAACGAAAGAGAAGAGTAATTCAAAATGGATGGCTGATTTATACATAGGATATGAAAAGTAGAAGCAAGAGAAGATGGGAAAACCGTCTGCAATGGATAGGTGAGGATCTGAGCGACGATGCCTCCACCGGCACCGGCTAATCCGTTCACCAATGCGTTCGACATTCTCTCTCTCTAGCTTTCTATTTCTTGCTGACTGCTGCAGTTACTAGCAGTTGCAGTAGAAGAACATCATCTTGGTCTCTCTCCAGTCTCAGCTCTCAACGGAAAAAGCCGACCAACAAGACTGGAAGCGCGCCAGCGTGACTTGAGGGTCGGGGTTTGAGAAATTACTCGGTTCGTTGTGAATCGTAAAGTCAAATATATTTTAGAGTTTCGCTAAAGAGACTTCGAAACGTACTAATAGGATATTATTAGGTATATTTGATAGATGAATATATCAATATAAAATATGTGTACTTTTACTATTAATTGATAAATTAAACCATGTTTTAACTTTTTAAGTTTGAATAAATAAAATGGTTTCTTTATATTTTATTCAATTATGTAAAATTTAAAAACTATTTAAATAGCAATTTAGATATCATATTTTAGTAGAAGAATTCTCTTTTTTTTTTTAATTTATTTGTGAGAAATCATGGAAAAAATCCAGCATAAAATCTCCACAAGTGATACCCACGGTCGTTAGGGCACACTAGGTGATGTCATGGGGCACTTACTGTGTTTAGGGCCCACTAAGTGAAGCGATAGAGCTCAAACTTGACACTTCTTGCTTCTTAAGATGGGAGCTTACCGATTGAACTACACTATGAAGCTTTTGTATTTTTTAAATTTATGTTAATGTAAAAGTCAGATGGAGACCGAGTCTAAAAGAGGCTTTTGATGATGGTGGAATATATAATATTTATAATTTAGATAGATTACACATCATTAAATTAGATCACGTGAAAAAATGAAAAATGTCGAGGAAATAAAATTTCATTTGTACTTAATTATTTTAGTTTTGTAATTTTATACTAAAAAATAAATTATCATCAGTCATTAATTGTGTAATTCATTCCAAAAAGTTACTTAATTATAATTAAAAAATCCTAATCATCTTATTTCATGGTCCTCGAATCATCTTACTCTCGCAGTCGTTGATTTAGAAGAAAATTTAGTTGAAAAGATCTAATTAAATAGAGAGCATGATAAAAAATTAGCTGCGTGCGATGAATTCGAAAGCAATTTCCTTTTCTCTGAATTCAAGTCATGATCTTCACTTTAAAATTAAAATATATCATAATAACTTCAGACAAACTAGTTTGTGCAGACTGCAGAGAACCCAATCGATCAACTCTCTCTTTCCTATACCCTGACCTCATTCAACCGACCTCACCCCTTTAAATTACTCTAATACATAATTTAACATTAATACAACTTTTAAGATATATTGATCTAATTCACTAATTTTTTATTATTAAATAAAATTAAAATTTAAAAGCTTTAAAAAATATAATTTTTTTTTTTTGAATTTACATGTGGGAAACCGTGAGAAACCTACTGTATATGTTAAGTACATCTAAGCTAAAAAGTCCAAGTGTTTTTATGGACCATTTTTGGTGATAGGACTCACTCTATAAATCAAATAATTGGATAAATCATCACGAGAACTATTTAACTATTGAAAGATCACTGCCTTAGAAACTTTTTTTCTTGAATAACTTGGGTATCCTTTTCACATGTGAAGATGAGACTAAATTCATGAATACAGGAAGCCGTGTGCAAACATCATGTACAAACTTCATCTATTAGATTACTTTAAGAGGAGTATGATACTCGATTCATTGGTGAGGATAAATGTGAATAAGAAAATAACATTTTGAACAATTTAGGTGAAATGCCTAGGTGCTCAAAGAGAGTGCAATAGAGGGTAAGCTCCACCCAACAAAAAAAATTATATAGATGGACCAATTCATGGAGACTTATCAAATTATCAAAAATGAGACCCACTGAATCATTAAAACTCTATTTTTTCAGATTATAATAAAGTATTAGATAAATATTTTTATCTATCATTATCAATCTTACAATTACAATGCATGAACATTATAAAGGTTGGCTTTAAGTTTATAATAGAAAATAATAATTTCAATAATTTAGATCCACCATAAATTGAGATTCACATGGAGCCTTTTGTTCAGATAAAAAAATGTCTGCTTGTTTTACAGTTTTCCAAATTTAAGTCCTGATAACATAAATTCATATATTTGATTGAATTTTTTTATCTAAATCTGTGCACTCGAGCATTTTTTAGCTTTCTTTGGTTCAGGTTATAGATAACATAAATTCCGATTTTCTTGAAAATCTTTGAATCAAAACATAATAAGATTAAATCCTGCATCTCTTATGTCTATTGGTAATTTTTAAAATTTTAAAATATAAATTTTTTTGAAATAAATAATAAACACGTAAGACCTAACCTTCTTAGGTATGTGCACCTGATTTATTTATTTTTTCCTTTTTTAAATAACAATTGACATCACTCATGACATGGAATAGAGAAATGAGCAAAGCAACATGGAAAAGAAAGGTACGTTTGGAACTTCTATTTGAAGCAGTTCATGTGCCATGGACCCAATATGCTTCCTCGGAGGTTAACATCTCTTCTCATGTTTTTCTTCCCCTGTTCTTCTCTGGAAAAAAAAACATTTTAAAACTCAGCTTAAATTAAAAATTTATTGAGTCAAAAAATTTAGATGAGTTTTCATATTTAACTCAAAAAGCTTTGATAAAACTCATTCAGTTGAGTCAATTCAAACTGAACTCCCAATTTTAAAATATGATTCAATGACTTCTATAATGAATAACCTTGTGATCAGACGTGCAAGATTACAATTCACAAAATAGTGGGTCTAAAGTTGAATTATTGGGGAGTATGAGGGTACGGTAATTTATTTATTTTTAATTATGTGAACAAACTTTTTAGAGTAACAGACTAATTCTCAGAGCATGTGCACGTCTCTCTACACACTGGATAACTCTACAGGAAATGGTTCTTTGAGGTGGAGTGAAAATCAAATTCAGGACTCGCATTTTCTAATTCAGATTCTTGATCATCACTTTAATCTCTTTCAAAAGGAGATATATAATTTTTTTACTATTGAATATTATTAATTCTAAAAAATTAATAAATCGAATGATTAGAGACTTAGAGAATGATCTTTGCTAGATATTTTATTTAGAAACTCGCCTTTTATCTTATATCTACTTAATGCTCTCTTAAGTTAACCTAAAAAAAAATGGGACTTGTGGTTTTATTTACTAATACAATAATTTAAAAATGGTTCTTCTTTTCTCATTTATCACTCGTTCATAATGGGACTAGAGGAATTTATGAATTTTGATGTAATGAAAGAAATGCATGAATTTTTTTTCTTTTTTGCAGATAAAATATTTATTATTACTTACTTCAAAGAAGTAATATCTACAGTAGAGAGTAGAGATGGTCAAAGAAACCTACATCATTAGTTGTGGTCTATTTGAAGAATAGCTAAGGTTGGAAAATTTGGACTCAGAATTGACTCGTCCCACCTAAAATTTTGACCCTGAGAGGTCAACTCAGCAATTCAATGTGGCATATAAATTAAATTGCTTTTAAAAAATATTTAATTTATATCATTACATGTGATGCATCCAATATGACAAGTAAATTGTAAAAAAGGTATTATGCTTTTCAATTTATTTTAATTAAGTATTTTAAAATTCTTAACCAGTTATATTTTAGAGCAATCAGTCATTCATAAGCCCGGTGAGTTGGATCCATTTTGAGCATTCTGGAACATGACACGCCGTGACTCATCGGAATTCGGGTGAGTCACAAAGCAGTAGTGACTAGTGAGATTCAATGAAACTCGGCCAAGTAATATGCATCTTTAAAAGAAGGATGAGTCATCCCGAATTTTAACTCGACAATTCTTAGAACTTGCTGACTCAGGCAAGTCATAAGATTTTTTTGAACTTAAGCGAGTCCAACTGTGTTACATTTTCTTGCCTTGTGTGGCACGTATATTTTATTTGGGATTCTGTTCTCACTTTAGTTGGAATATGTTTTGCACAAAGATTCTACAGAACCCATAATATATGTATGATCATATTGTAATTTGTATGTATATTTAGATTATGTAAAAGTTACGAGAAATTTTTTTATAACTGAGGTATTCAAGTTTTTTAGAGTATTTGATTAATCCTTAGAGTATCTACAAATCTTTCTACCCATATACATCAGTTAATTTTACGGACATAGTCCTTTAAAATAGAGTAAAAATCAAACTCAAGACTTCTATTTTTTGAAATGGTTCATGGCTATCAATCCAACCCATTATAATAGTAAGTGGATTAGACACTCAATTTGTCTATAAGTAAAGAAAGTTTGATGAACTTCTCATGGAGGAAGAGACGGTTAAGAAATAAAAATTGCAATGGTTGACAATTAGGTTTGCATTCATGTGCTTTGTCTATAGTAATCTATTTATAGAAGAGTTGTCAATTTTATATATATTCTTGTAAGATTTCTCTCTTATTTTTATGGTATTTCTTCTACAAAACGCGAGAGTTTATAGAATTTGATTTATTGTACAAGTGTGGGTAAAATATAATTTTAACTTTTAAGACACTCACTAGTTGTACTTATGAAAAACCCTATCACTAGTAATTGGATATAAATGATGCCATAAGAGTGGATTTTGACTTATTGGATTTTATTATAGATATATTATGATTCTTTCATTAGTGAAAGTTGGATTCTCTTTTACCCGTTGATGTAAGTTTCAACATCGAACCATGTCAACTTTTGTTTCATCTTGTACAAAAAGTATGTGATTTAATTCTATTTTTGTTTTTTATTATAATTTTAATTGCATTTTTTTTCACATTACAAGCCTCTTTTAAAATTTGGTTGAGCCCACAAATGGCAAATGAACTAGCTCCCATTGGATTAGGTCCATCAACTCTGAACTCTCATGTGCACCTAGGCTTGAATGATCTTTGTGAGATTATAGAGGGACTTGAAATATAGTTTCCTTTATACGTGTAATGTGTAGTGTGTACAAAATTGTAAACAAGTAAAATGGTTTTAAAGTGCAATTAACTTTGCCACTATGTTGTATGGACTTTTCAAAATGTGGAACACATTTGTGTCGAACACTATTATGCATGTCCAATTCTTTCATCCATCTAAGATGCTCATATCTAATTATTGATGGAGTCTTTTGATATTTTTAAGTGTTATTTTTCAAGTGACTAAAATATTAGAATAATTCTTTTTAAATATAATATTAAATATTGATATGTTTCTCACTTATTTTTTTGGAACAAAATAAGTACATTGTTTTTTACTAGTTGTTGCATAATTCTGCTTTTATTATTGCTAAAGATAATGGATTTTTAGTAGGAATACTTACGCGTATTCTTATGATTAATCGGATGTTCTAAGAGATCAGCACAACCTTGATCACAAAAAAAAATAATAATAATAAACTTTGGTCTAATTCTTAGTCTTTAAATGAAAAATGGATATGGGGTATTGGATTTGGATCCTTGGAATATTATCATTGAATTTATTGATTCAATTGTAATCTTGTCGAACTTATCCCATACTTTGAAAGCTAACCAACCCCATTTAAATGTTGATTGTGAAATATCAGGCAATTCCACAATCTCATTGATACTATGGTCACGAAAAGGAGAATGATATGAACCCTTTCAACCGTTGCTTTCATGGCCAACAAGGATCCTAGTCAACAATGAGTGATACCTCACAGCTTCGACCACTGGATTGGATGGATGAAAAAGGTAGATTGTACCCATAAATATCAAATACAAAACAAGAGGAAAAAGCTGTGCGTGGATTATACATGTTCACACCCTTCCCATGTTTGGGACCAACTGAGGGGTCATGGCTGCAAAAAAATGGCGAACAACCACTTGAAGCATTCATTGCTATGGGAAATATCATGATTATTGATTTTTTTTTTTTAAATTTGGTGTTTTTCATCCTATAAAGATTAGTGCCCACTTAGTATCAGATGGGTCAAGGTTCTCCTGATAGCACTTTGATTTTTAAGAGCTTTTTTTTTTCAATTTTCGTTGATTACATGAAGTGTCATACTTCCACATCAATTAATTTGAGAAATCACCGATTTCATATAACATTAGAGGCACTCTTTTCTCAATAGCTATCTATTGAGAGTGGATTTTATCCAAAAGAATATTATCAAGTCATGGTTTTCTAATATAGACACATGGTATCAGAATAAGTTCCACGTGTAATCGTAGGGTGCAGCTGCACTTGAGTACGAGTGTGAAGTGACAAAAAGTCTCACGTCGACAAATTTAAGAAACCAATGACTTCGTATAATATTTGAGCCACAATTTTCTCAATGACTAAGTATGACTTTCTGACATATTAAAAATAAAGAGCATAAAAAAATGATATATTCTTTTTCATAGAATAAGATTTTTTTGGTAAAAACATATTTTCCTCTTCTTTCTACAAAATAAAGGGAGGGAAGAACTGTTTTACTCGCTGTCAAGATAATACTTTATTTATTTTCAATAATAAAATATTTTAATTTTACCATCTAATACAAAGCTAAATTTCATATTACTTGTTAGCCGACATGAAGCAAACTCAATTACAAGGTTTTAGCGAGGTATTCTTATTAAAAAAGACAAATAATAAGTAAAATAATAGTAACAATTGAATTGAAATTCCTATATTAGAGAAAAAAACAAAATAATAGTCTTAATAATAAGAAATGAGAAATTTATTTAAATGATATCAAATAGATATCAGAATTAGAGGCCAAAACTCGGCCTTGACATGACACCTTACCAGCGTCTGCTCACATTAAATGGCTAAAAGGAAAAGACAGGTCAAAAAATAACAAGTGCCTACAAGTCTACAACCAATGCCATGAATCAAAAATAACCCATTTGCCATCACTGTATGCAAATTTTGGGTTAAGGTTAATTGAAATAATCATGTTGCTTAATAAGTAATCTAAATCTACATCTCAAAATAATATTTGGTAGTCCTGATTTAGGATTATCCAATGAGATCAGTTAATTAGCAACTGCATTTTTTACTGGATGGGCCTAATCACTGCAACAGATGACTAAACTAATAAATTACTTGCTGACTCATGATCTAATATTCAACAACAGTTTATATTTAATGTAATTGGCATTTAATCACTTAATACATAATTAAATATATATACACATCACTTATTACATAATTAAATATATATACACATACTTAAATCATAATTATACTCTTGTCAGCTATATCCTTTTGATAATCAATAATCCAAACAATGTGTAATGAATTATTTGATTCCACATTAGAGATAATGTCACGGATTTAGAGACTGCACTTATGAATTGTCCACATTAGACTTATTGACGGTAGTTAACTATTGAAAATTGAATGTCTAATTTCATTTAATGTATTCATAAGTTCAATATTTTATTGTAAGATTTTATGTAAGATTATAAAAGAAAAAAAGATAAGTTAAAGTGTGAGATACTATAACTAAAATTAAGTTTTTTCTTATTGAGTATGAAAGCATGTCAATTGTTATTATTTAAATTGTGGAGTTCGCATAGATTACATCTTATATTTTAGATTTGAAGCGAGGGCCTTACTCTTACTTTGTTCGCTTGCAATTTATTTATCCATTTATTTATTATTAATTATATACTTTTTTTTTATCAATATCACTATCTAAAAATTATATTTGTTATAATTTCTTTTATATTGAACTACAACACCCACAAAACAAATGGTAGTTATTGTATGGCACTATTAAGCCTCGAGTGCTTTAGGTAGAATTATACAAAGAAGGGATGTAAATTGGGTATTTATTAATGATTAGTTTATTGTTCACTAGTCATTTAATCTTATAAAGTAATTGTGTTTGGTGGAATTGACTGACCCTATCCACTCCTATGCCTTTCCCAATTTGATACATTAAAATTTAGAACAAGGTATGGATTGAGTTAGATATTTAATTTTTTAATGACGTCACATCATCCATCCATTTTTTAACAATTCATTAACTAATTTCCTTTGAAATTAGGACAATAGTATTTAAAAATAAAATTTTGTGTGAAAAATATAAAAAAATTTATTATATTAATATTAAAACTATATTTTTTATAAAAAAACAAATATTCCTTAGATACGTGCAGAGTAGTTAACATAGTATTTGATTATGTAAATTTTTTCAATCCATTCTTTTATGATACATAATGAGCTAAAATTGACATACACTGCAGAGGACAACGGTGATGATGATAATAATAATAATAATTGATATTAAATGAATCTGGAATCAAGTCTGTATTATCTTTTAATTAAATTATTTTAAATTTAAATCGTTTCAACTCTTTTATTTGGGTTTGAATTGACACTTATCTAACATGATTTACTACTAGATTTGACATTAAGATTATTAATAATTTAAACTCTCTTCAGATATGAAATATCATATTAGAATTGTTTGATACAGACGCTTTAAACCATTCTAAAATTCATATAAATTGTATATTTCCAGATTATTTTCTATCCATCTATGTAGAAGTGAAAGATCCTACACCTCATATAAATTGTATATTTCTAGATTATTTTCTATCCATCTATGTAGAAGTGAAAGATCCTACATCTCTTGTGAATCAAGAACAGAAAATATTCGGATTAAAGCAATCCAATGGTTGGCAGCAAAGTGGTACCAAATTTTAATTATCTAAATGATTGAAGACAAATTGAATGGCTATGAATCATCACAACCTTGTCAGCAAAATATACACAGAAAATCACATTCGAATCGAGAAAGGTTTTATATTTTTAAAATTAGAATTATATTGAGTTAACGAAAAAATTCAAATTAAGTTTGGATCAAATCAGATTAAGTTTTATAAAATTAACTCAATCTGACTTAAATTGATCTTACTCAACTCATTAAAAAAATTTAATATAATCAACTCAACATTCGGATTGAATTATTTCTATAATTTATATCTGATTGAGTTGAGCAATTTGACTGTAGTAAATAGGAGGTTGAAGTTTCGAACTCTCATGACTTAACATTGGTGTGCCTTAGGAGTAGTGGGTTTACTTGTGTGGATTTTATACTAAGTATCTCATGTAAGTAAATTAAAAAAAAAAAACAAAAAAAATTGAGTGTAATTATTTTTTATATGAATTGTGTTAAATTGATTTTATTAAAATAAGGGAGAGAGGAAAAGTTGCAGTGAGATGGGTCCCATGTCCACGACTCCGGGTAGACAAAGACAGTACAAACAAGCTGGTTGTAAGCGGCGGCCTATTCCCATGTTCTAGTTTCTAACCATTGACTTGGGCAGTTGAAGGAGCGTGGAAGTAGTTGCAACTATTTATTATTCTAATCGAACGGCTCCCTGTCTTCCACGTTATCCCTTCCACCTCTCTCCACCGTACACGACAAGCGCTCGTGCTGTATACATACGACAGTCATGTGTCAATACAGTCACGTGTCAATCAGCTTCCAAAAGACAAGATGGATTCTCACGGTTCTCACCTCTTACAAATACAACCCAACGTCTACAACTTCCAAATTGTAAGAATGGTCATCTCGTGTAATTTACGCAAGAATCTCTCTTCAAGAAGAATACTTTGACTAGGATTCTTACGAAAACTCTTATTTACAAGTGTAACTATAATTGTTGATTAAAGTTATGTAAGAAAATATAATCTATTAGATAATTTTTAAAATTTTGTAAATAAAAATAATATATATTTTTCAAACATCGTATCATTAAAATATCAAAAAACTTTTTGAATTTAAATGAAATTGATAAAAAAGACAATTATATCAATTATCATATAATAGTCTAATATTAAAAAATATAGTATTCTAAATCTTAAAGTGTTTCAGTTATGCTTTTAATTAATAAATGATGATAGGGTGTAGCTAGAAAATGTTTAGGTATTTTTGGCACCCGAATAGTGTGGTCTGATATGGGACCACTTCATTTTAAATTGGACTCATTAAAATTATTTTTCCTTTTTAAAATTAAATCCAACATTTAATGCTTTATTAACATTTAGATTAACTACGATAGAACAAAACATCTATTAAATGATTGATTTTTATGTTAAAAAACATGGATTAATATGATTCAATTGATCTAATTCGTAAGAGTATAATAATCTTTATGATAATTTATCCATAAATATAATTTTTATAATAATCAGATAATGGTCAATATCTGATTCATTCTATTAAAACGTTGTACTTTTCAATCTAAATATCTCAACCTGTCATAACAACTCTAAAATAAATTTCAAAATATTTAAAAATAAGAGATAGATTGAGAATTCATTATTAACTTTCATCTATATATTAAAATTAGTTTTTCTTATATCAATGGCATAATTAGAAATGATTTTAATCTTAAATTTTAAATGAATATAAAACATTATACACAATATTAAATCTTTAATACATATTATCGAGAAAAACTATGACTTTACCAAGTACTAAATGAGTGACAAATGAGTTTAAAAAGTCAATATTCTCGTTTCATATTGAAAATATGACTAATTCTACTCATATGTAAATATCCTAATATATATATTGATAAATCGATGAAAAATAATCTTATAAAAAATGTCTCAATAATAAATTGATGAAAAATAATATTATAGAAAGTGGCTACAAAATTTTGAACCATAATCGAAATCAAGCCTCCCTTCTCACCTTTGAAAGAAACCCAAAGTCAAAGTCGTGATGTCTCCACAACGGTGGATGACACCTGCGGGATCGTCCAGTCGTCCACCGTTTAACGTCGTCACTAGAAAAATGAGTATTAACATGACACAGCCGGAAGCGCGTATAAATGTAAAGCGGCATTTGTGAGGGAACCTTTTTTTTCTCCCCTCGGTTGACCGTTTTGTTTTAATCTCCTCTTCCCCGTCACATATCTATGCTCCACTGCAGCAGAGCTTCGTAACCCTTGATCCCTTATCTTCCTTTCTTCCTCTCCTCCAAAACCTCGACCGGCCATCTGATCCGAAATCGTCGTCGTCCTCCAGCAGATTCCGGTTAGGTCGTGCTGAGCAGAACGTGGTTTGGTCCTGCGAGGGGCGATGGTGAAGGAGACGGAGTACTACGACGTGTTGGGCGTGAGTCCGACGGCTACAGATGCCGAGATCAAGAAAGCCTATTACATCAAGGTGTGTGAGATTTTTTTTTATCAAATTCCAACTCACATTCCAAATCCCTTCACCATATCACTGTTTTTTTTTTTTTAGTACTTTTAATTATCACTTCTTCTTCTCCTTCTTCTTATTATTATATCCTTATTTTTAAATTTTTGAGAATTCGAGGAAGGGTGTAAGTTTGGGTTTTGATCGCAAAATGGCACTTTAATGGTGATTTTCGGAACTTTCTTCTCTCTTTTTCCCTGAAGTTCAAAATTAATTTCGTGGAAAATAACGATATTTTATAAATAATGCCAAACCAAAAATTCAAAAAATATATTTTTAACTTAAAAATGTTTATTTTTTCGAACAAAGTCAATTGAATCGGTGCCTTCTATCGAATAATGTGCTGCGTTTGGAATTAGATTATAGAGAGGAAAGTACTTTATTTTTCTAGAAAATAACCAATTTTAGCCAAAAAATGACAAACCGATTTATAGCTGTCATTGAAAAATAGTTATTTTTGAAGAAAGTTCTTTCCTTTCCGTTCATCAAAATGGATGCTTAGAGTTTTCGTTCTTGATTCGAGCATATGGTATTAAAAAATTGAAATTTGAGCATAGATCTGGATAGAGATGTTTTGGTCCCGAAACACGATAACGTGTTTTCTTCTTGGGCCCGCTTTACTTAATGGGGGTAGTTTCGTTTGTCAAGGCAGCGATGCTTCCTGGTTAGAGCACAAGAGGTTGACAGTTCTTGACATTTTTGCCCTCTGCGACAAGAATTACCTAAAAACTGTTTTTTCGTGTTTACCTTGCTGTTAAATTGCAGATAACTTACTTAATCAGATCAATTTTTTTTTATTGGAATTGGTATTTTTTGTATCACTTGCAATGGGTTCCGTATTGGAATTTATTGTTGTGGAGGAAAATGCCTCGATTGGGGGAATGGAATTATCTTCTCATCTTCAAGATTATGTTACACATATTTGGCACCACACTTGATCTTATGTGTCAAGACCATACCTCCGGAGTATTGGGGCAGAGGCACCACTTTTAAACTTAACTGGAAGTTTTTTTTTTTTGAAAGATGGGTATCGCCACCCCACATTGGAGTTGAGACTAATCCCAATCCCCAAACACACTGGTTTAATCGATGAGGAGTAACCCATGAGGAGTGGCCTGGAGGGGTTGAGCGTGAATCGAACTCAAGATCTTGCTTCATGAGGCGAGCGTCTGCACCGTCAAGCCAACCCTTCCAGGTTAACTTAACTGGAAGTTGATGAATGATTCAATGAATATTCTAGTATATGTTTAGCTCTCTGGATACTGGCTGTTCATTACGTATTTTCGTTTGATAAGTAACTATTCTGATATGAAGTTCCATGGAATTTCTCAATCTTGACAACGATCAAATCCTCACTATGTCTTTTTGGCCATTCAAGTTCTCTTATATGATTAAATAGCATAGGTTGTGGGAAAAGGCTGATATGCATCTAGAATCACTACTGGCTGCTTTATTGTTGAGAACCTTGGTATTCCTGATGCTCATGATCTGCAATCTTGCCTTTCACTCTCACTCTAAATAGGTTGTTGACAATGTCATACCAAAATGCATGAGTATCAATTTATCATGAAAGTTTTTTTTTTTATCAAAGCCTTTGTATAGAGGTTTTAGACTCTCATCTGTCTTGTTGAAGTCTCTGTTGATGAGAAGCAAGCGGAAGTTATGTTGTGCCAGTAAAATGAAAGCATAAAAGATCTCTTTGAAAGGAAAATGGAAGCATTTGTATGTTAATCATAAAGGAACATAGAAGATTACTCGGTTCCATGTGTTGTTCAACTTCAGGATTTGGTTCTGAACAGTATTCTTTTAGATGAGTGTACAAAAAGAGAAAATGTTCACTTGCTCATGGATAAAGTCAATCACAAAGAAACATAGAACATTTCTCAGTTCCATGTGTTATTGAACTTCAAGATTTTGTTATGATCCTTGTTCTTTCAGATGAGTGTACGACAAGAGAAAGTATTCACTTGCTCATGGATAAAGTAACTACTTTCAAATGCGATCTTTTAAACATTTATCTGTTCATCCTATTGAACCTAAGTTACCTTGTATATGAGCACTAGCTGAGGATTCCTCAGGAGATTGGCCATCTAACTTGGACTAGGCCCCACATGTTCGGGTGGGATGTGTTGGGGACCACGTTTGAAAACTCAAAAACTCAACTCAATCCGGTTCTTAATTGAGTAGAGTCAACTTGGAGACTTGACCGAATAAGGAAAGTCAAAACTTGGCCAAATCTATTAAAATAATATTATTCAAAAAAATATTAATCATAAAATATAAATGAGAAAATGGCTGTCGTAACAAAATATTATTTAACAAATTATTTACATTAAACATTATAAAACATAAATGCTACATCAGATGGCTGTTATAATAATAAGAAATGAAATTCCAAAAAATAAATTAAAAGAAACAAAAAACATAATAGGAAGAAAGGAGAAAATCTGTAAATAATAATGAGAAGAAGTAGAAAATAAACAAAAAATGGACGTAAAAATAAAATGAAAAAAAGAAAAGAAAAATGAAGAAGAATTAAATATATAAAGAAGAAACAAATAAAAAGGAAAACATAGAAAAGAAATGAAATTTGGAACAAGGAGAAGAAGAGGAAGAAAGAGGTGAAAGATGCAAAACAAAGAAGGATAAAGGTCGTTGCTTTGCTGCTCCTTGTTTCTCTTCATCTTCTGTTTTTCTTCTCCAAGGTTCCTTTGGCTCCTTTCTCTTCCCAAATGAGAGTTCTAGGTTTTTCTTAAGCTTATGTAGCATCAAGTGTTTTTTTTTTTTTTTTCCAAACCAAATTTGCCCCTACTGTAATTAAAAAATAACCTACATTCCCTTAAAAGAAACCTAAAATGACATGAGTGTCAATGTCTCCACAATCCACATGCAACAGTCTGTTCAAATTGACTCAACTTGCCATATGTTTCCGCTTAACTTGCTGAGTCATCGAAGTCCAGTTTCAAACTCATTGGCAAATTAAGGTTCTCTTGAGTCACTTGATTTTGCCATCAAGTCAAGTTGACTTGGTTGAGTCAATTTCGAGTTTTAATCTATGGTTGGGGATCGTATGGATAGGAGGATATTGAAATTTCATCCCCATCTAATCATCATAGTCATGTGTGCAGTAATTGAAATTTCAAATACCAAAATTACAAGGCTAGGATGATTGGACGGGGGTGAAACTTGATCCACTCCCTATCCATGTGGTCCCTAACACATCTCACACACTTCCTTGTGGATCCCAACCCAAGAATTGATGTCAGTCTCCTCAACTAAGGAGAGTATGAATTCTCATTAGTGCAACTCATTCTACTTTTTTTTTTTTTCTCTTGTTAAGTTGTTACTTTTCTTGGAAATTCCCGGTGACTAGTCCATTAGCCATAGAGAGTTTTTGTTTGTTCTGTTTGACTTTTCCTCTCTTTGACTTTGAGAAGGCAAAAGGTAGTACAGGATCCTGCATCATTCTTAGTGTGTTAAAAGTCGGTCAACTCTAAATTGACTTCTCTGGGTTAACTTGATCTCAACTATGGCAAAGTCAACTCAGACTTGATGCCCGCTAAAATTGAGTTGGAGTTTGATATTTACACCCTGCACATTCTTGAATCTTTGTCACCCTCTTTTGCTGTAGAAAAGTTTCTTTAGTAAGGTCCTTTGCTAAAAAGATCTGGCTGTTGAAAATTTAGAGTCACACTTGGCATATTTTAAACAGTGTTCTTAGAAATTATAGCAATTTATATCTAACATATGGCTGGTCTACAAAATGCTGTATTAGAGGATGGGCCTCACATGGACATTGATGGGATGAATTTGTAGGGAATCACATGAGGCCGGAGATAGTTTATAATGGGCCCCATTATAGTGTGAATGTGAGTGTGTGGATTGTGTTTTTTTTTGGGGGGGGTGGCTTGGGTTGCGGTGGTGTTTGATCGCACACCATGAAGGGTTCTCATCCATGTGGGGGCTAGCTATGAGTATAAGGGTGAGATGTGAGTTAGTTTCACCGATGATTTGCTTGATATCAAAGGCTCCAAAAATTTGGTAACAAAGCTGCAATCATCAAGTTTTAATCCTGAGGTGGTTGTAACTCAGACATGGAATCCTATTTGCCAGATATCCAATTTACGGTTGAGTAATGGGTGGTGGGTGGGGGTGGGAAAGGGGTGCAATTGCATCCTAGGTAGGGCCTCACATATAGGGGTTGTCACAATGAGAGGCCTTATGGGGTCCCCAAATGAACTATATATATGTGTGTCACACTTATGACACACTTGTGTGTTCCAAGATGCAATAAGCCATGGTGACAGTTTATGATATGTCACCATCACATCACTGTAAAGGTATTGAATGTGGGTGCTATCATGGTCATTGTCACTGTCCACATTTGAAAAAGGTCGTGATTGATTATCCATTTAGGTATCCATTCTTAATTCTCTTTCTTATCATTATTTTTCCTTTTTGTAGGCAAGGCAGGTCCATCCAGATAAGAATCCAAATGATCCTCTGGCAGCCCAAAATTTTCAAGTAAGCTTTCTGTTCACAATGTAATGATGGTTGTACGCAACTGTTCACTATATCATGAAAGTTTTACTTAATGTTCAATATTGTTATTAAACTACTCTCTTTCTACAAGACCCTAAGAATTGATTATTCCTAATTGGTCAAATTATTTTCCTTAATTAAAAGCAGGGTGTCCACAAGTTCTTTAGAAATCAACCGTCCTTATTTGCTAGCCAGTTCAGTGATGAATGCATTGTGTATGTTTTTGTGAATCATGATGATAACATAGTAATATGGTAATGTTTTAGAGTTAGGCTAGTGAGACACACTAATGAGACATGCCATGAATGGGATTATGGCTCTTATATATTTGATAGGTGATTACATAGATACAAAATATATAAAGTTTCAATATCCAATTAATAATCCAAGCCATATAATCTTGGCCTTAAAATTTTGATGAGTATAGGCCTTTGATTTTCTGAAGTTTAAAATCAAGGGATAAAATGATTAGATGGATGTAAAATTTTATGCACTAACTATTCATATGGTCCTCTTTACATCACACCCAACTATGTAGGCCCTAAGATCCATTTGATGGCATGTCTTGTTTAGGGTTTTTGCATGTTATATATCACTCATCATGTAACTCATGCATCGAGCTCTGTTGTTTTTAATTTTGTTAAGAGGTCAGAAAATGCTTGTAAATTTTGTTTGTATCCTATGCAATACCAGAGACTTTTCGCTAAATATAAAATTGTCATCTTTCAAAGTACCCATTTACTGATTTCTTCCCTGCAACAAGCAGCTTCACAGAATTCATAGTAACAATTATGTATCCACAATGAATGACTAGAGTAAATTTGATAAAAAAATGTCGTTGAAGTAGTATTTAGTTGCACTTGATGAACTGAAACACATTCACTCTTTTCTTAAACACGCTTTCTTCTTCTTTATTTTCTTTGGCTATCTTCTCGCTTTGCAGCATTCTTCTTCTTCTTTTTGGGTTGGGGCCTTACAGATTCCTATATTATTTCTATATAATATATAGCTGTTTTTATATATTAGAAATTATGATTATGTCACGCCCCGCCTTCCAACACCTAAACGGGCGTGATCTGACTGTACAAAATTAGATCACCTGCTGCCCTAAACGTGTCTTACATCCAAACTCTGTGGCTATATTCAAACAAACATAATTACATTCACAAGCCACCAAATTCCTCAAGTCTACAACCTACTTGAAGACATAACATTTCATTCAACCTTCCAAATAACTTTAAGGGATAAATATCACTCACATAAGGATTTCTAAACGCATCACTTGCTCACATTCCCATAATAATCAAATTAAAGTGTTCTCAAATTTAATCCATACTTGAATTTATTATCCAAGTTTTCACAAATTAAAGATAAACGAAAAAACTTTCTCAAAGTCTCAAATCAAATAAACAATCAACTTATAATCTAAATACTAAATTCTGCAATAAACTAAGCGTTTTTAAGAATTTTTCATCGACTCCTCACCTTCTAAGCTCAGTTGTGATTATCGTCTAGACCCAAGTCCAAGAGATTGCATGCAATGTAAGGAATGAGCTCCATGCCCAGCGAAGAAAACAATAACACAAACATAGCATATGATATCCCTACTTTCTCAATACTATTTCAAATAATCATAAATAACAATTTATTTCATGCTCATGCCTTTACAAAAGTATAATGCTCAATGCAAAATGCCATATTCCAACCCATTATTACATCTACTGATATTTGGTGGCTTTCCCGACGAATCGAGGATAACACAATATCGCCTTAGTTGCCTTCCCACCTAAGGTGAGGATAACACAACCTACCACCAAACAACAACCCTCATGACTTGTCACAGTTATTACATCTCCTCTATCGTAATGGTCTTCCCACTTAAAGTGAGGCTAGCAACACTACCACCTTCGTGGTCTTCGTGACAATCATGGATCGCACCTTCATACCCAATGCTATGAATATGAGAATGCTATGATCAATGCCAAATAAACATGCTCAATTATCATATTGTACTTACAGAATTATAAATCTCAGTATAAACAATTTATAACATTATAGCGAATATCACTTTGCCATAGCATACACATAACTTGAAATAACCATATCAATAGTCTAAGCATCATAATGATTTGAATTATAAAAACCAACATTCAAATATGTCCAATCAAGATTGAAATTCAACAATACTATACAAATAATCATCAATCTACGAATATAAAATCATTGGATCTTTCAATACATTAATGGTTAGATTCCACAATCCGGGCGGACTGAGTCTCCTCATGGCCAATAGAATATTTAGCCAAAATCTTCCTTACACTACTGTGAGTGAGCACCGGATTATAACCATCATTAACATTCACCCAGTCTTTTCTATATCCAACAACTATATTCATAACATACAAAACAATACAATATTTTACATTACACAATCAAAATAAAAGATTATATGAATACATGGTACGTAGTGAATTGTTTCCCTCACCTAAAAGTTTTCGTATTGCGAATAAGAAGTCCACGTATCTTCCAAGTGATAATTATTCTTGAATACGAAGTTTTGCTGCAAATACAATGTAAAGGTTCCAAGTATTATTAATATGAGGATTATTAAGTTTCTTTGGAAAAGTACATTAATTACAAGTAAGGTGGGTTGTTGTCCCAACTCTAGCCTTATAGGTCACACTAAGGTCCAAGGTTAGGAGTGAAGGTGGAGTTCATACAATGTACGGCTGAGTCATGCCTAATCCGACTTGGTGCTAATACATAATAAAAACCTTCTCTTTAAATTTTATAATAATTTCGCTCAAAATATAATAAGTAGATGTATAGCTGTAGTTACAAATTCGCATTGTTCAATCATTTGACTCAAAGAAAACCACGTATGAAAATGTTTGATTTTATGAAATACCCAACTGAAGACTTCAGATCTATTTATTGACTTAAATCTTTAATCTTTTTTGAACAAAGTAGAATAGTAATCCATTGCTAATAATATGTAAAATAGTGTTTTCCCATTTTCAAAACGAATTTAAGTAGACTATATTGTAATGTAACCAACTGCCGCATAAGGTTTGAAGTCATAGGCCAGCGACTACATATACGTACATATGATTTTAAATGAAATGATAATACACTCTAGATAGAAAAAGATATATAAAACTGAATGGGGGAAAATCTGGGCATTGATTAAATTAATTCACGTCTTTCTTAATGTCCAAATATGACAGGCAGCAGATCACCTATAAGTAAATGGTTTTAATAGTTTCAAAATAAGGACAGGTTAGATAATATAGACTCCAAACTCTTACACTATGCAGTAGTTTATTGAAGTGAAATAAAACAGAACTGGCCAAGGATATATTCCATACAGATTCAGACCATGAACTATCTTAATAACTTAATGAACAAAACTATGACTTGAGTCTGAAACAGTCCTAACTTAGGACGATTTATGGACTAGTTAGAGGACCTTTCTCAAATAAGTTTAGGCAACACTATAAGAAAGTGGTAAAGTACTAAAATATTTGAAATCATTAAAACCCACGAATACATATATCTTTACATGTGGTTTTGAATAATATACTGCAGATATTAAAATAAAAGGATATGTAAAACTGATTCAAGATGGGAGAAATCTGGTATGGGTTAGCAACACAATAGTGGCTAAAGGGTCAAAATCGTTAGAATAAAAATATCAACAGTTAAGAATCATTCATTCACAAAGTTCGGCTGAAGAAAGAGTTCTCTGTAACTCATCGTAGGTCTAAGTTAACAACGTTCTGGGTTCTAACCTGTGAGTAAGCCACGGGAAAACAAAAAGGGGTTTACACATGGTGCTGGCAGCAAGCTTTGGGAAACAAAACCTGGTTAGGTACTGTTCACAGATGAGGGACAACTATGGTTGGCGAGATAGGGAAGATTAAAATAGAGAAGAGAAAGGAAAAGAAGAAGAACCAAAGAGAAGAAAGCGACATACCTAGTTAGCTCGATAAAGATGGCAGCGTTTGGATCTGGGAATAGGAACAAAACCGAGAGAAGCTTGGGGAGAGATCAAAAACTTGTTTCCACGTGCTGCAGGCGAAAGGCTTTTGATCCACAATGCTCGAAAGGAGAAGTGAGGACGATGCCGAGAGAGAGAGAGATGCGGTGCTTGGGATTGCAAATCGGGACTTTCCTTTCCCGTCTGAGTATATAGTTGATAGGGTTGGCCAATCTTCAAACACGGAAGCTACGCTTGCTTTTTGCTTTGGGATTCCGGGTAGTTTCCGTTTTCGAAAAGGAAGGTAGGGATTTGAGTCCCAAACGAACAAGGAAGAGGAAGAAGGGAATGAAATTTGGGGAAAATCTTCCTCCCAGGTGCGGTGGTGGAAACCTTGTGTTTCCATCGTGGGTTAAGGGATTTGGGAAAATGGAAGGGTCGAAGGGACTTAGGGAAATAAGGATAAAAACTCAAGGTGTGGGTTCAAAGGGCCCACACGATTTAGGTAAATTCTATTTTCGGTAAACATCCAATATTTATTTATTTTTATATGTAAGATAAAAATCCCACTATACAAATCTCAAGGTGAAGGAATTTTGGACAATTAATTTCGACTAGGGAAGGTGAGTCCCTTTAAATTAATGATTTTAATAAATTATCCTTTATTTCTCTCTTATTAATTTGTCAACCATCGATTGAATTCTAAACACTTAAAATTGGAACCTATTTATTGATTTTAAATTTTAAATAAAATACTTCCAATTGAAATTCTAACTTGGGGGAAATTAAAAGTCTAAGTCGATAATTTATTTTCCATTCCCTTAATTTAATTCGAAGGGGATAAATTTGTAAATTCTCATTGAGGAGAAAGTGTGAAATCGGGGTCTATTATTAAATCCCTAAATTCAATTGTGCTTTCCTCAAATAATTTTTTCAAACTAAACTCACAAATCAATTTAAACTATAATAATTTTCTAACTTAATTTTACCCACGGCTACTGACCCACTACTCCGGGTCGGGTCATTATAGATCAGGCATGTTGAGGGCTACGAAAACAAAGAATATATGATATCTGTAATTCTTGATTCAGTTGCATTTTCATTTTCAGAGGCTTAACCTTCAAGTTGGAACAAAACTGCAATAATTTTCCTTAATCCTTGAGAAGGAAAATCTGAGCAATATTTTCGAAATTAAACCATTTATTTTCAAAAACATAAAGGGTTCCCTCTTTAGTAATATGGAACTCAACATGCTTATGTGGTTATGCTGCAGAATTGTGTTTTTTAGTATGCATTGCAACTTTCTCTTAAGGGGAAATTCGAAAAAAAACCTCCTAAGTTTTCTCATGATTATACAAAACACCTTGTGTTTTTTGAAATATTAAGAAACCCTCAAGTTTTCATAAAAATTTCAAAAACTCCCTTTTACTGTTAGTCAATGCATTCTATCTTGTAAAATAATAAAATTATCCTTCCCATGGAGAATAAGAAAAGAGAATTATAATCAATCACTTCTCATAAAGTAATGATTTTTTTTGTGACAATTAATAAAATAAAAATGAGGGATGGGCTTGAGAGAGAAAAAAGTTGAGGGATGACAATGAAAATATTAAAAAATTCCATGAATATGAAGGAGAACTGCAAAAAACCCTGTGAAAAAAATATAATTTAAAAGAAAATAAAATTAATAAAAATATGGATTGCTACTTGTTCAAAGTAAATTAGTATTGGGATCAAGAAGCAAGGGATAAGTGAAGATTTCTTTTAGATATAAGCATGTTTTTGTTATTTTTGTCTAGAGGGATAATTTTTGTCATTTTGAACATTTCACATCGCAAGTAATGGTGAATTTAAGTTTGACTTTTTAGTCACGGCTTTTGAGATTCTCATAAATACACAGGGTTTTTCAATAGGAAAATGCTAAACCTACCCTTAGTTATACCCTTGGCTAATGTGGCAAATGATTTGATTGGTATCTTAACTAACTCTTAAAAAGTCAACCAATTGTAATTTGCCGCATAAGCTTGAGGGTATAAAAGGGTGCAATTTAAGGGTAAGTGTAGCATCTTCCTTTTTAATATTTTCAAAATCACAGGGTGTTTTTTAGAATTTTGAGAAAATTTGAGTTTTTATTTTTTAGAATTTCTTCTTCCATTAGTAATCCTGCTAACTTTTTACCATTTGAAAAAGAATCGTGTTGATTTTCTCAACTGCTTATTTGGTACCAATCTTCTTGGAACATTCCACTTTAGTTGGGCCATTTCAGTGTTAATCACTCAGATGGTTTCTGATTCCAGGTGTTGGGAGAAGCTTACCAAGTACTTAGTGATTCTAACCAGCGACAAGCTTATGATGCATATGGTAAATCCGGCATCTCAACGTAAGTTTTCTACGTCACTGTTTATTAGTGATGTCCGTGTTTTAAGAGGCCAAAGGAAATGCTTCTAGATGTGTATATTTGCACAATAACAGTGTTGGTTCTTTTTAAAATATGTTACATATTGGTGCGAAGTAGAATGAACTTTGCATGTACTGCACGTGACACAGTGAGGCAATTATTGATCCTGCTGCGATCTTTGCGATGCTGTTTGGAAGTGAGCTTTTTGAGGAATATATAGGACAGCTTGCAATGGCTTCAATGGCTTCTCTTGACATTTTTGCTGAAGGGGAACAAGTTGATGCTAAAAAACTGCAAGAAAAAATGAGGGTATGTTTCCATAATTCCTCTTTTATATGCGCTAATTTGATTTTTATCAGATTTCTTACTTTTGGAGACATTCTCTCCATCTCAAAGGAAGTTTGATTTTGAAATGCTTTCTCCAAAATGATAACAAAAGAATAAAAAAATAAAATAAAATAATTTGTTTTCTTGTATAGATTTTGTTTGATGCCCGGTTTTCATGAGGCTTTACCAGTCCACATTGAGATGAAAATTTCTGACCGAACAAAAGAATGTTCTTTAGAGGAATATCAAATACAAAAGCCTTGTCAGATCTTTTAGTTACCTCTCTTACAAAGCTTCAGTATAGTATAAGCATATAAGAAATCTTCAAGAGATCAAAAGAGGAGATTGTAAAAATTACACTATTGCCACCTTGTTTGAAGCATCTCAATAATGACTACTGATTTCACCGTACCAAGGCCATCTGATTCATAAGTTCTCGCCTAATCCACATTGTCATCAAAGCTCTCTCACATTTATATTAGATTGTTTTTGTGAGTCCTACTGATAGCATCTTATTCAGGTGCAATTATTTTGTTTGGTAATGTAACATGTCAATTCATTAGGCTTGCGGATGGTTTCGTGTATCTATGGGATTAGTTTCACCTCTTATGTAGGTATGGTATACCCATGTTGTCAAAAAAAGGAAAAAATGTAACATGTCAATTTTCGTTGATCCATTCCAAGTCTTCAACAGTCTCCGCTTTTCTAGTGTATTGTAGCTCTTGCATTTGATACATGGCCATTCTCCATCTTCAGTGTACATGCCAAATCATCTTAACCTGCATTCCTTGATTTTCTCAAATATAGGGATCAGTAGAGAAGCACAAGATTGACCCTGAATTGATGTGATGATGGTGATTATGGGGGGGAACCTTTGCTGTTCCTCTTGTGTTCTCATTCCCATTTCTGGAATTCTTGTAATCTTGTTACTCATCCTATCATCTGAGCATGCACCTTTCTGCCACATGTTTTGTCTTCTATGTTATATTAGTGGCCCTTTAATTGAAGCATTGCTTGTTGACCACACAACACATTGACACTGCAATGGCTCGTCTAAAGACAATGCAAGGTATAATTGCATCATCATAAAAGTGATCCTTCAATCTCAATGGCATATTGATCATGCAATACTTCACTAGCTTGTCTGAAACTGGCCTATATGGAGCCTATTTATGAGAAATTCTCAACTTATGAGAGCCAGTAGCACATTTGCGAGATGCTCACTGTTGCAACCAGAAGGTTCCAGGTTTAAATCGTATTTGTACTAAAAAAAAAGAGTCCTTTGTGCTGTTTGCAAAGTCTTCCAGATATTAAATCTTTCCCATTGCAGCACTACTTGGTTTCATTTTTGACAATATATCCTTTGTGAAACTATATTTTATGATTTTCACTTCAGTTTTACATTTTCTTTGTGGCATTTTTTGTACCATTTGACTTAAACTATCCAAAGTTGTAGCTTACCATTTACACACTCTCTCTCTCTCTCTCTGACCCCCTCCCTCTTTTTTTTTTATTAAACAAGTCTTTTTGTTTCTAACTAATTAACAATTCATTTGTAATGAACATGCATGAAGGAACTTCATATCATTGGATTTTATTGTTTAAATCATAACAGAGGCAACTAAATTGGGGCTCAAAGTGTCCCCCTACCCCCATTATTCTTATTTACTTTTCAATGGGAAGCTTTGCAATCCCTTCATGTATAGGTTTTAGACTTGTCACTAACACTTTATTCAAATCACCTATAATGTGATGTAATAATGATAATGCATTTCCTGTAGAATGTTGATTGGCTACCTCAGTATCATTTGTAGGCTTTCCCCAAATTGATAAAAACAATCATGTGTAGAACTTCTCATCTACCTAATGTTAAATGTGTCTTTTGTGTTCCTTGTAGTTATCAAGGTTTTAAAATCTGGACAGGGCTAGCTGTTTATACCTGAATCAGTGCTCTTATTGATCGATCTGACCTGCCTATGTGATTAAAACCTGGTTAAACTTAGCCAACCATTTGACTTGGTATGAACTGGTGGTAGAATCAAGTTGGACTGTGTGTGTTAACCATTTGTTTTATTATTATTTTTGAATGGTACTATTTTTACTTCTCTCTGAAAGAGTATTTTTATCATCACAGTGGACTGTGTTGATCCATGGTCATCTTGGTTTCGACCAAACTGCCAGTCCAGAAAATTTTCTTTCAAACCAGTTTATAAAAAATTGATTGCTATCGTTCTGTTAAATTGGATGCATTTGCATAGTTTTTTTTTTTTTTTCAATTTTTATAAATCTGATCATACCATGAATTGCGTTGTCCCTGATAAATTGAGAAATATAAATTGCATAAAATAGTTATTTCATTGACTTCATCATCTTCACTGTCATCATCAATTTGCCATCCCATCCATTAGGAGCGGGCTGGTTGGCACCATGAGTTTTACTTTTCCACTTTACCTCCTATGAAGCCATGTTATATACCACTAGAATAAACTATAATCAGTGTTTGTCATAGTTAGCGGTGGGATCCAACATGGTTTGGGATTTTAGAGGCTTTGGTTCATGGCGAATAATTGTTTTTTGTTCTCTGGTTATCAAAATGCAAAAAGGTGGTTTTCCAGCGTGCAATTTCTGTTTTTTCTTCATTGAGTTTGGCCACTTCCTCATATGTTGCTAGATCATGTTTGGCATTGATTTAACTCGTGCTTCTACACTGGCTTATGATCTATCCTTAATCTCTTCATTAGGTGACAGACAGCAATCTTGATTTTATTCTAGATGACATGAGCATATTACTTGATGTGTCTTCAGGTTGTTCAGAAGGAAAGGGAAGAAAAACTAGCTCAAATATTGAAAGATCGGCTTCACCAGTATGTTCAGGGAAACAAAGATGAATTTGTAACTCATGCTGAGGCTGAAGTAGCAAGGCTCTCTAATGCAGGTAATGTTTCAATATCTATTTCTTATGTAGCTTAATCTAACTGGCCTGTAACAAGTGCCTGCAAGTATTTGGGGCAATAAATGTTGGATTACTTGCTAAGATACGAACTATTGTTGCTTAGATTTTCCTTCATTGGAAATCTACTACATTCTCTTTACAGTATAGTTGACAATTACTCAGTTTATCATTTGTTAGAAGATGGTTCCTAGATGAGATTACTCAGTGTTTTGTTACCAAAACTTCCTGAGTTTCTGGCACTATTCATATCTACTAAACTTTGAAATTAAGAAGTTTATTCATTTTCACCAAGCTTTCTTTTAATTCTATGGAACACATGATGTTGGTCAGACTTGGTGAAATTTGAATAAATCAATTAACATATAAAAAAGAAGAAAAATAAGAAGGAAACCAATGGTGTGCAATGTGAAGCTCCATATCTAGACACCACAAGAAGTAGGAGTTGACTTGCGGTTGCACTAACTGTGAGCACATTGAAAAATAGGAAGGACCTGAAAGAGTTTGATTATTGACACGACACAACAAAGGCATCAACAATTCTGCTGGAGGGGCTAATTATACTGACCACACAATAAGTGACCCGAATAAGATAAGGGATGCATTCGATAGATGGACTTTAAGTTATTGCTCTTGGTACTATGTTGCAAGGACTCTTCAAGATCTGTGACACATGTCTTGGACACTTGCACTTGTGTCAGACACTCGCACCGTTCTTCATGGGTTCTTCTAGCTTAACATTGTTTTTTTTTTGAAAGATCACTTCATTAATTCCTTGAAAAGAATTACATAAACGAAAAGGAAGGCCAAAAAGGGCCACCCAAAACACAATTACAAGAAATGAAAAACTACTTCAGATTCTAAAGATAACCCCCTGACGAGCCAACTCATCAGCAGTCAAATTAGCTGAACGATGAACCCAAGCGATTTTGAAATGAAAAGAATCAATAATATGCCGAATCCTTTCGATTTTATCCAAAAAACTCCACGGGCAAATAGAACCCCAAGCCCAACTCACTATAACTTGAGAGTCACCTTCGACCAAGCACCCATGGACCCCTTTCTTCTCTAATTCCAAAAGACCACGTCATAAAGCCATTAATTCTGCTTCAATAACTGATCCGTGAGGCATGGGCCTTGCATATGAAAACATTGAAGACCCAGAGTCGGTACGAATAATCCCACCATACCCTGCCAAACCAAGATCACGCATGCAACTGCCATCAAAATTAAGTTTAAGAAGCCCGCTTGAAGGAGGACTTCAACAAACCTGATGAGAAGCCCCCAAATTATGAATATAGGAATCGACAAAAGTCCAGTCTCTGCATATAGTTGAAATAGAAACATCTTGAATCTGAGTTGGCCCGATCAACCACTAAGCTGCTTGAAACTTAATTAAATCCATAAGAGAAATAGTCGAGCAGACCTTATCATGAAACACCCTGTTGTTGCGAGCCAACCAAATAGACCATACGATGCTCAACATAGTCACCCTCCACAACCTGCGACGAAATGGGCTACCTGACACCAACACCTCTTCAATGAATAAATTGCCCCACGAAAGAAGAAGGCAAAAACTGATGCCTAGCAGATTGAAGAAATGCATCCAAATCTGATAAGAAAATTGACAATAAAGCAGAAGATGATTAAGCGACTCCGCATCTGATAGACATATAGGACAAACATTCACAATAAGCTTCTTGCGTGTACGCAGATTATCAATCGTCAAGATTTTCTTCAAACCAGCAAGCCATCCAAAAATCTTAACCTTAAAAGGAGAAGGCCCCTCCCAATTTTTTGGATGAACTGAAGGAGCCTCGTTACCCATCACCAGATTCTTACAAAAAGCCTTAACTGAAAATAAACCATGAGCATCAATCTCCCAAATACGCTTATCTTTTCCATAGCCCTTCACAAAGACATTCCCTAAAAGAGACATTAAGGACATCCAATCTTCAAACATCCAATCCTCAAGCTCCCAACGAAATCGAGTACCCCAGACTACCTTGTTATGAATAATCTCATAACACTCATTAACAGAGGCAGCTCTATTTGAAGCGAGAGATAACAAAACCGGGAATGACTGGGCCAACGGCATCTCTTCCAACCATTTGTCCGACCAGAAGAGAATATCCTCTCCTGTTTAAACTCGATACCGGATGAAGCGATCAAAGGCCGTAGACATAGAGCAAACTTCTTTCCAGAAGCCATACACACCCCCATTAATATTAGTGACCCTCCAACCGGAATCAAGCAATCTATATTTCCTTCCCACGAGAACCTTCCAAAGGCCATCAGATGAATCACCCAGACGCCAAAGCCATTTCCCTAACAAAGCTTCATTGAACTGATAAAGAGGACGAATCCTAAGACCACCTTCGATCAAAGGTATACAAACCTGAGACCAGCTAACCAAATGAAACTTTCGCGTTTCCCTATCATCATTCCACAAAAATTGCCGCTGAATCCTTTCTAGCTTGTCAACCACTGCCATTAGACATTTGAAAACACTCATACAATAGACAGGGAGGCTTGATAACACCGCTTTGATAAGAGTGACCCTTCCACCAATAGACAAGTATTTCCCTTTCCAAGCCGCTAACCTCCTTTCCATCTTATCAATGATCATGTCCGAACAAACCTTTTTAGGTTTTCCTTTGCAGAAAGGAACCCCTAGATACTTGACCGGGAATGAAGCAACTTTACAACCCAATACTGAAGCCAACTCCACACACTGCCTATGCTCAGTATTCACACCCATAAGCTCACTCTTATCAAAATTAATCTTCAACCCCGAACAAATCAGGAACCACTGAAGGACTGCATGGACCATTTTTAGAACATCCATATATGCTTTAAGGAAAAGAACAATATTGTCTGTATATTGTAAATGTGAAATCTCAATATCCGTATTTGTGATGCGAAAACCCTCAATCCAACCCCTGTGAAAAGACCTTTTCAAATATAAGATGAAGAGCCTCTGCCACCATAACAAATAAAGAAGGTGATAAAGGATCTCCCTGATGGACACCTTTCTCCATTTTAAAGAAACTTTTGGGACTACCATTTATCAACACCGATAAGTGAGCCGAAGATAGTCAAGCCATAATCCAAGCGACTCTACGATCACCAAAACCCATATGCTGCGTAACATAAGCCAAAAAAGACCAATGAACATTGTCGTAAGCTTTCTAGAAATCTAACTTACACACCACCCCTGCTTCACCTGACACAGATTTAGAGTCCAAACATTCATGGGTAACCACCACTGAATCAACTATCTGACGACCTTACAGAAAAGCACTTTGCATAGGGGAGATGATGGAAGGCAACACCTTCTTCAAATGATTAGCAAGAGTCTTGGCTAAAATTTTATAAGGACCACCTATCAAAGTAATAGGGCGGAAATCATTTCAAAGTAGCTGCGCCAGAATCAAAGTAATAAAACCAACCCCCAAATCCTTAGAGATAATCCCTCTCTCAAAAAATTCAGACACAAAAGCCAAGATATCCTGCTTAACTAAGTCTCAAAAATGCTTGAAGAATAAAATCGGAAAGCCATCAGGTCCACTAACTAAACATTACAAGACCTTTCTCCTCTTGAAACCTAATTAAAATATCGATATGTTTTTCACTTAATAGTTTAGAGTAAAACTAGTATATTATTTTCTCGATGTTATTTTTGCACCTTATTTTCACTTAAGATAAATTTAGATTTAAATTTATTTGAATATTGTGTTGTGTCCCCATTTCCTATGTTTTTTGGTTTGCCGAGTCACATATCTCTCACTGGTGTTGGACTGTGATACTTGCATCTGTACCATGCAACTTAGCTCTTTGATGATGGACATGGTAACCATGGAGTAGGACATGTTGTGATTGGTGTAGGAATCATGGTAGTTGAGGGAAGAAGTGGTCATCCATTGAGATGAACAAAAAGTACAGATTTTGGGAGGTGGTTGATTGATCAAAGAGTGTCTGAATGAAGTTATGCGTTCAAGCAGTCAGCAAAAGGTTATTATGCGATAACATTTGGTGGAGAAAGGATGTTGGATGTGCGTGGTGTGTGGAAAACATCTGGTTGATATGGGAGATTAGCTGTTTGTTATTTTTCAACGACAAGCATTTTATCACAAGTGCATGAGGTTACACACACTTGGCTCAGCAAGGGTTTGGTTCATATATGTTCCGTGCATTACATGTAAACTTGGTTTTGTTTATCTCTTTTGGTCTTATTGTTATGCATTTTGATGTACTTTCTCTACAGCTAATAGTGTGCATCTCTTATATTGTCTATTGTTGCTTCTTTCGTGTATAATTTTCTTCTAGTAAATTTACATTCATCTGGAAAGAAAAGAAAAAAAAACTTGTGTGAATTCCTAAGGAGTGAGAGCATGAACATCTGCAGCAACTTGACTGATGCAACTTGCAAGTAGGATCCATGGGAGTGGGGAGGATTTGGTAGAGGACATTTTTTTTTGAAAGGTGATTTGGTTGAGGACATTGTTAGCTAGGTTAAAGTACCACTCTAAAAAAGGGGTGAAATTTTATGAAAGTTGTTACTGGCGACTTGTAAATGTTTGATTTGCAAATGGCAATGACTGGGTCATCAGTATTAAGGAGAAGTTAGTATTGAAAACTAATTGAGGCAATTTTTTGAAGGCTGAGCGGCGTGAATTTGGTCAATCCATTTGCTTGGTGAATGGGATATACTTTTCATGTGTCTATGTCGCATTTTGAGTTCTACTTTTCCACTTTTTCCCATCAATCACATTCTTTGTTGCTTCACAATCAGTGATGTCTTTTTTTTTTTGTGTGTGATCACAATCTCTGTCAAGAAAACTAAGAAACTTATTTGGGTTAATTATGAGTTTTTTATACAAATATTTTTAAATTAATTTTCAGTGATCTATGAATCAGCTTCTTTTACCTGGCATGAAGTTTACTCGGCATTTCATTGAATTTGGCAGCTACTAGTTGAAATGAATGGGTGTTCAAATGGTTCTTGTATATACAATCAGATGGAACACCTGTCTATGGTGTGTAACTCAGATTATTATTCAAAATTTGCATTGTGTACAGTACACCTTTCATCTATTATCTTTGATGATGACGATGCACATTATCTATGCTGTGTAAGTTGATTACCCAAATTTAATATTATGTATACGATACAACTTTCATCTATTGTCTTTGATGTTGTTGTTGATGATGATGATAATGCACATTTTAATATTTTTTTTCTCATCTTGTTCTATTTTATGTCATGTAAGCATCTAGTATATTAAACAATCCCTTGTCCTCTGCTTTCTCATCATCAGAGGACAGAGTGCATGCAAGAACCTCTAGCACAATTGGTATGTACAATGGTTGCAACTTAAGGTTGGAGGTTCAAGTCCTTTGATCATTAGATTGGCAGGTGGCTCATAGAATTTTTTTCTCAAAGAGACAATTTTGAGTGCCATTCCCTCTGCTCTCTAGATTTGAAAAGATCCCATTGCACCTTTTTGCTAGATCTCTATCTAGTATTTCTTTCTATCTTCTTTTTCTTCTTCTTAAATCTGATCTACTGTTCTCTGCATTTTCCACACAGCATATGGAGTTGATATGCTGAATACAATAGGTTACATATATGCACGACAAGCTGCCAAAGAGCTTGGGAAGAAAGCAATATATTTGGGTGTGCCCTTCATTGCTGAATGGTTCAGAAACAAAGGCCACTTCATAAAATCCCAAGTCACAGCTGCAACAGGTAAACGGGCTCGGGATGTGTATAGATTCTTGAAACTCATGCTTGAGGAACTTTTTTCAGATGGAAGGTTGGAAAACTTGGGTCCTTTTTCTTGGCCTATCTGGAAATTTGACTTGATGTGTCAATGGGCTGACTCAAGTAATTCTAATTTTAGAAATATATAGACTACACTTTCCAAAGAAGGGTATATATGCTACATATTGAAATTAAACATGTGCACCTTGCTTCATATATTGTTGATATTAAATTTGCATACATCATTTGTTTAAAATGTGCATGTAAAATCTAAATAAAATTTATCATTGGAAAAAAAATCTATATGTATTAGAAATGTAGAGATGTGCTAATAACATCAAAGAATAGTTACCTTGTATATATACCATGTGCCTTGGATTCTTTAAATTCATGCATAACTGCCCACAACTCAAATTTCATATTACCTACTAGAATATTTATCAACAAGTTTAATTTATAGTTCATGTTGTTCTTCACAGTGTAATATGATCATGCCATCATGTACTCGTACTTCACATATAACAGCACATAGCATAGTTGGAAGTGCTCAGTGTAGCAACCACATTTCCTGCAGTTCAAGTTATTCTTCCTTTCAGAGATTTGCCTGAAAAAGTTTCCTAAGTTCAATTTGATGACTGGTAAAACTCAGATATTTTTTTTCAGTGGCAGCATTCTTGATCTTGGGTATTTTGTTTTCTTTCTTTTTTGGTGATTTGTGCAAGTCAATCAGTCCTAAACACAATTTGTTTGAGTTGGTGCAATTGTATAGGGTTGGAATCAGAATTCTCAGTTTGGGTTGACATTTCTAACCCAATTAATAATTGGTTCGGGTTGACCATTCAATCATCAGGTTGGGTACATGGGTTGCTCAATATGTGATACCCTCAATGGTGAATCTGACTCAAACCCAACTGGCAGTGGAAATTCTTAACATGAATGGCAGCATGACCTGAACTCAACCTGGTGCTTCTGTGCTTGGGTCGGCTTTTCGAACTTAATTAATAATTGAGTTGGGCTCAGGTCAACCCTTTGAACAATCAGGTTCGGACAAAACTTTTTGTACTTGTTGGTTGATCTGACTGGGCTTGATCCATGGTAACCCTACACAATACTAGGGTCAACTTATAACAACTTTAACTTGGTGTGGTTAAATTGGGTTGACAGCTCTATCCTGATCAATTTGTGAGGTTTGACAACCTTGATGGAGAGAGCTCCTCGTGAACACTACTTTTGAGCAGAAATAGTTGTTGGGTTTGTTTAGGAGAAAACTGTTCTTGAAAAGTAAGCTAAAAGATGCAGTTCTCATATCCTTGGAGGCTTGGAGAAGAGGAATGATATGCCATTTGCTGATTGCTCTAAGATGCAACTGTGAGGGGATGGATTTACTGGTGGGTATAGATTCGACAAAGTGGGGGGGGTGGGGTGGGGGGTGGGGGGGGGGGGGGGGGGGTGGTGTTGGGGTGACTCATGTGACTCATGGAGGCTCACATTAGCATATTTCTCTGGTTTTGCTACATTTCTTCTTTTGAGGCCAAGTGCTCCTTGTGGAGTGTTGTTGGCTTCTAGACTCTAGCCAAATAGCGCTGCTATTTATAGTTTTACAGTTTCAAAGATTCCCTTACAACTCTGAAGATCCAAATGATGCCCTAGGATGGCTTGAGCCCATTTATGAGTATGTTCTTGGGCATGTGAATGTACAGACATAGGGTGCATGGGTGTGCCTATGCTTCCTTTTATGAGTTCTGTTTGCATTTCATTGACTGCAAAAAAGGTGCTCAATGGATGAATTTGTTGCTTTTGTTGTTCTTGTAGGTGCTATTGCTTTGATTCAGCTGCAAGAAGACATGAAACGACAACTTAGTGCAGAGGGAAATTATAATGAGGAGGAACTTGAAGAATACATGAATTCCCATAAGAAGTTGATGATTGATTCCCTTTGGAAGCTCAATGTCGCCGACATTGAAGCCACTCTTTCCCGTGTTTGTCAAATGGTCTGATTCTTCTTATTTTGATTTTTATTACTTGAAAGTCATTTGCGTGAACCATTTAAGAATGATGCGTTTATGAATCCAGGTGCTCCAAGACAATTCTGTCAAGAGAGAGGAGCTCCGTGCTCGTGCAAAAGGTCTTAAAACTCTTGGAAAAATACTCCAGGTGTTGTTTCTATAACTATTTCCTAGTGTATATGATTCTGTATTTTGCTTCCTTTGTGTGCGTGTGGCACATTATTATGTTAATGAATGCTTGTATATCAGTGCACGTGTATGTGTTTTCATGCATACAAGAAATATGCATGTGTGCTGTTGTCTTGTGTCTCTGCATGTCTGGGTGTTTGGAGCACTTTTCTGAGACTATCTTCATAACTGATATAGAGGGCCAAGTCAACTGCCAGTAACGAAAGTGAAGTTGCAACAGATCGTGCAATCCCCAGGTTGAATGGAAATGATCAAAGCAATGATTCGAGTTCTCCTGAGGTGTCTCCGAAATCCCAACCTTCTGAGGAGCCATCCCATACGGCACCTGAACTCCAGGTACATTTCTGTTTATATTATCAAATGTGAACTATAGAATAGCTGCTTATGATTTGGAGTAATTTCAAGAAAATTGCATAGTGGACTTGTTCAAGACTTGGACAGAGTCAACTATGTATCCATCTTTTTAACAATGTTCCATAAATTGAACCAGAGGTCTCAGTCCAAATAATTTTGACCTTTGGTGTTAAAATGACATTTTTAAGGGGCCCAAATTCAGTTAACACAATCAATCCTGCTGGCTGCTGCTGTTTCTAGAGAGTTTGGTTTTCACTGGATATGAGAACCATAAGCTGTATCAAGTCTGTTTCATTTTTTAATATTCATGTTTTATCACTTGAAAGGACTGGTTAAGAGTGTGTGACAAATCTTGATTGAGAACTTGACAAGCTTCTGTAGCAATTGAAACTAGACTAAAAGAACAGAAGTGGTAAATATGATCAAACTCAGTAACTTGGAAGCAGCCATTTGGAGGATTGAGTTTATGAGTCATTGGGCCTAGTCCACTGAGGTTCTGAATTTTTTTTTTATTTGATTTGTTATTATTATCTCTTTTAAAACAAGCTGCTACTCATCGTTTACTGAGGACTTCTTTGGCCTTTTCTGATGTATGATTTAGAGCCCATATGTGGAGGCTCCTCAGATTCCAGGCACTCAGTTTAGTCATTTCCCAATGCCAACAGCACCACCTGGTGCCGGGAAGCAGCCCTCATTTTCTAAATGAGGAGTGCAGGCATTTTGTTCTTGTGACACAGTTGCCGTGTGGGAGCCCATTTTATATGTGTATATTACTGTGTGGAGGGTGTTGAGATGTTAAGTCACGGTGGAATACTCTATCTCCATGATCAGCAGGCACATATTATAGAATATAATATGTTATCAGCTGTAGTAACATTTACAACCTTAGTGGGTAGGTTTGTGGTTTCCTACTGTCTATTGCCCCAACGTGGGGGGTTGGGGTTGGGGTTGGAGGGGGGTGGTGGGGTTGGAGGGGTGGGGTTAGGTTCATTCCCAGACTAGCACAGTTTTTGGGATCATTGTACATCTGAGGTTATGGGTGTGGTTTCTCCTGTCTTTTTTTTTTTTTTAATTATTTGTATTGGATTTTGTATAATTCTATTAGAAAATAGAAATACATCAATGAGGCATGCTGCCAATGTAAATTTTCTTTGATGTTTATGATGACTACCACTACACTTGAAGTGGATATTTATTTATTATATAATGCAAAGCCACATTGAATTTGGTATTTTATTTATGGTAGTACTTGCATCGAAGATAAATAAATAGATAATTTAGCCTGAAAAAGGGATGGCTGGAGGAGTGAAAATTGCAGGTCACATAACCTGCCATGATAGGGGTTTGATAGAGATGATGATTTTATGAATTTTTGTTTATTTATTTATTTGAATAAGAAACTTCATTACTCTAAATGGATTAGAGGGTCAAAACAAAAAAAAGGGTCCACCAAGGAGATCCAGCTTAGACCAAAAACCTGAAACAAAGTAATGAAAGAAAAGCAGAAAAAGGGTTCTTCCCATGGGGTAAAGAGAGGTCATAACAAAACTCCATTCACAGATCCAGACCAGTATATACTTGCAATAAAAGGATAAAAAAGATCCAGATCCATGTCGATTCTGAAGCAGCACAGCAGCCACCTTCTCTCCATCCATCCGACGTCCTAATCGTGCTGTTTATCAGGTGTTCCTTTCTCATCATTGATCTAATGTTTCCTGGAACTTGCTCATCTGAATGAAATATCTATTCTTTAGGAGCTGTGATGTGCCTAATCACTGATTCAGCTGAATTAGTAAATCCCGAGATGCAAGCTTGTTTCCAATTGCCCATCATGAGCCATTCCATTCCATGATGAAGTTCAAGAGTATCCACCACTCGAGAAGCGTCTTCTTTAGCATCGGCGATTCCCTACTGTCCTACTACCTAAACAATTTCAGAACTCTAAAGAGCCTTAACTTTTGCTTGCAAAGGGTGATAACACATCCAATTTGCAAATCTCTTTGGTAATTTGGACCTTCTGTAATCCATGCTTAACGCCCATATCTATGGTATTCTTATTCATCATGCTTGCAGGTGGGCCTTCAAAGTGGTGCACTTCATTTGAAATTCAAACAGTAAATCCTCTATTATTATTATCATGATCCTCATCTTGGTTTTTGGGACAGAATTAACATTCTGATTCATGATTCAATTTACCCCTCCTATGAATTTATAATGGTGGAAAATAAGATTGAGAACTTTGAGATTAGTGATAGTGAGGTGGGGAATGAGGATTATTGAATTGTTGTGTATGGAGCCACATGTGACACCCAAGTTGAGGATCCAACAAATAGCATATCAGCTTATATGTCTACCGGATCAATATAGGATTATATAATTCATCAAATTAATTTTTAGGTACCAATCTCGGTTGAGTTGTATTGGCCGTTTTTAATAATTTAGCACCAAGTTTGGAAATTGAATGGCAACAAATGTGGAAACCAATTTGCATAGAGATAAAAGGAAAGTGCAAAACTGAATTGGGTTATGGAGTTTCACATTAAAATTAATTGATCTAATGCCCAATTCGCCTACCTTAGATGAATTTTTATCGTTAAATAAATGTGAAATTTTGAGATTTTAAAAAAATATGACTTCAATAAAATTTTATAGATATTATATTGATGTTCAAGTATATTGTAAGACAACTTATGGAGCAATGCAGGGATAAAAGAAAAACCCTCTGTATTTGTAGTCTAAGCCAGGGGTCGAAATATCGGCCGTTACATATTCGATATGTATCGGTTTTTTAAGACCGAACAATATCGGCCGATACGATATGTATCGGCTGTACAAAACGAATATCGGCCGATATGGCCGATATTTGGTCTGCAATATCGGTCACCATATCGGTCGATATGCATAAATATCGATATTTAAAAGTTATTTTAAAAAAAAAAAAAAAAATTCGATACAGGTTTTTACGGTTTTTAACGGTTCTTCACGGTTTTTAACGGTTCTTCCAATACGGCTTTTACGGTTTTGCACGATTTTTTGCGGTTCTTTCTGGTTCTTTCACGGTTCCAATATCGGAGGAGAGAGAAATGTCGATATCGGGCTTTTTTTTGACCCCTGGTCTAAGCTCCTGCTTGTTATGCTTTTAAAAGTCATTTGGGCATTTTCTGCCCATTGCAAAGGAATTATGGTAATCTCATGTGAGATCTATAGACCCCTTGAATACTCATCATGGCCTTATACTCTTCTATTTCTTATAGTAGGATTTGGCAAACTTTCTAAGACTGATTTAACCTATGCCTGTAAGGATTGTCCTCAACAGCTTATCAAACTCACGACTTCTACTTTGAACCGGTGACTTTCACTTTCTGAAGTGGGTTTTTGACCATCATTCCAACCCTTGTAGTTATTATCAAACTCACGGCTTCTACTTTGAACTGGGGACTTTCACTTTCTCAAGTGTGTTTTTGACCATCATTCCAACCCTTTTAGTTATCAAACATGTATGTGCATTTTTTACAATTTGAATTTTAAAATAAGTTATTAGCTGATTCTCTTTTGATAAATCCTAAAAAATAAAAAGTATATAAAAACTATAATTAAAACTAACTCAAAGGCAGAAGTATATCTAAGTGACATAAATGAATGACCAAAAAATATTGCATAAGGATAATTATTTTTTTCAAAAACCATTAAGGGTAGAGCTCATTTATGAAAAGGGAAAATGTTGATTTGATATTCTATTGCCAAAGCTTTTTAAAGGGAATGATTTGATAAAATATGTAAAGCGTAAAATACTTTAATGCAAAATAAAAGATTCAATTCATATATAGTTAAGAGTTACTATAATAGACAGATAAGTTAGTGCCTATCATGTTGATTAGTATTTCACATCATCAACATCTGACCAAATTTTAACTATTCATGTACTTGGTTTATTATTTTTTAAATCGCATTTCAAAATAATTAAATAACAAATAAATAATTAAAAAAATTAATTCCCATTGTTCCAATAATATATTTATATTTTTTTCATTTTTAATATATTAAAATAATAAATGAGGCACTCTTATTTTTTAGAGATTTCTTATATTTTTTAATTTTAAAATAAAAATATTTTTAATAAAAAAATTATATAAAATTAATTGTAATTTCACAATATCCATACATTAGAATTAAAATTGAGAGTCAATCTCCATGCATTAAATATCCTAAATTTTAGATCCATGGAGTTACAACTTACAACGATCATAATTCATATCAACATTCTCACGAGAGGAAGAAAGGGTACGGTGAGAGAGATGCTCAGGATAATCTCTTCCTCCGTCATTACCAGTTGCTGCCGCCACCACCACCACCACCACCAGCACGACGCTCGCCACAACGTCCTCCTGCTTCCTCTTCTTCATCAAGCCCTACCACGGCAGCAGCAGAAGCAGCAGCAAGAGCGAGTCCTCACAACGACGGCAGCAGCAGAAATGATCAAGCAAAACCCATTTGTCTCTTCCCAATCTGAGCATATCTCTCGACTCATCTTAAAGATCACTGACAATGACGTCCTCATCCGAGCCCTTCACCAAGCATCTCTTTCTATCAATTGGTCTCCGCCCCTCGTCGACTCCATCCTCAAGCGCCTCTGGAATCACGGCCCTAAAGCTCTCTTCTTCTTCCACTTCCTCCTCCGCCGCGGTTACTCCCACGGTCCTTCCTCCTTCAACCACGCCATCGACATTGCCGCCCGCTTGCGCCGCTACCCCATTGTCTTCTCCCTCCTTTCCCACATGCGCCAGCACGGTATCCAACCCTCCCCACTCACCTTCTCCATTATCCTCGAGCGCTTCGTCTCTGCCGGAAAGCCCGAAAAGGCCGTCCGCCTCTTCCTCTCCATGCACCGTCGCGGCTGCCCACATTCCCTCTCCTCCTTCAACTCCTTCCTCGACATACTCTGCAAGTCCCGCCGTGTAGAATTCGCTAATTCCTTCTTTCGCACCCTCGCCCCGAGTTTCGGTCCCGACGTTGTCTCTTACAACATTATTGCAAACGGTTGGTGTGCAATCAAACGCACACCCCGGGCGCTGCAGATTCTCAAGGAAATGGTGGAGAGGGGATTGAATCCGAATAATGCTACTTACAATATCTTGCTTAATGGCTTCTTTAAAACTGGGCAGTTGAAGGAGGCGTGGGAGTTCTTCTTGCAGATGAAGAAGAGAGGATGCGAGCCGGATGTAGTGACTTACACGACTGTCGTTCATGGGTTTGGTATAGCCGGTGAAATTGAGAAGGCCCGGAAGGTCTTTGAGGAAATGATTGGTTGTGGGTGCCTTCCATCTGTTGTGACTTACACTGCGTTGATTCAGGTTCTGTGTAAGAAGGACAGTGTGGAGAATGCACTTGAAGTGTTTGACGAAATGCTGAAGAAGGGCTACGTGCCCAATACAACAACATACAATGTGCTGATTCGTGGACTCTGTCATGCTGGGGACTTTGACCACGCAAGGGAGCTTATGGAGAAGATGAAGGGTGATGATTGTGAGCCGAATGTTCAGACGCTTAATGTATTGATCCGCTATTTGTGTGATACTGGAGAGATTGAGAAGGGTCTATCTGTGTTTGCTGAGATGGCTAATGGAGATCGTTGCTTGCCAAATTTGGACACTTACAATCTTCTGATTACTAAGTTGTTTGCCACAAACAAGGCAGATGATATGTTGATGGCAGGGAAATTATTAATGGAGATGACAGAAAGAGGTTTTGTGCCTCGAAAATTTGTCTATAATCGGGTCCTGAATGGGCTTTTGTTGACTGGTAATCAAGGATTTGCAAAGGAGATTCTGAGAGTGCAGAGCAGTGGTGGTCATGTTCCTCGAGAGATCAGATTATGAAGTATGAATATTGACATAGAAAGTGCCTTTGCTTCTAATTTTAATAGCTGCAAGGCTGAGTTCACATTAGTAATGATAGAGTTGCTGAGGTTCGGAGTGACAGCAAAGAATAGTAAATGAGATTTTAGAGAGTCACCACAAAGGGGTATATGCACTGCTACTTACCATACATGTGCATTTGTGCTTGGAAAGATCATCTCTTCCTTTCTCTCTACTAGACATACCAGCTCTATGTAAACAAAATGAGTGCAGTATCTTTAGAAAAGAAAGCATTCACATAGGAAGGGGAAGAGGAATTGAGGTTGGGTTGTGGGAGGGGGGTTGTGGGAGGGGGGGTCGTAGAATTTCCAGAAGCGTATTAGTGTGTGGGTCATGTGTTGCCACAGCCAAAGCCATACCCTAATCTGTCACTCTTCTCTCATCTCATTCTCGATTTTACATTAACTTCTTTACAGAAGAAAATCTATACAATGGAAAAAGCAACAGCATGAAGTCCTTCAAGGAAATGAAGTCTGAAGAAGGGGTATATACACGTAGAACTCTATAGAACATCCATTTCATTCCAAGCTCTCCTTTTTCCCAGGAGTATCTTTCCTTGACGTGCAGTTTACAGGTGTGCTCTTCCTTCAACACACATAAAAGGACTGCTGTAAAGGAATTAATGGATGTTGTTCAACAGATTTTGAAGCATTAGAATTGGTGTCAAAACCTTGAGGTTCTTGGAATGTGAGAGACCACACTAGTTCAGACAAGGAAATGACTTGTAGTGAAGTTTTCTTTAGTTCAGTCAGATCAACCTATTTTTTGGTTAAATTTCCTTTCTACAAGTCTGGAACCATCTTCAAAAGAACGCTTGATTCAAGTGTATGTGTGTCCTCATGATCCATATTTATGTGGAACTAGCAAAAGTTTTGGGTAGAGTGGAATTAGGGAATTGATAGGGACACCAGTATTTCTGATAACAAGGTACAATAGTATACATTTTCATCACTTAGGTGATCACAAGTGGACGAAAGGACAATCCCCGGTGTCCCTTCTTATAAAAACAACACTGGTGTCCTTATTCATTCCCGAGGAGTTGGTTTTCATTAAGATTTGGTTTCACTCTCTTTTGTAGTTAAACCATATAAAGCATGTAGAGTGATTCTATCTCATGTAGGAGTGCAACTTGGGCAGATAGGTTGGGTCGAGAGCCTAACCCTAGTCTGCCCATATTAAATTTAGGTTACTATTTTTTACCCAACCCATATTTTGACTACTTCTGATCTTCCTATAACGCAAACTATTTTTAAAACTCCAAATCCATTTTTAGTTCAGGCCAACCAATTCGGGTTGTGTTAAATTGGGTTCCAAGTCAACCCATTTAATCAAGTGGACAACTAGGTCTATATCTACATTGTAGTGGGTTGCTTCAAGCAAAGAAACAGTCATAGAAATGAGTCTCCATCACTAAAACATTGTCAATCTAATGAGTTAAATCTCAAAAAGTCGTGAAATAAACATATAGAAAAGTCAACAAATCATAAAATATGGAAAAAATATATAATTCTGAGTAAATCTGGTGGGTCGGATTATGCAAAGATTGACCCCATCCCGAATTAACAAGATATCAAGTTTTTTGGCCCTGACCACGCCCAAATTTTAAATGAGCGTGGTTAGCCCGTCGATATTTTTGGTTGGGGAGTAGGGTATGGGTTGGCCCTAACCTAAGTTGTACCCCTAGTCTCATATCCTTTGAACTGCTCTATGGAGGTTCCTAACTAATACTCCTTTATTAGTGCTGATAGCAACTTGTTCAGGCAGGTTTTAGGTCAATCCGAAGTCCAACTTAAATTCTCCAGACCTACTCAAACTCGACTTGAACCTTGGCTTAACCTATCCCAATCAAACTACAACCCACCTTGAGATGCTATGTAACGACCCACCCTCTATTTTTTTTTGGAAACATTGACTAAATATCATTAAAAATTGTAAGGAAATACAGAAAGTACAAAGCAGAATCTAAGTATAAGAGATATTTACTTAGAGCTAACAAAGAAAGGGAAAAACAAAGACGCAGAGAAAAAGAAAAATAAACCACAATCATCCCCCCAACAAGGATCCAAAAGAAGCCCCCAACCCCAAGAGTACAAATCTAGTGGGAAGTGAAGAACTCCAAAGATGGAGCAAGAGAATCAGCATCCGCTTTTGCCAAAGCATCTGCAACACAATTTGCTGATCGAGGGGTATGAGTAAAAGAAACATCTCCACGCCTGCTCATCCTCCATATGTCCCTAGCAACATCGATCAATCTCTATGGGGGGGAAATTCTATTACTAGACCAAGCAATGACATTAGTAGAATCACCTTCGATAACAAGATTACCGCTCCTAAACCCAAACCAAACCTGGAGTGCTTTCCTAATTGTCCACAATTCAGCCTCATTAGACTCCATCAACCCAACTGACTCAGAAAAGGCTGCCAACATTCTACCCCTATCATCATGTAACGACCGACCCTCAACCACCAATATTGTCTGCTTTGGGCCTGACACGCCCTCACGGCTTTGCTTCGGGATGTGCCCATACACGCACCTCAAGTTCAAGGAGGGCAGTCAATTATATCCCAAGATCCGGACATCAGTCTAAGCAATGTGGGATTGCATACTCACTCCCAGCGCCCAGCACCAATCCTGGCTATTTTTTAGGAACGCTTGTGGGGTTCTTCTCCTCCTCCCACAGGTGGTGGTTCCACAGTGTTTCGGATGTCACATCCCCAGCCACTGTCACCTCTCGGATTTTTGGAAACTGAGTACACCGATCCAGGGCAATCTGGGGTGGGTCACCACATGCTATATGAAGATGCAGATTTGGATCTTGCATCAAAGGATCCGACATGATTCGGTTCCAAATTTGCATCGGACAATATGAAGCTGATGTGGATGTAGATCTTGCCTAGATCTGATCTGAATCCGATATGTTTATCCCTAATTATGGGTTTGGAACTCAAGTCCTAACTGAAGTTTAATTGGCATTTGGCCTAAAAATTGATGATCAAGCCCACTTTTTCTGAAGTTGGGTTTCTTGGACTTTTAGGTGCTGTTTACATCCCTAAGTATGACTCTGTGTGAAGATCCATTGAAGAACATGTGCAGGGCTTGGTATAAACTTGGACTTTCAAAACTCAGAAAAAAATTATTTTCCTTGTTTTTATATTTTTATATCTTTTCCACCAAACCTTCATATACAAGATTCAGAGTCTTAACTATATTCTCTACTTATCTATGTGAACTTCCAGGTTAAGTCATGTGTTGGGTTCTGATCTGTCTCCCTCTCTTAATGCTGGTGACCAAAAATTAGTTATCATGTAAAATACTATTGTTCTTTGGTTAATTGTTACTGAGGCCTCATAACATTTCAATTGTTCATGGCTGATCTTTGTGATGGAACGTAGATGGACCTTTATTTCGACAAGTGGGGCGAGTGGTTTTTTGATCCATACTGCTGTGATAGTTGAACTTGAAAGGTAGATGGGGAATGCCTCCAATGTCTCCTTGATTTGGTGATTCATAACCAATATATGGGATGGAGAATAAATCATCTAATGGTTGACTGCACTTAAATAAACCTAAGGCACATCAATAATATGCAGACATGATCATTGACTTGAACTCAATCAGGAAATGACTTAGGGCCTTATTGCTGCTGAGATTAGGTTTACTTGAATGGACTAATTAAATTTCTCTCTTTTCTTTTCTTCAGTCTATCCAAATCTGAACAGTTGTGAGCCCTTTGGTTGTGGTCGGTGCTGCCCTGTCAATGAATTCTACTCCAAAAAGGACTATTCCAAAAAGGATGCATCTTGCGGGGCTGGTGGTGAAGAGTAAACTCACTATGGTTGAGTTGCTTCCTCCTTGGATCTGCTAACATGTCTCCAAATATTTGAACTTGCAAACCTTAATGCTAGTGGAGCGAGCTCCAATCACCCCTCAGCATGATTCATGAGGTTGTGCAAGGTGAGTTGTCGGATGATATCGTACCCAGTTGAAAATAAACTAGGTGAGAAGTGGTTGAATTGTTTTTCTATGGAGTTGTATACATCATTCAAGAATCCCATGTTCATGTTAAAAATGGATTGTTGTTTGCAAAGATTATCATCAATTAAGCACCAAATGGGTGATTCTAATTTTTCTCCGGATGGAAAGGCATTTTCACTGCATTACTGGAGACCCATGGATGCAAACCACTACAACATGGCAGGAGGGAGTTGCCGTAATCAAAATTGACATTGGAAATTGAGAAGTAGCGGCAATGGGCTTGTTTTTGGGACTTTGGATGGGGATCTTGTGTAAAGAAAATAGAGAACTTTATAGTTGGTTTTTAACTTGGGTTTGAGATTCTTTTACCAGCACAAATAGATTTTTTCAGTCTGATGAAGTTGAGCCGAACTAAAATTTTCCAAAGATATGTATGACCTAAGCCTTTTTTGGTAATGGAGAATGGAGAGAATAGAATGGAGAGAGGATACTAATGTGACTATTTTGTAAATGAGTTATGTTTGTTAAGTAAACATGATTGATGTAGTAGAATGATCATTCAGCCAGTGTTCCTTCTTAATTCTTATCTTTCTTTTCTAGGTCTAATATCATTGGAATACGGAAACGATATGTTTAGTACATGATTATTTTCAATAAATTTTATCAAGCAAATTTTTGAATGAAAAGAATGAAATAAATTCTTTAAAATCTATTCTCATGTCAATGTTATTTTGACATTCCATATTTTGATTGAAATGAGTTACTAAACATGTTCATAATATCAAGAGCTCACTTACAAATTTTTGTCAAGAGGAATTTTCGGTCTCTACTTGACCCAAAAGCTTTTGTCAAAATTTGAAATTTTTCAAAAAATATATATTTTAAAATGAGTTCAAACAAAATTTCCACTGATATTGCAGATTTCAGCTGATTGAGATTGTGACAGAAACATCATCCGAAACAAAATCATCATGTATGATGGTTAAGATGAAAAGCAATTAACTGGTTGTGTGTTCACAACGCTACGACCTAGAATTCTCCCTGGGATTCAAAGTCAACTTACTGACCCTGCTTAATTTAACACTAAACTGCTCAACTGCTTTTTGCAATCAAAGGCTTGAAGAAAAATTCAAAACGATTGATAAGTTGGATTCTAAGAGAGAATAGCTGAGATATGAGATATGTTAGAGATGATAAGAATCAGGAGAAAATAAACTTAATATCATCTTATCACTTTCATTTTTGTAATTTTGATCAATAAATATATAGTTACTATTATCATTTTTACGGATTTCATAGTGTTGTACGAGTCGAAGTACTCTAAAAGAGTTGGAGTCATGTTAGAAATTCACTTTAAGAAATTTCAATTCTCACTCCATCTTAAAACAACAAGGATTATCAATTATTGTGTATGGAGTCCAGTGCTCAATGGACAGGTCATAGGAACCAAAGTTGACTCACTGTCAATACATTTAAAGGTGTAAATGATTGTAATTCAAGTCAATCGTGTAAATCCACATCATTGCTTATCATTAGATACCTAAATCTGTATCTGCATTTATATTCACACTCGCATTATCAATTAAAAAAGTTTTAGATAAAAAAATTATAAATTAGAAATTATACATTTAAGCTCAATTTTTTTTTTTTTTGTTTCGTCAAATTATTGAATGTGGGAGCTGACAGTCTTATGTCGTGAAGTGTATAGGAATAAAAGGAAGTGAAGGTAAGCAATCGACGTAGTAGAGGAGAGAGAGTTGGCCCATTGGCTCTGACATGGGCTGCTTTGACGCCTCCTCCTCCACCTCACACTCAAATGCGCCTCCTTGTGCCGCCGCATCTTCTTCTTCTACGGTGGTGACTTCAAATGCCATCGAAGAGGCTCCAAGACCATGCTCTCAGCCATCCTCTGCTTCTGCTTCTCCCTCGTCAGCACTTGACTTCACTAATTTATACGCATCCGCCGTCCAGTCCTCTTCGTACAACGAGATTTGGTCCATCGTTCATGGCCCCAACAATACAGCCTCCTCCTCCTCTGCTTCCGTCCAGTTGGTCCAACCCGACCGAGCAGCCGTCGATCATGTCTTGCAGCTGGCCCGCCCCACCAAACTCACCCGCCTATTCACCGACTACTTTGATCGCAGTGAGCACACCTCCAACCTCTGCTTCCTCCTCCAGAACTCCATCGACACCGCCCGCAACCTTTATGCCCCTCTCCGGGACCTTCTCGAACATCTTCCACCATCCACCTCCTCCTCCTCATTTTCCCAGTCCCAATTCGATTGGGCCTACGACACCCTCTTCGAATTCTACCGCCACGACAACCCCTTCCCCTCCCATTCCCATTTCCATGACATTCGCCTCTTCTTCTCCAACCTCAAGCTCCACCTTGACCACCTCCTCTCCAGGGCCCGCACCCGCTCCCGCCTCTCCAACCGCTCCCATGCCATCTGCCTCATCGGCACTGCAATTGGGGTCGCTATCTCTGCCATCGTCATTGCTACACATGCCCTCGCTGCCCTTGTCGCAGCCCCCTTCATCCCGCCCTTCCTCACCTTCTCGAGGAACAATTCCCAGCTTCAGGCTGCCTCCAGAGGAAGTTATGTTCTTCATTACCTGGATAATATTGATCAGCTTGTCACCCTCCTCCATGACACTGTGGAGAGTGACAGGTTTGCCGTGCGACATGTATTGGATCATGGAAGAGAGAGGTATCCCATCACGGAAGCATTGGAACATATCCGCAAGAATCAGTTAAAATTCCAACAACGGATTGAGAAGCTTGAGGAGCAGATATGTCTCTGTTTCAGCAGTGTCAACAGGACACGGTCTCAACTTCTCCAGGAAATCCATCTCCACCACACACGTAGTTCTCAGCGGCACTACTTATGCTTGGGTGACTGAATTCTTTCCCTTTTCTCTCTTTCCAATTCATCATTCTCTGCTTCTAGTTAATAGTTATACTGCCCATTTCCACCCACTTCCTCATTCTTCCTAGTCTGTTACACATTCAAGGAAGAAAACATGTTTTTGATTCTGGGTGGGTGACTGAAAAATTCATTTGTAATTGTATTGGCATATTTTTACCATGAATGCATTCCCAAATCATGAAAAGGAAGTGTTCGATCGCTGCTTATTTTCTCTTGTACTTGACTGATTTTCTGACTTGACATTGAGTATTGTATTGATGCCCTATTATGCTTTCATCAAATTGTTCTGAGACAAGCAAAAAGTGATTTTTTTTCCACTTGCCTATTGATTTTTTTTTTTTTTTTTCATTAGCATCAATTACCTGCATGAGTTAACAACAACAACCACATCTGTTAAGAGGTGAGACAATGGAGGGGATAGTGGGTATGAAAATTAACGTCCAAAATTGGGGGCAGAGATCTAAGATTGGTGCCAACATTAAAAGGAGTAAAAAATTATTAGTGGGTGAAGGGAAAAAAAAAATCGGAGTAGGTAATGCGCAGATAAGCAATGGCACTTTGAAGTCAAGATTTGAGGGGAGTCACGATGCAAAAAGAAAAAAAGAGTTCATTGAAGCATGTATGGGATATATGTGGAAAATGGGTGTGAAGCTTAATAGTTGGAGGTTTTTGTGGATTGGCTGATTGGGAGATGAACCAATTTCAAGATAAAATTGTATTTGTTGGAACACTTCCAAGGGTGACTGGAGAGTTTGGGGACAGCAATCCCTGCTACAAATTCTAGCAGCTTCCTTAATGAAAGGTTTGAGCTATGCTCCCGGCTTACAGAAATGGAATTATGTCTTGTTAAATCAGTAACAAAAGGGAAACCTGGAATTGTGTCTTGTTATAGCACTTACACTTTATGATCTCTCTATGGTGGAACTTCCTCTCTCACTGGATGAACACAAGATCATTAGCATAGCCAATTTTCCATTATCCATCAGTTGGTTATGACGTGTTTAAAGAAATAATTTAGTTTATTTATATGTTGAGACTTGAGGCATAACTAATATAAATACTATTATTCGAATAGCTATAATCGTATTTTTTAAGTTCCTTTTTGAGAATTTACCTAGTTTATTTATTTATAATGAAAGAAATACATAACATACTCTTGCTGCCCATAGAGGGAGTGGACTGGCACATCACATCGAGTTAACACTCTGTTCTACTTTCCTCATCCCTATTTCATATTGTGTCACTAGAATTCATGCCCCTTCTGACTAGCTAATTCCATTTTTTATTGGTGTTTCTCTTCTCCAAGTTTCTACTGACACACGAGTTCCATGTACAAGGCTATTTTCAATCTTCAATGTACATGCAGGAACCATGTCAAACATTAACAACGCCCATCAATTTTCTTTTTTGTTGCAGACAGCTGTGGATTTCCTCTTTTGTACTTTTGTGTGATTATATTTGCTTTTTTAAATATTTCTACTTGTTGCCCAAGTTAGAAATGCAATTCTAATCACCATTTCCAAAATATGCTTTTACACTCCACGAGTGTGTTTTTTTTTTCCCCAGATTTAATGAATTTTATCAAAGAAGAGACACTACAGCTGTTGAAGTTTAAAGAGACAGTAGATAATCAGCGAAGAAAGAAAACAAGGATGAAAAGAACTTACATTAACAGAAACAAACTAAAAACCATTAGAAGTATGGTACTGACATTGGATTAACATCCACTTTAACATTTTCTGGTGATGGTGTTGAAAGCAGTTTCCGTGAATGATATTGTTTATGGCAGAATTGCCGTGATATGGATTAGCCATGTAGTAGTAATTCAAAGATGGAATGCCCTCACAAAGAACGTCTCCAAGGAAGACATTGACAATGGCTTATGATTTTTACCTTCTTATTTATTAAAAAAAGGGCAGTTTATTTCGAAGAGAACACCTTAAAATACAGAGAGAAGGCAGGAACCACTCAGGAAGAATGGGTAAAACCCAGCTGCCAGGCGGCCAGGGAGAGAAGAATGAAGTTTAATGCATAGGGAGCAGCGCTCCGACACCACCAATGCAGACTTAGAATCCAAGGCAGAGGTCTGCACAACGGTCTGTGGTGAACCATCAGCCGTGTCATGCAAGGCTAAAACCAAAACTACAATAGAAAGACCTAAACTTGAGAAAGATTTTTTTCCTTCCTTTTAGTCCTATAAATCATTCTGCAATTCTAAATTTGAAGGTTACTTGGTTGATGGGGTTGAGGCGGCATCACCCCACTAACCACGTCTTTAACAAAATGAACTCTCTCTTCTCCAGTAGTGTGTCAGTTTAGGTCATTGTCTTTCCCCAGCTGAAACCATACTCTAATTTATCACACTTCTCTCATTCTGAGAGGTGACAATAACTTCTACTGAGCCAAAGAAATTTTATGCAATGAAAATAAAGCAGCAGAATAGAAATCCAGAGAGGAAATGATCGAACTCGGATGCATCCAAATAGTCTTCTAAATCATCATCATCATTTAAGTAAGAATCTCATTTAAGTAGTCTTCTGAATCTTGCACTATAGAACAGTTTCACACAATCTGCGTTGTCGCCAAGCTGGCCCATCATACAATGAAGATCTGTTCAACTTCAGACATGGCAGGACCATAGGTTAAGAAACATTCTCTTAGCCATGCACTCATTTAAGTCAACCTTAAATCCTCTGAAGATGGAGAACAAGGTCGGCCTCTTTCCTTTGAAGAGAACTCCTAGGGGAATTCTGATCTTTGCGTAGGAAGAAACCCAAGACACTAAATAGCTATCAAATTTTGTCTATGCTGTTGTGGTTTTTCAGTTTGGATCCTATTAAGACCTTACCCTAGAGAAATCTTGTGGTGGGATTGAACAGAATATTTTGATAAAAAGTAGGATATTCAATAAAATGTATAAAAAACCCATAGGTTCTATTATATTTTCCAAATCCCGAGAGCCCCATGGTAAAGGTCTCTTTGGTGTCAAATAAACAGCTGACTTATGGTAATACTTTATCAAATTTAAATATAAAAGTCAACTTTAATTGAGATAAATGATGTAGTTGATGATAGTGATGATATGAGATGTTGATATAGTCGGGTCAATTATACAACTAACATACATAAGTGGTTGTGAATAGTTTATTTACACACATTTGGCATGGGTTCATTAAATGAAGTGGTGATGGATACACAGACAAGTTTTTTCTTTAAATATTTTACATACTAAAAATCATTTTAATTATATCAATTAAATTACATTTTAAACTCCTCAATCGATTAATTTAAGTTAATTTTTTAATATTAAAACTTTATAGTCTTAAAAAATATGACTTGATTGGTTTAATCAAAATGGTTTTTGATGGACTGAACTATATATTATAAAAATGACTTCCAAGTAGACTCATCCCTGATAAGTGTACCTTATTTTTGAAAAAGAGAAAAAAAACAAAATTAAAATTTTCTTTAAAATTAATTCACCATTTATAAAAATCACTACCCTTATAAATAGGTTTTTTATTGTCATACTCGCTCGAGCCATGGCAACTTTTCCCCCAATAAATCAACAACGAGGGCAATAGAAATAATGTTGCTTATGTATTATTAGAAAAAAAAAAAAAAAAACATGTTGCTTGGTCGTTAAGTTGAGTTGACGAGAGTATCTCGAGTCTCCGCCCTACCAAACGCCACCATGACATTAAAAACTGACAGCTGTGTCACTGAGCGCCCATTATCACATGAATATTTCTTATTTTCAATCAATTTACTAATTAAAATTCATTCATGTGAATTATATATTGAAGTGTATTATTTTTAATGAGTGAGATAGGGTCAATTTCAAGTTGGGTCTTATTTAGATTTGAGTTTATAATTTTTAATACATTATTTATTTATTTATTAAATAAGTTAGTCATTTCAAATCTGTTTTAAATTCAAATCACAATTTTTTTAATATATATCCATTTAATTGCGTGAGTTTGATTTGAGTATTTGAATTGATTCAATTTTTGTCACGTTTAATTCAAGGTAGACTTAATAATATATTAATCAAGTAAAATTAATTTTGTGTTCAAATCAAGAACTTTCAACATATTCTTTACTTATTTATTAAATAGATTAAATGATTCAGATCTATTTTAAATTTTCATCTCAAAACTTTAAATCTATATTCATTTTAAAATGTTCAAGGTCGATTTAGATAATCAAATTAGACACGATGACGTATCTTCTATCGTACGCACTCCGCAGCAAACCGACCTAACCGATAGAAATCCTATATATCTGATCCCATTTTGGCCGAATTCGAAACATACTCCGAAAACAAGGGCTGCTTCGACCCGCCTGCTTCTCCTACTTCACTTCCACACTTGCCTGCCGCTGCTTCTGCTCCTTCTTCGACCACTGCCATGGGAGAGACGCCCCGATCCAACGGTCAAGATTCATCCTCCGCCTCCGCCTCTACTTCCACCTCCACGTCCACCTCCATCTCATCGGTTCTACACCTCACCCCTTTATATGAATCTGCTGTCCGAACCTCCTCCTACAACCACATTTGGTCCACCATCCACAACTCCCATTCTGCTTCTTCTTCTTCTTCCACGCTCCACGTTCTTCAACCCGATGCGGCTACCGTGGATCGGGTACTCCTCCTCACCCGACCCACCCAACTCACCCGCCTAGTCTCTGACTACTTCACCAACAGCGAGCTCGCCTCCCGTTTCTGCCTTCATCTCCAACGCTCCATCGATCAGACCCGCTCTATTTATGCACCCATCGAAGATCTCCTCCTCCATCTTCCCTCACCCTCTTCATCTTTCTCCCAGTCCCATTTTGATTGGGTTTACGACACTTTCTTTGAATTCTACGGTCGTGATAACCCGTTTCCTTCCCAGACCCATTTCCGCGACGTCCGCCTTTCCTTCTCCGACCTCAGGGTCCGCCTTGACCGCCTCCTCCACAATGCCCGCATCCGTGCCCGCCTTGCCCATTTCTCCACCCGCTGCTTTGCAGTCTGCCTTTTTGGCGCTGTAATTGGGGTCGTTATCTCTGCTGTAGTCATTGCCAGTCACGCCCTTGTCACCCTTGCCGCTGCTCCCCTCTTCACATTCCCTTGCCTCTCCTCAACTGAGAAGCAGCTCCACCACATTTCCCAGCTTCACGCTACTGTAAAGGGGACTTATGTCCTTCATGACCTCGACACAATTGATTGCCTCATTAGACGCCTCCATGACGCTATTGAGAGTGATAGATTCGTTGTTAAGTATGTGCTAGATCATGGAAGGGAGAGGTATCCGATTGTGGAGGTTGTCAATCGGCTTCATAAGAATCATACCAATTTCATGAAACAGCTTCAGGAGCTTGAGGAGCATGTGTGCCTCTGTTTGGCCAATGTCAACAGGACCCGCTCTTTCCTTCTCGACGAGATGTATGCTTACCAAATGCATAATTCTCAACATAGGAGGCAGCAGCGGTGGTGCTACTCATGCTTGGGGTGACTGGATTTTATTTTTTCTCTTTAATTCATCATTCTCTGCTTGTATCGTGCTGGCCATTCCCACCCAGTTTGGCATTATTCCTTTTCTTCCAGACATTTGAGGAAGAAATCATGTTTATTTTTAATTTTGGATGGGTGACTGGAAAATTCATTTGTTGCTGACTATATATATCCAAGGGAATTGCCCGTGCAGGCATTCTCCAATATCATACGGAGCACGGAGGCAAAAAATGTCTTTTTCTTTTCAAAAGAAAAAGAAAAAGAAAAAAAGTCTCTATTATATTGGACCAGTACAGTTGCTGGATTTCTCTTAGACTCGACTGACTTCCCTGCAGAGATTTCAAAGTTCACTTCTAGAGGATCCACGTTCTCTTAAAATCATTTATAATCAATTATGGAATGAATGTTGTATTTGCACCTCTGCTGCCTCCTTTTATTAATATATTAACCTTTCAACAAAAATTTATGGAATGAATGTGTCTGCTTCCACCATTCACTGCTTTTTTATTTGCTAGCATTCTCTATTTTTCTCCATTCAGGTTTCTCAAAATCTCTTAAACATTCACGGGATTTATTGCTGACTTCATCTAATTATGCAAAAAAGAAGGGATAAGAAGGGATGATGGCTTTTACGTTGGGTTCCTGACATATCTTTCTTTATTCTTCATTGTTGCTCACAGCATGAGCACAATATCAACATGGACACCCATCAACAGCACAGCAACACATATCCTGGTGAAACAGAAAAGAACTAAACAAACAAAATTTCTGCTTGGTATCCAGTACAAGCATGCTATCAATTTGGATACTTCTCTCTGTGATGCATTGCATGACAGAGAGCCTATACTATATCTCTGCATGCTTTTACATCAAGATGATGGCAGTTTTCATTTTTTATTGGTGAAGACCTTTATGAATGAGTCATCTTCATTTATAATGTCATGGAAAACTCATGGCCCACAGGCTCACGCTCAAGACTGGCTGAATTCGAAACTGTAAATCATCTTCATTCTGTTGTGCAAAATGAGAGAGAATCTTCTGTTGCTTCCAACCTTGCGGATTTTGCAGTCATTTCTCATTGAATATCATGTCCTGTATACCAGCCATCAGATAAAGTAGTTTAGTTAGACATCCATGAAAAGGTGATCATATGTAACTTGCAGAAAATATACAGACATAGAATCTTTGATGGTACGGTCAAATCCAGAGATGGGTTAAGACCAAAACCTGGTCACATATGGGACAAGTGTTGCTCCTTTCCATCCATTCAAGGATGCAGGACAGGTGGTAATGATGCTTGCATTTCGTGACTATCTTTGGGTTATCCTCATTATAACCTGCAATATGAACCAACATTATGAGGGCCGTCACTGGGCACTGGCAAAGGAAAGCATTTCAGGACCAATTTCTTGCATCTATAGATCAGAACAGATTCCTGAATAGAAGGCCTGAGTGATGTGTTAGCTTAGAAAACCAGCATTGTATCAGGGGAAAAGAAGGGTGGGGATGGGTGAAGGAAAGGGGAACCTACACTCGAATGAGAGGAATTACTGGATTTTTTTTTATTCTTCTTCTTTTGAAGGAGAGGAATTACTGGATTTCAACACCACCATTTTTCATATATTCTAAGTTTGCAGAGGTAATAAACATATGATTAATCAATAAATTTTGAGGATGGTAGCCAGTTATTCAATTGGAGAATGGTTATCTGGGTTATTTTAGTTTGCTCATCAAAAGATTAACATTGGGGCAAATTTTATGGGGCTTACTCCTTGGATGTGAGATTGCACTCAAAGGCTATTTCGAATAGAATTAGGGTTTCCCGGACTAGGAAGCAGTTGGACGGGTACTACTTGGCTTAAGGAATTGGTGGAAAGCTCTAGGCTCCTTATCAGGAGAGTCTTCTTTTGGATCTTTGTTTGAGTCCTCTAGAAATTATCAGGCTTATCAATAGGGGTCCATAGTTCTCCTACACATCTGGATGATGGGATGGGATCATAGTTTTTTGTTTCTGTTTCTAGTGGATTGCTCCCAAAGCTCAATCCATGGACGTCCAGTACGGAGTTGATCGTGACTTAGAAGTGTGCCTTTGTCACCACAGACATGCTTGTTGGATCTAGGGTTGCGCATGTTCATAAGTTGCTCTAAGATAGTGGTTACATTCAGTGACACATCACTTCTATCTTGTCTCTGGTCTTATCCATAGATTTGGTGCAATATCTCAATTGTTATTCATCAATGATGATGATGATGATTTCACTTAAAGAAAAAACCCTAAAGATCCAACATCAAAAGAGCCACAAGCCTAAAATGAGAAAACTACGACAAAATTAAGATAAGAGATCATTTCTGCCACAATAAGAGAATCTCTCCAACTCCCCCTTTCTTGTAAATATTTCTCCCAACTGCCCTTTTCACCAGAGAATTCACTCCAGTTTGTCATCACAGAACACATGACTGAAGACAGTGCTCAAGCTACTAGCTATATCGATTGGCTCCTCAGTGATTTTCACCGATCTACATGGATGACAGAGTTTCCTTGGCCATCAAGCTGATTGCAGATTTGGGTATCCCATTCTGCCTAATAGGGACAGATATTTTGCTTTGAAGGTTTTCTTAAACTAGTAACATTGCTCTAACCCTGGCCTCAATTGCAAAGTGTGGGTGAACCACTCCAAGAAAGCAATTATCTAAGGATGTTGGGGGCCCTTGACACCCTTTAGCTCAGTATTCCCCAATTTGCATCTGATAAATTGAGCTTGACCATACCTGGAGCGGGAGGAACCAATCTAGCACCGTGTATTGTTGGAACCTCATCATCAATAATCTCCAGCCACATCTGTCAAGGGTGTTCTAGGAGGACCTGTAATATCAATGAACTCCAGCCAACATCTAGCAAGGTTGTTCAGTCACCTAATTGAACTCCTATGTATAAGAGCCAATACATGGTCCACTATCACTAATTATAGAAATCAATTATCAACATTGTCTTTTCATTTCTGAAACACCTCCCATTGTGTCCTTTCCAAATGGACCAGCAACAGCCATGGAAGTAGTTGACCACAAAACCCTTCCTTTAAATTTGTTGAATCAAATCCCCAAGCATGGAGATGATTAAGAATAGTACCTAAGAGCATTCACAACACATCAAACGATGATATCATGGCATGCCAAATGTTTGTGACCCTATAGTTCAGAAATAAGTTATCCCCCATGGGCACTATTCATGATGGCTATCTTCTAACTTAATATTTCAATTATCTTTACCACAATTGGTACTAGATAGGTTCCCATGGCTTTGATGATGGCGAAGTAACTATTATGTTTGCCACATATTTTGATATCTTGATTTTATGGGGTTGACTTAGAAGATTAACCCAATATAGATGGAATAAATGACTTTGATGACGGCAACAACCACAATGATGATGATGGTGATACTTGATGATCTCAATTTCTGATTTCCACTCTCAAAGGACAAATTTCTGTAGCATTAGATTCATGAAAAAAGAGGGGGCCTCAGAGATTTCTCACTATAGACCGATAAGCATAGTCGGTTGTGTGTATAAGCTGTTGAATAAGTCTTAGCTTCGAGACTTAGTTCGGTAATGGGGAAATTTAATTGGGGAGACACAGGGAGCATTTATTGGAGGGAGACAAATTTTGGATGCAGTGTTAATAGCAAATGAGATTATTCATACAAGACGCAAGGATAGCCTAAAAGGTGTGCTCTTAAAACTTGACATGGAGAAGGCTTATGATCATGTCAGATGGGAGTTTGTAGATTATCTTTTTTGGAGGATGGGTTTCGGAGAAAGATGGAGGAGATGGTTGAAAGCTTGTGTCTAAGAATCTTCCTATTCAATTTTGGTGCATGGCTCACCTACAAAACCAATCAGGGCCACAAGGGGCCTACGGCAGGGAGATCCATTATCACCATTCCTCTTCACAATGGTAGCTGAAGCCCTTAACGGATTAATGAACCGAGCCAAACGAACAGAGCTTATCCAAGGATTGGAAATTTTACCAGGCAGTGGGTCAATTACCCACCTACAGTTTGCGGATGATACCCTATTGTTTTGTGAAGCATCTAGTGGGGAACTATTTGGAGTAAGAGTGGTCCTTAGGTGCTTTGAACTTGTTTCAGGATTGAGAATAAATCTAGGAAAAAGTAACATCATAGGCTTGGGAGTTGAGACGGAGGAACTCGAACGATTGACAAGGGAGATTGGTTGTGGCATTGGAAAGAATCCCTTTTCGTACCTTGGACTGCCAGTTGGTGGAAATCCGAGATCAAAAGTGTTTTGGGAACCGGTCCTAAAAAAGATTTCAAAAAAGCTGAATGCTTGGAGCAAATCTTACCTTTCAATTGGAGGTAGATTAACTCTAATTAAATCATGCATGGTGAATCTCTCCATATACTATCTTTCGCTGTTCGAGATTCCAAAAGGGATGACAAAAAGGTTAGAGAAAATTCAAATAGATTTTTTGTGGGAAGGAATGGAGAACATAAGGAAAATCCACCTAGTGAATTGGGAAGAGACTAGGAACACTAAGGAAAATGGAGGATTGGGGATTTTCAGTATCAGAGACAGGAATCATGCCTTACTAAGTAAATGGGTGTGGAGATTCGCTTCGGAGAAAGGGGCTCTTTGGAGGAAAATTTTAATAGCGAGATATGGGGTGGAAGAACACGGGGGATGGTTTGTCGGTGGTAAAAGCTATAATGAGAATTGGAAATGGGGAGGGAAGGATTGGGGAAATGCTTCAGAGGGGGATTAGGTTGCAGGTTGGTAATGGGTTGAGAGTTTTGTTTTGGAAAGATATCTAATTGGAGGAGCGTCCATTAATGTTAGTGTTCCCTAGACTGTCTAGAGTGGCTCTTAACCGAGAAGATTTAATTAGTGACTACTACAGAGATGTAAATGACTCACCTCAATGGTCAATTTCCTATTGAAGGAACCTGCTTGACTTTGAAGAGGTGATTAATCAAGCTTTACTAGGAGTTCTAAGTGATACCAGATTGTGGACCGAAGAGGAGGATAAGTGGATATGGTCTGTGGAGTCGTCAGGGTGTTTTTCAGTGAAATCAATCTTGAAATCTTCATATGCAGCAAATTCATTGTCACCTCCTATTTGCAGATTGGCCTGGAATAATAAGATACCACCTAGAATCCAATTCTTTGTGTGGTCAGCTTTGAAGAGAATCCTTGTGAGGCTCAATCTTAGAAGAAGATGTATTCTTCCAGATGAGGCTCCGCCTGTTTGTACTTTGTGTGGGATTGAAGAGGAATTAGTGGAACATTTATTTTGTAAATGCCACTTCACCGGGGTCGTGTGGTATCTATTTTTTGGCTTATTTGGTTGTTCATGGACATTAGGTAACGGGGTGGAGGAGCTCTTGGTGGCATGGTTGGGGGGTCCCTTTACGGGTAGACAAAGAGTTGCTTGGAATATGGTTCCATTTGCAGTGTTTTGGACAATTTGGAAAGAGCGCAATGGGAGGATCTTTGAGGGTAAGAGTGGGAGCACTCGACATGTGTTTTGAGAGGGCAAAGTGACAAGTGATTGGTGGTTATCGGTGTGTAAGGAGTTTCGGGGTTTAATTCCAGAGGATTTTTACCAGTCGTGGGATGGTTGTATGAAAGGGGTTGGTAAAAGTGGCAAGCAATTGGTAAAGTGGGTAGCGCCTCCGCTTGGTTATTTTAAATTCAATGTGGATGGCGTGGCTAGAGGCAAACCTAGGCCGGCAGAAATTGGTGGAGTGTTTAATGATGATAGGGGCAGAATATTGGCAACTTTTTCCGAATCAGTTGGGTCAATGGAATCAAATGAGGCTGAATTTAGGACAATTAGGAGAGCAATTCAGGTCTAGTCTAGTTTTAGAAAGGGTAATCTCATTATCGAAAATGACTCAACTAATGCCATCTCTTGGGCTAGAAATAGGAAATTCCCCCCGTGGAGGCTGGTGTGTGTGGCAAGGGACATTTGGAGATTGTGTTGTATGGATGGCATCACGTTCACTCATACACCTCGATCAGCAAATTGTGGTGTTGACTTTTTGGCAAAAGCTGGTGTTCACTTACAAGCACCGGCTTTGGAATTTTTTCCTCCAGTTTGATTTGGTAGCTAGGGAGTTGGACACACTCTGTATGTGATGTGGGTGATTTCGGGTGATTTATGTTCTTTGTTCTTTTTCTTTTTGTTTTTTAAGTATAATTCTCCTATACTCAGGTCTTCTGTAATACTTTCATACTTTTTTATTCTATGAAATCTAATCGTCAATGTTTAAAAAAAAAAATGATTAATTAATTATTTTCACGATCTTGAAACTCAGCTCGATTGAAGAATGAACAATAGAGCTTTTCCAAAAATCTGCCTGTTCTTCTTGGTATGCTAGTTCAAACATTGGATGGGAGCTGGAACTACGTGAATAAGTGAACATGGATTCATGCTAGATAAATGACTGAAAGTATGGTATCATAGCAATTTAATCATTTTGAAAATAGTGAATTTAAATCTAGTTCAAATAGCTGTTAAAAATGGTTTATAAGCTTAACATTGCAAACTTACCATCAAGACAAGTAGGACAGAAATCCTCATCATCAGTAACTGGTATTAGGGGTTCACTTGCTAGAGGCTCTTCAATCACATCTGGAGATTTGATCTGGTAATCTACCGATGGACTACTCTCACTGTTGCTTTTGAGAGAATGAATTGGTTCATCTCCCTGAGTTAGACCTCCATCAACAGATACTGCAGGTTGATGTTCTTGGTTATGTAATGAGACAATCTTGCTGGGTGCCATTGGTTGTGACGTCAGTTGTCCATCAAGTACTTGTTGAATGGTCTTGACATCTACACACAATACTTTGGATGAGTTAACACTAGCAGAAATTTGGTTTTGAAAAATCTTAGATGGTGAATTTTGTTTGGAATATTAAGGTTTCTGCCCTCCAAAGTGCAGACCTTGATCTGAAGAAGAGATCTGATTTTGTGCGAGTCCAATTTCACTTCCATCATCAACTTCTGCAAGCTGATGGTCTTGGTTTTGTAATGGGACAATCTTGTTAGGGGTTGTAAGTTGTCCATCCAATGTTTGTTGAATGCTCCTCACATCTACACTACAATCATGTGGATGAGTGACACTAGCAGAAATTTTGTTCCTTAATATTGAAATTTCTTTGTATTACAGACCTTGATTGGAAGACAGGATCTGGTTTCTCAATCCATTTGCAGACTGCATATTGATTAAAAAAATGAGATCAAACTCACTCCAGATTAGATATGTGCATGTGTGTGTTCTAATTGAAAACTCACATCCAATGTTCATAAAAGTAAAAATTGTTTCAAAGAGCAACATGCACATGAAGGTGGACTGTAGTAGTTCATGTACAAAGACATGACAAATATTAGGTTTGAGTCTACAAGCATGCCCTTTGGATGGCAAAGGGGTACCTTCACATTTCTGTGGAAATGGCCCTCCTTAGAGGTGGATTGATCAGAGATGAGGATGTTGATAAGATTTGAACACCTGGTATACAATCTTGCATGCTTTAGTAGAAATCACCTCTAAATATAAGATGGGAATGATAAATGGCTCTATATCCAGTCTTGTAGTACACAAAACATATTCAAGATCAGGCTTGTAATACTCTACCTAGTGTGTGGAAGAAAACACTTGTGACAAAATTTAAAATTCCAAACTCTCAATTTACAAGACATTTTTATTCCAAGAGAAAAAATAAAATTACAAGACATTTTAATTGGGTGAACAGAACTTATATTTTGGTGTTATAAATGTAGGAAGCAATGATTTGAAGTCAAAACAATGCTTTAGTTGAGGAGGGATTAAAACAGAAGGATGGCCATCTTCACACGGGCAAAATTTGTTAGGAGACCTGGGATGAAGTGAAATTCCATTTTATCCCACCGGTGTACCGCACATCAAGTATTGGTGTATCAACAACACGCCGCTCTGCATGTATTGGTGCACCGATGCTTGATAAGCGGTGCACTGGTAGGGGTAAAATGAGAATTTCACTTTATTATGTGTCTTCTAACTGATTTTATCCGTGTTAAGATGGCTGGTCAAAATAAAATTGTCATGAGAAAATATTTTTCTCAGTTGAAAGCTAAGCACCTCCTTAGTTGAAAGCTTTTTGCTAAGGCCAACCATCTTGAACTGAATATTAACCCCTTGAGATTGACCATCTCAATGCCCAGAATTTCCATATTCCAAATGTATGTTTCCTTAGCAGTGCCTGTGAGGAGTTGTTCATTGACTATCTCCAATCTGCTTAGTGTTCTATTTCCTGTTTGATTTTCATGGCTCTATTCCCAAGACTTTCTGTACCCTTTTAACATATTTTTGACCGTGGAAAATGAGGGGACTAACTTTTAGTTCTTTCCAAGAATTAGAGATGATGTTAGCAGCTTTGTTGTTTTTTGACCAGATTCTTTTCCTTTTTTACCTCTTTTCTGAGCATAGACTTGAAAAATGCACTGATCAAGGAAAAACTCCCAATTTTCCTTTCTAAATTTTCCCACACTTACCATTTGAAAATTCAACAATGGAAAATGTGGGGATCTTGTTTTCCGACCCAAAGGGATTCATTGGGTTGGAAACTGGCAAACAGCCCCTTATCAAAAGAGACGGGATGAGGAGTTTTAATTGGGGAAAACTATTCCACTTGCAACAGCAACAGTGTGGGAAGCATGGAACTGAAGAAATTGAACTGATCAGAAATTAGACGAGATCGTAGTCATGTTTGCACTCAAATACATCAGCAGTGATCACATACTGCTAGAGTATCAAACGACTGACAGTATCCACCGTCCATTTAAATCAAAGATTTGAATCTAACGGTAGATATTGTCAGCCGTATGCATTTATTTCACAAAATTTACATTTCATTGCCGATTGCAGAGAGATTACAATCTGTCTAGAAGTCGCAAATGTTTGGCGTGTGAGAAACTGAGAATTCTTGTTATTGTAGCACATGAAATACACAAAATGAACTTTATCAGAGATGGGAATTTGAATGTCGAGAAAACTATCAGATGCGTGGCTTTTCTTTCATTCCCAGATATCTCCAGGCAGTGGTCAATGGAGAGGTATCAAACATAAGAACAATTATTGTCACTGATCAAATTAGAATAATTGAAAGAACTTTGAAATCAAAATCTGGAATAAAGTAGAGAAGAACAGAAATGAAAAAAAAAAAAAAGACGAAAGATTTCACACCTGTATTCTGCGATGCAAGTGCGGCTGAAACACGCATGAGGAGGGGGCCAGCCCATCATCGTCCGGGCGTAAACAAGTGCAAGAAGCTCCCATCACTCCCCAGAAGTAACAGAGAAGTCTTTTGCAGGTTCTTTGGGGTTTGAACTCACCATTCACTGATGCAAATAAGAGAAGAAAACCAAGAACAAGTCAAAATGGAAAACCATTCATCCCCCTCTCCCATCTTGGTATGACTGCCATGAATACAGAAACCACCTCTCCAATAAAAGGGTGATGATAATACAGAGAAACCAAAAACCAATGTCTTTTGAGAGGTGGGTCTTCAACTCATACAAACCAAAATTGGATTTGCCACTTGCAGAAGGTGCTTTTTCTCATTTCCATGAAGATATACAAATCAAGAATGAAAGCAAGTAGAAGTGAGAATCTTTGCATTGCCTTCTTACAATTTGGTGAGGATAGAGATTCCATCTCCACTACTACCATTCCCTCCTTTATACGAGGGCCCCTCTTGGGCTCAGAGAACTTTCCTTCTTGAAAGTTGATTGCATGTAAGAGATTAAAAAATAGATGGTTGTCATCTTTTGATCAGATAATCTCTAAATACAGACCATCCATGATAGCCCTGATCTGATTAATGGACTAGATCCTCCATCAACACTTAGACGTGTTGAGATGAAGATGAATGTGAGGTTTGACATATATCAATTCAATCAAGATGATTTATCAGAGAATCCGATTCTATTTTTACAAATAACCAATGGATATATAAAATAATATTTAAGGAAGGAAAAGACATCCAATTTTCACTTTACACATGACAAGTTGCTTGTTTATAAGGTTTATTGTTCCATTATTGGATGCAAAGAGAGGCTATGAATGGGTTAATGAATTAATATATATATATAAATTATGTGTATCTTTGTAATTTTTATCATTGTCTTTATTATTATACACTTTCATCTTTCTCATTATACTGTTTGATTTCATCTTTTTGAATTCCACCATTGAAACATGGAAACGTTGTAAATAAGTCTTGAGCTCCACATAGTTGAATAATATATATAAGTAGGCACTATGAAGTTTCATTCTCATCCGATCATTTTGTTTCTTTGAACTTTTAAAAATTGAAGATTTATATTCATCAAAACTTAAAAGGTTAAGACTAGGAAGTTTCGATAATTTGTTGTTGATGAAACTTTCTTATCAATGTAATTGCCTAACTACCATACCCAACCGTATAAGTCCATAATCCATTTGAAGGAAAGTCTCATTAGACTTGCTACCCCCAACTAAGACAAAAGTGGAATTAATTTTTTCTCCCTATTTTTCCTCTCAATCAAAATTTGTTCTCCTCCGAGAGTTGTTTGTCATTTTCCAATTATGAAAAATAAGGAATATGGAAAATGAAACATTTCTTCTTCTATGGGGACTCTTTGCCTAGATCAAAAGAAATATGACATTTTCCTCTCCTTCTAAGAAATTCATTTCCCCCACGAGGGATCTTAGATAGAAAGGAAGAAAGGAGGTTTTCCTCACTCACAGAGACAATGTTTTGTTTATTTTCAATAAAAACAAAGATTTTGACCCAAACAACCAAAATATCAGGTTACAAAGCCAGATTTTATAACATTTGTTGGATAATATGAATAAAATTCCAATATAATTTTTTTTTCTACAAAATTGCTTTTTCTCTTCATATATTTTCACCTGTAGTTACTAAATAGGATACAAAATAATTCACAACATGAGAATCCCCCACTTCCGAGAATTCCCTGAAAACTACTCATCCAAATGCAACTTTGGTGATTGATTTGGTTCAATTAATATATGATGAGTCCACACAAATTTTGTCTGTTGACAAAATTCTAAAAACTTTATTAGATTTTCTTGAATTTTGTATTATAAACATAATTATTTTTCCAAGCTAGGAATTTAGGTTAGGCAAAGGCCGAAGTTGAAATTTTAGTTATTGCCTCAATTCAAGTTAGTGTAAAACTCATTAGAGCACCTTGAAATAGGGCTATAACTCGGATGGGTTGAGATAGGATTTGGGCCTGTCCAAGCCCTAGTTGATCCAAGTTGGCCGAAGTAGAGACTGAGCCCATTTTAAGCCTTAATATAACAAGCAGGCATACTCGGGCTTGGGTATTCCTTTTTGGGCTGAAGATGGGTTATTTTAGTTTACAATTTACATTATTATCTGTTAAAAATATAAATTGTATAATAATCAAATACTATATTCTTACTCTATACTAATTAAATAAAGCTGGAATTATGAGATTTTATGAATTTTGGCTCAAATTTGAGCTCCCGGCTCAGGCTTGATCTTCTATTTCACCAAGTTAAGCTTGACCTATTTTCAATTTAAGATCTACAATTTAGACCAGTGTGAGCCCAAAATCAGAACCAATATCGACTATTTTCATGCTTCTTGTGTGGACTCAACCAAGGTGCAGCCCATTTTTCACCCATTAATGGATGGGATTTACAGAATAGAGTTAGTTTTTTACAAGTATTACGTCGGTCAGTGTATCATTGCGAGATATTGTTTCTATGTATCAGTGGTGACTGCTGAGATCCATTTAGCACTTGCATATAGATATGGCATGCATGCTTAAATTGACTTCTTTTTTTTTTTCCTTTTTCAGTGAGATCTGAAGTGCGCAATTGTAAAGAATTAAAGATATGCTTTTAGGAGTTTGATCTGTGATCGGATCAATACTACATCTCTGATCAAATTCTCCAGAGCTTAACACCTTAAATTTGTGTTGAAAATCCTCTCAAAAAATAGAGTAAAAAGAAAAGCTATAAACCACTTTACACTATTGCAAAAACTAAGCTTTCGTGCAACACACAACACAAACATGATGACTAGTGAAGTCAATCACAATCAATTCTGCGTGTTTGCCCTTTTTTTATTGAAATTGAGTTTTTTTTTTTTAAAAAAAAAAGAACGTTAAACTTTGAGTTTAACTCAAAGAGGTTGGAGTGATGGACAATACCCGTATTAAAAAGTGAGAGTCCTCAGCTTGATTCCTAGTCTACCCTAATGGACCACTCCCCGTAGACTTACCCAATGTATATGAGTGAAGGAGGATTACACATGTCCTGAAGATTAGTCAGGTGTTCTAAGAGACTATCTTTATTAAAAGATAGGATTTTAACTGAAATGTAAATTGATATTTGTAAAAAATAGATTTTTTTAATCCAAAGGACCATTTGCAATTTGCAAGAAAGCCACTTTCCCGTGGAGAGAGATGAGAAAGTTGGTTCTCTTTCCTAGCTTGAGCATAGAAATCCTATCATCTGTTCAGGTTCTCTTTCCTAGCTTGAGCATAGAAATCCTATCATATGTTCAGTCTTTCTCTAGTTATCTGTCATGATACCTTCCACAATTTGCCTCACAAGCGTCTGTACCATCTGAGATACCAACAAAAATGGAAAAACAATGTAAGCAACGCCTGAAAACAAGTACCCTGATGTCTGAATTAGTCATGTATAAACTAACATCCTACCTATTAGCAAAAGGCAAGACAGGTAATAGGAAATGAATACAACTGTATAAGATTTACTGATATTCAATTGGAAGTTATCGATTGCTAAGATCAAAGATTCTATCAATGAATAAAACAGATATGCATCATAAACAACCAAGAAAGTTTTGGAGAGAGAATCACAGAGCATACTCCCACAGAAAAGCAATAAATTTCAAGGAAGGTAAATAATTAAAACAAGATTTACATAGAGAAGAAGTGAAAGGAATGCCATCCAATTAGCCAAAATTTCTTATAAAGAAGATGACCTTGGAGTCTCCACATTCGCTTCCCTTCCCTACCATTGTGTCCATCCCCACTTCACTTCCTGTCTGAACACTTTTGGCCTACTTCAAATTGATGTAGTCAAGTAGATAAATAATATGCAACAGCATGCATAGAGAGACTATGAACTAGGAGGCTACGAACCTGCCAAAGAAAGCCTTAAAAACTTTGACCGCGGTTCCAATCATTAACACCCATAAAACAGCCCACAAGGCCCCCAAAAACGAAATGAAAAGGATTCCACCATTTCTACCATCCCTCCTCCTGATGGCAGTATCTACGTCTGCAGCAACACCTGTGTTGGTAGGCCTAATGCGTATAGAACCGAAACTCGACATTCTTTCAAGAGCTCGACTGATCAAGGCATTCTCTGAAGCTGATGCCGGATTTGTAGGTATTGATTCCAGCAGGGTGCTAATAGCTGAAGTAAACCAAGGCTCTGAAGCATCCACTCTGCTGCCTACTTGCGTTTGCATTCCTCCATGTGTATTTACCAAATTACCATCACGTATGACACCTATACAATGAGAAGCATAAATGGATAAGAATGGCTGAACGAGACCAGCTGAAACAGTATGGTCATTGATGTATGTATGCTTCTGGCATTGAACCAGAACCTGATTCATGTACCTGATGCTGAAGGTGGCAAAACGACCTGACTTGAACCTGTTGTTGAGACAACATTGAACTTTTGTTCATGTCCCCAGAGCTGAGTGGTGACATGAGGTTCAAGGTATTGATTTTCATCATCATAGGAGGGCAATAGCTGGTGATCAACTACGACGCTGCTAAAATTATCAAAAAATGGTTGTGCATGAGTTCCCTCTGGGGGAACGATTTCTTCTGGTTGAAACATAAGTGCATCAAAGTAACGATCATCATAGTCATATGATCCAACCCCGCTGGGGAAAGAAGATTCATTACTCATGACCCCGAATTTCAAGATATCTGATATTGGAACCGAGAGATCATTCAATTCCATGTAGTCTCCATTGTTTCCATAGGGTCCCTGCTCAACCCAATCACGAGCAGAAGCCACTTCAGGCACTTCAGGAGGTTGCATAAGAGAGTTTGCAGATTGTGCAACCTGGAAGCCAGACTCTGCATCAACATACTTACAGGGCTGCGATAGTTCACTTATTTCAGCAGAAATGGCTTCCTCGGGCAATCGCATCACAACAGGACTCTGCATGCCTCCCTCTTCACAATCAACCTAAGTCAACACAATAACACAATTATTGAAATCTTTATTCTAAAAAACTAATCACATTATAAATTTAGAACCCAACTCAGCATGAATGATTAGAAAAAATAGAAGGTAGACCCATGATCGGGTTAACATTCTACTTTTGTTGTGGACTACACTGCAGTGTTTTCTCTCGCTTTCATTCACTTTGTTGTGAATGATGGTAAAAGGATTACTGAAAGAGGAAATGTGTGAAATACAACAAACAAACAGCAAGCTTACAAGCAAAGTTATCAATCACTCGCCTTTCTACTCTATAACAAAATCTAGAAGCCAAAACAGCGGTACAAAGTAAACAAGGCCTGCCTATTGCCCATAACCAGACTTTTCTTCTCTATCCCTTTTTATGCCAAGCAATCTTACTTTCTATAATTTAGAAAATGAAGCCTTAGTTCAAACAAATAGAGTAACCTACCACAGGTGCATAAGAACTGCCAACATTATGTTGATTTAAATCAGGGTCATCAGCAATTTGCCGCAAGATCTCTTCCATGTCATCTGGTAGGTGTTGATCAAATCCATCAGTAAACTCTGATTGTGGTGACATATTTTCTCGACTTATCAGGTTTCCCAAGTCATCATCAACTGGGTCGTCCTCGAGCCATTCTTCTTCTCTGAATGGTGCACCATACTGTTCACCATTTTTGGGACCAGATCCACTCTTCTCATAAACTTTATAAAGTGCAAACGAATCCTACAAAAAAATGAAAATAAGAAATCTTCAAAGGTTCAAAAGTTAAGAAGGGCACACACTTCTTGTCTGGTCTACATACCTGCACAGTCCTGCAGTTCTTGAATTCCTCTTTGTTTATGGTATATTCATGCATCACCCAGTTGGTGCGTTCTCCTTTTGGAGCACGGCCTTTGTAGAAGACCAGTGTCTTCTTCATACCTACTGACCGAGAATTATGTGAAATGCATCGGTCCTTCCCTGTAGCCTTCCAATACCCGCATTTTGTTCCTCTGTTCGATCTTGCACCATTGGGGTACTTCCTATCTCTGGCACTGAAGAAGTACCATTGTTTATCACCAGTCTGCAAGAGTGATTTATCTAAAAAACACGGATTGTCATACAAATCAGAAATGCATAACATATAGAACTAAGACTAAAACAATTCACAGTAGAGCACTACTTTACTGTTATCACTATTATGTATATCTACACTCAAATAGACAAAAATGAAAACCAACAAACGTTAATTGCAACAGTTGCTGTTACATAAGTCTTTTGTTATGACTACTGGTATCCATCATCGTAGATGCATAATAAAATGCAACCAGATTTTCCACCCATGCAAGTGAAAATAAAAAAGAAGATACAATTGTGAAAAGCTAACACAGTAGTCAATACTGTAATTACTCCTACTTTTTTACATGCTAAGAATTGCACAGTGAAATAAAAATGTTTTAAAAAAATTATGTATTTAGTTATCCATTCATTCATTCATTTATATATGCAGTTGAGAACCAAATCATCTTCAACAACTCCCTCCTTCTCAGCAGTATAACCCTACAAAAAAATTCCGCATTCCGTCATATAGGCCTGCCATCTAAAAACCATGTTCTACATATTGAGCATTATTACACACTGTTGATCTTTAGGGTTACAGAAACCTTACCTAGATGGATCCAATCAAGATGGGCTTTTTGTGATAATCCCTTATCCATTCTGCCTCCATGAGGCTATTATTGGTGTTGTCCCTAGGTCGAACCAACAAAGCAGACTGCAGGAGTCATGGTTTAATATATAATTTTTTTCCTATGATATGTCACATGTCGACCTCTCACATCTACCTTTGGCACTCATCCATCTGATATCTACATTGGATTAAAACTGCATCAAATCAGCCACTTTAAACTTTGGTCTCCCAAAATCATATCTGAAAGTCCCTTTGCCGAGGCACTAACAATATCTACAGATGTCCAATTGCGGCTGAAACTATAAATCCCTTTATGAAAAGATTCATGGTCATCCCAATCCTATACACATGATTGACAACAATCCAGGTACTGCCCAAGAGAACTCTTGTTGGTTGTTTGAGCTCTTATAAGCAGGGGTGTGCTCGTGCATAACTATTTGCTCCCATTTGTAAAATGCAAGTATGCTTCCAATATTTAAAGATCTCCAATCGAGCGCAAACGCTATACATGCCTATATCAAGAAATCCCAACTCATCACAATCCTACACCCATGATCGGTAAGCATCCAGGCAGGCCCCAGAATAAACCACAAATGGTTGTTTGAGCTATTTAAATAGGTGAGATTGTATGTGTCTAATTATTCAATCAAACCCACAACCTTTATCGTTGCAGCGATGAACATTTACCTCCTATGCTGGAGGCTCTCGACTTAGGTGCAAATAGGAGTACCCATAACGACATAGTAGGTAAGCATCCATTGTTGCAAACCTACAGGTTGTGATTCAAGTCATATGAATGTCACATGGGCAATAGAGCTACGGAAAATAATTTGAACCAAATTATGCATGCCAACCCTATATAATTGATTGGGAAAAATGGCTGACTATTATCATGATGGAGTATGCTTCCATTTGCTATGTCAAAATAAATGTTCTCATAGTTTTCAAATCCATTCATCACTCACTTAAAAACCTTAAAACCCCATGAATTGGACATATTCCGTCTTTGATCCCACTCAAAGCGACACTAACCATTCAATTTATCACACGATTAACTCCAAATAGTGAGAGCAAAGCTGAATGCTACTACCAAAATCGCAATGTATCCAAGGGAGATTGAAATCAAACACTACAGTCAAGATCAAATTCACATGTAATAAGTAAAACGAGGATAATTCAACATTTAGAACTGAAAATAGCTAGGAAAAAGATTTTAGAATTTAAATCAGCAACTAAGGAAATTGAGAACATACCAGGCAAGTCCCAGGGCTCACACTTGTACACATCTGTTTCGCCGATCATGTTAGGCTTCAATCGCCGGTGACAGACCTTCCACTTAAGATAATACAGTACAAGCTCCTCATCTGTTGGATGGAATCGGAAACCGGGCGGCCACATCTTCGATTTTCTAGAGGTAGAAGTAGGAGTAGAAGTAGAAGCCCCACACCCAATCAAAGCATCCCAAGCACCAGAATCGCTCTCACTCAACTCCATCTCAGACCCAACAAATCCAATACAATCAAAGGGAAGAAATCCAATCAAATACCCAATTGAAAGCGGGCCCCCCAAAAAAAAATCCACAACACAAAATACGAATCGAACTCAGAGAAAGTGAAAGATGGAATTAGAAGAACTTGGAGAATTTACAAAAATTAGAGAAAAAGAAGAACCCACAAAATAAAAGATAAAGTTCCAAAGGTGAAGGATTTACATGTCGATGAGATGAACGGAAGATGATTTCTTTCTCGAAAACGGAAATTTCGACGTCTCTTCTCCACTCCTTCAGCGCCCAGAGTCAAAAGAAATAGCGCGTCAGAGATGGCGGAAGAAGAAGCTGACTAAGGTTGGTCAGCGTAACTCAACTATGGTTTAGTTGACTGGGCCACAAGAAATCTTAAACAAAGTTTAGGAGGTTACCATCTCCCTTTAATCTATTTTTATTCTTATAATAAATGGGAAAATATTAGCATTATAGCCCTATCATAATAAATTATAACTTATAGATAATTTAAAAATACTAAATAAAAATAATTCAATATTTATAGATACTGGATCTAAAGGAATCTAAATTTACGAATCTAAATTTGTTTTATTTTAAATTTTTGTTTATAATGAATCATCAATTTTTATTTAATTTTTTAGGTGATAAGACTCTATTTAATGTAAAATTTCTAAACATGGAAAGTTAAGATTTGTAGAAGGTGGCACTAGCATGGTTATGTTTTAAAGTGAGTCAAAGAAAGGATTTCGAAGAAAGTTCGATGGAGTGTATTTTGGTCATTCGTTCTTCCATCTCACCAATAAAAGAGGGCCACGTGTCACTTCGGTCAGTGGATTTTGGAGTTAGGTTCATGGATCTAACCCACTTTGACAGGCCCTAATTAAGCTTTTACCCAGTGTTTAAAAATTAAATTTTGGATTTAATTTGCAATTTATGTTCAATTTGAATAAATTAAATTAAATTTTCAAATAATACTTTAATTTAACTTTAAAAAAGTTGTTGCAACTTATCCATCACTCAACTCAAAATTAATTAAATCAAATCAACTTAAATTGGTTTCCTTAAAAACTTTTAAAATTTTAAAGTGGATGTAAAAATTTAAACGAAATACAATACTTGTATATTTGGCAACAACAATAATTTATATATTTTTCATCGTTTTAATAGGTGTTGAAATATTTGTACTTTATTAAAGTAATTTTCAGTACAAATACTAAAAAAATAATGAACTAACCTAAAGTTTGATTTGTTTCATGAACTGGAAATATAAGAATAGGATTCTGAGTTGTCATGATCGGTACTTGATAAAAATTTAGACCTTTATATTTTACTATTAAATTTTATCGTATAGTAGTCTTACGTGTAGCTCAGCTGGTTATCTTCCACTTCAGAAAGTGGGAGGTCATGAGTTCGAACCCCCATGGCCTAATCTTGGTATATCTTAGGGGTAATGGTCCATCCGTGAGGGTTTTACGCCAGATATCCTGTGGTTTTCCACATATAAATTTAAAAAAAAAAAAAAAAAAGAATCTTAATGGTCTTCTATGAGGCTCAAGTTTCAGGGCTTATCGAAAGTGGGCCTTAATATTAAGTTTGGCTAACATAACTTTCAAATTATTAACATTATTTATTTTAAATTATACATTCCATCTATGAGAGACCTAAGAAGAAAACATATTTATAAATCTAACCAATCTAAACTATCATTCTCCATTTGATGGGACAAACATGCAACAAAAAACTAGACAAACATCTAACTACAAAAATTCTGATCAGACACTGCTTAACAAGATTTGTTATTAAAATTATTCTTTAAATGGATCTTATGTTGCACAAGCTTGGGTGTAATATAAAGATGATCATATGGCTAGATTACATAAAAGTTTCAACCCATCTGATCCCCTGATTTTAATTTCTTTTAAATCAAGAACTTGGTCAAGATTATATGGTTTCGATGATCAATTAGTGATGAAATGTTACCCTCTATATCGTATTATTATCTATCTAACATAGTCTATTTGATAAGAAATGCATTATAGAATCTCACTTTTCATCCAAACATCCAATTTCTCCATTAGTTTTTCTTTTTGGAAAGCAAAGCAAAATTAAAAAAGGTGAGGTTTACTTTTGTTTTTCTCTTGAGTGACATAATGGAAATTCTAGTATCAGATTCTATTTCATTGTTCCTACTAGAATTGACAGTTTCAGGCTTAGCCGTTTCACTATAAATTTCATTTCAAAGAAATATAACCGTACAACCAAAAGGTATACTTTATGAGCTATATTATTAGGGGGGGGAAAAAAAACAGGCGTCCTTAATTCAAGGATGTCTAATCGGTTGGACCACTAAGACTAAGTAGTTAGAAATTGAATTTTGAATTAAAAGTTAATCCAAATGTAGTTCATAAAATATGTTTTCAATTCGTATAATTTACCTTTAATGTATACAGTGAAAGTTTGAGGAAAAAATTGAAACGAACACAACGTGCCTATGTATTTTAAGTTTTGATTTTCAATTTTGAATAGAATGAGAATTCAAATTTATTTCTCTAATATTTTTTTTATTTTTATAATTCAATTTGTATTTGATTCTTATTAGAGTATGATTCAAATTGAATTATGGCTCTATATTTGTATTCCTTACCCTAGCTTAAATTGACTTAAGGCCCGACCTGGCCTGTCCAAGTTGCACCCCTATGTCAACAACTATGCTCATTTTACCATTCCAATAACCAAACACATTTCTTTTAACATTTTCAGGAAAAATTGATAACTTTTGCAGGATTTCCTTGTATTTCAGTCAAGCCAAACAGCCTCTAAAATTAGAACTTTTTTTTTTTTAATTTAAGTATAGGAAATCGCGAGATACCCAACGTAAAACCCTTTTCAATCATTTTAAGATAAAATTCAATAAAAGCTTAACAACTTTATATTTTCAACACCTGCTCCTTTCATTATCTAATAGATAAATATGCATATTCCACATTCTCTATAAAATCTTTCCTTTTTAATTCATAATTTGAACAAAATGAGCATTCTTCGCACTTTTTCTATATATTTCTTCCACTTGTAACAGAACTGTCTTGGACGATCAATGCATGCATATATCTTTTAAAACATAAGATCCAGTTTACAGAGGAAAAAATTACAAGCAAACAAAGTCAACCCATCAAATTGGAAAATCCCCCTATGACATGTGAGCAATTCAAAAGTAGAGGCACTGGTTAGATGGGTTGAGAAAGTGAACCACTCAACTCTTTCCAGATTCTTGTGGAGTTTTTGCAACAATTGAGAGTGCATGCAAGCCTGATTGCAGCTCATCTGTCAAAAGATCATACACCATCCGATGTCGCTTCACAAGGTTTTGCCCTTCAAATTTTGGTGAAACAACCTTGACATTAAAATGGGTTTCGTTTGCATTGCCTTGAACACCTGCATGCCCAGCATGCTGATAAGAAACATCTTCAATTTCTAAAATGCTCGCTTCCAATCCAGATTGCAACTTTTGCTTGATTCTGTTCGCCCTCGAGAGAAAAACATTTGCACCTCGTGAGCCCATTGGTTCTCTAATCTCTGCCAATCTTTCAAACTCCCTAAAATGGACCGCTAAATATATGTCAAAAATGTACAACAGTTCAAGCACACAGTCATCCTAAACTTGATTAAACATTACTCAACTGTAATTAGCAAACAAGTTGTTTACATGTACCATATGACAAGGCTATGATGAACAAGATTCAACTCATTATTAGTGAGCAGACAGATCAGAATCAATGCAACAATAAGAGATCACAAAATGTATTCAAGCGATCATGACATAATTAGTACTGTGCCATACCAACTATTCCCCCAGGTGCTCCCTAGTTTTTTACCTTTTTCTCTTTAAATTGTTTATTCTAATCGCTTAATTTCATGGCCCCTAACTCATTCCGCAAAGAATTTTTGTGTCACTCAAAAGTGAATTTGTAGCAGCTGCTTCTTCCTTGAAGTGTCAACTTCTTTTCAGAGATGGTAACATGGATCAAACCTGTAACCCTTATGGCTGCACAGTGAACACTCACCAGCTGTGCTCTTGGCTCTTCCCCCTTCAATTTTCAGTTTAAATGGCACAATTTGATATGGCCAAACAACCAACGGTGACCACATCCTTATTAAAAAGAAAAAGAAAATATTGTCTTATGCTTAACCCATTACAGCTCCAAGTACACTAAATCCACCCAGTTACTTTCTTCCGCCAAAAATTCCAATATGGATTATGAAGAGTACTTCTTTATTAAACCATTGAATGTGAAAAAATTAAACTGGAACATACGTATATGATTTAGTAGGCTTACCTCAACTGAAAGTCACATAAAACATGTACCATCATAGATGTGGCAAGGTGTAAGTGGATTGAACCTCCATATCTAAGGTTCAAATATTGGTTAATGTGATAGAATTCCCTATCAAATTACCCAGTTTTGTTTCAATTTTTAGAATGGGAATCAGTCGGTTTACTCGTAGACGAGGATGCCGACAAAGATGAGCAACGTGTTGAGAACTTCCGGCCTCCTAGGACTCAGTTGGGTAAATTCTTCTCTGATTTTCCTCTGCAGAATAATGAGTTTTTGTACATAGGAAGGCACACATAATCTAAAAACATGCAACAGGTCCTATCATTTAGCAACTGATAACTAGAATTTAGTCATTTGTTTATTCAAATTTATTCCTAATCCTTAGCGGCTGAAATCCAGTTGGGGTGGACTGTCAAGAGTCCCCAACAGTTATCCTATGCTGAGCTGTTTTCTTGAGTTGGTTGCCTGATACTCCACTATGTATTGCTAACATGGTAGGTTGTATTGGCCGATATGAACCATTCTGGGCCAATACAGCCATGTTTCATATTTTTTCAAAAAAAAAAAACTTTTGAAAACTAATGGCCATTGGCCAATACTACATGTCATCCCATATCAGCCAATACGGGATGAGATGAAAAGGGATTAAGTCTTGAAGTATATTAAAATCTTAATTTTTCACCGCAAAGCATCCAAAATCAATTTTGACAAGAGTGAGCTAATGGGCGTAAATATTGAGCATAGACAGTGTGTGGAGCTGGCTTCAGTTCTGGGTTGCAAAGTTGCTTCATTACCTGCCAAGTATCTGGGGATTCCTCTATGCAAAGGAAAACCTAAAAAGGTTTGTTGGGACGTGATCATAGATAAAATGGAAGGAGATTAGCGGCTTGGAAAGGAAAATATTTGTCTATTGGTGGTAGGGTCATTCTTATCAAAGTTGTGTTATCTAGTCTCCCTGTATATTGTATGAGTGTCTTCAAATGCCCATTGGCAGTGGTTGACAAGCTAGAAAGGATTCAGAGGCAGTTTCTGTGGAATGATGAGAGGGAAAGGCGTAAATTTCATTTGGTAAACTGGTTTCAGGTCTATAAACCTTTGGTAGATGGAGGTCTTGGGATTCGTCCTCTCCGTCAGTTCAATGAAGCTTTGTTAGGGAAATGGCTTTGGCATTTGGGTGACTATTCGGAAGGTCTCTGGAAGGTTATTATGCGAAGGAGATACAGTCTACTTGATTCTGGTTGGAGAGTCACTAATATTAGTGGGAATGTTTCTGGTTTCTGAAAAGGAGTTCGCTCTATGTCTGCGGCTGTTGACCGCTTCATTCGATATTGTGTTTATACAGGAGATGATATTCTCTTCTGGTCGGACAAATGGTTAGGCGAAGTTCCTTTGGCTCATTCATTCCCTGTGTTATTCTCCCTTGCTTCAAATAGAGCTGCATCGGTTAATGAGTGTTATGAGTTTACTCAAAACAAGGTAGTCTGGGGTCCTCAGTTTCGACGAGAGTTAGAGGATTGGATATTTGAAGATTGGATGTCACTAATGTCTCTTTTAGGGAATGTCTTTGTGAAGGGTTCTGGAAAGGACATGCGTCTTTGGGAGGTCGATGCTCATGGTGTATTCTCAGTTAAGTCTTTTTGTAATAATATGATGAGGGGTAATGAGGTTCCTTCAGTTCATCCCAAAATTTGGGAGGGGCCTTCTCCTTATAAGGTTAAGATTTTTGGATGGCTTGATGGTTTGAAGAAAGTCTTGACGATTGACAATCTGCGTAAGCGCAAAATGATTATTGTGAACGCTTGCCCTATGTGTTTATTGGATGCGGAGTCGGTAAATCATATTTTACTTCATTGTAATTTTTCTTATCAGCTTTGGATGCATTTCTTCCAGTTGTTAGGCATCAGTTTCTGCCTTCCTCTTTCGTGGGATGACCTTTTCATTGAAGAGGTGTTGGTGTCAAGTAGCTCCTTTCGGCGCAGGTTGTGGAGTGTAGGTACATTGAGCATTATGTGGTCTATTTGGTTGGCTCACAACAATAGGGTGTTTCACGGAAAGGTTTGCTCAGTAATTTCTCTTCTGAATTTAATTAAGTTTCGAACAGCTTGGTGGTTGGTCGGGCTAACTCAACTTCAGGATGTTTCTATTTCAAATATACGCAGAGATTGGGCTTCGGTCGATTCATTTATTCATAAGCTGGGGGCTTCTCATCAAGTTTGTTGGAGTCCTCCTTCTGACGGGCTTCTCAAACTGAATTTTGATGGTAGTTGCATGCGTGATCTTGGTCTGACTGGTTATGGAAGGATTATTCGTTCCGACTCTGGGTCTTCTGTATTTTCTTATGCTAGACCCATTCCTCACGGGTCAGTAATTGAGGCAGAATTAGAGGCTTTATGGCGCAATATTTTGAAGTTGGAGGAGAAAGGGATCCATGGGTGTTTGATTGAGGGTGATTCTCAAGCTATAGTGAGTTGGGCTTTGGGTTCTATTTGTCTGTGGAGGTTCTTTGATAAAATTGAAAGAATTCGGTATATCATAGATTCCTTTGACTTCAAAATTGCTTGGGTTCATCGTTCAGCTAATTCGGTTGCTCGTCAGGGGTTATTTTTAGATTCCGAAGTGGTTTCTAATTTTTTGTAATTCTTTTCGGGTGGGCTTTCTCGGCCTTCTTTTCTTCTTTTTTTTTTTTATAATTCTTTTCAGAATTAATGAAATTATCTTTAAAAAAAAAGAAAAAACATATAACGACGCAACATCAACATGCACTCCTCTCCATCAATCAAGACTCTCCTACCACCAAATCCATCATTCTAAACATATAGAGGGCGGTTATGATTAAGAATCATCTAACATCTATCCTTATTTGAAAAGTAACAATGCCCATACAGGCTCCAGGCAAAGCAAGAAAATTACGTCTGAATCTGAGATATTTGCTAAACAATTCTAAAATTGGTAGGTGGCAGAGATATTTTTTGTTTCAACTCTTCCAAATACACATCTGTTGTTACATGTTTGGCTTTTCTAGGGAAGATATTTTTTGTTTCAACTCTTCCAAATACACATCTGTTGTTTCATGTTTGGCTTTTCTAGGGAAGATATTTTTTGTTACAACTCTTCCAAATACACATCTGTTGTTTCATGTTTGGCTTTTCTAGGGAATCGTTGGCCTCAGGATAAAATCCTAAGCCCATATGTACCAGCTAGGCATATTGGCCAATACATCAATACTTAAATCCTTGCTCCATCTAGTGTGAAGCTCCCATGGATGGCATATGGATCAAACATCACCAATCAAACAATCCTATTCACAGCTTCTCCCTGCAGTTCACCAGTGAATATCAACAGTCCATTTGAAGGTCTTGCCTCCAATTCGATGGACAGGGTCATGCAATTAGTGTGTTTAACATATTGTAACCCATCCACAATGACCAACTACTACAGTGGTAATCCACTGTGAGTTGTATGGAAGTTCTAATTTACCTCAAAAGGCTAAACCCTATAACAAGGTACAGACGACTATCATCTTTAACAATTTCATGTTGCTGCCCTTTACTACAGTCCTCTATTCTTCTTGCTGCTGCCCCTCTATTCTACCCATCCAACTGTTGCCACCCTTTACTACAGCCCCAAAACTACTGTTGCAGCCCTCCATACACCCCATTCTTGTGCCGACACCTCTCTTTTACCCTCTCAAACCACTGCCGCCCCTTATCCCTTGCCATTTAAGTGCTTGTCCACATCCCTTTACCACCTTTTCTTGCTCTCCAAACCTATTTAGCCGTCCTATTACCACACCCCAATCCTTTTACACCAAAAATCCTAGATCTTGTGCCACCAACATCTATTCCTAACCCTAGATTCCCTTTCCTTTGCTGTCTCATTTTCTTACTTTCCATCTTGAAACCATCTTCACCTTTTCTTTTCCCGTGTTCTACATCAGTTGATATTCACTAGGGAACTGTAGGGAGAAGTTAGGGAAAAGTTGTGGATAGGATTGTTTGATTGGTAGTGTTCGATCCATATGCCATCCATGGGAGCTTCACACTAGATGGAGCAAGGATTTAAGTATTGGTGTAGAGAGAAATTATCTTCTAGTTCAAATCAGCTGATAAAAAACAAGAGATGTTATTTTACCAACAAGAAAGAAAGCTGCAGTCCGGAACCACTGAGATGTGATGAAGTGATAGAAAAACAATAGTACAGCCAATTGATACTTGAGTGGAGACTCCGCTACCATGCACGGAGTGTGCACGTTCGCTGCGAGCCTTTCTAGCATAAAATATATTAGGGTGTGTTTGGCAATGGTTAGATTCTAATTTCAAGAGTGTCAGATTCAAATTCTACCAGAATAATATGTTGTAATAAAAATATTGTCAGAACAAAATCTTGTTGTGTAGCAACAATCATAAAATTTTGAGAAATTAAAATCTTAGTGTTTGGTAATTGCTAAAGATTATGTCAGAAACAATTTTGTTGCTTAATAGATTGTGAGTTATTTACAGTATTTCATCAAATTTTTCTTTTAAGATGGTTTGCTACAAATCCAAGAAAGTTTTAAATCTTCCAATAGAAGTGATAAGACTTAATTCAACTAAGGCCCTAGAGTTTTACACTTTAATACATTTAGAAACAAATTTAACTCATTCTTCATGAATTTCAAGCGCATATATATATAAAGTAAATGAAGTATTCAAATCATGACAAGAGCAAAAACCCAAATTCAGTCAAATAATTATTTAAATTCAGCCCATAGTCATCAAAATTCAACCAAACCTATCCAAACAAAAACAAAATTAGCAACTAAACATTCAAAGTTAGCACACAACCATCCACATAAAAATTAGTAAAATGGGAGCAAGAATTCAACTCAGAGATATCCAAATAGAGATAGAATTAAAAATTAATAATAATACTGAGCAAGGATACAAATTCATCGAAAATGTTGGGGCTCCAAATTCACGAAAAATTAATGAAGGATACAATTTTCAACAACAAAATTCTTGAATCTGATTCACGGGCCGCTCCTAAATCCATTATAGAAAGAGAACATAGCAATAGTGTAAAAAAAATTAAAAAAACAACAGAAATATCTTTATCTATTTGCTAGAAATTAGTAAAAATACACACATGTTGAGAGAAAGCAGAAAAGGTACAGAGCCCACAACGATCTTAGGGAAGAGAAAGATGAATTCGAACAGAGATAGAGAATATACTTCATAAGGGAAGATGAATAAGAGCCTTCAGAGAGAGAGAGAGGGTACCTGGGATTTCAGTGGTCGAAGGCGGTGCTGGAAGAGAGAGAGAGGGGTGGGCGTTTGATATGGCCCTCAAAATTTTAAAAAGCCCCCTTAGTGTGAGAATTTTTGCAAATACTTGCAAGTTGCAACTTGCAACAGCCAAACGGTTTTAGAAATTTACACATTGACCCCTAACAGATAATTTTTACACTATCCAAAATTTCTGAAGAGTTTTACTGCTGATAATGATAATAATTTTTGGTTTTTTGGTATAAAGAGTTTGAGAAGAAGATGAAAGGCGTCTCAAGCTCTCAGTATTTTGCCTTAGTGTGTAGATTGCAAGATTTTAACTTAAGAGGGACTCTAATGCAATTTAGGGCTACGTTTGAAGAAATTATTAATGAAATCTGACACATTTGTACTCGTTTAAAGGTTTTAGTTGAAAGTTCACACTAATTTTTTTAACTAGTTTACAAGAGTTAATTTTTTCTATCCTATAACTGCTCGGCTATTCTAAAAAAAGAAAGAAAAAACCCTAAAACTAACATTAAATGAATTAGGCTCGAACTTAGGTTGAACCGGGCTCATTGAGCTCTATCCTGTCACTGCCTCAGTAAAATATAAATGGGACAGACTTGGGCTAGCCCAAATCTTGACCATTCTGCTCAAGTTACATCTCTAATTTATCGTGATTTTAAAACTATAATTGGATAGACTGTACCTGTCAATTTAATACATTTTGCACATACAGAATGAGCAAGCTGTAGGCAAGCCCAATCCCGGCCCGTTTTTATTTATGAATCTGTTGGTGGATGAGATTCTATGTTGAACTTGCAACACTAAAATTTGCTACAATTTGTAATTATTGGGGAAACTATGTTGCCACGATTTGAGGGGTTGGACTTATGGGCCTGAAATTACACAGAGCCTTCCCAAAAATGATCGAATAAAAAACCATCAATAGATATTATACATATTATCCAGAAAAAAAATTCTTGTCATCTTTAGTTGATGCCTGTCCAGGCCCATAAGTCCAAAACTTATACAGATTATACAAATTGCATGATCTTGGGTATTGGGCTTCAAACACTAAATAATTTTATCTTCAATTCTTCATTAGACCAACTTGACCCAAACCCGACCACCTATAATTTCAATTTTTGCTATGGCGAGGTCGTGTTCAAATTTTACTGAAGTTATGTTAGCTGGACTGGTCAATAGTTGCGATCATATGTAGACTTGTTTGTTATTCTTGTCCATTTCCACCCTATATGACCATGAGGCCAGTTATTTCGGCCCAGATCCAGTCTTATGGATCTGAAAGATTTGCCAAGACCTTGCCCATTATCTATATGGGTGTAGTTCAACTGGTTGCCTTCTGTTTCAGAAAACAGAAAGTTGCGACTTCAAGCCTCCATGGCTTAACCTTGGTGTGCCCTAGAGGTATTGGGCTCACCCGTGAAGATTTTACGCTGGGTATCCCACAATTTTCTATACATAAATTAAAAAAAAAAAAAAAACTGCCCATGTATATTTTGTGCCCATCTGCCGGATGACAATAGGATGGGCTTATTGAGCCAGCCCTGCGAGGGTTGAAGCCATGGTTCTTATGTTTGTTGTAAACAGAAGAACTTCTACCGGGCCTATTTGGGCCTGGTTTTGTTTAAAAGCAGTTCCGTCAGACGACAAGTTGAGAGATATTCGTCAAAGGTGATTTAGTTATGTAAATAGAAGACTAAACATGGCCACAATGTATAGGTTGTATTTGGATGAGCAATAAATTTTTAAGGGATTTTCTTTAATATAAATTTCTTTTATCTTGTTTGGTAATTATAATGAAAAATGTATAAGAGGAAAAAAAAAATTATCTAAATGAAGAGGCAAAGTGATTATCTTTTACAATGAAGGGGTTTTCGAATTTGTGCTTGAGAGGAGAAACCCCTCTTCCCCTCTTCAAAATGCAGTCATAGAATTGGGAGACTACAAATTACAAATACAAGGAGAAGTCAACTAATAAAATTATAGAGGGAAAAGATAAAGAAGAGATATTAGGTTATCGAGTTAATAACGGTGTATTATATGACAAATACAAATAAAGTTGATCTTAAACAACCGATTACAGATAAATAAAATTATCACACAAGATGATACTAAAGAAGAAGATAAATCAAAAGAAAAATAAAAGAATTTTTTTGGGACCATCCTCTTTTAAAAGTAGTAATGTCTTTTATGTCAATGGAGACAAGAAGGTGATGGATAAAATTAGTAGGGAACCACAAATTAGATGTGCCCCATCTCTCTAACCCCCGTTTTACTTCCTGTCTCTATCTCTCATTAGTGAACATGAATCTCTCCACTTAATTACAGATAAAGATTGTGGGCCAAAATTAGGTGTTTTCTATTATAAGAAAGTTGGGAGCATTGAAACTTTGCTCTTATCGAGCCATGATTCTAAATTCAATTAAATCATCTGTATAGTTAGGCACGAAAGACTCTAAATAATTTCCTATTTTACTAATCATGAAATAGTGATTTAAAAATAAAAAGAAAAAACGAAAATGGAAAATTTGTCTAGCCCATATTGTAATTTTAAATTTCAAATATCTTAATATAATGTATGAGACCATTGAAGGTAAAATTTTGATATGAATATAGTGTATGCTAAAAATGTGAAAAAAAATATACTCTAAGTTAAAAAAAGCCCAAATAGATGTAGTTCAACTAGTAATCTTCAACCTCAGGATCAGGTTTGAGCCTCCATAATCTCACCCGGTGTGTCTTAAGAGCAATGAATATCATCCATAGATATCATCCATAGAGGTTTTACGCTGGGATTCTCACAGTTTCCCACACGTAAATTAAAAAAAAAAAGTTTAAAATTATGTTAATCAAACAAGCACCATCTAAATTATGTATATCACAATATAAAATCTCCATTAAATTTTCTAGACATCCAATATGTATTCACAAGAATCTCCAAATGAGATTTATTTTAGGAAAAATTCACAAATATAGAGAAAATTAACAAAATAAATCATCAGCACTTGCATTAATCTCTACAAAACCAAAATGGTGAGATCTAAGTGAAAACAAGTCTTGTCTTCCATTGGAAATGATATTTGCCTTTGAATTTTTGTATTTTAGTGAAAGTAAATACCTACTTTCATTTTGTATAATGCAATGGAGTCCACAATCCTATCTAAGTACAAGTTTTTAGACTCAAAGATTAAAAATCCTTAAAACATGTGTGGAATGGGCACACAGAAGGTTTTTAATTAAAGTTTGACATAAGTATGACCTTGATTAAAAAGAAGCTATAAATTAACTAAATATTAAGTTTCAACTTCATATGACCCTCAAATAACCTTACTCTTTTTAGTTTTGACACACCTCAACTTCCACACTTGACTTCTTACAAAGAGGTTCATAACTGAAGTTGAAAAAAATCATATGATTAAAAATATCATATACCTATAAATTTATGTAATTTGGCAAATCTAGATTTTTAATTTTATTTTGTATGGCCAAATGAAATTTATAACCATACTAAACATCAATTTAAAAAAAAATATGGTATATATTCCATTGTCATAAAGATGTTTTTATTTTAAGACAAAGGTATCTAAGTGTCCCACCTGAATTTTTCAGGTGTCCCACCTAACTAATTCTTGGAGCATGTTTAAACTTCTCAATTCGTGCACGCCGGGTACATAACTAAGGGGAGTGCCGGAGTGACCCTTTTTGTGTTGAGGGAGGCTTAATCCTAAAACCTCCTACAAATAAGGGTGAGAATTGACCATCAAATTAACCCCTCATAATTTACCATCAAACAAGGGTGATAAAAATATTTTTTAAAAGAGCTTATACAAAGTTTGAGCCTTTTACCCACATGGATTAGTTCAACTAGTTGACTCCCGCCTCGGAAAGTGGAAGGTTGCGGGTTCGAACCTCATGGCCTAACCGTGGTATGCTTTAGGAGTAGTAGACTCATCTGTGGGGGTTTTAGTAGGACTGTGTCTGTGTTTCTCACACGTTAATCTAAAAAAAAAAAAGTTTAAGCCTTTTCATAATTTGGAAAACAATATAACTTTTTTCACATTAAATAAAAAATAATACTTTTTTCAATTGTAAAAAAAAAACATTCTTATTAGATCAAAAGATAGGAGTCATTACCTACTTTCTGTATTATTATTATTTTATTTTTTACGCCTTATTGCGAGTGTTGACAAATGACAATTGGTCAATGTAAGTCTTATTCAAGTTAGAGAATAAGAAATATGGGTTAATGTCAATAAATAAATTCACTTCACCTCATAATGACAAGGGTTGAAAATATCAATTCAAACATGTAATTAATGACTGAATTTTTTTTAGTGCGATTCAGAAATCATGTTAGAAATTCTAAGCATGAATCAAATGAATTTTGATCCAAATTGAAAAATATAAATTCAAATATGTACTTATTAAACTTAGTTTTCGGTGCGATTCACAAATCATGTTAGAAATTCTCTTCATGAATCAAATTAGTTTTGATAAAAAAAATTACTCAAAGGTAATTTCACATTCTCCTTAATATAATGTGTATCATTGTAACTAACTAATACATATTTGAATATTTGAGTCTGGTTGCACTCCAAATTGAGTTGACAATAAAAATAGCATATAATAATTTGATTATTTAAAGAAAGAAAAACCCAAATAATAGTAATAACTTAATTCATTCTTGAAGAATGAATTTCAAATTAACTCAAGGGTATTTTTTGTGTTAAAAATGTTAAGTGAAATCTTATCTCTAAGGGTTTTAATTGAGTTGATAATGAAATTATTATATTTTTATGGACAGCACTATTTTTTTCTCGTACTGCACCATCTTTAAAGAAAAATTTAATTTTATATTTACTTTTTAGAAAACATGAAAAGAGAGAAGGAGAGAAGATAAGCAAATGTGAATTTTTATTTAAGAGTGGTGTACTATGAGAGAAAATGGTGGTGCAAAAATTACTACCTTATTTTTATTTGCTATATTTATATTCTATAATTCATGCCATATTTGCCTACTCTTTTTTTTTTCAAGAAATGCTAAGGATAGTGGTGATTTTGCTAACAAGAGATACTATGTATTATTTCTCCTCGAGTGAACAGAAGGATAAATTCAAAGATTATCATCATCTAAGTTGTTTATTCTATTAATCTGGAGTTAATTTTTATATTTAGATTTGACAAACTATTTTCATGGATGAGTTGTGCTACAAGTCCGAAAATCTTTATTAGCAAGAACATTGTGTCTATAGAAAATTGATAGAGAGACTCGTATTTTTTATAATAAAAGACACTAATATCCATTTAAAAGTAAAAAACATATCTTTTTAGGGGAAGTAATTTGTGCACCCCCCCATTTTACCTACGGTGCACTCCTACAATTTTTTTTTCTAATTTTGCCCTCCACCCACCTTTTCTCCATTTCCATCATTTTTTAGGTGGGGGGGAAAATTGAAAAAAACAAATGAAGGAATGCACCATGGGTAAAATGGGAAGGTGTACAAATCATTTCTCCTTTTTAGTGCCGAATGATAATAAGTGAATAAATTGAGAAAAATATTTTTTTTTATAAAAAATACAGGTAAGTTTTCTCTAACCTTTTCCTTTTATTTTGAAATGTTGATGGTAAGTTGGTAACAACGACTAATCAACTTTCCGATATTTAAGAACTATAAATTATTCCCATCCATCCATGTTCTGTCTTCAATGGCACTTTCTAAAATATTTATTAATGGAACAGATCAGCACTAATCTACCTTTCGTTAGTGAAATTAAGAATAAAAAAAAATACAGTTCACATAAAGCTCAGCAGTCGGGACCCACCATACAAGCGAATGGTATGATAGATTAAGAAAGTATTTTCAATCAAATACTACCACAACCACCGACGGAGAATGTTCTCTCCTCCAGCACGGCACATGTGCAACTCTGGCACGTGCAAGATCCCCGCTGCCGCGGCTTAAATATTCTGCCGGAAAGACACATGGTCTCGCCTTGTCATTCGTCAACGGCTGTGATTTCACACACATGACATGGCCGTCCCTCCTCAAGTGTCAATGTCCTTTGGCGAAAGCAACCACGTGCAGAAAAGCCATAAACTTCTCTCTCGACAAATAAAACAAGCAAACTCAGAAAAAAGACGACCCTTTTATTACTGTTTATATTCCATAAATAAATTGGAGAAGCAGTATTGAACGGCTACGATTGCTCCGCGGCAACGATGGCATGAATCACGTATGAGAGACACATTTCTCCCTCTCAAGTCTTGACAAATCACGTGATACCCCTTTAATTAATTATATAATAATGGATTAATTAGTGTTTGATCCAATGCAATGTTAATTAGATGGTCCATCCCTTGAACTTGGACTCCAATGACAGACATTTGGCACTTGTTAGGAAGGCAGTCGCGGTTACCAAGTTTTAATGTGCGTCAACTCTATTGTATATTTAGCTAATCGCATATTAAATATGTATTTTAAGATCTCTAATCTCTACTCACATTGCCATCCATCCTCATGCATCTCAATTTTTTTTTCGTTTACTTATAATCTTCATTCAGTTGTCTTCCATCGGATGCATCATTTTTCTTAAAAAAAAAATTGCTCAAGTCAAGATCGATTCAATCTCTACTAAGCAAGTATTTATCTGTTAGGCCGTCGAACGAGTTCTACATTGATTGTGAAGAGGGTGATCTATGAATTTATATTAGACTTTCGCCACTCAACTTATTAAGTTAATCTTTTAAGGTGAATATTCACTCTTAACAAGTAGTATCAGAGTTATGTCTCAAACCAGGGGTCAAAAAAACGCCCCGGTCGATATTTCGGCCAATATGCATATCGGCCGATAAATTTCTCTCTCCTCCGATATCGGCATTTCTCTCTCCTCCGGTATTCAAAACCGTGAATAACTGTGAAAAACCGCAAAAAACCATGGAAAACCATGAAAAACCATATCGATTTTTTTTTTTTAAAAAAAAATTAAATACCGATATTTATGCATATCGGCCAATATAGTGACTGATATTGCGAACCGAATATCGGCCATATCGGCCAATAATCGTTTCGTACGGCGGATACATATTGTATCGGCCGATATCGTTCGGTCTTAAAAAACCGATACATATCGACCGATATGATATGTATCAGCCGATATTTCGACCCCTGTCTCAAACTACTTCATTTGAATCCAGAGGATTCTCTAGTTGGACAGTATGATCGGCGACATTCTATCCACCTGAGAGCTTCGTTTAGGGGAGATTGTTGGACAGTTATACGAGTTTTATATCGATTGTCAAGAGAAAGATTTAGAAACTTATATTTACTTAGATCACTCCACCTATTAGATTAATCTTTTAAGTTAATAGTCAATCCTAATATCATCATCATTACTAAAAATTAAAATTCTCTCTTTAGAGTCAATTTTTTATATTTTTATCATCCATTGCTTGAGAATACATAAAAGAACTTCCTCTTTATAACGCAGGCATTCATAGAATTAGACACGACACATGCAATTGATAAGATATAATTTTTTACAAATCTTAGCCAGATAGAATAAATATCAAACCGCTCAAAATCATTGTAATTAATGAACTGATATCTATTGATATCTCCAAACGTTAAACGGTGTCAAAATTATGTGTTGATTGCTTGACCAGATTTAAAATTAATAATTTAATCTAAAATCATTTATTGATATTTTTATTATTATCAGAAAAGTGGCATGAGACACGAATTAAGACAATAGAGTCGAGACTAGGAAAGTGTCTCTGAGTCTGTAGATTTAGGAATTAGAATATTATTAAAAATTATTTTGACATAATCAATAAATCACAATTTAGAGGCTATGATGTCTATATAATAAATAGTAATTAAAATATTACACTATTAAAAATATAATTTGATCTAACTTAATTAAAGTAAGTTTTAAGAAAGATCTATATTCAAATATATACTTTTTTAAGTGATTTTTTAAAAATAAAAACATGATTTAATTGGACTTCTAATCTCTCTCTTTCTATTTTTTCCTCATTAATGCCATCCACAACGTCTACTATAATTTAGGTTGAGAAAATAAGATCTCTCTATTTTATTTTAAGAATAAGGGTCCTTAAAAAACACAAGAAAGGAGACAATTTCCTCTTTAAAAATAGACGAACAACCTCTTAATATTATTCTCACATGTCTCACTCCGGACAGATATAAAAGTATATATTTTTTTTTTAATATTTCAAAAGATGATTTCCATTTTTGTTTCTAATCTTGACTTCTAATAGCGTTGCCTGTTCTTAAGTTATCAACAAAACCTTCAAAACTTCTATTTAAGTAATCTTTGTTGTCGAGTTTAATATAATCATTATCAAATCGTTGAATGTTTAGATTTTAAAATCAATGGTCGGAATGATAAGATGGGTCTATTATATATATATATATATATATATATATATATATTGTAACATCATATCTTAACTTAAAAGGTACCACAGATTGCAAAGTTTTGTTACAATCTAAAGGTTGTGGATTCAAATTTGTGTAATAGATAAATTTTAATGACAACAATAATGATGGTGATAATCCTAATCTTTCAAAGAAAAAAACTTTATTTTCTTTTAAGTATAAAATGATGGACAACTGAATGAATAAAAATCAAACTTTTAGCTATAATTTTACATAAACCATAACTTAAATGTTTATTGTATTACTTTTGAGGTACAAATGTTGGTCGAAATCAAATGTTCTCTTCTTGAGGAGACCGAATTTTTTTGGCTGATATTTCGGTCTTATTCGTTATTTCGGCCAAAATTTGTAAATGGGTGAAATCAATAAAATCTTCAAAATTTAACCAAAATTTTAGCCGAAATATGACAAATATTACCCAATACAGCCTTTTTATAAAAAAATATAAATATTTTCAAAAATTTGTATTCTGAATTTTAGCCAAAATTTATAACTCCATATTACGTTTGGGCGTAGAGATGCGTATCTTTCAATTTTCTGCAGACTGATGAAAGCAGAACCTTAACATCTTGTATTGGTCACCAGGGACGGCCTTTGCCTTAGGCCCTTCAAAATAGATCTAAAAAATAATCTACAGTATACCCCCTGAGATTTTAGAGCCTCTACAGTAAGGCCCTATCTTAACCATTTTAATTAGGACCTCTGAGATTTTAGGTTATTTTAGAGCCGACATTGTTGGATACCTTTAAATTTTCAAATAAACGGAACTTTTTGGCAACTCATACCACACGTGTGATTTGGGCAATGTCGGGTCTATATCAATTTTGCCTCCAATTTTCAAAATTAGACTGTGTATTGAATTCAATTTTCAAATTCATATCTCAAAGAGATATTCTTCTCATTCTCTGCATTTGAGATCATATGTTTTTTCACAATCACTAAAAAATTTAGAGGGTTTTCAAAGAAAGTGTTTTTTTATTCGTTCACTCAATTTAAATTAAATTTGAAGAAATTGGCCTAACTCTCAAAACACATCTCTCATAAAATAAGGTTTTGAATTTAATTCACACTCACTCTCCATAGAGTTTCTCTCTATCAATGTAATTAGTGTGTCGATTGGAAGGTTTACACGTAAGATTAATTTTAACTTCACCTCCAATATAGAAGGAGAAATATACTCATATTAAAAAAAAAAATGAAAAAAAATTTGGACGGTCTGAATTAGGAAGGAGTGGGTTACCACTTACCACGAGTTTTGCAATGTGCAAGACGCATACGGGAGCTGTGCTCCCAAAATAGTAAAGAAATTTTCTTGATACAGTAACAAACAAAAATTAGAATAATAGGAAAGATCCCATCGAGTTATACCGTGGCCAGGCGACGGCTGAACACAAACTGGGGTTTGTCTTTTACGAGATATTCACCTCTCCACGGCTCACACAACACACTATTAATATAAGTCTTTAACATAAAATCTATCGAGTTGAGTGATAATAAGTTTGTTAAAATTGTCTACTTTTAATATATTATTTATAAAAATTATCATGATCGAATTATAATTGAGTCATATTTTTAAAGCTGTCAAAATTTATTATTTTAATATTTAAAAATATAATTTGATTAATCTTATCATGATAATTTTTTAGGAACAATCTATTGAAAGAAAGAACATTTCAAATGACTATCATCATCCTATTTGGCAAGTTTTATGTCTACGTGTCTACATTAATACTATGCAACCCCATAGTGAACATTTCATAAGATAGATAATTATATTTATTAAATTATATGTAAATATTTTTTTTGAAAAGTATATTTTTTCGTCTAAATGTAACAAAAATAAAAGATAAATTTTGAAAACAATTTTTTTTTTTTTTTTAAAAAAATTATGTGTGAAAAATTACAGGAAACTCAATTTAAAACCCCCACGGGTGATACTCATCCTTAGAGCACCAGATAAGATCACGGGGGCTCAAACCAGACACTTCTCGCTTTCTAAAGCAGAAGATTACCAATTAAACTGCACTTATGTAGGAACTTTGAAATATGTGTTCGACTTCATTATCATTAGACAAATAAAATCTAATATATAAGTAAGTCATATAGTTTCAAGAGTTTATAAAAGAATGTGTCAGTGCGCTAAAAGAGAGAATGAATTCAATCGTGCAATCGCTATAAGCACTTCAGTGCCGTCAGATATTCTTTTTCAATATATTGTCTGGTAAATTATATTATTTATTTGAATATTTTCTAATTTTTTAAAATATTTATTTTTCTGATTAAAAATATTAAAAAATGAATGATTTAATCGAAATACCAATTTCAAAATCCGTTTTAAGTTAAAAAATTCTTTTCCATACTAGGCAATCTACTTTTTTGGCTTTGTATAAAATAAAATATATTTTATATTTAAATAGAAATTTTATTCTAAAATTACATTATATTTTATATAAAATTATAAAAATGTACATCTAAAACTTGACAAAGATTTCAAACCCTTTAAAATTAAAAAAAAAAAATATTTTCATTCTCAGCCATCTATTTTGTCCCTTATTTAAAAAATACATATTCTCCAAATATATTTTATATTTAAACAGATTTAATAATAAATATATTTTTAAATAATATAAATTATAAGACTCAAAATACGACTCGTGTCAGACATTTTGAAAATAAAGCCTTGTTTGCATAGAGGTGCAATGGAATCTGTCGGCTGGCCAAATTCCACTTCGATTGTCACATTGATAGAGATTTTATTACGAAAAAATTAATTTTTTTACTTAAGTTACAACTGTAAGATCTTCCATTGTACCAATTATAGAAAAAAATTAGATTTTTTAAAGTTATTAAATTCATCTACAGCCAAAATATTTACGCTTTTAACACAAAATTATAAAATGAGATTAAATTTAAAATTAGAATTTTCTTACTTAAAAGTATGTTATGTTGAATCATACATTTTTAACAATATTATATCAAATATCATTTGAAAATAAATTCAGATATTCCGATAAATGTAATATTTCTATATGTTTAACACAATGGCTAAATCTAAACATTAAATTTACCAGATATTATATTGCAAATTAATTTTAATCAAGCTATGCAAATCCTCTAATGGTCCCACCTAAGTCTATATAGATGGATTTGTTTAAAAGAACTTACTTTCTATATAATGCATATAAAATTTCATCTTTATTAAATAAGACAAGTAACGTGAAATAAGATTATCTATACACGTAGATAGGAGAAGTTCCTTATTTGAGAATGGATTCATTAAGTTCTTTTGGAGTCTATAATTTAAAATTATTTTAAATATCATAGACGAAAATATTTATTCAAAAGATTGATCATATATAATAAAGTTAAGTCTCTTTTAACAAGTGTTTAGTGAATTAGAAATGATTTGTACATGAATATATGAAGAGTTAAAAAAATGAATTATAAATTATATTAAAATGATTTTATTTATATGTCATACTCAATTATTGAAGACTTTGGTGATTGATTCACTACACTAGATAAGAGTTGTCAATCATTGACAGTAAATATTTATATGATAGACACCTAAAAATAATATGGAAATAATGTAAAATGAGAGTAGTTGTATAATCATTCTCCATTTGATAGTAACAATAAAAAAATAAACACAAAATTTCATATTAAAGGTTAATAAGCTAATTATAAATATTATGCATGAATAGAAATTAATTATAAATATTTATTTGTCATTTGATAAATATTTATAAGATGTCATAAGCAAAGCACATTCTTGTATCACTTTGATAAAGAAGAAATGATTAAGTACAATATATTTTAATTACAATAAAATATTGCATGATGAAATTTATAAATATTGATTTTTTTTAATAAGTGACAGATATATAAAATTTAACTTTATTATTATCAAATCGCAATCAATAATTTCTCTTAATTAAAATGTCAAAAGGATTATGATGTGATAGTTATCAGATCAAATTCATTATCAAGGCAAATTTGAAAAGCTCAAGCACCAAAATGAATTACATCTTTACTTTATTCAGCTCTGCATAATTATATATTAATATTGTGTTGATCTATTTAAATGGTGAGAAATAATTAGGTACAAAATATTTAACCATAATAAAATTAACTTCTATTTATTGATGAATATATTTTAATAGATAATAAAGATGTAAATTTTATCTTATTATAGTTTAGTATTTTTTTTAAGGCATTAGATTTTCTATATGTCTTTATTTATTCTGCACTTTAATTGTAACATACTTTTCATCTTAAAATAATTTTTTAAATAGCTGAAAATTGACTTTTGAACTATTTATGTTAGAAATATTAGATCCACGCTCATGTGATTTGAAATTTTAAAATAGATAGACGGTCGAGATGAAAATTCTATTTTTGTCCTCTTGGTTAGAAAAATCTATTTTTATTCTGTAAAGGTCGGTAATGTAATTTTACGAGTCTGCCATCACTTTGTGTGAAAACCGAAAAAGAAATAGAAGTATCTTCTAAGTAGGGACTGAGGGACTGACTTATAAATACACGTATTCTAATTTTGTTTGTCTGATTACGTGAATCGAATCCATCGCCCCGTTCTGTAATCAGGAAATCGGGGAAAAAGGGTGGGAAAAGGAAAAGGAAAAGGAAAACGCTTTTCCGAGGAAAATTAAGCCACCCTTATCGAGGAAGAGTGAAGAAGGAAGAAGAAGAAGAAGAAGAGAAGAGAAGATGAGGAGAAACGCATGAGCCAGAGCCCTACTGGAAATAGAAGGAAAAGGAGAAGAAGAGAAACCAAGCAATTGAATCTCGCTTCCTTTTCCTCCTATTTATTTATATTTGTATCTATAGGATTCTGATCTCTGCAGAGGAAGGAGGAGGAGGAGAAGAAGAAGAAGATGGAGGGAGAAAAGAAGTCGTATGTGTCAGATGTGGGAGCGTGGGCCATGAATGTGATAAGCTCCGTCGGCATAATCATGGTCAACAAGCAGCTCATGTCTCCCAATGGCTACGCTTTCAGCTTTGGTCAGTAATCAGCGTCATCCCACCAAATCTTTCTCTCAGATCTGACGTCTCTCTCTCTTTCTCTCCTCGTCCGCAACTGATTCTTCAATTGCATGCATTTTTGTGTTTGGATCCGCTTCTTCTTTTTCTCTGCAAATCCTCTGAATCCAACATTCTCTATCTCTTTAGTATAATTGTAATTTCCCAAAGGAAAATGCTACTTCCCCTCCTCCACATGGCTCATAAAGGAAGCACTTTTTTTTTGTAGAATAATTGTCGTTTACAATGACATGGTTAAACCCAGTTTTTAAATTTCTGTTACATATAGGTTATTTTTAAATGAAAATTCTTTTCTTTCGGTGCATTCACTGAGAGTAGATGGCTCTGTTTGGATGCATGGAAAGGGAAAAAAAACTTTCCGGAAAAACCAATCGCGTTTTAACTGAATTTGGTTATTTTCACAAAATTACGTTGCTTTCCTTTCCATGTATTCAAACAGAGCGGATCTGGGACCATCTGTTTGTTTTGGATTGAAAGCCGAGGCTCTCTCTCATCTTACTATTTTTTTTCTTGATATGAATATGGATTTTGTGGAATCTCATTACAGAAAGAACATGATATGATTGGTATCGTGCTATGTGTATTTTCATTGGATCCGAGATTTTATCTGCGCTTTTTTTTAATGGAATATGATTTCTTGCTGGCAGTGCTTTCCGTGACAATTATGTGAATTTAATTTTTCTTTAGCTTAGGTTATTTTTTTTTTCCCTTTTTTGATGCATGGATTTCATCTGCATCTGCAATGGATATTCCTTTTGAGAAGCAAATCTCTTCAAACTTTAGTTTTTATTTTTATTTTTTTTCAGTAGATTTTTTTTTTCCGGCTTCATTGCTGGTTCACATTATATCGCAGGACTCTGTTTGGGTGCATGGAAAGGAAATCACTCCCTGGTAAACAACCATCCTCAGACCTTAAAAAAAAAAACTATTACATAAAAAAGAGAGGGTAAACCTATTCTCATTCTCAATTGAGAAATGGTTTTATTTTCCAAAAAAACCTTTCTTTCAATGCAGCCAAACTGAGCTTTTTACAGACTATTTAGATGCTAAATCCTCAAATTGCATATCTAATGTCCCTTCAAATTTCCATATCTGCATCTCTTATCATCATGATGAGCATTCTGTTAATTTCTATAAAATCCTTATAGATCAAATGATGTTTTGAAAATAAAATTTCATCGTAGAATCATTGTGTCTTGAATTTCACATCACAAAATGGAATTATATGAAATAAATTAGAAGATAGCTTCTGAGCAATTCTCTTTGTTTTTTTTTTCTTTTAATATTAACTGAAGCTGCATGTATCATGCACAATACATCAATTCAATGCTTAATTATTTCATTGGAGTTCAAATTTTAAAGTTCCAATCTCCACTAAGTACTACACTAGCAGACTCCAACCATAGTTATGAAAAGGCCAATAATAAATTTAAAGGACGAACTAAGAAAATTCTGAAGTCATTAAGTCCTAATTACTCAAGCTAAAGTTACTCTTTGAAACCGAAATATTCTAAATGTAAAATTTCAATTTGCGACATAATTCTTCATTCAAGTAATCATACAATTTCAAAACTGATATTAGTTAATTGATCTCTTTTATTTTGTATGAACGTAGGATATGAATTGTGTACTTTGAGATTCTAATAACACTGGTATCAAATGTTTGATGTTGAGTCTGATTCACTGTTCTTTGCATTTTAGGTATAAATTTTAGTTGGTATTTATGTAATTTTTACTTTTCTGAACACTTGGTAGACTGGGAGTCTCTAACTTCAAGTTTTAGGTAGCTTTTAGTTAATATTTTCTTACCATGCAAGACAAAAATTGCTGCTGTTATTATTTGTATTAAAAGTTTGGTCTTGGTTTATTTTTCTCAGCCACATCTTTAACTGGATTCCACTTTGCGGTGACGGCATTGGTTGGTATTGTTTCAAATGCCACTGGTTATTCTACATCAAAGCATGTTCCCTTGTGGGAGCTGCTATGGTTCTCAATTGTTGCGAACATGTCGATCACAGGGATGAACTTGAGTCTCATGCTCAACTCTGTTGGATTCTATCAGGTTTGGATCACTAGAAGGATTTTAGTCTCTCTTCAATATGTATTCTACTGGCTTGATCTTGTACTTACTACTGCATCTGTGATGTAGATCTCGAAGCTAAGCATGATTCCAGTGGTCTGTGTCATGGAATGGATGCTTCACAGTAAACAATACTCAAGAGAAGTGAAAATGGCTGTGGTTGTTGTTGTTCTAGGAGTGGGCGTCTGTACAGTAACAGATGTCAAAGTGAACGCCAAGGGCTTTCTTTGTGCATGTGTAGCAGTCTTATCTACATCCTTGCAGCAAATTGTGAGTTGCTATTAGAATCTGACCTCTTTCATTTTAGTAGTCTCTTTCAAAGTATGATAATTAATATCTCATGAGAGCCCTTATATTGGTTACATCAGTGATGCTTTTCTAGTGACAACTTTGTACTCTTCTCTATTAATCTGATTCTTAATTTTTGCATCTGTTCTTCATGTCTGTCTTGGAAGTGCATTTCTATTTTATTTTTTGTTACTTCATCAAGGATTTACCTCCACTTTGGGTTTTTTAAAACTGCAAGATGCTTGAGATTTGTGCTTGACATTAACAAAGCTGCTTCAAACTGGTTTTGATAACTAACCTTTTTCATTCTTCACCTCTCCCTTACTAGCCCTCTTTAGAAAAGAGAAAAAAAGAAAAAAAATACAACTATGAACCTTACCTTTCTGCCGCTGTTTAAATTTAACTTCTTCCAATTTAAAGCTCCTTTGTTGTTTACTCCATTTTTCATCATTAATTTATAACCGATAGCTTATATGGATGTTGAATTGATGTTTGGCCCTTCTCTAGCTTTCTTGTTTGGTCATCAACATTTACTGTTATACTTGTTTTGTGTGTTTACATTTGATGCGGTAGTTTTTTTAGACAGAAGAAGATTACCATGATCTGGTCTATAAATTTTAAAAATTTCATTAGAGCACCGCTGATAGTACTTGATGAGTCTTTAATGCTAGCCACAAACTCTATTAGATCTAATTTTAGACATAAGAACCATAAAAAGAGATACTCATAATCGTGTGTGTCATAGTACTGTGTTCTTTTTTTCTTGGCCAAGTGTCATTAGTGTGGATATTGTTTACCGCTTTATTCTTTTACCTCACAATGGGAAGCTTCGGACACCTGTTATCTTCACAGCCCTTTGCTGAAATCTGGTACTACTCAAAACTTGATTTTTATTAATACACACTCATCAGTGGTTCCAACTTGCTTTATTCTTTTACCTCACAATGGGAAGCTTCGGACACCGGTTATCTTCACAGCCCTTTGCTGAAATCTGGTACTACTCAAAACTTGATTTTTATTAATACACACTCATCAGTGGTTCCAACTTGCTTTATTCTTTTACCTCACAACGGGAAGCTTCGAACACGTGTTTTCTTCACAGCCCTTTGCTGAAATCTGGTACTACTCAAAACTTGATTTTTATTAATACACACTCATCAGTGGTTCCAACTCACATATGGTGGTTTGCTTTTAGTCATGCTGGTACTCAATGCTGAATATTGACATTCACAAGTTAAAATGAACCAAATGATACAGAAACTGAACTAGGGATGTGCAAAATTCAGCAGTTTCAAGAGAATCTGAACAGTTGTAGATTATTTTCCATTGATGCTTAAAGGTGATATGATCCAACAATAACTGGCATGGAAACCAGTACAGTCCCAGAATACCCTACATGATAACCAGTAAAGAAATTAATGTCAGTATGAAATGTTAATTCCACAATCAGATTGTGATCTTCTTATTCCACAATTGGACTTTGATATTCTTCTTCTCAGTGGAGAGATCACAAACATATAAATAAACTTTCAACACTTGAACTGTTTATAGAATCGTGTCTGGTCAACATTGAAAAGTAGATTTGAATGATCAGAAGAAGATTTTGTTGTTTTCTTTTTATATAAAGAGAGAGAACATAATTGTGCCATATTTATAGCCAACGTGATAGCGAGAGACACTTCTTATTTGCTAATTTACTAGATTGGGAACTTAATGCAGGAATTTTTGTTAATGGTTTAATCGATTATTTACAGTGGTCTTTAGAAATAAAGAGGCCTCATAATAAACTGGTAATGATCAAGCAACAACAATTAAAATTGGTATAATTTAGACTAATGTAACTGCAGTGTTAAAAGTCAATAATATCAATAGTGGCTACAACAGGTTAATAAATAAGTTGGCTGATAAAGGTAAGTGATATGATTACTTGGTAGATTAACGACCTAAATAATTGTCATGCTAATTACGTATTATGATGACTACCTAGGGTATATGAAAATGACTTCAGCTAGTAATATGCCCAGCTGTATATGCTAGTATCTGTTATTGTATTACACCATTAGAAGAAAAGCTGGAAAGGAGATCATAATAGTGAAGCTAAAAGATGTGGAGGAATTTGAGTTACCCGTGTTGAATTAGTGACAGAGAACTTATGTCTAAAAAATTCTTCCTGTTATGCATTCAACGACCTGTTTGTAATTGCCATTAGAAGACAAGCTGGAAAAGAGATAATAATAGTGAAGCTAAATGAGATGTGAAGGAACTTGAGTTATTAGTGTTCAGTTAGAAATAAAGAAGTTACAGTTAGCCGCTGAGTTCCTATAATACATTTAATATCCTGTTTGTAATAAGAAATTTAGATCAACTTCCAATTATGTTCACAACAGAAACTGAGATAGGATTAGAGGCTGTGATGATGACAAAGACGACTTGCTAACATAGTTTCTTATACTGATTACTCAGAATTTTTAGATATCTTGGGATCTGTATCTCACTCTGATCTGATGTATGGGTCAACTACTGGGAGAAATTGCCCATTGTGGACCAGTTCATTGCGCATCAGATAACTAACTTGTTATGCAGCCCAGCTTATATTAGAAGGTGAGAACGAGTTGGTTTGATAGATCTGCCCTTGTATAGGAAGAAGCCTGATAAAATTCAATTTGAAAATCCATTCTAACTATGTTTTTAAAGGCTAAAAAGTTCCTTCTCCCCAAATGAGTTAGTGTGACAAAATTCATCAGGTAGTTTCTCACACTGTGTCATCCCCTCCTCCCCCACCAAAAAGAAGGGAGGAAAAGAAAATTAGAAAACCCATCGACAAATGATTGACATCGTCTCTCTTGTCACTGATTATTATTTTCTGTTCTGACCTTTCTTTTAGCGTGACTTGATGATCTATAAGTGCCTATTCATGTGCTTTATTTTCATTCTAGGGTGCATTGTGCTCTAAACAAACTTTTGGGGGCACTCTAGCACATTAAATTGCATGTCTTATTTAATTAACCTCATGGTTTCTTTCTTTGAAACGTATGAATTCTCTAATTGAATTTCTCCCATGGATAAACCTCTAAACTCTTTTCTTTCCATTCATGTATATTTTTTTTTTCTCATTTTCCATTTGGATCTAGCAACCAGTAGCAGCCACCAGATCTAGCCGTACATTGATCCTCTTAGTCGGATAGAAAATTACTTGTTCTCATATTCAAGCATTTGAAGACCTCTGGAACATTCTTGTTTATTTTTTCTTCTCTTGGAAAGGAAAGGAATATTTTTGTTCTTACAATCACCTCGTTGATGCTGACTCTTGGAATTGCTTCAACATGATCCTTCTCTTATGCATCTCCTTTGCCTATTTAACAAATTGAATAGTTCATGGTGTTCCCAATAAAATAAACAATGCCATTGCTTCTTTTTTTTTGTTTTTTTTAGAACGGAGAACCCTAAGACCCTCACCTCTCCTCGAGTACTAGGCCGTTGAGTAAAACTCCAGATGCACGCATACCCCTACAAGCTACGGGCATCAGGTTACTACGAGACTCGAACCGGGGACCTCTTCTAGTTCCTGTGCTAGAGTGTCTAACAGATGAGCTATCCCATTGGGGGGATGGATGCCATTCCTTTTTTCCTAGAAGGAAAAATTGCAAGTGTCCTTCCTTTTTTATCAGGCTTAGTCATTGAAACTCCATGTTCCATTGCACTCATGGGATTCACTTGATGACCCATGAAGGGTTTGTGTTCTTTATGGTTTGATCTACCACATTGAAATACACCATCAAATTATGGTTCATTATCCCTGTTTTCCCCTACCATATAATTTTTGTTGTCCTTTCAAATTTCTCTTTTTTTTATCAACTTGTGAACTTTGAAGTATAAACAATGATGTATTGTCACATGCATTTTGTCATCAAGTGTTTCTCCCTCCTCTTCTTCTTCTAGGTAAAGACTTGCATTATGTGTTCCATTCACACTGTTGTCCACTGGTGCATGGTCTGCTCTTGAGATATGCTCTTAAAGAAAAATGATTTGGCTAAATATGGGTTAATGATTTCAATACCTTAAAGAACTCAATTGCTCAAAAACATATGGCTTATGAAAGCTGATGCAAGTCACAAAGTTTTTAACCTTGGCACCTTATATCTGCATGAATTTACGTGGATATTTGCACAATAAGCATCTTTAGTATACATGTTGATTATCCTCTGTCATTCCAAATGGATGTCACTTCAATTTCTGATTGCCTGCCCCCTCTTCCGATACAGACAATCGGCTCCTTACAGAAGAAGTACTCCATTGGCTCTTTTGAGTTGCTAGCCAAGACGGCACCCATACAGGCCCTCTCACTTCTTTTACTCGGTCCATTCATTGATTACTACCTCAACGGTGAATTTATTACAAACTACAAGTTGTCTTCTGGTGCATTTGTAAGTCCATGTTTAACCTTGTAACACCTTGATTGTTTCATCTGTACATTTTTAAACTGATGGTTGCAAATATGCAGGCCTTCATACTCCTATCATGTTCACTAGCTGTATTCTGCAATGTGAGCCAGTACCTCTGCATTGGTCGATTCTCAGCGGTCTCATTCCAGGTGTTGGGCCACATGAAAACCGTATGCGTGCTTACATTAGGCTGGCTTCTGTTTGATTCTGAACTGACCCTGAAAAATATAATGGGGATGTTTCTCGCTGTCCTTGGCATGGTAATATACAGTTGGGCTGTAGAGATTGAGAAACAAGCAAATGCCAAGAATCCCTATGTGAAAACTAGTCTGACAGAAGAGGATATTAGGCTGTTGAAGGATGCAGTGGAGAATAATACTTCTGTGAAGGATGTTGAGCTAGGAGAGACTAAAGCGTAGGCATTCGTCGGAACTGAGAACATTTTCAATTTGGCTTGGTCCGGCAAGAAGTATGAGAAGAATCCGGCTTCATAAAGTGTATCAGTTGCTAAAGAAATTCTTTCTGTGCAGGACGATCAGAAGGATAAATCTGTTATGTGAAGATGTAAATCATTCTGTTCGTTTTATTACTTCAGATGACATAGGATTCTCTGTGTTTTCTATTCATTCTACATTGAAATGTCTGCAGATTAGGGTCAAGTATCATTATATTTTTGCATTGAACAACAGTACGAAAAGTTATGGTGATTTTATTCTTTGTTTTGTTCTTCAAGTGCAAGTCTTTGATAAATTTTCCCATTAGCCTTTACTCTGATCTGAAGATGTGAGTCTGTGAAATAGAAGAAAACCAAGGTTACGTTTCGGGTGAGTTGGTTACAAAGATCTTTGTTTGAATATGAGGTTTATCGAAAATTATGTTGATTAGATCAAATTTAGGTTTTTTTATGGCTATAAAGTTTGAACTATTTTTCTATCAAATTTTAGAGAACTAAATAAACATGGCTCGATAGATTAAATCAAGGTGATTTTTGTGAATTAGGTATCAATCAAAGGAGAATTTCTTTCAATGGATTTATCACCACTTTATTTAATAGGTTCCATTGTTTATCTCCTCGGTGAGATGATCATTTCACCAAAGAAAAAGGATTTTTATCAGGTTCAAATACAAGTAATTGATTTTTGACTTGGGTGGCCAACGTTCGTATCAGTGAATCGATATTTATTGGCGGCTACACTTTCATCTTAATCTGTCCGAACTCTGGCTGCAAGGCACTGATGAGTTGTGGCCGATATCTTATCGGCCGAAATTTCCAATTTATCTTGTTTGAATAAGGGTTTAAATATCAGTCTAAAATTGATATGATCAAATATTAGAGTATCAATAGCACGTATGGACAATATATTGCCACTATGTGACCATATGGGCTCAAAAAAGAAATTAGTAAAAAATAAAACATATCTTATCAGTGATAGTAGCAAAATAGCATATGTAATACTCCTTCTGCCCCAATTTAATTGTCTTATATGAATTTTTGGATTATCTCAAAATAGTTGTTCCATTCATATTGAATTAGCATAAAATGTCTAGAAAATGGACGAGATCACGTAAATTACTAGCCTTATATAGAGAATTCCTTAAAAAATAAAAATATTGACGGAGGGACTACAAATCTTTGGGTTTAACTAAATTCAATTCTTAAAATGGTGAGAAAATTGATAAGCCAGTAATGAGAAATAAAAAGGAAAGATTTAAGAAAGTCCCTTGTTTGAAAATTTTGAAAAACAGACTTTTTTAAAGTAATAACAAATCTTCTTAGTTTTCATAAGAATCTAAAAGTCCCTTCTTGGTTTTAGTCAAGAAAAAGTTAAAGAACGACTGTAAGATTCATCATTACCCACTGTAAAATATTTAAGATAACAAAATTACTCTTTTATGGTAGGGTGAAGAGCTGAGGTCGAGTGGCATTACTCAAAATGATCCTATTCTGTCTACAAAGAGTAAACATTAATCATTTATTTATTGAAGATAACTATTTTTTTTTTTTATATTTTATTCATAATGAAGATTTTCAGATCTCTTAGAGTATTTGACTAATCTTTTAGATATGTGTTCCTATCATATTACAGAATAATTTTACGAAGAGTGATTGTTTAGAATAAAGTGGAAATCAAACTTAACACTCCCATTTTTTTGAGACTCCATTAAATTTTATTTGAATTTCAGATCCATAGCAAAATTAGATTCCATGTTTCAGAAATGTAACGGCAGAATTTAAATTAAAGCCACCAAAAAAGTGAGATTTGATTTAAAATTGATGCTTGTCTTAAGCTTTAAAAAGGATGGAGAAAGTCAGAAATGACCGTTTGCTATAGAAGACACGAGAATTTTGGAGGGGTTTTCCACTTTCTAAGTCATTGAGGAAGTCCTGACTTCGAGAGGAGAAAATTTTGTTTAAATTTATTAAATTTTTTTTATGACTGAAGTTTATGAATGAAAGTGTTTAGACGTCTTATTCAACTAATCTTTCGGAGCATATGAAAACTTCTCAATTTGCACATATTTAGTAAAACTATGAAGAGTGGCTCTTTAAAATTGAGCATGAATTGAGCACAAACTCTTGCTTATTGAGGCTGATTCTTAACAGTTTAGTTCACCTTAAATTTATAGATGGAATTGGAGCTGCAACTTGGCCGGGGCGTGCTGGTTTTTGAGCGAGCTTGGGCCTGGTTGCAATTTAAGGGCTTGAGCTCTCAATTACAAATTTTCGGTGAGAGGGGTCTTTGGTTCTATACTTGGATCCAAAGATTTCGTCCGAAATGTGAGAATATTGGGGATATTTCGAAAGTATTGGCCGATATTTCCTAAAAGTGCATATTTTGGTCTGAGTATAGATTGAAAAACTTAGCTGAAATTTGTAATGGATCTTGAGCCCCAGCTGGGGCCTAAGTTAACCCAAATAGTTGAACTTGAGACCGACCCATATTGTATTTGTAGGGTCTGAACCATGGGTATAGATATCGGCTGATACGAAACGTATCGGCCGATATCATTCGGCTTTTAACAACTGTATAAATACAGCCGATGCGTACTATATCGGCCGTACAACTTTCATATCGGCCGATATGTCCGAATCATATCGGTCCGATATAAATAATACCGGTATTTAAAAAAAAAAAATCAAAACGGTGATGGGCCCGGGATGTAAATATCGACTGATATCAGCCGATATTTACATTTACAATTTTTAAAAAAAAAAAACAGTTTCTTTTTCATTTTTTTATTTTTTTTAATTCAGAAAAAATAAAATAATAAAATAATACTGATATTTAAAAAAAAAAAAAATAGAAGAGAGAATCATATCGGACAATAATTCAGCAGGGGCGTTTGCACCCCCTGGTCTGATCCCAATTTCAAGTCCGAAATGTATGTGTGGCTTTAAGCAGAGTCGGGTTTCTTTGCGCCTGAAATGGGTTTTTTGTATTATTCTATAAAATAAGACTTATATGTTACATAATTTTTGTATGCTGTATAAAATATCAATTAAAGAATTTTTTTTTTTATAAAATGGGGCTCAAACTTCAAACTTAGGCTTTTGGGTCAAATTAGGGCTTTCATGTGCTGTGCCTAGGCCCAACCTGAATTAAAATTTGGCCTAATATATTTGAGCCTGAAAATGAACTCGACCTAACCCTAGCTCAACCCGAACCTGAATATTTGGTGAAATGGGAGCCCATCGAGGGAATGTGGGTGCCCCACTTGAAGGCTTGAGACTACTCTGTGCTAAAATACTGAAAAAAGTGAACATGTTTCCAAGTTCTCACTCTAGTGGTTTTCTCCCCAAGGACAAAATGATGATACTAAGTTTTCCAATTTTCGATGCTCTAGAAAATGCATGGACCAAGTTTCATTAATGGTATGGGGGATATTTTTATTCTTTTTTTTGTTCTATTAATGAACTCTAGAAAACAAATTTTTCATTTATCAAACGTGTCTCCTTTCCATACTTTAATGTTCTTCTCAGAGTTTCCTCGAGAACCAAGAGCTTTTTTCGAAGTCATTTCTTTATAGCAATTTCAATTTCCTTGAAAACCTCAAGGAAAATAGTTATTTTCTGAGGCATGCTCATCAAAAAGGTTTTCTTCAAAGAGACTTGAGTTTTTTCGACATTACCTTCCTCAATTTACTTTCCTTGGGCTTTTTCACGCCCCGACCCGAAGGGTGGGCCTAGAACGCGACTGTTTTTTTTTTTAAAAGCTAAGACAACACTCAAGCATTCTAACTGGGCCGGATCAACGGTTAGACCCAAAGGTCACACATGATCCCAACATGTGGACTCAAACATATACCATAAGTCTGATACCAACAATAGCACGACAATAACAAAAAACATGATCACATAAATCCAACACTGAATTGTCGTTACAAAATCACATCAGAGTATCTACAGAAGCATAGTAGTTTAATATATCACGTTAATACAAACTAAGTACCACACCCGGTACTTTACAAAAACAAATGGTTTTAAGAATCAGAAAGCAAAGATAAAGGGTATTCCCCTCCGTGGGAACCCCAAAACACCGCCGCAACTTATCCATCCTAAACTTGAAATAGAGGATTCTCCTCCTCGGCTTCATCTCCTGAACGGTGACTGGGGTGAGCTAACTAGCCCAGTGAAGGAAATATAACCGTACAGGTAAGTAAACAACATAACATGTTAGCAATATAATCAACAGTTGCAATAATATCTCATGCTTGATAACAAATAAGCATAATATCATCATCAGTCCCATAATTCATCATTTCTTTTCCAGTACTGCTGTCATCCACCGCAACCCCTAGATATTATCCTGATACCAATAGTATTAAGTCCCGACACGGTTAAAATATATCCTTTCAAGTACATCTCCAGTATGCACCTCAAATCGGTACTGACACACCTTATCAGTCACTGTAGACCCACCTGGTCCAGTAGACGTAACCGACACTTCAGCTCGGCAATGGTTCAATAGTAAAAGGTACGTGGAAGTATTATCACATCTCATATGATCATTATCATCATAAGCACTCTTACCATAGTGCATCAAGTCTAAGCACATGAGTGGATCCATCAACTTGAAACCACTCATTGTTTCAAAATCCATCTCAAATAACAAAACCTGTTTACATCTACTGCAAAGTCAAGTTCCCTCATCGTATACGTGTGGTTTCACGATCTCTGTTCAAATAACAAACAAGTGCACAATCAATATATATAGCATTCGTACACATACACGTAATATTTCGAAATCATACTTATTTTTCCAAAAATATCCAAGGTACATGGAATTGGGTCTCCTACTTGGTTTCTATCCCTTTTAAGTTACAATAATCCACAGATAATATAATAAAAAGGGGGTGCTTAGTCCAAAACTCATATTGTTTTCTGGGCATTGACTAAATTGATTTATTGAGTTAGGTCTAGATCCTCGGGTCACTTCTCGATTGTCTTCTAGATAGGACCAGATCTGACATTTTGAGTTAGGCCTCGAGGTCACTCAGTGCCCGACAAATATAGCGTCGGCCTAAAAGTAAGATCACTCAGTGCCTGACCAATAGAGTCGGCCTAGAAGTAAATACAATAGTATATACACTATAGTAATAAGAGAAGAGGGTTAGTACATTTTCAATTAACAAAAGGGGTACTAACATCACATCACATGCAATCAAATAAACAAACCATAGGATTTTACACTTAAAAACTTGGTCTCTCGGAACGTGCCTCAGAACCAGGTACTGTGGCTTCGGATCGTCCGAACCACACCTAAACTAATCACTGACCTTGGATCATGGGTCTGACTTCGGATCGTCCGAAGATAGGGTCTCGGATCTTCCGAAGTCCCTTCGAACCGAAAAACGAAGAGAATAAGTTTCGGTGGGTCTATGTACTTCGGAACATCCGAAGTTAGGGCTCGGAACGTCCGAGTGGGTTCGGCTAGCCTCAGGCGTAACTGGACTTCGGGTGAAGCTCGGAACGTCCAAGGGTTAGCTCTCAAACCGTCCGAAGCTCGACTCTCGGACCGTCCGAAAGTCGTCTTCCTCACTGTCTGCACCAGCAGACAGTGACGGTAGACAACAGGTGAAATGTGAATCCGAAAACAGAGGGTTTTCCGGACTCGATTTTCACATCTAGCCGGTCTGATGGACTCCTCTGGCAGTCATCTTTCCATAGGGAATGGTTTGGAGCTTTGAGGCTCACTGGGCCATCTGATTTTAACAATGAAAGCTCACGGGTACAAGGAAACCCATGGTTTCCTTAGATTTCAAACTAGTTTTTCTCACTCAAAACAGAGCCAAATTCAGTTTTTCTTGATTCCAAACTGATTGAAATCGAAAGAGGAATACAGTGGTTACCTTCACTAGAGTTCTTGGGCTGAAAAATCTGGACTTTGAAAATTTTTCCTTCTAAGTTACGGGTGACTGAACAGGGAAAGGAAACAAAGGCTAAGGGAGAGAGAGAGCTGGTTTGATCCAGAGAGCAGGGAGACCGAGAGAGAAAAGATTTGCTGGGAGTTAATCCAACAGCAGAGAGCTGTATTTATAAGAAAACAGTCGGAAGAAGTGGCCGGTTGGCCACTGCATGCGAATGTATGCAGCCCCTGCCGACGTCCGCTATAGTGTAGCCACTGTTTCAGGCGTCGGTTGCAAATCAGTCCCTGCAACTTTTCCATTTTGCAAATAAGTCCCCGATTTTAATAAAAAGCCAATTTTAAACTGAAAGTATGATTTTTAAAAACTCAAATCTTGATCTAACCTTACAGATAAATTGGGTTTTACAAACTTTGATCACCATAACAATTTTGGGTTTAACTCTTACCAAAAACCAATGATTTAAATAAAAACCATAATTTAATACTATTTACTTAATTAAACAAATGTTAAATAAATCAATTTAGAAACCTCATTTTGGGGTGCGGAGGAATAACTAGACCATACTTAAAATGGTCTAACACAAAATACTAGTTTTGAAGTTTATCTCATTTCCAAAACCTTTAAAATAATTAATACTCCATTTCGGGATTTTGACGGGCGGATTTAAAATATCATTTTCTGAAAATAAAATTATTTTAAAATCAGAAATACAAATCCTTTACTAAGGAGAATAATATCATCTAATAACAATCACATAGCAACATAATTTATAAAATAATAGTAAGAAGCGGTAAATTACCAAAATGCCCCTCCAGCTGGACGAGCTGGATCACTGATCTCACGAGATCGGATTGGACCACACCTGGGCTTTTCTCAAAGCCCTAACCGTAATCTCTGAAATTAACCGGTTAAACAAGATTATTAAGCCAAACTACGCCTAATCTGAGTCAGGGTATTACATGCTTCAAAACTTAAATATTCTTTTCATCTCATTTTGTTTTCATATAATTTGTTAGTCATTTGTAATTTAAACCAGTAATAAGAAGTCTTTAGGGGCATACTCAATATTTTATTTCAATAGTATGGTTATGTACAAATCATCTGAACTTTATTGTTAGGCCATAAACAAGACATAAAGTTTTGCTAAACAATTTTTTTTATTCATATTCTCAAATAAATCTTAACCTGGTTTTCAATTTTATTTTATTTGATGACTAAGGTATCTAGGTCTTATAGAGCACTTGACTAATCTTGATAGTATGTGCAAGCCTCGCTACCCACATACCAATAATTCTCTCGAAGTAGCCCTTTAGGATAGAGTGGAGGACTCTCACTTTCTAAAGTAGGTTCGTGATCATCACTCCAACTTGTTTAGGTAATAGTTTTCAAATTTTTAGTATAATTATAATTTTAAAATTCCAATTTTTAATTTTAAGATAAATCCAATTCAAGAATTTTGACAGTGGTATCCTCTAATTCTAGAATTTGTCAAAATCTAAAATTTTACAATTCAAAATTCTGAAAATTTCATTAGTTCACCATTAAACCCACCCACCCAGCTAAGGCTCTGGCTTAACCCGGCCAAAATAGGTCTTCAGGTCTAGTTCAGGCTAAAAAATATAAGTCCAAATTAAAATTATGAGGCTTGAAATCGAATATTATTTGTAAGGACATTTGATAAGGATACTTGAGAAGAACCAATCATTCTTATATTTGTAATGACATTTGATAATTTGAACACTAAAACTAAGTGGCTTGAAATTTAGTTTACTTATAGCATTAAATTTCGATAGGTATAATTGATTTTTAATGGGTTTAAAGAAAAATAAAAAATAAAAAATAAAATTTTATATTGAGTCATCAAGGCAGGTCAAAACTCCCATCTCTTTCCCCAAAAGACTTGTATTTTTTAAATCTCAAAGTAACAAACAAGCAATTAAAAAAAGGGAAGAATACAATAATATTAAAACTCTAGATGATAAGATGGCAAACGTCACATCTATAAAACATTTTAAAAAAAAAATGATAGTTTATGTGCTAATTTCTTTAACCTTTATTAATACCAAAACTGTCGTACTGTTTTAGTTTGTACAATGAACATTATTAAAAATTTGTCATGACTTAGACAAATAATGATGATAATTAATTAATTATGTTTGGCCAGGTCTTATAAACTCTCCTGTTTAAAGACTTAGTTCTCAAACATGTAATAAAAGGAGTACGATTCGTTCAATAGTATAAAAAAAATTATAAAAATGAACGATTATCAAAATGGAATTCACCCATTCATCTTAATCCTTAATTTCTTTGATCAAAATAAGTTTTTTAATAAATATTTTATCTTTCATGTTCAATCTAATTAGAAGCTAACCGACACTCATTGTTTGTTTGTGTGGTTATGATGGGTGGTTTCATGGGGTTGAGCCGGGCTTGAGCCTTGGTGAAGGTAGAACATATAAAGAAAAATCTAATTAGAAACTATTATTTTTAATCATTTAAATTTATTATTGAATGAATCCTACATGAAGTCATACACCAAGGCGACCATTATATTGTTTTCTTCATTAGAAGCATGCCGTTGAGTCACATGTCACACATGGGCCCTAATTAGAAGTCTCATGGAATAATTATTATGGCTCCACTTAAATAAATAATAATTATGATGAAGTAGAGGTATGGAAGAATATTATATGTTCCTTCATTTGGTTTTCTCCTATAACTTTCTTAAGTTCTCTGCTTCATCCACAAGAAAAGTATTAAATATTAAGAATATAATACTTAGAGGAATTGTATAATTGGTCAGAACCGTCTCTGGCTCTGCACACACAACAACCAAGCCCACACCCTCAAGCAGAAAGTTGAACCATACTCTGATACCATCTATAAGGACTCATTCCGTTAGCACAATATTGTCCGCTTTGGGCTCACACACGGACATACACGGCTTTGCTTTGGCGAGGCAACCCACTGTTGCTTCCAAAAGACCTTATGCTAGAAGGAGGAAGGCCACTACTTATATACCAGGGAACTTCCAATGCCACTAGCAATGTGGGACTTTTTGGGGTAAGGTATTACAAATGATTCAAAAATGTAAATTTACTGAGGTGACAATGAATAATTTCAAATAGATGAAAATGATTGTTTCTCATTTTTAAGTTATGAAAAAATAAGAAAAAAAATGAACAATCTTTCATTGAGAAATAGATGAACAATCTCTTAATGACCGTGGATATATTCTGTTGTCTGTACCATGGATTGAGATATCGGTCGATACGTATCATATCAATCGATATATCGTATCGGTCGATACCGAATTTTAAACTCTTGATCTGGTTTGTACAATACATAGATTCACTTTCTTAAAAGGTTGGAGATTCATTTTGCATTAAAAAATGATATTTACTTATAAATCTGATCTTCACTTGCATGTTTCTATGCTTGACCTTTCACTTCTTTGATGATAAAATATCATTCTCCTTTTGTTTAAAAGATGCCAATAATTGTCGAGCATCTCAGTCAAGGCTATTATTCCTTACCAAACATGTGCTGAATGTAGATTGTTCACACTTGCATTATGAAAGGCAATGTTCTCATTCACATTGCTATGGTTTTTTAGGATAGTCGTTTTCCCAATCTTTTAGAACATCGGACTAATTATTAAAATATAAATAAGTCTCTTTACCCCTACATCATCGGGTAACTTTATAGGGAGTGACCTTTTGAAGTGTAGTAAGAATTAAACTCAAAACTCTCACTTCCTGAAAAAGATTCTTAGCCATCACTCCAACCTCTTTAAACTGATCACTGGCCACTTGGTACTAAGAGAGTAAAACCATGGACATGTACCAATGAGATTTTAGCTACGAATCAATGAGCCGGGCATAAATTGAAGGGATAAATAAGAGCATGATATAATACAGGATGGCTTTCAATTAATAAAAAAAAATAGAACTCAAAAAGTCGATTTTAAATAACTGAGAAATTTTCCGATGATGGTGATAATAACAACAACAATGAAATCAACCTAACATGCAGATACTCTTTTGTTATGACCAAGATGTCCAGAGGTCTCATCTATATTTGGACAAGGGACATTTTAATCCGACTAATCTTTAGAGCACGTGCAAGCCTCCCAATCCCACACACACTGAATAAACAACTGCAGGAAGTGACTCGAAGGGATATTGAGTGTGAATCGAACTAAAAACCTCCTTTCATTAGAGAGCATGCGTAGACTTTTTACTAAGGCACTGAAGCCCGTTTAAAGTTAAGGCTAGTCTCAGTATTATTCTAAGCTTGTTGGTGATAAGAGATAGAACTTTCATAAAACAGATTGTGTATTGATTATTAACAAACACTGAAATATATAGTCACACAAGCCTTATAGTCAAACTAAAACTCTGAAATAATCCTAACTCTAACAGAAGACAAACCCAAATTAAGCTCTTAATAGTAGCACTATCCAGCCACAGCAGTGTGATTAAGTATAATCACAAAGAAATAATTGTATTTTCTTTTAAATGCTTGATCTGAAAGTACTCTTTTATTCTACGACCTGCATAAGATAAGGCGCACATATCACTTAAATTGATGATCACAGTCATCAGTGGGAAGAAATCATTGTTGATTTACATTTGGTTAGAAATGGTAAATTATTTTAATGTTTAGATAATGTTGATATTTAACAAAAAATTTACTAGGACGAAAGGGATGCTCTTAAAAGACGAGCAACTCTAATTGCGAGAAACTCAATTGAAGTGGTTTGGTCATATTTGTAAAAGACCAAATTTGACTCCAATATTGAGAGATCAGGAATTGCAAACATAAAGATAATTAACTTTTGAAAACATAGAGAGAATGAATAAAGAAAGACGTAATAGATAGAGAGTGGAGTAACTCACTCTATGGTCTATGACAGGGACAAATAGAAATGTAAAACTCGAAAGATAGACGGCAACGAGTGAAATATAAATGCGGGTTCGGATGGACCTAGACCTAGACGAAATGCTTGACCTAGGTTACTGTATCCAACAATAAAATATTCCCCTCACTCTCAGATCTCAATCTCCTAAATGCCACACACATTTTCCATTCTCTAGACTAGTTAGATGAAAAATTCAACAAAGGCTGGAGGAAAGAAAGAGATTGGAGAAAGAGTGAAATGGAAGTAGTGTTGGGAGACCTTGTCTTGGGGAGCATAGAACAAAATAAAATAAAGAAGCAAGTGTTTGGAGTTTGATTGGGAGGAAGGAAGGAAAGAGGAGAAGAAGAAGCAAAGCAGAAGCACATGGGGGTGGTGATGCTGATCACTTTCCTTCACAAGCACCATATTAATTCCCTTGTTGTACTCACGCGTTTTTCTAGCTGGCTTGACTTTTTGGTGCAATCGTCGTGTTCATACTCCATCCTTCTACCTCTTTATCTCTTCAATTTTCAAACACCATTATGGAAATTGAAGCTCTTAATATTCTCTTTTTTAAAAAAAAATTTACGTATGGGAAACTACGGGATACTGAGCATAAAACTCCCACGAGTGAGCCCACTACCCCTAGGATACACCAAGATTATGCCATGGGGGTTCGAACTTTTAACCTCCTGCTTCCTAAGACGGGAGGCAACCAATTGAGCTACACCTCTTTTTTAATATATATGCAAAATGATTTACAATAATTTATGACAATGTCCATCTTTTTTAATATATATGCGAAATGATTTACAATAATTTATGACAATGTCCATCTAGTTCTTATTCATAAAACTAACTTCCCTTTTTTTTAAGAAAAAAACTTACATCTGCATGAGGATTTTTTACTACTTTTAATTCTTTCTCACGTGGGATTATTTTTATTTTTTTTATAAACAAAGTGTTCAGGCCTTTTAGAGCACTCGACTAATCTTCAGGGCATTTGCAAGTCTTTCTATCTACACGCATCGGATAACTCTACGGAGAGTGATTCTTTTGGATAGATAGGACACGAATTCAAAACTCTCACTTTCTTAAATAGGATTTGGCCATCACTCTAACCTCTCGACGCAGGTTCATTGTTTAGAAGTTCATAACATTGAAAGGCAAGCTGAAATTTAGAGGGACCAGTCTTTTTTAAAAGCATGATCAAATTCAAGAGCTCTTACCACTCTTCATTTTCACTATTCACTTGAAATTCTTGCTCATGTGAGTGAGTTCATTGTTTAGAAGTTCACGACATTAATAGCCAAGCTCAAATGGAGATGAATCAGTCTTTTTCAAAAGAGATGATCAAATGCAAGAGATTCAATCATTTTTCATTTTCACTATTCACTTGAAGAAATTTATAAGTTTAAAAGAGAAAATATTATATATAGGAGAGCTGACTATAATAATGTCAGTCACTCAGTCTTGATAAGTTGATATCATCCATATTTTAAAAATTCAAATTATATTACATGAGTAGAGGAATGTAAAACTTGATAATAGTTTAATTATGTCTCTGTATATTGATCATTTCTTATTTTTGAAGATAATGTAAAACTTGATATTAACTTGATAAAATCAATTAAGTGATATTTTTGAAGGCTAAAAAATTAAAATATTAGAAATCATTAAAATTAATCAAATTTGAAAATTCAAGGACTGTATATTCAGAGAAAGACTTCTTCAACAAATTTATTGTAACTTTTATTTTATTAATTTACACCTAAACAGATAGATCGTCATTTCACTTCTGATCATAATCTACCCTGGTATAACTAAAAGAAGCAGTAGTGATGACAGTAGCTCTGGAGCTAACTTTTTACCCAGTGAGTTAAACGCAACTCAGCTCTCGTGTGCTGAGTCAGACAATAAAATATGATCTTCATTCAATGTACGTCTTGGTCCTTGCTCAGTTGCTCCATGTGATGCAGTACTGCACTAGCATGTTTCAAGGAACTTTCAACACAGGCATTTGGACATGGAGAAACTGAAAGGTAAGTTTCTTTGGATAATTTTTTTTAACCTCATCAACTAAAGGACCAATAACCAGTGTTAAAAGAGAATCAAATATTTTTGTCTTCTATTGTTATTATGTCAGATTATAGAAATATGATGTTTTTGTTGTTTGTGTGCAAAATCTTCATTTTCTACAAGATTTTTCTGAATATATAACTGTAAAAATTTCAAAAATTTGAAAATAATATGTTATTATTCGAGAACGGTGTCCAGAGACATGTCATACACTAACAAGACTCTATGCATCTAAGATTTAAGAGGAACTATCTTTAAAAATAGGATATTAAGGAGAGGATGCATATGTTTTTATAAACACCATAATCCACATACTCATGGCGAGGTGGAACATGTTAACACTTTCCCTCAGTACTAGGATTGGAGACACTCAACTCTCTCCCTCTATACAGGTCTAGAGAGTCAAGAATTCGACTCATCTATATGGTACCTTACTCGGATACCATATTAAACACATTAAAAGAATATATCCTCAAAAGTCGATTATTAAAGAGCAGGGGTGAAAATATCGGCCGATATGATATGTATCGGTCGATATTCACGATACCAGCCTTTTTTTGAAAAAAAAAAAAAGGAGAAAGAATAAAATCGAACAATACTGAATTTTGGACTCCTGTTAAAGAGAAAGTGACAATACATTTATAAACCCCATAGTCCATGGCCCCCTTGGGTTTAAAATTAGTAACTCAGATATGCCGGTGGCCAGTAATTACTAGGCGTGGCCCGAGTCAGTAAACCGTGTGTACGCGGTCTCGCCAGAGGAAAGAAGAAGGCACTTCCCATCCTGTCCCATTAATGATGTCAGTCCTCGTATTTTTTTATTGCAGAAACCTCTCATTTCTCAAACTTCTTGCTTTATTTTGATCCCTTCCACTCCCTATATTAACCCCCAAACATCCAATTCAAAGACACTATCAATTCCAAGAAGAAGAAGAAAGAAAGAAGAAAGAGCATAGCCCACAACGAAAGCAACTCTAGCAAGAAAAACAAGCAGAAGCAGCAATTGGATTAGATCACATTATAGAAGATGAGCATAATTGTGAAGAAGCTCCTCTACTGTGGAATGAAGAGTTTTAGAAACCCATCTGATTGGGAGGTGGCTGAGGAAGGCCATGTTCGAGTGTACGTAGGGAAAGAAGAATGCCAGTTCGAACTCGAAGCCAATTACCTCAACCATCCACTCGTTGAGAATCTGCTGCAGCTCTCCGTCGACGAATTCGGCTATTCGTACCGGGGGCCTCTCAGGATAGCTTGTGAGTCCGATCTCTTCCGCTACCTTCTTGATCTTTTGAAGAGTGGAAACCCATCTGCACATTACATGCAGCTCCAAGACCTCATTTCCAAATTTTCTGCAGCCTCAATGAAATGAATTCTGTTCTTGGTCACTCTGTGTCTTTGTGTGTATAGGCAGATCATATAGCCTTATTCCTTCTTCTTCTTCCTTTTTTTTTCTCTTTTACACCAAAGTTTTTGATTCTTGGGTGTGTAGGACATCTCCTAAAACGGGAGAGATACAGTTGCTGAAGATGGATTGGATCATTGTAAAATTCTTTTGTCATATTCAATCATGGTGAATAAAATGATGAGAAAGAACAGCTAGGATTGGATCAATCCATTGCTCCGACAAATGCCCATGTTTAATCACAAGGGGTTGGTCTAACCGTCAAGGTGCTCGTTTCAAAAAAATGAGATCTTGAGTTCGATTCATGTTCAACTTTAATGAGTCACTCTCCATATTTACTTAGCCAGTGCAGGTGATTGAGAGACTTACAGGTTAAAATTATCCATTGTCTTATACACCTAGACACTTTGGTTAAAAAAAATACCCATATTTCTCTCTTCTTACTTCAACCTTCTATTCGAATGATCCAACAAAATACAACAAAACAAGGTGTTTCATGCATTTGTTTTCCTGGATCATCATCATCATCATCATCATCATCATCATCATCATCATCATCATCATCATCATCATCATCATCATCATCATCATCATCATCATCATCATCATCATCATCATCATCATCATCATCATCATCATCATCATCATCATCATCATCATCATCATCATCATCATCATCATCATCATCATCATCATCATCATGTCTTGTATCTATGTTCAAATGGATCATAGATGATTGAATCCTATACATATGCATTTATGGATACATATAAATTCATATAAATATTAATCAAATATTTTTATTTGAACCCACATATGTGTAGCTCACTGGTTACCTCCCACTTCAGGAAGTGGGAGGTTGTGGGTTTGAACCCTCATGGTCTAACATTGGTGTGCCTTAGGGGTTGTGGGCTCATCTGTGGAAGTTTTACGATTGGTATCCCACGGTTTCTCACACGTAAATTCAAAAAAAATATTAATTAAATAAAAAATTATTAACGTCAAGTATTATTCATGTCAATAATCAATGAATATATATATATATATATATATTCTGCCCTAGAGTTTAACCTCTTTAGGTCAATCAGCTCAATAATTTTCCTTCTTAGTATGTCCATGAAACATGAATTTTGATATCTGCACCCTACCTGATGGATGAAGGGTCATATCTGCCACGTGTACGGTATGTATAAGGCAGCAAAGTGAACCTAGTGATGCTCATCTGCTCCTTGCAAGTGCATGTCATGACTCACAAAAAATTTTAAGCTGATATTTTAGTTTCCATTATGCAATCAACAGAATTAATCTTATTGAAAATTCGATCTCTTACTCCGTGAATTTGAGGAAAAAAGAGAATAATAGCATGTCAAATATTTTTTTTGGATCCAATTGAAGTATCAATTCAGATGCCAAATAAAATTTATTATTGATTAGTTTGATCATTGATAAGGCGAATACCAAGTTCATTCAATGTTAAGCAGGATGAATATAAGGGCCATAAAATAACCTCACTTCATCCTATGAACTTTAAAGTGTATAAAGTGTCGTATTTGACTTTTGGAGTGGATGGATGGAGACTCCATTTAACTTAGGTTGATCTAGGCCAAAGGCAGACCTACGACAAAGTAATTTTTCTTTGAAATATAAACTATCTCAACTGAAATTCGTAAATAGATGAAATCAGAGGGAAAAAAAAAAACGCTTATACCAAGATATCAATGTCTCGACCGACCTCAGCCGATATCTCTCTCCTGATTTTTTTGGACAAAAATTGGTAGTTTAAAACCGTATCATCTCGGCCGATATGCACCGTAACGACTGAGATTTATACCCCTGGATGAAATGAACTGAAATTTACAAAATTTATTAAAAAAATAAATTTTGATTAAAACTTTTGCTGAAATGTGACAAATATAACTCAATACAGTTTTTTCAAAAAATCATCGATATTTCTTAAATTTATATTTTGTTACTCAGCTCATAGAGTTAGAAATATAACCATATTTTTCCGAAAAATCCCTTTGGCAGCCTGACTGTGGTGGTCTTCTCTGATGAAGCCAAATGATAATTCGCAGATGGGTGAATTAAGGCCCTCCATTTGGTGAGTCCCATTTTACAAGGGTCAATTTTATTGTTTTAGGAGGAAAAAGAAAAAGAAAAAAACTTGTCAGACAACCATGATTTACCCAAAAATTGGAATTTACATGGATGGTGAAAAACCAGTTCTTTAACGGTTGATGGCAGCAAGGAATCCAATGGACGGTTTAGATTGCAGTAATGGCAATGACCTTTTTAATGGACGATGACGATGATGTTATTAAATTATAGGTTGGAAATTGGAATAAGAACAGAAGAGTTAATGATGGCTTAACAAGAGAATTTTGCCATAAAAGGGGAACTCGCCGTCTTGTGTGAGACAAGTCAGGTTTTGTTGCTTCTTTGATGAAATGAAGGGCTTGAGAGGGGCCTTGTCTGATGCCATGCATTAAGATATCTTGTTCCCCATGATCACTTTCCTTCCTCTTTTTCTTTTTCTTATGAACCAGTTGTTCAGACTTCTTAAATTATTCGACTAATCTTCAGAGTATATAGAAGCCTTCTTATTTTTACACATCATCGGATAATTCTACAGAAAGTGGCTATTTGAAGTGAAGCGGGAATCGAATTCAGAATTCCCAATTCCTTTCGATTAATGATTATCCTTACTCAACCTTGATTAGTGGATTAATTTTTTTTTTTCATAACAGCCCAATCATATGTTTGACTTTGCATGGAAGGTCAATACATGGATTTCAATATTCTTTCGATGATTTAATATTTTATTTTCAAATGCAAATGGCAAATTTTTTTTACATAAATACTAGAAAAGTTTTTTGAAAATTTAGAAGGGTCATGGCCCCTGCCCATCTCCTTAGTAAAATAAAGAGAATTAGTAAAACAGCTTAAAAGTATCACTTAGAAACCAATAATTCAAGTGAACTCATGCAATATTCTCATTTTTTTTTTGAATTTATATGTGGAAAACCGTGAGATACCGTGCAAAAAACCCCCACGGGTGAGCCCTCCACTACCTCTAAGGCACACGAAAGCTCTTATCAAAGTTATGAAGATCTTTTGATAAATTTCAAGAATATGGATTTGAGATATCGAAATTCTTTGCTCAAGATTACACATCTTATTGGGGATCATACATCTTATGAACAAATCCTCTAAGGCTTCAATATGGGCTTACAAATGTACAAATGAGTAGAAGGAAAGCTTTATCCAATTACTAAATGGAAAAACCAACCCAGCTGAATTGGATGAAGGACCCTTGTCTAGTATGTCTTGAGTTCCCAGAATCTAGTTGTTCGTTCAGGAACTAGAGGTTCTAGATTTGAGTTCTGCAGTTACTCGATGCCTGTGGTTTGTGGGGGTATGCGTGTATCTAGAATTTTATCCAATATTCTCGTACTCAAGAAAAGTTAGGAGTCTGGAGTTTCTTCGTTATTGCTATTCAATCATTTAGTTTTAGAAGTGGGTGAAGCCCAACTATGTGCTTTTTTTTAAGATGAAATAGAATGAAAAACTAAAAAGTCAAACTCAAATACATGTAAAATGACTTTGGGACTGTTGGTGAAGCACAACTCTCCTGTGGTTCCAATGACAGAGGTACTTTGGGTCTTACCAGTGGACCATGTGGCTTATGGGCCTTTTGTCCCGTTCACTTTGGGCTGAAGTTGGAAAACATTTTCTGGGTGTTTATGTAAAATCTGGGACAACATGTTGGTTTCTATTTCAAAGCCCATCAAAAGCCCAGTCCAATTTATTCAGGCCCACTATGTCTTCTTTAATTATTTTAACATTCCTTGTGACAACAAACTCATATATTGTAGATTTTTGCAATACTTAGTGCAAGTTTCTAGATAGCATTTTCCATAAAAAAAAGAAGAAGATGGAAATAGAAAATGATTTATATATTGAAATTGTTTTCCATTGTTTCTACAAAGTACAAACATTTTCCATAGAAAATGATTTCCATGAATTGATTGTTTTCCATATTTTTGTAGAAAATGAATTCCTAGAAGAGCATCAAGAAGCAATTTTACATGTTGATTTCCTGACCCACGATTCAACTTGATCACAATCTATAACCCAAATCCATCTCAATCCAAGAAGCGACCCTAATATGTCAATTAAATTTACAATTAAATAATATTGTTTTCCATGACTTGTAACACTCTTTATACCATAATATTGTCAATTAAATTTACAATAAAATGTATATAATTTACATTATCACTATTGTCGTCATTGATTTCACGAACTAAAAGAAACATTAATGTGTCATTATGAAGACCCTTTGATGCCTCAAAGAGATCAAATTTTACAAAAAAAAATAATCAGAGAACAACATCTTGATCTCTTTTCATGTGTTATGTTGTCCACAACCTAAACAAAAATTCTTCTAAATCTGAACTTCAACATTTTTACTTAATTAATTGTTTTGGGATATTATGTAAGCTTTTCTCTAACTGGGTCACAACTATTTGTAATATTTCATTTTTCTAAACTTCTTCAACATTATTTCAAGACTAATAATAGAGGCACTGTATTTTTTATTGCTGAGGGGATATTTTTATCAACAACCTATCTCAATTTTCATAAATCTACTCTCTCATTATATAACTCGAAATTGAAATATCTTAATTAATATAATTTTGAATATCTTCTTTATTTCTATTTTTTGAAAAACTGACTCTATTTTTACTTAGTTAATGATAGGTGGGTTATACAGACACTTGGATTTCCTGCTTCTACACACCCGTTTTCGATTTTTTTGGTGAAATTATCATTCCACCCCTGCGTTTTAACTTATCCGAACGAACTGTCAATTCATTCTCAGTTCGTTCGGATGTATACAGTCATCCGAATGAATACCTCAGTGTATTTTTAGTTCATTCGAACGAGTGTTCATTCGAATGAACCAAACTGTTCATTCGAATGAATAAACACTCGTTCGAAGGAATGAAAATTACACTAAGGTGTTCATTCGGATGAGTATATTCATTCGAACGAATGAACTGAAAGTTCGTTCGAATGAATTTATATGCAGGTGTAGAATGGTAACATCACCCAAAAATTTGAAAATGGGTGTATAGAGGCAGGAAATCCAGGAGTTATATGGTTGGCCGAATGATATTGTTCATCTAATCTCTTGTATTGTCATTCTTCACGGCCATCAATGCTAGAGCTAAGATCATCCAATCAGTAGTCTGTTCATGTTCCATTTGCCCAGTTTGGCCAACCAAGCTGACAACTCAATGGTAGCAGATGAGTTGGTGAGCTGACTTAGGTTGTCTTTCTCTTAAAATGTAAAGAAGAAAATTAAAAGAACAGAACTGATTGATTCAAATTTTAAACATGTTAATGATGTTCATCACAAAAGTCATTTTTATGCAGATTGAGTTGCTTCACTAGCATCTAGAATCATTGTTGTTGTCGTCGTTGTTGTTATCGAAGTACGGTGTTATTTAAGTGAATTTGGATTTCTTTCTCTCTCAACTTATACATGTGTTGCACTATAAAATTTCTAATTCTATTGTCCTCTAATTTGCTTAGTTTTACTTCTGATTTTCTCTTCTTGAAGCTACCTATAGGATTTTTCCTATTTTCACATTTTCAATTTTATTCTTTCTTGTTAACCCTAAACATTTACATTTTACATACATATCTCAACAGCATACCTTGCCTTCTTGTTATATCTTTGTTGTCCTGCTGCTACATTCAACTTCATATAACTAGATTCTAGCATATATTAACATGAGTAAATTACCCTTATTGATCAAAGAGACACATGAACACTATTAGTACCTTCTTTTTTCAATGAATCCTGCATTTTATTTTGTTGTTCCTCAAATATCAAAACCTCTCACACACATACACAGACCACTTACATCATAAATCATGTCTTGTCACACTTCACAACTATATTAGTTGCAACTTCTCCTTATATTTGACTCTCTTACTAATTAGCACTGAAAATGACATGAGATTTTGAATGTAGTAGAACTTATACCAGCAGCAACTTAAAGTCACTGGATATTGGGTAACTTCTCTTGTTGTCATTACCAAATAAAAAAGTACATAAGTTTCGGTATTTCCTTAAACATTTCTGTCATTAGCTCTATCTGTATTCTACAATATAAAGGGGTTAGAGTGATGAACCTGTCTTAGAAAGCAGGCGTCCTGAATTCGATTCCCACTTCACTTCAATGTATCATTCCATGTAGAGTTACTCAATGTGTGTAGGTAGACTATATATATCCCGAGTATTAGTTGAGTGTTTTGAAGACCCGAACAATTTGGTCATAAAAAAAATCTATCTGTTTTCTAGATATAAAAGTTACTTGGTGTTTTTTTTTTTTTTTTCTTTTGGTGATTTTATTTTTTGATTTATCAAATTTGTAGTTCGATCAGAAACAGAAAGTTGGGGCTACAGAATTCAGATTGGTAGGAGAGAAGGTGAAGATGGGTGGGTAGATAGATGCTGTTGAAAGATGTCACGGGCTCTCTTAATTCTCTATCTTACCAGTTTCAGCTCTATATTCAATCTTGATGATGTCAGAGGGAAGGGACAAACACTCAATGACAAACTACAGAACTATTTGAGCTCAGTGAATCTATCAAATTCCAACTCAAGCTCTGCAACCAAAGGGAAGTCACTGCCCAACACTTTTCTTTTTTGGAAGACCAAGGTGTCCAAACCATGCTTCTTTCATGCATAATTTTGAATTTCTATTCCCCATAATTTACTTTTCTATTTTAGTATTTTTTCTTATTCTTATGATTTAAAAGAATTAAATTTGTCATTAAAGATTTTTAAAAGTAGAACATGGAAATCTCTGAGTATTCCATTTCAGAGAAAAAAGTGAAACAACTTCTAAAATAAAATTGACAATTATGACTTTTGATGACAAAGGATACTGGTGTAAAAGGGAAAACTCCCAATAGTTACAGAGAGAAACAAAGGACAAAGAAGCCAAAGCCCTACCCATAAACCCAAAAAAGTATTGAATAAAACTTACCATCTCGACTTACAATACACGAGGTAATTCTACATAAATTAATCTTTTGAGGTGAAGTAGAATTCAATTCAAAATTCTCGCTTCCTAAGAATTTGTGGCTATCACTCCAATCGAATCTTTGATCCCCGAAATCAAACCAATCTCTGTTTCTCTCAAAACCCATATCAGAACCATTCAGACAATCTCAATCTCAAATTTTAGGCAGAACAAAAAAATTGGACCAGTTGAGGAGGTAAACATTATTTCACCCAAATACGCACTATAGAAATGAAAAATCAAAACAAATATAGAAAATGTAATTATATAGAACCTAATTATATAATTTACTTTCAAAAATAGTTCTCCTCTACCATTTAAAAATATTGAGCAATTTTTGCTGAAAATTTAAGAAATGGAAAACTGATTATTAACTTTTCAAAATATTGTCCACTTAAAATATTGATTTTTTTCTTTTGCAAAAAATAAAATAGATGGGTTTAATTAATGTTAGAAATTTGAAAGTGGGTTTCAAAGATACTTAGAAAGAGAAAGTGGATTGTTGATTTTTTTTTTCTTAAAAAAGGTGTTTAAAAAGTGAGAAATTTATAAAAATAAAAATAAAAATGAAGCACTAAAAAGAGACGAAGGGTTGAAAGATGGAGGACTTCAATGGTATATGAGAGATCGAGGTTGAAGATAAGAGGAGAAAGAGTCGAACGTTAGATTTGAAATTAGAGAAAACGGAATGACCACGAAGGAGAAAAAGGAGGAACGACCGTTGAAGGTACTAGCCGTTAAAAGGGAGAAAAAACAAAACTGCGCTGATATAATTTTTAGGCCAAGAATTCTACGAGACATTCTCTCATCAAACAAATTTTAAAAGTTATACTCCATTTGTTCCAATTTAATTCTCATATAAATTTTAAAATAATTTTAAAATAATTATCTCATTTATATTAGAGTAACATAAGGCGTGCTGAAATAGATAAAAATCACCTCTTCTCTGGTGCATGATGATTTAGAGTCAAATTCAAGTTCTTTAAAAATACAAATGTTTAAAATGAGACAACTAAAATAAGAAAGAAAGAGTATAAAATTACATGTGATATAAATAAAACCATATGAATAAATTGTATATCAAAATTATACTTTCATTTGATAATCGTATATGTGATATTAAACTTTTTAAAAATAATGACATATATTTATCAAAATTTAAAAACTAAGATTATATAATTTGAATAATCAATCAATATAAAAATTTATATACTCCATATTTATGTAATCATCTAACAAATGAATTCAATTATGTAAGACCGACGAGGCCATGATCTATTTGATAAATAATCTCACTCACAGTGTCTTGCTAGCCTAACTTTTTAGGTGCATTTTTATAAATATTAACTTTTTTATCAAAAATTGTATTTTGGACTTAAAAAAAGGAAAAAGATAATTAAATTTTGAACTTGTAGTGATAAAAATACCCATGTGCACACAAGGTTTGACGACTTTCACTCTGTGGAGCTTTTGCCCACAGAAGCTTGGGTTAAGAATAAGAGACGTGGCTGGATTTAGAAAAAGACGCAAAGCAACGGCTTAAAATCTGGATTTATTTATTTACGACCAAGTTTTGATTAAATAAACAAGTGGTTTATTATTATATTAATTTACTACTGGAACGGATCTCTTATTTGTACAGACCAAATGACACACCTCTCTCATACTCCTTTTTTTACGGTGAAATTTGGGTTGAATTTTAACCTAAATCGGGTCAGGTTGAAAAAATTATGTATAGAAATTTATTTCTTTTTAAAACTAAGATATATAAATATTAGATGATCTTCGTGACATATGTAAATCTCTCAATCTGCAAATATTAAATACAAAATTATAGTAAGTAGCATTTTTATATTGAGGGAGACTTAATCATAATATCTTCTAAAAATAAATGTGAAAATTGATCATCTAACTATGTAGAATTTGAAATAGGCTGGAATTAGAAATTTAAAATCAACTCGTTTTGAATTTTAAAAAATATAAAAAAATTATTATTAATTTATTTTCTCAAATTTAAACTAAAAATGAGTCAGACTGTCGAGCCAATAACTGAGATTCAGGCAGACCAACAACTCAAGTCGAGTTGAACTCCAAAATTTTTTATATAAATTGAGTTTTGAATTTATTAAAACTTAACCTAACTCGTTTTTTTATTACATCAATATTTCGTACTATACTATTAACTATTTTAAGTTTCGTCCTTCCCCCGACTCCCCCCACGTGCCCATCCCATCTGCGCTTTTATCTTTTCTTTTCCCTTGGAAGCTGGATGACTATGCTCACTTACACCTGTCTCTCTCTCTATTCTTCCTCCTGACTGATACAAAAGAGACGTTGTACTTAATCAACGTCTATTCCATTCAATAATATACCCACAAAAGAATACAACAACACAGCCATTTTTCATTATTATTACTGGCTCACCACCCACCACTAAGAAGATGCCATTGACAACTCAAAAGCAAATGCATAATAGAGCTTACTAGCCCACTAGGCCCCCCATAATTATTTACATTAAATCAGAGACGGCAATTCTTCCAATTTTTTTTTTTTTAATATATAAGTGGATTCTCGATTTTACCTTTCGCATTAAGAATAAAATTGGTTCATCAATTCTTCACATGAACAGTAAATCGATTCGTCGAAATTCACATGAACTGTAAATTGATTGGTTGAGATTCGCATAAATAGTAATATCGACTCACCAAAATTCTCATTAACAGTCAAAATTTACATGAATATTAAATCAGCTAGTCGAAATTCGCATAAACAGTAAATCAGCTAGCCGAAATTCATATAAACAGTAAATCGACTAACCAAAAATCTACTAAATCGACTAGCTGAAATTTTACAGTTCATACGAAATATCCAATTTTACTGTTTATGCGAAAGGTAAAATCGAGAACTCACTAATTTTTGTGTCTAGTTAAACAAACCTCCCGTAAGAGGATGGATACCTCAAATCAAAACTACTTCTAAACTTTGGCACGAAGCCAAGTAGCTTCTGGGACCATTACATTTCCATCTACTTGGGTAGAAATAGACTTTTAAAAAGCAACATAACCAATGTCTATTTGATTGCATTAAAAGACAGATCTCATGTGACACAACCAAAAACTAATACATCATGCGACCTTCACATTCACATGCAAACGAGAAAGACCAACCAAAGTCAAATTTCTCATCCTCATGCATGCCTTGCACGTTAATCCAATAAACATCATTATAAACAATTTTTTCACTACGTTTTTTATCTATAGCATCAAAAATCATATTCTTTGTCACGACCTACAGTAATGGAGTTACAAATAGTATGTACAATTTACAATAATTAGAAAAAAAGAAAAAAAAAAGTAAAACTCTAGGGTAAAACTTGGGTCCAAGTTAAAACCCAACCTGAAAAACCAGTGAATTTAGATTATGTATTTGTATATTTCGAATCAAGTCAAGCTGAAAAAAAATCTACACAAAATTTCAAATGATCCGACCCAATCCAAATGCGTCAAGTTATAAAACAGCACTCGAATTGAGTCGGATCAAAAATTCAAATTAAGTTGGACAGAGTAATTCGAATCAACAATTTGAGTCAGGTCATGCTCGGGTTCAATAAGTTTTGACACAAGTTAAATTGGATTTATTAAAATTCCATCCAACCCGACCCAAGTTTGAGCCCTCCTTCAAATATATATTGTAATATCATGATGATGATAAAGATGATACTCTTAGTCACTCACTTTACTCTCCCAGACAAACCTAAAGGTCCCTCAAATTTCCTACTGCACTTTTACACACAAGCCCTTCGGTTGCTAACACTGAGGCTATAAGGAAATGTTTTCTAGGACTTACCATCAATAAATATATTGTGAAGCCCAAATTATATTCAAAAGATATAAGATCTTTAGCCCTTTTCTGTAGTCTGTACCTTGTACTGGAATAGACAACTGAACAAAAAGAAACTCTTGGTACCTCACAAATGCAAATCCGAGGCAAGAACATCACAGTCGAGTATACAATCAGGAAACAGCTCAGCTTATGCAACATGAAAGAATGAAAATCTTGTCATTGAGCAAAAATTTTGATGATATCCACTGAGGCTGAAACCAAAGAAATTCTGAGAAACCAATACATATATATAGTTTTTAAACAGAGAAGCAAAAAATTGTCTTATTACAGACACAACCTGAAGTATTCAATCTGGGGGATCAAACTCTTGTACACTGCAAGTTCACCAAAAACTCACGACCCAAATTTAAAAGATCCCTTCCCTCTAATAAAAGAACATCTATAACATTTTACCTTTTTTCCAGTGGAAGGATCGCCCCATATGTAAGGAATGAACACATTCTCAGAAATTAAAAACATCTTCTTGTGTTTCCCAGTGTTCTGTACCAGCAGACGATGCCTGCCTTATTCATGAACGAATCAATAAAGAGATCAACTGCAATAATACATGAACAATGTTGTTGATCTTCTCATTTCACAGAACTAATAAAGAATTACGAACCACTGTTGTAAATGCCAATCTTCCACAGAAAAACTACACGCGGAGTGGTCAACCCCCTTGATCCTTGCCTGATGCAGTGAGCAAATCCACCCAACAAAAAAAAATGCATCAAACCCGTGTATCTCTATCTACAGATTGAATGATTCCATCACTGATATTGTAGAACCCACTGAAAGTCATGTCTCGTAATGTTGAGGCAGAAGCATTCAATCATCTAATTACAGTCTAACCCACATTCCTCTAGTACCGGACCATCTGATTTGGCCAAGAAAGGATCAATCCGGACCCACAAGAGGGAGAAAATTGAAGCAAGGAGAATGGACCAGACGATAATAATTGTTGGTGTCCTGTTCTGTCTGCCCAGCAGACCTTTGAGGAACGGATAGAGGTGGACGATCACCCAGAAGGCAAAGAAGAGTTTACCAAAGAGAGGTCCCCATGATTCATAACCATTATTGATTGCATTTGAAACACCAGCGACGACTCCTATTAGATTTATTATGAGCAGAGTTGTTGGTGGGATAAGCAACGTGGTCCATTTGAATGCATACAACTCAGAGAACTCGTCATCGTCCCCACCTTTTGATGTCACTGTGAAATTCGTATCAATACCGGCGAGAACTTTCAGGAGCCCCTGAAAGACTGCAAAGAGATGGGCAGAGACACCTCCAATGACCCAAAACTGCTCATTTCTCCACCAATCATCTATGCCAACACCACTCCATCTCATTTCCAGGATACTTGTGGCAAATATACAAATAAACAGCGACAGAAACCATAAGCTAGCAACATTACTAAGCTGCAAAAACACAATGAATGAATCAGTAAAACAGCAAGATATATTAAAATCCAGAGTTTCATTAACTATTTGCAAAACTTCATACCTCGGGAGTGATGAATTTTCCAGTGAGAAGGCAAACTGCAGGTAGTGTGCAGTATGCAAGCAATGGAATTGATGTCCATGGATATACAGTAGCATTTATATACGATAGTCGTTCCAACCATTTCAGACCACCACCATACCCATACCAGAGAGGGCAATGCCTGCTCAAGAAAATTTCCACCGACCCAAGAGCCCACCGAAGGACTTGGTGCAGACGATCGGAAAGATTGATGGGTGCAGAACCTTTAAAAGCTGGCCTAGATGGAATACAATATATAGATCGCCACCCATGGCAGTGCATCTTAAAACCCGTCAAAATATCTTCTGTAACCGAACCATAGATCCATCCAACCTAGAGGGGATTTTAGTGATCAAGGTAAGAAACCTATTAAGAAATAGAAGGATTCATTGTGAAGAAAAAAGGGCCTGCGATTTTACCTCCTTTCCCCAGTCTGTCTTATCTTCATAGCCACAGCTGATGACATGGATGGCTTCTTTAAGCAGGGAAGCTGGGCTAGCACTCTTCAGAGCACCACCATCCTCCTCCAGTGTGGAAGCAACAAACACAGGAGACTGTCCAAATTTCTTTTCCAACTTCTGCTCAGACATCAATACACATTTCTCACTCTCAATACCTACCAAATAACAAAACTTCACCCAAGTTAGCATGTTGAATCAAAGATGGAATTTGCATACAAGGAAAAGAAAAATCATCATACAAGAACAAAAGAAAACCAAAAGCAACCACCACCTGAAATTACACATCACCTTCATTGGCAAAAAAGGAGTTTGCCAGAAGTTGACGTTATAGTTCATGTTTTATAACACTCCTACAACTATAAAAATACTACAGTAAACAATATTGTATATAAACTAAAAGTATACCATACAGTTATCACGAATGCAAATAGCAACTTATCATAAGGAAAAACCAGAATAAGCTTTATTCAGGAAATGCACCCAAGACTATGGTCAATGGCTGGGGCTGTCTATTGGACAATTCATAATCTTCTCCACTAATCTACACCCCCTAAATTCAATTTTGGACCGCACAAATCCACCTCATCCTTATCATTGAAAAGACACTCAGAAATACAAACTTCTATCAATTGTTCAAACTTTAAAGGCACAGTTAGCGAGATTTGATGGAGGCCAACTTTGAATGAACACCTACTTCATATGATTCCATAACTACCTATTCTACTCCCTATGTCAAATGCAGTACCCACCCTGATATTGCATGACAAATACAAAGGGTGTTAAATCTCCCTTCCCCATGATACTGCACCTCCCACATAGATAAACAACTGGAACTCATTTTTATAAATTATTTTGTAAACCAGTTATCTGGCACCCAATAGAAGAAAGAAAAACTAACCTTCAATTCGTTCCTCTATACCCTCTAAAGCAATCACAGATGCCCCTGTCTCACCCCTCCTAGAGTTTCTCTTCTTCTTTTCTGTCTTAGGTTTGGTGGTTTTCTTCTTCTTCCTCCCAGAACAGCAGCAGTAACACCACTTTGGCAAGCAGTTGCAGGTCCTTGTAGGCGGCTTCTTTGTTTTTGGAGCACCATATCCATAAAGTGCCTGTCTTCTGAACACACATCCAGTGCCGACATATATAGGTCCTTGGATCCCATCCAAGCCTCTCATGTTGATCTACACCAGCAGAAGTTTATCATTTAATTCCTCACAGACCCATAGAGAAATAGACATGGAAAATGCATCAATTAGCTCAAGTATCTTACATCAAAGAAAACAGTGTTGCGATTGGCATAACGATCATGTCTGTCAATACCATCAAACCTCTGTGGAAATTGAACATAGCAGACTTTCTTTCCCAACAATGGATCCATCATAAAGCACATTGACTCTCTTATAGCCTTACTGTTGTTAATGTAGTGATCACAATCCAAATTCAATAGATAAGGTGCATTTGTAAGCACTGCAGAGACTCTAACCTGTTGAATGTGAAAGAAAATTAGTGAGGTTACATAATGTGTCCAAACAAATGCACATTGAAAACAAGATATGCAGCACTGTCTAGAATAAAATCAAATGATCATGCATCAGAGTTGTTACTATGTGATACGTAATATATGAATTAAATATCAATAAAATGCATACAAAGGAAAACAAAGACAACAATGAAAAGGGTAAGATAAATTGCAATTGGAGGAATGGATCTCAACATGAAGGTTTCTCCCATAGAACATGAGGAGAATGACTGCAGTAACAAATAATAAGGGTATTTCCAGCGAAAAACAGGAAACAGCACACGTCAGGTAATGAAGCAATGAGAGCACGAGAAACTTGAAGGAGAGTTGGAATTAAGGTAATGAAGATTGGTGAGTGAGAAAATTGAAATTATAAAGCCCACCTCAGATGGATGGAACAAGGTTTCATTGATGATGAGAATGATGACAAGGATAAAATCAAAGATATCTTGTTTTCTTCTAGGAAGAATATTTCAAAATATTGTCATGGATGAATTAAAACAGTGGAATGAAAAGTTTGATCCATCTAAAGGCATTTCATTGTTAAAAATAAAAGATTGTCACAAGCAGAAAATTAGAAAGGTATGGGAGATTTACCAGAGCATTCATAGCACCAGCCTTTTTGTGGTGATTGAATCCAGGTCTTTTCTCCCTAGACACGTAGACAAGGCGTGGTAGTTCATTTCCTTCTGTATCACGTCCACCACTTTGGCCTAAGAAAACCTGAGATTTTGAAGAGTAAACATTAAAAAAATGACATCAAAATAAAATGGTAAAAAAAATTAAAAATAATAAAAGGAAATTGTGAAAACCAGAATTGTTACCTGAATCATCCCAGGATGGTCTCGAACATTATTCCCAGGCCAAAGAGTACCATCTTGCATGGTCCATCCTTCTTCTGGTACCTTTTGAGCCTTTGCAACCAAAGCGTTGATCCGAACCTTAAACTCTTCATATTCTCTCTGCACAAGTACAATGTGAGATTACAAAATGGAACACAGAACAGAATAAGTGGCATGGATGAAGTTTCCATCTACAAATACAATACCTTCATTGCCCTACGCTCCTTGACAAATGAAGGCAAGATCTTATCCTTTAGATATTCTATCTTTTGAGCGAAATAAAACTCTGGTGCCCGTGGCTCAATATTGAATTTCTTGCAGAAAGGTACCCACTTCCTTGCAAATTCTGAAGTTTCTGATAGTGCTTCAAATGTCAGCATTGCAGCACCATCATCAGATACATAGCAAGAAACCTTGTCAACAGGGTAGTCCACCGAAAGAATGGAAAGCACCGTGTTGGCAGTGACCAATGGTGGCTCCTTCAGAGGATCCACTGTACTGACAAATATATCAACTGGCGAGAGTTGAGAAGGCTTACCTTCCTTTTCATACCTGTTAAAACAAAGAATCAGGAAGGCTGCTCCCTTCAACAAGACAAGCAAGGTAAAGAGGAATGGCTAAGGAAGTAAACACTTACCTTAAGGAGAGTCTATCAAGATAAGTTTCCCTGTCAATTGGTAGCCACTTAGGAAACTGATCGAGAATCCATGAAATGGCAAACCAGATTTCACAGATAACAGATATAAGCCACAGTGCATAAGCATCATTCACAGGATGTGTGACCCGGTAATGAAAGAAGAACCCCAGTACCACAAGTCGGATTATAATAATCATTCTGTATGGATTGATTTGACTCGATGGAAGGGGCGTCTTCCTTGATAATGGTTGTCTAGCCTCATCCATTCTGATTTAAGTTAAAAAAGGAATCAAACATTAGAATCCCATGAGACTTGCAGTTTAACTAGAGAAAGTACAAGGGAAATTAACTGTGTCCAAGTATCAGTTTGTAACTAAATAATCAGTTGCAATGCCAAGAACCACTGGCACCTTGAACATCATCACATACTCCATCAAGCCTACTAGATTCAAAAGACCACTCAGAAAAGTAGGTTGTGCTTACATAACCAAAACTAATGCATGCTTCCGAGTTGAATTATCCACATTTCACTCATACCAAAATGCATCATTTCCATTGTCATTTTATCAATATAAAGAATCATTTTTTCCACACGTTACAGAGTCGGTTGCAGAACAGTTTACTGTTCAAAAAATATAGTCGGAAGAACACTTTTAAACAGTGCCTCGGACCTTCATCCAATAAAGTTTAAACCATTATATTGGACCCAATTTAATAACACAAAACCAAAGTATCAGTCAATTTTGCCCCAATTTTGGAAGTTCTGATGAAATTAAAATATAAGAGAACTTTGTACGAGAGGGCTTTTGGTTTTTCTTTTTTGTGTGCGTGTGCGCGAGTGCACCGTGTATTGGTGGTTGTGGTGTGGGAGGTTGTTAAGGAGTAAACTGCCAGTTAACAAGCCTAGCCCATCAAAATTGATATAATTGCAACAACTGAAACCAATTAAAGCAATGCCCTCATCAGTTGCATTCTTCTTTTTCCCTTTTTTAAGAGATTATCAATTACAGTGCCATTATCTACTGCAATTTCTTTATCAAATAATCAAGTTTCTAGCTAAATCAAACATTACCAGGATAGGCATTGTTTGATCTATTTTGACATCTAAATCACACTGATTCTAGGCTGTTACAAGCACGCACAAGTCTAGACATTTTCAGTAACAAGGGCATTTCAACACAAACAATTCATCAAAATGTCCATAATTGCACAACTAAATTGTCTATATCACCAATATAATCCATTGACTAGATTCTAGTGACTTATCAATAGCTTACAGTGGCAGATCTGGTCCATCACCATCATTATCCCAGTCCTTTCCACCATTTTCATTCCTCATCACCTGCAATTTATCTTGCTTCTGTCTCCAATTTTCAACTCTTTCCTTCCAAGCAACACTTCCATAACCATAAGCAGCCAAATCCTTGGAAGGATCCATGGATCTGGGTTGCACTGCAGAGAAGTGGGAGACAAGCGATAAATATGAGGATTTCTTTCAACATTTCAAAGAAACACAGAGGAATTGTATATCAGAGAAAATTTTGAAATACTACGCAAGCAAAGGGAGAGCAATCACAGATCTGAACCTGGAAGACTTGGATCTGGAAAAGGAAGTGGGTGAATCCGCTTTCCTCCACCACCCATGTAAGAAGGCACCAAAGCATGCTGTTCAGGAGGAATGTCATCAACCTATAAAAAGGAAAAGCCACCAATTAGAGACCAACTGCTACAGGTAACTAAAAATTGATCGCAAAGGAAATCAGATTCTCAATGGTAACACATGAATTACCATCTGGCCATTGGTCAGCAGAGGAACTTGAGGCATTGTGTGAAACACTTGTGGCATGTCAGTTTCGCCTGCCCGGCCATAGCTCATCTGAGCCTGAAGCATGGCCTCTGCAAGATATTGCATATCCTGCTTGTCCTTCCCCACAAAATTAAACTCATTCTCAAGATCATCGATATCGTCCTCTTCTTCATCACCATCAACTCTTGCACACCCTGGGGAAGGAAAAAAAAAAAACACAACCATCCACCAACTTTCAGACACAGAAGAAATTGAACATGGTATGTAAGATCTTGTACGTGGAAAAGCAATAGACTTTTCCAAAGTTGCCAGTAATTCACAAAACTCACAAAAGTGAGAAAAAGGAGAAGACCGAAATCCTTAAACTACGGGTTCAAATGGATTCGAGTGTTGAAAGAAAAACACTTCCAACTCATCTCTAAAAATACCCAAAACACATAAAAGAACTTCAAACCTTAAAACTACAGGCTAAGAAAGAAAGAAATTAGATCTAAGAAACGAAATTTTAAGTAGTTCATGGAACTCGAAAAGAGAAAAAAGCAGAAGCCATCCACAATCAAAATGTCAGTGTCGCAGACAAATTTTTTTTTAAGGGATAAAAAAATCCTGATAGAAACTCTCAGCAAACTAAAATAAGAGAATAGAAAATTTTAAACCTTAAAAACTACAGAAAATAAAGGAATTAAATCATCAGAGAGGAAAAAACATTACCCTTTAGACGTTTGAACCTGGTCTTGCACTGAGGGCAGACCTGGCTTCCTTCTCTACGCTCGTACTCATAGCAAGTCTTGCAAATCGGAAATGCACACTCATTGCAGGCGACGAAAAGCTCCCCATCAACCGTTAGCCCAACGTCGTCGCCGCAAATCTGACAGATTTGCCCACTCAGTGGCTGTAATGGCTTTGGCTGCAACAGCAGGTAAAAAAAAGGGATAAAGCTTCTGCATTCTTTCATAACAGAGTTTAAAGTGTAAAACCAGACTATGCAGACATCAGAAAACCCCAAATTCAATCCCACCCATTTCAAGATCTTGGACTTACACCAGATTCCCCTTCGCGACGGATGACAACAAGCTCGTTCCGGTTGTGAGACCCTGCAACTAGACCGGCACTCGCCTCCATTGTTTGTAAAGTGGAAAATCAAAAGGAAAGGAAGAGTAACGGATGATAAACGCGGTTCCTCGCCAGATCTGCCGATTTCCTTGAGGACCCAGACCAAAGATCCGATCTTTTCACGCTTGGATAAAACCCCAGATGCAGAAAGCGTCTGTGTTGGTGTGTACAACAGAAGCTACTGTGAATGACGCTCCCCCATCAAGGTTTTCTATGGGATGGGGGAAGCTTTAGCTTTCTAGAGTCCACCACCGACAGCTCTCTCCTTCTGTCAATAACCTCTCTCACACTCTTTCTACTTCTCTCTTATTATTCTTTGCTTCTTATCGGAAAGAGAACAAAAAAACACCTTGAGTTCAGAAAGCCCAGAAAGAAGAAAAACAAAAAGGGAAACTCAGTGAAAATCTAAACCGAAACCAAAACAACCTAATATCACCCTTCTTTCGCCTTCCACTGGTTTCAACCTTTATCAAGATCTCCGCCGACACAGGTAAGAAGAGCTGTGAGACAACAATGATATGATGGAGACGTAAATACTACAGACTTAACAACTACAATAGGATTTAACCTTGGGTGATCTAAGGGTCAGAAAAAGTATCAGAACTCTGTTAAAATAGGGAATACTGGAAGAGAAAATGGGAAAAGTTTTTATTTTCTTTTAAGAATCAAACAAATATTAAAAAAATAGAGGGAAGTAGGGAGAGAAGATGGTTAAAGAATCAAAAAACAGCTAGAAAAATCTAAGGGGTGGAAATTTAAAGGCAATGAACAGCTATGCACATGTGGGTAGGGGCGGTCCCATTGGAGGCCGAGCAACCCCTCCCACAGTCCCACCACCGCTACAGCTGACCGTTTTCTTCGTCTTCTTCTCGCTCGACCCCACTTCCAATTCCAACGCCTCTCTCTTTTTTTACTTGTCTATGTATTTGTATTACCATTTACTATTTAGTCATCTCTTTCTTTCTGCCTTAGTAATGGACGCAAGGCTTGACGTCGATGAAATCTGACCCTAGAAAATAGATCTCTTCCTTAGTTATTTAAGGAAATTTCCCTAAACAAGGAGCCTTGGATGGATTATTTGGGATGTCATGACTTTGCCTTAATTCCTTTCTTTTGTGCGTGAGATCTTGATTCATAGGTTACCACATGATCCACCTTGCCACGTGATCCAATAATCAGGCATGGGACCCTTGTCATAAAATATAAATTTTAAATATTTTTCATTCATAAATTATGTGGGTCCACACGATTTTCTAGATGTATTAAACAAATTGTTGTATCGGTTGCAACATACCTTGCAGACATACATAAATTTGACTATTATAATATAATTATAGTATAATTTGATTCTTATCATATAATACATTACGCTATAATTCAAGATAAATTTGAAGGAGAGAGAAATTATATCAATTGATACAGTATGTTGTGCCAATACACCGTTATATATCGGTATGATATATTTTTTTTACACTAACTTTAAAGAATTATAGAGATGAATCAAAAGCTTCGTGTTGAATCTTCTCTCAATTTATTCACACAGCCCCATGTATTTATGAGATTAGTCGTAGGATGTAGGTACCATGATTAAAAAAAAAATCTACACAATACATTGCGTAGTGAAGTTGCATGTAATTTTGTGAGGTCTACATTTTTAATGTAAATTTACTAAAAATTGTAATAATTGAATTCATTAAATTCTATTTTAATATTTTCAACTTTAATTACGTAATTATTTAAATACAACTTAAGTTTTAATTCAATATAAATTTAATTCAAATTGGATCTTATCATGTAGAAATCAAATTTATAAAAATAGATGAGTATATTTCATTTGTAAGGGCTTATGACATTCAGCCTAGAGTCTCTTGTTCACGTAATATCTGTGTATAATAAATTAGTCGATGTTCTAAAAAATCCAGACATCTTAGTTATAAATAATAATAAAATAGCCTACCGCAATCTATATTAATTTGTGTACACTTATAGCACTATTAATTTTACTCACATTCTTAGAGAAAAATCAAGGCTACCTAAGTCACAAAATTTATAATAATTATAATGACCTCCTTTACCAGCTGTATACTACATGCTCTTGTCTGAATTTAAGAATTATCCATTTCAAGCAAGTACAGACAGGAAGGACAAAATATCTTTACAAATTGATTTAATTACAGATCTCAATCTTTCTTTAGATAGAAAGATATTTTCGTCTGAATCAATTACACATTTTCTAATAAAATCTATAATTTTAAGAGAAAATTCATAATTTAATTTTGCAGTCATCCCCAGTCCCAAACACTTAGGCTGCGCTTGGATCTATAGGAGTCACTCTTAAACTTGTGGTCACCTTTGAATATCCCAAACTTCAATGGGTATTAAAAAAGGTGACGAGAGAAATTATTTTTTAGATAATTTTTTAGTTACAAAATAAGGGTAAAGAGAAAAGCACATGGTTGAAATATAATGAAGACTTTGATAATTTTGTATTGTAACTTATGAGTGGCTGATGAAAAAGGTGACATTGCTTTTAGGGTGAAAAAGAAAAAAAAGTCCATCATTGCTTGTGGCCCGACCCAAAGAACTTAAAATAAAAGAATTAAGATTCTTCTGAATGGCCATGTTTTCTTAATTATACAATAAAACACCATTATAATACTTTAATCCTTAATTCACTTACTTTTATGAATTTAAACTTCTTAAGTTGGAAATGCAGTACTTAAGACAATTTATAGAATCATAAATCACCACTTTTATGTAGTGATTTCTTAAATTAAATATCAACTACTCTATTGATAACACTCATACTTAGTCTTGCTGTAACAGTTGAGATCAATTATCCCATCTAGGTTAAGTTGATTCATAATTTGTTGAAAAAACTTTTTGATTAATTATTTTTTCTAACTAGTAACAATCATATGATTGTTACCGGAATCCCTATAGTTATCAATAATAAGCACTTATTAAACGTGATGAGTATCTTTTGTATGCTTTTTTGTAAAATTAAAAGTTTAGAGACACTGCAGAACAAAAAAGAGCATATTTCAATTAAAAAAGACACCCGTATAATCCACTGTGGAAATCTCGAGAAAGGACGAGCTGGTCATTTCTCTCCCGCAACTCTACCACTTTACTTTGGAAATATCTCATCTTCAATCACTTGATTTTTCAGAGATTATCTACTTCATCATCATTTAAATCATTTACCTTATCAATTTATAGTTGATCGTCGTATTTTTTTTAAATTAACAAAATATTTTTATAGATTAATTGTCGTATCCAACATCCATCGAATTTGAATCAATAAGGAGAGTACAATTATATTCCATCTCATACAACAATTATGGTTGGAAATCTGGAATACTAATGGAAACAGAAAATGAAAAAGATAAGCTGTGTGTGCTAGCCAGTGGATGGTGGGACCAACTTTGAAATCTTGGTCTCCAATATATTTTATATTAGTACACAACTACACATGGCTTGATACAGATCTGTAATGGCTCATTTTTTTTCCTTTTTTTCAAAAATATAGAAAATAGAATATCTATATCCCCAAATTTCAAATATCAGTTGTTTTTATGTCTTTGGTGACTACAAATCAAAATTTATATAGTCTAAAGTATAGGAAAAAATTCCAAAATTGTCCCAAAAAGGAAACTTATGCAAGCAAATATTTTTTTGAATTAACGTGTGAAAAATTCAAACACAACTAAAACCTCTACGGATTAGCCCATTAAAAATCAGATAAGTCACATGCATCAAAATTTAAAAACACCCCAAAATAAGTTTATTTTCCTGATATGAAATATATATCAGTATATTCAGTGGATATACGACTAATATAATCAGAATGTGTATCAATTAATACATATTAATTATAAAAAAAATCGATACGTATCGAATGATATATGAATTTGACTTATCAACCCAATTGCTGAACTATTGAATGAGGGTTATCCCCCAGTTAGATGAATCTTCAATCTTCTTCTTTAGTGAGAATAATCAAGGAGGAAGTTTCTCATCTACACTTGCAAACAATTCTTTTCTGATTTTCTTGAATATTTGGCATGAGCCCTTGACCCCTTGACCCTTGCATACGGGTGATGAGTTGGGTTCTACTGAAACCTCAATGACCTGTCATCTGATATTAGGTTTAATTTTTGCTGTATATCACTGTACCTAGACTCGAACCCAAACCAACAAGGATCAAATATTAGGTTTAATTTGACTCGATTCATGTTAGAAGTTGGGCTAAAGTCTATTTTATATTGATTGAGGCTAACAAATAATACTTTCTCTTCACCTAACATGACCTAATAAGTCTCAATTTTAATAATTGGGGTAGGACACCCTAACTTTTTTAAATTCAGAGGCACCCCTCTTGAAAAGATAAAAATATCCGTATTTAAAATGGCAATTTAATCTTCTTTCTTCCAATTTTTTCTATCCATTTTGGTTCGCAGGAAATTAACAAATATCATCGATAAATTGAAAGAGATTGGGTTGCTAATATTTTTTTCACGAGAAATTTTACATTTATCATTACCTGGGCTTTATATAGTTAGGTAAGATAGATAGAGAATTTCATGAATGATACAATTTAATACAAACTCCTCCATCTAATAATTATAGATTCATTAGTCTTTGAAATCTGAATTCTAAAACAATGATTCAAAATTTCAAATGCAAAAATAATATTTCAACTTGACCAATTATATTGTTCTACATTCAAGTTCATTTAACCTCTAAATTTCTTTATATTGCCATTTCCAAATTTGTTTAATTTTGAATCAAACTCTTATTGCTCTAATCTAACTCAAATTATTATAACATTTTCAGTATCGTTAAAAATTTGATTGGTGTGCCAACAGTTTTATAAAAATAAAATAATAAATTTATTTTATTATTATAATTTTAAAAGTTAGACAACAAAATAATAGTATTATTACTTTATCATGATAAATGGAAAAAAAAAAAACCAAATATAGTATTTAAATAGGTGCATAAATAACCCTTCTATAATCTATACCATGATAAAAGAATTGTTTTTAAATGTCATGATGGAAAACGTGAGGAAAAGACTACAACTTTTAAGAATTAAAAGATTCACAGCAACTTCCTTGGTTTTATTAGAAAGACTCTTCTGCTGCCGACACTTTCATCCCACCCTTCTTTTCTTCAGAGTATAAAAATATATAGGGTTAAAATAATTGAATTAGTTTTTAATAAATTCAACTCAAACTATAAAAAAAAAATTATTGGATCGGATTTAAATTACTCAATCTGATTTCACTTGACTTTTTTATCCTATTTAATCTGAGTGAGTCCAATTCAACCTGACTTGACTCTAATTTCAGCCCTAATCATTATTTATTTATAACTTGGTACACTCAAATCAGATCGAATTAATTGAGTCGGATCAAATTAATTTAATTTTTTCAATCTAATCTGATATCATGCGGGTTTTTTTCAATCCAATCTGAATTTTATACAATTTTTTTTTAACTCAACTTCAAATATACAAATAGTCCAAACTCACTAATTTTAGAGTTCCAGACTCTCATAAAATAGTCCGAAACCTATACGTAGTTAGTACGCCGCCTTGTACTCTAAAGTTGGGTTTTAGACTCATTTTTACTCTCTTCCTTTCTGAGTTTCTGCACTTTACAGTTTTACACTTGGGATTTATTCTACAATGGCCAATGGGATTGCCAACACTAACGTCTGCACATGCCACTTCTGTGCACTGATCAGAGCCAATGATTTGGTGGGCTGTCAACTGATTTTTTCATGGCTGATAGATAAATATACAACCAACTACTGACACAAATGTCATGAAAAAATAAAGATGGTTAAAGATTGTTCTAGCAGCCGTATCGTCGTCCAAGATTGTGCCTTAGTATTTGAATACCTAAAAAAAAAATTTAGAGATTTAAGAAGAATTTACGTTATTTTATCTAATAGATTAATCTTTTGAGTTGAATATTCAGATTTTAATAAGTGGTATTACAATTAAATCTCAAACTATCTCCAATGCTCCTAGCTAGACCGGATAACTAATTATGTTTGAGAGAGAATTGTTGAGGTTGACTTACAATGAATTTCATTTTGAAAATAGGAAATTAGAGATTTAATGAACTATTATTTTTGGATATATACTCAATCCTAACACTTGTTGCTATTTTTCATTTTACAGAATACATTTCTTAGGCCCACTGCATTAATGGCCTTCATACCAAAATTTCAAGCACAAATACTGGGTGGGAGTGGGACACTTTCATAAAATAAAAAAGGAGTTTCGAGTGTTTGATTTAATGTGCCAATGAAAGCGCCAGCTGTGAATTTTTCAATATGGGCATCAAGGTGGTTTGCATTTCATTTTAATTTTAGATATTTAATAAAATTAGACACTGGGTCAGCAGGGAAATGAAATCTGAGAAAGGGACGTTGTGTAGATTGAAGATCTATTTTTATGGTTTTCTTGGGTGGAAGAAAAACTCTTTCAATTGGGTCATTGACTTTCATGAGAATCAAGCAAGTACTAAATCAACATCCACACAAGAGAATGAATCACCTTGGAAATTGAGAGTTTCAAAGATTCCAAACTTGATGAGTTAATGAAAGTAAAACAACAAGTGAAGAATAGAAAATTGAACGTGATGTTGTTTATTATTTCATAGAAAATGGATTGGTTCAGAGGGTTTTCTTATTGATTGTGTGTGGTGATGGAAATGCATTTCTGCAATCTAAATCTGATTAGAGAGTTTTTAGAGCAAATGGAATCGAAGAGATTTGCTCAGATGGTGGCACAGTGAATTGTTATTTGTTTAGTTTCAGGCCTGCTGCTTTGTCTTTGGCATGAATTAGGTGGTATAAGGACAAGGGCTTGGTTGGTAGCAAGTTGCCTGCTCATCTCTACTCTCAAAAGAGAGTAAGAGAAGGATTTTATTAGGGGTGAATTTGGGTCGGTGTTTAACTCGACCTGCATTTTGGATTTTACATTTTTAAAATTAAAGTTGAGTTGGGTTAAAGAAAAAAAACAGAATTAAATTCAAGTTGGATCATGTCAAACTTTTTTTAAAAATTGATTCGATCCAACCTAACCGATTCAAAAATTTTAATATATCAATCGGATTGAGTTAGACCTGCAATTAGGTTCAGCACTTGGATTAAGTCAGGTTGGATTGAGGAATTCGGATGAAGTCAGGTCGAGTTCAATAATTTTTTATATAATTGGGTTGGATTTGTTGAAACCCGAATTCCAATCATAAATTTACACAAGCTTGTTTGACTATTTTAAGCAGAATGTCAATTTCAATTAGAACCTTCTAACCTAAGCTACTTCAAGCCACTAAGGCACTAAGAAGTTTGGTTTGATTATGGGAATTATCTTTACCATGCAGAGTGGACCACCGTATACAGGCTACAACTTGAGCTATTCAAATAAACTGCATCTGGTTTCAATTTTAATAGGAATGAAGGATTAAAGGGTTAACAACAAGATAGCATTATGTTATTTGAAAAAGGATATCAACACTCAAAGTTGCTTGTAAAGTATAATATGATGATAATCTAGCATTGCTAAAGTATCTTCATACTCAAGGGTCAACACAACTAATCACTATTTTTTCTGCATTTCTTCCTTACCTTAAATAAAGAAAGAGACATCTAAACTAATTAAATCATAGCAGTGTCTATATCTCACGTCTTTCAATAATAATAATAATAATAATAATACAAAAATAGCTAAAATAGAAAAAGAGATTCTAAGATGAGACTTACGAGTTGGAATGTGTAATAATCTGTCCCTCCGAGGCGCCGCCGTTTCAACACCACAAGGTTCAGTCTTATATTATTCGCTTTGGACCCACAAATGGGGGAGGGTCCGCACAGTTTTCTATTGGGCCCGCACCATCATCGAGGCCCAAAATATGTAATACTGTATCAAGGGGGCACCAAGCCTTATAAACGCTTCAATTTTCACTTCAACTTCCGACGTGGGACTTCATCAAATCGCCACACCGCTCGATACATCGACCACTGTCGATGTGTCTATCCACCGACCCATCGACCCTACTCGATATATGGCCTGCCACCAGCACCTTATACATCGACCATGCTCGATGTATAACTCTGGGCTGGATTAGGGTATTACATAATGATTTAGTTCAATTTTATTATTGGGTCTTAAAATTAAAAAAAAATCATAGAGAATCTGACTTAAAATGAAAAATACAATTTTATGATTAAATTAGGTGATTTTGAAGGGTGGATTTATATTAATATCTAAAAATAAATAAAAAAAGAAAAAAATTGTTAATTAAAGAAAATCACTCTTTATAAAATTTTGATTTATTTTAGTCGCACAGAGTGCATATTTCCTCCTAGTTCTAGAAAGTAGAGGGATGCTTAAGTTCAATACTTTATTTTACATTATTTTATTTGATTGAGAGGAAAGACATTAAATAATTGAAAGAAAAAACACCACAGAAGAAAGTTCCCAATTTGATTCTCCAATTATATAATAAATAAATTTCAAAGTTAACTTTGGCTTCTTTTCTTAGCTTTAGCCCAATCATCCACCCCACCGGCAACTGATATAACTCGAGGCGCCAATAGTTCACCAACTCTCACCAAAGCTGATATATTTAGCATTATCTGGAACTGATGTGACTGAACAGCTGAGATAAACTTTTAATGGTGGGCCATCCTTCTACCTATACTTTCTATATACAAACACGGATTTTACTGCAATGCCTATTTTAACATTCACCTGACATATTGAAAATGTAAAATAATAAAAATGTCAGAAATCGGTTCGCCAAGAGTAAAATTAGTTCACTTAGATCACTCGTGAATAGTAAAATTGGCTCTCCGTATCACCTGTAAACAGTAAAATCAACTTTCCGAATAACCGGTGAATAATAAATCAGCTCACCAGAAACTAATAAGGAATGAATCTGATTGGTGAGCCGATTTCTGACATTCCTATTGTTTTACATTTTCGATACGACAGGTGAAGGGCAAAATGGGATCACGGTACAACCTTTATCTGTACACACAAAGTGTCCGTAGGAGGATCGTTGACCACCTTTAATGTATCTATCACAGTAAAAATTTCGGTATTTTTTATGAATAAGGTGTCTAAGTCTCTTAGAGAACTCGACTTGTCATAATTCGGTATCCAGCCTAAAAAAGTAGTGCAATAGGTGGAGTAACTCAAATCCTGACTTGGTATTTAACTCAGAAGGCTAGCTCAATTGGTGGAGTGACTCAAGTCTTTAAGTCTCTAAATCTCCTTTATCTCTCTCTTCACAATCAATATGAGACTCGTTCTCTGCCTCGACACAACTATACTCAGAGCATATGCAAGTCTCCCTACCTATACATCAGATAACTCTAAGTAGAGTAGCTCTTTAAAATAGAGTATGAATCAAACTCAGGACTCTTGTTTCCTAAAGCAGTTTTTAGCTATTACTCCAACCCCTTTGAATTAAAATCTCAGTAATTTTCTTTTTGACAATTCAGTTTATCTTATGATTTTGAGAAAAGTATAAAATTAATAAAAAACTAAAAAAAAAGAAAAAAAAAAACTTTTCTAAGTAACTCATTTTCCTTTGTCAAAACTACAATACTTGTTAATAAGTGACGACACACAAAAAACTAATGAATTCAGTACACATACAGAGACTTTATTTTTGAAAAAGATAATTTTATCTTTGACTCTAAATTATATTAAGAACTTATATTCTGTCATTTAAAATAGTAAAATCTACTTCCAAACAGAAAATTGAATCATTACATTGATATTAGTACCTACCAAATCCTCCAATTCTAACCTCTACAGAAACTTTCTTGGAAATGCATGATTAAATTAGATTAGAAAGATAATGACATGTCCTACTCTTTGTTTTCTTTATTTTTTATGTCATCAAAAGCCAACAAGTGACAGACGGTGACACTAAGAGAGCAACACATAAACTGACAAATCTCCCAATTAAAGTTCCCTAATCACATCATCAATCATTATCAAATTCCATTCATTGTCCACAAGTTTCACTTTTTTCTTTTTCCTTTCTTCTTTCTTTATTTCTAAAGGTTAGGGTTTGTACCAACTACCAAACTTTGCTGTGGCTGCTAGAAATTTTAACTCGTTTCAGGTGGTAGATTCCATAAATTGTCCTAAATGTACAACAACCCATTGAATTTTTTTAAGGATAATCTTATAAATTAAATTTAAAAATTAAAATTTGACATCTCAATTTAATGAAAGATTTAAATGATATATATATTAATACATAATATCCGAACATTTATGGACGAGGTTCATATCAACATGTGTAGTTGATACGGTATAATATCAGTTTGATTTATTCTTTTACTTAAAAAAAAAATGCTATTTTTATAATGTTTTAGTTGAATCTTTCATTTGAGTATAATTTATATCTAATTGAATTAAAAAAAAAAATCATTGATCATATTTTAAATAAAAGAATAGTTTCTCTTAAAGTACTAAAAACTACAAATAATTTTTTTATTTTATCATTTTTTTTTAATTTACGTGTGAAAAATTATGGAATACTCAGTGTAAAACCCCATGAATGAGCCCACTACCCCTAAGACATACTATGGTTAGGCCATTGGAACTCGCAATCAATTGAGCTACACCACATGAGTTTTAAATAATTTTTTTTTATTTTATCATTTTTTTAATACCACATGTCAATGATGTGAATAAATCAGGCTCCACCACATGTCACGTTGGAGTTTGTACTGTAGCCAATGTTATTGAAGAAATAAACATGTGCAGGACCCACTTTAATGTGACCTAATATAAAGGTGCGAGTGGGTGCCGCCGGCCACGAAACTCCATTTCGTGACAGCTTCAAGTGGGGCCAATCCAACCCCAACGAGCGGACCCACATAGTCTATTCATCCAGAGTTATACTAGTGAGACTTACTGATAAAATACATTAATAAGATATATCATTAGATATATCATAAATCTTATATATTTAGATTAATTTGATAGGTGATTATATGCATACAGAGTATATAAAGTTTAATCATAAATTGATAATTCAAGTCATATAATTTTGGTTTTTAAATTTTGACAACTACGGGCTGTTGATTTTTAAAAATTTAAAATCGAAAGATAAAATCATCAGATGGAGATGAAACTTTAAATAAAAACTATTCATATAATCTTCTTTACATCACAACAAATAACGGGACTTCTAAAATTCATTTTTAAAAGATATCTCACTCTATGTTAAAATACAAAATGCTTTAGTAGAATTTTTATTGGTGAATTAAAACATGAAAGCCAAGTGTGACCTCTCTATGTAAGCTTACAGCTCATGTATAAGCTTTATTATAGTCTATCCAATCATCACACTACATTTTCTGCATTATTTTCCTCTTTCAATTCAAAGCCAACGTGCTCTAATATCTAATCCACCCAATTTCACTGCAAAATTATATAAATGATTATGAATAACTTCAAATCAAAATTCAAATATCAAAGAATGAAGGAATAATATGACGTCAAACTCTATATTTCTCACACAATTTCATAATAATTCTTCTTCAAGACTTTTCATAAGTCTAAACGAATACATCAAATAATTAGAATGTCAATAAAGAGTTTTTAAAGAGAACAATACAAAAAAAGAGCGTATCGAACAACTTTATACAAAGAATTATTGATGTAGAAGGTTTGACGTGACAATCAAAAACCCGCGTGATGAAGTGAAGGTCTTATATTTAATTTACACTAAACTCTAAATGTAATACCCTGCCCCGGATTAGACATAATTTAGCTTAATTTCCGTGTTTAATCGGTTGATCTCAGAGTTTTCAGTCAGGGCTTTAAGGAAAACCCAAGCGAGACCCAATCCGAGCCCGTGAGCTCAGTGATCCAGCCCGTCGAGCTGGAGGGGTATTTTGGTAATTTTACCATGTGTCGTATAAATTTTCATAATTGATGTGATTTGATGATTTTCATTGATTGATAATACTCTCCTTATTGAATGATTTGCATTCTAAGTTTAAAATGAATTTATTTTTCAAAAAATGATATTTAAATATCGCCCGAAAGAGAGTTTTAATTATTTAAAATATTTTCGGGAAGGAGTTAAATTTTGAAAATGGTATCGGGTGTTAGACCATTTTAAAAATGATCTAGATATTTCATTTTATCTGAAAATAAGATTTACAAATTTGTTATTTTTACGTTTGATTAATTAAGTAATTATGAGAAAAATATGATTTTTGTTTAAATCAAGGGTTTTTAATAAGAAATAAAATCTAAAAATTTTATGGTGACCTAAGTTTTCAAAACCCAACCCATCTGTAAGGTTGGATCGGATTTTTGAGTCTTTAATTTACCACTTTTAGTTTTAAAAATCAAATTTTCTTAAATAAGGACCTTTCTGCAATTTAAAATTTCCTGAGGGTCTGATCTGCAAAGGCAGAGCAGCCTGCACACGCCACTCAGCGTGCACTGGCCGCTCGGCCCTTCTTCCGGCGGTGATCATCACCTCCCGTCGTGTCCCATCCCCGATTTTCTGGCCAAGAGCCTATAAATTCAGGCCACCTTCATCGGTTCCAACTCCCAGCAAACTACTTCTCTTTCCCTCTCTGTTTAATTTCCGGCCGACCCTGAGCTGAGCTGCTGTTTTTCAGTAACAGTAAGCTAAGTGGAAGATTTTCCAAAAACTCGATTTTCAGCCCAAATTCCCGAACCAAGGTATCCATTGCATTCCTTTTTAAATTCTAACCAGTTTTGAATTAAGAAAATCAGATTTTGACCATGTTTTCAATGAGAAAAACCGATTCAAAGTTTTAAGGAAAACCATGGGTTTCATGTACCCGTGATGATCTACCCTTAAAATCGGATGGCCCTTTGAGCTTTTGAGCTCCAAACCAATCCCTGTGTAAAGAGGACTCACAAAGGAGTCCATCAAACCAGACCGATGTGAAAAACGAATCCGGGAAGCCCTCCCTTTCTGGAATCGTATTTCAGTGTTTTTCCGCCGTCACTGTCTGCAGTTGCAGACAGTGGAGAAGACGACTCTCGGAAGGTTCGAGAGCCGATCGTCGGACGGTCCGAACCTTCGGACGGTCCGAGCTGTGACCCTCGGACGTTCCGAGCTTCAACCCGAAGCCCAGACCGCCCAAGGCGAACCCAACCTCTTTCGGACGCACCGAGCCGAGCTCGGAAGGACCGAGCCCAGCTCGGAAGGACCGACCCTCTCGGAAGATCCGAGACCCAGTCTCCGGACGTTCCGAGACTTGCAGACCCACCGAGACCTCTGTTTTCTGTTCTTCCTGTTCAGATGGACTTCGGACGATCCGAAGTCAGGCCTCAAGATCCGAGGCCAGTAACTCAGTTTGGAGTGGTTCGGATGATCCGAAGCCACTGTACCCTTGTTCCGAAGTGATGATCCGAGGAACACAGTTTTAAATGAATAAAATATTATTGATTACTGTTTTAATCTTGATTACTGACTATTTGATGTGTTTGATTAAAAGTTGTAATTTATACCCCCTCTGTTAATTAAAATTGTACTAACCCGTTTTCCTCTTAATATTTATAGTCTAAATACTATTGTATACGCTTTCAGTCCGACACTAGTCGGGAACTGAGTGATTCACTTTCAGGCCGACACTATAGTCGGGCACTGAGTGACCTCGAGGCCTACTCAAAATGTCAGCTCTGGTCCATATCCAGAAGACAACCGAGAAGTGACCCGAGGATCTAGACCTTACTCAATAAGTCAATCTGGTCAATGCCCAGAAGACAATATGAGTTTGGACTGAGCCCCTTATGTTTATTATATTATTATCTTGTGGATGAATTAAAAAGGGATAGAAACCAAGTAGGAGGCTCATTTCCATTAAACCCGGATATTTTGTGGGAAAAATGCATGATTTCCAAATTCTACGTATATGTACGTATCTGATATGTATATTGATTGCGCACTTGTATGTTGTTTGACAGAGACCGCGAAACCACACGATCACGGTGAGGGAACTTAACTCTGCAGATTTTGTAAACAGGTGTTATATTGAGCAATGAGTGGTTTCGATTTTGATGAACCCACTCATGTGCCTATACATGGTGCACTATGGTAAGAGTGCTATGATTACGGTGTTGACCGTATGTGTATGTAAGACTGCTTCCACGTACCTGGGCTATTGAACCAATATCGGCCATATGAGAGATGGTTTATGTCTACTGGACCATGGGCGGACCATGCTGTCGTCAGTTGCTGACTTGAGGGTGTCAGTATCGGCTACGTTTAAGAGCCGGAGATGTACTTGCAAGGATGTATTTTGACCGTGTCGGGACTTAATACTGGTCTCAGTATAGTCGGCAGGCGTTACGGTGGATAATGGCAGTGATTGATAGTCTGATGGTGTTATTATCTTATTTGAAATTATGCTTACTGTTATCAAGCATGTGATATTGAACTGTTGCTAACCTGTTTTACTATTTACTTAATATGCATTGTTAATTATCCTTCACTGGGCTAGTTAGCTCACACCACTCACCTTTCAGGCAATGAACCCGAGGAGGAGGACCCTCTCTTTCAGGCTTAGGGCGTTTAAGCTGAAGCAGTGCCTTGGGATTCCCCCAGAGGGGAATGCCCTGATCTTTCTGTTGGTTCTTGGAACCATTGTTTTTGTATTAAGTACCGGATGTGGTACTTAATTTGTATTTGACCATTGTAATCGGCTATGTTGCCAATTGAGACAATGTCATGATTAATTAATGATGTTTGATTTTGATTATGTTATGTGTTGATGATTGTTTATGTCTGGGTTTTTGGAGGCAGGCATATGGTACATGTTTGAGTCCACTCAACGGGCTGATGTGTAACCGCTGGACCTAACTGTTGATCCGGCCCAGTCAGAGTGCTTGTGGTTTAGTGTACTTACCTTATCTTTCAAAAAAAAAATCAGTCGCGTTCCGGGCCCACTGGTCGGGTCGGGGCGTGACACTAAAGGGTCATTCCACGTTGAACTTATCTGATGTGTGTAGATTGATAGATTTATATATGTTCCGATGATAAGTTGGGTGAGACACCAGAACACCTTAGTTAAAAATAAAACGAAGAGTTTTTATAACTCAAAGATCAATACGAAAAGAATGAGCGTAAAAAACTTGATCTCTAATCGTTTAGAGGGTTGAACTTAGAGAAATTAATTAAATTACATAAGTGGCTAAAATGTGACGGTCACATATTTTATTTAAAATTCCGATCAAAATATTTTTTTGAGACTATTAGCTCCTAAATATTGTCAATATTTTTAAATTTTAACCAAAATTTCTCAATTCAGATACAAATATATCTTTGGAAAATGAGGAAAAAAAAAATGGTCCTTTTGAACTTTCCTGTATGAAATTTTGGCGGGGACTTTGAAAAAATAAACAGTAGTGACATAACATGAGTGGAAGAATTAATGTCTTATTGAATTTGAACTCGGTTGGGGATGTCTTGACTCATTCAAAATTTCAAACGAGTCATCATTCTCATGTGATTGGAGCTGACAGCAAAGGTATTAAACTCAATTCTACAGTGCCGGCGGTTGCGTCTCAATTATTCACAAAATTGAAATAAAAATAGTCTATTTTACGATTTACATAAGTCTTTTCAATATTTTTTAATTTTTTAATTATAATTATATTATACATTTAAAAAATTACCAGAAATAATCATATCCTATCATTCTAATTTCTAATAGTAAGAATAACTTCCAAAAGACGTTAATTGGAATATGTAAAGTCTACATCTTAGAAATAAAAATTCAAAATCTTTCATTAATTTCTAAACATAAGGATGCATACGTGTATCTTTTTAGAATATGTGAGATTATCGGACACACTATTGGTCAAATGAGAGAAATGTGATGAAATTTATAAATTTTATTTGATCATTGGATTCAATAGTTTTACAAAATTTTAAAAATACACATATATAATATAAATATAAATTAATTAATAATTTAGATTTTTAAAAGATGGACCCAACATTGTCTAAATGGAGCCATTTGAAGTCACAATTACTATTAGGATAGCATTATCGAATCATTTCTCTTAAGTCCTTGATTCCAAATAGATAAGATTTTAACTTTGATAATAATTCCCACGAGTAGCTCAGTAATTCTAAGTTTATACTATAAGTCTTGGGTTCGATTACTTCTAAACTTATTTGATACACGAGACTTGCGACTGATTTCGTAATTCTGTGGATTAGTCTTATAAAAATCCATATTATAAAAAAATTCTCATAATCATGATAATAGTCCATGTATTATATATTTATCTAAATTTCAAACTTTATATATGTATCCGTGATTTAATGTTTCCGTGGGCTATATGTTTGTCATGGACTATTATCATGATTATGAGATTTTATCTAAGAGTTTCAAACTTTCAAAAAGTGAGTTTATCTTCAAAGGAAGGTCTTGCATTTGATTCACGTTCAAACTTTTATGGACTCGAGATTTCTTCTCATCAATTTCTCAATGTGTGCGGATTAAGAAGTTTAGAAATGACATGAGTTAAAATGAAGTGTATGACCTTCTATCAAATTAGAAGATTTTTATTAAAGATTTGGTATTAAGAATAAAATTTACTATTGATAATGAATTCTATTTTAACTGATCAAAATAAAATTTATATAAATATAAACTTTTTATGGTAGGATATTAAATATAATTTTTTAATAAATCATTATATAAACGAAAATAGTTCCACGTGAGAGTGAGTGGTTTAAGCAATTCGATTAAACAGCTTCTTTATATTCAAAAGAATACAAAAGCGTGAGCGTCAGAGCTCGAGAAAACTGAAGGAGTCAACACCGCTGCACAGTTGTGCGACAGCGCCAGCCGTCAGATGGAATATCCAACGGTCGTGATCTCACACTAGCTGTCATGGTCCCTACACATGCTGCCGACAGCTTCTTAAAATCGTATCATATAATTAAATTAGATTAAGTGTATTAGTTTTTTCTAATTTCTAACGCAAATTAAGTAAACTAAGAAATTAGAAATGTAATATAGTTTAATAATGCAAAGATATCGACACGAGACGAGATAAAGTGAGAAATTTAAGAAAAAAAAAAATGTATTATATTGAAATAAATAAGGATGGGCAGGCGGTCACGGGCATCTGGGCAGTGTCGGTAGCGGGCAGGTTGAGTGCAGCGCCTGTCAATTGAGATTCCCGCTCCCTCTCCTTTTCCTCGTGAAATTCATTGCCACGTACAATCGCTGAAAATGTAGCCGTACGGTGGGCTTTCTCCGACTCTTAACAATGAGTTAAATAATCTGTTCATCAATATTTTTAAATAATTTTTTAAAAAATAAATATATTTTTATTTTTTTAAAATTTATGTGTAGAAAACAGTAAAATACTCATAAAAAAATATCAATGAGTGAATCCACTACCCATAAGATAAATCAAAGTTAGACTATTTGAGTTCAAACCTACAACTTTCCACTTCTTGAGACGAGAGCCAACTAGTTGAATTACACTACGTGGATAAATATATTTTTAATTAAAACTAGATTTATGTATAAATTTATTTTTTATGATGCATAAATCCAACACTCTATTTCTTTTTAAATAAGAAGATATTGATAAAACTCTAAATACATGCAGTTTCACATGAATCATATTTTGTCTTTGTAAATATAGATTTTATTATGGGTTTAACTTGGAAAAATTACAAGTCCAAAGTCATGAGACGAATCATTCAATAGCTTTAAATTTTAATTGCAAACATGAATTTAAATCTCTTTACTAGCCCTCAATTCTCTTCGTTCAAATATTTAAGTAATGATGAACGGTAAAAAATATGTTGTGCCGATACATCCGTATCACCGTAATATTATGTATTGGTCATTAGAGGTAGATACACTTCCTTTCACACCCATCCGTCACTTGTCCAAACTTCATTTTCCCATAATATTATACACAACGTATCAACCACATTTTTTTAAAAATCTTGTTGACACTTTAACACTCCCACCTCTCATTTTCATGTTTGCCTTTCTTTCTCTGATTCCACGACATTGTAATGATCCTCAACTTACAATATCGATTGTAAAGACACCTTAATGTTAAACTTTTCAAACTTTCAAATGTCATTGGAAAGTATTAACATTGTACTAGCAAAATAATTTGGGCTCACCCCATTAGAAGTGCTTAAGCTTACATGATTGCAAGAATTATGTGTTAAAGTTGAAAGTAGTTTTACTCCATCCAAATTATCCAATCACTTTATTTCATGTTTCAGAATCCACACTAATTGGTCTATTTCTCTATCAAAAAGGGTGCAACTTGAGTATATCATTTCAAGCCCAGACTGCATATATGGGGCTGGGGCTTGTGCTCAAATTGGATCCACGCGGGCCTAAATTATTGGAAGCTCGGTCGAGTCTAAAAAATTAATTAAGGGCCCAAATGGGATTTTGGGTTTTAGGGCCCTTACTCAAAGAAGATTGTTCCTCAAGGAAGATACCTTATCGGCGAACCTTGACAACATCTTCTTTGATATCATTGGCCCAGAGAATGCTGACATTCTTGAAAGGCAGTTTTCTGAAGAGTGAAGACGAAATTTGGAGGGCCCAGTTTGGTGTGGCCATTGACAAATCTCCTGGGCCTGAGGTCTGTCAACTGCCAGCTTTCTAAACAGGGCCGGCCTTGGGCATAGGCGGCAGCCGCTGCCTAGGGCCCCTACACACTTAAATTCCTTAACATTCAAGTTACAAAGGGTCCCTAAAATCTCACTCCGCCTAGGGCCCCTGAGATTTTAGGGGATCTCAGGGCCGGCCCTGTTTCCAAACCTTCTGGGAGATGGTGTTACAACATTTTGTTCAAGAGTTCTCCGATGTGTATGGGTCGAGAGGCTTCTACATGCCCCGTTAATTAGTAGCTCTAAAAAGACTGAACACCTTGATCATCAAAACAGACAGAGCCTACAACAGGGTCATCTGGGATTTCCTTTTTTTATCTCCCAAGGCAGATGGGCTACATGTTGAAGTGGACTCAAATAGTAATGTGAGAACTTTAATATAAGAAGGCTTTCCTTTTATATTATGACTCATACATCAAATTTATTTGTAATTTTACTTCAATAAAGTGATTATTAAAATAAATTATGCAGTTTATGATTTGAATTTTTTAAAGGTATAATTAATTTGATTATATTCATAGACTATTTAACTTAAATTTAGATAAAGATTCAATAAAAAAGAGTAGGTACACACCTCTATTTAGTTGAAGCTAAGGTCCAAATATCGGCCGATACATATCGTATCGGCCGATATATATATATATATCGATTTTTTTAAACCGAGTAATATTGGCCGATATGGCCGATATTCGGTCCGAAATATCGGTCACAATATCGGTATTTAATTTAATTTTTTTTTTTAAACACCGATACGTTTTTTTGCGGTTTTTACACGGTTTTTTGCGGTTTTCTGCTGTTTTCCACGATTTTCCAGGGTTTACGGTTCCCAGGGGTGTTCGCAGTTTTTTGCGGTTTTTAGCGGTTTTTCGAGGTTTTCACGGTTTTCCGCGGTTCAGGGTTTACGGTTCTCAGGGGTATTCACGATTTTTTGTGGTTTTTTGAGGTTTTGTCACGGTTCATCACTGTTCATCACGGTTTTTTTGTGGTTTTTTCACGGTTCCGATATCGGAGGAGAGAGAAAATGCCGATATCGGTATGAGAGATAAAATTATCGGCCGAAATATCGTCCGTATCGCATATCGGCCGAGCCGATTTTTTAACCCCTAAGTTGAAGTCCTCGAAATGTTATATAAGACAAGTTAAATATAAAGTATACACTCAAATATAAGATTTAGTCATCGGAGTTTTTTACTATAAAATTATATATTATTTAAAATAAAATTTGCGGCTAACATAATCATTTGTCATTCAATTAAAATATGTAAATTAATTGCACTGTTACAATTGACTTTGATGCTTTTAAAATTAATGGGTAGAGAGGGTCTAATTGAAAAATACTCTAATACTATAGTTCACTATAATTGGAGCAACTGAACCACAAATTATCACTAGTCAAAAATTCAAATTCTCCATTATAGCTAAATTAACATGTCTTTTCTTAAAAAATCCAATCTTTCAAGAAAATAGAACGACGACTCCATGGGCTTATTAGAATTTAGTGGTTTGAAATAAAAAATTAAAATACTTTAATGGCCTCTATAGTGGATAGTCCGATAAATGTATCTTTCAAATGTTTAAATCATTGGTTTCAAATTGTTAAGCCTTGTCTTATAAAATTGTCTAAAAAGTCAAAATGAAGAGCATCTTTTACAGAAGAAGTCCTTTATAATAATTGTATTGGCTTTAATTATTTTCTTGGACAAAGAATTTTTAATAACAAAACATTTCCCAAATTATTTAATATCAAACTGTCGAGTGGTTCCCATTAATGGGTCTTGTTTAGGTCATTCAATCTTGGACGAGAATGTTTTTCATTCATAATGGAAAAAGTGGTAAAAAATATTAAAGGTCATTCGTCATTTACTTTTTCAAAATAATTCTTTCCACTAAAGATACTATTTTTTTAAAATTAAAATAGACAACTAAATAAATATTTTCATCTATGATATTGGAGCTAGTGAGAATGCACCAAATGAATATCAAATAGAATTAATATAAATCTAAAAAAGAAATAGACATAATTAATAGTTCAAATTTATCACTCCGACGATCTTGAGGTAAAAAATTCCTTTACTGGCTTGAATAGAAATTTGATAATCACATCCTGGTTTTACATCAATACAACTTCAGTAGCAGTTTTCTTATAGATTAGGCTTGCTAAATCTCCACGAGTGAACCCATTACTCCTAGGACATCAAAGTTAGGTCATGGAGTTTATTTCATTTTAATCTTCATTTTTCATTTTTAATCTATTCTTTTCAATTTTCTTTTCTTTTTTAATCTTCATTGTGTTGTTCATTCCTAGTGAAGGGAGAAAACAATGAAAAATCGAGAGTGGCAACAGAACAAAAGCTTTTGTTCACATTAAATGAAATAATAGCTTTCATTCCTCAGAGAAAACAATTCGTTTCACACTTTCACCTGATACATTCATCCCCATTGACTGCAAATCTGCATCACATGGCTGCAACTCATTGTGACCAAGATCAGAAATATGAAATATTACAGTTAATCAGAACTTTTTGTTTTCTTTCTCATCTTTTTCTCTCGCATGTCGAATAGGACTTCTTTGATTAGAGGTGTCTGTCTCCTTGTTGCTAGCCGTTTCACCAGTTGTGTAGGAGTTTCTTTCTCTCAAGGGATTGCTACTGATGGTGTTAAGATTCATCGCCCGAGGTAACTTCAGAGGAATGTCATGTTCAATTACTGTGTCTGTCAACTTTGGAGCTTCATTGTTCTCGTGCTGAGCCGAAGTTGGTGCTGTAGGAACAAGCTGAATAACTGATTTTTTCCACTTTTTCCTCAGATTCTTCTTTGGTGCATTTGATTTTATCTGCACCAAGTGTACTCTGTTACTATTGCAGCATATGAGATTGCAGGTGAAAAAATTATAAAGTTAACTAGATATAAGAACAATGTCTCATTGACCCCCCCCCCCCCCCAAAAAAAAAAAAAAGCGATACAACATGCTGCAGCCCGCAAGAGATCCACTGTGCATTGGATTTTTATTCATTGACGCTTCAAATATTTTATACATGTATGAACATTGATTAATGGACTGGCTTATTTGACCAGAAGCAGAAATGCAATGAGGAATAGGATGCTTGGATTACATACTGAATCATGTTAGCATGGTGGTAGCACATGTATGGAGGAGGATCTACCTGGGCCTTATTTCCATGAAAGATGTAGACCGGCACATTGGAATAGTTGAACACAAAAATGGGAAAAAAAAAAAAAAGGATGACCCATCATCCGCCCAGTTGGTGGATTAAGCTGAGATCAATTGGCAATATAGTAAAGCACCAACATAGAAATTTAACAAAGAGAATGCAATATGACAGGCACATAACAAATCTATATCATAAACACATAAATGCACCTCACTTGAGCATGATCGGACAGTACCATATATATTGGCATAACAGGCCACAACTAATTCAAGAGAGTTATCTTGAAGAAATAAATGTGAATGGAAACATCTAATTATAAATATTTCTAAAGTTTGTAGGATTGAAGCACATTTTGGTGTGACACAAGAAACCTTCACACAAAATTTAGTGACCCAAGTGAATGAATAGAGGAGCAATTTCAAAGGTCAAGTCAATCTGCTTCCTATAAAAAGATTTAATATGAAAATGTCCTTATTTTCTCATATTTCAAATAAATATACACAGATTAATGCTAGATCCCATTTTGCAATGTAATTGTTCCAGAGTTAACGTGGGAATAAGTTCTCATTTTCATTGGTAAATAATTAAATACAGTGTTACTATATTCAAGTATTGGCAGACCAATTGCAATCTGCTGATAGCAACTCAAATATTGTGAAGCTATTTCAACACTAGGAACTCCTTTTTATTTGTTGGCAAGAAAAGAGGGTATAAGATCATTTCTAGAAATTGATCTTAGTCATTGGCCAAAGATAACTCGTTGCCAACATTTCATAGATTAGTTTATAGTGTTCAAGAGTAAATGACCAAATGTGCAAAGTTCTGAAAATAAAGTAGCAGATCCTACCAATGTATTTCCAATATCGGATAGAGGCTTTCTCTGGAGCACATTGGCATTCTCATCAATGGACTTTTCAGTCAGTGCACTTTGAAGCAGTGCGGCACCATGTGAAGCAAGTTCCTTGCTTTTATCATCATCACTGACACTTGATGCATCTGGTAGCCCATTATTCCCACCACTTTCTGTTGAATCTGACCGGGGTAAGTCATCTTCCTTGAGTGTAGCTCTGTTACTGCACTTGGTAGGTAAACACCCACAAGAAACACCACATGTTTTACTGGCAACTCGGCATCCACACTTGCCAGTTTTGCATGAAGAGTGCTTACTACAAGAGCAACATAGGCTCGCTGGAGATGCTGCATTCTTATCGATTTCTTGCTTGCATGTGTTCTCTAAATTCATATCTGTCTCTTGTTTAGCATCCTCTACTGTTGACATTGCTTTTGCATGAGCTCCTGTTTTTGACCTCCTCTTTCTCACCAATTGTTTTCCAGATTCCTCCCAATCACCATCATCTGCCTTCTCCCAATCCTCATCAACTACATCTGATCCTTCAGAATCAGATATGTCCATGTCCTCCAATAAGTCCATGTTAGTACCACCGTAGTTAAAGATGTAGGAGCTTCGTGGACCCTGAAATAAAAAACAAAAACATTAATTTGAAGCAATTGATTGTAAATTCGAATTAATCATGGATAATATAAGCAATTTCTCCAATTGGTTTCTTTCCACATAACCCCAAAAACATCCCAGCTATTTTGAGATTAAGATTACAAAAGGGAGCTCATGTGCTCTTTTAGCTAAGAAACATTTCAAACAATAGAAAAAACAGAGGTAGATTGAAACATGGCGAGATCACAAAGGAGAATCTACTGTGGGATAGGTATAGTTTCAAGAATGTCTTCATCGCCTAGATTGTCATAAAACAATTTTTAAAAAATACCTTGCGCAGGTCATAGGAGTGCCTGTCCTCTCCAATCCATGACACTTGAGGCCCGTCAATGGCAGCATTGCCCTTTCCATTCTTAGCAGCAAATCTCTGTTCCCAAGTTTCATATGAAAGAAATAAAATGATCATACAAGTGATGAAAAGGACAAGGGAATTATAAAAGTAATGAATGGTGATGAAGACCTATTTAGATACCAGTTTATGGAGAAAATGTTTGATGTTGCTAAACCATTTCGAAACAGCAAATGAGCCAACAACATGGGTTTTCATGTTTTGCATCTAGCCTCCAAAAGAAAATCACAATCACATAGTGATGCTGATTGAAGGGAGCACATAGGACATTCTTGGATGTCAGAGAAACACATCTAACATTCAAAAAGTCGTCCACTCACTCTCTTTATAATGCAAAGCAACAGTTCACATGATACATCTATATAGACCTAGTAGAACCGTGCCAGATGAAACGACCATTCCTAATGAGAAAACTAATTTATTCAATGGCAAGAAAGTACTAATTTAGCATTGTGAGGTTTGTAAGATGAGGAGAGGGGGGAGGAAACTAGAAGGCAAGCAGTATCCTTGCAAATAAGATCCAACAATATACAAGCTTAGTAAGATGGGCTTACCTGTAACTTCTGCTGGTGATGCATTTCTGCAATTTGAGCTTCAAGCTGTCTAACCGAACTGCTGAGTCTGACTACCTTCTCCTTCAATTCCTTTACCACTGAATCCTTCTCTTTGCAATCCACTTCTCTATCATGTAGCTGGCACCTGATAATGGAAGGGCAGAAAAATTGAGAGAAACCCCTGCTCCTTAATTTCAAATTCATAATTCATAACTGTTGCTTGCCAAACAAACAAACAAGTGCAAGAACTACCAAAAAGAAAGCATGTCTGATTATAACAAAACAAAGTAAGATCCCAGGTAGGGAAGGCAATGGATGGGATCAAGAATGGATTAGATTATTTATACATAATAATAGAATTTTTTTCTTTACTTCAATCCAATCCACATAATTCAACCCAATCAAACCCAAATTTTATCAAAAAAAAAAAAATTAACATGAAATAAGTAACATAAAATGAGAAAGGTGAGCATTCCTTTCTTTTGAGAGCATTGGGCTGTGGGAAATGGAAGCAATAGACTATGACCAATGGATGTAGGGTGGGATACATTAGCTAAGAAGAAGAAAAGAGATTTCCACAAGGACTTCCAAATAGGGTTATATCCTATTGGATACAGGCTCCTCTATCCAATTTGGCCCAAATTCTTTTGCCCATTTTTCATCAAATCAAATTAATTTATTAAGGAGAACACTTGACCCAATCACCAAATTAATTTATTACTTGGGCCTGGTCAAGTTCATGTGACAAGGTAGATATCGTCACCCTTAAATTTCAAAGTGCTAACACAGTAAATATATAGTACTTATGTACCAAATTAATTACGTGAGGTCATACCTGAATCAGATAGAAAACAGAAATGAAGAACCCCACAACAGGGCCTGCCCAATGATCAATTCGAATAGATGACAACCATCTATTCTTTTGCCTCTTCATAAAGGATATAGATGCATTAATTTTTGAACTATCCATTTTAGATGCATGCAACAAATGTATGGCTAGGATCCTAGGACATTCTAGGTGTCGGATCAGGCATCACCCATCCATGAGATTACTAAATCAAAGGACCAAGACATACATTTGGAGCCTCAAAACACTTGAATTCCTTAAGTCTTGATGTCAAAAAAACTAAACCTAAAAACATTAGATGTCCCAAAATGAATTAAATGATTATGCAAGCATAAGCTAGATGCAATCACACCTGCTCAAACAAAACTATAATGACTGAGAATGGAAAGAATTATATAATGTTGAGCAAGCATTTTTTCAGATATTGTATACTGGGATCTACCTATGGCTATAGCCTGACTTGTGGTGATAAGAAAATCCCAAACAGCTTGCTCATAAAAATTATCTTAACTATTCAATTAGGGGCCAGTTATGCGCCAACTGTTGGTTGAAGTCATCCATTTCCATTAGATTCTGTGGACATGATAAGAAATCAACACGAGGGCCACCAAACCACTAGAAAGATGAGCCTGACCTGTGCAATCACTAGATCTGTAGCTCAAAAATATAAGGTGACAAAAGAATTGATATATTTAGGACTAAATTACTGTTCAAAAATGTTTTTGAGGTCTGATCTTTCTCAAGACTCTAGTTTAGCACAATGTGGACACTACTAAAAAATGGCTCATAAAGTGGCAAACCAAAAGAAGAAGACCAAATCATCTGGTAGCACATAGATATAAAGAACTTTTTTCATAAAAGAGTGTCATTTGTTGAAATAAATACCTAGAAGAAGATAATGAGTCAAACAGATAATTCATTATATTCTTCGCTTCTGCAAGTGATCGAACTTGGTTCCAGCGTCCCCTACCACTGAAGACACGTTCACGCTCCTCCGCTTCTGATAACTGTGATGCCATGGCCACTAGAGTGCTAGAAGAAGATGTCAGCATATTTTCAAGTGCAAAAATTCTTGAATTTCTTGCACCAGGGGACATTGTCTCAGGGATTTCACTGCAGTTAATGTCACTCGATTTTTAGGTTTAAATTATTGTAGCTACAATATAAAATGACAATGGCATAAGAACAATCAAAATTTTGAACAAGATACAATTGTATGTGTAAACAAACATGCAATATCTCACCTTATCTTTTTCTGTGTTACCATTTCAGCTTCTTGCTTTAGTCTTGCCACTTCCTTAGCCATGGCAGCCCTCCTGGATAAATGATGGAAGATAAGGTATTATGCAAATTGTTAAAGTGGCATGTCTATTTGACCAAATATGCACCAATGAAGGTTTCAGTATTCCCCAACTAACTACTAAAGTTGACAAACGCATTACAGAGGATGGATGGATGGCATTTCAAGAATGACAAAATTAGAAGCTCCATTAAATTTAACACAACCCATTTTGTTTCAAACTTCAACCAGTAAACCAAGAAAATTCCAGAAGAATGAGAAAGCTTCAGAGTAATGATAAAGAGGGGTTTAGGTAATAAGTTTATGTTGTATATGGATAAAAAGCATATAAATAAATATCAAATAGTGAAGAGAAAAACAAATAAAAAGATAATAGGTACAGATGCAAAATGAAACATCAAGTGGGTTTTGATGATACAACCATGAAACTAGACTAGTAAATTATTTGCTGCATATATTCTGTGTTTTTATTTGAATGTTAGGTAAGATTCATTCAAAGAGGGAAAAACGCCGAAAGATAGATACAGAAGGGGGAAGGCCAAAAAGGGCCCAGAACCAAAAATAAAGGCAGCCCACAGTCCGGGCAATCAAAAGAGGAACATGCCTCATGGGCCAAATGATAGAAGAGAAACCAAAAGGCCAAACAAACAAAACACAAAAAAACAACAAACCCAGATCAACCAAGCCCGAGGAAGTTGCCAAGAACTCCATGGCTTCTAGTGCTGAGAGTCTGCTCTTTTGTAGAAGTCCAAGACCTTTTTAGGCAGGTGACCAGCACCAAGGGAGATGGTAGCCTTGCAGCGCTGGAGATGGTAACTGATAGCATTGACAGGTATGCGACTGTTACATGAAGCATAGTGGGGAGTAGAGATACAGTTGAGGAGACTACTGTTTAAGCATTGAAATTTGCAGATTTGCAGCCCCAAGACCTGAAGATAGCAGAGTGTTCTGAATGAAGACCAACATGCTGTTTCTATTGGCAGGGAGATAGAAAGGGGTGATATAAAATCTGGAGTTGCTGCAAGAGGTTCCCTGGTAGTAGGCAGACAGCCCAAGGCAGTTTTGAAATTTGATCATAAATTCACTTATAATTCTATATGCATTCTCCAATTCATTGAATTTCTTCCATTTTTTATAAGCAATACTCATTTATATAGTATCCACATTCAATATCTAACAAAGTGATATAGTGATTGATGTTTTTCCATGTGCATGTGCACATATGCTTAGAGTGACAGTGTTCACATGTTTTGAACCCTTGGTATGCTAATTTTGCCGTCATCATTGTCGAGCTAAGACTAAGCTGACTACCATAACTTACAGCCAGTAATCAGAGAAAATATTTCTTCTTTAAGACAACAAAAAATTAAGTCCTTACGCTTCCATTTGTCGCTCATATTCAGACCGGACCTCATGCACCCGAACTGTCAGTTCAAGCTCATGCTCAATTGCTTGCATCAATGCCTTTAGCTCAAAAAAGAAATTGCATATTAATAAGAAACTGCATTGTAAACACATGAATAGATGCACACATAGTAGATGTCAAGATGATATCATATAAATAGTATAAATATTAAATAAATAATCATCATATATAACCAACCTTAACGCTTGCACCGGTCCCATTGCCAGCACCTGTACAAAACAATCTTTGCATTATAAACATAAAAAATAATTAAAAAATAGCAAAAATCCATACAATTTCATTCCCTTTACCAAACGTCTCACGAGAAGAAACTCTCTTTACTTCTAGTAATTCTTTTAGCCTTTTGGTAGCCATGTTAGCTTCTTCTGTCTTTCGTTGCAGAACCTTGGATAAACAGGAACAGGGGTAACAAAAAAAAGAAGCAAGAATCCACGTGATTAACAGCAGCAATATTACAATATAAAAAGAACAATGTGAACTCACCATCTTTTGCCTCTGGTTCAAAGCTAATAGCTTATGCATCTCATATTCATTCCTCCTTCCCTCTTTCTTGAGCTTTCATAAGAAACCATTTGAAAAAAATTAGTAAATACATAGAAACAAATTTGTAAATTAAGCTCCATCATGCACATGGTTGAACAGATGGACTAGAAAGATTAGTAAGCAAGAAACAATTCCAAATGCCTTTAAAAGTAACCATTATCATGCTTGGACAACAAAGTCCTCCAACTGATAAATGTAGGATAATGAGTTCAAACTTATTAAATGCAACTCTAGCAAATTAAACAAAAAAATAAAAATAAACTAACAGCACATATTGTATGTTTTACCCATGAGCAATATTAATAACCACCATTTTAGTATAAAAACCCACTACCAGGTACATTAAAATGTGAATAAAAAAACTATGGATCAAAATCCATGTAACTAACATGACTAATTGATATTTGTTTACTTCTAGGAAGAACAAGGAAGATTTTCTTTTCTGAAATAACTACAACTCACAGTTTGTATAAAAACCCACTACCAGGTACATTAAAATGTGAATAAAAAAACTATGGATCAAAATCCATGTAACTAACATGACTAATTGATATTTGTTTACTTCTAGGAAGAACAAGGAAGATTTTCTTTTCTGAAATAACTACAACTCACAGTTTGGGTCTTAAACACCTAACCACACAAAGAAGAAGAATAAAGAAAAGCACGCGAGGATCATGGATGAATAACTAAAATAATCATTACTGAAGAGGGCACTGAAATAGAACGATTAATAATTTTTGAACGACAACAACTATAAAAGATGTGATATTGTTCAAGCAAAGAGAAATAGAACAAGAAAAAACTAGTTGGTCTTCTACAAAAGGCCAACCTCCGTTCTTCGTATTGGAACTGTCTTGGGTCTTATACATATTTAAGTCTCAATTCTGCATTCCAGAATTGAATTGTGTTTAGTCTTCAACATATGTAACTCTCTGTTCATCAAACTCAAACCATATTAGACTATATTCGCTCATCTTTTCATCCATTAGAGCAGCCTTTAAGTTTCCTTTAGGGGTTTCTTTGTAATTCTACCATCCACATATCCATCTTAAAATGCACCATGTCCATAAAATAAATGGAATAGGTTTAAGACAAGATTTTAGGCTTTAGGACAGGATTTACCCGATTTAAAGCTTGCAAAATAAAGAAAATAGACCTAGGCAATCCTTAGGGGTACAGGCGAGCTAGGTCAGATCCTAAGTCAATTCAAGCAATGACCCATATTGCAATTACAAGGCACGAACCTAGATCGAGCCCAAAAAGGTCTCTGATTATTTTATGTTGGGCTATAGTTCTAAAAACTAGTAAGGGCCCACATGGGCTTTGCATTTCCAAGCCTTTCCTCTATTATCTTCTTCCTCTCTTTTGTCATTTCCTAGTGCTATCTCAATATCACTAATTGCTCATTTTTAGACATGAAAAAAGATTGTCTGCACATGAGCAAATGTACAATCTCAAGTTTTATTTAAAGAAGTGGCCAATCAGTGATGGGTTTGAGTAAAATTATACTAAGGACTACGGTGAGTTTGAGTTGGATGGTTAGGATTTTAAATTGTTAAAATTAAGGGCTAAGGTTTTAATTAACAAATTATAATAGATTGTTTAAGATTCGCATATAATATAAAATATATACCAGATTTAACAGACTTCAAGTCTGAATTAGGTTTTGATCTAAATTCAGGCTTTCAGGTTGGGATGGGCCACTAAAATGCATGCACAAGACCAAACCCATTTTAAATCAGGCCCTATTTTTTGAGCCAGAATTGGAATCAGACCAAAGCCCAAGTCGACCTTGGTTTGATTTTCCAAGCAAAGCCAGGCCACTGCAAAGTGGGCCAGACCCAAGTTGCACCCTTAACCAGTCCCGACCATTATGCTATCCTTATGTAAAGAGACATGAGTGAGGCAATGGGGTTTGCATGAAACACCCTACTAGAGAGTCCACATAGAGCAAGCCATTTACTGTAAATAATCTATTTATTTTAACAATTAACCAAACAACAAATAAATTGTGTAAGGACCACAAAAAAAAATATATATATATATATAGGGAACATATACCTGGAGAACTTCTTTTTCTCTAGAAGCCTTCCACAACCTGAATTGCTCTGACTCTTGCTTGATCTTTTGTTGCAATTGAACCTAAAAATAGCTAGTTAACAAAAAAGTGAAAAATATGAAAGGATTACATCCAATAACATATATTATGCATAGCAAAAAGAAACACCTTATGAGACTTTATCCTGTGAATCTCATCTTGCAAACGTTTTGCGGCTTCATCACTTTTTTGCTTTTGCCTCAAAAGCTGAGATTGGGCTTCTTGCTTTCTCTTTAACTCTGATACCTGCAATAGAAAAATCTTTCTAACATATCTCTTGTTAATTAGAACTGGTAAAGGTAAAGTCACAATGAATTAACCTGAGATTCCAGGGCATTCAACTTTTGGAGGTAAGCTTCCTTCAACTTTTGAGCACCATCATCCGAAGCAGATGAAATACTTGTGAGATTTGATCGAAGCTCCTCAATTTCTTTCTGCCAAATGGAAATCAATATAACAAGGCTTGCGTTGTTTACAATCAATAAAAGTGACAATAAGTAGCAAAAATAGAAAAATTACCAACAATGACTTTTTTTCCTGCTCCAACTCCAATAATTTCTTCTCATAATGTTGTTGCAAAACTGATGTATCCACCTTAGCAAATCTTTTCATTTCCGCCTTCAACAAACAAAAGAAATTTAAACAAGTAAATGAAATAGTTTGGAGTAAGGATCTAGAAAGTAGTTGATAAATTAAGAAAATTTAGAATACATAAAAGGAGTACAATATAAAAGTTCTATATCACTCTAAATTTACATATCATACTCATTTGAAGAGTTTCTCAAATTGATTTCCATGATTTCTTCCCTGAAATCATAATCAAATTTCAGTGTTTAACACATGATTTTATTTTATTTACCTCTATTGATCACCACTTCACAATATACTTTTTGGCTGTTCATTTCTCTTATTACCTAGTGAAAAATGTTTAACTTGTTAAGATTACATGATTCAGGTCGATTTCATATCATGGTATTGCAACAAGTACAAAGAGATCATGAAAAGCTTTTTTCAATAGAAAAACTTGTAGCAATCATTAGATTGAATTTGGTGAGAAATTAAATTTTATTCAAATTCAAACCTTAGTAAATTGTTAAGCTACTAATACACAAGATAACCATCTAAAGCAAATCAATAGGCAATCATATCCTTATAATATGCATGTGAAAAGATGTTGTTTCAATAAAATGTATCACTAACATAAAGGCAAAGTTGTTTACCTCCTTCTGCTCTAACCGTTTGTCCAATTCTTTTAGCTCCCTGTCCAATTTATCTTGTAAAGAAGAATGTTCAAGTTCCTTCTCAGTTTCAAGATCACCTACAAACAAATTTAACAAAGATTTTAAAATGAAAAAATTGAATAAAGAAATGGATTTTTGATATGTAAGAAGACTTCAAAAACTTTTCTAAAATTTCAAAACCTTTAGCATCAGAAATGGATGCACTATCATGAAGGCTTGGAAAAATTTCATCTTTGGAGTGGATCCCATCATCCTCTAAATCGAGGCGTTCAACAAAACCATGACGACTATATTTGTTCAAGCTTTGCAAATACTGCAACTTCCCTTCTAGCTCTTGTATCTTTGATACATAACCTTTTACCACATCAAAATCCTGAAAAGCACACTCATACTCAAAATTTCGACCTCTCTAATAGAACCTTTCAATAGTGAAAAAGGAGTAAATTATGTGTCCTTAAAAACCTGGTTTTCATCAGCATTGTCAATCTCATCCCAAGGTTTTCCATTGCGAGCAGATTCCAATTTTATGAGTAATTTGTCCTTTTCAACCTGATAAACACACAAAAGCATGGTCATATCTAGCATGAAGGCACCAAACTAAAAATGGAAAAAAATGTTTTAGAATGGCTGACATGGATGAAATTTAAAAGGAAAATTTTAATTAAAGCCTCAAATATAAAATATTTTACATGATAAATTAGTTATAGCAAATTCCATTGACTTGTGAAAGTTATACCGTGTCATTAAGAAGCATATTATATTAAAACATTAAAGCAATTGAAATGAAATAAGTAAACCTGAGCTTCAACAGCACGTTGTGATAGACGGTCACAAGTGATTTGACTCTCATGAAGCTCCTGATGTAACTGTGAATTACTTGTTTCAAGTAAAGAAACTCGCTGCTTGAGAACCTAGATGCACAAAATGTTACTTTCTTACTTCTGTTATGTGGAAACAACAAACATCATCAACAACCCCATGAAAATATGTACCTGGAGCTCCTCAAAAGGAGCACCTTCACTACGGTAGTAAATAAGTTCAGCTTGTAATTGCTCTAGCTGGTTACGCAATCTTTGCATCTGAGCTGCCATGGGATCACGATTTATCTACACACAAAAGCACAATTAAAAATTACTCACTTTTAATAATAGAAAACAACACAGAGAAGAAAACGACTTACAATTGCTTTGTTTTGTATGTTGCGAGCACGATTTGCATACTTTAGAGTATTTAATGTTTCCTCTGCATTAGTATCAGCAGGGCTAACACAAGCTACAATGCAAATGTATATCAAAACAAATAAGAATATAACATAAAAAAGATACTTCGGATATTTCAAATGAATAATGATAGATAAATATAACCAAAAAACAATTATTGTTCTAATAAAAAAACCAAATAGTCAACAGATTACAGAACTAACCGATCATCACAGTTCTGCTATTTCCACCGAGTGAATCCTACAAAGAAGAACACAATATGTTAAGTTAAATTCTTGAATTGGCAAGGCTTCTATTTCATTGAACGGAAATTGTGGAGATTAAAAAGGTAGCAAATGTTGTATATGTGGATCATGGTTTCATGATCCAATGCATTTTATTCAATGACAAAAAATGGATAGATGATCGAAAAAATGACTATAACACTTAGATCATTTCCTTGCAATTTACAAATAATGAGAGAATAATGCAACCAGTTAAAAAATAAGAAACTGAGCAAAGGGCTAGGGTCCTCCCATCTAGAAGAGCTAGGATATGTATGAAGGGGAGCCTGTGAAATCAATTGGGGACCTACATGTGCAAAATTGAGCTTCTAGTATCATTTACGAAAGAATCAAAATGGAGAAACAAAACCTTGGGACAAACAATAAAACAATCTTTTTTCAGAGGGGAAAAAAAAACAGGGCAAAGAAAACATCTCTCACCTGTAACAAGCGAGTTAACTTGCTGTCACGATAAGGAACATGTGCTCCTTCCTTCCTCTTTTTTTCATCACCCAAAGCACTAATTACATTTCCTAAAGCTAGCAATCCCTTGTTGATATGAATGCCTAACACACCAATATATGTTATATAGAGTTAATAAATTTAGAAAGTGAAGAATAAGTAGTTTTGTGATATAATAAATATAATAATACCTTCTTTTAATCGTAGCCCATCTGCTCCCGTTCGTTTTGCACGTTCGGAACCAGCAAGATCTACTAAATGAAGCTTTGCGCATAAAATATCATCAGCCAGATCATCACTATTTACACTTGTATTAGTGTCAGTGGTGTTTTTCTTTTGCTCAATGGATATAGTGAATATAGCATGTGAGCGACTGCAAACAGAAAAAAACAAATGCAAATTTAAAACCGCACATACAACAACTTCATTATCAAGATATGGCAAAATGGATAAAGTTTTCTACTAAGTCAACTATCAACTTTCTAAAAATAAATGAAGATTTGTCATCCCTCAAGAAATAAAAACAAATAGATAGAAACCTTATTCCCCTCCTTTGTTTTCAAAGCAACGCAAAGCATAGCACCCAATTAGAACAATTAAATGTAAAGAGACCTTAAAATTTGTGTATGTAATTGATGGCAAAAATGAATAGTAGAATAGTCATTATGTAATTGCAAAAGCCCGTATGGAGAATGACTATATTATATAATATTAATTTACTAAAGAAAACATGAAACTATGAACTAAAGTTATTGAATATAAGCCACAAGAAAATACACACAGTGAGTTGCAAGGTCATCTTCCATCTTAGTTTATAGAACTATTTCAATAGCCATTCTATGAAAAATGTAAGACAATAAATTTTGAGAAAATGTTTTCTACATGTGTGTGTGTATGCAAGAGAGAGAGAGAGAGAGAGAGAGAGAGAGAGAGAGAGAGAGAGAAAGAGAGGAAGAGAGGAAGAGAGGAAAAAAAAAGACTATATAAGATCCAAGTTATAAAATAACAACCTTGATTGACTGTTCATGTTTGTGCTTCCCGTGGCACGAGATAAAGATCCACGAGATAAAAATGAAGCCATTTCTTCCTTTGTCCTGACTTCAGCCTCAGTAACACCAGCAAGTGTTATGCCGCCATTGGGTGTTTCTCTAATTTGAATTGGAACTTTCGAAGGTATGGATGGCTTGGATACAAAAAACCCTTCACCTTTTGAACAATTTGGTGGATTCGGGTCAAGCAAATCATACACTTCTTCCTTGAAAATCTGGAAGATAACAAAATTTTATCAAATAATCATCCTAGCATAAATGTTTGATAAATATTTTTTAATAAACATAAAATAATAAGTGAACATGGAAAAAGATAAATTATAACAGCATAAGTCAAACAAAATTATACATGATGGAAAGATGACATTCTAGAACCTACTAAAATACAATTGCAAAAGCACATAAAGAAAATGTATGTTCCTAGAGCAGCCAATATACTATATACCTGGGGTTGACTTATTATTTTTTTCTTCAATTGACTCTATCATAAACCATACTATTAGTCACTCTAGAGTCCAGCATGTCCTTTGTTATCCCTTCCCTCCATGTTTTCAAAGATCGCCCTCTCATTCTATTGTCTTCAATTCGTAGCCTCTCAACTTTACATTCAGATGATACAAATGTTGATGGAAAAGCTAGCAAGAGCTTACCTCAATAAATGATACTCTGATGAGGAATTCGGTGTGATCTTTCATAGAATCCACTTTTGAAAATATCATTTCCATAACTTTGGGTATGATTCCGTTGTTGTTGGCTTCACCTGTATAAACGGTACCCATCGTGTATGTCTTCCCAGAACCAGTCTACAACAAGAAAGAATAAAGTAACACTAGTTCCATCAGTACATAGAAATGAAAAGTTGTTTATTATCTTAAGCATTAAGTGACATGTTCTAGAAAGTTAGTTACAATGATCTAAATTATGTTGAATGTCTAGACAAATGCGAAATTAGAAGCAGCATATTTATGTAAGATGTAAAACAAGGATATTTGCATCCACAGTAAAAATAAAAATGCAAGGGCACTACCGAGAATCAGGATTCAAGCATAAGATTTGAATTTTTTATGTAAAAAGCACATCAAATGATAAGATTTTAATGACCATTGCATCATTTTGGGGTTTCCACAGACTCTTGGAGCAGACCCAAAGCCTTGGCAAAACAGATATGCATCCACTATAGTGAAGAACACAGGGAGTTGATACATCCAATTAGACCCTAAACAGTGAGATTTGGGTCAGGGACCTCTTACCTGCCCATATGCAAGAACAGTAGCATTGTATCCATGGAAAATTGCTTCAACCAATGGAGCCACACATTCATCAAATATCGAAGAAGGTGATCCACTGCTCCCATAAACGTGATCAAATGTAAAAGCATGACTGCCAATTTGCACCTGCGTCCATATCAATCAATGCATCCATGTCAAAAGTCAGAAATATGGGGGGTGGGGAGGGAATGGAAAGCGGTTCGTATTGAATTAGAACCTATTGCCTGATCCAGAACTGAGTGTAAATTCAAAAGTAACAATTTGAGCCTAGGAGTTGTAATAAAAGCCTCCTCTTGATGACCAAGATATCACATGCCTGTATACAATGATAACATTGGTCTAGATTCCCTTGATAATTCAAACGACCATTCAATAAGAACGTATTGGTACAGATGAGTACATCCAGAATCCTAGAAAAATGAAATGCCCCATCTGGAGAGGGGAAAAAATCATATGGAGTTGGATGCTCCACAAACCCAAAGGCTCTGTTTGGATGAATGCAAGGAAAGGAACGGACTTTATTCTAAAATCACCAACTCCTTGCTAAAAAAGAAGCTGCAGTCCATAAGCCAAAAAAAGGTGGATAATAATTTAAACAATAAGAGTAAAGGACGTATATCTACAACTAAGCAGCTAAAAAATGGTAAAAACCCCTCATAGATAATTAAAATAAAACAATTCCTCATGGAAGAAATAGGACTCATCATGTATGCACCATCATTTGAAGAATTAAAAATAATTGATTAATAAATTAGACAATTCAGCCCCAGTTCAATAAATTGAGTTGGATTTCCAATGTGTCAACTCAGAGTACTGATTTTCTTGAAAAAATAAATAATAAATAAACTGAAGAAAAAAATATCCTGCTGAATTAGTAGACTACATCGAACTGGTCTGCTACTAGCTCAAAATAAGAAAGTGCTTAAGATAATTAAACAGAACGAGTGAAAATCAAAATTTCAAACCATACCTGAGGTTCTCCAGGCACAACAGTAATGCAATCTGTAGATCCAATGGCGAGTTCGGTGGTGATTAGAGGCCTAACGTTAACCGCAACTTTGACACATTGCGTCGAGTCTCTTTCAGCAGTCTCCATCTATTGGTTCTCTTCGGACAAAATTCAGAAATCAGAAAGAAGATTAGAGAAGCTGAGATTTCAGGGCCTTGGAAAGAAGAAAAATCAGTTGGACATGCAAAATGGAAATGAAACGGCTGAGAGATCTGGAATGAGTGATTCTTTTCAAACACGGATCAGAAATCAGAAATAAACAGCCAAGAACCTGAGATTTCAAGGAATTTGGGAGAGAGTGAAGTACTGAGAGATGAAAAACCAAAATAGAATAGCTAAGAGATCAGGAACTGATGAAGAGAGTGAGAGAGAAAGAGCGAGTGAGAGTAACAGAAAGAAAGGGGAACGGGCATGAAATGATTTAGGGATTTGAAGAAAAGGCAAGGGTAGGGAGAGAGAGAGAGAGGGGCCGGCGTTTCTGAAATCTGAATTTGAAGAATGGGCGCGCGTCTCTAAATTCAAATTAAACCGAGTAGCTTGCACGTGACTTGGGAGTGACATTTTTGTTAATATTTTGGTCGCCTGTACTTTCTTTAGATTTAAATGACATGCGCTGCCGAGCTCACCACTGTTAGTGGGCCTAGTGGTGCCTTTACATGAAATTTGTTTTTTTGTCAAAAGTTCAATTTTGAAGTTTGAACTGTAATTTATCAAATTTATTTGAACCATAAAAATTATATATCCTTACCTTTAGAAATTAATAAATAATTTATATTTTTTCAATATACATTCTACATATCCATCAGGGGTCGAAATCTCTACTGATATGGTGCGTATGGGCGGAGATATCTCGGGATTTTCACGTCGAGATATCTCAGGCGATATGCATAGTATTAGCGAGAGACAAAAAAGTTCAACCGATACGACCGAATTTTATTTTTATTTAAATATATATATATATATATATATATATATATTGGCCTGGGTCTGATTGATATATCGGCCAATGCTCATCCGAATTTTTTACCCCTGATGTCGATTCAGACTATGCCATTTTAAATAACCTTTGTTATTAACACAACAACATACAATCATTTCTAATGTGAAGTTGGCTGAATCATTTTAGATTGATTTGATTTGATTTGATTATAGTACATGAGATCAGTTTATATAAAAGTTAAATTTAAAAAAAAAAAAAAATCTAATCTTTAAATATTTAGGGTACCTAAACCAACATTTAAAGTTGAATATTAATTTTTACTTGGTTGATAGTTGTTGGTAGTACACCACAAATTCACAAATGAAAGGTATTAGAGAAATGGAAAAAGTAGAAAGTTAGTAAAAGGGTGATTGCCTAAAAAAATTATGTAAAAATATATAAAATTAAGAGAAGAAAATTATGAAGGTATGATATAAATTAAAACAAATATTATGAGGGGTTTTGATCCTCAATCTTAATGCACTAACTTCTGAGTGATAAATTTAAATAGTTAATCATGTTTATCTCTCTTGAAGGAGCTACACTCTTTGGAAGACTAAAGCGAGGTCACTTAGAGCACTTCTATTCATACATATTAAATAACACTATAAAGAGTGATCCTTTTATGTTGAAAGGAAGGAAAAAAATCTCGACTGATATAATATTTTGAGATATCAGCCGATATCCGATTTATATCGGCCAATAAAAGATATTTTTTTAAAAAAAAAAGATAAATAAATTTATCGGCTGAGATATTGCCGATACAGAGATTTAAATACCTAATTGAGAGTAAGTTGAATCCAAAATCTCCGACATTTTAGACAAGTTCTTAACAACCAAAGTAACTCTTATGAGTTCCTTTTATTTTTGCTACACTTAAAGTAGATAGTAAAAATAAGGCTTTCAATATGTACTTACAACTCCAGCTCTATTACTCTTTTGTGAAAAACACCTACCGAGTTTCTCCTTTCATTGTATTCTTTTAGTCTCTTAAACATGTGGCTAAACTACCAAATGGCATATTTTAATTCTCTCATTTACAAGTGATAGTTTTGAAGTTTCTCAAATATAGTTACTTTTAATCTTATATGATCGCATAATTCTAAATCTCCATATTAGAGTGCATGGGTTTAAAATTCGATATCGGCCGATACGATATATCGACTGATATATCGATCAACATTTCCTCTCTTTTTTCCAAAAATGGCCGATATGATACGGCCGAAATATCGACTGATATTCGGACCCCTGTTATAGTGTGTCTAGGTTGCGTGAAATGAGTAAAAAACAAGTTTTTTTTTTCACCATTAAATAATGAATTAGATAATAGAAAAGTGAAAATGAGTAAAAATTGACGTTTTTTTTGGTTATGTTTACCTATTAGATAATGAGTTAGATAGTAGAAAAATGGACCCTATCTTAACCTTTTTTTCACTCTCCATTAGAATTTTTGTCACCTCCAATAGAATAGAAACTAGGCTTCTCAATCTTCTTATACATTTTCATCTACAGTAAGCCAGCACAAAGACACCTTGGCGTATATATTTATTATATACCAAGATCCCATTGACTTCTCTTTTAGCAAGACTGTTTTTAAGTTTCCGATAAGTTAGTAAAAAAAATTCCTATTGACTTATCTTTTATCATTTTCCCATTATTAGTTATATAAAGCATTGGCATTCTAATAATCATTTTATAAAACTGTCATTTAAATCAACATACATCATATACTTAACAATTACTTGTTATTGCTGTAGTTAATTTCTTAATATATTTATTCTATTGTTTCGGTTTAAAAAACAAACAAACCACACTATAGCAAACAAACTAAAGACATTATATTATGTGGTTTGGCAGTGTGATGTAAATAAATGGTTTTGGACAATATTTTTTTCCAACGGGTCGAGCTTATGCTTTCTAGTATTTCTTTTTATGTTTTTTTTTATTATTCTGTATCTTGAAAATCTAACCGTTCAGGTTTAAAATGTACTAATATAATATTCATCATTAAAAAATTCAACCTAAAACTCATTTTTTTGCCTTTTGATATTAACGGTCAAATTTATCATGCGCTGAATCTTTTATAGTCACTATAAATTTACTTTTGGACTGAATTAATTTTTAATTGGTGATAGGTATTTAAGTATTTTTTTTTTTATTTGCATGGTTATATTCACAAGTTACAAAATAAAGTAATAATAATAAATAGTTCCATATGCAAAATAAATGGGTTTTAAATAACGGGCTTAGACTTGGTTTTAAAAGCTCAATGGGCTTCAGTTGGGCTTGAGCTTTTATATAAAGCTTGATTCGCGAACAGGACTAGTGGTTACATACACAGTGAACTTAGAGTGATTTCTCTATCTTTGAAAATATGAATAGAATTCTTTTTTCTCTCACCTTTCTCGTATAGATAAATACTAAGCAACAGCCGCCAATAATCTCATTTATCCACTGTCTATTTGATCTTCTACCAACATAAATAAACCATCTCATACAAGCTTACCTCAGTTTGTCATCTATCAAAATTATCTTTAAAGTATCTCTAATGTCTCTCCTCAAGAGTTGAACCCCACTTTCCAAGCGTGAAAGACTCTTCTATGTTGTGTCCAACACTCTTATTCCACAAAGCAATCCACATAAACACCCATGACCCCAATAATCCTTTTAGAGATAATGTATAGGCGACACTGTGTACAAAATCACAAAAATAACTTTTTTATGTTAGAATAAAGACGTCGTCAAAATAATTTCCTCTCGTTCTATGTTATATGTTATGTTATGATTTTCCTTCCATATCAGTCTTTATTCACCATAAAATTTTCATCTTTTTGTTCCCCATGTTTAGACTTGATTAAAGACAAAATGTATCAATCTATGATCCCAATCTATATTAGCATGGGAAAGGGAGAACACCCATGTTATAATAACATGTTACTTTTAAATTGTTTTTTAAATGCACAAGCCTAAGATCCTGCATAGCAAGTTGAAAAAGCCTGTATTGATGATTTTATATAATAGATCAAACATTTTTTTGTAATATAGGTATTCTCATTCTATATTAGAGATGAAACTAATCTACTGGCGTCTCTAAATATTCCAATCGACACACACCGATTGTGTTTATAGGAATTTACCCATTAGAATTGAGGTGAATCGAACTCAGAATTTTGTTTTAAGTGGCGGATTTTTTTACCGTCAAACCAAACCCTTACAAAATATTAATACCATGGGTATATGTATTACTTGAATGAATAATAATAATAATAATAAAAAATGCTTATGATGTTTTGTGCATTTGGGGGTGCATTTTGGTCTGCCAAGGCTTAACCAGTTCTTTTTATCTTTAAGAGATGCATGATGGAGACATGCATACGATGACACATACATTTTCATACCAACATGTAAAAATGCAATGTTATTAGGGCTAAGAGGCCCAAGACTGATGATCATAAAAGAAAACTTTTAACTGTAATCGGCATGTATAAGTTTTAAGAGACCATATTTCTCAACTATAATGGGCATGAATCTAGGTTTTAAATTATCAGTATTTTTCATATTTTTTAGCAGTACTATTTTTCATAGTTTCAATTACACTATTTACATTACACGGGCCTATTTACATATTAAAGTGGCATGTATATATTTTTTTTATAATAAGGGCATTTTTGAGGTATTGACCCAACAAGACTAATCCCCTAGCTAGGGCTGCAACTCGGATCGGGTTTTGCCCCAACCCGAGAAATCATACTAGTCGGGTTGAGAATTTAGGATCAGCGGGTCGGGTCGGATTAAGAATATAAAAATCCACTTGAAATTCGAGTCGGGTCGGGTTGAGGATTTTACAAATTAACCTGACCCGACCGACACAACCCGACCTGGCTAAAATGGGTTCATAATGAGGGTCGGGTCGGGTCGGGTTCCATATATATCAACTCGGATCGAGGTGGTTTTAAGGAACTCACTGCCATGGTCCATCCAACCGGCCCGGTCCATCCAACCAGCCCGAATAAGTCTGGTAGCACCAGGATTTGATCTCAGGACATGAGGGAATAAACCCTATGCCAAGAACCACTGGACTACACGTCTGGTGGCATGCATGTTATTTTAAGAATGTGAGTGTCATATCTTAGATATTGGTTTTTTAAAATAAAACTGAAAGCTAAGATTATGTAATTAATATTGATGTAATGATAGCTTGCATAGAAATAATAAGACAACCAGTAAGGGCCATAGGCCGTTGGGCCTTGTTGCTGTTGAAAAGCCAGCAACTCTTATTAATCATTTTTTCCGACATTTATGGGCCACTAGATAATTGCAGTCAAGCCCATGATTGAACCTATGGCTTATTATCGGTGGATGACTGATGGTCCAAATTTTTTGAAGTGTACTCATTTCAGTTTAAAATTTTCACATTGTGGTTCAAGTTATCTGTATAAATTTGATTTTTCAATTGCATAAGCTCAATATTATGTAAGATTTTGCATTCATCAAGTGTATAAAGTTCATATTTATGAGATTAAAAAAACTCCTTACTTAAAATGGTTAGAATTTATCTGAGTCACCTCAACATAAAATTCTTGAGCCCACCACCTGATACGCATCAAGCTAATTCATATCATCATCATCCCCGGACAATGCAGTCAGACACCCTAAATCTAAATATAAAGGTTTGCTCTGGATCGACCGAAATGATAGATTGTTAGAAAATAATGACTTCATAGCATTATTGAGGTAGAACTCACTCTTAAAAGTTATCCGTTTAAATGAGGATGTCTCAAGTATTATATAGAGTTATTGGTTTATCAAATTAACCGATATAGGACTTTTGTTTCACACCCGCCCTCACGTATAACTTAACCCTATAGATGTACGTGAAAATTTCATACCCTTCCTTACGTGAACTGGACCTTGTGGCTCTACATGGAACTTGTTTTGATTCTATGTTAGAAAACTATTACTTTATAACATTATTGAGATACGATTTACTCTAAAAAATTAGTCGTTGAGAGGAGAGTGCCTCAAGTATTATATGGAGTTACTGGTTTATCAAATTAACCGATATAGAACTTTCGTTAAGTAACGATGAATGCATACACACACCATTTGATATATTGAGAATCAATTTTTAGGATACTTTATTGTATTTTAAGAAGGTTTTGGTAACACTTTAGATTTTTAATGGACTTATTTAATTCTTTTGTTGAATTTTTCCTATTTCTCTATTTTTCTTATTTTTAATCTTTTAATTTATCTAATTTGACTTTTTTGAGTTTGATGCATAAAATGTTGGATAACACCATTTAAACACATTGAAATACATGTCAAATATTTGTTCATGTATGTTCTCCATTTTTTTCCAATTTTTTAAAGTCTTCTAGCAATTTATTGACATATTTTAGACATCATTTTTTTTTTACTATGCACATCAAAATGCTACGAAAACTTTCAAGATTTAAATCCAAAATTATTAGATATGGGATTTTTCAAAATTTTATTTTTAAAATAATTCTTAAATTGTTTTTTAAAAAAGAAGCTAGAATCACACCATCGCCAATATTAAAAGTATAAATATCAAATATAAGCCGAAATATCCACTGTCAATATTTATTTTTTTTAAATAAAAAATAAAAATCAGTGTACCCAAATATGTCGGCCATGGAAATTCCGAAACGTCATGCGTATCTATCGAGATTTCTACCCTTTGGTTAGAACAACTGATGCAACGAGGGCACAATCCATTCGAAGGTCTGGATCTTCTTTTTCGCATTCTAGAAAGGCTCTATTGACAAAAGACCATTTGATTCTTTGTCCCGAATGTTGAAAGATGCTGAGTTGGATTGATGATAAAAATAAATAAAAAATTGAGGGGTTCTTGTATCTGATACACATTCTATCTAAAAAAACCACCATAGAGATGTTTTCGCATCACATGCTCTAAAAGGCTTGAACACTATAGTAATAAAGAAAAAAAGAAGAAAAACTAATAGCATGACTCTCTATCTAGGGTTGATATTGAAACATGTTTTTAATGTATGGTTGAGTGTAACGAGTAGAGTCGTTTAAAAATTATCTGCATTTAATTATTTTTAGTTGAAAATTTTAAAATTAATAATTCTTAATTTTTAATTTTTAAATTATATAATTTTGGTGATTGATTGATAATAAAACTTGAACATTTATATAATTATGTAAACAATTGCAAAATAATAATAAAATTACCATACCTCTTCTATTTTTTTATGGTCTATCCATCTTTACCGTCATATCTCCAATCGGACTCGCGTATGACCCTCCTCTGACCAGTTTCTTCTGGTACTGTTTGAGGCGACTAAAGTCCAATTTTGTGGGGTTTTTTTTTATAATCAAAGTAGATGCTGCACTTCTGCCCTAGAATTGGTACCACCGTGATCGCCCTTAGCCCACCTATCTACGGCTAAAGAAGACCTTGGATTTCTGTCAACGGTGGAGCCCTTTGACCGGTTTTTTTCTCCCCCTTCGCAAACGGTTTTGCAGTACTATCCTCCGAACGAAAGGGAGTTCGGTGGATGCGGCGGTGGTTTAAAGTGGAAGGTTAAAAGGGTAATTTCATCTAAGTTTTTGAAAAAAAAGGTATACAAAGGTAACCTGAGTGTCACCAATTTATTTATGTCGGGATAAGTTTTAATTTTACCTTTAAAATTACCAAAAAAGATAAATGTAACACATGGATAAAGGTGACCCCTGTTCAAGAGTACCCAAGAGAAACCTCGAATAACTCTTGTAAGATTTGCCTTTATTCAAGAGAAACCTCGAATAATTCCTGTAAAATTTGCCCCTCATCCAAATTCAGACTTTAGTTTTTTTTCCCACCATTTCAATTCCATGATGAGAGCTCAACAACAAAGTATTTAGAAACTGTGTGAAAACTTTTAAAAAGTTTGTGAAGATTAAGATCATATATGTTAGATTAGATCCTAGCCCTTCAAGAGTCATTGGATTTTTCAATTTATGACATTTCTAGAATTTGAAAATAATACATTAACTCTGTCATAATTTTTTTTTGTATGGTTTGTTTGTCTAATGACTGTATGGGATTTAGGCCTTTTCATTTTTTTTTTTTTAAATTTCTTTAATGTTGCATTTGTGGTGCCCTTTTTTTACTGTTAATTAATACACACTATAAAAAGAGAGAAAAAAACACTAAATGCATTGGAATATTATAAACTGTTTTTTATATTACAAATGAATTTCACATTAAGGGGTAATGTTATAATTATACAAAACTCGTGGACCTGTTTACAATTAAATAACTAGCAAGTACGTATCTGACAATTACCCTCTCTGTTTTTAGATATCCCAGGACCGTATATTACCCGGTAGACGAGACGGGGGATTTTCCGCGAAACCCTAGATCGGGTTCCTTTCTCCGCTTCTCCTTTCTGATCCTTCTCCTAACCTGCCTCCCTCTGATACCCGTTTGTCATCGGATTTTGGACCCAAGTCTCAGTGAACGTTCAGGATCTTAGCTGTTTTTGTTCGCTAGATGCTGCAGGCCTCCTTGTTTTCTCCTTTCCACGCCGATTTCATACCGATCGGCTCCGATATTAGGGACCCGGTAAGCTTCTCTTACAATCGGCTCCCAAATATATGTATTCGGTGGTTTGCATTCGCTTCCATCATTGAATCTGTTGCTTTAAATATGGAAAAGAACATTTTTTTCCGAAGATGAGTTCCCTTTTTCTGTTTTCCATGTTATGCCCTTTCGTTGATCTACAGTAAAATTGGTATTTTTGCCAATTTATGTGGGATGTGTTTCTACAGAAAGTCTGGGGATTGATTTGTGCACCCGGGGATTTTGTTACTTGTCGTGTTGTGCCCCATTTGGTTAGCCATTTAAGAGGTTAAAGGGATACCCTGGGTAAAAATTAGAGTACGTCGTCCCCCAAGTACCCATAATCCCGTATCATTGTGCAGAAAAATTGTTAGGTACACACTTACACTTTTCGGGGACTCACAAGTTGAACCTCGTTTTTTTATTTTTTATTTTTGGCCAACTTTTTCTTTGCTATTTTCCTCTCCAGCATGGGAAAAAATACCTTAAGAAGAGTGTTTTGCGAGGAAATAAGCGTTTTCACTCTTAAAATTTCTTTTCCCTGCATTTTAGCAAAGAGCCCCACCCTGGGATTGTCCATATTCCAAATTCCCCATGGGATCCTCAAATGTTTTCTCCAGATTTTGATGCACTTATGATCTTTTTTTTTTTTCTTGAATTTTTATTCATACATTGTTTCAGAAGATTGTTTAATTCATCATCACCAAAGCCTTGAAGATTGTTTTAGTTAATGTTGTTTATGTTCTTTCGTGGCCCTTCATCTAAGTTAGAGCAAAACTTGCTGAACAACAGTTTGTGATTGTTCATGTGTGTTGTCAGGTTGTGTGTGATCAAATCTTACTTGATATGGTTTTCTCAACTGGATGCAGCAGCAATACTGATTTTGATGCCACTAAAACCCAGATGTATGAGTACAGTCATTATACTGCCCCAAGGAAGAGGCTAAAAACGTTGGTAACTGACTTATCTGCTTCAGAAACTTCTTTATGTATTGGCAACATTGGTGATGGTGCCTCGTCTCTACTTCAACACATGGATGGCTGCATGTCTAATGGGTATCAATTGTTTGTCATTTCTGCAAATTATTAATCTTGCTAAATAGAAAATCGTCTTGGCATAGCTGATATTCAGTTGGGATGGATTGGTATCTTTATGTTCAGGTGCTCAGCTGATGTTCATGGCGCTACACCAAGCTGTGATCCACTTGAAAGAGTTGGCTCACATGCTGCAATGGAAGGAACCTGTGAATCCACAAATAACGGTGGTGATGATGCTCAACCATGCAGTATCAGTGAGACCGCATGCCAGGACAAGAGCTACTCTGGATATGCTCAGACTTCCTCTGTGAGTGGATGGATGTATATTAACCAATGTGGCAGATGTCTGGGCCGTATATTCAAGAGCAGTTATATGAAGGCCTATCAACAGGATTCTTGCCAGAGGAACTTCCTGTATATCCTGTTGTAAATGGAAGCGTTATCAATCCAGTGCCCTTGAAGTACTTTAAGCAGTTCCCTGATCATGTCGCTACAGGTTTTGTATATTGGTCTGCAGGCTATCCTGCCACAGTACCAAGCAGAGACAATGAACATGTTAAGATTACATCTTGTGATAATGATGTGGTGTCCGGGTATTGCAACCAAAGGAAATTTAATGGTTACGCTACTTCTTCAGTTAATTTGGAATCACATTCAGAACAGCAGACATGTATTATGCACGGCAGCCGTGGTATTGAGGTGGAGAAAGTTAACATCCAATTAGTTAATGGGAGCTCGTCGACACCAGTGATGGTATCTTTATATTTTAAATGTTATGCAAATGAATAAAAAGAAATAATCATTTCATCAATAATTTACTTTGGTGTAGAATAACTTATTGGCTCTTTTTCTTGCATTTGTGACTGTCTCCAATAGTGTATACTGTCTAGTTTTCCAGATGGGGCTTATCAACAAAATGTTATTCTCATTTCAAAAAAACAAAATGTTAATTCTATAAAAACTTGCTCTAATCGATGGACTCTTTTTAAACCAGCTCCAATCAAGTGAAGAATCATGCTGGATATTTGAGGATGGGGAGGGAAGAAAACATGGTCCACATTCTCTTCTGGAACTTTATTCATGGCATTGCAGTGGATACCTTCATGATTCACTAATGGTGAGCCATAAAAGTTTCTGTTCTACTTTGTTTGCAAACTCTTGTACTCTCTTCAAGTTATTTGATGCACTGACTTGCTTAGCTTCAATTCATGAAATTATCCAAGAAAGGACCCGCTTAGCCTTGGACTATATATTTTTAGGGATTTATCAAGAAGCCTTTACCTCTATGTTATGTTATTCTATTTTCTCTATTAACGAAATCCATTGTGACCTTTTCAAAATAAATTTGGATTTTTCATTTCATTTTTTTTGAAATGTTAATGGAAATTGTATCAATAAAAAAATTAAACACAGTAATAGTAAAAAAAAGAATTGATGTTTAATCCATTTAGAAGTAAAGCCCCAATACTCATCCAATTAGACCCTAAAAAACACCTTTGCTGCCAAAACCCATACTCACACCCAAGCATCCATCACGAAAAAGAAACACCTTAGGCCCCTAAAAGCATTGATATTGCTGAAGACCCAAAGGTACACCTTAGCTCCTACCTTTGTTTATCACCTTAACTCTCCATATTTCTTTGTTGATTTCTTCGTTACCCCTCTTTTTTTATGACCTTTCTTCTTCTTTTGGATAAAGTAAACCCAATTGAATGGCTCACCGAATTGATGACAATCTAGATCTATGTTAATACCTTAAACAGTATGAACTATGAACCATGGTCCACTAATTAGCATAGCATTGCTTCTACCCGTTCCTTGTCCTTGAAATGAAAGCCCAACTGTCATCTTCCCAAAATTGAGCATTTTGAGTGCCACAAGCTTTGAAATCCCTCTTTTTAAAAGCTTGTAAGCCCACCTCTTTTCCATCTTGCTGGTTGTTTTTATATTCAATAGCCATCACCTTTAAATCTGCTAATGAGGATACGATTCCCCAGAAGGCAAATAATACCTACTAAAGCAATCAAGATCCACTGCTTTTTAATCTTCTATAACCCCTAAGTCTATATCTCCTCATTAAAATTTTTAAAACCAGGGTGGACTTGAAGAGGCAAACTTCCTAGGGCCTTTAAACTAGCTGAACTCACCTCATACTAAAGTGCACCTTGCTTATTGCAAGAAATCAAAGGATTTACAAGAAATTGATCTAATTCTTCCCCTTGTCAACTCAATTAAGGTCAATCTCTCGCAGGATTAGCTTTTTTTTTTTTTTAATGCTAGCTGCCTTTCCTCTCTCCTTCAAGTTTCTAAGTAGGCCTCCCATAACCACCGCACCCTCCCTCCAGTTAAATTCTTTGACCATCCTGATTTGTATTTAAGTTGTAATGGACTACTTAGTATATTGTAGTACAATATTGGTTCACTCTTATTAACATCAAAATTAAAGAAAAAGTATTGCTAATTTGAAGCTGCTTAAATTGTTTGCGTTGAATAAATTGATGCTTCAGACATGGTTGTGATAAGAACTATAGATCGTTATAAATTGGAACTCTGTGAATATTCTCTTCATGTCTTAGACCTTTACAATGAATAAACTAGTGGTGGAAGGGCTGCCTACTTGATGACGATACATTTGCTGTAACTTAATATAATAATATAAAAATCAACGTTAAGACTTGGAAACCTGTGATTGATATTGAGCCTATGAGATCTATAACAATTACTAGGTCTTAGACCTTTACAATGAATAAACTAGTGGTGGAAGGGCTGTCTACTTGTTGATGATACATTTGCTGTAACTCAAATTAATATAAAAATCAATGTTAAGACTTGGAAACCTGTGATTGATATTGAGCCTATGAGATCTATAACAATTACTAGGTGAGATTTAATTCCTTTCAGTATATGGAAGTTCAATTATGGCATGATCTCCCTTGGAAATATGAGCTTTTTCCTTCCCCCCTCCCCTCTCTCTTTTTTTTTTTTTTTTTTAATTTTATATTGCTATGAGATCATTCCCATTCAAGATGAATGAAATGTGGGGTTATTAAAGGTCATTTATTGTTTCTGATTCCTTGCATCATATGGATCATGCTAAGACTCTGGCTGGGGAATCTATTCATTATTCCTTTTAGGTCAATATCATCCAAAGGCCAATTGTGGTAATGCGATGAATCTGGAAGATTGTTTTTGTTTTGATGTAATTTGTTCTCTTACCCAAGTGCTAGTACATATGTTAAGGTGGAGGCTGGGTGCCATTCTTTTAATCTTGTCAAAGCCTTGTCATAGGGTTTGCTTTAGTCTTAGTTTTCCTTTAAAGTATCTTTGAAGCTAAGATCTCTGTAACAAGTAGCATTCTTTATACTCATATTTCTCCTAGAATTCATAGGATGTGTGGCAAGTGTGACACCCTTCATGCATTCTTATATTTACTATGTAAATATTTTGTTTCTCTCTTGTTTTTGGGGTGTGTCGAAATTGGTTGTTTTCTCATTGAATGGAATTTAAGTTGCACTTGGCTCAATTTTTCTTCATCTTGCATTTTTTGTCTTCCAGAATGGGAAAAAAGTAAGTTTAACCTGAACTACAAGGTTTAGGTTGAGTAACTTGATCCCTTCAATAATGGGTTGACTTGACCTTAAATTGCTAAAACATTTGTGACACAACATTGGTTGTTAAAGTGCTCAACCCAACCTAAGGATTAAGGTCAATCCAATCTAAAATAATTTCCTTGGTGTTTGATGGGCAAGTTTGATGATTGAATGAATCAGGCCTAGTGGATTTGGTGATTTTCAATGCTTATCTAGTGACATGATAGATTATATGTCCCAATGTTGTGAAAATCGAATCGTATCGTAAATCGTTAATATATCTTGAATCGCAAATTGTGTATCGTAAATCGTAGAATCGTAAGATTCATGAGTGTTTTCTCTAAAAAATATTTAATATATGAAATAACGTAAAATATATCTAAAATGTAATAACATGAGTAATTCTCCAACTTTCTTTTAATATTAAGTGAATTCTATATAATTAGTTCATTGGAGCTCAAATTTCAATGCTCTAACTCCGAAAAGTACAAGACTAGTATATAATCCAATTATACTGTGAAAAGTCAATAATGAACTAAAAAAACCCTCAAAAAATTGAAAGGTCTTAAATATTCATCAACTCAAGCATTAAAAATCATTAAAACGAAATGTCCATGCTTTCACACTCCTAATAACTCCATAATTCTATTATTTATACGAATCGTAAGATTTGTTGATAGATACGAATCGTTCCTCTTATCATATAGTATGAATCGTAAGATACGAATCGGGTATCATAAGATTTTAACAACCATGATATGTCCATTATAAACAATATGCATGGGCTCCATGTGCTTATGGTTATTTTTTAATGTGTACCCACACTAAATTTTATGGGGATGGGGATCGAGTAGATTGTGAGTGTTGTTCTTTTCCTCCTTTTGTAAAAGGGCGGGCGGGCGGGGCGGTGGTCGGGTTGGAATATTGGTTTATTGTGGATCTGGCATCAACCAAACCAAGTCCCATTGATATTTTTAGTTATCTAGTCAAAGGTGCTTTAGTGATACCTAATTCTCTCTCTCTCTCTCTCTCTCTCTCTGTGACACACACTGCCACAGTTGTTTGATTGTCATGAAATAGGGGTGGCACTCTTCTGATTATTGAGGGAATCTGCAAAATATTCTTTAAATCTGCCAGATCAAATGTCGTCTTTATCTTGAAATGACTGGGGATATCCTTCCATAGCAAATGTTAATATCGAACAAAAATTCCTGTTCAGATATGTCTAAATAGCATCGCTTAACCATTGGGTCTGGTCAGAAAAGGGAAAACACATGCACACAACACTAATCTTGAGTTACGCTGAAGATGAACTTATGAAGTAAGTTAAAGAAATTAATGAAAGTTTTGATATATCTTCTATTTTCTTCCAAGTAGATTATATACTTTGGTTAACCTTCTGATCCAATGACTTCTTTTTGTTCACTTTTAATATTGATTGCATATCTGTATTTCTTTTTGTCTTTTGACTTCATTTTATTCTCTTGTCATGTAGATATATCATGTGGATAACAAGATTGGACCTTTTACTCTTGTCTCCATTATCAGTGGTTGGAACACAGATGAACAGAGAATTTTTGCTGAAACTGGAAATGCATGCAGTGATGCAGATCCTCTACTTAAATTCATAGCTGATGTATCAGATGAAGTTTGCAACCAACTACATACAGGTATTATGAAATCAGCTCGTCGGGTGTTATTGGACGAGATATTTAGTAGCATCATTCCTGAGTTTGTTGCCTTGAAGAAAACTCAGAGGTCCAAGCCTGAGCAAGTTGAGCAGGCTCGCAAGACTGTTAATCAAGCACAGAGATATTTCAAACCTGAGCAAATCAATCAAGTGGTGAAGACTTTCAATCGAGCTCAGAATCATTTCAATCCAAAGCGAGTTGATCGATCTCTCAAGAGTTTCTCTTCATTTGATAGAAGGGTAAAACACTTGATAAGCTGAAAACAATGATCTCAGAGTCAGTAATCCACTTAGATGCATTATGTCTAATTATATTATCTGTTTGCTAATGCAGGCTGAACTGGTTAAGGAGAAGAGAAGGCGTGTTTCTTCTCAGGATAAGGTTAATGTCAACTATCATGTAAATCGCAGAGACAAGACTCGCACTTTGGTTGATAAAAGGGTAATGCACTAGATAAGCCTAAAATGTTGTTTTGGCATTGTCTATGAATCCGTTGTATGCAATATAACATATTATTGCTTGCTAATGTAGGTTGAGCTTGTCAAGAGCAATTGTATTGCTTCTGGGGATGTGGTTGTCACCTGTCGTACTTCTGATTATCCCCTTTCCGTTCATGAGACGCCTGTGTCGCCTGTACAATGTACCAAATCTGCTGGTACCATTGAAATTTTTGGGGGATATTATCAACGACCTACAGAACATTTTTTGATGATTGTATGAAAGTCATGTGGAATGCTGTCTTTTATGACACTATCTCTGACTATTTATGTGCCTGGCGCAAGAGAAAACAGTGCTCTGGATCTAGTTTACCAGTTACTATTTCTGGCAGACAAGATATGGTATGCAAATTTTCCATACTCCAGTTTTTTGGAATGTTGTGAAAATGCATGTTTTATTGCAAAATATCTAATTCTAATTCCAGATGTTCCTTGTATATTTAAGAAATATCTTAATGTATTTACAGGTGCATCATGTAGAACAGTCATTGGCTTGTGAGATGGATTGCCCTCCTGGTTTTGGACCAATGGCTCATTTTCATACCCAATCACCTTTCAATTCTGAACCTGGGACCTCCTTTCTAGCACCAGTAACTTCACCAAAGCAGATTAGACTTCCTCGCTCCCATAAAATTTACAATGACAGGAAAGATATCTGGGAGAGTGTAGAAAGGGCACTGTATTTGTCAGTGAGTTCGTCGTTTTCTGCTTATTTAGAAGAGGTCATAACAATGGAAGTAGAGAAGAATTTCAATTCTTCGATGGGGAGTGAAATGATTGAGGTAATTCATTTATGATATGTGTTGTTTGTAAATGACGCACTGTAAGCCTAATTTTTGAGCCATTTTTTTGTTGGGCCCACCTCTGATGAATTTCAAATCTATTCATCAATCCTTCCAACTAGCATACTTCCATATTCCATCTCATTGGCAGTAATATTTATTTTTTGATCATGTCACTTGACTTCTCACCCTTGAACTTTTTGAGTATTAAATACATAGTTGTTATCATCCACAAGGATGATCCTAGGTCCAACCAGAAACATGTTTAAGATTTTACCATACCTGTGGCCCTGTGATCGGTGATCTCTGGTGGGGCCAACAAAGAGAACTCCATGTTTGTTCTGTATTTTCCTTGTGATGTAATAACATTTAAGTTGGCTGATTTGCTCAATATATTTTATATGTTGGACTTATGGTCATATTACAAAAGATGAAATTATATGTTGGTTGTGTATAGTTAATTATTGATTACCATTTGTACCGATGTTTAGATATCTGGAAGAAGATTACTATTTCTATTTAAATTGAGTTTTAACATATTTGTTGTGTCGCTTTGACAGCAGGAAAATCTCGATGTTAACAAGCCTTCTGCTTCTTTTGTTCCTTGCAAAGATGGACATGATTCTTTTGATGTGGATATCCCTGTGGAGAATGTTACATCTTCTGCTACCCAAACATTACTATGTTCACCAAAATCTTTCTTGAATTTGATCATTTCTGAACAACAAAGTTCATTTTCTACATGTATCGCTAGTGCCTTTCAAAAATTAGGTTTGCCCAAAGAGGATGATGTTTGTGACGAAGAGTTTGATGAGCCACCACCTCCTGGACTTGAAGAGTGTTCTGAGCAACTTGATATACTTCAAAAAATCAAATTTAGACCATCAAAAATTGATGAATGTACTCCCAAGGTTGGTGAACATGTTGCCTTGGCATTGTTCCGGCAAAAGATACACAACGATGTGCTTAAGGAGTGGAAGTCTTCTCTTCTTGATGCTGCTCTTTGTTGCTGTTTTCAATCTTGGTGTGCTTCGAGGGAAAACCTTGCATCTGATGCAGCTAAGAATTCTGATGAGAGGCAGTGCCTCAATAATTTATCTGGGGTATGTTTGTTGTGTGCATATGTGTGTGTGTGTGTGTGTGTGTGATGCAGCTAAGCATTCTGATGAGAGGCAGTGCCTCAATAATTTATCTGGGGTATGTTTGTTGTGTGCATATGTGTTTGTGTGAGAGTGGTGTTCTCTGTTTGGGTGTTATCCTAATCAAACTTTTATGTGATCATGTCAGAAACAAACATTTAACACCAGTAAAGAAGAAAGCAAGGATTCTCCTGGAATTCAGAGAAAACTTGGAGAAGGATCAGGCGAAGTCCAGAGTTCAAAGTTGGCTAGCTCATCTTTAGTGATTGGTAAATATACATATTTCCGCAAGAAAAAGTTAAGGAAGAAAATAGGATCTTTGCTAGTTTCAGAGGATAGTGGCTCATTGAAGCAACCAGTGGATAAGTTGGATAAGGGGGCGTCTGGAGCTGCATCCAGCTTAATGGAAGGGGAAAATGATAACCTGAATGTTTCAGAGACTGATGTAGTGAAGTTCAAAACAGCAATAGTGAAAAAAGTGTCCTTGTCAGCGGCAGCCGTTGGTCAAAGTATGTTGTCTGATTATTGCCCGTCGACAGAGAAGATGAATACTCACATAAGAAGGGGTGACACTAACAACGAAAGTATGTTTTTGTGTTGCCATTTGTGTTGGTGGTTTGCCATGTTCAAAGATTGTGGTCTTATAAATTCTATATCATGTAAATCCAGGTACTAAAACTGATGATACGAAGTATAGTTTCCATGGGACTTCAGGCTCGGATTTGAACAAAGTGGAGAAGTTAGTAGATAGCAGTGGCTCAGATCTGAGATTGCCGGAAGGGAACGTTGGGAACCATTCGAAGAAGGTTTCACATTGTGAGTGCTAATTTTTTTTTTTTTAAATAAATTTTGCAAGGCTTTTTCATTGCATTTACTTAATTTTGGTTGTTCTTTTGTCTGATCTGCCCTTCTGGTATCAATTTTTATGGTTTACTTGATTACTGAACTTACAGCCAAAAAGACATCTCATTTGAAAAGAAAGGCTCCAACAGTTGACATTTCATATTCTACCCATAAAAAATCTAAAAAATTATCACAAGCAAGTGCATCCAAGAAAGAGAAGAGTAGGCTACTGGCAGCTCGGAAGGCAAAAGCTGCGAAGACCAAAATTGAAAATCCACGTCCCATGTCGGATGGCTGTGCTAGAACTTCAGTTAATGGCTGGGAATGGCATAGATGGTCACAGAATGCATTTCCTGCAGAGAGAGCTCGTGTGAGGGGAACCCCCTTTGTCTACACTCAGAATTTAAGTTCTGAGTTCAATTCATCTCAGTGTTCAACTGCAAAGGGGCACTCTGCTAGAACAAACAGAGTCAAGTTCCGAAACCTTCTAGCTGCTGCAGAGGGTGCTGACCTTCTCAAGACCACTCAGCTCAAGGTATCCAAGAAGTTCTTGGCATAATGTAGTAGTTTTCTTTTCCTGGGCAAACTTTTTGAAATATTTCATTTACTCATTCCAGGCAAGGAAAAAGCGACTACGTTTCCAAAGAAGCAAGATACATGACTGGGGTCTTCTTGCCCTTGAACCAATTGAGGCAGAGGATTTTGTAATTGAATATGTTGGTGAACTGATTCGTCGTCGAGTACGTTTGTTTATTTCCATGTATTTTATCCTTCTAGTTTCATGCTTTCTTAGCAGTATCTGTGTCGTATTCATATTTTTTTTCCTGCTCAATTCTTAGAAGGTGCACTTTTTGTACTTTTTTTTGAAAAAAGTTTTCTTGCTGTTTAGTTTGCTAATATTGCCAATCTATTATTATCATAGGTATCAGATATACGTGAGCGTCAATATGAGAAGATGGGCATTGGCAGTAGTTATCTTTTTAGATTGGATGATGGCTATGTGGTAGGGAGAATTATTTACCCTCTTGTGTCTTTTTCTTTTTTGCTTGTTATATCTCTATCATTTGTTTTCCTGTATAGTCTATACATTTTCTTCATCATTATATGATTAGTTTATCCGTCAAGAGCTATTTAACATGTTCTATGAAGAGATTTGGCTTATGAACACTTAATAGCATACTTTTAAAAGATCCCAAATTGAGCTTCAAGCTATGGCAAATATTTGCAATTTCTTTTTAAGATACTGAACATTTAAATAAGAAGTTAGGAAAAATGGAGTGATATCTTGATTGCTACATAACTGTTTTTGCACTGGTCATTATTGGGGTGTGAAAAAATGTTTTGAATATCATTCTTCATAGTCGCAAGTCACATTTAAAATTTCATAGAGTAATGCAACCTGACCTTTAGGCAATTCATTCAATTTTTTTTTATGGAGTCAATAAAGGATAGTTCAACCCCGGGGGACTAGTGGGGTGCGACGCCTGGACACCTCCTGACCTCAAAAATAAAAATAAAGGATAGAACAACCTTACCTCTTAATTTTCTGAATGACACTCTGGAACATTTGAATGTTAGAAACTTTTGCTCCTCCTATTCCTTCTGCTTCCAAAAGTTGGGAGGAGCGCAGGGAGTCTTCCTTCTCCCTTTTCAGTTCCACTATTTCGGATTCCTTCTCTGAACTCGACATTTTCTCACTATTCAATAAGTCTGGAAAGATTTCAAAAGTTTCCCCTTGTCGGTGTGGCTGTTTCTCCGGAGTCGGCGGTGCTCGGATTGTGGATCATACATCGGATGGCTGTACGGAGGAGGATGCTGAAGAGGATTTGAATCTGGTCAATGATGGGAAATCTTGCTAATCCCATTCCCTTTTTGTCTCCCTTATCTCTGGCTTCCTCAAACCCTAGGCCTTTTTCCCTCCTTTGGGCAACTCTTCAAACATCATTTTAAGCCTCGTGACTCTTAACACTACTGATAATGCCCTCTTAAAGCCTGTAGCTAGCGAGTTGGGTCCCTCCAGCCCCAGCCCAAAACACTTGGATCTAAGCCTTGAACTTATGGCACAATCTTGATAGAAAATAATGTACTAATTTACTCTAAACAATCAGGTGACAAACATATTGATATTTTAATAGGTTTCCAATAGTGAAGTTGTGGCATCATTTTAGTCATCTTTGAAAACAATGTTAAAAATGTGCTAGAAGAGTCCATGAAGAATGGTTATTAGTGTCCAAAACAGGTGTGTGTGTCTGATGCAGGTTTGAGTATCTATGCAACCAATACGAATGTTAGCAATGGGCCAACCAATCCAAGAAAAAATAGCAACAATAACTTTTTTTAAACATTTCCTTACCATTAATCAAATTTGAATTTCTATTGTTCAAATAGATTGTTTACTTTCTTTCAAATTCATTTCATTTAGGTGTCTCTACTTTAGTAACATGGTAGTCAAAAGCACGCCTTAGTTGTACCTAGGCCCCCATCTAGGCTCCAAATCCCTTTTTTAGAATAATTGAATCAATTTTTAATGAATAAGGTTACTTTTGCCAGCATAGGTGTATCTTAGTTGGCTTGAACTTCTAAGAATAGACTAGAAGTCTCGGGTTAGACTCTCCCCGTAGTTACTCAATACACAAGACTTGCGAACAATTTCATGTATCTATGGGATTGGTCTCATTTCCTAAGTGGGATGGGTATACCCATGATATTAAAAAACCTATTTTTATTTTGGGTGGCCATTCTAATACGGGAAAACTCTTTTGAGAGACGGGTTTTCCAGATTTTCCATTTTACCTCCATCCATCCGTACGGGTTTTAGTTGACTTTCAGAAATCGGTTCACTTTCCAGTGAATCGGTGCACCACATCGGTACACTGACCGGATCACTGGGAAATGGAAATTTGAAGAAAGTGATTCGGTCGGTGCACCGATTTGGACTCTTACATCCGTTTGAGTGCACCAATTCACTCATTCACACACACATAAAACATATGCTATGCCTCCCCCATAGAAGCATGTGATGTGAATTGTCATCACATTTGAATTTAGACATGGGCTGTGTACAATATCTTATTGGTTGTTTTTGATAAAATGCATTTAGGTTGATGCTACTAAGCGTGGTGGAATTGCAAGGTTTATAAACCATTCATGTGAGGTAGTTATGAGCTCTCTTTCTCTTTCTCTCTCTCTCTCTCTCTCTCTCTCCATTTTTGTACTACTGTGACCTGTACTTTCATTCATTCCTTTTTTAATAATTAAGATCAAAATACATGATGCTGTTCGCATACCTCTGTTTTTTTTTTTCAGCCTAATTGCTATACAAAAGTGATCACTGTGGAAGGTCAAAAAAAGATCTTCATTTATGCAAAGAGGCATATATCTGCTGGTGAAGAAATCACTTACAATTACAAGTTTCCTCTTGAAGAGAAAAAGATACCATGTAATTGTGGTTCCAGAAGGTATTTTGTTCTAATATTTTCTTGTTCAAGGAAGAGAAATTATAAACCTTATTCGTTTCTTAGTTTTTGGGTCATGTCAGTTTCTAGGTGAAAATACAGGTATATATAATTATCTCGTGCATTCCTTCCATTTTATTTAATCATCGTCATCATCATTTTTTTTATTCTTTGAGATGATAACATGGCTTGAACCACAGCCTTTTGGTGTATGGATGATCACTTGACAACTATACTATAGGCTCCTGCTGTCATTGCTATCATCATTATTGTCATCATCATCATCATCAATATCATCATCCTTATGAGATGGTACATCATGTTGATTGTTTAGTCGGTGATCTCATCATCATGGTGTATGTGTGTATCCTTGGTACATATGGGAAAGCATGTCCTTCCATCAATGGTTAGGACTTTTGTTTGTCATCATCATCTTGAAACCTTATCCCATATTATCTGGAGTTGGCTTTGTTAATTCTGTCTTTTTTGCTAACTTCTGGTTCATAACTCAGTATTTCTGTCAGTCAAAGTTCTAATGTCATTACTATTTAGTTTAATTCAAACTTCTATTTGCCTGAGCATCATCATCATCAAAGCCTGTGTTCCATCTATCTAGGGTTGTCCTGTCTAATTCTACCTCTTAGCTCAATCCCACTGATGTTCATGTTCTCTATTACTCCATATTCTATCATTATTCATGACCTCAATTCACATCTTCACACCTCCTTCCTTCTTATAGTACATTCTACTTATAATCCTTAAACTCTTCATATGGGCTTGTTTTTGGTGTTCTAAGGAAGTGTCTGAAGCTATACTGACATTCCCTCCTCTTTACCCTTTTTTTTCTTTCCTTTTATTCAAGCAATTTTTAGGCACTTCTTGGTACACTGCAAAATCTGTCTTAAAGATATGTATCACCCATCTTTCTTCATTGCCAACATTCAGCCACATATAGCATACATGTCTTTTTATCATCTTATAGAAGCACCCTTTTAGTTTACATGAAACTCTTCTATCACTTAACACTCCACCATCTTGCCTAGTCTAGACTTGGCACTTGTATCTTTATCTCCCTCTCTCTCTCTCTCTCTGACCAATAAATAAGGGTTTTCTAACATGCTGTCTGAAGCTCTCAGTGAGGACTTATTATTCTTATTAAGAATACTTTCCATGTTCAAAGTTAGGTGGGCTTGATTTCCTACAGTCCGGTTGAATGATTCACTTTGGAAGCAATGATTTGATGTTTTTAGCTCACTGAAATATAGGATCAAATTTGAGGTTGTCTTTTACATGAAATGACAGTGGCAATCTTCTCTCTGGTTGGTAACAAAGAAATTCTTTTTCTCAGAAAAAAAGTAGAAGTAATAGTATGACTAGAATGGGAGATAACTGAACAAACCACCGCGCCACGCCACCCCCCCCTCCTCTCTCTTCTCTTTCTTCCTCCTTTTCGACCAAGAACTCTCTCTCTCTCTCCATCCATTTGTTAGGAGGAAAAACAACTTAAAAATAAGATGGAAAAAATGAAAAACAACTCCCAACTGAAAATCTTGAAAAATAGAGAAAAAATATTTGAAAACACTCGGTGCACCATCTCCATAAGAGAAAATTAAATTTGCCATAGAAGCGAGCAAACACCAAACTTTTGTCCTCCCTGAGCCTTACTATTGGAGTGGGAGATGAGCCGTTGCAAGAGGAGCTGGATCTTGGTAGCGAATAGGTTGAATGCAATGGATCAAATCAATTTTCCCTTCTCACATGACAGTCCCCTTGGAGTAAGCGAATGATGAGATGCCATGATACCATTCATTTCCTATTAAATGTGCATAAAAGTGGGAATGGGGCCACATGGCACCCATTCCTATTCATTCTTTGAGATGGGCACCATTACGGGGTTTGTTTTTGGATGTCTAAGAAAATGCCCAAATAATTTTAGTTGGCCTTCCCTCATCATTTCATTCATTGCAGCTACCTTAAAGGTTCTTCTAATACATCATTTCTACTTCCATCTTTTAATACTACTCTATTCATACACCTTTGATATCTGTTTATCGTCCATTTAGAGAAACGGTATTCAAATTAAATTATTTTAAATACTACATGAGTATGCCAAACCATTTAATTGCGTTAAGGCTTTGCTGATGATGGTGACAACGACTGCAGTAGGATCAAAGTTGTTCCCAGTGTCTTAAGCGCTTATTTGCAAACATGGCTCCATACTTGTAGCGACCATTCAATCAAATTATTTTGTATTTTCATCTCTTATTGAGAAGTGATACTTCTATTCAATATTTTAAAAGTATAAAGGCTCCAGTCTTTTCAATTGCTTTTGAGTTGTGATGTTGAGCAGTTGTGTTTCTCATCCTTGGATCTTTTGCACTACCACTGAAGGGAGAGTAATTGGAAAAGTTACTGGTTTGCAAATTGCAAGCAAACTTCCCTTTTGAAATAGAGACAAATTGATTGCGCTATAATTAAAAAACCCAAAAATTAACTTGGTTTGATGTTCTGAGTTGCTTGGGAGACTCTTTTGAGCTTGAGATTCTCTGCATATCCATGAGCGGAAGTACAAAGAATAGTAATTGTCATTAAATGATGAGAGAGTTGTCACAAGAGTTACTAGATAAGGTTTTGAAAAGATTAGGAGAATTGGTTGTCCCAAATGAAAGTATAGAAGGGTATTTGCTAACATATTTCTCAATGTCATCATGATATTGTCCATTGTTTTCTTGAAAAATATTGATATTTTTCTTGATATTGTTGTCTTTTGTAGATATTCTATATTGTTTTAAATAGTTGAGGTATTTGTGGGTGCAAATAGGAAACTACCACCTGCATTTTTAAAAAAAGGTAAGGAACGAAAAGAAAAAATATGCTTTCTGATCAGTTTGAACTCCTGAACTCTCCATGAATCTTTAAACCCTCCAGTGCAATCTGCTTGGACCCAAGCAATCTGATTCTTGGATCCAACAATCTGTCAAAAAGTCTCTTTTACTGGTCTAAAGATGTATGTTTTGAATATGCTACTATTGCTACAAATGCATTGGTGTGATCGATTGTGCTTTTTCCTGACATGAATAATTTTTTTCCTGGTATCGTATTGGTTGATGCAGTAGAGTTAATTTTTATGTCATAGTTGTATTTCTAAAATTAAACATGTAATTTTGTATTTGATCTTCTCTTACTAATCAATCTCAATTTAAAACCAATGGCTTTGTTTGAATCTCTATAATTTTGTTCAACTAGCTACTGTTCAAAATTCTTTTGAGTTGATTTGCAACTATGATTAGTTATATAAGAATATGTAATTTGGTATCTATTTTGATACTGCACTTGAAATCTTTTTCCCTAGTTTCTCGTGGGACTAATTTGTTTGTTCTTGTTCAGATGCCGTGGATCAATGAATTAGGAATGGCTGAAATGTGATGTCCTTGGTGTGCTGGTTTCAAAGTTTCCTTGCATAATATACTGTATCCATGACATGAGGCCATTCATTGAGTTCGAGGTTCACTTCCCTTGTGTTCTTTCTGCTACACCGAGCTACATGGAATGTGGTAATTAATTATTTATTAGGTCGCTCCACTTCTTTTTTGTTTCTTATTGTTTATTGTGTCACTTTTGTACTTCATGTTTTAACTGGTCAATACCTAGCTATGCTGTAAATCGTCTTTACTGGAAGTGTTGATAATCAAAAGCTAAAAAGATTTTGCTCTGTTTCATCTACCCTCTTTTATTTGGATGCATGGGCCGAGGGGAACCATTCTAATTGCATGCAATGTGCCTTTTCAAATCACAGGGTGTAGTAGTGACAGAACATAAGTTCATGTTATAAAATTACTGTTTTTGGTATATTGCTGCCGTTTCCCTACATTAGTGTCATATATTTAAGTACCCATTCTTTGTGGATACTATTTTAAGTCATTATCTAATGGAAGAAACTTACAAGTCTACTATCTTTTTAGTTGATAATGTCTAGACTTGAGTCTACAGGTTGAGTTAGAAAGTGGGCCAAACTTTTGCCCTGTTTATTTGTGTAGGCATTGCTGTTTTAGCAAGTGCAGCTGATCACATACCAACTGTTATATTGAATTCTTTCATTATTGATAAAATGATTATAGTACCAGAATAACATTGAACCAGAAAAAAATCCTATTACCTTTTTCTTTTGAAATTGCACTGGGTGCGTTTCATTTCATGTGGAGGCAGAAAATGCTCTCTCTGTCTGTCTCTCATGTATGGATTTTCTTTTTGTATGGGTTTTTCCCCTTTACTGGGTTTGGGGTTGTTGATCATGTGTACCCTTTTTTCTTATCTATGGAAATGTCAACTGTGCACTTGTTAGCTATTAAGTTCTGTACATGTCCATTCAATAAAACAACTAATGATTTTCTAAGCAGAGGCTTGACTGTTGATATATCTATTTCCCCAGTGCTTTGAAAACATTACTATGTTGCATAAAATGCAGGATTCTTATTTCACTTTGGATGAGGAAGTTGAAATGTTTGATATTTTGTAATCTGTCCTACATTTTTGGTTGTTTAATAACTTGTCAGAATGGATGGATATTTCCTTTGAGATGTTCTTATATGGAAGTGAAGTTGCTAGTTGTGTTTTCTTTATTCTCATATTATCTAAAATTCTTTGTATAGCTTGGTGTTTATACTGTTTTGGCAGTGATAGTAAAAATCACTCTTAAAATAATAACTCAATGCAGGGCCCACTTTGACCCATAGAGATGAGTCGGTTAGGGTATATTCTTGAAGGGGTTGTATTAAAAAGCATTTTGATTAGATCAATCAAATCAAGCTTTTAAAGGTCACAAGCTGTATTTTTTTTTTTTTAATAAAGTGATCATAATTTTATGGGTTTAAGAAACATCCCAATCAAGGTGATTTTTATGAGGTCCATATTCAAGCATAGACCCTTTACCAACCTATCTACATAGCCGACATTGGGTGGCATGTAAGGGGCATCCAAATTTTATGGGCTTTAAAATTATCATTTGATTCGTCCTATTAGAATGACCTGTCCACTGGACCCATCTACATAGCTCAAAGTGGTCCCTAGACAAGGTACGCATGGTAATCCATGGCACCCTATTGGAGGGGTTCATCTTGTCAATATGATATTGGAATTCTTAAGTTATTTTGATTTTATGGTTTTTAATTTACTCGCAAATAATTACTACATTTGAACAAGTATTTAGTCATAAATGTATTTGGTTGTATTCATCAGGAAATCTGGCTGCGAAGGGATGTCATCTCTGATGCATGTATCAGTTTTGAAATTAATCTCCTATATTGTTATGAGTGGCTGGATTTGGTTGGCTGAAGGTTTGGAGATGGTACTTCTCAGATTGAAGGGAAATAGAAACTTTGGGTCAAACAGCTTTTATGCAGTCTTAATTAAGAAGTGAGTTTTCATCCTTAAAGTGGCATTATGGCAATCTAGCAGCTTGCTGTGAAAGAATTTTACAGTCTACAATGCTCTTTATTCCTTATTGGGTGTTTTTTATGATATTGATTTTATTATTGAATTTGGAAAATGGAAACTTATAATGATCTGTTCATGTTGCTACAATACCTCTTTCTTCAGCGTTGTTCCCATCCACGTCAGCATGTTTGCAGTACACTTTGCCATTGCCATTAAGAGACACTTTTGCTGTTTCAGCCAAAAAGTTAAAGAGGCAACCTTAGTTCGCTCAACTATGCAATTCTGTATGCCCATTGAGTGTCTATTGATCAAATAGTGCCATCATTTTTAGTTCATTGATCAAATATGGCTGTTGGTTGTGATACATTCTTCACTTTGTTGGACTTTGAGGCTGGATATTATAGGAAAACGTGATGTGATTTGTTCGTTCATTTTCTTTTTGAAGCAGATAGTTTGTGTCCGATCACCTTTAGAGGTGCAAGTTTGGTGGGGTAAAATCTAGACCTGCATGGACCTGCCCTAAAAATAGGTAGGGTCGGTTAGATGTCATTGGGTTCATGCTCGGGTCAGTTCTAGGGTTTGAAGATTAAAGATTTTCTCAGGTCAGGTTGGATCACGGGATTAAAAACCGAGATCCAAGACTTGAATTGAAATATTTTAATACATATATAACATTTTCTTTACACTTGGACCTTTTACAAGTCGTGTCGTCTCTCCTTTCTCTTAGTCTAATCTCTTTCCCCTTTTTATATTTAATATCTTTGTTATTGTTAACAAAGATCCCATAAGAACAATTCTCATGAGACTTTCAGATACAACACGCTTAAATGAAAAGATCTCCCAGATTTGAATTTAGTGTCTTGGAAACTCCACATACAGCAATGAAAGAGCTCCAAGTTGAATGGGTGAAGGGTATGAAGTCTCTTGTTCTCCACTTTATGAAACACATGAAGTACTTGCATATGAAGGAATGGTTTTTCTTCGTTCTACATGGCACCTTGTGAGAGTTCTTCCTTTAATCATGACCCAATAGAAGACCTCCACTTTAGATGGAGCAAGGCCTTGCCAGACTGAAGAGCAACTATTGTGCGATAGGGAGGGCAGAACTAGTTTTCTCGGTAGGGAGGGCAGAACTGGTTATCGCACCAGGGATATGCCACACTGAACTCCCCAGAGGGATCCCCAGTCCACACCCTCTTGTCTCTTTCCTGTAACTTAAACACATCATTAGGTAAAGGTAAGAGACTCACTCACTGGTCTTTGAAAGGCTATGCCACTCTCACTCTCACACACACACACACACACACACACACATACAGTCTCACATTTTGGCATACTTGGGATAGTTCCATTTTGTGTCTTGCATGGCCTTGGGCATAAGTAACTTTCCTAGAATTTTTTTAATATGATTAGCCTTTTTTAACTTCTTGTGTGATAACATTAGGTGTGGTTAATACCATTCAAAAAAGAAAAAAAAGTGGATGTAGTTAATATGAATGCTTAATTTGAAGCTTTCATGGAATATATTTTCTACTTTTGTGTGTGCGCGCCAGCTACATTTGGAAGCCACAAATATGAATGCTTAATTAGAAGCTTTCGTGGAATATATTATCTACTTTTGTGTGTGCATGCTAGCTACATTTGGAAGCCACAATACCCATTTTTTCTGGTAGTTTGGATGACTAGTATGTTTTGTTAATGTTGATGTGATTATGGCATTAATATATATAATTATTGACCATGAACGTGTAGTACAATTGGTAAGTGCGTGCTGTACCATCTTAAATGTTGCAGGTTTGAGTCACTTTACCATTTCCAGAAGCATGTAAACAAGTGCACTTATCAAGTTAGCTCATGTCTTGCACCCTGGGCAATTTGACTGTGCCTTGCACTTTTGCTACTACTCTTGGTATTAAGGGCTGTGACATTTTTCCTTTCTGCTGTACATGAAGGGAAATTTATAATTTTTCTTCCCTGGATTGGGAGCTAATGGCTTATAAATTTTTTCATGTTGTGCTATATTCAAATTGAATATTTTCTGATCTACCAGTTGAATACGTATGTACATACGTACGTATGTAGTATGTACATACGTACGTATGTATGTATGTCACTTGCAGTTCAGTGGTCCTGATTGTTGGAATAATGGCCACCATAAGATACCATAATTAAAAGATCCTATCAATTTTTTTTTTCCTTGGACAATTCTTTATCCAGCTATCTATTGGTAGGGATTGAAGAGTTGGGATCTTCCAACCTTGTGTATTTTGGGCCAACAGGATCTTCTAACCTAAGGTGTTTTTGAGACCAACAGGATAAAGTAATGCCAGTTGCTGCTTGCCCTTCCGTTCTGCGAGATGGTGTCATGACTTCAGCTAACAACCTTTAATGTTTCACAGGAATCACTTAGAAATTGTGCTATGAGCTCTTGTAGCATGCATAACATTCTTATATTGAAAATACAATAGATATTCCCAAATAATATTGTAAAGAGTTCTCATTATTAAAACTGTATTTATAGGGATATGATCACATGTGCAAGTTTGTCACTATTCTTATGGTGTGTGACTTGCCATGGGGCCCGCTGTATGCATCTCCCGCCATGTGGGTTGTGGGATTGAAAATGTCTGCTGGAAATTGGGCCCACAAGAGCAAACTTGATTGGAGCTCTCTATATATGGCTCATCATCATTATCATAAATCTTAGGTTGGCTTTTTGTGTTTTACTCTTCACTTCATTACCATCATCATCATTGAGCTTTTTCCCTTTAAAATTTATGCTCTCCAGCACTACACAATCTCATGTCATGTGTGTAATCCCTTCAGTCCGTGTTTTTAAAAGGCCGTAATTACCTTGCTGTACCTTCAATTCTTTGTATTGTGCTGCTTTTGGTCTCCCCCATCTTTTCTATTAGGGCTACTTTCAAGGTTTCTTTAATGTTGTAATTTTCAAATCCGTATTTTATTACCCATCCAATGATCCCGATCCTTGAGTTTTGATCATTGAATGAAATTGTTTGCCATCTTCTTTAGTCATTTATCGCATCTATTTGGGTTAGAACTCATAGTTGGATTTAGTTTAAACTTTTTTAGTGAGACGACTTCTCATTTGATGCCCATAGGACTTTGAACTACAACATTATAGGTGGCAACAGTGCACCCACTTACCAACTAGACTCTTGGTCATTGGACAAAAATATTTGTTCTTTTGGTGCTCAATTCATGAGTGAGAGTGATTGGATGCAAAACTACCCATACCATATTTGAATTCAGGGCTTCGACTGATGTGAAAGGTGGAGTGTTATGGTTTGGTTATTACGTGCCCGTTTGGAAATTGTGGCAAGGATTCTGCTAGAGGATTTTTTTTTTTTGGGGGGGGGGTGTGATATATTTACCTTTATTTATTCGAATGATGATGATATTTTATTCGAAAGAAGATGGAAGATGCAACAAAAAAAGCCCAAAATTGGCCAAAACTGAGAAAAGGAAATGGAGGTCCTGAAAGATAAGGATACATGACACCTTACAAGAAAGGGAGAAACCTGGAAAGCCACAAACCCAGAAAGGCAGCCAGAAATACTGTTAAGAACTGCACTACTGAAATTCACCGGTGATTATTTATTTCTCTCTTTACTTTACCTAAATATAAAGAGAGAATTTAAGGTGACTGTCGAATGAATTTTTGTTGTTAATAAATGGTTGTGATTTGCTTCCTTGTTGGCAAGCAAAAAAACAGAAAAGAAATCATCTAAAAATAACTGAAATAGGAGAAGGTATTTTAAGATGGGAGGTGAGTTGGAAGGATTTGGTCCAACATTCCTATGTTATTACCTAAAAATAGAGGAAATTCGTGTTTAAATTGACTAAGAAATAGGAAAAGGGATCTTATGATTGAATGTGGTGTGTTTGAAGAATATGGCTGTGATTTTTTACTTTAGTATCTAAAGAAGGAGAATTTTGTAAAATAATTGTGGACTGAAAAAAATGACTATTTATTTATTAATTTTTGACCAATGTCACTTGCATGAAGTACATGCTTTCTCAAGGTTGTGGTTCAAGTCCTATAGACGTCGTATAGGTGGTTAGCTTTATAGAAAAAAGAAACATGTTAAATTTAAATGCAAATGCCAATGGCAAATCGATGTGATAAATGACTCATTGACGATGATGATGACCCATGAATAGATTCTGCGCAAAGTGAACTTGGTCTTTTGGACATTAAAATGGGTTTTACTGTTTTATGTTCAGGTTACTGCAGAAGTGTTCTCATGGCTTCGGTACACGTGTTCATGTGGCTGCTGTTTCTGTTGCGGAATCGCAGGTGCTGTATTTTGTTTGAGCATCTGAGTCGGCTCGATGTTTAGCAGTGTCGCTGCCTCTTCCTGCTCAGTGGATTGTATTAACTGTAAAATAAAGATACGAACTGCACATCAGCGGAACAGTTTATCATGCGTCTTTCATCTTTTTGTATGTATCATGCCAATTCATTGATTTATTGATATTAATCTACTAAAGTGTCAAATGTCTTTTTTTATCCTTGTATCATGGTTCTCATTTACTTATTTTACATAAATTTACATATTAGCCTTGATTCAGTTTTACTGATAGCATTGATTTATGAACATAGGCAATTTTTGTTTCTCTAGTTGACTCTAATTATCTTAATGGGCTAAAATGATTTTCCTACTGTTGAGACACTCCATTTTGAAACTCTGTGTTATTTTTTGGGCATCTCAAATGCCTTTTTTTTCATTTCCTAAGTCTGGATGTGGAACCATAGAGATGCTTTTATATTGGTGGACAACGATGATGTTGATCTGTCTTTCCATCTATCTCAAAGTTTCTGTGGAGTCTTTCTACCTCTATTTCTGATGAGAATATTTGAAGTCTTAACCTTTAGCACTAGGTTAATGCCGTAAAATGATATAACAAAAGAGACATTTTTTTAAGATTCAACATTTACCCATATGTTATCCATGATAAACAATCATGATCTAGTATTGATGTAAGCATTTGATATTTTTTTCAGGTTAGAGTCGATGTTTCAGGATGGCTGGTGGGTGGTTCCACATAATAGTTGAAATTGACTGCAGTTGAGTTTTTTGTTCCATTGAAGTGATGAACTGTTAACATGTACATAGAGGATCCCATATCTCTGTATAAACGCATAACAAAAGCTTTCATTTATAAAATTTAAGAGGGATCTTTGAGATTTTTTTGTTCAAGTTTTTGCTTCTTTCTTCAGATTCATCGGCCTTTATTAAAATTTGGTTTTGACCATTTATGGCAGTGATTGCTCAGATGTGTACAACTAACCAATTGTAGGCAATGCTTTAAAAGGTTGAGCATAATTTGGCATTTCCTTCTCCAAGCAGAATTTGAATTACAGTCGTGTGCTTGTTTTCAGCTTAATGACTTTTTTGCTTTTAACTTGCCAGGAAGGGGTGGTTCACTGTTATAAAAAACTAAAAAAAAAAAAAGGGAATAATCTCGGCTGCTTATTGGTCTTTAGACCTTACATTGGCTATTATGGTGGGTTGCAAATTGGTAAAACATGCTTCTGATCTCACAGCTCAATGATCTTGATGGATGTACCTGATAGATTATCAAAAATTAGGAAAAAGGTGTTAAGAACGACGGATGGCTAAAGTTTTTCAGCTGTTAACAATCCTTTGTATAGAATCTGGTCCTTGTTTTTCAAATGTTGCCGGTGTCATGCTGTGTGATAAACTAAATTAATTGAGAATAAACTAAATTGATGTTATATGGATGACTCAGAACTTTATTCAGAGTACAATAATGTGATTTGATATGACTTTCTGATGCATTTTCCTAAACGTAAATGATGCAATTCTGCAATTAAAGCTTATATGGGTAAATTTCTCTTCGTGCAGGAGAGTTAGAGGTCGGGTTTTCATTTTTCAAAGCTTTGGATGATGCACGGTATGTATCTCTCCTTTTCAACCCAATCACCTTCAAAATGGTGCCTAAGAAATACCCGTTGCCTTCATCATCGTCAAATTAATTTATCTCATCAAATTTGGTAAATTGTTTTTCATAGGTTAATTTTCTATTCATTGACTATGACAAACAACCAAACTTTACTTGCCCTTGACCAAGTGGCCTTCTTGAAAGAAAGAGGCTCATCATTCACCAATGATTTATGGGAGGGAAAAAAAATATGTTAGCTCATGGCTCATTCAATAAGGTTAAAAGGGATATATCAGGGAAACAAATCTCGATATGTATCGGTTGAGATTTGAGATATTGGCCGATATCCGATATATATCGCCGATATCGAGCGATAAAGGTGGTTTTTTTTTTAAAAAAAAACAGGAGAAATTTCTTGGCCGAGATACCGTGTTAAACTAACATGGAGTGTCACCCTCAAATCTGTAAGTGGGGTTACAATTCTTTCCATGGTCCATTTGTTCATTTTTAGGGTTTGTCCCATCACTGCAAAGTGGATTATTTCTCTTTAAATGTTGGCTGTTGGCGATCTTTTCTGCTAGCGACTGCCCTTTGGCATTTGAGAATTGTGGATCCACAGCTAAATCCTCCTAATACATGATCTATGTCATAATCTTAAACTTGAATATTGACTAAATCAAACATTTCAGCCTGCTGGCAATTTTTTAACTATTGCCTATTTAGTTCCGTAGTGTGTTTACTTTGATTTATACTAGACAATATACAGGTGAGACCCCTGGACACGGTCATAAAAAAAAAATACAGTATATTGCCTGATAATAACGAATCATTAATTTGGTAATGCAACATGTATCATTGATGGATTTTTTAATCTAGGAATGCCTGCTCAAAAAAAAATCTAGGAATGCGATCTCGATGGATATTTGCAGCAAACTGGAATGCATTAAACAGTGTACGGTTCCATGGTACTTTTGTTTAACCAGCTATTGGTCACCAAATCGTTAGCATTTGGGTTGCCCATCTCGCTTGCATGAATTTCCATTAGATGGATTGGTTTGATGATCTATCACTTATATTACGGGTTGGCAATGCACACTATTTGAAATATGTGTGATATTTATTGGCTGATTTTTTGCGTGATTCATCAGTAGATATGAGAAAATTGGTCAGTATGTCATTTGTCTAAAATATTGGTCTAATGTATTAATTTTTGCGAAGCTAATATATCACAGAATCAGTCAGAAAATAAATTCTAGGATAAGATATTTAAAAGTTACACTCGGATCTTTTTGGGTTGGTTTGAGACACTGGTGCTGCTTTGCCTTGGCGTTGATTTGCCATAACAATCATGATGTGGACAATCAATTATACAACCGGCCTTAGCTCAGTTGGGAGAGCGAATGGATGGCTGCTACTGCCAAATCCTTGGGCCGCCGGTTCGAATCCGGCAGGTCGGGGGCCACGCAAACTCACTGTCTCCCAAAGTAATCATGCAAGCAGAATGAACAAGGATATGAGGGTGGAACATATGTTAACTTTTTTTTGTTTTTGTAGTTCCTTAGATTTTGTTTAGGTAACAATGTGTATTATTGATACAAGTTTTGTGATGGAAAATGATAAGATCATCGGTGTTTTTAATAAATTAAGACACTAGATAAAAAAAAAAAAAGAGTGCCCTTCATCAGAATAATCTTTGTTTTCTGACGAGGAGAACTCAAAGTAGAATGTTCTCCTTGGGTAAGAGAAAACTATTGTTATGATGCTTTTCTATTAGTAGAGAAGATATACTATTTGTGGGCTCCACTCTCTCCTGGACGATCAAAGCAAAGAGAAGTCGTCTCTTCGTGTGTCTCTATCCAAATTCCAAACACAGCCAAAGTGTTTTGTACTTCTTCTCTAGCCTTGATTTTGTCATAGATTTTTAACCAACTGGAAGTTCTATTTAAATCAATCAAGCCCTACAATAGCCTTGCTCACCAAGCAAAGTCATGTGGGTATGTAGTATTATGGACCGCTTTGCGTGGATCCCTCCATGGGTTGTGGTGGGGCATACTTGGTGACAACCTCAATTCTAAGAATCGAATATTATATTTGGTTTCAAGAAAAGTGGAAATAGAATGAAATAAAATAAATGACCTTACACTCGGGCAAAGCCCGAGGTCAAGCTCAGTTCACTCTATTTTTACTATTTTTTTTAAAAAAAAAACCAAGCAAACCTAAGCTGTCGTTTTATGTAAAATGCAGTAATGAAAATTTACAAGCTAACTGGCATGTGAAGATAATGTGGCCCTTAGTTTGATGGTGAAGCAGGCATATTTTGACATATGGCATCAGAGATGTCTTCTCTAAAGCTTGTTTAGACGTAGTTATCATCTCAAGCAAAATATTGACATATTCACCCAACTCAACCATTCATTTGCTTGAAACATTGTCTTGTCTTTTCCAAATGCTCTTTTTATGGTATTTATCTTTATTTGCAACTGTTTGGATCTTTTGGTGGAAATGTAACAACAAGATTTTCAAAAGTTTGGTAGACCAGTTCGTCGGTTGCTAGACATGCTCTCACCAAGTGTGCATTGTGGGATGTTTTCCTTCAAGAATTTAGGAATATTTCTATGTCATATTTTGCGTGTCTGAAAAGAGTGTATTAACCTTGCATGAGGTCTTAGTGTTTCGTGCTCTGGCCAGGACAGTTTCATTTGCTGTTATTGTTGCTACATGTATCTTCTCTATGTATCTGTACCTCTGGTGTCTTTTTATCTATTAATATATGAATCATTTCAACGCTAAGGGGTTGCTCGCTCTCATCCTGATCGATCGAGCCTGCCTCTCTCACCCGTCTCTCAAGGCTCTGCTTCCCAATGCTTGCACGACCCTCTCCTCACTACTCGCCTCAGTAACATCCTCTCCTTTTACAACACTAGCACCTAGTTTGCTACCACGGTCTGCCAAAGCACCGCTTCCCAAAGCTTAGTTCCTAATCTGTCTCTTGACCGTCAAGTTTACATGAGAGTATTAAAGGAAGTTCTTCACTCAGTTGACTTGTCATCAATAACCTTTTAGTGTTTATTTCTTTAGTTATCAGCTTCCTTAATCAGATCACGGGATTGTAGATTGATTTGATTGATTATTTTTCTTTTTTGTGAATTGTAACCCATAATTGTATAGGTGTTAATGATATAGAATCAAGTCATTTTTTTTTTCAAATTCTACACTATTAATTGTAAACCAAGCACATTTTATGTTCTTTTTGAGTTGTATCGAACTCTTAGCTGATCCATTGTATTTTATAACGTTCTCTTCCGTCATTCTCTTCTGTTGTTTGGGTGCTTGCAATAGAAAGAAAAATGTCTAATGAGTGTGTTATGGGAATGCAAAAATTAAAGAGATTTTATTTGGATGCTCATCTTACCATCATAATGTGATGAACTTTGGATGTTCAGCAACCATGGCAAGGAACGTAAATCTCAGTCTCCAATTTACTTAAGAAGGAAAGTGAAAAAGAATAAAAAAGAGAGGAAATTGCCAAAAACCTTTGGCTCCTCAAGGAAGAAAAGGAAATGGGCAGTAAGCATCGGCAGTAGTTGAAAAAACAATATAGAGACAACTTCATGTCTCATGGAATTCAACATAGACAAAATTGTTCTCATTTACCGTTGATTTTTTCGTAAGACAAATGTTCCTCTCACCGTAAGTGTGTCTTATGGAGTTTATAGTACTTCATAATGGGTTCAATAGTTTTTCAATATATTATTAAGTATTTTAGTATTTAAAAATTAATAAACTATTTAGAATTTTAAGAGGTAGACTCTACGTATCTTAAATGCCTCCATTTTGCTGCTATATTTACCATTAGAATTACATTCATCGTCTTTTTATTTCTAGTTTTCGATATTTTTTTAAAATCAAACTATTTTTTTGCCTTTTGTTGCTTTTATTTTTTACTTTAAAATTTATTTTTCATATTAGAATTTATTATATCTTTTGTTTATAATTTTTCTAGAAGGGTTGTTTCTATTTTAACATGTCCAAATCATTGTTTAAAAGTAGGGTAGACTCAATTTAATAGGATTTCTTGTTAAGTGAGTCAACAAATTTTATCAAATTCTCATCTTAATTTCTCAATTTAGAACGATTTTAAGTCAAATCCGAATCAAGCCCATGTCACTAAGTTCTTCTTTTCTTGAATTTGGGAACATTTCACACTTTCAGTGATGATCCCAACTCCATGTTCAGTGTGTTAAGGATGATCCCAATGTTTTTCCTTTTAATTTTTTACTCAAATATTAAATTCTAGGACTTTCTTAATAATCTTGATAGTCTAATCTGGTGTACTCTAAGAACAGTGAGTATAATCTGTGGGGGTTTTACGTTGAGTTTTCTTTCGGTTTCCCACACGTAAATTCAAAAAAACAAAAAACAAAAAAAAAAAAAAACTTTAAAACTTAGTTTAGTTTTTATACATTTTATCTTTAGATGAACAATGGCCAATAGATATATTTTTTAAAAAAATATTAGACATTTTTATAATGTAAATTATGTCCTTTATTTTTCTCTTTTAGACTAAGTAACAGATGCATTTATTTTTTATGAAAAGCTTTACTGACACTATCTAATGAGACACACCATCTAATGGGTCTTGGGCCTCACATAGTGGGTGTATTGTAAAGAGAACTATATGAGTAAGTTTCGTATAAAGTTTTACTTATATTTGATAATATTTTTTTTTTTTTAAAGATTAAAGTGTTCAGACGTCTTAAATCTTGACTAATTTTTGTGGGCGTTCAGACCATCCGTCTCAAACTTCAGCATTCTCCACAATACAGTTCAGTGGTGTTCCCACTTCCTACATAGGCCCAACAAAGCAGCATATATATTTCAAAGCATATGACATCTGATAGTAGAGTGACATATTATTTGATAGGACTTCAATGCAATCAGTTCATACATAATGGCTGTTTTTCCATCTTTCGGAAATTGATTGGAGACAGGTGCTGCACTCGATAAATGGCAGTTCTTTTCATTTTCTTTTATAACGAGAGTATTTCTGAAAATTAATCTCCCGGGTCCACACTACCTAAGCCACATACTCAGCCCGGTTAAGTCAGAGGCAGGCAGGGGTCAAAGTCAGGATGTGGGGAGCAAACCCACTCCACCTTTGATTCCATCACAAATTAAAAGGTTTCTATGTACTCTCTGTTGATGTGTCTAAGTCATTTGATTGTATATTAATCAACTTTTGAAATGTAAAACAACTACAATTTGCTGTATAAGTTTGAAGTATAAAAGGGTATAATATAAAAATAAGTGTAGCATTTCCCTTTAAAAAAAGCTCTGGTGCTGCTAGAGGTGCTTTAAGGATAATAGGAAGAGGGATAGAGTGAAAGTTAAATGGGCCAAAATTGGAGCTGAGGTTCCATAAGTTTAATGTACATTATGCTAATAGGGGGAAACTGGGGCCGATAGAAATAGGGGGTTGTTTATGATGATAGTGAGAGGTTGTTATTAGCATTTTCAGAGCCTTTAGTGTGTAAAGAAATCTAATGAAGCATAATTACTAAGTATTAAAAGAGCAATATTTCTTTGGTCTAGACGTGGAAATGACAATTTTATTATTGAAAGGAATTCTGTTAACGTTTATCACTTGAACAGGAGGTAAAAAGAAATCTCCATGGAGAATGCTTAACATTGTGAGGGAGATCCAACACTTGTTAAGGAATATAGTCATTCAATTTTATCACATGTCAAGGTAAGCTAATAGTGTTATTGACTTCTTAGCAAAGATGGGAGTACATAAGAATGTGCCGGTAGTGTTCTTTGCATGATGATTTTACTGGGAAGGGTGAGAGTGAGCTAAAAATTTATGAGTTAGGGCTTTTTTATTTGCTTCTTTTCCTTATGGCTTTTTCTGGTCTTTTATAATTCTTACACGAGCCATATATATTTGTATTTATTTCTTCATTAATGAAATTTATTCACTCTGCTAAAAAAACCATCGGTGCAAAAATCAATTCTCTCCATCTTTCATCGCTTTGGGACAGTGACTATAGTTCCTCGTGCACATGAAGCACACAGGATCTGCAGGTTCCATGTAGTTCAAATTGGTAAGTTTTACTTATACATTATCACATCTAATACATGTCGAGCATAAAATTAAATGACTATTGTTTCTACTGAAAAAGAATTTAAGTGAGATGTGTAAAAAGTTCTGTGTTGACTTTAGGGTTAATAATACTGCAATCTAATGACTAATCCGTTAACATCAGTCTATAACTGTAGAAACAAATATACTACTATTTCTTTTCTCATTAAACCATTCATTTTACAATATTAGATCAGGTTTCTAAACTACTTAAAATACTTCAAGTTGCCATAAAACTTTGTTTATAATTAATTGATAATAATTTCCATTCGCTTATTTATATATCATCATTATTATCGAAGTCATAAAGAGCCATTACCGAGTAAGAGAGCCTACCATATTTACTTTTTATAATATTTTTTTTTTCATTCTCAATTCCATCTTCCAAATTGATGAAAATTTTAAGATATTTTTCTTTTAATAGAATATAGTGATAAAAGGGTGATGTTCCAATTAAATATGCCAACCAAAATGAGGGTTTTTTACCTAGATATGCAAATGGAATGATTGAATTTATTCAAATTAGCTGGAGTTTTCCCTCAAACAATCAATGGAACAATGAAAACATAATCCATTCAATTCAAACAACCACCTTGTCAATTTCTGCATCATATTAAACAGCAAAGATTCGTGCCTGACTTGAGAGAAGTCAGCAAATACAACCCATAATTACCCTCCAATGATGTCAAAAAATACATTAAAAATATTTACAAAGCTCCCTGCATATTTTCAGGAGCTTGGCTCAAAATAACAAACACTGGATTACAGCACATAATAAATTCAAGTGGTTTTCTCACAGATAGCAAAGCTCCGTGGATTGATGGTAATGCTCTTCGTGCAGTTATCGGTTTTGTAAATGCCAACCAGTCGATCCGCTAATTCGAACATATTGTTTCTCAGGCTGGGAAGTGCAGAAACAACATCAAACAAGCAGAAGAATGAGTTGAGGTAAGAAGAGAAGTTTAGCAACAAAATAGCTCTAGCGTCAGTTCAATGTAGAAGACACAAATATAACATAATGTACAAAGATCACATGAGCATTCATACACAATGAATACCTTATGATTATGAACTGGGCATCTTTTGTGCGATCTTTCACATAATGGCCCACAATTGAAACGTTCTTGAAATCTACAGGTACAAATGGATGTAAAAATCAGAGGGAGAGAGAGAGAGAGAGGGATGGATTCTGTTTGGTAGAGAATCCAAGATTGCCATGGTAGCTTCCTAGGATTCTCAGTTTTCAGCTAGAAAAATGAAATTTTGTAATGTCTCCAGGTGAAAACCAAGAAGTCTTTCTAGAAACCTAGACAGAGAAGCCTTAGAGAGGACCAGAACTGCAGCATCCAAATAGCATGAATAGTTTCAAGTTAGAGAACAAGTACCCAAAGCAGCATCAATCTCGTCCATTACATAGAGTGGGGTGGGCTTGTAGTGGTGGAGTGCAAAAACCAGTGCCAATGAACTTAGCGTCTGAAAGAATCAAGCACCCACTCATTAAAATCGAAGAACTTGTCAGAAAGCCCTAAAATGTAGTTTCTGTGCAACTACAATTCCACGACAATTGAAAATAAGTCATATGTACAAACAGTCTGAGGCATTTTTAGAGGGTAGTTGGAGACATCTTCAGAGTCCACTGCATCTAACATGTAATGGATTAAGTGGATACGAAAGATTTTGCCCAAGACAACCAAACTACTTATTGACCCTCATCGTCATGGAGCATTGTCCCATATATTGAGATCAGCACTGAAAAAACATAGTTCTGAAGTTGGGATTCAATGCAGTCCACTGCCTATAGGCATGCCATGGGATCTAAGAGAATCACGTAAAGCATAAATGCAGTAATCGATTGTGGTCAATACAAACACAAATCATACCTATCAACATTCTCCAGTTTTTTTAAGGGGATATACAGTGCTAAAACGTATGTCCATCAACCCATCAAGCATTGAGCAAGGGTAATTACTATTCTGAAGTATTGTCTCATTTTACTAAAATAACATGGCATTTTGTTGACATGTGGATGGCAGCAGATCCAACTGTATTAATAGCAAAGATTGTTAAGTACACCACTAGCAAAAATAGGGGCCAAAAGGTCTTTGGAAGTCATATAATCCAAAATCTTGTCTCCAATATGGTAGGATCCATTGGCCCACAACATGCACCAAACTTCATGCAAACTAGTTTGCGGGTGAACATTATGTTATATTCTCTTTTGAATTGGGAACATGATTCTTGAAACCACAATTTCCATGGTTGCGACAATCTTTGTTGTAGTCTTTGTAAAAAAGAGTTATTTAAATAAAGGATTTCCCCAAGTTCATGACGATGTATGTACATTTTTCATCTTTCTTATTGGATAGTGATACTAACAATAAATATTACTGTTATAAAAGAGTTGCTTCGATGTAAATTTACGTACAATTGTACTTGTGAATCTCTTCAAGAAAAATAGCAAATGAGAAGTGTGATCTGCATGTTGACCTTTTCTTGAAGTTACTTAAATGTAATTGAAAATAGAAAACTGAATAGCACAGCTAACCACCAATGTGAATGCTACACAATGGGGGAGACTTCCAGAAATTATTAATAATCGAGTCACTACCAACAGTACCAGGACAATCAATGGGGGAGACTGCCAGAGGAGTTGGAGTAAAAAGATTGATCAGGACCAGGACTCTATACTAAAAACATCTTCGACATATGATTATGTTTTAACTGTAGACAGAGAGAGAGAGATCCATGTTCTTAGAAACATTTATCTACATGTTCTGTTGGAATGGGAATGCTGAAGATTACCTTTTCACCTCCAGATAAATTTGCAATGTTTTTCCAGCTCTTTTTGGGTGGCCTGACACTGAAAACCACACCCTCAGAGAAAGGATCTAGAGAATCAACTAGTTCCAGTTCTGCATCGCCACCAAGAGTGATCATCTGCAATGCAATAAACTTTCTTAACAAGTAGCACTCCTAGCAAAACTTCAATTTAATTTTAAAATTAAAAAGGGCTTTCATAATAAAAAAACAGCACATAAAGTGCTTACTGAACAGAAATCCCATATTCCAAGCAAATGAATAGGAATCTTACATTTAACATTTTGGTTATTTGAAATGCAGGTAGTGGAAATGTGACAAAAGAACACAAATTTTCAATATAGAACATCTAGAACTCTTAAAAGTTTTGCAAAAATCAGTGTGGAAAGTGAATAAGATTTGACCAGCAGGACTAATAGTGAACCTGGTTAAGCATCTCTCTCACCTGATACATTTCCTTCAGCTTGAGAGATATCATGTTGAACCCAGCCATGAACTCATCCAACCTGAAAAAATGGTCAGCTTGTTTGCAAATATTTACTTAATGAATGAATCGTAATCAGTGCAAATATATAGGGTAAGAGACTTCATTTGGAAAATCAAACACCTAGTTAGATCCTGGACACCAAATCCAAAGGCTACTATTATAAAGGGAAAAAATTCTTGACTAAAGAGCCAGCATCACCCTTTGCGCGTGCGCGTGTGTGTGGGTGGGTGGGGGGAAGGGTTGGTTCATGACTAGATGCTCTAGAGAATACACTTGCCTTTTTTTTCTCAATTCATCATACTGCTTCTTTAGATCATCTCGTTCTTGAGTCACCGTGTTTAGTTCCTCCACACGCTCATTGTATACAGAAGCCTTTCTCCTAAATCTGTCACAGCAAAGTGATTGCTTAGCATCGAAGAATTTGTATATAAAAGATACCTACCAAAGAAACAGGTGAATAAGAAATGTACTCTGCAATTGAATCAAGGTTTGGATTCATGTCTTTGAGCTGCGCCTCAAGCAATGCCACCATTTCTAGTGCTCTCTTCAGATCACAGTTGTCACTTATTGTATCATTGTTCAGAGTTGCTTGAAGCTTTTCAGGATCAATCCCATCTTTTTGGATTCTGTATTCACAAAGTCAAAGGTATGTTCATAAATAATAATCTGGTCGCTAGCTAAGTTACAATGAAAAGCTCCATTAGCATTAGAAGGTTTCTTACTGTTCCATCTGTTTTCTGAGATTCATCTTTAAATCATCAAGCCTCTTTTTGTATCCCTTTCCTTTTGCTTCCCATTCTTTAGAAAGCTTCCTTGCATCATCTAATTTATATTCTGCATCAACCTGTGAGTCAACAGAATTTTTTATTTTACCAAAGGCCAAAGGATAGTCAATCCTCCAAAAAAGGGGAAAAAACCCTCCACTAGAAAGATGGGAAGTGTAAGAATCAAACAGAATATCTTCAACTGAACAAAACCTCAGCAGTCCGTGACACATCCATCGTTTTTTTTAGCTTGTTATATTCTGCCTTGGCTTCATCAAGCACTTCTCTATGTTGGTCAATCATCTGTAAATTACATTAGAAATTTAGCAAAGGAAAAGCACTCAATGAAGCTCATAAATAAATGATGAAAACAAATTCCAATAATATTTAAAAACCTCTTGTATTTTTTTGTAATCTTCTTGGACTGTGAATGCTTTCTGTTCAATCTCTTTGAAAGCAGCCACCATCTTCTCCTTCTCAGCGACAAGTTTTTCCTCTTCTTTCTTTGACTCATTAATCCCATTTGTTAACTTTTTCAGCATTTTCTGACCAGTCTCTATTTGAACTTTGCGACGATTGATTTGGGTGTTATTTTTACCGATATCCTGAAAAGAAAGGAAGATGATCATACTAGGGAATGGAAAGATGCATGCCCAGACACGTTCACATGCACAGTGCAATGAGATGGTGTCATAACAAGATTATGTAGCGACAAATATGCACACTCAGGCAGAGATGACACAAAAGCTGAAGTACGGACGATACTCGGGTCGGGTAAAAACCGGACCTGCCTAGACCCGAACTGAAAATTATTGGGGTTCGGTATACCATCTTAGGTTTTAGGGTTGGGTTGGGTCTATCATTTAAATACCCGTAAAAACCTTGACCTGTTTCTGTTTTGACAAGTAAAAAACCCGAGACTCAAAACCTGACCCGAGATTTAAAATATATATAAATATATAAACTAAATCCTGCCTCCTTATTCCAATTTTTTGGTTCTTACCTCTCCTCTCCTCTTTACTCTCAGCCTCTCAAGTCAAGTACTCTCTCTCTCTCTCTCTCTCTCTCTCTCTCTATGAGATTCATTTCTCTTGCAGACCTCTCTCTCTCTCTCTTCAAAATTCATTTCTCTTGCAGATCCCTCTCTCCTGAAGACCTCTTTCTCTCTCTGAGATTCATTTCGCATGCAAACCTCTCTTTCTTACCAATCTCTCTCTCTCTTAGATCTCCCTCTCAAATCTCTCAGTTCTGTCACACAGATCTCTCTCTCTCTTGCCGATCTCCCTTTCTCTCTCATAGATCTCCTTCTCAAATTTCTCTCAGATCTGTCACAGATCTCTCTCTCTGTCTCTCTTTCACAGATATCTGGGGTTTCTTGATTGGGTCCTCAGTTTTCAGGTAGTTTCTTAGTTAGGATCAGTTTTAATGTCTGGTAATTCGGGTAGTTCAGATCAGGTTGGGTTCACATTTGAAAAACACAGGTCACCAAACCAATCCCTACACAGAAGAGCAAGCACACGTGCACACTCAAAAGGTGAATACAATCAAATGTGAATATCTTTTGGTCCATCCCTATCAACTACCACACATCCTCCACCATGATGGGCATCCAAGTAGGGGCCACCAAACAGTCTTCTATTTAGCCACACAACCAACCCCCTCCCATAAAGGGGCACCAATGCTCCAGTCGTAGTGCACACACTAAATTCCAGGATGTATGGGTATTTGGATTGACCTCAGCAAACAGTTCTCAAGTTTTCCATACATGGATGCATGCAAATACAAAATTGATGGTTCTATTGAAATAAGAAAAGAAAAAAAGCAGTGAAAAAGTTAGATAGAAAATAGAAGAGGGCATTTTATGCATGGAGTGATGATCTTATTGAAAGAAGAAAACATAAAACAAATGAGGGAAGGAAAAACCGGAAGGTTCTCAACAAGTACATTGTCAACTTGGAGTTTGACGCATAGTGTACTTACAGACTGGATCTTATCTACTTTTAGCTTTTGACGCTTCAGTCGCTCACCACCAGCATTTTCTATCTGAATTTGTAGTTCTGAAGCCTAAAGAAATGACAACAGTGAAAATATTAGATAATAACTTAAAGGGACCCTGACATCAGGACTAATGACAAGCAAACAACTTCCTCCAGATTATAACATATAGATTCTGTAAAACAGAGAACAACATTGGCCTGTTTGGGAAACATAATGCTAAAAATGCTTTTGAGGGTGTAAATCATACTCCAAGCACATGAAAGAGATTCATTTGCTATAACCTACCTTCTCCATAAGTTTTTTTGAGCCTTTAGTTAGCCGCTCAAGCTCCTTTTCTTCAAAAGACACATTTTTTCTAATTCCTTTAGTCTGTCCAGCTCATCTCTCCTTGGCTGTGAAGCAGCTTTAAGAGAACCAAGCTGTTTTTCTATATAACCATATTGTGCATTTAAACTGTCTATCTGTTCAATGGGAAAAAAATAAATAGCATCAAGAATGAGTGTGCATATTCCAAACAGTACAATGAAGAAAGATCCTTATGTATCAACATGATGTCTGCTTCTATATCTACCTCTTTTTTACTTTTCGCTAATTCCATTTCTAAATGGGTCACAGCCTTTTCAGAGGTTTGATAACACCTCACAGCATCACCAATCCTTTGACGCAAACGGCATAGGTCATCAACCAGCTCGGCTAGCTCTTTCTCAGCATTGGCAACAGCTTCTCCAGAAACACTAGCTCGGATAGATGTCCCCATCCTACCACCGCGTGGCTTGCTTCCACCACCAGTCATTGTGCCTGCCTTCTCAAAAAGTGCACCATCCATTGTAACCACCCGACGGAATTCAGGGTTTTGACCATATGCAATCCTTGTGGCCTAATGAGATGCAACAGAAGCATTCTGCATTAGAACATCATTATGGACAAAAAAAAGGTAAACTCTGCCAAAAAGTTTTAAACAGAAAAAGGTGAATTGACTTTAGACAGGACTCTTAGGTTTCTTGAAGGAAGAAATAGCTTAAAAGATTTTCGTTCACACAAAAATAGTAAATAAATGTTAAATATGGTATAACCCGATTCCTTCACTGAAATTGATCAAAGATATAAAAAGACAGGAAGACAGCTGAACTTAAATTAACCAAACCATATGCTAATGGACTGGTTTCAAAGTAGATACAAGCAATTTGAACAATCCCACCATACAATAATCTCCAATGAGGCTCGGTTGTCCCTACAGGCTATGAATCTCATGTTAGTCCATGCTTTGTTATCCCAAAGATATGGTGTCCAAACATAAGATGGTACAACAAGAAGACACAATGGATATGGCAAGGACATTGAATTTAAACATAAAGCAAAGTATCTGATATAACATGACATGGAAAAATCATCTACTCTGAAGTGTAAGGGTATCATAGTCCCAAAGCCATATGAATCCTCAATTTACCCCAACCATTATCAGAATTATAATTATAGAATTTGTATTCACAGGATAGTATAAGGATATTTTCAAAAGCATTTTTTTTGGAAACATCAACGATTAAATTTCATTAAAACAAGAAAGGAGTACATAAGAAGGATTTCAGTATAGGAGATATATTCTTGGAATATTGTAAAAAAATGTCACTAAGAAGGAAAATATTTGAAAACTGGAAAACATATCACAAGTGAAAATAATTAAAAACATTGCAATGACAACCCAATACTCTAAAACCCTGGAGATACTTCAAAATTTTCACAACAATATCAAAAGTCTTTGCTGCAAATGCTTTGATATATTATTGTAATGATTTTCATAATACCACAGATATTTGTGACATTGGACTAAGGATTTGATGATGTTATTGATGCTGCTTATTTGTGATCCAACATGCAACATAAAAGAACAGTATGAAACCTCCAAACATGAAGAATCGATGTTCAAATGCAAAGTTGAAATTGAAGCATACAGATCTTACTTGATCTAGGTCTTTTGCAACAACTGTGTTCCCAAGTGCAGAGAAAAAAGCCACCTTCATTTGTTCATCAGCAACACTAACTAGATCAAAAAGGCGTGGGACTCCTTCAGGGGGATTAACTTTCTCCTTGAGCTTATGCGAATGACGGGGAATTTGCTCCTCCTTCAGAGACATTTGGATTATCTACGTTATATTGTTTTATTGCAAAACACAACAAGGATATTGATATAAAGTTGACAATCATAATCATCATTTTATATATCCATTTATTATAATGCAATCGTATGTGTGAATGGGTTTGATTTTTCTATAGGTATCCACAACCTTAGCTTCGAGAAAGTTTAGATGGCAATAGAAATATCTAACACAAAAGATATTCTCAGTTTAAAAGGAAATACAATCTTTTTTTGAAAAATGGAAAGGAATACAACAATCTCATAATTGTTTTGATTTTTGAACAATCCTATTTGAAAATTTTGAGTTGTAAGATTATCTGGGGCTTATCTGAGTTGTAATATATATATATATATATATATATATATATATATATATATATATATATATATATATTTATTTATTATTTATTTACAGTAGTTGTTAATGAATTATCAAATAAATCCATTAGTAAGCCCTGCTGTCGGTTTCCCTACATTTTCCCACCTTGACCCCCTTCACTACCTTACACAAAAGGGGGAATGTATGAAAATCTACAGGAGCGCTTACTGACAAAAAGGAAAAAAATTTTAAAAAAAAACAATTGAATAAGATAAATACAGCTACAAAGACAAGATCTGAAAGGTACCAATATCATGAAAGTCGCAACACCGAGATTGTTCCTTCGGAGTAGCTCAACACAAGCTTGTGCTGCAACAGTTGTTTGGACAACAATAAAATCAAGTGCACCACAAGCAGTCGATATGGCAACATCATATTTCGCTGCAGGCAAAATCCGTAATCAAAAGAGGCCAAGAAGTAGCCTTATTACTCAACATACTTCAAATAAAACAGAACGACCATATGACTATAGCTTATGTGGAAATAAACTAAAAAAAACAATATGCAAAAATATCAATCTTACTTAAGTATGCATTAGTTCTTTTATTTAAAAGAGCATCTCAATCCAGAATATACACACACACACACACACACAATGTAAAGGATGTAGTTGTGCAATAGTTGCCTAATTGTCTTATAACTTTATTTTTGACATTTCCCAACTCACTTTAAGTATAATTGCTTATTCTCAGGCTGCATTTTATTTGTAGTAAATAATGAATCTCACCATGAATTGCACCAAGGTCCCCTAAACGACCATAGATCCCCTCTATTTGCTTAACTTCTTTAGCATGCAGTATTGCTTTCAACACAGATCCTTGACTCTTTTCAGATTCCAAAACTGACAAAAGCTCTGTGACCTTTTGTCTGGCAGCCTGTTCAAGAGGCAGAAGTGATTCTTGCTTTTTAATGCATTCCTATCAAGAACAAAAGCAAAGGAATGTTATGAATGTATAAGTTTTAATAGGAACTGACATGAGGAAAAGTGAAACAAAAATCAATGGTGTATGGCATACTTCTTCTACTTTATGAGCTTCCAATGCTTTTTTCTTGTTTTGATCAATTTCTTGTTGAAGCTTAACAATGCCTGCATTCTTTGCTTTAACTTTATCCATCATTTCATTCATTTGCTTTTGAGCATCCTCAAAAGCTGTTCGACCAGCATCATGCTGAAAGAAAACAGTAATTCTCATGAGTAAATTCATGGAAAAGCTTTACTGCTGTGAGAGTATATTTCAATACACATTTGGAAAACCAAACCACTGATATCAATTCAAGTAGAAAACATGGAAATTGTGAGAACAATAAAGAAATGGTAATATCTTTAAGATCACATCTGTGTAACTGTATCTGCTTCAGGAAAGTTAGAATAAAGTGAAACACACACCTTTTCTTTTAAAAGACTTCTTTCATTACATGCAACATCAAGCTTTCCCTTGTGCTCAATGAGCTCTTTCTCCCAAGGTTCCAACTCTGCACGAACCTCCACAAGCTCAGAGCGATACCTCTCAGTTTCATCTATATTTCAAATATAATTGAAAGGTCAAAAGGATAGCACCTGATGATAAAAGGATCATGCAAGGAACAATAAACAAAAGAAACCATGGATGAGCAGAACTAACAATAAATCAGACAAGAATATGTATCAAACAAATAAATGATACACAGAATTTACAGCACTAGCCACCATATGGAGAAGATAGGCAAAAAAAATGTAATGGAATTTCATCCAAAAAGGACAGATACATAATTTTGGGAGTTGGGACAACATCAGCCACCATGTGGAGAAAATAGGCAATAAAAAAAGTGCTAGGATTTCACCCAAAACAGAAGGAATACTTAAATAAGGGCATATAAATTCAGCAATTTCTGCAAGAATGAGAAACTATATCTCAAAGGCCTTGTCCTAAAAATAAGTGGTACTGCTTGACTAGCTAATTGTCATATTTTGGAATCTATTCAAGCACTAAAAATTGTATCTAATGCTTCCTTTCACATGCAATGAGATGCCGTGTTTGCAGTTTCTTTCAGATTTCAGAATTTTCTCACAGGCCCCATTCCATCACATGCTGATGTTATTAGTGCTATCTACATTGCATCCAACTCAACATTTCATGACAAAACATATCAAAACCGTTTGTCATGTCTTCACATGTATTTGGCTGGAGAGATTACCATTTCACATTGCCTCACAAGACAAAGTTGTGGATATTTTCTTCGAGGCAATGACTTGTGGTCAACATGACCATCTCATGAACAAACTAATGCTTTATAGTCTGCCTACATTTAAGGGGGAATGTAAAGATGCACAGATTTTCCAGTATCATACAACATTTAGCTTCCATATTTCATGTGAATGTATGGGCCTATAGGGCCTTTCGTGATTATACATAATGTATATCATATTAAAAATGGCATTACATGTGAACAGCCATATCTATTGAACACCCATGATAAAAAAACAATATGGTGTGAAAATTGAATTCAAGGAGCACAATACATATTGAATGAGATTACAATATTACAGACTCGAGGAATCCAGTCACAGAGAACATGTCCTCAAATTCTTCAACAAATGATACATCTGAAAGGAAAAATCATCCTATTTCTTGAAATTGTCAGAATATTAAAGTACAACAAATTCCCTGTCATTTCTACATTTAAGCAGCATTTCCCATTCCGTATGTGATTAGCAGTCTTCTTTCTTCTTTTTTGCATGGTATCACACCTTACTTTAAGTTGTTTCACAAACAACCTGATTGATCATTTCTTCACGTGTTTTGGTGTATTTGTTTCACTTACCAGTTCAAGGATAGAGTAGTTATTCTACTCAAGGTGTTATTGTCCTTTGTTGGTTATGGTGATGTATAAAAGGAAAAATGAGAAACAAAATGTTACATGATTGTGCATCTTTAAAGGGTCGAGGAAGTATGATGTAGCACACAGAAGACGACCCGCATGCATGAAGCTCAGAGAAAGAAACTTCCTTCTTCTCTAAAATCTGCCTACTTCTGAAGATCCCGACAGCATGGAAACACCAGCAAGCCAATGCTGAGCAGAAGAAACTTCTATCTTTATTTCTTTCTTTTTTTATTTATTTCCTTTTCTTTGATTTTTTTTTCTAATTTCGTTTGGTTTGATTTGTATATAAAATCCCCAAATCGAAACTGTAAAACAGAGAACAATGGATTCATAAAATTTTCATTTGGGGTTTTTCCCTTTTATCTTCTTCTTCTTCCCTCTTTCTCGTGGACTCGAGAAATCTTACCCGTCGACGGCGATCGACCGGTCTTCTTCTTCCTCTGTGGGTTCTTGCTGCCGGCAGCGTTTGTCAGCCCCTTCGGAGTTTTTGCCACCTTTTCCACTCGTTGGGGAGAAGACTTGAGTCCCGCTCGAATTGCCGAGCATCGACGACCATCCACCATTCCAGATTTGTTGGTGTTTCCAACAGAGCAATCACCAACCCATGCCCATCCTTCGTCCTCTCGTTAGGCCATTCACCCGAACAACCCATCGTCCACAATGCATGTTACCCACGCTTTCAGCCAAACCATCCATTGTCCTTCCCAGTTCTTTTGCTTTCACATTTTTTTTTTTATTAAATAATCCCCACCAAACCATACCCTGTTACCCACAACCTTTCCATTGCATGACTACCCTTTATTTTTATTTCCATAAAACAAAACCAATCCACCATCTACCATCGTTTGATGCCTTTGAGAACACATTGACCACCAATTTAGCCTTTTCATTTAATTACTGAATTGCCATTAACCCCATGAAACCCACTTAATGGCCATTTAATCCCATTTAGATCCGTTAATCCCCATTAATTCCACTTATTTAGCCCTTTTAAACTGAGTCACCCGTCTATATTTAAACGCGATCCTACCCGCTGCGTCAGAGTAGATCTATAAATGACCTTTGAATCTCTGAGTGGGGTAAATTTCCTATGGAAATGATCTCCACCCCCTTCTAAGAAAATAAAATGAAAAAAAAAATTATAGCAAACCTACTATCCCATCCATTTTGACTATTTAAGTTCTATTTTTCCACTCAATCATGTTCTTTGTCCTTCCATAGTCATATCATGTCCCTTCTTACCACATAAGGTCAAGTCTTTGATAGTCTCCCACTTCTGTTACATTTTACTTGCAATTTTTTGCTTCTCTTTGCTAATTATGTTTGCTATCTTCTATGATCCAAAAACTTCTTAAACAAAATTACCCATATTTTCTTTTAAAGGCACAACCTAAGTTTTCCCTAATTTTATCTTCTGTTGATATTCCTCACATCTATTATGCAAACAATACCTTATCTAGTTGTCTCTCCATTGCCCAACATTTAACTTAAATAACATTGCAAGCCAACACCCCTTTAGGTGATGTGTCACTACTCCATGACAAAATACTCTTCTAGCTTGCCTAGAAAACCTACTATGCATCCATCATATTAATTATATCCAAAAGAGACCTTCCAATTTATTCAGTAAGGCTTATTTCATTTCTAAGCTGACCATACAATCCACAATAAGCAACAATTTAAGCTCTTCATGTTTTAAAATTTTGGAGAAAAGAAATAGGACCACCTCTGGACTGCTCTTTTATGTCCTCCAGAACCTTTTCTTCGTCCAAAAGAACTTGTTGCAGCTTGGGTATCTCTTCCTCAAGTTTTGGAATCATCTTAGTTGACTCCTCATTCTCCTTTATAATATCTTCAATCTTTGACGAATCCTGAAAGATTAACAAGACATAAGCATTAAAAAAATGAAGCACAATGGAGGCTTGCACATGCCCGAGGACTAGTTGGGTGTTCTAAGAGGCCTTGGACACCTCGGTCATCAAAAGAAAAAAAAAGGAACAAGGATGCATATTCCTGCATACCTTTCCAATCTTGTCCTTTAGTTTCTTGATCTTCTGCTTTGTGTGCTTTAAATCTTCCCGATACTTCACATCTTGCCTTTCAAATTCTTTAAATTTATCTTTCTGGGTTCTAAGGTCATTATCAAGTTCCTAAAAAATACACAAATAAAAGAATTTGACACAATGCACTTCCCCAACAATGTCAGTTGCTTCTTTTTTAAACCAGACAGTGTCAAGTAAGTTGTGACACATAGTTTAAACAGTAATGTTAAAAGATGAAAGAATTTGCAGCTTCAACAATAAATGACACAAGTTAGGGAAAAAAAATTGAAAAATAATTAGAAATTCAAATGCATAGATCAAGACAGCAATGAAACATGGTTGTATATAGTTCATGTCAAATTTTAAGGGCAAAACATCAATATGGTCTCTACAAGCATATGTAGCTATAAAACTGGTGTATAGTGTATAATGTAATCCCAAGAAGTATCATACCAGAGGTGTTGAGTTTTGCAACTCCATGAATATATTTTGTACCCTTCTCTTGAAAGACAGAAAATACAATATCCTCTCTCTCAACCTTTTCTTATTCTCTACACATCTCGACACTACTGAGTCATTTGGCACACAGTTCAAGTTTTGTACATCCCAAACATGACCAGTCAATCATAGATCAAGCTTGAGCTAGAATATGTTGGCCATTCTCTACACAGATTGGACTGCCCCTATTCCTAAACCCTCCCCAACCCCCTTCTCTGGCCATGACCCACCCAGTTGATATCCTTACAACTCAATGGCATTGTCTTTATTGTAAGAAAGTAGGATCATATCCCAACCATAATATAATATTCAATATAAATAGCCAAATTCATACAGAATCAGCCAAATATTTCTATGATACATACCTCCTGTCTTTTCAAATACTTATTGTGCACCACCTCAAGTTCCTTCAATGTTTTGGAATTTTGCTGAATCTTTTCCCTGATGAGGAAAATATTATACTTGATATGTTTTGAAATCGGCAAACTATGAGCACACTCATATCTTCTGTTGAACAAAGGATTACCTTTCATTCTTGAGACTTTCTTCCAAGCAGGACATGTTACTTTGAAGTTCAACAACATGGGAATCTGCATCATCAGATGCCAATTTGGTGGCTTGTTCCTGACACTTCAAGTGTGTCAACTCCTTCAGCATATAGGCCTCTGCTTCATTTTTTACATTCTGCATGACAGACAAGAAATCAGCTCAGTTAATTTAAGTAGCAAGAAAGAGTATCCTAAGATGCAAAATGCTACATGTACCTCCAAGCTGTCTCTTTCTTTCTCTGCCAATTTTACCATTTGCACGACCCCTGATCTTTTCTCATTGAGGGACTCCAAACTGCAGAGCCAAACATGCAGCATACTTTTGAGTTTATATCTCTATCTATCGACTCTTAAGAAACCCATGATCAATTTTTTCCATGGTTAGGAGTTAGATAAAGCTGCTCCCAGTAGCGCTCATAGAGTTTAGCCCAAGGGTCAACAGCTTAGAGTTGCGACAACCATAACAATGGCTGTACCTATGCAAACTGGCATTCAAGAACTTTGTATCCTTCGTATCATAAACAACAATATTACAGAACCCCTTTGATTGGAAAAAAAAGGTCATATTCGAATGGCATAAACTCAACATCCCTGAATTCTACCTCTGTACAGAGGTAGCAATTCCTTATTGCAAACGTTGGACAAACAATCATGCAGAAGAAACCCAGTTTCTGGCTATGAATAACAACTATGACAGAGTGATGCATGCGTATTGTTGAAAACAAATTTCAAAGAAATTTCAATTAATTTTTGAAGTGTGACTACAAAAGCTTGAAGCACCAGATCTAAGCTCCTGCTTTGGAGTACTTATCCAATACCCTTAAGAGTACTAGAGTTCAGACCATAATTTCAAAGTACAAAATGGAAGCCATATATGTCTTCCAGTTGCTGAAATCTCATCTCTGCTTCGCAAGGACTTGATTCACTAGGGGAGATGGTCTTTTCTCCAAGAACCAAAGTTAGAGTGTGAACCTTGAAGATTATCAGTCCCCCTAAGTTCAAAGTTCTGGAACTCTAGAAACTTTGCAACAAAACCTCAAAGACCTCAAGAATTTTAAGTGCTCAAAGGATCTCCATATAACTTCAATATGAACTTTGGGAAGATTGTACTCAAAAGGATTTTGTCTTCACTCAGACTTTTGAACGCTTGAAAAACACTTGGAAAAAACTCCAATTTCCCAAAGACCAAAAGGTCAATTTTGTGCCTCCAAGGAGGTGTAGGCTACAAACCCCTCAAAAAGAGGAGAAAACTGCCAAAAATTCTCAAAAAAATCACATCCTAGAACCACACCTTGTGGAACTGCATGCAGTTCTTCCCTGTAGCTTCATGGTTTTTGGCCCATTTGAGCTCAATTTTTTGTTGGAAAGCCGACTCGGCAAACTTCCCAATGATTTTGGGGCAGTTTTAGATCTCAAGTGGACCCAATATGATCACAAAGTTGGACAGTTTTTGATATTTTAATCATGGCTTTCTCATCCAGACTCAGATTTGAGATTTGTAAGTTGTGTTGGGAAGCTAACTTAGGATGTTTCAGATGGTATTCAAGTGACAAACATGTGATAATCATAGGTTGACCAAATCTCATATACTCTAATCCATATACCCAATTGGCAATTGATAAGTTGGGTCGTACCAATGGATCTTTCAAATGGTTCCCAAATCATGATCAGGCCATGACCGTATGATCATCATGGATGCACCCTACCATAGTGGTCAAAGGAGTGACTTAATTGAACTTAGGCCCTCAACAAGGCTCCAAACTGATTTTGCACCTAGGCCCTCACCTGATTCTTTTAGAAACCTTTTTTTTCTATGACAAGCCCACTTTTAAAGTTTTTTGTAATAACTAGTAAATATTATTAGCTAACATGAATAAATTGCTGGTAATACTTGATCACAGATTATAATTACAAGGTAATATACTTGTGCATGTCTATAATATACGCTTATATAAAGTGCTTGTAAGGTCAACTGGCAATATATTTTGGAGCTTTGGATGATTAGTATTGTATTTTGTTAATATTGATGCAATAAGGTCACAACTTCATGAATTAAGGTCAACTGGCAATATATTTTGGAGCTTTGGATGATTAGTATTGTATTTTGTTAATGTTGATGCAATAAGGTCACAACTTCATGAATTTGCACCCATTTTGAAGTATCTAAATAAGTGCACCTGGCAGAATCAAGCTCGTGCTTTTGGCTCTAGGACCCATGGGTGCCTTGATTGCACTTTGCACTTTGACTACCTTGGGCCCCACTTTAAAATTTAAATAAGCATATTCTTAAAGTTTTTTTGGTAATAGCTAGCAAATATTATAAGTTCATGTGAAGTGAATGTTAACAACACTTAATTTAAAAATTCTTACAATTAAATAATATACCCGTGGATGTATGCAATAGAATATTAAGTGCTTGGAAATTGACAATATGCTTTGGTGCTTTGGATGATTGGTGTAAATTTAATTTGGACAACATGTTTGGCAAGAACCTCTAGCACAACTGTTTAGGGGTTGTTGTTGTTACAGGTCAACGGTTATGGACTCTAAGTTCCACCGGCATCAGATAGGCAGTTGGCCCATGGAAACAACTTGCCAAATCCTCTTTTTTTCTTGAAATGGTAACTATATTAAAAGAGAAAAGGCAAAAGAGGTGCACATAACAAGCAAACTGAAATAGAAAGAAAATAGAAAGAATTTATCTATTTCAGTTTGATAGGATAAATGGCCTAGATGATGATGATGATCCACAAATCTACAAATATTTTGAAATCTATAAATAAGTGTGCCTAGCGAAATTTATATGATCAATGACTGATCTCCCTTGGATATGTGATTGGTCATCTCATTAGATACTTTCATATTTTTTTATTCTTCTTTTTTATTTATCGTCTCCATGAGTTCCTGCTCATCATGGATCTTATTAGATCTTTATTTGAACAACCCATATGAGTTTCAAATTGTCATTACTAGACTGTGTAAAGTCCATATTGAGATGATCCAAATAGCTTGATTCTGTATAAATCCTTGGCAAAAAATTTAAGCACCAGAACTCGTCTACAGTTTGTCTATCCATAAGACAAAATGTTCTGAAAAAACAAGACCAGTCATCACCATTCAAGAGGCATCAATCAAAACAGGTTGTAAAATTGGATCACAAGAAGAGTATGGCTAGATCTATAAATTTTGTTTAAAACAATAAATTAAATGATCTTTCAAAAAAAAAACAATAAATTAAATGAGTGAAAGAAATTGTGGTAAACCCATTATATTCTGACATTCTAGATTGAATTACAAAAAGAATAAATAAATTGTAAACCTCAAAAACTTGGACAGACTCCACTCTAAGTTGACAGGATATCGAGTCAAGAGATTCAACCAAGTCTCAGCAAGTCTAGCCCAGGCTCAGTAAAAAACACAACTAGATTGAAGTCCAAGTCAAGTCTGAGTTTCAAGTTTTTGAACTAGGTTACATGCTCATGGAATATTATTATAGCAACTAGAAAACTGGGCAATGCAAGGATTATATAGATTGCTAGTTTCAAGTTTATTTCATAACCCGAAACTCAAAAGAAAATTAAATTTGAAGTACATGGCCCAATTTGTTTGTAATGATTAATGGACATATTGCTTCATTTACCAATAAAATGAATGTATTAGCAGTATGTAACTGGTGACAAATAGGATCAAAGTTGAAATTACAGTCATCTCAAAGACATGGATATTAAACAATAGTCACGTTGACCACATATATGTGAACCATGTGACACGTGCATGAGAACATTAAAAATTCTGGATGCAAATATTCACAAATCAATAGAAAAGTAAATCTTACTGCTTATATGACTCTTCGATCTTTTCGACATATTGGTTAGTACCAATGATATCCTCAAGATATTCCAAGAACCCTTCATCATGAGGCCCCTGAGCTTTTGGCTTCATCAGTGAGATTTGTTCGACTTCACCCTGAATTATGATAACAGGAGGAATTAAAGTAGAAAACAGATAAAGCCTTTTATAACTGGAAAGGACATAGTCAACAGTGACAGACCTGAAGAATCAGAAAGCGGTTGTTGTCCAAGTCCACTCCTTTTCCTCTAAGTTTCTTGGTGACCTCTGTAAAATTACTTGCACGGTCATTTATATAATACTTGGAAGAGTTATCACGAAATGCAACTCTTGTGATGAAAGTCAGTTCCTGCGACAGCTTCGTATGTTCCATCATCCTACAAATGCACATGAAGGCCATTTATAAGATGCAACCTAGGAAATAAAGCATCCTTAATCAAATGTTAAAAAACTACCTTATAAACATTCTATTATCTTTCCAGCTTGAAACAAGTTTGAGTAAATTCAAAGGTAGATAAGCCCAAAAGAGAAGAATCCCATTACCAGATCAATTATCTCCTGAAAATGAACAGAAACCCCAGCACTTTCCAGGTTCTGGTGATTGGTGGAATTATGTATCAGCTCCGAAACTTTGTTCAGCCTCATCTTCATGCATTAAAAATAATGAAGGATCAACTCAATGACAATGCTTAAAAGGTCAAAATGAGAATTTACAGACTAATAAATCGAGGGTATAAGTTCAAGCTGGGGAAAAAAACTTAAAAAAAAAAAAAAAAACCATAAAGGATCAAACCACTGCAAATATTTAGAAAGTCAAATCGAGAATCAAGGATCCAAATTGAGGGCCATGTTCAAGCTGAACATTAAAGTAAAAAAATTATTAAAAAAAATAAGGATGAAACCAGTGACATTGCTTGCAAAGTTGAGATAATAATTCACAGACCCACTAAATTGAAAGCCCATGCTCGAGCTGAGAGAAAACTTGCAATAGCAATTATGGAAGACTTAACTAAGATGAGCAAACCGAATTTGTGAAACTTTCTTTCAAGTTCCTGAGCCATTCAGGCATTCACTCGACCACATGGTAAAATTCACTTGGGTCCTAAAGCTCCTCCATTTGGATAGAGAAAAAAAAAAGTGTATCCTCGGAAAAAATAATTGCTTTTATATTAAAAACATAAATGGGATTAACCATTATTAGCTAAATAAATTGTAATTTTCAAGGACAGCCTTTCCTTTCTATTCATCCCACCAGAGCATAAGCAGTCAAGGCAATCAGTTCGGGGCGACTAGCAAAGTTTACCTGCTTCGCTCTTTTCCCAAACACAAAGAGCATAGCATCAATCACATTGCTTTTACCGCTGCCGTTGGGACCCACCACAGCTGTGAAGCTCTGGACAGAAGAAGAGTTGGGATTAGAAGAAGTTGCTGGGAAAATTAGAGAAAGGGGAAGAGAAAGAAACTCACCTTATGAAAAGGGCCGACCCTTTTCTCTCCGGCGTAGGACTTGAAATTTCTCATTACCATTTCCTTGATGAAGAGCCTTGGTTTCCTCGACCCCCGAATCGTGTCGAAATCGCTGGGTGAAAATGAATCGGCGTCCGTTGGAATCCCCATCGACCTCAAAGGGGCGACTTGCTGCAAAGGAGGGATTCTGTTGATTCACCTTCAACGTTCGAATTGAAAGCTATGGCAGATCTAATGTCTCTCTCTCTCTCTCTCTCTCTCTCTCTCACTCTCTGAGATTCCTGAGACGCGGGAAAAACTAAAAAGAGAGCGGTTTCGATTTTCGAATTCCAAGGATTGGAGGGAGGACCTAAATTACGCGTGGTGCGCATTGTCGCCAGTAGTTTCAACTTGGGCCGGACCCTGCCCCAAGCCGACCGCTATTACCCAGTTTACAGAACATAGGCTGAGCTTGAATTCTGGCCCACGGACCAGTGATGATGAAGCCCTGATTGATACTCGAGTCGTAGCATGTTTTAAGCCACTATCAAATTAAATGGCATGAAATTTTTTAATCAAATCGATGTTAAAATTATTTATTTCAATAATCTATGATTTATATAAATTTAATTTAACAAATGATGTTCCATCCAGCAACTCCCTATCTTTCATAGTTTCATCAACTCAAAGAAATAAAATTTATGTGCCTCATTTTTAATCTGCAGAGGTTGAAATAAGCACTGCTGGAACTCTTTTAAAATCTTATTTGCTATTTGAAACTCTTTAGTTGAATAGGAAATTGTATTTTTCATGCAACTATAGTATTATAGATAGAAAATGTATGGTTTTTTGTTTCTGACATTTAAGTTTTTTTAATTCTTTCATACTCGTGCATTAGTGCAAAGGAAAAAAAATATTTAGCATGAGTATCCACACTCTTTAATAGAGATTTAGAGGTGAGCCACGAGAGTAGTTTCATAGATATAGCCTGCAAATCTCGTATATCAGAACAATTTTACTATTCATGAAGATTATTTACATCTTTTATTTCTTCAACTTTCCAAGTTCACCAAACAATCATTATCTTTGTTAAGTGTTTTAATTATCAAAATCTAAACTTTTCATTCTAAATATGTATGATGATGCAGGGCTTTGGTTGGGTCTGACTGCTAGTGAGGTTTAATTGGTTGGAATTCTCTTCCTTACAATAATTTTTTTTTTTTTAGACTTAAAAAAGAAAGAGATTTTGATTTCAAATGATTCTTAAGATGTTGTTTGTCATTTTTTAAATATCCTTCTTATTTCACATGAAATAATACTGCTTCGATTTTCAATAGGATTTGGGTTGAAATTTTTGGTAAGTTCACTTAGATTACTGATCATAGATCACAATTAACGGCATAAAATTATACAATTAAGATTAATTTAGGATGAGTGTATTACACCATTGGTATATTCTATATAGTAAGGAGACATCTCAATATCTCAAAACAAAATAGTGAAATACAGGGTGAAAAGGGAGTCAAATCTCTTACATGTATGCTCCTGAAATTTGAAAAGATCCAAATAGTTATTGAGAATTCTAGTCATATATTTCTCACCTACGACTATGTTTTACAATCCCAAATAGTAAGAGTACAAAGATTTCCATTCTATCACAAGCGCCAAGCATACAAAGGAAGCAGTACAAATTCGATGCAATAGTTGGAATCAAATGAAAACCCCTACAAATATAAGAAAGAAAAAATTGCAGAACGAATGAATGTATGACCTGAAAATTGAACCCAAGAGACTTGGGCTAATTAATTAATTAATCAAAGGTTTGGGGATCCACAGGGGTGGCAGCGATGGTGACGGGGGTTGTTTTCTCTTCCTCCGTTTTGGCTTGAAGAGCAGCGTCTTGAAGTTGCAGAGCATATTCTAGATTCCACAATACATCTCCCATGGATGGTCTATCGACGCCGTGCTCGGCCAGGCACTTCTCGACGGCCTCCACGAGCTTCTTCATCGATTCAGGATTCACGTCACCTGTGAGAAGGGGGTCAACAATCTTCTCCATTGTCCCCTTCCTCTTGTTCTGCATTGCCCACTCTGCAAGGTTCACCTGTTCCCTTGGGAGAGCTGGATCGAGCGGTGTCCTAGCACACAAGGCTTCAAGCAACACAACACCAAAGGAGTAGACGTCAGATTTATCCGTCAATTGTTGTCGCCGGAAGTACTCAGGGTCTAGGTACCCAAAGCTCCCCTTCACCGCTGTGCTGACATGGGTTTGCTCCACGGTCGGAGCATTCTTTGACAGCCCAAAGTCCGCCACTTTAGCGACGAAATTCTCATCCAACAAGATGTTGGTGGTCTTGACGTCGCGATGTATGATGCCCTGTGAGGTGCCGGTGTGGAGATAATGCAACCCACGGGCGGCGCCGATGCAGATTTCAAGCCTCTGTTTCCATGACAGAGCTGGTAGTTTGCTGCCATACAGATGGTCTCTTAGAGGCCCATTTGACATGTACTCGTATACAAGAATCATCTCCGAGTTTTCGTCGCAGTAGCCAATCAATGACACCAAGTGTCTGTGCCTGAGCTTGGATAGCATCTGAATTTCTGTTTGGAATTCAGTCACACCTTGCTCTGATTGTGGGTTCCCACGTTTCACTGCAACCTTAGTGCCATCTTCAAGCTCCCCGAAATAAACATTTCCAAAGCCACCAACACCTATCACCCCCTTCTGTTCGAAATTCTTGGTTGCCTCCTGTAATTCAGAGAAGAAGAAGAATCGGCCACACCCAAGTGTGGATGAATACAAATTTCCGTATCCACTCTTGTTGGAGCCAAGGTAAGAGCCTTTGCGGGTCGACATGAAGGTGGAATGGCTGCCGTGGAGAGGGAGAAGCCAGGAAGAGAAGCTATTCCGTTTCTCCCAATCTTGAGGCCTCTTCTGCCATTTCATCACCATTGCCCCAAGTCCAACAAAAGCCCCAAACATCATGGCAAATCCAACAGTGGCCACTGTCTTCCTGTTGCTTCCATTGCCTGAAGCACGGGAGCCATCAACACCAAACTCTCCGCCTAGACTCCCCACTGAATTGCTCATCTTCAGAACCTCTACCCCATTTAAGATGGCATCCCTTATGCCAGTGTCTTGATTCAAGGGTCCGACTTGAACTGTGATCTTGTCCAGAGCAATCGAGGCATGGACGACGAAATCCTTGTAATACGGGACAGCAAGATCCCCTGTCAATGACGATAAATCCAGACCTGAAATCGCCATCTTCCCATTGATGTACACATTGAAATACAGATCATTGAGCGCTTTGCTGACAATATCACAAAAATGAAGTCGAACCAAATAATTGAATGACGAGACCACGTCAAAATTCCATGTTACATTGAAATTAGGACTGATGACACCGGCATCTGCCATCTCAACGGCTGACGCATACACCCAATTGGGGGCAATGAGCGGCGACACCTGAGGTGGGTACTTAATGACTTTAGGCAGCACGGTCACCGACTTAGCAGTGGCCGCAGTGTGGAGAAATCCGGTGTCGGGCTCCCACGTCCGCCCAAGCGTGTCATTTATCGACGTGATCAACGGGCCACCAACATTGAGTCGATATACAGTCTGAAATGCGGTAGAAGAGAGGCCAGAGTACTCTGCAACAGGGGAAAGAGTGGAGCCAATGTCAGAGATAAGCATATCAGGGACGGAGACGAATTCGATGGCATTGATGAATGCTAGTGACTTCCCCACTGGGGAGAAATGCAGTGAAAGCCTCTCCGACGTGACATTGACAAGGAACTCCTTCTCCGTCCATACCGTGTTGTTGTTGATGTTGAAGCTGTATAGAAGGACTAGTTCGTCGGTGGAGACAGAGAAGGTGGCGCGGGTGAGATCATATTGAGTGTCGTTTAGGGGAAAGAAATGGAGGCGTATCCAATGCCAGCCTTGTTTGGAGACGGAGAAGGTGTAGGTGGAGGCATCGGGGAAAATGCGGGCACTGAGGTAGAGAGGAGAGGGGAGAAAGGGTGCGTCGGTGGCATTTATGGATACCTTAATCTCATCTTTAGAAGAGAGGTAGGAGGCGGCCTGAGATTCGGTTTTAAAAGTACGGCCGTCGGGCAAGGGGGAGGTGGCGGCGGACCCACAGTCAAGGAGGTAATTGTCGGAGGGAGAGAAGGAGGGGTGAGATTGGCCTGCTGCAAAGAGAGTAGAATGCGTGAGGAAGAGGAGGAAGATGCAGAAAAGAACCGGGAGGAACGTCGACATCTTCGTCTCTTGATTTTCCGTCCCCTCTCGGATTCTTTCCGATCTTGAGAGCGGACGGGGAAGGCTTACAAACGACGAATACGATTCATGAGGTAGGACGTGAGGATGAAGAAATGCATGACTATCTATAATAACCGCTCCTCCTTCCAACAATATTTCCACTCCTATCTAAATTACCTAATTGCCATCCTCTCTAGCTTTTGCACCACTTGGACCACTATGCCCTTCTCCTTCTTAGGAATTACAATGGGCATTCAAGCCATGCATGCATATACTAAAAATGGAAAATTCTTCACTTAAATATGTCACAGCATGAAAGTCATCGACATCTTTTTCCTCTTTATAAACCTGCATCTACGCCTCTCTCTTCATTGTAATTATTATTTTCCAAAATTTTCAATCCCAGCTATAATTTATTTAATTCAAAATTCATTATACTCAAATCTTGCACACCTTCAAATCTATCATTATTATTAAATTATTTATCTAATTAATTTAAGATTATAATTTATATTTAAATTTGAAAAAAAATTCACTAGACAAGTGCTCATCTAACCCTTGTCGGACTCAAACTCGTTATATTTAATTTGTGATAAAGAACTTTTAGGATAAGAACTTGTAGCACATATAATAGGGCTCCTTGTTATAGTCTAAAAAATTGTGGATTCAAATTCTATGAGTGTCAAATAAGTAATCGATTCATAAAATCAAATTTTCAAATATTAGTAAAAAAATATTAATTGATGTGATAAATGACTTAGATGATATTATTATTATTATTATTTGAATTTATGTGTGGAAAACCACAAGATACCCACCGTAAAATCTCCACGGATGAGCCCACTACTCCTAGAGGACACTCCAAGGTTAGGCCATAGGGGTTCAAACCTGAAACCTCCCTTTTCCTGAGACGAGAGGTAACCAGTTGACATTTCAAATTATCACTTGGTCTAAAATGAGAGTTTCATAAAGAATAACGTGTTTTCATTTATCAATCTCGGGCAATTATCCTTGTATGACTAAATTAAGGAAGAAAGTAAATTTTCATGAACATGATTTGTAATTTTTTTTTTTGAACGTTTAAATTCATATTATATAACATGTAACAATGAACTAATAGCAACTAGGACCATTTTAAACCACATTGTATCGTTCTGTGCTGTATTATTCCATTTAAAATCACATTTCCTTCACTTTTATATTTTGAACCCATTCAATTTTTAACTCAAAATAAATGTAAATTAACTTTTTTAAATGCAATTAAAGCTGATGTCCTCAAATTCTCTCTCTTACTTTTTTTTTTCATTTTTTATAATAAAGAACTTCAAGACTCCTACCTCTCTCTAAGTGCAAAGATAGTTGAGTAAAACTCCATATATACAATCTTTTTCAAACTAAGTACACGAAGTGATATGAGACTTAAACTTGAGATTTATAGTTAGTTTTAAGAGAAAGATTAACAAAGTAACTAATGAGTCAAACTGACAATAAATATTTAATATTAAACTTTATAAAACTGGGAAAAATGAGAAAATTCATTATAATAATTGTGATTAAAAGAGTGAGATTTAGCATCATGCAGCAGAAATGAAACAGCTATTAATTCCAACGAGTGAAAAAGAATGTCAATGGTCTTTTGGTAAATTGAAGATGAGAAGAGGGTCATTTCCCGAACCTCTCTGGCAGAATGAAATGCAAACCCAGACGCACACAATTTCCAAATCTGACCGTTTAAGCCGAAGTTAGCGGCTTTAGAAACATAGAACACCATTGAAACACAGGGTTGACTGGTCAACTTCTGGGCTCCACATAACGTGCGTTCAATCACTGCTGACCGCTCATCACCTACCAAATTTAAAAAAGAAAACGGGCCCAGTCGTGGTGGCCTCTCTCTCTCCTTTGACTTCTAAAATTTTATTTTTAATCATATCATATATAATAATAGAAGTCTGTTTCACAAATCCTATTTATTCACTTAATTATATCATAAATTATGTTACAACTCGTTATTCTATCAAACATATTTTTCTTTATCATTTTCTTTTACATTCTCAGTGACTGCTTATAGATATAATTTGTAGTCCTTACAAATTACGTCTTGAGATCATATAATACAACTAAACTATTACAAAAGAATTTCTCTCAATTTATTATTTCTTGAGATTTAATGTAATTGTTCCTAAGTCCTTTAAAATTAATTCACCCAATCATATCTCTTTTTATAATTACTTATTTTCTGTCGTATGTTTCAATCCCGCAAACGTCATTAATGTATGTCAAAATCTCATTTATTTTAAAATCAAATTGTCAATTTTATTTCTATAATTGATTTTATAAAAATATACAGTTAATTCCTTCTTTATTCATTACTGAAAATAAAATATAATGTTTCACCCTCCAACATGGCAGGTTGATTTTCTGTTTGTCCGAGTGCAAAGGAGGATGGAGTTACTTGATCAGCCTCCGCGCTTTGACAAATGATGGGTGCACTGTCAAACCCACCAATCATATTTTTTAAAAGCAGGAACATTCATGTCTCTATAAGAAATAATACTTTAAACTTTTTTTTTTTTTTTTTGCATTAGTCATTATTTAAGCAGTAAAAAAAATATAAGTGTTTTTATTATAAAAAATATTAATATAATATTGTATGTTAAAAAGAAAGATTTAGAATCAAAAAGTATTATTGGAAATTAGAAATGAAAAAAGAACAATGAGTTAAGATAGTTAGTCTTCACAAGTGAGGCTGTCAAATAAGAGTTTTTATAAAATAGATCATGGGTCTCATATAAGTAGATGCATTCGATAAATGATTATATAATTATAATTAAAGTATATAATCTTTGTCTTTAAATTTTAATGAGTGCAAATATTAATTTTTAAAAATTTAAAATTAAGAAACGGAAAGATAAAAGTGAAACTCATTATACAAATCCATTTATATAACTCTCTTACATCACATCAAACTATATAGATCTAAAAGTTTATTTTAAAAAAAAAATACATTAAAGATTGTCGGAAAAAAATTGAGTTAGTAATTTTCTGAGATTGACAAAAGCAAAGATCAATGTCCTAGGATTTTAGCATATACAATTTGTAATGTTTTTAATCATTAACACACAAATACCCAGTACCATCTACAACCCAGTAACATAACTTGGACCAGCCTCGGCCCAATGCCTAGGCAGATGGGCCTCAATGAACCTTCTCAATGTACTCGAGCCCAAGTGGGGTTCAAAGTTTCAAACTAACCCACGAACTATAAACAATGAAGCTTACCCAAGGCCCAACATCAACAACACATTAAGTGAACTCAACAAGCCATTGCAAGTAAGCCCACATCCAAAGACCTAGCCCTATGCTAATAGAGTTGATAGCTGACAATTATAATGTCTATCACTTGGGAACTGATCTATACGACCTTCTTTTTTAAAGTGGACACCCGGCCAATTACCTGTAATACTTGCTCCAGAGGGGGTCTATAGTGTGGAGTGCGTTTGTAGAGAAAAAACTCTCACATTAGTAGTTGTATTGGAAATTCTCTGGTATAAAAATGGTAAACTTCCTCCTTTTAGTAAAAGGCCTTTTGGAGCAACAGTGGGTTGCCTCGGCAAAGCAAAGTCGTGCGGGCTTGTGTGTGTAGGCTCAAAACGGACAATATTGTGCTAGTAGGATAAATTGTTACATTACCTCTTCAATTTAATAAATTAAAAAATTAAAAGACCAAATGTGAATATTATTAATTTATCATAATAAATTAAAGGGGATAAAATGGTCTTAATGCCCCTTTCAAGGGAAAAAAGTACCTATATACAAATCTATTCCATCATTATTCACAATTACTGGACCTCCGAGATCCTATAAAATCCCCTAGGCTATCAATGATCCAAATTGTCTTAAAAGCCCAAACCTCATCATTAGTGGATTTCAATCATAGTTTAAAACTCAAAAAAACTCAACCAAGTAAGTCCAAGTTGATTCGATTCAATGAGATTCCGAATCAAGCAAATCAATAAGTTTTATCAAAATTTTCAAGTTGTGTCCAAAATCTTCACTGCATTACTCATTAAATAAGATTTTGAGTTTTCAACCTTAGACCAAATCTTACAAGATAACAACCCTAACCTAGGATTCCAATGATCTCCAAAACCAATTCAAGCTATTTGATCTAGTCCTTTGGGTCATAACTTACCCTCAATGGTCCAATTTCTCCATTAAATGACCCAGCCATATACCTAATACCATCTATAGACCCATATGAACCCTCTATGTATCCCCTCAATCATTGTCCTAGTCAAGTGTCCTCACAAATTGAACAAGTCCTCATAAACAGTTGCACTTAGTTGTCCAACAACTCAATCCAGTTGATATAACAACCTCTTGTTGCATGGCTTTCCAACTCATATTTCAGGTCCATGTTTTGCACTCAACGCCTAGTATAAGTTTGTCAGTCATTTTTTTTTGATAATTTTACTTCATATTGGAGGTGAGATTAGTCTCATAGATATATAAATCACCCACAAGCCTCATGTACCAAATCAATATAAAAAGAGTCAAATCCAAAACCTCTAATCTAATTTTAAAAACTTGAACCAATTGAACTGCTGATTTATCAACCGTCAAAGATTTCGTCCGACAACATTCCCTATCCATTTATTACATGACAATAACCCTTTAGTGGTGGCTCATTCCAAGCTTTCAAAGTGTGCTTGATCTATTTAAATGGTTGATTTCAACATCTGCATCACTCAACCCTAATTTTTCCATGGCTAGATCTTGGTCATGTCTATAAAAGGGTTTACATGTTTCTCATACAAAAGACATAAGGAGGTTGATAATAAAGTATCCATGTAATGGGCCAATGGCCGTACATCTATATGTACTTTGTCTTAGGCTATCAAGTACTAGTTTGCCTTTGAGTGTTTCTCCCTATAATCTTCCAAAGTTACCAAAAAAAAAAAACAAATTTGGGTGATTCTCAATTCTCTCCTAACATTTCTCCATTGTTCATTTCAAGCCTTAATATTTAGTGATCTGACCCATAACCCTTCACTACATCTCCAATTTTAGGCGACTTCCTTTCAATCTTTAAATGATTCTATGGGGCCATGGTATCACATACAGTTCTCCATGCCTAGGGATCCGAATATCTGCCGTTTAAAAAAAAATTAAGAAGATAAAAAAATATCAGCCGATATATAAGCTGAGACAGTTTTTTCGACCTCTGCTTATGCCTATGCTAGTACTAATACATGTTGAGTAACCTTGGCGTTTATGAACAAATACAATTGAGATTTTAAATCACTCTTTTCCTATATTAGGTAATTTACAACTTTTTTTCCCTTTAAACCATAACTATCAATTAACTCCTTGATTTGATTTGTCAGTCTTTATTGACTCAAATATGAAGTAGTTACCTTTTCCTCTTACGTGATTTGATTAATTACACGCATAGAAGGTCACTTATGTTTCTCTAAAGAGCATCTTTAAAGTCATATTTATCATTAAGACGAGGGTATAAATTATTTCTCTTAGATCTTAACATGACACCGCATCAATGAGTACCTTGCACAAATAGTTTACTGGCAAATATTTCAACTTAGTCCAAGTTCAAATCCTTTAATTATCTGATATTTGTGGCTTGTAAGAAATTGTGTGCATTCAAAGTTTTATCTGAAACTCTTATGTTTAGGAAGATAGTCATAAAATTCATTGTCATTGAAAAAAATAGAATCCATAGAGTTCAACTTAATTGTCAATTTTCATCTTAGTTTGTGAGAGGTTTTAAGATCAAACGTCACTCAAAATAAAAAGTCACCTTCATAATCATTAGTCAGTGAGACACCTGAATATTTTGATATTAAAAGAATAGGGAAATAATAAACTAAATCGGATTAATAATTGGCTAATACATGTTATTTTATTATAGTCAAATTTACAATGTACGCTGATTTTTCACACACTCTCACGTGTGAAGAAGCCCGGAGATGTGACGGTGGATCTGTGTGAAGGGAAAGGCCATAAAGCTGGGACCAGTCTCAACTTTATGGCTCGAGGAATGAAATGTTAACCCCTTTTTTTGTCTTCTTCTTGAGCATGAGTATCAAAACACCACTTTAACCAAACCCAAGGATTAGCCCAAAATAAAAAAAACATACTGTGATCTGCGGAATATGGACGGTCGTGAACCCTCAATTAACGCCGTTGGATTCATCCCACACGTGTGACCCGTGTTTCAGGTCAGCCGTTAAAAAAGGTCTGAAATCTGAATGTGGATCTCTCTCTTCCCGCATATGATGTGATGATGTAATCTCCAGAGAAAATCTCAGATGGGACGGCTCCTCTCCCTCTTTTCAACCTTTAATAATATTTTTGTTTTGAGAATAAACAGATACATTTATCAAGTTTATTTACGGGAAATGATTGTGCACCCTCTATTTTATTTATGGCACTTCTTCAATTTTTTTTTTTTTTAATTTTGCCCCTCACATAAAAAATGGTGAAAATGGAGAAAAGGTAGGTGGAGGGCAAAATTGGAAAAAAAAATTGAAGAGTGCACAATAGGTAAAATAGGGGTGCAAAAATCACTTCCTTATTTATTTATTTATTTATCATCAATTAAAAATAATTCATTTATTTATTTTATTTTATTTAAATAAATAGAAATGACAATTGAGGAAAATTTAATTTAGTCGTCTATTTTAATTAGTCTAAATTAGATGACTTTATATGTTTAATATAAATAAATTATTTTAAATATTTGTATCAGCACTCAATTCCTTTTAAAAATTATATAGTAGTGTCAATTTAATTTAGTTCCAATTAAATTACATGAGCCCCTTAAGTCAACTATATCAACTCAGCATACTCCTAGCAATGGAAGAGATTTGCTCTGGCACTATAGAACCAACTTTTTTTATTGAGTAAAAATGAAAGAAGAAAATCTCAATTATTATTAGACTAAAATAAATACACAGTCACTATAAAGAAAAATAGCAGTATAGTACAATGTTGAAAAAGTAATTTAGAAAGCATGTGTTTTTTAAAACTTAAAAAACTACACTTATTTATCATTAAAAATATAACTAGAATTATTTAATTAAACTATTTTTATGATAATTATATAAATATCAATTTTCTAACTCACCTGACCCTATGATTATAAGCAAAACCTATCTGACCATGTGTATGAGGTTGCTACGATTTTGATTTACGCTGTTGTGGTAAGATCTATGCGTAGGTTACTGAGTTTTATTATACCTCTCTTGATGAGCAAGCAAAAGAAGTAAATGCACGAAAGTTAATCTGTAAGAGAGGGGTTAAAGAATATGTTAATAAAATTATATAATATTTTAATTATTTCAAAAATACATTTTTTTAAGGATATAATGCTTAAACGAGGCTAATCTATATGATGCTCAACCTAGTTGTCCACCTCGAGGTATGAGTCCATCTTAAAACTCAACTCGACTCGAGTCAATATTTATAAAATTCAACTTGATTTGACATTAGCTATTAATCTAAAATTCTTGACCCGATCTAATCCAAATTATAACCTTACCTGCATTCTGAATCCATTTTAGCGGGGTTGAGTCGGGTTAAATAGAAAAATCTTCAACTCGAGCTGTTGACTCGACTTGTATAACTCGACTCGCATGATTTCTCGAGTGGGATCCGAGTTTCACCACTACCTTTTGAATCAAAATGATTGAAATGTTGTTGTTATCATTTTTCTTTCAAGATATAGACAGGCATTAATTGATTCCATTTTATGCATTTTTATTGTTGAATTGAGTATCACAATTAAAAATATTTATCAAACTATTTTATTTTTAAAAAATTAAGAGTTTTAAACATTAGATTCTCTTAAATTTCAGGACTGAATCTAATATTTAAGAATAAGTTATTGTTCTCTTAAATTTAAGACTGAATCTAATATTTAAAACTTTTAGCAAAGCCTGCAACTCCTCTCCCTCACTCTGCTTTTGGCGAAAAAGATGCTTCATTCGAAATAAACAAAAACCACATAAACAATTGAGAGATGTCACAGTAGATAAATGGGGACATCAATACTTTCATTGTTGTGCCTTTTTTAGATAATGACATCAGCGTTTTTTTTTTTTATTGAAGGTCATTAATATCACCAATTTCAATTTATTTTTACTTGTTTTAATTTGAAAATATATAAAACTAAATTTAAGGATTTTGTTTTCAAAATTAAATATTTTAATCATCAAGCAAAAATTTGAGAAGTCTTCACCGTGCAAAGAAAATTGTTTCTATTTCAACACGACAAAGAAGAAAATTCGTCACTTTGCAGCTCATGGCCATGTGGGGCCTCTTATCCAAATAAATATATTTATATAATATTTATCTCTGATAAAATATATTTATACTTAATTTAAATTCATTTATTTATATCTAAATTGAACTTATTTCAAATTGATTCACAATTAGATTAAGAATCTATCTAAAACAAATTTCGCTTTGACCTTTAATTTTTAAACTCTTAAAAATAATGACTTAAATATTAATGTTTTTTAAATTTTAGTGAATCTAATTTTTATATTCTTTTAAAAATTTATATACTTTTACTCACTGACTCTATTTCTATTAAAACTCGTACGACTAAAGGTGTCGCTTGCTTTAGCAATACTTCTGCCAAAAGTTTTCAATATAATTTTTAATTTAAAAATTAAGAGTAACGATCTTTATATGGACATTTTGTAAAATCCGACATGATTTTTAGTGTATTATTCATTTTGTCCATTTTAACTGGCTCGTCGGATCACTAATCTTTCCACTGTGGTAAAAATCGATTCCTGACCAACTCACGAAAATTTATCTAAATGAGATTATTTTTTTCATATAAAACAGCAAATCAGATTAGTGACCAGTTCACTGAATTTTTTTAAAATATTTTTGTACGGTAATGGAAGGATAAACTGTGCTATACCTAAATCTCGTGTTTCGATACACATAATATCCATGGAGAATCGCTACAAAAAATAATTAATAACATTAAATTAGAGTCTTACATTAAATACTGTCATTAGTCAATTATTTAATACAACTGATTTTTATTTAATCTCCAGTGTATATTAATGGGTCAGCTCTTTCACTAATATAACATGTAACACGTGACGTACAGTAACCGCTGCCTCCGCTTGTCTACTGGGCAAGTTCTGTAAGCTTCATTCGTACTCAAGAAGTAGTCCGAGGCTTCGAGCGGAAGCGTCGAGACGATGAACCGAGCCTAGTTCCAAACCTCGCATCGAACGTAGAACCGAGCGGTTCGTCGCATCTTTTGCTCCTCGAGTAGAGAGAGAGAACGCTGTGCATCTGAAACCTGCGGGAACACTGAAGCGAATATCGCGCACTCAAGGACGTAAGAATAAGAAGGAGAAGACGATTTGCCTAATTTGTGAGAAGCCCAGTGCGGCGCTTCTTAGAGTTCTGCGCACTCTTTCAATTTTCCAGAATTGCAGAATTCTCTAATTTACCACTTTTCACAGAAACTTGCTTTCCTTGCTTTCACTGAATCCTTGAAATCCTACCGCATTGCATTTCCTTTCCCGTCAAACGCCACGACAACATTATCATCATCATCTTATTCACTATCTTGTTCAGTTCTCTATACCTGTTTCAAATTCAAGAGAGGCGATTTCTGCTTTCCATTTCCTTGCTTTTCTCGGATTAGTGTTTGGAAATGTGAAGAAAGTTAAGAAGCATGGCTGGAAATGGCAGAGGAAGCAGCAGCAGAAGCGGAGGGGCTTCGATCAGTGCTGCCGCGTCGGCATTTGGTTCTTCTGAGACCCGATTCCCTCTTCAAGAACGGGTACGTGAAGCTTTTTCTTTTGTAGATCGCTTCTCGCTTTCAGTGACCACTGATTGCATGTGATTTCGTTTTGGATCTGAAATGTCATGCAAAGCAGGTGATATTACGTGTTTGGCTACAAGGAAAGCAAACTGATTTCGTGGAGACTAACCTTTTGTAATACTTCACTGGAAAGCAATAATTTTAACTGAAAAATAGATTGAAAAATGGTTATTTTTTACAGGACAAATGCTTTCTTTCTGCAAAAGCCAAACCGATTCGTCCCTAGATCTTGAAATTTTCGCTGTATTTGTTCGATTACAAGACACTGGAGCTGTAGTTTCTCTTTCAGGCACTGGAGTGTCGCTAAATTCTGGTAGGATTTAGTGTGATCATGGCAAAGAGCTTCAGAAGCATGTGATTTGGTGCGGTTGAAGGAATTTAGAATATGAAACCTACTTTGTTAAGGGAAAAGGTGGCTTTTTTACCCCCTTTCTGAGATTTTACAGCCGTATTTTTTTCATTGGCTGTTGTGATGTATCTAGATTCTGGACGATTTGGTGTGATTTAAGGCAGAGAACTTTCAAGTCGTGGAATTTGGTGCAGTTGAAACAATTAAGATGAAATCTACTCTTCTTTGATCGGGAAAAGATGGCTTTGTAAGAAACCCCGAGCCAACAGAAGAAGGAGAAAATAAAAGAAAAACTATATTTTTCCGTCAGCTGTTGTGATGTATTCAAATTCTGGCAGAATTTGGTGCGATCTAGGACAAAGATCTTCCAAGAGGTGGGATTTGGTGTGGTCTAATAGATTTAGGTATAATCTGGTGCTTGGATAGGGGGAAGAAGGTTCTCCTCCCCACCCCACTCCCATTTTAGATTGTAATGTTGATCGAGGGGAATTGGCTTGAGGAGGGATACTAATTTATTAGAGAGAAAGGTTTTAGGTGTAGAAGAAAGAGATTAAGCTTGCAGGCAACATGGCTTTCTATGTTTTGTGTCTGATATGCAAATTAGAGTCCTAATTTTTAGGTTTTCTGGTTGTTACGTTTATTGTTTGATTGTGTCATTTTCTAATGGGGATAAGCCAGGTTTTCAAGTTGTATCCACTTGCTGATTGACTAGTGCAAGTTACTCAATAGATGATGTTCCTGCTGCAACGTAGTTAGAGATTCCATGATTTGTTGCTGTAGAATTCTACCTGCATTTGTTTGGTCAAAAACTTCAAATTTCCACTTTCCCATTTCCCTGGTGTAGTTTAGAGGATCTGATTTCTTTATTGGGATCTAATATTTTGATTTGAAATGGACAAGTTTCTGTTATGATTTTGAGGGAAATTTATCATTTGCCTACATTTCTTCTCTCTCTCTCTCTCTCTCTCTCTCTCTTAATGGAATCCCCAATTTGGAGAGTATATATGGAAGGATAATGTTTGGGATTTGGATGAAGGTGGTTATTGACAAAATTGACAACAGTGTTGTCTTTTTGTATAGCCCTCACCATTCAAAGGGTGAAAAGTGAGGTCAATGGACCATTTATTCTAAAAAAAAAATACTGCTATCGCAATCATTGACCCATGTGGAATTGGATATATTTTTGAAACTCTCTTATTTAGAATTTAAGGTGAATTGAATGTGCAGGTCACCAACTCAACTTTTCAGTTATCTTAGGTCCTATTTGGCTTTAACTTGCAGGAAACACTTACATCAATGGCCTGCCTCTTTGTTTTGTGCCGAATAGTGTTCGGTTCTGTCCATTTCATTAGTGGGTCAGGGATTTCTCCTGCCTCTTTCTTACTTCAATTTTGTTGTTTTACCTTGTTGCATGAATTAGTTGAATGAGCAATGTGCCCGTGGGTGAGATTTTCTCGTAGAGTTCTTCATGGATTCTACTGGATTCTTCCAAGACGTGTTCGATTCTTGATTGCGTAACATTGTTCTGCATGGTGTCAAAATATTATCACGTATCTTCTTTTTGAATTTAACTAAAACGTTGAAATGTTATTATGTAATTTATTTGAGTGGAAAACTAGAGTTTATATGCTAAAGATTTAAGAAAAAAGTTTATATTGCTAGCTTTCAATTGTTTTATTTTGACATGTTATTTTATTTTAGAGTAAATATTTATTTAAGTTTATTAAATATTATGTGAATCCTACGTTTTAGGTTTTGCCAAATCAGAAGCTTAGTACTTGCAAGAGGAGTCTATAGTATAATTAGTAAGTGTTCATTGTTGTAATTATAAGGTTGTCAATCAAGTCCTATAGATGTCAGATGGCAGTTGGCTGATAGAAGAAATTTGCTGAATCCAATTATTAGTGTCGACCTCAAATAGATTCAACAAAATGGAAATGATACAATGGATGCCTTGTACGTTGGACTCCGACATGTACCCATAACTTTGCAAGTTAGTGATTTACATATATGAGGCTTTTATCCTCATTATTTACATTCTGCAGCCCCATCTCCTCTGCCAGATTGCCTGCCTAAAGATGCAACCTAACATGCTATTTAGAATTCAACTTTTTGAACATGATGGTATTTGATGAGTTGTAAGGATGCCCTGTCACACCTGTATCTTCAGAATTCTTGATTTAGAAGATCCCAGTGCTCAAAACTTACGATACTGAATGTCTCACATATGGGTATGCTTAGATAATTTCTTTCAACGTTTGGTAATAAATAGTGGATTCATACATTGTTAATAGTACCATTATAATTATGTCAGATACAAGTTTTATTATTATGGATTGTCTTATGGTATTTAATATCTATGAGTATGGTATTTAATACCCATGAATAAAATCTTGTCCTTGACATTGACTAGTAGCTTAATATTGTTGTTCTCACAATTAATGATATCTATTATAGGATTGTGAAGTGTCGGTATCAAACCATAAATGATGAAGGCAACATTGAGTACTTTCTCTATATAGCTTTCTAAAGTCAAGAATGTAATTTTTAAGGTTAACCCATTTTTGGAAGATAATTATAAAAGTCTCGATCTTTTATTTTGGTTTTTTAAGTGGAGACAATTTTTTATTAAAGAAAATAAGTACAACTGATGAAAGGTTCGTCTAAGAGAATTATACAAACCGAAAGACGACAAAAGCAAAAACAAAAACAAAAACAAAGAGCATACAATGATGGAGGACATGCTATTCACATGTGGACCCCACTTTCAATTTTTTTTTTTTTTTACTTTAGCAGTTTTTTAATTTAATTTGTAATGTCGTATTTTTTAGAAAATGTCCTAGTTGGACACAACACCTCAATAAGTGCCAATTTAGGAGTCCTAGTTGGTCCTGTTTGTAGTTTCCTTCTTAGTTTCTTTTAATTTTCTTATAAATACATATGGTTGTAGAAACAAGAGTCCCATCTCTCAATATATCGACAATGGAATGAAAAAATCAGATTTTTTTTTTATCTTATTTTCTTCTTCTTCTTCTTCTTCCTCCTGTTGAAGCTGGAGGCGTTTATCTTGGTTTTACCGGATCGCTCTGCTGGTGAGCATTGATCCCGCATCACAATGACTCAACACCAAGAAGTAATACAAGGATTCAAACATTCCAATACCTTGACCCTCCCAACAATATATCAAACAAACCTTCGCCAAGAATCGGCCATATGATTACCAAATCTTCTAACATGTCTAAAGAGGATAGTCCTGCTCCTCCTAACCTGTCCCAATGGTAGGTAACTTTTACTCCAAGAATTCAATCTCTTCTCCACTCTTTCCACAACCGGATCCCAGAAAACTTTTGATCTTGGATTGCCACCCACAGGTAATCCCAAATAAGAGCATGGAAGGTTTTCCCACTACACATCCAATCTCTTCTGCCGAGGACTTTGCTACCTCTTCCTCTACACCAATCCCCATCAATCTGCTCTTTCCTAAGTTCACCTTTAATCCTAACACAAGCTCAAAGCATCTAAGGATAACTTTCAACCCAAGTAATTCTACCGTAGATGCCTCACAAAATGGTAGTGTGTCATATGCAAATTGAAGATGGGATAGTGATGTGCCTCCAGTATTAATATCTAGCCCCTTTATGACCCCAACCTCCTTTGCCTTCTTCATTAATCCATTTAGAGCTTCGGCCACCATTGTAAAGAGGAAAGATGATAAGGGTTTTCCTTGTCATAATCCTCTTGTTGCTTTAACTGGAGCAATAGGGACTCCATAAACCAAATAGAAAGGATGAATCCCGAACACAAGCTTTCATCCATCTCCAACACTTGTATCCAAATCCCATCCTTTGGAACATGAAATCCACAAAATCCCATTCTACATGATCGTAAGCTTTTTCCATATCTAGCTTTAATAAAATCCTCGACTTCTTGTCCCTTCGCCTAACATGAATCATCTCATTTGCAATTAACACACCAGGATTTGCCAAAGCTGGCTCAGTGGTGGTAGGTGGCTCTCCTTCTCTTGGTTGGGCCAAGTCGGCATGTTTGGCTTCCAACACCGTTCAGAGCTCGAACCTTGCCTTCTACAGACGTTTGACCCCTGCATAAAATTCTCCTCGAAACGCTGAAACCCACACCCGTCTGTCACGTGCATCCGTAGAGTGCCCATGGATCTGCCTCTTCCGGCCAAACTCAGGAGATGATCTTTGTCGTCTCTGGCCTTGGTTTCCGCCATCCCTTTTATCCACTCTCGAGGTTAGCATTTTCCTTCCCATTCTCAATCGTTTTATCCTCAGTGATGGCAATTTCTCTGATTTAGATTTTGAAGGATCCATCTGAAACCTTCAACACCACCTCCTCCCCTGTATTTTTGCAATTTTCAATCTCTTTAAGCAGCCTCAGGGCAGAGAGATCCCTCTTTTCAATGTTCTCCTTGTTAATTTCAAGAACCTTGTCAAATTTCTCCTCAAATTCCTTAATGGAATCTCGGTTCCAAGCTACGAGAGGGAATCCATAGCAGTGGATCCATGCCCATCTTGATGATCGGACTGAGTTGGAGTTCCAAATCCCAGAGGATCTGAAAAAATTCTTCCACTCTATGTCCATCATCCAATCCTCAGCATCCCTTCCCTCTGACACCGTAATTAGTAGGGCTGCAATTCGGGTCGGGTTTTGGCCCGACCCGCATGACCCGACCCGAGAAATCATGCGGGTCGGGTTATAGGGTCGGGTAGGGTTGAGAAAAGAAAAACCCGACCGAAATTCGGGTCGGGTTGGGTTGAGGCCTTTAAATTTCAACCCGACCTGAGAAAATCCGACCCGAAAAGACCCGCCCGACCCGATTTTCATAACTAATATAAAAGGCTGCCTTCACCCTCAATGTCTCAAACCCTAAGCAGAGAAAGGTAACACAAACCCTAGCAGAGAAAGGTAACACCAGACGGCTTCTACGAGTCTCGGGAACCTTCTTTTCCCATCTCTCTCTCGTTTGGGGCATTGGAGATCGAGGATCTCATGTGCAGAAGCGGAGAAATCGTGGAGGATTTGATGAGATTGACCAACGGCTGCAATCTTATCTCCCTGAACGAGGATCCCGCCGTCTCGGAAGACTCTCTTGTCGGGATCCATGGTCACGATCATCGCGTTGTGGAGTAGAGTGACCCGCTCCCTCTTCTCCGGCTCCATTTTCTTCACTCTCTGGGACAGACAAAGGATTAGGGCTGCAACTAGGGTCGGGTCGGGTCGGTTAAAGGTCGGGTCGTTCGGGTTAAGGGTATTACAATTCGGGTCGGGTCGGGTTCACTATCTCGGATTTTTTTTTTCGGGTCGAGTCGGGTTGGGTCGGGTTCAATATAGAGTGAGTCGGGTTAGGGTTGGGTTTATTAAAACCTGGCCCGCCCGACCCGAGTTGCAGCCCTAGTAATTAGGTAGCAATCGCCTCCCAATCACTCACATTCGAATGATGGAGACCTTTTCCTTCGCAGAACTCTCTCACCTGTTTCAGACTCAAGTGGGTCAACCAGAGCTATAATTGACCGTTTCAGCCATTGGTAGGCAATATGCAGGTTTTCTGAGTTCATCTTCATTGCAAACACTGGGATCTTCTCTGATACAGAACCTGCCTTCTCACCTTGATACAGAGATTGAATCTGACCTCTTTGATTACCAAACTGGACCCAAGATTGAGTGAAGGCACCATTCTGCTTCAATGGAGGAATGTCTTCTTGAGCCTTAGAACATTCAGCAACTGGCTCATCAAGCTTCCCACAAGTTGAGACTTTTTCTTTCCCTTTATGGCTCAGTTTCTCATTCCCTCCCTTCTTACCACTCCCAACTATCTTCTCCCTCCTAAACAAGGCTGCCTGAGCTCTCACTTTTCTACCATCCATCCACTGCCCATCGAAGTCCTGAATTGCCCTGTGCGCTGCTTCGTCACCACATATCCTGACAAACCTGAACACTTGCCCTCGTAGGTTCCTTTTGGAAGCTGCGACCCTTCTTCAAGCACTGAAGGCTTACAGCAACCACCTCCTAGAAGCAAATTCAGGGAGATTTTTCACAAAACCGTTGCCCACTCCTATTTCTGCTGTCACTGTTGTTTTCTGTTGATGACCTTCTGCCAACCTGGTCTCTGAGACCTCTGACTCTGTCCCCCAGCTCGACGGATGCCTCCGCCCTGGCCAGCTCCTCTGCCAACACCATAGGCCCCCTGCTCTCTCATCATCTTATATTTTGATCAAGATTCATGTCATCCATGAATGAAAGATCACATCTTCCTTTTTGTTGTTCATTGTCATTTGAATGTTTCCTGGTGCTAAGTAACCTATATGGAGCTTCTAATGACAACTATTTATTGTTGTTTCTTGCATTTAATGGGTGTGAATGGTTGAAAGTTTCTGTAATTATCTTAATTTTGGAGAGATGCATAAAGACTCTATAAGCTGCATTTGTCATGGTAACTATTCCACCAAGGAGATCTGCATGTGTACTTGATGAACAGGAATAATTGACTAGAATTGTGCCTCTTTTTGTTGAATTATAATAGATATTCTTATGACTCTATTTCTAGTTTGCTTGTCTAATTTTAACTCAAAAGGCACATTCTCTATTTTGGCAGCGGAGAAGATGGGGAGCTTGCTGGGGTGGGTTTTCGTGTTTTGGATCTCAAAAGGGAAACGCATTGTTCCAGCATCTCGTATTCCAGAGGGTAGCACATCTGATGTTCGTCCCAATGGAACTCAGCCTGTTGGGCTTCCGAATCAAGCTACTTCGATAGCACCTTCTCTACTTGCTCCACCTTCTTCACCTGCATCCTTTTCAAATTCTGCCCTTCCTTCGACAGCCCAATCACCTAGTTGTTTTCTGTCTGCCAATTCTCCTGGTGGTCCATCATCAACTATGTATGCGACAGGGCCGTATGCCAATGAACCTCAACTGGTTTCTCCTCCTGTCTTTTCTACCTTTACAACAGAGCCATCTACTGCTCCTCTCACTCCTCCACCAGAGTTGTCTCACCATACCACGCCATCCTCCCCAGATGTACCTTATGCTCGGCTTCTTTCATCTTCCATGGACCTTAATAGGTCTGACAGAGATAAAGGCATGCCTTTCATATCTCCAGGTTACGTTACTGGGGGTGACCTTCAGGCAATGTATCCACTTTACCCCGAAAGCCCTGCTAGTAGTCTCATTTCTCCTAGATCTGGTACACCTGGTGATGGGTTATCTTCTCCATTTCCTGATCACGAGTCCCCTAAGCAATGGGGAACCTCAGTATCTGCTCAAGATTCCCAATATCCTAAGAGTGCATCATCTAAGTTATTTGGACTCGACAATTCTGCCTCCAATAGTTTCTTTTGCCCTGCAACATCTGCACAGTTTTATTTAGACCAGGCTCAGCAATCAACCTCATCCTATCCTCATTGTGAAGGGAGGCCTAGTCTTTCTAGAGAAGCAGATGTTTACACCAGTGGTGGAAATGCCCACCAAAGTAGACATGACAAAAACTGCAAAACAGATGTGGAGGAAGTTGAAGCTTACAGAGCATCCTTTGGGTTTAGTGCAGATGAAATTATCAGTACGCCTCAGTATGTGGAGATTTCTGATGTACATGATGACTCATTTACCATGGCCCCATTTGCTTCCAATAGACCATATCCAGATTGTGCATTTTATGGAATTCCAAATGGAAGGCAAAAGATGCATACACCTCAGTTGAACTTGTTGGATCCAAAAGGCCTTGTGCCATCACCAAATCTATTCATCAACGGCATGGATCGTAAAGCACAGGATTCCTCTAATGATTGTGCAGGTGATTCAAATTACTAATATGATGTGGATGTGTCCACCCTTTTTTTTTTTGGTGACCTTCCTAATAATACAGCATGCGGAGGTTATAAAATTTTGCTGCAGCATAATAATACAGCATGCTGAGGTTATAAATTTTGCTGCAGCAGTAATAATACAGCATGCCAAACTTATAAAATTTGCTGCAGCAATGTTTCCTCTCTCTCTCTCTCTCCCTCCCTCCCTCCCTCCTCTCTCTCTCTCTCTCTCTCTCTCTCTCTCTCTCTCTGGTACAACATGTATTAGCTTAGCAACTTGGTGATCGTCATGCGCTGGACTGCTTACAGGACTTCTAAGACTTGAAAATGGTGCAGCTTTAGAAAATTCTCCAGATTGCGTGTATCTTAAGAATCTATAACCAATGAAGATGATGTTAAAGCTGCGCACACGTAACTTCTTACTGCTGTGCATTAATTTTTTTTTTCTTGTTTTGCCACAGGTCCTAAATCACTTGAGCAGTCTGGAAACAAATCCAAGTCTAAAGATTTGGGCAACCGCATTGATACCAGTGAAGACGAACTCATTTCAAAGACAGGAGACATCAAATTAGGGCAGAGAAGCTGGTCATCAGGCTTATCAATCTCGGACACAGAAGTGGATTATAGAAGAGGGAGAAGTGTAAAAGAAGGCAATGGACATTTTGCTTGGCATTGATTGGCTGGCCCTAAATGGTATTTCTCATCCCTGTACTAATTTGCATGTTAGTTTATTGGTACGTGGAGAATCTGTTTGGGGTTTCTCTCCGAGTGGTAGATGATCTCTAACTTGTTAAGTGTACTTTCTTTGGGCTGTAATCTGATTGTTGTTGATCTGTTGATAAATGATGAATGTTGCATACAATTTCTGATCAGTCTGTATTTGATCTGAACTTGGTCATGTTGAAAAGTACAGCATGGCTTTTGTTTGCTGCATGCGTTGTCTTGGGTGCCCATGGCTATGTAATGTACAGTGTTTACTGTATGTGCTTTTTCTGTTCATTGCTTTTCTATTGCTGGCTAAAGCAAAAGCAGTACTTTTCTGCTTTTCCAATGCATGCTCGACTCTTCTTCAGTCAATAGAACGCAATTGATGGTGGGAAGATGTCATTGCTTGATAACCTATCCAATCCCCCCCCTTTTTATAGAAAGAATATATAACCGACCCTTGGTCCTCTCCAACTTCTTTCTTCAGTTTATACAAGTGGGGCCCATTTTGGGTTTTTTTTGGCAGTGGTCCAAAGTCCAAACTGCATATATGAGCGGTCCCACCCTAATTTTTTTTTTTAACACCGGTATCTCCACCCCATATTGGAGGTGATATTAATTCTACGAGCATGTGTGAACCTCTCAATCCATGTATACTGGTTTAGTAAAAATTAAAGAGTTGTATTGGCGTTAATACTAGTGAGGCATTTTTTAAACATCTTGTCAAACAAATGAGCCTGCATCTTTGGATTAGATGTGTGGAACACTACATTGATCTAAGGTGGGTAATCTTTCATGTGAATCCAATCATGGTCACTTGCATCATTTTGTTTGTTGAAAAATTAACTTTAATAAGTTTTGCATTGTAGTTTTTTTTGGTGCATCTCATGGAGATAAAATGATGTCCTGTATGAGTATATTTTTATCCATTTTCTTTCTATGTAATTTGTACATATTTTATTTAATCATATGGGCTTGTACTTTATGAAAGTTACCTTAATAAATAAGCTTGTTGAAAATCTTTTGTTAGTGTAACTCTTTAGGAGTTTGTAACTTAGTGAAAAAAAAAGGTTAACTTTTACAATTGTTGAAATAATAGGAGTAATTTTTGCAACACATTATCCTAAATTACCTCACTAGTATGGTAGAGATTCGACCCTTAAATAGTTGTCCAAAAGTTTTGAGAACGACTTGGAGAAAAAAAGAATGGACCATTGACTTTTTAACGAGGGTTCTAAATATCAGTTTGAAATTAAGACAGTCAAATAAATATAAGACGGTCAAATAAATATAAGTGTATTGGTGATATGTATTAGTGTTGATGATATATCGGAGATACACAAATGTATAAGCTTAAAAAATACTCTGTGAAAAAGTAAAAATATATTGTAAGACGATAGCATGTATCCCCTACATTGATCGAATCAGCTATATATGATATGTATGGGTGAAGGTGTTTTTGAGAGTCTAAAAATAATACGTATTAATACTGTGTAGAGTGTTTGTGTGAATTTTTTTTTTTTTTAATTAAAAGTTGGGATTTCTAAGATACTTTTCATTTTCAAGTATCTTGTCGAAAAAATGATTGAAATGATATACAAATAAGTTTACAATTAAATAAGTAACCCTAAATATGATTGGTAAAGTTTTTACGGCCTTTGGGTAGTTTTTTTAATATTATGATATTTTCATGAAATTTAAAAAAATTATGAATTGTAATAGAAAGATACATGTCACTAAGGAATACTTGAGAACATGAATTCATATTAAGGCTTTTTTCATGCCGATTTCATTCTTTATAAAAAAATTAAACATTTTTCATAGACGTATCAAAATTTTAACTTTTAAAGGTATAAAATTCCATAAAAATGACCGTTAGTTTTAAATAAATATATCTTCACTCTAAGTTTTCAATTTTTGTATTTTTTCGAAACAAAAAGATTGAAAAAAAGAGGAGAGAACGTATATTGGGGATACATATTGAGGGTTGGACCCCTGGTTCCCTAAAGCTTCTTATGAAACTCTAGATTGGAGAGAATGCGAAAGATCATGGTTGCTGATGTGGCTCTATTCTAAGGATGGTTTTATTTGGTGAAATAGCATGATTGATGTGGTAGAATAATCATTCAATCAATAATCACTATTTTATTCTGTCTCTAGAGATATTATTCTTGAAATAGTGAAATGATGATGTTTAGTTAATTGTCATTCTCTAGAAGTGCTATCAAATAATATTTTGTATGAAGAGAATGAAATATATTTTTTAAATATATATTTCCATATTAAAGTATACTGGCAATCTCATTTAAATGGATTAACCATCGAACAAATATAAGATGTATTCAACCGACTATCTACACTATTCTTTAATTGAAAAGATTAGTATAATCTCATTTTAAAGACGCAACAAAGATTTTTTAAAAAATCTCATTTTGAAGTCGTCAACTAATATTTCTCCCCCTTAAAATATATACAAATCTCTCTACCTATATACACGGAGTAACTCTACATGCAAATTTCCCTTTTTTTTTCACAGATTTTGCATCCACACAAATAAAAATAGAAATAAGATCCAAACAATCAAAATATCCTTATCAAATTAGAATTATTTAATAAATATTTCATATTATTTCTATATCTAATTAAGAAACTTAATTTAAATTAAAAAAATATAGTCCCTATTTGCTCGAATACTGAAGGGCCTACATCTACATTTAAAAAATAAAATTACATTTAAGAGTAACCTTTTTTCCATAATCCATTCCTCATGTGCATATTACTGCCAAAAATGGAAAAATAATAATTACCATATCATAGCAGGCAAACTTGAACTGTGAGATCCAAGCTGGATGCAGTATCTCTTCATTCCTCGTCTCTTTCTTACACCCATTTTTTAAACGTTGCGTCGCCCACGTTTGCGTGTTGACGACCTTCGCCTGTCTCTCCCTGTCTCTCCTCGTTCTCACTACGCTCCGTCCATCACTGCCTCCATCCAAAGATTCGACAATTGAAGACAATCCAACCCATCAAATCCCCTCGACCCTTCAACCCACTACCCAGAACTAGAAGAAGAATAGTAGAGATCGATAGATATTGATAAGCATACATCTAAATCTGTGAGCAAGTGCAGAAGAGGAGTGTGTGAGAAAATGCTGGAGCGGTGTTTCGGACCCCTCAGGGTAAGGCAGATCCAGAGAGCTCTCCGGCACGGCAAGGTAACACTCCTCTGCCTCTTCATCACCGTCCTCGTCCTCCGCGGCACCATCGGCGCCGGAAAGTTCGGCACCCCAGAGCAGGACTTAAACGAGATCCGCCTCCATCTAACCTCCCGCGCCCTCTCCCAGCCCCACCGCGCTCTCGCTGAGGTCAACACCGATCGTAATTTCAACAAACAGGCGGCGGGCGGGTCCGATTCCAATGGTAATTTCAACAAACAGGTGGTGGTAGTCACAGAAGAGGAGGAAGAAGTCGAGAAGCCAGATCCCAACAAGCCCTACAGTCTTGGCCCCAAGATCTCCGACTGGGACGAGCAGCGCTCCCAATGGCTCCGCCGAAACCCGTCCCGCCCCAATTTTATTGCTCCCGGTAAGCCGCGCGTCCTGCTCGTTACCGGTTCCTCCCCAAAGGCGTGTGAGAATCCAGTCGGGGATCACTACCTCCTCAAGTCCATCAAGAACAAGGTCGACTATTGCCGCCTACATGGGGTTGAGATCTTCTACAATATGGCCCTCCTGGACGCCGAGATGGCCGGATTCTGGGCCAAGCTCCCACTCATCCGCAAGCTCCTCCTCTCACACCCGGATGTTGAATTCCTCTGGTGGATGGACAGTGATGCCATGTTTACCGACATGGCATTCGAGGTCCCGTGGGAGCGGTACAAGGACCATAATTTGGTAATGCACGGATGGAATGAGATGGTTTATGATCAAAAGAACTGGATCGGGCTCAACACTGGTAGCTTCCTTCTCCGGAATTGTCAATGGTCGCTTGATCTCCTCGACACCTGGGCTCCAATGGGTCCCAAGGGCAAGATCCGGGAAGAGGCCGGCAAGCTCTTAACACGGGAACTCAAGGACCGCCCTGTCTTTGAGGCTGATGATCAATCCGCCATGGTTTATCTTCTAGCCACGCAGCGGGACAAGTGGGGCGACAAGGTCTACCTTGAGAGTGCCTACTATTTGCACGGTTACTGGGGAATTCTAGTCGACCGCTATGAGGAGATGATTGAGAATTACCATCCTGGGCTCGGTGACCACCGCTGGCCCCTCGTCACCCACTTTGTCGGCTGCAAGCCCTGTGGGAAGTTCGGGGATTACTCGGTTGAGAGGTGCTTGAAGCAGATGGACCGTGCTTTCAATTTTGGCGACAACCAGATCCTGCAGATGTATGGCTTCACTCACAAGTCACTTGCAAGTCGAAGGGTGAAGAGGATTCGTAATGAGACCAGCAATCCTCTTGAGGTGAAGGATGAGCTTGGCCTGCTTCATCCTTCTTTCAAGGCTGTCAAGGTGTCTTCTTCTTCCTGATCAGCCCACCATTGGGTATTGAGCATTGGGATACTGTTGTCATTGCCTTCTGATTTTGTTCGTTTGGGATTTCTGTGTCCGGAGCTATAATGGTTCTTAACCTGCTTTCCCACTGTTTATTTATGTTCCTCATCAAAGGTATCTGAGATCTGATACGGTGGCTTTGATTGAGGATTTGGATGTACCTTATCTTACTGTTCTATTTATTTTTGGTGCTTTGTTTAAACGTTTCTGTTGGAACACGACTCTTTTCTTTGGATTCACATTTTCTTGATGTAGAACACAAAGATCTGTTTTGCGCAAGCTCAGTAAAATACTTCAATTGAAATTCATGGCTATGGTTTCAATGTCGTGCACCAAAATTTGTTATTTTTATTTTGAGATTTTATCTTTTATGGTTCATTCTAATTTCCAGTGGGTAGTGGATTGATTGCTCTCTCCCCATGAGTTTCACTTGTTCTTGTTCAGATGAAAGTGGTTCTTGACATTTTCATAATCATACCAAAAAAGATTTAATCTGGGAAAGAACATCTTTCCCCCCTTTATTGTAACAGGCCCTTTCTATGCTTATTGATTAGGATGGAAACCTCCTCTAAAGATCTTGATCATATAAGAGTTTTTCTTTTCCAAAAACTTGGCAATATTCTGATTTTTACAGGTCTTTGGAGGGCTTAGAAAATTGTTGAGGTTGTAATCCCAGACAATTAGTGTAGCTCTATGATTGGAGATTTTTGGATTTGTACGCTTTTTGCATATGGAGGATACCAAGTAGTCATTTTGAAAGTAGAACTTTAGACCTTGATGCTAAAGCTTTAGGCTGGCAATTGGATGTTTCAAATATAGGGTGGAATTCATGGTAAATGCAAAATTGGACTCTTTTAACTGTCAAAAAAATTAGACTAAGATCTCCCTTGTAGATGGGATACAGTGATCTTATAGGGATGTCGCTACGCCAGATGTCTGGAGATGATTTATATATTTGTTTATTTTTGGGAAGCCATTAGATATCAAGAAAGGAAGATGGCAAAGGCAGGAAAGCTTAATAACTCATAGGTACTTTAGCCAGAGAACTGAAGGAGTTTGATGGATCTTAAGCTGATCGAGTTCTTTACCTCTTTGTGGGATCTTAACTCTTTCATTCTAAAAGGAATTAATGTAGAACTGACCTTAGAGGCATGATATCGTCTGCTTTGATCGATCGGAAATCTATCAACTCATAGTTTTGTTTTTCAACATATGAAAACGCGTCATGCTTAGAGGGAAGAGCTTCACCACCATATAACCAGGACTTTAGACATTTACTTTTCTGATGTGGGACTGATGACCAATCCAGAATTCACCAGGCTGGCAAGCTGGACTCCTCACTGCAAAAGTGACCTGGAATCCACCAGGACCCACATCAGGAACGGTCATGTTCTGCATTGGTTTTGGAAGCCAAAAATGGATGCAAATGCTAGTGCTAAAGGTGGAATTCCTCGTCCTATGAAGGTGAAAATGAAGAGCTCAGTGTGTGGTTATCCTACTGTGGTAGAGAGAATCTCATTGTGGTCAAGATAGTTAAAAAAGGATGATGGTAATTTAACTTTGGCCCAACTTAAGCCAAATTCACATACATAATTTCATTGAAAGAATTGACTGTTGGTGGGATTTCTCGACAAGCGAATGAATGACATGTGAACATGTCTAATGAAAGCAAGAGATGATGAGACCCAAATTGAGTTTTTCTTTTTATAATTTTCATTAATTTGTATAAAATTTTCCTATTTTTAGACAGAAATTATTTGCTAATTTTAAAAGAGTTTTGCTATTGAGATTTGCTCAAGCATGGTGGAATTTCCAATTTTATGTTCATGTCGTTTGATAATTGGAAAGTAAATTACAGTCACTAGATAAATAAAGAGTGGTGATTTTTGCACCACCACTTTTTCTCATGGCGCACCACTTTTAATGAAAAATTCAATTTTAACATTACTTTTGAGAAAGAGGAAAAGAGAGAACTGTGTAAAATTAAAATTTCCATTAAAAGATAGTGTACTGTAATAAAAAGTGGTGGTGCAAAAATCACTACCTTAAATAATGAAGATCTAAATTTATAGAAATATCTACTTATTTTAGGAAATTTTATTTAAGAGATTTACTTGAATATAATTGGAATTTTCAACTTTATTAGTTGCTTAATAATATAAAAGTGAATGTGATGCAGTTATCAGATCCGTCAAGTCCAACAATAATCCGATGGAGACTTGATTGGACAAAATCGGTGAATTGGCGATTTAAGTCCATGATCAAACTGATGGATAAAAGAGAGGGTCCCAGTTCAAGTGCTATGTCAGTTGCCACATCAATGGGTCCCATGGAATTCCAAGAGCTGTTGAGTTCAAAACCAAATCGGAAAGGAACCGATTTGGTAATCGGACTCAGCCGTGTAAGGGTCGAGTACGAACCCAGTAAGGAAATGGCAACGAATCGGCTTGAATTTGGTTGGAAAGTTTACAAGGAAGGTTCGATCGAAGACAGAATGAGTAGGGGAAGAAAATCGAGAGAGGGGCATAATTTCCTTCTCTTTTTTTTTTCGCTCGTGTGAAACCACTCGAGTTTCAAAGCAGTGCGCACGCTGGAGTGCATGCTGTTCTTGAATCCGAACGTAGCATTTCAATGATTCGCCGAACACGTGTCACTTTTTTGCTGTGATTGGTGAAGAACAATCAAGATCGAATCAGGATGCGCTGTTCAGTGACAATTTCACGTGGTGTGAACGTCGGTGATAGGTTTATTTAAAATTTTAAATATAAAAGGTGAAAAATGTGCAGACTGGGTTATGAAAAATAATAAGGAAAATAGAGTTGAAAATAGTAAATCATTATATAATTAGATGAAATAATTTAATAAAGTATAGGTGCATCTTATTTATGTATTCTTCTATGGCATCTCATCTAATCATATATTGATTTCTCATATATTTATAATATATTTTATCTTTAAAAAAATTAAACTAATTAACTTGTTTCTAATTACACTTTTTATTAAATGAATGTTAGATTATATTACCTCAAATCGATTCTCTTAAAAGAATATTTTTTTATTCAACTCTCTCTATATATATATATACATCCAACTAGGAGGGATTTAAGCAGAGAATGAAAAGATTGAAATATAAAAATATAAAGAGAAGTTGATTATGTATTATGGATTATTATTATTTTATAGATAATATAGGTATTTTCATTCCATATTGAAGGTGAGACTAATTTTAAATATACGAAATTATTTAGACCAACTAAACTATCTATACGGGTTTAAAAGTGTTTAATTGAATTAAATATATAATTGAATTAAATATATAATAAAATAATGAAAAAACTAAAACAAATAAAAGGTGTTGTAAAAATTCATTTGATTCAGATCTCTGAAGATTAAAATTTTAAATGTAATATTACTTTATTATATTGTCACGCCCCGACCCGACCAGTGGGCCCGGAACGCGACTGATTTTTTTTTTTTTTTTTGAAAGGTAAGAAGCTAAACTACAAGCACTTTTACTGGGCCGGATCAACAGTTAGGCCCAGCGGTTACACATCAGCTCATTAAGTGAACTCAAACATGTACCATATGCCTGCCTCAAAAAACCAAGACATAAACAATCATCAACACATAACATAATCAAAATCAAACATCATTTATTAATCATAACATTGTCTCAATTGGCAACATAGCCGATTACAACAATAATTAAGTACCACATCCGGTACTTAAAACAAAAACAACGGTTCCAAGAACCAACAGAAAGATCAGGGCATTCCCATCCGGGGGAATCCCAAGGCACTTCTTCAGCTTAAACGCCCTAAGCCTGAAAGAGAGGGTCCTCCTCCTCGGGTTCATTGCCTGAAAGGTTAGTGGTGTGAGCTAACTAGCCCAGTGAAGGATAATTAACAATGCACATTAAGTAAATAGCAAAACAGGTTAGCAACAGTTTAATTATCACATGCTTGATAACAGTAAGCATAATCTCAAATAAGATAATAACATCATCAAACTATCAATCACTGCCATTATCCACCGTAACGCCTGCCGACTACACTGAGACCAGTATTAAGTCCCGACACGGTCAAAATACATCCTTGCAAGTACATCTCCGGCTCTTAAACTTAGCCGATACTGACACCCTCAAGTCAGCAACTGACGACAGCATGGTCCTCCCATGGTCCAGTAGACATAAACCATCTCTCATATGGCCGATATTGGTTCAATAGCCCAGGTACGTGGAAGCAGTCTTACATACACATACGATCAACATCGTAATACTATAATCATCACAACACTCTTACCATAGTGCATCATGTATAGGCACATGAGTGGGTTCATCAAAATCGAAACCACTCATTGCTCAAAATAACACCTGTTTACAAAATCTGCAGAGTTAAGTTCCCTCACCGATTTGTATGGTTTACGCGGTCTCTGTCAAACAACATACAAGTGCTCAATCAATATACATAACAAAACACGTACATATACGAAGTATTTTGGAAATCACACGTTTTCCCACAAAATATCCAGGGTTAATGGAAATGAGTCTCCTACTTGGTTTCTATCCTTTTTAAATTATCCACAAGATAATAATATAATAAACATAAGGGGCTCAGTCCAAACTCATATTGTCTTCTGGGCATTTACCAGATTGACTTATTGAGTAAGGTCTAGATCCTCGGGTCACTTCTCGGTTGTCTTTTGGATATGGACCAGAGCTGACATGTTGAGTAGGCCTCGAGGTCACTCAGTGCCCGACTATAGTGTCGGCCTGAAAGTGAATCACTCAGTTCCCGACTAGTGTCGGACTGAAAGAGGATACAATAGTATTTACACTATAAATAATAAGAGGAAAAATGGGTTAGTACAATTTTAATTAACAGAGGGGGTATAAATCACAACAATTCATCAAACCCATTAATAATCAATAATCAAGATTAAAACAGTAATTAAACAATATTTTATCATTTTCAAAAACGGGTCCCTCGGAACATTACCTCGGAACAAGGGTACAGTGGCTTCGGATCGTCCGAACCACTCCAAACTGAGTTGCTGGCCTCGGATCTTGGGGCCTGACTTCGGATCGTCCGAAGACTGGGTCTCGGATCTTCCGAAGTCTATCCGAAACAGAAAAAATAGAAAAACAGAAAAACAGAAGTCTCGGTGGGTCTGCAAGGCTCGGAACGTCCGAAGACTGGGTCTCAGACCTTCCGAGAGGGTTGGTCCTTCCGAGCTGGGCTCGGTTCGTCCGAAAGCTCGTCTCGGGCGTTCTGGGCTTCGGGTGAAGCTCGGAACGTCCGAAGGTTAACGATCCTTCCGAGCTCAGCTCGGTGCGTCCGAAAGAGGTTGGGCTCGCCTCGGGCGGTCTGGGCTTCGGGTTGAAGCTCGGAACGTCCGAGGGTCACGGCACGGACCGTCCGAAGGTTCGGACCGTCCGACGATCGGCTCTCGGACCTTCCGAGAGTCGTTGTCTCCAACTGTCTGCAACAGCAGACAGTCACGGCGGAAAAAAAAACGGTGAAATGCTATTCTGGAAAGGGAGGGCTTCCCGAATTCGTTTTTCACATCGGTCTGGTTTGATGGACTCCTCTGGGAGTCCTCTTTACACAGGGATTGGTTTGGAGCTCAAAAGCTCAAAGGGCCATCCGATTTTAAGGGTAGATCATCACGGGTACATGAAATCCATGGTTTTCCTTAAAACTTTAAATCGGTTTTTCTCCATCAAAACGGGGTCAATTTTTGATTTTCTTGATTCTAAATTGGTTAGAATTTAAAAAGGAATACAATGGATACCTTGGTTCGGGATCTTGGGCTAAAAATCGGGTTTTTGGAAAATCTTCCACTTAAGCTTACTGTTACTTAAAAACAGAAGCACAGGCAGACGATTCTCGTCGGAATTTATCAGGGAGTTTAACAGAGAGTAGGAGAGAGAAAAGAAATGCAATTCTGCTGGGAGTTTCAAACCGACAGGGGAAGGGTTGAATTTATAGGAATTCACGGTGGGAGAGATGCCGGAAAAACGCTGCACAAGCAGGGCGATGGGATGTAACAATGCCGATCATCATTCGTCGGTAAGGAAGGCCGGAAAAATTTGCTGGTCGATGGGACGGCACACCGGGATCTCATGATGGCCGGAAATTCAGGAAATCCGGCCGAGTGGGCAGAGCACGCCTGCATGGCGTTGGCAGGTTTTCCCTGCGGTTGCAGATCAGCCCCTGCTAATGTCACCAATTGCAGAAAGGGCCTTATTTTAAGAAAATTTGATTTTTGAACTAAGAGTACTAATTTAAGACCTTAAAAACTTGATCCAACCTTACAGATGGGTTAGGTTTTGAAAACTTAGGTCACCATAAAAATTTTAGATTTTATCTCTCAATAAAAATCCTTGATTTAAGCAAAAATCACATTTTTCTCATAATTACTTAATTAATCAAATGTAAAAATAACAAATTTGTAAATCTTATTTTCAGATGAAATGACATATCTAGATCATTTTTAAAATGGTCTAACACCCGATACCGTTTTCAAAATTTAACTCCTTCCCGAAAATATTTTAAATAATTAAAACTCTCTTTCGGGCGATATTTAAATATCATTTTCTGAAAAAATAAATTCATTTTAAACTTAGAATGCAAATCATTCCATAAGGAGAGTATTATCAATTAATGACAATCACCAAATCACACCAATTATGAAAAATGCATAACAAGCGGTAAAATTACCAAAATACCCCTCCAGCTCGACGGGCTGGATCACCGAGCTCACGGCCTCGGATTGGGTCTCGCTTGGGCTTTCCTCAAAGCCCTGACTGAAAACCTTGAGATCAACTGGTAAAAACACGATTAACGAGGTAAACTACGCTTAATCCGGGGCAGGGTATTACATATATTCCCTCTGTCACATTTTAGTTGTCTCATTTAAAAATTTATATTTTTCAACAAACTCTCTATATAAGCTAGCACTGCATGTGATCTCATTCATTTTTAACATACTTTATACTAAATGAGACAACTATTTTAGAACAATTCTAAAATCCATATAAGATAACTAAATTGGGACATAGAGAGTAATAGTAAAAGTATATTTTAAAAAAGGTCATGTCCTTTGAGTTTTTTTTTTTTTTTAAATTCTTAATTTTTTTTATAATTTAAAAAACACTTTTGATACTAATTTTCAATTTGATGAATTCTTTTAAAAGCATATGCACTATTTTAATTAAAGAGATTTAAAAAATAATTATTCTAAACATATAACAATGCCCATTGCCAAGTATTGCCAATTAAATCGAAGGAGGCGAGCGTGCGAAACGAGGCGTGGGCGGGATTCAATGGGGAGAGAAGAAGAGAAGGGTGTGCCGCTGCTGGAGCATTGCCAATCCTCACATCAAGGAGAAGGAACATCTTCGTCGCTTCAGACGCTTGGGAATATCATTGTTTCTATTGTGGGAACTGGGGTTCTCGGCCTTCCTTTTGCTTTCAGGATCGCCGGTTGGCTGGCTGGATCCCTTGGTGTCCTCTTGTCTGGAATCGCCACTTATTACTGCATGCTCTTACTTGTTAGTACTTCTCTCTTCTTCTTCCTCCTCTATCCAAGAAAAGTGCTTCCAATTAACGCTCGAAGTTACTGTTTTTTATTCAGATCCACAAAACTCAATAAAAAACGGATGAACACCCTATCTGGATGGGTATTTCTCTTCTACCCTTTTCTTATGCACATACCTCTAAAAGAAATCCTTTTAAAAGACCCAGAAAGTAAATGGCATTAAGCACTTTCCTATCATGCTCTTGAAAGTAGCAGAATGTTTTACCCATCGAGAATTGGATTCATTGGGAAATTACGAAGTAGAGGAGCTTATTTTCCCTCCATCTATTTCGGTGGTAAATGAAAGGAATATCACAAACATACCTCCTCTGTTTCATTTTCTTTTCCTTCCACCTCTCTCACACTCACTCTCTCTGGACATCCTAGAAAAAGTTAATGGAAAAAAATTCTTTAGATGATTACCAAACCCAAAAAAGGGGATGAACCCACCAGAGAATGAGTTGGTTTTCTATTACTTGACAGGTTGAATGCAGAGAGAAGTTAAAGACAGAGGACGCGAGAGAAGAAGTGCGTACATACGGTGACTTGGGGGCGAAGGCGTTTGGAAGAATAGGTCGGATCCTGACAGAATTGCTTGTCTTGGTGGCCCAGTGCGGTGGAGGTGTTGCCTATCTGGTCTTCATTGGCCAAAATTTTGCTTCCATCTTCAACACTCACAAGCTCACCTTCTCCTCCATCATCTTCCTCCTCATCCCAATTGAAATCGCTCTCTCCTGCCTCCGCTCCCTTTCCGCTCTCGCTCCCTTCAGTGCCTTCGCCGACATCTGCAATATACTTGCAATGGCAATCGTTGTGAAAGATGAGCTTCCGCTGTTTGGTGGTTTTTCCAAGAGAGAGGCAGTGTCAAGTGTGGGAGGAATCCCATTTGCAGCAGGCGTGGCCGTGTTCTGCTTTGAAGGATTTAGCATGACACTGGCTCTGGAATCGTCGATGAGGGAGAGAAGCAGGTTCCGCACCATTCTTTCATTGGCTTTTATAGGGATAACACTAATCTATGTTTTCTTTGGATTGTTTGGCTTCTTGGCCTATGGAGACGATACAAGGGACATTGTCACCCTCAATCTTCCCAATGACTGGTCGGCCATTGCAGTCAAGGTCAGTTGTTTTAACTTTCTAATATCACTTTACATTGAATGGTTGCACAGTATGCATTCATCCAGATTGTATTTGTAATTTGAATTGATAAAAAATGATAGTGATTCTACTTGGTGGTGGTACATTTGTAGAAAAAAATTATATAGAAACTGGTAGAAAAACTTTCCTACCAGATGAGGTAGCGAAACCACCCAGCGGATTTCCTTTTTACCAATGTTTTTTAATCCAAGTTGTGGGTTTACTCAGTTTATGAGAGGGTGGGGTCAAAGTAGGTTGAACAGTGGTTGAACTGCAGTCAATATCGCTAAAAACTGTGACATAAATAGGATGTCATGTACTCTTAAAAAAATAAATAAATAGGATGTCATGAAACATGAATTATTAATAAAATAAATATGAATTATAAAGATAAAAATAAACAAAAATTTAATGTAAAATAGAATAGTCACCAGGCTCATTCCCTAAAAGAAGAAGATTAATGAGTCTAACAATGGGAATTCAAAAAAGGAGGCAGCACTTAAAGAAGAGGAGGTATAATGGAGCCCTAACTCCCTAAGGCAGGTTGGTAGCATGAGATTGTTCATCTGTTAAACTTGCAGGTTTCAACAGGCTAGAATGGCTTCAATTGGTGGCATGGTTAGACCCTAAACTGACTGCCCTGATAGATGTTCATAGACGACCCGTGGTTGATTGATGGTACAAGTCAGGTTTATAAACACTGTTGTGACCCACTTCTCAACTAAAAATTTCTGCCTTTTATGCAATCCTTGGAAACTTTTTCTTGATCTGAAAGCACTTTTGCTCATCCTTGAGTTTTAAATATTGGCTGTCCATTTGGAAATCAGTTGTGCCCTCTAATGTCTAAGGCTTTTCTTGGGCGGCTGAGCTCAAGCAAATCTTGACCATGGACAACTTGAGAGCCAGGACTTTCCCCTTCCATAACACGTGTTTTCTTTTCTGGTGCAATCAAGAGTATGTAGATAACCTTGTCCTTTGTTGTCTTTCTGTGACCCCCTTATGGCAGTTCCTTTTTTGCTACCTTTTCCCCTCTGTTCTCGTAGCTTCTTTCAGGGCTCCCATAATGGCCATATCCCCATTGACAGATTGGATGGGTTGTTTGGAGGGAATGCAACATACACATCTTTGAAAACGATGCTTTGGCAGGAATATTGGTACTAGAACAATGCAAATTGAATGTCATTCAATGGGCACTACCAATGGAGTTAGCTGGCCAATTGGAATTTGAATTTAGATAAGGTTGGGTTTCTATGCTAACAAATGAATTTAGCTGGCCAATTGCAATAGTTTTATGTCTTAGTCTTCTTGTCATTGGGGGTGATTTTGGCCCAGATTCTCTTTGGGCCGAGTTTGTTCTGTGCAATTGTCCTTTTCTTCTTGAATATAATCTCATTTGTTATCTTTCATGGAAAAAATAAATCATTAACTGTTATTGTTTCTTTTTTATACTTCTAATTCCAATAATTCAAAAAACAAACAAAAAAAAAGAAGAAAAAACAAAAAACAAAAAACCGAAGTATCCTGAAGTAAAGCTGTTTGTGTGAATGCTTGTCTATGGTAGCACGGCCTGGGCTAACTTTGTTTATGTGCACTTGAACAGATGGGGCTGTGTATAGGGCTTATGTTCACCTTTCCAATCATGATGCACCCAGTCCATGAAATTGTTGAGGCTAAATTGAAGGCCAGTGGACGGTTCAAAAATCTCTGCTACAATTCACAGGGTGCTGAGAAATATGGTGTGTATGTGTTCCGAGCATTGTCTGTGGCAGTGTTGGCAGTCTTGGCTTCATTTGTACCGGGTTTTGGCATGTTCATCTCACTCGTTGGGAGTACCTTCTGTGCACTGCTATCTTTTGTCTTGCCAGCGACTTTCCACCTGATATTTGTTGGATCTTCTTTGGTTATGTGGCAAAGAGCATTGGATGTTTGTATACTAGTTATCGGTATAGTTTTTGCCTGTTATGGAACATACAATGCTGTGTCAGGTTCTTCGTGAAATGTAAGATTTTCAATTGGGGTCTATTTGTGATGCTGGTATACAAGGTATACCAGAGTCGTGTCTGAGCAGAGAATTCCTTTGCTGCTGAAGTGCAAGCTCTGCAGGGGCTGGCGTTGGCCAGAGAGATGGGTTGTTCGATGTACATTGCGAAGGGATTCCAACATGATCCAGTGGATGAATATGCAAGTGGCCTATGACTTCAATAGAATTTGCTGGCGATCACGAGGCTTTCCCCGTTTGTGTCTGGGCACTCTTATAGTCTTCTGGTGACACTGTCAGTCCTTTGAAATGTTGTCCTGATTAGTGATTTTCATTTAATATCTTCATTTATTGTGTTTCTGGAGTATGGCCGGCTCAAAATCTCTTGGGTTTTGCTTTCGTTCACTGTATGTCTTTTTGATGGACGTCTCTCTCTCTCTCTCTCTCTCTCTCTCAAGTGATTTTAGATAGCTCTGACATTTTAATTTAACCTGAAAAAACCTCATTATTTTTACATGTTGTGAAATGAGCGTAAGTTATAAAAAAAGGGGTTCTGTTTCTATTAGTCTCTAGTTAGCATATGTTATGTAAATTTTGAATATAGCATTTTGAATTGAAAATGAGTGTAGCATGATTGTGAGTCTAAACCAAATATTAGACTAACAATGATCTTCAAAATTCCACTGCATGTGAAATTATTAGGTATTTAGTTTAAGGCCATAAGAAGTGGTTAATATTATAATTAGTATTATATGCTATAACTCATATGGGTGTAGCTCAACTGGTTACCTCTTGTCTTAAGTCACAGGAGGTCACGGATTCGAGCTCCGATGGCTTAATCTTGGTGTGCTTTATGGGTAGGGGTTCACTTATGGAGTTTTGCGCTGGATATTCCACAGTTAATATTTTGTATTTAAAAAAAATCTAGAGGTGCCCTTTTGTCATCTATGGTTGAATAAAGTCATTAATCCCGGCGAGTTTCTCTTGTGCGTGTTTTCGAGTTATTTAAACTTGTCATTTTGGAACGCAAGTACGTAGGCTAAAGACCCCAGACTTGGTATTTGGTAAAAGCCTGAGTTTTCTATCTTGCTCTTTAATATAGCTTTTGAATTCTCTCTCTCCTATCGAGGAATCAGAAACTTCGAAAAGAGACAAGGATAGAATGGGAAAACCATTTTAATCACAGTGTAATTAAAGTAATTTCACCCGTGTAAATATCAATAACCTTTCCTTCACGTGTAGAGTGCACTGAATGGATTGGTGATGAATTTATGGTAATGGGTCCTTTCATGAATAAATTGTTTACTAATCACTTTAACCTGATCAATCAAGTTGTATTTTCAAAAGTTATTAAATTTAAAGATTAAACTAATAATTCAAAAAAGAATTTGAAAGCTTTAAAATTTTTCAATAATATTCAATTCTTATAGAATTCAACATTTAATCAACTCAAAAAAATTTTGCAATAAAAAAATTATAAATTATAATATAAGATACATGTCAGGGGATATTTGTGAATGTGTTCATATTATGTGTTTCACCACTCAATAAACATCTAGATATTTTTCGAAATTTTAGACTATTTTTCAAAATTTCAGAATATATCAAAATTTCGCCTTTAAAGAATCTACAGTTCCATAAAAATAGCTGTTACTTTAATATATATATATATATATATATATATATATATATATATATTCACCCCAGATTTTTCATTTTTTCTTATTTTGTATTTTTTCAAATGAATAAATAAAAAAGAAAAGAGAGAGAACCTATCGGTCATAACACCAAACACTATGTATCGCCATTACATGCGTAACAGCCTGCCATTATTTTCATACGTTACGTGGCATCTATCATATTCTAAGGTTAAAATATCGGCCGATACTTATCGTATCGGCCGATATATACCGGTTTTTCGAAACCTTGAAATATCGGCCGATACGATAAGTATCGGCCGTACTGTTGGAATATCGGCCGATATGGGCGATAAACGGTCCCCAATATCGGCCCTAATATCGGCCGATATTCCATAATATCGGTATATTTGATTTGTTTTCTTTTTTTTTTTAAAAAAAAAATACAATATCGGCCGATACGGCGATATATCGGTCCGAATATCGGCCCAATATCGCCCGATATTGTATTTATCGGGCTGGAAAGTATGTTTTTTTTTTTTTTTTAAAAAAATATCGGTAGTGGGACCCATCAAATATCGGAAGAGAGAGAAATTTACCGGCCGGTATATCGGCCGATATGCATATCGGCCGATATTTGCATATCGGCCGATATACCGGTTGGTCCGGTTTTTAAATCCCTGATCATATTATCCATCAACTGTAGAATAACTACTTGAAAACTATTACAATTAAAAGATTATAGAACAAATAAAATTTCTTTGCACCCATTTGAGCCTTATATTTCTAATAAAATTCTATTGAGAAAATATGGTAAGCTCTATCAAAGCAAATCCCATCTATTTTTTAACAAAAATTAGATAGCCAAATCAAAATTGTGAAAAGAATGACGGGTCAAGATTCATTTCTAAGGTCACTTTACAAAGAAAAAAGGGTAAAACCAGAACTACAATCATATTATTTTCTACGGTTGTCTCTGCAGTTGGTGATATGAAAGAAAAAAAATACATTTTTGCATTAATGTAGACAATCACAATTTTCAAGCGATCAAAGGGAGGACCCAAATCCTTAAAACCCGACCATTTTACATGTCAACATGTGTTATCCATTTATCTATATTGGTTGATGTCAAAAGCTCAAAATGGTAGTATATGCAGTTGGAGACGTCGATCCTAATAATAGAATAGGAAGGATGACATGGCTTCTTCACAGAAGAACTGAATTTTATTTTTAAATTAACCCATTCTGTGGTACATGAACATTTTACATGAATGATCTACTTTATTTGTATAAGCAAACAAATTAGGAAAATAAAAACTGATACAAAATCAATAAGAAGATCTGGGCGCCGCCGCGAGGCAGGATGGAGTTGCAAGGACCTGCAGGACTAGCCATCGATTGAATCAGACTTCTAATTGCAGCTGTAATTTCTCGAATCACCAGAGTTACAATGTCTGGAGTATTTTATGTCACCTACCAACGAACGACCAAGTAAACCATCACATCTCCCGAAACATCTCCATGCATATGCACACTTTGAAGACAAGTAAATATTTACTTGGATGACGTTGTAGAGCGTACAAAAAATGTTAAACATGACAAGTAATGAACAGATACTTCGGACATCACATACTGATCTGTGTATCTATAGGAAAATTTGAATTTATGTATATGCATGTATCAATGGACACAATCACTGCATGCATATATTCAGAGACAATGCATTAGCATTCATGAAAATGGCTAGAGTTCTAAAGCCTTTCTAAGCCTACAAAAAAATAGATATGCTGCGTCTATTTGTTTAGCAGTTGGCAACTTCAGTGGTGAATTCACAGGGATGTGTGGACAGATGTGTTGGTCCTGTGTACAGGCAGGTGATCGTGTATGAGATTGTGGAATTTTTTTCTCCAAACATAAATACCAGCTTCCTCACTCGCCACTCTGCTTCGATGGAAAATAAAAATAAAAGATAAAATGAGACAGAATAGATCTGAGAAACATACCTCCTGAAACTGATGATAGATTCTATGCAATAGAACGTCATGGCATAGAAAATAATCATGATGTCGGCCGTGTCATTGTTGATAATCCACGACCTCCAATGGGGATGACTCCATGAATGCCACCTTCCAGTTCCTCATCTTCCAAGGATGCTAAATAGTTGCAGAAAATACGAATTCCAAGATAAGCAGCAGCGGCACCACCAAAATAATGGGTCAGAATCGTAACTTTATGACAAAACCAGATTCAAGATATTATAATGTTGGTATAGTGTATGACAGCCATAGAAGCATCATTCCTAGTATTTAGGTCTAGTTCTTCAGTTTCTCATTTCTATACTATGTTCTTTACATTTGAAATTTACATACATTTAGTCATTAGCATGGCCATGGATGCTGTTAGACATCTTAAAATCATCTTGTCCAAAATCCTGTCATAAATTCACATATTTAAAGGCATAGTTAACAAATGTAGTGGTAATACAAAGAACCTTTACATCTATATGATAAATCCTTATCCTTTGGGTGATCATAACGAAGTCTCCAAGTTCTGATCATTGTAATTTATCCACCACAGTTGGAAAGTTGATTGCAATCAGTAGGAGGCGTTCTTAGAGATTACACAGGTCAGACATCGGTGGTTTTCACAGAATCTATAGGGACAAAGAATCTAATGAAGCAGAACTTGTTAGTATCAGGAGAGCTTTGTCCATTTGGGTTGGTCTAGGTGGTGGAAAGGTAGTTATAGAGGGAGATTCAGCAAATGTCATAAAATAGACCAAAGGTTTGAAACGACCCCTCTGGAGATTGATCACTACAGTTGGGGAAATTAAGACAGTGGTTAGGGGCCTTGAGGTGTCTTTTGTTCATATCAGGTGTACAACAAATGGGGTTGCAGACTACTTTGCCAAAAATGGTGTTGAGGGGTCTATTCAAGGTGTTTTCTAGATTTGAAGAGGAGGATTCACATGATTGGAGTTGGAATTTTTATTGTATTTGTTCTCTTCTTGTGGTCTTTGTGTTGTTGTTTCTTCTTGTTTTGTTGTTTTTTCTCTCTTTGGTCTATACCTTTTAGACCTCTTTCTTGTACTCTTTTTCTCTAATAATATTTCTTTTTTGTTACCGCTCAAAAAAATAAAAAAAAATTCAGATTCCTGTAATCATATAATTATTGATTGGCAGTTTTAGATTTTTGATGTAAAATGTGACAAAAATGACACAATCTTTTCCTTTCAAGTCCTTCCATAGAAATGGAGGCATAAGCACTGTCAAAATGCCAACTTTGATCGATAGAGAATCTTCACCATACTCTTCAAAATAACCCCATTTTTTCCATCCATTTTGGGAAAAGAAGAAATGAGGGACCATTTTGTCTTTTAATGAGTTCATCCAGACATCTTTACATGTTGCCTTTTGGTGATTCAAGGCCTAATAATAGACTTGGCAATGGTTCTGGTTGTGTTGGGGTCAAGTCTAATTCGGACTCAAGTCACCAATCCTCAATTCATTACTTGTTTATTAAATGAGTTAGTCGGGTCAAATCTATTTCAGTTGGGGTCGGTTCTAACCAAACCCATTTACAATTTAGTTCATTTTTCAAAATAACAGAAAATATAAAATATAAATACCAATAAATCCCCCCCTCCCCCACCCTTCCTCCCCCCCCCAACCAACCAAAAAAAAAAAAAAAGGAAAAAGAAAAGAAAAGTGTATAACCAATAAACGGTTGGATTTTTAATGGTCTCAAACAAGTAGGCTCGAGCTTTAACCTGCAAAGCTCAACAGCCTTCAGACAGGTGCAGGCTTCTGTATATATAAATGGGCCCTGGCTACCATAGAGTATAGCCTGGCCTGAACCTGGTCTTTTAACTCTGTATTAGGTAAAACAAAAACATAAGGTGTAGAGTAATGTATAAGCTAGTCTAAACACGTTACATAACCATTTGGCAAAGTAATGTACAAGTAACAAGAAGTATAAATCTCTTAGCCAATGTTTGTTTACAAGTTTTAGGTAGTTGGTTTATAGTTGTTTGCACAAAGTAACGCTAACCACTCATTTTATGGGTGCATGGGTCGTTTAGTGTAACTTGTAAGTTCTCATGATTGAAGCCTTTTTAATGTTCCTGTTATCAAGTTACACTATGGAGACTTTTCTAGCATGACAATACCAAGACTACATGATGCAAGCATCATGGACCTAGATTTGATTGAGGAAATTGCGTTATCATGGACAAATTCGACAGAGAACACTCTAATTAGACCTTATCTAATTAGCTCTTCATATTAATGGGCTTGGCTCATTAGGACACTGGTATTGGACCTCATCCACTGAATGACCCAAATACCCACCTCCCATGACCCAATACCCAATTAAATGGTCCACTAAGCCTTACCCAATTAGCCACAAGCCAACTCTAACCCCTAATTCTCTCTCTACAAATCCTTCTCTCCTCTCCAACGTCCAAAATCCTAGAATTTCTCCTTTCGGGCGAATTTTGAATCCCAACTCCAAAACGTGTGGGAATTTTGGAAGGTCAAAGAAGGCCAGCTTTCACCTATGTGATGTTTTGGGACAATTTTGGAGTATTTTTAGAATAAAATTCTAGATCGTCCATGTCTCAGTCCAGTGTCGTCTTAGTGTCAGTTTAGATAGTTTTAATTGTTCCAAATGTAAGTCACTGGGCAGCAACATGAACATGTCAAATTGGGAATGATTTTTGTAAGTTTTTATTTCCTTGTAATTAAATTTTCTAGCTTGGGCGAATTTTAAAAGTTAAGGAATTTTCTTGGGAAATGTAAATTATTTAAAGACTTGTAGCTTGGCCATTTTCACCACCCATTAATAAGAGAAATATTTTTTCTCCCAATTTCAAATTTGGTGATTTCGGTCATATCTACGTCGGATCTTCGGATCCAAACCCAGGTTAGTACCATGAATTAAATTCTTCATTGTTTTAGGCTTGAGTTCTGATTATATGCATTAATTTCTAAACATCTCGTTTGATTTAATTCCATTAAATCTATGAAAGAGATACCATTAATCTTAACTCTAAAACATAGATTTATGGGAACTGGGCCTCTTAATGGATTATTTAATCGTACTAAGGGAAGTGGTTCGATTCCTTAAAACCCAATCGACCAAGGCTTTCAAAACCCGCAAGAGTTTTGAACTGGCAAGTGCAGGGGAAAAAGCCTTGACGCCTCCCCCGCTTTTGCATCACTACTCCTTAAATGGGTGTAGATTGTAGAACTCATATCATTGGATGTGTTGCACATAAACCTCCAAGGTTCTTTGTTTGCAAAAAAGGAACCTAGCCAACTTCCATATACATTGTTTTTTTTAGGATAAATCAACCATACCCCTAAAATTTGACAGCAAACCTGAAATTTTAAAAAGAAATTATATCTTCGGTTGAAATCCATCTTCTAAGAAACATGTAGGTGAACAACTCATTTCATCAAGTCAAATGACTCGATCTCTTCCAGTATGAGGGATTCAAACCCAAAATGATTCAGATCTACAAGGGAAATTCTTGAAATCGTTTGCTTTGCAGTCAACACCACTTTGGCTTTCAATGGATGTTTCAGATTTTGCACATCCCAAAGAGCAAGGTATATCAAATGTTGGTGGTTCCCAATACCAATCCAAGAAATAAGCTTTCTTGGTTTGGTTATATAAGAAACACATGTTGAGAAAAAAATTTGGCCACACTACCGATGGTATTGATTCAAAGATGGAAGCCTTACAAGAGATATCTTCACCAGCCTGGGCTCCAGCAATTCCAATGCATGAAAACAGAGATTGATCATCAACCTTCAAATGCTCATATGCAAGATATATATCCTCAATCGTGGCAGCTTCATACAGCATAGTTAGGTCTTTAATACATGTTATGTCCTGTACTCAGCCATAAATGGGAATTAGACTGATGTGACACTGTCAATGGCCAAAATAAACTCCAAAACAATCACAACTCATGACCATCTTTTCTATATATGCATTTGAAGCCATATTATGTGTATCCAATGACGATGTCAATAACAATGAAAACAGCAACGCCGATGAGCTGACAAAGCCTTGGTATGCAGTAAAAATGATGAAAATATCATATAAAAACTTGAATACCAATGATGATGAGAATCTCCAACAAATTAATACCAATAATTATGTGCCTAGTGTGCCCAACTTGGAGTATAGGTGTCGGGTTGGGACAACCTAGTAACGGATAGGCTTGAGGGCTTGATTTTCCATGTTCCATTAGCTCTGGAGCTTTTTGGCATATTAGTCAGGTACCTAACAGGTCACAATTGAAACTTTCTAAAATGGTTTCAGATCATTCCTGAGTCGTCCTCAACATAGGGAGGAGTATTGGGGAATGAAGCTGTTTAGGTTTAGAAATAGCTGGTTGGAGTTTGTTGGGTTCAAGTGGAATAGTTTTGAAAAAGTGGGGTGGGTGGGCTTCTCTCTCTGTCGGAAATTAAAAGGTGGTGTAGGGAAGTAGTAAGGAGATCGATAGAAAGGAAGCCCTTGTTAGAGGATTGAATGGTGTAAAAAAGGTGGAGGCGGCGAGGGACTTGTCTTTGGACGAGTTGGAGTTGAAAGGTATCAGAGTTGTTATCTTTCAATATATTTATATAACATCAAGGACTTTGTGGATGGAGGAGGAGGATAAAAATACGAGTTTCTTCAGTAAGATGGCTACCTTTAGAAGGCTGAGTAACTGCTTCAAGGTTCTCATGATAAGGAGATTAGGTAGGATGTGAGAAAATACTTTAAAGAAAAAAATTACACAGGTTTTAGATGGTGCTGTTGCTTATCACATCTTCAGATATGGTGGGGATGGAGGAGGTTTCAGTGGAGATAACACAGCTAGTAAGGGCTCATTATTGTAGCCTAAAAGTTGTGGATTTGAGCCCCATGGGTGTTAGATAGTCGGCCCACGAAAAGCATTTTGCCAAATCCAACTATAAATGCCAAACCAGATTGATGGGATAAATGACTTGATTATGATGATGAGGTAGATAGAATATAACTACACCTTACCTTCCTAGGGACAAAAGAAGCTTGCAAATGTGCCAGCAATCCAAGCCAATAAGCATTTGACTTAGTTTCAGCTTCATGTCTCATTAACAAGGTCCGTTTTGCCTGCCATAAACACCACAATCAACAATGATATCTAAAGACCGGTCCATTAGGAGAAAAGTGGGTCTCCACAGGAAATGAAAGTTCCTCATATAAAATAATAAAAATTGTCGAGGGAGTAATTATCCTTTTTCCATTTGATCCACATGGTTGTGCAATTTTTATAGTCAGAAAATGGTTGATGTCCAGAACCAAGTCTAGGATGTTCATGCATCCTATCAGTTACAAGCATAGAAAGTGGGAGAACAGTTGCAATGATGAAAAAAGAATCTTCACAACATAGCCATCTACAGAAACTGGAGAAGCAAGGCAATTTTGGGGAATCACTTGATGAAATGATACCACAAATGAAACTGATTCCTTAAAGAAGATTGTGATTAGTGGTGCTACAAATTTAGGATAGCCAACAAAGAAAAAAACAAAAACTAACCCGGTCCAACTCCCTTTGGGCAATCTTGCTTTCATGTAAACCTCTAAGAACACTCTTACATGCATCAACTGCTTTATAAACCTGTAAGATTGAATCTAAGAATGATAATGTAACAAGACACAGAAAAAACTGTGAGAGAAACACATCCAGGGAAAACAGATTGTACCTTGCCAGGGGTTGAAGTTACTGAGATCACATACCACCCAAAATGCAATCGATCAAAGAGGCTTAACTCAAAGGATACATCATATGTTAATCCTAATGAATCCCTGACTGTTGTAAAGAGCCTGTATATCAAAAGAACGAGAAATTCAGCATACTCAGTTATACCAAAAAAAGTGTTGAGTTGATAGAATTGTTACAAACTGCACCCACTGATAAAGTTGAGCACCATGAATGTAGACTTGTAGAGTCTGAAGCTTCAAGTTCATATACTCCGTGTGGGTAGACTATGATTTTGGAAATTTCAATATTTAAAAAGAATCAAGAATCAAAATTATAACATGGTTCATCGACATGAACACTGCACTGTTGCATGTGACGCTTCAAAAAAATCAAATGAAGGATATACTAATTATCGAGTTTCAAAGGCCTCAGTTGAAGGTTAAATGCAACTACTTTGAGGAATGATCTTATATGCCATGGTGGAAGGTTAGATGTAACTATTTTGAGGAACAATCTTATGCCTCCATCTGAATGTAGATTCCCTTTAGGATTTCATATAGCTCTATCTAATGAGCATGGAACCTACTTAACTATTTGAATGGGAGTTGACAACCTGTTTAACACAATCAATCAAACAGTGGGACGACATCAGCAGCGAAACTTGGGTGCCTCCAATTCAGAGGGTTATTTTGACTGAGCAGTTTGGATTAATATAGGTGGGGTTCACAAATGACTATATTGGAGCCATCTAAACAGACAGATTCTGTTTATATGGTGATATAAAATCATCCCTATTAATAATTGTTGTTGACAACAATGAGTGTATATAATCAAAGGCTTGGATTTTCTAGTGGCACCCAGCTTATCCACCAAAAATAGACCACAAATTCATTCGTGATCTCTCTGTATTATTTTGTAGGATAGAACATCACCTTGAAGCTCTACCTTAAATACTTACCACTGAATCAGTTTAAAATGAAGAACACCTCTATTTAGAAGAAAATTCTCAAGACTTACAAAGAAATCTATATAAGAAGAGCAACACACACTTAGGTTTTTCTGGTGGTTATCATGATGGTTGTAGATACAGTGATTGTGGGATGACAGACCAAGCTCAAAATAGGCATGAGCAGAAAGTCGAACTGATGAACCTCTGAAAAAAAATGAAAAGTGGAAATACACGCTGACCCCAGATGGATAAAACTTTAATAACGACGATGATGATGAGGAACCAAAAGATTGCTCACAGAATATTTTGTACTTTGCATTCTACCATGGATTACCTCATCATTATTTCTCTCATACATTATTTCAAAGAGCCCATGCTTTGTATTTTCTTTATCAGATATACTGCCTATGGTAAGGGTTTTCCAATGTGATTTCTTAATACAGTTCAAAATTTCTAATGTGGGTTTCCTAATAAAGTTCAAAATAGGGATATAAATGGATATCCAAAATCCAAAAATTGAACCCCGCCCCCCCCATCCCCACCCCACCCCACCCATCTTCTCTCCCTTATCCAAAGCTTCCAAAATTGGCCCTTCTATCTAAGGTGCATGCTATACTTTGTTTTGGCAGATAAGTAGCCCAAGATTTCCACAAACATCCATGATTGACTCATAATTATGAGTTGCCCATAATGGATGGATTCTCTCTCCAAAAGTGATCAAGTCATCCATGATTTCCTTAGGATCACCCATGACCTGTACGTATCATTGAAGACAATACCTACTAAAAAAATAACCTTTAGTTTAACTTATCCACTTGCCTCTCAAAAGTGTTTAGATTTTAAAATCAAAAGTATCCTAATCAAGCTAGTAACGATTGCTAAAGTACATGGTGAATGCTGATTTGAATAAGCCAACCAATTGACATTGGTGGAACAAAAGGTAAGTGGAAAATTTAATTTCATTTTCGATATAACACAGCAACATTGCATGCATTTTAGATGTAAAAAGTGAAGCCAAAAGAAACAGTTACCTCGAATTTATTATCTCAGCTAGCAAACCCAATGTAATGCCAAAGAATAGTGGATGACCATAAATTTTTCTCTTAAGATCTTCTACATTATTTCTTTCCAATGCAAGTGACCCTTCTAAGCTAGGTTGTTCATCTGTAGAGAAATCATGCATTTTAAAAGTTAGGGAGGCCTCAGAAATAAAGTAGCATATAAGCATAAAATTGAATTCCACCATCAAAAGTCACAAACTTGGAAAAAGGAAAGTGGATGTTAGAGAGGAAGTTAACCTAGAAATTTGCTAGTACCTATGATATAGGTTGATCCAAGATAGATGGGATAATAGCTTCAAAAACGATGACGAAGCAAGCATTACCAGGTTCAACCCCAATCAATCCAAATGCATCGATGTGCATATCATTTAGTAGATAACTTGAATATAACACGTGGACGAAAGAAGTAAAAGAATAGCCATTTTAAAGGCATGGTTGTTAGATTAGGAAAATGACGTGGTTTTAATAGTAGCTGATAAAAGCTGCACATATTGCGACAGGTCCATGACTTATTTTCGTTTAGATATTATAGAATTCCACACAATTAGCGTGTAATTCCATTAAAATGTAGCAGTACCTATTGAGTATATATACAATGAATGTTGGCGTGTCCCAAAAAATATGGATAAATCTTAGTAGATCCATTTTTTTATGAGAGGCAACAAGATAATATTGCATTACTAAGAGAATGAAAGTACAAGATCATGAAAAAGCAAAAAGAGTAAAGATGTAAACCCAAACAAGGAAAAGAAAAATACAAAACAATTAGACCAAGGAAAACAAGCATCTCAAAAAAATACAAACAAGTCCATGAAGCTTATCCAATATATACAAGACAACCTGTCTAGGTCCTCCCGCCCCATGAGTCACAGATAGAAAACACCATGATGTGATGAGCCAAATATTTCACAAAGAAGTCTGCTACTCCATTAGACGATTTGCTGATTTTTGAGAAGGATATTTCCTGGTCATTGAGTAATGCCTTGATCTCCCTCACGATTGCTGTTGTCTCCAAGAATCTTAGTAGATCCATAGCAGATGCTACTTCACTCATATGCAATAATCTCAATCTAATTTTGATATTATCATATACTAATATATACCCTAACCCATACCATCTGCTCCATCCAAAAGAAAACCATTTTTTGAACTCAAGCTGGTTTAACTTGAGTTTGAAATTATTTAATTGCAAGACTAAAATTGCCAATGGTAGCAAGAATTTCCAGGAATATTAGGAACATTTTGGTTAAAAAAAGAAGCATTGCTTTCCAAAAGTGTTCAATCGATTATGTATTAATCAATATTAAATTGATTGGTCTAAGGTTCTTGACAAACAAGATTTGTTTAAGTTACTTCGTTTCTTTATGTCTAGGTCACTTCCTTTTTCATTGCGCAATATATCCACATTCATAGGTCCGAGATCCACTTCTATGAATTGAGAGATTTGAATGATCAAATTCGCAATTAGTTGTTAGAATCAATTGGTGTTTAAACTGTTCATTTCAATGAATTGAAACCCTTTAGTACTTCAATTGAATGCTACAGTAATCTCAAAAGCAATTGGGATGGGGTACGCAATTATGAGCCCTTGACCAATGACATTGAAAATCAAAAGAAAAGCGAAGAATTTCACATTTGTCATTCCAATTTGGAGTCAACCCGCAACTATCCTTATATTTGTGGCGAATTTTTGACATTTGGTGATCTTCCCTTTGATGAAGTGTACTATCGTGTCCAATTTGTATCTCTATCAAAAAATAAGCAGCCTCAAAATGTTAGTGAGAAGTTAGCATTAGACACTTACAAAAGCAAACAAGATGGTGCTTGAGGTCAAGAAAGTCATAGTAGTGGTAAAGGTAAAGGTAATGGTCATAAATCACGGAGACTATCCACAATCACATTTTCCAATTAAGGTACTTCTGAGTTTTTTTCTTCACTTTATAGTAGTCACTGACTTCAAAGAACAACATATAGAAACGGTAAGCTTCCTATTTTTTTTTTCATCCATTAACTAACTTAGATTCTCATGTTGGGTTGGCATATGTTTTCAAACAATTCCTTGACTTCTACTGTAACGACCAGACCCGATCTTTCGGGATTTTTGGGGAGAATTTCAGATCTCCATGTCGGATTATGTGTTTTGGTAGCAATGGAAAGAGTGTGGACTCCGTGGTGGGCTCCGGTTTGCCTAATTTCGAGCTCGAAGGCTCGACGAGCATTTTGGTAATTTTGGTTTATTATCTATTTATTCATGCAAAAATATTGAAAAATCACACTTTGAGTGTTACCTTAAAAAATTATTTTATAAATATTGTGTTCTCTTTTTGTTAAAAAAAAAAAAGGAGAGATTTTGGAACCCCAACTCACTCCCCCTATTTAATCTCTCTCTCTCTCTCTCTCTCTCTCTCTCTCTCCCTCTTGAAACCCTAGCCTCCATCTTCTTCCTCTCCCATCTCTTGTGACCTCACCAAAACCCTAATCCCTAGTGGAGCCGCCGCCCCCCTTGGTTGCTTCCTTTTTCTCTCTCTCTCTCTCTCTCTCTCTCTCTCTTTCGCCTCTCTTCTCCTTCCCCTCCCCCCCTTACTTGAAACCCTAACTCCCCCTCTCCCTCCTTAAGCCGTCGCCGCCCCCTCTTATAGCAATTCTCCATCTCTCTTCTCTTCCCTCTTAGCAAAACCCTAACCCTAGATCTAAACCCCAAGCCGCCGCCGTCCATCCTCTTTCTTGCTCTCTCCTCTCATCTTTTGTCTTCTTCTTCATCTCTGTTTGTTGTGCCGCCGCCCCTCCCCATTCGAAGACCCTAAACCCGTCTCTCCTAATCTCTCTCTCTCTCTCGACGTTTCCTCTTCTCCTCCCGAAACCCTAAACCCCTCTCCTCTCTTTCCTTGAAACCTTAACCCACCGCCGCCTTCTCTCTTGGTTTCCTTCTTCTTCCTCTTCTTGCAACCCTTCCCAAGCCTAGCAGCCGAGCTCAAGCCCAACAGATTCGAGTTAAGCCCATCAGACCCCCTGGCCCAGTTCGCTCCAAGCCCAAACCTTTTGGGCCCAGCTCGACCTGAACTGAGCCCAGTTTCTTGGGCCCACCTCGCCTTCTTCGACCCAGCAGATCCAATCAGGACAAGCTTGATCCAGCAGCCCAGTCCGGCCCAGTTCCAAGCACAGTCCAGCTCTCGGGCCCAGCCCGTTTTGGGCTGCTGCTTGCCTGTTTTGGGATCACATCTGGAGCATTTCTAGGCCCTTTTGGATCGTTCTTGGATCGTTTCTAACTCATCTCCAGCCGGATTTATGGGATCGTCCCAGTTTTTGTAGACTCGCCCCAGCTTCTCAGGCCCGGTTACTCGTGTGTCGCTTCCTTCAATCCTTCGACCTGCTTTCATCACTTGGATTTCAAAAATACACGTAGGTGAGGGGACTTATCACAGTTTCAGCATACATTGCATATATCAAATATGTATCTCTGGACATAGAGTGACCAGAGTGTAACCCTTTATTTATTTAGCCACTCGGTAAGGAAAAATTGTTGACATAAAAAGTGGCAAAGGGTCTGCTTGGGTGTACTCATTTCAATTATATGCATTTGTGAGAAACTTTTACTGGATAAATTGATATTAAATATGATTTTTGGAAGACGTTATGATGCATTGCGTGTTTAGGCATAAGATGCAAATGTAACCATGTTGGACATAAAGGTGTGTGTTTAAGAACCTGTTATGTGCCCTTTCGGACCGCATGATGAAGTATGTTATTGATTTTGGCTTATTATATCAGAACACGTTTATACCGTTATACTTGATCCTGACATTATGTGCATGTAGGGGAGGTAAACCACAACGGACAGTGTGCCATTGGGTGTGGAAATTGACGAAATGCTTATATTTATATATGTGTGTATGTTTATGATGAGATGATGATTTGGTTCTTGGGAGGACAGAACATGTTTATACTGTTAAACTTGATCCGGACATTATGTGCATGCAGGGGAGGTAAACCGCCATGGTCAGTGTGTTGTTGGGTGTTGAGATTGAGGAATGGTTTATATGTGTGTGTGGGTATGTTTATGATGAGATCATGATTGGGTTGTTGAGAGGACTTCCCCGTTACGCTTCGACGGTCGGGACCCCCATAGGAGATGCAGGTTTCCCTGTTGCGTTCCGGCGGTTGAGGTGCCTGCCCTTGAGATTGGCTTCCCCGTTATACTCTGGCGGTCGAGACCCCCATAGAGGATGCAGGTTTCCCCGTTGCATTCTAGCAGTTAAGGCAGTTGTGTATTGTGTGGTCTCCCGTTTGTTTTGGTAAGGAGACCAGAGTTGTTGGGGAACCGTTATGAGTTATGGAGGCGATGTCTCTGACTGGTCAGTGGGACCAATGGTTGGTAGTAGTACAGTTGAGTACTCATGTACGCATGTATCCATTCTATTATGACGTTCGTTACATTTCATACATGATATATATTTATGTTGTCAACAGGTGATGTTTTATCTCTTCACTGAGCTGATTAGCTCCCCCCTTACCTTTTGGTAGGGAGACCGGAGCTTGTTGGAGTGCCTGAGGTGGGCTACGGAGATGATGTCTTGGATTTGATCGGTGGACCATTAGTTGGTGGGGTGGTCTAGATATCGTGCATATGAGCACACTTGTTATTATGGCATTCTTGCATTGGTACATGTGATATCTATTTATATTGCTAACTTGTGATAAACACTATCTCTTCTTCACTAGGCTGGTTAGCTCACCCTTTACCTTTCAGGTGCCCGATTGCGAAGAGGCCAGGCAGGCCCCTTGAGGAGATACCCGGAGAGGAGTAGCGGTAGTTAAATGTCCCATATTATGCTCATGCTTTAGTTTTGGAGAGAGACTTGTTTGTATGATCTCGTTATCATATGTTTTATTTAGACGACCGTATAACTTTATTGAACAGTCGGTGGTAGTTTGTTGTGTTTATTACTATATTGGTTTTGGTTTTTATTAGATTGTTGAGCGGGAGGTAGTTATCCCGTTTCAAAAAAAAAAAAAAAAAAGCTCGATATCTTATTTTTCGGTAGTGTTTTGAGATGTTTCGGAGATAATGCGCCTGTAGCGGGACGGGACGTTACATCTATTCTATACAATATCTCCCTAAATCCCTTTTAACCTTGTCAATTAGCAAGATAATAAAATCTCTTAATTATGACTTCCATCCATCTTTTTGTGTTTTTCAAGATCGGAGGCTTGTAGTTTTGTAGTTGGGAAAATGATCAACTTGCAAAAGCATTCAACTCTATTGACTCTCATCAATGGCATTGCCATCTTTTGGTCACATGTCTCTTCACAATCTTATACTTATGATTCCTTGTAATTCACTATCTAAACTTCATTCTGAAGTTTGTGAGTTAAATAAACATAATGGAACCTCCTCTCCCTCTTGAACAAATAAAAGAAACCAACCCTTTTTGTTCATTCTAATGTCTAGGGGCTAGTTAGAGTCTCTAGTATGCTTGGTTTTCGATACTTCATTATCTTCATTGATGACATCTCTCATATGATGTGACTTTACCTTATGAATGATTAGCACTGGGTGTTTCCGAGCAGCGAGGCTTACACCATTCACATTAGTTCATCCAAAGTTCCTTACCCTATTGCACTAATTTTGGAATAAGCCATCTTCCTATCGGGGTTAAGGAGTCAACTGAGCATCTCAGCGGTGGGATTGAATACCCAGATTGAATCAGAGTTCACGCTGCCTGCCCCATACGAAACTATCTATCTACCAAAAATATCATCAAGAGAACTGATAATGCAAAGGAATATATTTTTCACAGATTTGGTCTTTACTTGATTGAACATGGAGTTAAATATCAAACTTCTGGTGCACATACCATGCAACAAAATGGAATTGTAGAAAGGAAAAATTGGCATCTCTGAGCAGCAATTCGGGCCTTCATTCTTAATATGAATGTTCCAAAATTTTATTAGGGACATGCAGTCCTTACCAAATGTTATCTCATTAATCAAATGCATCCTCAGTTTTCAACAGAAAATCTCCTCATTCTCCCTTCTTTCCCGGTTCCTCCATTTCCCATTATTCCTTGTACTTTTGGGTATTTTTGCTTTGTCCATGTTGAAGGCTTCTATTCCTTTTAAGTGCATTTTCTTGGACCATGGAAAAACAAAAAGAAATTGTTGCTATAGTCATCACTAGGAAGAAATTGTTTTACAAAATTTACCTTTTTTTCGACATATCCCACATTATGAAAGAAAAACACAAATATGGATACATAGCTTCATTTGTATTTATGTTCGACATGGGTACTATACATATAGTATTTTCAGATGTTTCCTTTATTGTTTCACCAGATAGGCATGTATACCTCTTCCATACGTGGTCTATCTCACTTGTACCCTTTTAATGAATTATTTGTTACTGTTTCAAAAAAAAAAAATTTGGATACATAGCTTCTCATTTGTATATAAGAATCTTCTTCATGCTCAACCACTGACCAATTCCTCTACTGTGAAAGTGCCCTCTCCAAACATTTCATAAAAGCTAAAACTCCAAGAGCTGTATCGTCGAAGGAGATTACAAATACTACCCACTTAACTCACAAAATCCTCTTCTAAGTTTAAACATATCCTTTTGTTGCCCGAGGAGGATATTCCAATTGCTCTTCACAAATGTTAATGCATGTGCACAAAGTATCCCTTGTCCCACTTTGTTTCCTCTAAATCGTTGTCTTCTGACTAAATTTTTTGCCGTGACCCAGTCCCTAAGGCTTACCAAGAAGCCCCATCCCATTCTGATAGGAAAAAGACAGGGAAGAGGAAATGTAAGCTCTGTATTTGAATGGCACATGGAATCTCATCACACTGCCACATGGAAAATGGGTAGTTGGATGTCAATGGCATTAGATTAAACATAAACTTGACCAGACTACATGAAGACTCAGAGCACAACTTGCGGCAACGAGAGTGCACTTAAACCCTTGGAGAGGATCATTCTGAATTTTTTTTTTCTCCTATACCCATATTCAATTTTGAGAACTTTTTATTATCACCGATGAAAATTAGGATTGGCATACTCATCAACTAGATGTTAAAAATGCTTTTCTTGATGGGAACTTGCACCAATAAGTAGGTATGGAGCGACCACCCACCTTTGTTGCTTTGGTGGACAATGGTAAAGTGTGTTGTATGAAGATTTCAGTCCAAATTTTAAATAGTCACACTGCGCATGGTTTGACAAATTTAGTAGTGTTATAATTGCATGTGCAGTAAGTTGACAAATTACGTGTTTATCCAGAAATGGGCCTATCGTATTATCATCCTTATTGTGTATGTGGCTAGCATCATGTAGCAGGTGTGATAGTGGAGGAAAGGAACTTGAAGCAACATTGATGCAGAACAAGGGACAGGGTAACCCTAAATGCCTATTTTAGTTCTCTAAAGATTAAAAGGAGATGAAAATAATGCTCCCTAAATCTAAAATTGGCTGAAATTAATTCTAATTAATATTTATAATTAATTAATATAAGAATTACCGCACATAATCATGCAAATATCCTCAAAATCTAATGTGAACAATTACATGAAAATTAAATAAAAGGATAGAAGGGTTATCTGATTTTAAATGGAATAGCCTAAAGTGTTAAATGGGTTATAAGGCACGTCGGTAGTAAGATGGAAGAAATAAAGGCACGTAGGGTAATGGGTTTTAGGGAAAAAGAAGGAAACGAATGAAAGGGGATGGAAACGAAAGAAGGGAAGTAAAGGGAAGGAGTAGCGGAAGAGGCAAAGGCCAAGGGAAGGGATGCGGCAGCCAAGGGAAGTCCAGGAAAGGGCTGGAGGTGGTGGAAAAGGGGCTATAGGAGAGAGACGAAGGCTTAGAAAGGACCAGGAAGGTTTGGGCTGCGGTAGGAAGGCTATTAGAGGGCTGGCAATGGGTGTGGAAAGGCTTACAAGAAGAGGCGAATGCTGTATGGGCTAAGGAAAGGTCCAAAGGGGCTTCGGACAGCGGTGTGTTGACTGTATGGAGCTTAGACAGGGATTGGGATCACAATAGGAGGATGACGGCAAGCAAGGGAATGGGTTTATGGGTTCACGGAAGATGAAATTTGGAGGTGACGGAAGTAGGCAGGGGTTTGTGGGGACTTGGCGACAAGGCCAGAGGGTTTAGAAGGGACTGACGACACAGGATTTGGCTTGGGATGTATAGGCGATGGGGGTAAAGGGATCTGAGAGAGGTTCTGGACAAAGGGAAAGGTATTTGGGTTTCAGAAAGCCAAAGAAAACAAGAGGGAAGAGAGAAGAAGATAGGAGCAGTACCTAGAGGGCTTCCCGCCTATGCTTCACGCCAATATCCGTGGATTCACACCACCACAACCATGCGCCAGAGGCAAAGGTAAATCTTTATTTCATTCATCGATCGTATGTCTTAATGCTTACAAAAAGAGGGCTTTTATAAGATATACCACTCTTAAATAAAGAAACTCTTAAAAATAGCTTAAAACGAAAATACATACTATCCTTGTCTAAAAATAAAAAAATAAAATACAAAAAAATAGAAAGCACTGAAATAGCAAAACACGGAAACAATGTGGACTGGTATGCTCTGCATCAAACATGTTATAAATGCTTTCAAACTAATGACTTGGACTCATTACATAAATTATTGGTATGGGAATGGCTAGGAGCAAGAAAGTCACATATTTGTGTAAATGGGAAAAGAAAAAAAGAAAGGACACCATGGATCTTCTTTCAAAAATAGGGAAAACTGGGAGAGCAACCAATAGACACTCCAATGGAACAAAATTTCAAACATTTGGTAGATGGAGAACTATTTGATGATCAAGAATGTTAATGAAGATTTGTTTGTCAATTGATCTATCTCAATGTTACTTGTCAGGATATTTACATTTGTTATTAGCTTCATCAGCCAATTTATGTAATTACCAATTGTATCTCATTAAAACATTATACTTCTAAAATATCAAAAACAACATTCAGCCAAGGAATTCTTTATGGTTCAAATGGTAGATTCAATAATGAAGGTTAGAGAACACAACACATGGAAGTTCATTGTTACTTGCAAGTAGGGGTGCCACTTGGGGTGGGACTATACTGAGCACATAAAAACAACCCTAAAAGATTGGGTTTGGGTTGACCTGGGCTTGGTCAGGTTTATTTTGATGCTCGGAATATTATGCCCGAATGTGAATTAAGGTTGGGTTGGGCCTAGTTCAAGAAAACCTGATTTGGCCCGAAAGCCCAAATTTGAGCCAAAATTTGCAAAAAACTAACTTCGATTTGGCTAATTGAACAATTCATACTCCTGAAATAAGTGGGGACGGTTGTGGATTCAACAGATTCTGTGAAGAATTTGACATGGAGACGTGTTTGACATGGTACCTCACTTATTTTAAAGAATCACTATAACATAGTTAATATAGGCATAAAATTTCAACAACAAATCTAGGAGCATTATAAAATAAGAATCACACTCAATGACAAGTTCTTAATACTGTTCAATAATTACCATTTAGATGCACACTTTTCCTCATGAGCTCAAAAAGATCTTGCCCTTCGATGTTATATCCCCAGCGGTTTGGTGCTGGGCCTGCAATATATGCACATGCTCTCTCGTCAGTGTCCTTCAAGAATACCTGCCAAGACAAATAAATTCATTTAGCCATAACAATAAGCTGGCAAGTTTCAAAAGTAACTACCAAGTACCAATACAGAAATGAGTCTCATTTGAAGGAACACTTCTCTAAGAAATCATTTCTGCTAGTCAAAAAATTCAAGTCAATAAAAGCAGCAATTGATCTACAATAAGGCATCAAAGAACTTCTTTTACAGAACTAATTTTGTGCCATGGTCAATTATAGAGACTTGAATGGTACAGTATAAAAGTAACTAATTAACATATATACATATATATGAATGGATTAATAATATATTTTGGAAGTTTATATGGAGTACAATATAATAAAATTACTCTTTGCAATATCATTATAGTGGAATTATGGAGCTCTGAGCCTCAGGGAGTGTAGTCTTGAGTCCTAATTTTTTGCCCTTCTTCGAAATGGTACCTTTGTTAGAAGGGCACAAGAAGTGCCAAAAGGGAGAATACAAAATCAGGGAGAAAACTCCAGAACACCCAAATGCAACCATAGAGCCCAAAAACAAACCCAAAGGAAGAATCTCGAAAAGCAACAAAAAGCCCAAAAAACCAAAGGCAAACACTAAGGATACCTCAAGCCAATACATTCCTTCCAGGCTCTAAAATCTTTGAAATGGAAGAAGTCCTAGAACTCCAAAAGAGTCATTTTTCCTTTACTATTCTACTAACATCATATGGGCTCTTCTTTTTTATTCTTGAAGGCCCTAATATTTTGCTCCCACCTAGGCTCGAAATAGTGGCAAAAAGAGTGGGCTGACAAAAGATAGAAAATCTAGGGGAACCTTTAAAAATCATCCAAGCATAAGAGAAAAGTGCACCAAAGGCAGGCATTGTTTACGTAACATCAAAGAGACTTAAAGGTGGAGCTCCAAACAGATGAAGCAAATGGACAATGGACCAATAGGTGATTCACATCTTTAGAGGCATAGAGGCAAAGGGGGCAAGTGCTAAACATGATTTGGTCTCTCGTGACGATCATCTTGGGTAAGGATTTTGCCCAGTCCAGTAATCCAAAGGAAAATAAAAGCCCCATAGTGATTGCTCCACACAGAGAAGAATTTCATAGAGTAAGGACCCCGAAGGATCAAACCACCAAATCTGAGTGTCTAATATATTTCTTCGAAACGAATGTCCCAAAGTATTTGGTCCCCAATGATAGAGAATCAATCTAGAATAATTGCATTAGTAGAGGATGACAAACAAAAGTCATAGGGGACCCCTTGAAAAAGGGGAAGGTCCATACCAAGTGTTAGTCCAAAATCGAATCTTGTTACATCGGCTTGCACGAAAACGAATGCCTTCCTTGAATTTATCAACACAAGTGCCGATGGCTCTCCACATTCCAAAGCCTTCCTTGGATCGTGGTTGACCTCCCAACCAAAATAACCAATATTACACTTTGCTATTAGAAGAGATTTTCAATGGGCCTTTTCATCAAGATTGAGTCTCCAAAGCCAATTAGCAAAAAGGTCCTATTAGACGTACTCCAAAGCCACCCGATTCAATAGTAAGACAAACTTGATGCCAAGAGACTAAATAGTCTTTCTTATTAGGAGAACCACCCCAAAGAAAATCTCTCTATCTTCTCTAGGGAGTCCTGAATTTTACTGATGTCGGGCTCCTGTGCAGCTGTTATTCACAAGCCAAGGATTAAGATAATGGGATCAACTGTAGATGGGATTTGCTTAAAATAAGACTTGAGATTAGAATACCAAATCTGTATTCTATTGGTGTGGGAGCTCCTATGAAGCCATTATTCACTACCCAAGGGGTTAACATAATAGGATCCATTCTAGATGAGATATACAATAATTCAGACTCAAGGTTAGAAGACTAATCACGTACATTGATTTACTGTTCTTTTTTTTGAATGATAAGTACATTCACTTACTGTTTTAGGACCATTTTCTGTTTCATCCACATCTGAGGACATTTTAATCAATCAATCATTGATATCGATATCCAATGGAGAATCCTTCACTGAAAAATGTGGGCTTAGGAAATGTCCACTTTCCTAGAACACAAGACCGTCAGTCTCTAGATCCTCCATACGTGTAACATGTACATAGTAACGTCAAATAATATAAAAATGAGGAGAAGAACCAACCCATGAAAAGAACTGCCTCTGCATACTAAAATGAGGAGAAGAACCAACCCATGAAAAGAAGTGCCTCTTCATACTAACATGAGAAGAAGAACCAACCCATGAAAAGAAGTGCCTTTTCATACTCATTTCTAAGGAACACATATTATCTCCTTGTAGGAACTTCACATATCAACACGAGTTGTCTTTACAGAATCAGTGGGGATCTTGGAATCAAATGAGGCCGAAAAATTAGTGATTGAAAGTGACTCTTCCAATGCTATCAAATGGGCCAAGGGTTTGGAACATCCTCTATGGAGGTTAATCACTTTAGTTAGGGAGATTAAGGAATTGATTTCGGGCCTGGAGGTCTCTTTGGTGCATATCAGCCACACGGCCAACGAAATGGCTGACTTCTTTGAGAAGAATGGTGTTAGTGGCTCGAATTGTAGCACTTTCCAGTTACCAGGGGATCTCTCTCTCTCTCTCTCTCTCTGGTAGAAAGTACATCTTAACATGTAGTTGAAGTAAAATATTGCATAAAAAGTTCAGATTTTAATAGCAGAGGAAATTTTACATAAAATATCAAAGAAAATTAATGGAAGCAGAGTAAAAATTCTATGAAAGTATCCTTGTTAGCTTTCCATCATGACCTTTTGCTGTTAAAAGCCCTACTAATGCACAACAAGTACATTACCCAAGCAAAATGAGAGATTAGCTATGGTGAATGATTTTTCCTCCATAAAGAAACTGGCATTGAATCGGTCTTTAAAAAAAAACTGGCATTAAGTTGACAAAGTCTGTCAGTTCATCATAATGCCAACTTAAGCTTTGAATCTATCCTCTCAGAGAAAATTTCGGCTCACTATTATAACAATCTTAGAATATAAATCCTGAAAATACATCAAAGTTGGTTCTCTATCAAACTGAAAACAGTAAAGAACTGAGAGGTATTAAAAGATGTTGATGAGCTCTGCATTTTCCAAAAGAAACAAAAGCAATTGCAATTAATTGGCGCACTTTGAAGGAAACCCAAAACAAGATGGAAGTTTCAGGTTCATTATATTTAGAAAATGGATATTTGGTTCCTTACTTGTTGAAACTGAAGATCAGATGGAGATGGTCGAAATGTAACTGGATCAAAGTTAAGTACTCCAGCACTTTTTGTAGTTTCACTTCTCGTAGTTTTGACAGTGCCCAGATAATCAAGTATACAAGACTCAATCTCGTCCTCTGTGAAATCTCCAACAATACTTACCTGATAAATCATTAAACAGTAGATTACAGGCAACATGAAAAACCAACAGAAGTAAGAAGACCTGTCTAATGGTTAATTAAGCATCAAAGACTAATCAAAATACCAACAAGCTTTTTCTTTTTTTATTGAAAGGTAAATTAACTAAAATCCACAACATTGTGGATTGAACATTGAGTAACTGGTTCTCTCCAAAAAAACCGAGTAATTGAACTTTGTGAAGGGAAATTAACAGCTCCACATCCTCCCAAACAAACTCATCAAAAATTACCCTCCCCTCCTCTCTCCCTTCACTCTTGGAAAATAAGGGTGCAATCTGGGCAGGCGGGTTGGTTTAAGAGCCAAATTTTGGCCCGCTCATATTTACTTTGGGTCACAATTTTTCAACCCAAGACATATTTTGGCCTCCTCCAACCCACCCATAACCCAACCCGTTTTTAATTTGGGTCAACCAATTCGGGTCAAGCTAAATTGAGTCACAGATCAACCCATGTAATTAAAGCAGATAATTTGGTCATATATATATATTGATATGGTTCAAGAGAAGATGCATCCATAAAAACAAGTCTTTACCACTAAATCATTATACAGAGTTAACTCTAAAACATCATCAGATAATGATAGGAAAATGAGGAATGTGTGTGTCTATATATAATTTGGGTAACTTGAACAAGTCAGGTATACAAACCATAACCCTAGTCCAGCCCAAATTAAAAATGGGTCAAGTTATTTTGGCCCAGACCAACCGATATTTTAAATGGGTTGGGTTAGCCCGTCCATATTTTTTGGTTGAACCTAACCCAAGTTGCACCCTCATCGGAAAAATGAACGAATCGTCAGGTTCATGTTAATTCATAACCAGCTAAGATGTTCATATACCTCCATATTATCACCAACGAACTGATTCATCACTGCATCCTTAACTACCTCAAGTGATAATTTTTGTAATGACTGTGGTGTAGGCTCAACAAACCGTTCATCACCATTTAGCATTGCCAGCATGAGTTTGTGAGCAGTTAAGCGCTCTAAGCTTTTGGGAACAGAACGATAGTATGATGAATAAACCTGTACTGCCCTATCAAATGCATCTTCCAGCCACACACTGTGCTGCAAGTAATAAATTATGTCATTTAGGAGAAAACATGTAAATATAAAAACACATTCACTTTGATAAAGGCCACACATCTTACAGAATTGCACTATTTATGAATTCATTGTCATACCACAGACTACTACATGCTTCTTAGTGTATGCACGGATGTAACTAATCTTAAAATAAGCATTGGTGCTCATATAAGCACAATGAGCTCCAACAAGAAGTAGGTAGAGAGAGAGAGAGAGAGAGAGAGAGAGAGAGAGAGCAGCTTAGTTGCATAAGTATAAGTGCAAGTGACAGAGTTTGACAAGGGTGCAAACCAGAAAAAATAAGACATAGGGATGCGACACTATATTTAAATAAATCTAAATCTAAATATAAATTTATCTTAAATAAAAACAAGGTGTAAGAATAACACTAATAGAAAATAATGTATTAGTTTTACTCTAAATAATTAATGGAAAATATATTGATATTTGATTAGGTTTTAAGAGGAGAAAGATGTTCTAATATTTTAGTCATCTTGGAAAGCAATGACAAAAAGTACTAGAAGAGTCCATTAAGAATAGGTTCGAGTGTTTGACACAAATTGAGTGTCTGCAAGTGTCCAACATGGGTGCGCCACATGTCTTGAAGTGTTTGTGCAACAGAGAGTACATCCATCAGCATCATCATCATCATAGCCATTTTCCCCATTTATTAGGGTACCTTTTCAAAAAAGGCACACCCAACCCACATGAGTACCAATTATGCAGGATTGTGCTGTGTGAAAAAACTCCTATTTGATGAATCTACGTTACAATATGGAAGGCCCAAAGTTTAAGTGCAACATTTATGGTGTTCCAATCCAATAGTTACGTGTTAGAAAATATTGTCAAATGGGGGCAATGACAATTTATGGGGGAATAATGTGTTTGTGTGTGCAAGGTTTTGGATTTATCATAGATGGGCCCCATCGTACAATACAAAAATGGATAGTACATTCTCTTTGAATAAACCTAGGAGTACTGTATTGTTGTCACACATGCAAAGTCATGCACACAAAATTGGAGCAATTAAATAATCACAATAACTTTATATTGAATTTGAAAAATTATTTTTCTTAATAATAAGGTTTTAACAAACTCTTTGTTTACTGTGGGGGGGGGAGCAGAAGTATAATCTGAACATAAGAGAATTGGTTCCTAATCCAGAAAGGACCAACCGATCAAGCATATGCGGCATCTTTGTCATTTTGAGAGAGAGAGAGAGAGAGAGAGAGAGAGAGAGAGGACGTACATAATGGCACATTTTGCTCAAAGTAATCTCCATCTCATTGAGCTTTTTACACTTTGAGTGGGATGTGCTAGTGTTAATGAAATATGTAACAAACTCAGAATGTGAAATCTGTGAAAAAGCTTAGAGAGGTTGGCCTAATGGTTGACACACAAGACTTCATGATTGAGGTATTGGGTTCATGGCCTAGTAACTTCAATGAAGGGCCACTCCCCATAGACTTACCCGGTGTGTGTGGATTAGGGGGTTTTCACACACCCCGGGGGACTATCAGGTACAACGCCTGGACACCTCCGGACCTCAAAAAGAAGAAGAAGAAGAAGATGTGGGCAGCTTATGTATTCTTCCCCATTTGTCATGTGCGTGTGCGTGCAGTATGTGTGTTTCATCTACTACATGCTTCCATGGGCTTTTAGGGAGTGATCAATGGAGAACTGCATAATGGATATAGGAGATTCAAATTTTAGCCATATTTTTTCTATTGTTCATGGCCCATGGCCCACGTGCTTTAGAAAAAAAAATTCACGCATATCATCTAAGAAGGGAGTGAGTTAACAGGGACTCTACTATACTATCCAGTTGTTGTGATGTTCTCCTATTTCTAGATGAAGTGTAACCAAAAACCAACTCCAATTCTTTCCCCTTATCATTATTCCTCTGACCCTTTCTTCTCTTCTTTCTTACTTGATCCACTAAAAAATCAACATATTTTAATAGGGTATCTGGTGTAAAAGAAATAGAAGAATCCTTTTTTTTTGAAATGGTAACGGATAATATATTAATAATAAAGAGGCACCAAAAGTGCACAGTACAGATAAAACAAAAGAAACAAAGGAACAAGCTGAAGCCCAATACACCCAAAAAAAGGAACAAGAACCCAAAAGCAAGACATTAAACTAAATCAAGACACTCTTTCCATGCTCTCAATATGTTCGAGATAGAGAAGTCCTAGAAACCAGGGAGGCAAGAAGCCCAAGCGGCGCATTTGGCCAAAATTCATTGGAAGACTCCTTGAGGGCATTTGGCAGAATTCCTGAAGACGGTTGTTTTGTTCAAGAAGAGAGAAATTATCCCTACGCTCTTTTAGATATCAAATCATAACTATTTCATACAAAAATGTCTAGAAAGGAAAGAATGAGGAAACCAAGTTTCTAGGGAGGATTTGCATTTACTTCTTTTTTAATAGAAAACACATAAGAAAAATATTACTCAAAAAGACGCCTAGCCATGTGAATTCTTATGAATATTGATGTCATGCTAATGTAGATGTACTTAGAAGACTGTCGACTATCCTAAACACTAGTGGTCATAATGTACTTCGCATAACTTGCAAAATAAATGCTATAAGATGAGAAAAATGGTTTAATTGGTAAATGTAGTTACCTCAAGCACCATATGAAGCAGCTGGAAAGCTGCACGCATCCCATCATCTCTTAAAGTAAACCGAAATTCCATACAAATAAATTCTTCATTGGACTCCAAAGAGCAATTTATCAGGTGATTTACACAGAAAAGTTCAACCTGGAGCACAAATGAAGTGTAAATGAAAGATCTTAACAACCATGCCAAGACAATGAAAGAAATTAAAATTTTCATCCCAAATGTATACTAGGCTAGATAAACAATCATTCCATAGGCATAAGTTTACAATCTTCTGGTTTTTATAGAATAACGTTCAATCATCACTTGTTGGATGGGTGTAAAAATACGTCCTATCATAGATTGCAAATGCATAAGCATGCAGTCTTAGAAATTTAGCTAAGTCATGGTTATCACTTGCAAATAAAAACTCAGAATTAAAATAAATGAAATTAGAAACTGCAAATAAAAAAATTATTAAAAAATATGAGAACTTGAATGGTGGTGATTTTACTCATTTAAGGAAATAATACACTGAAGACAAAAAATAACCTTTATTTAACATTTTAACCCATTTCTCTATGAAGTAAAACGGAATGGTAAATCAAATTTTGACAAGCAGTCACCTGAGCTGATCTAATCTTGACCTACCCATGAATGAGTACTAAACCAGGTAGAGTTTCAACAAGTTACAAAAGAGTAGTATTACCTCCAAATTTCTAGTTTTTCAGCATTTGTTGTGTCAACAACCAGAAGGCATCTTTTCCATATCAAATAAATAAATCTACAGGCACTTCCTGGCATGACACAACAATTCAAGATACTTTGAACAAAATGTACATGATGTAATTAAAAAGTTCCATGTGTATTTACACATTGAAAGAAAGTGCAGACATGATGTGTAAAAAGTTCAATTCACTTCCAAACGGTAGAAGTTCAAGGAGCGAAGTTCCTGTCTAGCCATTTTTAGTGCTTTTGTACTTCAGTGGTGCAAATGTTCTTCTTCCAGCCATCTGGGTAAAAAAATAGTTGGGCTTACTCATCTCTTAGCGTTTGGGTGGTGGTGGTTCATTGGTTGGAGGAAGCTCAATCCATCATCATCTAAAAATTTGCCTTCAAACTCCACAGGAAAGCAAGATAACAATGGGTATTCAACCCTCACTCACCCCCTCCTTCCTTTTTCGTCTCTCTTCACAACCACACCCTCCACCCCTTGTAAGAAGGAAAAAAAAAAGGCTCATTTGTTTGACATACAACATAACCTAAAGAAAACCAACCAAAAATTTCTCTAACCAATCACGATTAGCCTTCAGGTGTGCTTCTCTTTAATGTTCTCCCCTCTTTGCGCAATTGAGTGTTGGAAGTTGAGAAAGACAGTATGAGCAAGAGTTGCCTTCAAAAATACTCCTCTTGCTCTCTGTTTTATTTCCCTTTGCCCTCTTGATTCTCACTATTCCTTGGTCCTCATTGTAAGCTGAAGGATTGAATTTTTGAAGAAGAACCCTCTATAGCCTAGTCTTCATTAGTGCATAGTTCAAATTGGCTTAAAATTTTATAGACACTCCTCTAAAGATCATCTATGAACGTGCACTTGTCCCCAAGTTTCCAAGTTCATGCTCAAATTCGCAGAAATGGCACTTTTTCTTGTCACATATTTTGCTCAGTAGAAGTGGTGTTGTACTTCTATTTATATTTTTAAGGCCAAGGTGTCTAACCCTCTTAGAGCACCTGACTAATCCTTGGGGTATGTGCAAACCTCCATATCCACACACACCAAGTAACACTATGGGGAGTGACCCTTTTGTGTTGAGAGTGACTTGAACCCAAGACCTTGCACATTTCAGACAGGTTCTTGACCACCAAGCCAACCCTCACGGGTTATTGAAGAAACTGTTATATTAATCTCAGCTCTCAATCTTAATTATCTTATTACTGTGGAAGATCTATTCTACATCAATTTGGTGTTGTATGTCACATCGGTACAGGACCCTCTAACACCGTTCACATGTAAGACCTATTGCTCGTGCAATTTGGGATCCACATTTTGGCCAACCAGCGATAGAAGCCCTTACTTAAGGATTAGTATTCTCTCTCTCTAAAAAAACCTTTACTGACAATGTCAATAATTTGTTACTGAGATGGAAGTTTACTGTTTGGCCTTTTCACTCACAAAATATGATCACATGTTGTATAAATCATAGTACACAAGATTAAAATTGATACTGGATGAATTTGATGATAAAAATTGTGATCAGATAGGCATCATCGTCATCAAGCCAATTACCCCATCAATCTGGGGATGATCAAATGGGCAACAAGACCAAATATATTTTTGTAATTTGTTTGTGCCTAACAGCTTCAGAAAATATGTTAAATATCTGGTAATTATCATGCTCAATAATGGAACCAATAGAAAGCAACCAAAGAAATAAATACAATGGCATACTTGTTCCCTCGAAAACTGCCAACACGGCCACCCTCACTGAGAGTCCGAACACCAACAACAACAGAACCCCCTGACTTTGAATTTTCAACTGCTCTGCCACCACCAACGATCAAGCGCATGACACCACTCTTCGCTTCATTCTTTGTGATCTACCAATATAAAAAGGGATAGAAATATGTCAAGCTAGCACACATAAGATCATTAAATTACCAAATGCATGAGCTAGTGAATGAGTGCAATCTTTTCTAGAGTAAACATGGTTAATGAAGTCGAACCACCTTCAGATGGGCAACGTCACCCATAAGCGAAAGTTTGCCAAAGGCCCTGTGGGGTCCATGGATGTGGTACCACATTGGGGATGGGTGCATTTAAAAGATACCTTCAGGATGATTCATAAAAATTAGGCCCATTGATTTGAAGCCATGATTTTCAAGGGTCCAAAGATCAACGGTCAAAATAGGGCCAGTTTTGTATGATTTTTAATCCAACAGTAAGATCAATTCGTAATGGGCTCAAAATAGGTAGAGATACAATTCAAGGGGAATAGATGGGTGTGAGAAAGTGAAATGGTGTTTTGGATGCTTGCTGGATCCCACATGTGACCTAAGTACTCGACATTACCTACCTGAAAGCATTTCTAATAAAGTGAGCCTACATTCACATTGGCCACTTAATACTAACCTGAAAAGACTAAGAACAGCATGAAAGTTTTAGCCCTAGCAGTAATTATTGCCAACAATGGAAGGAGGAATATTATCTGTAAGTCCTTCCTGAAGCACCTCAACTAGGAGGTAGGCCAAAAAAAAAAAAAACCTTGAGATTACTTGATGTAGGACAACCCGTGGTTGACCCGACCCAGAAGAAATGGAAAAACCCAGCCAACTCAAAAAATCGAGGAAATTGATTTTTATTTAGTTTCCTTTTTATTTTTTACTTCCTTTTTTAAGAAATTGGGTTTTCTTTAAAAAGCTCTCTTGGGTTGTAATCAAACACATCAACAATGAATCAATAAATTAAAATCTCTCTCCTTTGGGTGGATTCCCTGATCTCCTCTTCTCCCGAGTGGATTCTCATTTCCCTCCTCCGTGCCATCGATAGTGCAAGTGGCTCCTTCTCCTTTCTTCCCTCTAGTGGATTCAAGAGACCCAAGATCCATCAACAGTGCTCTACGATCAGTCGATCAGTACGTTGGGTGATCCCTTTCTCGACAGTGTTCGAGCGAACGGGATTAACCACGTACGTGGTCGGGCCTGATGATCCTTCTACAGCCAGTGCCCCACCTCGCTACCTTGCTCCAGTGACATAGCTCACATACAGGCAACCCCTTCCCCATTCGGCCAGGGAGCAACACTCCTCGCCACCACCGACCTTTGTCATTCCACTGCTCGCCATCTCTCCTTCTTTCTGTCCAAATTCCTTCCCTTTTCCTTTTCTTTTCTTCCTCTACTAACAACGCGACCCACGTGGGCTCTCCTTGGCCCTCTTTAACCATTTAGCCACTATTTGATAAATAGTGGGACTGTGGGACCCATTGGACGGAGTCAACTCGCCCCATTTGCTTGTGTCGATTGAGTCACCCATCCTAACTCACTCGATCATGTTGTTTTGTTTCTCCATTAAGTGTTATCAGAGCCTCGAGTAGACAGTGAGCCTCGAGTAATTATTATTTTGTATTTTCTTACTTTTGCGGAAAAAAAAATACACGCACACGCACAAATAAGAGTACAAAAAAGTGAGGAAAAAAAAAGACTTTTTGCATGGCTTCTAGCAATAACACCGACAGTGCCCCGGGAAATCAACTCGTCACCAGTGCCGAGTTTAGGGCCATGGTTGACAAATTCAAACGAAGTGTGCACAAGAGTTCCAAGCAGCTATGGCACGATTCACGATGCACCGTAACCCGAGCCACTCAGATGATCAATATTTCTCACACAGGGATGACGTTCACGGCTATCAGGTTAGGAGACCTTGTATGTCCTACACTCGACCCACCTACTACGACTACTCGAGCGATGACAAGGAGGAAGAACTCCTTTTGTAGCATGCTAGTAGGTGTATCGAACGAGAAAGGCATGATCATCATCGAGATTATTGTAGGAAGGTGGGCCCTCCATCTTTCAAAACACATTTGTTGCGCACCCACATCCCTCCGGAAGATTATTATCAAAGTCCACTAGCGCCTAAGAAGGAAGAATCATCAATCCCAATCATCAACATCGAGCCGGAACCGCTTGCGACAAGCGAAGTCCTAGTGTCTGTTGTACAGGAGTCAGACCCGGAGGTCGTACTTGTTCCCCCATAGGACGTGGCCCCTCAGCAGTTGCAGCCTGTGCATGCGTCACAAACATTATCATTGCTGACGGATGATCCTGTTGCAATGCCAGCATTACTGACGACGCAATCCGCGGAGGACGATCTACCATTGGTGTCAAGAGTGAGCATCATTTGATCCCTCCTAGCGTCAGCTCGCCCTCCCTTGAAGACTCTGTGCATCGAGCCGCCCTTATTGATGTCATGGTCCGAGAGACACATGAAGGGCCTCCCAACATGCTCAAACCTTCTAAGTACAAAGAAAAAACCATCAATATCGGAGGTTCACCCATTGGATATGAACTCGAGGACGAGTTCCTTTCAACTACAGGGAACTGATGTAGGACAACCCATGGTTGACCCGACCCAGACAAAGAAATGGAAAAACTCGGCCGACTCAAAAAATCGACAAAATTGACTTTTATTTAGTTTCCTTTTTATTTTATTGTATTTCCTTATTTTGTAAATTTATTATTTATTTTCTTTCTTTCTTTATTTTTTTCATTTCCTTTTTTAGAACTTGGGTTTTCTTAAAAAAAGCCCTCTTGGGTTGTAATCAAACACATCAACAATGAATTAAAATTTCTCTCCTTTGGGTGGATTCCCGGATCTCCTCTTCTCCCAGGTGGATTCTTGTTTCCCTCCTCCTTGCCATTGACGTTGCTCGTGGCTCCTTCTTCTCCTATCTTCCCTCTCGTGGATTCGAGAGATCAACGGTGCTCAACGATCAGGTTCGGTGATCCCTCTCCTCGACGGTGTTCGAGCGAACGGGATTAACCCATGTGCGTGACCAGGCCTGACAATCCTTCTACAGTTGGTGCCCCTACCTCGCTACCCTGCTCCAGTGACATAGCTCACGCACAGGCAACCCCTTCCCCGTTCGAGCAGGGAGCAATGGCTCCTCGCCACCAGCGAGCTTTGTCGTTCCACTGCTCGCCATCTCACCTCCTTTCTATCCAGATCACGATCCACTCAAGTTAGCCTCCATGTCCCTAACTCCCTCTACTTCACTCGCCCAGATCCAAATACAAGTTTCCGCCCATGTTTCTCGCATGCATCCATTTTCCCAACCTCCTCCTCCTCCATCGCCTCCATTCTTCTCCTTATTCTTTCTTCTTCTTCCACTCCGTCGTGTTAGGACCTGGGCTTCCAGCCCAAAAGTCTAGCATATTAGGTGGAGTGACCCAAGTTCTTTATAAACCCCTAGATCTCCCTCTACACTACCAATATGGGACTCGTTCGCAGCAGCCCCAATAATCCTCTCCTTTGAGCGAGGCCCTCCAGTGGAAAGAGTGACGTCGGCCATTCCGTTCACCTGGGAATCTCCTGAGCCCACATGAGGTAGTGTGAAACTTGGCTCTAATACCATTTGTTAGGACCTGGACTTCCAGCCCAAAGACTAGCCTGTTAGGTGGAGTGACCCAAGTCCTTTATAAACCCCTAGATCTCCCTCTACAATACCAATGTGGAACTCGTTCGCAGTAGCCCCACGTCAGCCCCTCGTGAGCTCTCTGTTGCTCACTTTTTCGAGCTGCTACAATAATGTACAGTGTAAGTGCCTCGGTTCGTCCGAGTCACCCTTATTGTCAATTACGTGACTTAGTTGGACTTGCCTTGGATGTATAAGAAGATCTACTATGAAGTTGAAGAGTCTACACCGAATACGATATTGGCACGCAGGTAAGTGAACCATAGGATACATTAAGCTAAGTCAAAACCTTAGAAGTCAATTGGTTATAAACTGGAAAATAAGATAATAAGTGACTTTCAGCCTCGAGGCCTCATGCAGTCTGCTGAGGTCTCGCAGACAGTTGTGCTAAGCTGTGCTGAGCTGTCTTTTGGATAACTGTAATCCAGCTGACTTTGTGTCTTGCTAACTCAGTCTCCTACAGATTTAGGAAAGTTAAAATTTGTGTCCTTTAGATTGGGAGTTAATTATGGTAAAAAATATATCCACATGGTGAGACTCAAAAACTGTCACCTCAACTCAAAAACTGCCACCTCACATAATTTGAATTTAATACCGTTGGGGAGCTGGCCATGTGACAAGAATGGAAAGGCTCCTCCATGAGTTGTAAAACCATTTACAATCCCCCCATCTAATCCTCGATTGATGGTTGAGATATATCCACTGCAAATCATGCACGGTGGCATATGAGGTGGCTGGATTATTACTGTTTTAATAGACATATTAACTAATGCATATATGTGCTGTCTTTCCATATTTACCGCCAAGAGGCCTCATTGGAAGCCTCGAGGCCTCATGGGCATGACTTACTGCAATGCTGCAGACAGTCTTATAAGAGGGACCGAACACATAGAGTAAAACAGGAAAAGTATTACAGTGTGTCCAGATCATTCAGCCTTCCCTCTTTACACCATCATCATCATCTTCCTTAGTGAATGTTTGGGTAATCAATATCCCAATCCTGATGAAGAGTAAGGTGTTCACATAGGACTATAAAACCAGTCATACCCATGTCCTATACTGTTGTGCCGATGAATACTTTGATGATCCTGATTTGATGGAAAGGAGCACACAGATTCAATAAAGAAGAAAGAGCTTAAAGGAAAACGGTTAAGGCCCAAGGCAAGTATTTCTTCCTCGTTTTATTTTAAACATTGTAAAGTGAATTAGAACAGTGTGTTCGAACCACTTTAAAAAATAGGTGTAGAAGATTAGACCGATTGAGTTTAACATCTATAAAAAACTAGGCTGTACTATTTGGGTGTGAGAACCTTACATAGTATATTTGGGACGACCCTAGAGTTGGGAAGTCTAACAGTGGATTTAGGTTTGTTGAAACCGAACCACTATAAAATATTTGTGTTTATATGTGATTGAATGCATGGATTGAATACTTGTTCATATATCACACACATAGAATAATCGGTCAGTTTTATGAACAACAGTTAATTTGAAAGGTGAATATAACTCATTGAATATTTTATTTACTTAAAATATAAATCGGTTGAGAAAATTTTAAAAGTGAATTAAAATTGAAAACCACCCTATTCACCTCCCTCTAGGTCGTGCATTACTCTAGTAACGGAATTTCATACAGTACATGCTATAATACTGTATAGTATTAGGTACAGTGTGCTACAGTGCACAATTTTCCCATTTCCTTTTTCTTTTCTTCCTCTACCAACAATGTGACCCACGTGGGCTCTCCTTGACCCTCTTTAACCATTTAGCCATTGTTTGATCATTATGGGACTATGGGGCCCATTGGACTGAGTCAACGCACCCGATTTGCTTGTGTTGATTGAGTCACCCGTCCTAACTCACCCGATCCTGTTGTTTTGTTCTCCATTATTACTTACCAGCAAGGTTCAAGATTTCCACTGAAAACCTACAACAGGGTTTAAGGTAGAAGTGTAGACGCCAAAACAATTTTCATGACTTAAAAGGACGATGGGCTAAAAGATCACATTAACCAAAGAATTCATTGAGTACAAATGCATAACTAAAATTAAAAGTGTTTAGTCTTGTCATATTAATCGAAGACGTAGCGACTCCAAACAATGAGTTACAGGCCAGAGAAAGGACTTCTGATTGATATAGTTTAAGCATTTTTTTCTGAAAGGTATATAGTAAGCTTTTTACGAACATAGATTGATTTAGTAAGCCTTAAAAGCAGGGAAAATAGAAACGCTACAAATTAAGATTCTTTCTAGTTAACAGGTGTTCTGGTTTGGGGCACAGTTTGGCTTGCCCAACTGTGGCCTTTTATGTATGAAGTGCTAGAGAGGTCAAAATTGGGTTTTGCCTGTTAAAGTTGTAACCGTAAAGACCAATGATCAAATGATCAATGTTGTCTAAATCTTCTACACCCTTAACCAAATAAGCCATAACCGGGCATATTTCTTGATGGCTTAATTTGCCATATCATACATGCACAGGGTACCAGCCACAACTTCCTTGGGGAAAAGATCAATCACTCCGCATCTACAAGTTTGGTTGTGATGATGGATATCAATGATGATTACGAAGCTTGGTCATGAAAATGTAAACTAGTTGGTTCTAGTTACGTTCACATTAGATTTCCATATTCACTTTTATATTTAGAGAAAATGGAGTTTTAAGATTTTACAAAACCTCCAACAGGGTCAGTACATCATTTCAAAGCACATCTACACAATTTTGTAAAAGTAAATATCTTTGTAGGCTCTGAATGGATACTCATCGATGCAAGTATGTAGTGCCATAGAACAATGGTAGTTTAACCTTTGTTGAATGCAGTTCATAGTACCTTGTAATTCACAGGAATTCCATTAGAAAGACGGCGTTGTGTGATGCCTGTGTCCTTGTCAAGTAATTTGGAGGTATCCATCCCTTCCCTTAGATGAGTAAATGATGGTTTGCATAGCAACCTTAACTCCTCTAGCTGAAATGATGATACCAGTTCTTTTGGAACCTCTAGCTGCACAAACAAGCATAATAGAAGTTATCAGCAATGAATTAAATAATCTTAATGCATGGAATGCCTCCATGAAGGCACAAAATATTTCAACATAATTGTTTCTTTCATATTTTGACAATTGCAAATAGTAGGAGGATCTTTTAAATTGATAAAGTCAAATATCAGCCACACATGTAACAACCCGCTCCCGCCAACACAATATTGTCCGCTTTGGTCCCCTCAACTGGGCCTGCGTGGCTTTGCTCTGAGGAGCCCACTGAAGAGGAGCCCTCAAAAGGCCTTGTGCTTTATGGGAGAAGCGCCCATGCTTATATACCAGTGCCAGGTGTCCTCACTAGGCAATGTGGGACTTCCCACATGCCCAATGCCTCTACCTGGCTATTTTTTTCTCCACCTGGCGCCCCTCTGGTCCAAGGTTGGGCCCCTCAACTAGGTCCACGCCTCCTCAACAGGACGGGGTATCACAACACATCCCAACATTACACTCAAAATGTATACCATCATGCCTTGGATCATCAGTTAAAAAGGTTCAAACCTCAGGAAACTGATAAACATTAAATTAAATTAGATTAAGTCAATGGTTCTTATTTTCTACCAGTTCAAAAGAGAGAGGGAAAAGGAAGATGTGTCCAAAGAAAACCATATCAATCCTTGATGATCTAACTCATCATCATCATCAAAGCCATAATCCCATCTATCTAGAGTCGGCTTTCCGAGTTCTACTTCTATATATGGACCTATCATAAACCATACAAACTATCACTCCACGATCTATCATGTCTTTCATTATCCTTTCATCTATGGGGTGTAGATTTCTTTTAGAACACCCACATTTATTGGACCATGCAGAACACATCTATTAATTCGAATGTACAGTAAATGTGGTACCATCAGATACGGCATCAAGTTAGCTTTCAAACACAGCAAACAGGAGTGATCGGAAGGTTCTCAGAGAAGTTATATAAATCATTCAATTAATTGTAGTTGAATATTAGACAACCTCATCCTCATCCTAGAATATTAGACACAAAAGTTGTCTAAAACAATGAAAAGAATGGCAACAAATGGCACGACAAAAAGAAGAATAAGTCAAGACATTAACTAAAATTGTCGGGTATGATTCACGGAAAGCAGACCTCTGGTTCAGCCTGTATTGGTTCCTTTAGACCTGCTTTTATTGCATCTGTAATTTCTTCTGGAGAAATCTTAAACTCAGTTTCACCGACTCCATCAACATGCACTTTCTTTGGAACACAGGCAACAATGGCTGCAGGTGGTGGTGCAGTAGGATTTCCAAAGTCAGAGATAAATTCCAGTACTTCTGCTCCAGTAGAATTGACCTGCAACAGAACTTTGAGGCTAAATATGCCAGACACCAATCGATCTCTTGCAAATCAGGTTTAAAACAATGATTAAAAGAAGCAGTATACATTAAAACCCCCCCCCCCCCCCCCCCCCCCCCCCCCCCCCTCCCCCTCTACCCTTTTAAGGAAGGAATAAAATTGATACATCTATAATTACTTTTATAACTCAAGTTTCCATTTTTGAATTAACACATGCTAGAAGCTGCACAGTCAACTCAAATACCAAAAAATGTAAAACAAAATGAGTAACCAATAAAAAACACAATAGGACAACCAAAAGAACGCATGTGATGGAAATGAAACAATGGAAACACCAGAATAGAAACAACCAAGAACCTGAGACCACAAGTCATAACCAGAGATGGCTGAAAAGAGAGCAAGGATTCGATGAGTACTCTGCCTAATTGAACAAAATTGAGGAACAAAAAAAAGTAGGAGAGGAAGGGGGGACATTCTATACATTCTCAACATTAAAATAAATGCTAGGTTGCAATCAAAAGAATTACCATAAAAAGTAACAATAGTGACAAACAGTCACAGATTTTGGTTTATGTCGGAGGGGGGGAACCTTGAGCACATCCCTACTAAACCCTCCCTTCAGGTGACGTCCCACACCCCACAGGATAGCCACCGGGTTACACTACGGGGACTCGAACTAGCACCATCCCGCTTCCTGAGGCGGAGTGTTACCAGCTTAGCTACACCGTGTGGGGTCAAACAGTCACAGATTATTATGGTAAAAGCATTTCCTTCCCTTTCAAAATAAATTTTTCATTACTGAAAAAAATGGTAACAACAAATGATGACAGTAAATCTTTAAAAAAAATGCAAGCATAATGTATGTTTAAGAAGCATTACAATCTAATAATAACCAACATCCCCCTATCAAGCTCGAGAATATATCTTCATATGGGCATACAAAGAATGAAATATAGGGGCACAAGTTAAAAGAAATTAAAAAAAATACAGAGATCAAATGTTATTTAATGGCAACAAATCCCAAGAGCTCAAGTAACACAACAAAAAGAAAGGATAATGTACTTCAGCAAGTGTGACAGTTTCAGCAACAGCAATCAAACTTTCATGTCCCAGTCTCTGATCCATTACAGTATGACCAAGTGCATCACTCTCCATGATAAAATCCAGATTATCCACAGATGGCACATTGTCAATCATTGCCGCTAAATGTTCGCTGTCTTTTAACAGTGCATCCATGTAGCGAGATAATTCTCCCTTTGTAACACCAAACTCTTTGAGCCTCCTAACCTATATCATAATGATAAGCAATAATGTCAAATAAATAACTTAGGTGAAAATGACAATTTCAATCAACAAAAAAGTCAGTATTTATAAGTATTTGCTGTGTCATACATGCAGAGGACAGTTATCAAGAAAGGAGCCAGCTCTATTATCAGATTGGTGTCAAGATGGGGCATACAATGGTACATGCCACTAAGAACTAATATACATCAGAAACTAACTAAAACACACATGAAGTTATAACATGAGAAACAGACCTCTTGCACTGCAACTTTAATAGCATTTTGCCATTTTTGGGGTTCAGCAGTAACTGTAAGAGTAGTAACAGTGCACCCTTCCCTCCCGGAATCACTGTGATCCAGCTCAATCGATATAAAAGGAGGATTCGAACTCTGCAAGATATAGCAATGAATTAAATACAACACAATTTCTCCATATTAGAAATAGAAAGAAAGGATTGCAATTTCTATCCCTTATAGCCTTCTTCAAACCAACTCAATAAGGGTCTAGGTTCAAATAGACATTTACCAACCCCACTGGTAAACAGCCAGGTTTGAGTTGGCCCATTTAGTAATTGGGGAACCTTTTGGTGACAACCTTGTAATGAGATACACCTCCAGGTTGGCTTCTCCAACCTTCAATAATTTTGGGTTCGGGTTGACCCATTTAACAATTTGGTTTGGTCAAGCCAACCCATTACTAATCCTATAAGAAACAAAAATTCTACCAAGACTATTATGAGACTGCCCTTTAAACAGGTCTTGGGACCCACAACTGGGTGTAATATAAAGAGGACCATATAAGTAGGATGTGTATGAAGTTTCGTCCCCATCTAATGAACGGATATCTGATGGTGAAACTTTACACACTTTATATCCATGTAATCATCTATAAGAAACTATGGGGTGGGGTGTATATGAGAAAGTACATACTTATCAGGCAGGTTCATGCATAAAAATGATGAAACAAAAAAGAAATGATGTGGCAAAGGACTGAAGACAAATGTTCAAGGAGGAAGCAAGTAAAGATCTCATCTATTAAGGATTACATATTTTATATAAAAAAAAAATTAAGACAAACATTATGATGTAATCTTTCCATTTTCAGTAACACAAATTTTACTAATAAAAGAACAAGATTTACTTATGCAACTCTATTTAGCGGTAAATACAAATACAGAAAATAAGTTTCGTGATTCAGTTAATGTAGAGAAAATAAGGTTCATGCATAAAAATGAAGAAAAAAAAATGATATGGCACAGGACCGAGACAAATGTTCGAGGAGCAAGCAAGTAAGATCTCATCCATTAAGGACTACATATTTTATATTACAGACTTAAGACAAACATTAAGATGTAATCTATCCATTTTCAGTAAAACACATTTTACTAATAAAATAAATGAGATTTACTTATGCAACTCTACTTAGGGGTAAATGCAAGTATAGAAAATAAGTTTCTTGAGTCAGTTAATATAACACAATATCCAATATGACATCATGCCACAATACAAATTACATTTTAAAAAATACAAAAAAAAAAAATAGCCAAGACTGTTTTTCATGGAAGACCACCTAAATGTTTTCCATACAAGAAAAATAAAGAAAAAGTAAAACGTGGAAAAGAGGGTAGAATGTATAGCTAAAAACTTCTTCACATGGCAGAGGACGACAACCTTAAGAAAATGTAAGAAAGATAGTTCTAGTATATCCCATGTTTATAACATCAGTTAATTGTCTGAGGAGACACTTTTGAATTTAATCCTTACAAATCTTTGGGAACAAGAAATCCCTACTTACTTTTCAAAAAAAAAAAACAACTAATCCCTACTTTATTTTGTTAAAAGTTATGCATTCCACTAGCATAAATAAAGGCATAAAAATGTTGAATAATTGTTTACAAGCTGAAACGGCAATTTCAGCTAACATATCAGCAAGGAACACAGTTCCAACTATGAAGTAAGAAAAATGCACCTTATATCTTGTGTTAACCCGAAAATGCAATGCTGACAGGAATATTCTCTTCATTAGGACATTACGCAAGTCTCGATATGTCCGGACCTTGTTAACTGGGATCTGTAAAGTAAAAAATAACTAAAATCAGAACGCTGTGAGAAGCAACCAATTGTATAGCACTTCTTACCAAAGAAAAACAAATCATAGTGAGAGAATCAACAATTATCCATCTGAATTCTAGTCAATAGGGTTAATAAATCTAATAGATATAGAAGAGCACCTATAGCCTGTAGGCATCCTATAAGGGCATCAGATAAAGGAACCTAATATAGCCAGATATTCATATTTATATGTCATTTCGATACTTCAAATTATGTTTAAAATACATTGTCCAAAGCATATATCCATGCCACGATGAAGTTATACTGTGTCTAGGTACTATGGATTAGAAAATAATACCAAAGAAAATGACAGACAGATTTGAGTTCAATTATGGAAAGCTAAAAAGATGGAATTTCTCAATTAAAGCAGCAAATCAAATAAAACTTCATGCTATCACCCATGCTCACTGCTCCAGACAAAAAATTGCCAAACAAGTTCCATGGTACCTTGCAGAACATATTGAATGATAAGTTTTGAAGCAACTCATGCTGGAAAATCTGTGCAGGCTTAGCATTGTTATGACCAATTCCAGGGAGACACCACTCATGCTCAACAGGTGGACGAACTGCATGTCGTTCCTTCTTTATGGTTTTGGACTTATCTGTAGCAGGTGTTCTTTCATTAGAGAGATTCCCAACCAATCCACCTGGCAGTTTCGGAACAAGAAAACTCGCCATTCCACCAAAAGGTTGTGGAGTTTGCACTGCTTCTTTTTCTTTATCTTCAAGTGTTCGTCCAAACACAGCCTGCATGATATGATATGATCAGCATAAACTTCCCACAAAATAAAAAATGGCTGGCAGACAACCAAGAAGCTGCATAGAACAAATACACTGAGCAAACCTCAATTTGATAGATTGTCTTGGTAATGTTATCAATGTCCCCTACTATGTATAAGGTGGCATTTGCAGGAAAATACCAACATTCATGAAACCTCCTGATTTTCTCAGCATCCCATTTCTTAATCTGCTCCTCCAATCCTATTGGGAACCGTTTACTCAGCTTATTTTCTGAATGCAAATGTTGTAGCAACTAATCACAAGGAAACAATACCACCAGTCAGTTAAGGGTTTGTTCGTATCATCTAAAGGTATCTTTGAAGGGTCAGACTTTCCAGGTCTAGAATTCTAAGATCTCAGAATCTCCAGAATCACTGGATTTCTGAGGCTCACAGATTCCATCTGAATAAGTCTCTTGTTTAGATAAAGAATAACTTTTACGTCAGGAATTTCTAGAACAATATGTGTTCTGAAGAATTTGAGAAATCCCAAATGCTGAAAAGTTTGGTGAGATGGGTGTGCACCATTTGCCAAAACCTTGACCTCTCAGTGGGTCAAGGATAGCCAAACCCCAAAGGCAGATGACTATCTTAGTGTCGAGAATTTTGCAGATGGGAGGACTTCAGTGATCCATAATCCATGCGAATCCAGACAATGGATCTCTCTTGGAACTCAAGAAATACTGGATTTCTCAAGTTCAAGAGAGAAATTCAAAAACCAAAATATCATGTATGTTTTCCAGTTTATAGACATCTTAGAAGCTCATAAATGTTGTATTAAGAACATAGAACTCGCCTGGCAATCAACACGGTACTCAATTGTATTCATCATCTGCAGCTCTGAAAGGATAGCTCGTCGCTCCTTCTCAACCCGAGATGCAAGAAATTTGGGGTGGAAAGCTATCTGGATTCATGATGATAGGTATTGACTTAGAATGTGATTCGATTACTATTAAAATCTTCCAGCATATTTTTTTCTGTATCTTTTTTAATTGATTTCAGCATATAATTTATCCATAACAAAGTATCTTAAATATCATAAAAGATAATAAAGAAGACAGGTGAATTGAAATGGGATGATGAATGTAATATTCTAGAGTTATAGACTCTATATGCTGCATGTATAATGAATGAACAAAGTTAAAGCACCCCGAACAGAGAGACAACAGCCCCGAAAGTCAAAACAAATAAAGTCATATGGGAACTCTCTCTCTCTCTCTCTCTCTCTCTCTCTCTCTCTTGTTGAAACAGTGACTAAATTTCAATAGGATATAAAGAAACATCAAAAAGATACAGAATGCCAATATAAAAGTCATACTGATGGAACAAAAATGACAGATCAAAAGAACACTGCAAACTTTACATAGAACCAAGAAAAGCCTCATGTCTCTCCACTGTTGCGTTGGCCAAAAAACTCCATCACCCCATTCGTCGTATGCTTCACTTGTCTGAAGACAACCTCCCTGCAGCGTACATTTTCCTAATGTCCCCCATAACAGGTACTACTTTCCATGGGAGCCTTCTTACTTACTTTAGCCCAAGCCACTGCATTAGTCGAAACTCAACTACCAGTCCCCCCAAAACCATAACTCCAACGCTCTCTTAATCCCCAACAACTCTGCTTCATTAGAATCATTAACCCCAACTGATTCTAAGAAAAAAAAGTTTTATTCTCCCCTCAGTATGAGCAACACCCCCCACCCCCACAAAGCCCACTGGACCAGGTCTGCCTCCAGCCATCCTGTCCACATTAACCTTGAGAAAACCCGTTGGTGGCAACCCAACTCTCCACCACCCTCGACCTCCCTCTCCTTCTCCTCAAACATCAATCCTAAGAAGCATCAAGATCTATGAAAGATAATCCTCAAACTCCTTGCACAACAACTGCCACCCACATGATTGTGTTCTTGATTTGGACCCCTCTCAAAAATCCTAGTGCTTCTTTCTTTCCATATTGATCATAACACCATCACCAATGTCTTTTTCCCTCCCCACACCATTCCTCCATCACCTAATTGAGTGGTTCAAGACCCAAGAGAACCCCTAAGAGCAACAAACCACATCCACCCACCTCTAGAAAACCCACACCTACCTCTAAGATGGACATTTCATACCCCCAGAACATCCATTTTCTAGTGGGTTGACACTAGGGAATAGAGCTACTAGGGATGGATCGTCGGTAGTGAAAGCCTTGGAGAGACTAGGAAATAGGGAAGAAACGATTGGTGAGGTACTCCAGCGGGGGACTAGATTGTTGGTTGGGAATAACAAAAGGGTGTCGTTTTGGAAAGACAATTGGGTGGGGGAGAGACCAATAATGGAAGTATTTCCCAGACTTTTTAGAGTGGCTCTAACTCGTGAAGCACTGATGAGTGACTACTATAGAGAGGTCAATAACGCACCACAGTGGTCCATCTCTTTCAGAAGGACTCTACGTGATTTTGAAGAAGATATCCACCAAACCTTGATCGGAATCCTAAAAGACACTAGATTGTGGCTTGAGGATGAGGACAAGTCGATTTAGTCCATGGAGCCATCAGGGTACTTCTTGGTAAAATCAATCCTAAGGTCAGCATATTCAGCAAATCTGAGTTGACAGCCTAAATGCAAACTTGCCTAGCACAATATGATTCCCACTAGAATCCAGATCTTTATGTGGACAGCTATGAAAAAAAGGATCTTACTAAGACACAATCTCGGGAGAAGAGGCACTCTTCCGAAGGAAGCTTCAATAGTATGTCCACTATGTGAAGAAGAAGAAGAGGAGACAATGGACCACGTGTTATGTAAGTGCCGGTTCATGTGGGTTGTATGGTGCTCTTTCTTGAATCTATTTCGTTGCTCGTGGGTTATAGGAAATACAGTGGAGGATTTAATGTCGGCGTGGATGTGGGGACCCTTTAGAGGATAGGGTAACATGGAAAATGGTAATGTACGCAGTCTCGTGAGCAATTTGGAAAGAGATGCAACGGGAGGGTTTTTTAGGGAACAGGGGGGCACTTAGAGAGCTGTTTGAGAGGGCAAAATAGAAATTGGTAGGATGGATGCCTGTGTGTAAGGTGTTTATGGGACTTGCACCAGAGGATTCCTATTTATCTTGAGAAGGATGCATGAAAGGGGTTGGGAAGGTCAGGAAGAGCAAGGTCGAGTGGGTAGCACCTCTCCTAGGATCATGTAAATTCAATGTGGATGGGACAACAAAGGGTAAACTCGGGCTGGCAGGAATAGGAGTGTTGCATGATGATAGGAGTAGGATGCTATTAGCATTTTCCGAGCCATTAGGGATAATGGAGTCAAACGAGGTAGAATTGAGAGCAATCAAGAAAGAACTCCAGATTTGGTCTAGGCTTAGGAGCGGCAACCTCATTATCAAGGTGACTCGACTAATGTCGTCACCTGGGTAAGTAATAGGACCCCCCCCCCCCCCCCCCACAACCAACACATGGAGGTTGGTAAGCATTGCTAGAGCATTTGGAGGTTGTGCAGGGAGGCATCACTTTCACTCATACACCTCGATCGGCAAACAATGTGGCGGACTTCTTAGCAAAAGTTGGTGTACACAAACAAGGACCAGCTATGGAAATCTTTCCATCATATCAACCTTAGGGAGCTTGGGGAGTAAGGGACTCCTTATTGTATCTTTTGTTGGGAGGGGCGTATTCTTGTATCTTTCCTTTTACTTTTATGTTTTTTTCTATTTCTCTTCCTTTTCTTCACCTTGGATTTGCATATAATTCTCCTATACTTGGATCCACCTCTTGTACTCACTCTTTTTTTTTAATGAATTAAGTCGTCAATGTTTCAAAAAAAAAGAACATCCATTTTCTGTAAAATTCACTTGTTTTCGACTCTACTCTGGAAGGAATCCTATGAAAGGACCAAGAATAACAGCACATATTAAATTAGTCCTTGCAGTCCTATTGAGAGTTAGGATGAGCAGAGACTCCAAGTCTCTTAGTCAATCTTTAGTCGTCTCAGTCAAATTAGCTTCAACTTGGGAGTGTCTGACATTTTGCACACCTGGAAAGAATGTGTTGACCTTGCATGATCTCATAGTTGTTTGTGTTTTGGCCTAGCTATTGGCTCTTTCTGTGGGCGATTTATTTTCTGGTTATTGTTGCTCTTTGTTTCTTCTTCGTTTTATTTCTTTATTTGCACCTCTGGTGCCTCTTTATCTATTAATATATGAACCATTTCAAAAAAAAAAAAAAATGTCATGTAAACACATAACCAATAGCCTACAAGAATCAGGAATAGCAATTTTTTAATCATTCCAGAATATGGAGTATCCTTGTTGCTTAGTTTAATCTCATTATACTTTTTTTAATGATAATTTGATCTCATTATATTGCCAAGAAACTTTACACAAACATTCCCAGAGAAAATATCAAGTTGCTTGGTGGTTCTCATATGTATTGCAACCAACCATTAGTCCTACCATATGCACTAACCCACTCCAACCAAGACACCCACAACCAAACAAAAGCCAACATGCACATGCAGACATTCATACCTACTGATGTAAACAGGCTTTGAATTTTCCAATAACCAGCCCAAATAAGTAGTTACAATGCAAATCTCTCATCCATTCAACTTTTAGATCAAGATCACCATCCAGGGTATGATCTTGTGGTCTTCAGATCAGGATTATGTATCTAACTGTTTACCCCAAAACCAAGTTGTCATGAAAAATTGGTGGAAATGATATTTCTTTATTTTAAAAGTGTGGGGAAATAGGATAAAGATGGAGATGTAACAGCAAGGGCTGACCCAAATTTGATCTCAAATAAGATGGTCATACGAAATAAGATATCAAAGAGAACTCCAACCCCAGTTCCATTAAACCTATCTAATACAAATTAACTTCCATCAAAAAAGCTCCAGAATGGGGCAAAGTGGAAGCACAATACATTCAAATCTTCGAAATCAATGGACCACATAAATTAGGAGAAATGACATACAAATGTACAACTATTGAGTTACAAATATGTTTTCTTTTCATTCAACTATTGTATCGCAATGCACATACTAGTTTTGTATTTCATTTATATAGGAGTAGTAACTCCATTAGAATCTATTATCCATTGCACATTTTCTGGCAACTCAAAATTCAGCCCCGAAAAAGAAACAGATAGTGATCTATAGTATAAAAGTTTTTTTTTTGAAAGGTATAGTATAAAAAATATTTACTGTCAAATGGTAACACATGTTAAAATTCGACCCTCTCAAAAAAAAAAAAAAGTCAAAGCAGTAATAAGGATCTCATCAAGAAATTTAAGTACATGAAGCAGAGCTAAAAAATACCAATTAAAAATTCAGCTGCATTCCACATTACCTCATTCAACGCATCAAGTACAAATGGAAGCAAGTCCCCATCGGAATCCTGACAAAGCAGAAATTTTATTGTCGCGTCAAAATATTCACAAATGGCATTCAAAGTTTAGAGCCCTAGGAACTCCAGTTCAGTACCCCAAGACATAACTGAGTTATATGCCAGTTGTTTAAATGTTACATGTGTAGATAGAAATAACATCTAACTCAAGCCCAACAAAAAACCAACAAGCCTAATTGCCTCTCAAGAGCTGTGTTGAGTTCTCTTTTCTTTTTTGTCTAAAAAAGGGTCTGACCACTTGTTGACAGCATCCTTAGAGTCGTGTGCAGAAAGAGTTAAGAGGCAACCCCAGGTTGCATCAATCCAGAAGCAAAAATAAGGTAAGCATTCAAAGATAAAGCAGATGCGAAAAATTAATGAGTTTAAAATGCAGAACAAGTTAAACGCAAACCCCTTTCTTTCCTTTTTCCTTTTCTTAGTAGCAATGAGACTGTTTAGTCAAAATAAATGAACCTACTAAAGACATTAAACACTAAATCTGGATTTTTTTTTTTTAATGATGACAATTTTATTAATTAAAAACAAACAAGAAGAGCACTAAAACCAACAGGCTAATATACAAATAACAAAAGAACAGACATAAATACAGCTTAAGAAACAAAAAATACATCCAAGATGAGGTGATGTCAATTCACATCAGCAGCTTTCAAGCAATTCCACCAAACTCTATGAATCTGAAGCTTTATAAAAAGGTTCAAATTAACAGATTCCTACCAAAGGAATTACAACCTTGGTGGACATCAGTTATGAATCAAGAACAATTTAAAGGCCATCATAAGATAAGTCTGAGCAAAAATACAGGAGTATGACCAGATATTAAAGCTTCCTGCTCAAGTGTGGAGAAGTATTTATACATGAGTACTACCAGATAATAAAGCTTCCAGCTCATGCGTGTAGAAGTATTTACACAGGAAGAGGAAGAAAATAATCAACAGGAAAAAACAGCCTACGGATCCCCAACGGTACCTTAATTGTTTACCTGCTTGTGGGGCCCATATTAGCCCCTGGAATGGGTTGATTGAAAAGGTCTTTGCTTCAATAGGGTGCTTCACCTCCATTGGATAGGTAAAGCCATGTTGTTAAGGTCCCAAAGATTCAGTCTTAGATGTAAACTTAATGGGGTTAGATCACTGGTCCATTTAACTTGGAATGGGGACAAATTGGGTTAGGATTTAATTCATGAGGGGAGGTGGGTGTGGTGGGGGAGGGGGAGGGGGAGGGGGAGGGGAGGGGACTGGATTGGAAACAAGGTGTTTATAATATAGAGAGAGGGTCCCATCCACCCACATGGATAACAGGAGAGAACTGAAGTGCGCAAGGGATCGTTTGGATGCTGGTGTTAGAGTTTCAGTCCCATTGGAGAACTCTAGGTCAGTTTGAATGGCCTGAAGTTTAACCATACAGATGTGGTCATATAAACCATTAAGCTTTGAACCATTAAGATCAAACCAAACAGTTATCCAATGCAGACTTCAACTTCATACACCATACACCAGGATGTACCCTACACATTCCATCTATCTCCTATGATCACCATCATCCAGGTGAGCTCCATGGATGCGGGCCCTATCAGCAAAATGTTTGTCCGCTAAACCTGCAATTATTATGTTAGCATGGCCAAAACAAGTACAAATTGGATTCGTGAAGTTGCAATCATGGTTGTTAAAATCTTACAATTTCATATCTTACAATTCATACGATATGATAAGAGGAACGATTCATAACTATCAACAAATCTTACGATTCGTATAAATAATAGAATTATGGAGTTATTAGGAATGTCAAAGCAAGAAAAAATTCATTTTAATGGTTTTTAAGGCTTGAGTTGATGAGCATTTAAGGCCTTTCGATTTTTTGAGAGGTTTTTTAGTTTATTATTGACTTTTCACATTATAATTGGATTATATACTGGTCTTATACTTTTGGAAGTTGGAGCATTGAAATTTGAGCTCCAATGAACTGATTATATAGAATTCACTTAATATTGAAAGAAAGTTGGAGAATTGCTCATGCTATTACATTTTAGATATATTTTATGTTATTTCATACATTAAATATTTTTTAGGGAAAACACTTATGAATCTTACAATTTTACGATTTACGATACACGATTTGCGATTCAAGATATATTAATGATTTACAATACGATTCGATTTTCACAAAATTGGTTGCAATAAAAGGATAGATTAGAGAAAGTAGATGAAGCCAATGTCCCTCAAAGATCAAAGAGAATCAAGAAAAGTGGCTTCAGATGATGTAGCATGCCAGAAGATATGGATTTTTTTTTAATAACATGGGTATCCCCACAACATGGATACACGAAGTTGTCCGCAAGTCTTATGTAAGAGATAGTCCTTTCACAGACAAGTGAATGATTGCAAATACAAGGAACTACGGCAGGGGGGGAGAATGGTAAAGCAATGAGAAAGAGAGAGGGAGAGTTCTAATTGCAGATTGAGGCAACAAAGATTGATAATAGTGATAATGTAACAATAGAAAATCAAACCTTGGTTGGATAGTAGATGGTTTACACAGGATTGGCATGATACAAATTTAAAATAAAACAAGGGCAAACAAGATTGAAATGTTGGACTCCCCCCACCCACCTTTTTTTTTTCCTTTTCTTGTTGACTGGGGTGAGTTCATAGATGTTTGATCTCCCACTAGATGTTCAAAAGTCAGTTGCTGAATCCTTTAGCACGTGAAGGACAAACAGATATTTGAAAAAGTAAAAAGAATTGAGCAGAACTTCATAAAATAATAAGAATGTTGCTAATAACAAGAATACAGATAGAAAAACTCAATGATTATAAAAAAAGGTGCTATTTTTAGAAGTAATTAGCATTTTAGTTACCAATGAAGAGAATAGACAAGACATGACAAATCTTGTGCAAATGAGTTCTGTAAGGAACCAATTTATTTGATTATAGCAGCGATTTCTTTCAAGTCCACTACAACATCCTGCATACCAGAGGAAAAACAAACCTTTGTGCTAGTGGGAGAATGTATGTGAAACACCGTATGGTGAAAATCTGTGTAGGCATTAGACCTAGCACCTGTTCCTAGAAGTTTTTCCCGCTTCTTACTTCCAAGAAAAGCAACATGTTCAATCATATGTGCAATCCCTTGCTCATCGTCTTCCTCATCAATCGAGCCAACATGAACTTCCATATGTGCCTCAAACCTGAATTCCAAATTAACAAAATAATGGCACATCCAGAATATGGTGTCTACACTAACAAAACAAAAGTTTTACAAAAATGAATTAGGATAGAAACAAACAGTGAGAAGATGTGAACACATAAAGCCCTCAGAATGAGATCAAAGGCATCTCAAAGTGAATGTCTTTTAAGAATGAGGCCTTCAATTGAGATTCATAGAAGAATGAAAAACAAACACCCTCCACACACACACACACCCACCCCAAAAAAAAAAAAGAACCATCAGTAGTGTGAGGAAAAACAAGGTAAAGAAACCTAAAAAGATGATACCATGACAGGTGATTCACCACTTGCAAGGAGAGTAACATTACTTCAAGATAGATGAAGTCTAGAAATATAGGATATTGCTTTACTATGAAGGTGATGTAGTAAGCTAGTGGAGTTTTGTATGATAAAAGAATCTCTCATCACCTGTAGAGGTGATTTATAAAATAGTTAACGGACACACAATGCTCTATAGAGTATCTTGTGCAATGAAGAAAAAACAAATAAACAAAGTTAGGGTGATGGAGATACACACATTAGATTCAATCACAGATTAACTCTACGGATAGAGTCAGAAATGATTGCATTCAAGATAGTTTAGAAATAGGCCTAATAGAAGACAAATTAGAAAAACTCGTTTAAGGTGGGCTTAGACATGTAAATAGAAGAACAAAGGCAACCTCAACACATAGAGTTGCGAGGCTACAAGTTGTAGGTACAAGAAGTAGGGATAGAACCCTGAAAACATGGAGGGAAAGGATAAAGAAAAACAGAGAGTGGAGTGATTGAATGTATGGTTTATGTTAGGGTCAAATGGAGAATGTCACTCAAAAAGCCGACTCTAGAAAAATGGGATTTCAAGTTTGATGATGACGATGATCATGACACTCTTATCACCATATAATGTTTCTACATGCCTACATGTTATACGAGAAAGGAAAGTTTAGACTAAGCGGAAGGCTGCCCACCCAATAGTTTGACAAAAAATGAATTTGGAGAGCATTACCCACACAATACCAAATAAACCTGTTGAACGTGCTAGAAATTGATATCATAGAACACCAAATACCAAAGCTTACGAAATAGGAAAGGTCCATCCACAAAACCGTAAACATAGAGACCATTTGTCTATGAAAATAGAACTCTAAATGCTAGGGAGAACCATCACCTAGGCGTCACAAATATTTGCGTACCATGGCCTCATTCACAAAGGGAAAATACCCAAACCACCCTCTTTAATCAATGAACAAACTGTCTTCCAATCAATCAGAAGGTATTTCCTTCTATTTGGTGCGAGTGTTGCAATGACATTCTTCAAACACCGAAATAAGGAGAAAGAGTAGATTGGGATGCCTGAGACAAATGACATGATAAAAGTAATCCTTTTTTTTAAAGATCGTAGTAGTATTCATAAAACAAACATTGAGGACAAAAAATCCCAAAGGCCAAAATTGAAAGAAGAAAATACAACAGAGGGCTAAAGGCCCAGAAAAGAAACAGGCCAGCCTGGGAACAGGGTAGATCACCCACAGCCATTGCAAATCTGCTTCTCCATTAGATTCTCTAACTGTATGGACAAAGAATACAACAGCCTGGCTGCTCAAATCTTCAATTTCTTCAACAATATCAGCAATAGCCCAAGGATTCCCCTTCATGATAGTCAGAAGCCAGTTTTTTTCCCAATCAACAGGTGAAGGCCAAACAGTAAAGAGAAGTTCAGAAGCAAAAGTGAAGCAAGTAATCCTTCTCCAAAAGACCAACCAAAAAGCCTTCTTTTCGTTCTCTCGGTTGTAAGGTTCCACATATTTGGCATGGTTACTATTTGAATCTTGATTAACATTCATTAACCTCTCTTCCATTGGAAAGCCTCTCCAGCTAATCACTCATCATCTCTACTCACATTATCCACTCTCTACCTAATTGGAGGAATCTCTCTCAACAAAAGGGTAGTTAACCCAAGAATCTTTGACTATACCATCCACATGTTCCAATAATGAATAAAAAGATGATTTGACAGCTCCCTTATTGTTGCTTTTTTTTTGAAAGATAACTATTTTATTCAAAGAAAAAAGAGAGCTTTTCAAATGAAGGCCACAAAACCAGGCCAACTGAGCCCCCACCCCAGAAATCAAGAAAATTACATAACTCTGTTAACAAAATTAGAAGACTTCATAAGACCCTGCCTAGCCATCTCATCAGCTACCGAGTACGCATCTCTAGGAACCCAAGAGACCTTAAAACCATTTAAGGAGATAGAGTTTCGAATCTTCTCAACTTTATCAATTCATTTTCATGAACAGATTGCGCCCGAAACCCAACCCAGAATCACCTTGGAGTCCCCTTCCAAAATGCCCCCAACAGCTCCTAAGCGCTCCATTCCAAAACGTCTCTCCATAGAGCATGCAGTTCCAATTCAATTGTAAAGCATTTGGGAAAGGACCAGCAAATGAAGATCAAGTAACACCAGAATAGTCTCTAATCAAACCATCGAAACCAGCCGTATCACAATCCTGTACACAGCTGCCATCAAAATTTAACTTCAGAAGCCCCGGATCAAGAGATATCTAAGAGACCAATTCATAAGAAGCTGAAGCCATCTTTCTAGAGTCCACTGTGGCCCATCCCTACAACTATCCAAGACCCTCACCCCCCTGATAGGGCCTACATGCCAAAATCCACCAAGTAGCTCTGAGCCAGCTTCCTTATTGTACCTAACACAATATGTCAATTACTGATCACATAATCTTCCAATGGTCCAACATGAACACCTCTCACGCATAAACACCTTAGCATCGTGTCACGGGACTAAGCGTGAATCCTTCTTCGATTCAATCCCGTTGGCACTCACTTGAACAGTCCGTCGTCAAGCGAGTCAACCTAACCACCAATTTGGTCACTCTTTGAACCAAAGTGACCACACCAAACCAAACACACGCTTGAACACAAAGTTGAGACAGAGATGGAACCACCAAGAATGCTTACTGAATTGATGAACACAAAGAGGAGGACAAGGATTGGACACTTGACAAGCCCTCACATTCTCACTCTCTTGGCTAGAACTCTTTCCTGGCACACAACCTTGAAGCTATCCCACAAGCTTCAACACTTGGGGAGTTCAATTCTTTCCCAAACACCACTCCTCTCTTGCTTGACTCCTCTCTCAAGCTCTATGTTGAGGTTGTTTCGTGGAGGTTGTTTGCAAAGAAGCTCCTTGTGAAGTTGACAAAAAGTCTCACATCACTTGGACTGAAAAACCAATGACTCTATATAACACTTAAGGCATTCTCCTCTGAATGACTAGCTTTTAAGAGTGAGTTCTACCTCATGAATGTTAACATGGTTTTCTTCATGGTATCAAAGCAGGTTACGTAAATATCTTCACGTGCAGCAGCTAAACGTGAGGGAGGTGTGAAGTTGACAAAAAGTCCCACATCTCTGGACTGAAAAACCAATGACTCTATATAACACTTGAGGCAACTTCCTCTCAATGGCTAGCTTTTGAGAGTGAGTTCTACCTCAAGAATGTTAACATGGTTTTCTTCACTCCTCACCTCCTTATATAGGTGAGGCCATGGACCAAGCGTAGTTGGGATTGCCATGCGGCAACAATCCAATGGCTATGAAACGTCTAGACCTTGTTCTAGAACCCTCCATACAAAATATCCAAGATATTTTTCTACAAGACTCAATACTACACCAGAACATTTTACACAATACTACAAGACTCAATACCACACTAGAACATTTTACACAATACTACAAGACTCTACACATCTCCATAGAGTTCTACAACATTCTATAGAATTCTACACAACTCTACAATATTCTACAAGACTTTAGAGTACTCCACATGACTCTAGCACCTTGGAAAGTCTTCTTGAACCTTCTGCATTGTTCCAAACTCTTCTCGCGCATTTCGGACTTCTCTTGAGCGTTTTGAAAATTCCTATGCATCTAAAACCTCCATTTATCGAGTTCGGCCATACCTTGGCACAATTTTAGCACCAAAGTCGGTCTTCCTAGATGCTCGACTTGTGACGGAGTCCCGACGCGTGACATTCTCCCCCACTGGAATTCGTTGACGTCCTCATCGCGATCGTTTCTTTCTTCCAACAAAGCTTCCATCTTCTTCATTAGCTTGGGTGTTCTTTGATCGTGGCGTTTCACCTTCACCAACACTTTGGCCTTAGGTGTATCTTCACTTGGTTGTGGAGCTTCCTTTTCAACCCAAGAGATGTGTTGAGCATCCAAGCCTTTCAACACATCAATATTTCCTTCTGTAGAACATACCTCTTCTTCTTGAGGTTCGATGGTGTCAAGCACTTCATCTTGCTCTTCACCATCATCTTCATCATCTAGATTGGTGCTCCTCCAGCTGGGACAGTCCCTCGGTCTATGCCCCAACTCACGACACCATAGACACCGCCTTTTGGGCCAATCTATGGTTGTGGAGCTTCCTTTTCAGCCCCAGAGATGTGTTGAGCACCCAAGCCTTTCAACACATCAATATTTCCTTCCGTAAGACATACCTCTTCTTCTTGAGGTTCGATGGTGTCAACTGTCAAGCACTTCATCTTGCTCTTCACCACCATCTTCATCGTCTAGAACTCTAGATTGGTGCTCCTCAGCTGGGATAGTCCCTCGATCTATGCCCCAATTCACAACACCATACACTTCCTTTTGGGACAATCTATGTACTGATGCCCCTGTTCTTTACACTCCAAGCACTTTGAGATCATTCTCTTTGGACAATCCAATGATTCATGCTCCGTCTCTTGGCACCATACACACTTACCTTCGGAGTTGCTGCCTCACGCCTTATCTCCTCGAAGACCATCTTCTTTCCTTCTTTGGTGTGGTTTGTTGGTGTCGAACCGGCTCTGGTACCATTGTCATAGGACTAGGCATGAACCCTTCTGCGACTTAATTCCGTCGGCACAAATCTCGAACAGTCCGCCGTCAAGTGAGTCAGCCTTACCACCAATTTGGTCATTCTTTGGACCAAAGTGATCACACCAAACCAAACACACGCTTAAACACAAAGTTGAGACAGAGATGGAACACTGAGAATGCACTTACTTGAATTGATGAACACAAAGAGAAGTACAAGGCTTGGACACCTTACAAGCACTCAAACTCTTAGCTAGAACTCTTTCCTAGCACACAAACTTGAAGCTATCCAACAAGCTTCAACACTTGAGGAGTTTAACTCTTTCCCAAGCACCTCTCCTCTCTCAAGCTCTATGTGGAGGTTGTTTACAAATGAGTTCCTCACCTCCTTATATAGGTGAGGCCATGGACCAAGTGTGGTTGGGATTATGCCATGTGGCAACAAGCCAATGGCCATGAAACTTCTAGTGAACCCTCCATACAAAATATCCTAGATATTTTTCTACAGGACTTCATACTACACTAGACCATTCTACACACTACTACAAGACTCTACACATTTGCATAGAGTTTTACAACATTCGATAGAATTCTACACAACTCTATAATATTCTACAAGACTCTAGGGTACTCCACATGACTCTAGCACCTTGGAGGGTCTTCTTGAACCATCTAGAACCTTCCACATTGTTCCAAACTCTTCTCGCGCATTCCGAGCTTCTCTTCATCATTCCAGAAATTCCTAAGCGTTCAAAACCTAAATTTATCAAGTTCAGCCATACCTTGTGCACAATTTTAGCACCAAAGCCATCCTTCCTAGATGCTCAACTTGTCACGGAGTCCCACCCCGTGACAATAGGCTACACCTTACGACAAAAAAGTCGCATCCAGTCATCCAAGCTAACCTCACAAGATGTGGTACAAAGGGTGAACAATAACATTCTTGTAAAGAGACTTTGGTGAAAAGGAAACCTCAAATCTCGAGCCAAACTTCATTTTCCCCTCACCCTTACTATGAATCTATCTTCTAATATTTTAACTCTATAAAACTCAAACCACTTTGGGGTGAACAAGGAAATGAAGGTATTGCTTTTTTGTTATTCGTTGATGCTTGTATTTTGTGATTCCCAATGTTATAATACAGGGTTGTCGGTTGTAGACTTTTGGAGTGTCCTTACGGGCTTTGACTATTTGTTTGGGGTATGGACTAATCTTCTTTTTCACGGTGGGTATAAGCCTTTCCATTTAAAAGTTGTATTTGCCCATTTTGGGGTTTTCAATTTCTCCCAATACTCGTAAGTTGACATGAATTGACTTAGACCTGTATTGGTTGATGCAGAATCAGTTTGAGTTTTAAAGTAAAGATCAAGGGCTTATTACTTAAGGGTATTAAAACTCTGGGGATCATAACTATGGATATTAAACCCTCGAAAAACAAGTCTTTGGGGTTCATCTTGATCGATACCAAGGTAACTTATGAATTGCTTCATAATATTTAGAAAACCCAAAAAGATTTAAAACAATACTTGTTTCCCATGTCCAAGTCCTCATAATCCTCTGCGGTGTGCTTGGCAAGCTTTTCTATAGCATTTTGGAAATGACACACGGTATGCACATGTACTAGTCCAACCACATGAAAAGGAATTGTAATGTGGCCAAATATCAATAATCGTAATAATTAACTAATCCAAATTTTCTGGATGATCAACATGCCATCAATTTCCCATCTAAGGTTGAATTTTTGAGATCTAAATCTCTATCGCCAATCATACATGATATTCTCTGACAATCCACAATTCATCATGTCTTTTTTAACCCAGTCAATTTTAGTCTTTAAGGGCCTCGTTGTTCTCTGTGAACAGAACCACATCTGTCAACCCCATCTTAATGCCTCTTTAATGCATTTTTTTCTAACTGTATCTATTTATAAATTTAAAATCAATCGACTCATCTATCTTAGTATGTGCATCTCTATTACCATTACTCTATCAAATATCTTTCTTTTTTCTCATTACTCATCATTTAGCTACATATTACATTATCGGTCACACCGAAGCAACCTTTCAATCAACAAGAATCCCCTTTTACACAAAAATCCACTATCTTGCCAACATTTGGACCACTTTGCCCATTCTACTAGTTATATCCAAATCGATCCCTGGATCTAAATTCATCACATTATCAATTCTACATTTCAAAAAGTCACTATCAATTCTAACTAATGTGTCCTCCCCACTCTCGAGCCCACTACGATCACACTCCATGTATTCACAATGTTCTTCTAATCCTCAAACCTCAAAAGCTTTTTCTCCATGTTGCAATTTATTGATTAATTGACTTTTCTCAACATTACGCACACAAATATGTTCTTGGTGGGGGTTAAGTTTACAATCATGTATAAGCAGAACATATTTCAAGCGGAGTAATACAAGGGTTTTTCCCCGCTAAATAATGAACCTGATCCAATCATGATGTCATTGGCAACAGAATGCATCGGTCAAAATCTTATCCAAAGCTGTTAAAGATCTTGAATACAGCTCTTCTTTTGCAGCTTAGGTGTGAACACAAATGATACCTGTTTGCTGGAATCTTGTTTGGTAGAATAAGATAGCGCAGGCCATTCTTCAGTTGCCCACGGTGCAACTTCGGATGAGAAGGAAGTGGGGAACTTAAAAAACCCTCTAGTTCTGCCTTTTCTATTTCATGATTCCATGGGCCCAGGCCTTCTTTCTCTCCAACAGCATCTGGCCAGGTTGTACTTGCTACATGTGGCTCATCTGGACCTACAGTTGCATAAGTAACATGGACCGGCTTCACCTGAAAAATATACAAATTGGGTAAGTCAAATTTTTGGCTTTAAACATAGCAATAAATGGTGTTTGTATCGCAAGAATTTCATGGTAACAAAAAGAAATTCATGCCATTTGCAATCCCAAAAGGTGTCTAAATTTAAAAACCTCTTTTTTTTAAAAAAATAACATGGGAATCCCCTCCCTGAATGGAGGTGAGACCAATCCCACATATACACAAAACTGCTCGCAAGCCTTATATATTGGGTTACTCTGATGAGGTCGAACCTAAGACCCCTAGTCTATGTAATGTAGCGGAAGCGGGGAGAAAATTAAATAACTAATCAGTCCCGACGATTCCTTGGGTCAATTAGTAAAGTACTCTTCACACGTGTATTGAGAGGCTAATTAGTTGGACTTAGGCATGCATTATTTGGCTTAGGTTTTAAATGAAAGGGAAAAAGGGCACGAAATGGGACTCTGCTTGGCAGCCGAAGAAAGGGTGATGGAAACGATAGAAACAGGGGGGAAATCGAGGTAAAGGGAATGGGTTTCGCAAGAAGAAGATGGAAGGAAGGTCAGGAGAAGAGGTTAGGAGAGGAAGACAGCGGCAGTACTTGGCTTGGGGGAAGGCGAAGCTGAAGAGCGAAGACAGAAGAAACAGTGGCGGAACTGCGTGTTTGGAGGAGATGAATCAGCGAGCAGAGATGAGGCAGAAGCAACTCTGGAGCAGCAGCAAGGTCTTGCGACGCACTGGGATGAAGCCCAGCCTCTTGCTATGGTGTCTTCTCTTGGGATTAAGCCCAAGCTTCAGAAGATGGCAACGCGGAACTCAACCAGCCAAGAGGGATACGGTATGTCTACAACTTGGCAGAAAATAGGAGAAGAAGAAGATTGGTAAATACAATTATTCAAATTTTATTTCATTAATTCTTGAAAGTGTACCTCTTGAGCACTACATCCATGTATATATAGAAAAAAATAAAAGAAACCTAAACTCTAATAAGGACACTTGCTTTCTATGGACTCCAACAAAAATAGAAACTGGGTTTCCTACCTCAGCAACGAGTCCTAAATCACTATGCCTAGAAGTTCAATCCAACTCAGCTACCCATTTGAAAGCCTCTTGTCCCTTGAAAGGTGACGAGTGGTGGTTGGACTTATGTCCTAAACAAAATTTTTCATTAATAATCTTGAGTCACTTTTCAAGCTCCAGTGTTTTTTAAAAAAAATGAGAAGACCATAGATCATTTATTCATCCATTGCCCCTTTGTTTTACTCACTTGGCATCACTTTATTGCTTTATTCTCCTTTGTTTGGGTAAAACACAACCCCCCCCCCCCAACTCCCCCCCCCCACCCCCACCACACACACAGTCCCTTCTCCTTTGATAGCTCTCTCTTCCAAGTGGGTTTCAGGTAGACTGGGCAAAATTTGACCCAACACAATTATTTGAATTTTGAACTGAACCCAAGCATTTTAAATGAATATTGGTTTAAAGTTTTGAGACCTAAATCCGAACTAGATCCAAACCGACTAACCCACTTAATAAACAAGTAATAAGTTGAGATTTGTTGACCCAAACCCAAAATCAACTTGACCCGAGTGGCCCGCTACCAGGTCTACCTTAAACTAGAACTAGCAATATTTGACCCGATTCGTTTGTCGGAACCGAACCCGAGCATTTAAAATAGGTTTTAAAATTTAGTGACCCGACCAACTAACCCATTTAAGTAAACAAGTAAGTAATGGGTTGAAGATTGTTGACCGAAACCCAAAACAGACCTGATCCAAAACCGATCCAACCGGACCCATTGTCAAGTCTAGTTTTGGGTCCTTACCCAAAGAAAAGCCAAGTCCAATGGAAAATGGTTCCATAAGCCATCATATGATTTGTATGGCTTGAGAGAAATAGAAGATTTTTTTAAAATAAGGCAAAGCCAAAGGATGCCATTACACAGAAGATCAAGTCAAAAGACATTAAATGGCTTGGGGTCACTGAACCTTTCTTTGGTTTAGACATTGCTTTGTTCAATGGTAGCTGGAAACATTTGTCTTAGTTGTTGCTACAAAATGTGTATTCCTTAGATTCATTTCTGCCTACTAGCAAAATGTTTGTACTAGACTTTTGGCCAGCTTCTTGCTGGGCCTTCTTCGCTTGCACCCTGTTAGTTTTTAAAATAAACACCCATACCTTGAAAAAAGGGATCTGAGTTGGGCTGCAGGTTGGTTGTCTGGTCAACCTTAGCCCAAACTGAACTTAATTTGAGACACCATTCTTTAAACTGGCACTTAACTTGAGTCTGACCTGGTGCTCCAAAACCAAGAACCATCATTTTCTATATATATTACAATCTCCTGGCCTTATTCTGGGTCATGGACCACACTTTATACAGTGTTAGTATATATGATATATTTATACGTAATACATAAGTATGTTAGTCATGCCAAATCAAGGGGGTTAATCTAGCCCAGCATGAATTCAATAAGGCCCAAACTCTGCATTCATATAACATAATTTGGCCCAGATTTTCACACTGAACCAGACCTAGCCCATAAGCAAAATATTGTCACCCTACAACCACATTATCCCTTGTCAATCCTTTATTCAGGCCTATGAGCATATATATGCCCAGATAGAACGATACCATTTGGACCAGAAAAATGGTCCACGATCAGCACCTTGGTCCATTAAAAACACCCCAGATCCACCCCAATGAAAGACTGACCAGGCTGGCTTGACTCTAGCTAAAAAACCATGACAGAAAAAACTACAAAGTGCCAAAAATGTTAGGACTACACTAATACAAGTACGTAGAAAAATAGGAAAATGTTCCTTTGTATTCTTGGTAGATTCTTCGTTCATCCAGCCACCTGAACTCTCAGAAAGCATTCCAGATATGTAATGGTAATCACTAATTTGAATGTGACAATGTGGGAAATTGGGATGCCAAAACTGAGATGCTCTTACAAGTTGACTTATCAAGTGGCCGTCCAAACCAGAATGTTCAGAATCTAAGTTTCACACAACACAATCAAGAATCTGAAAGGACCAACATTTGCCTGGATGGGTCTTCGTTTGCTGTGATCCCAGAAGTCAAAGCTGAGGAGAGCAAAAAATCTGAGGATTTAATGTAGGTAAGGGAATCTTGTTACAAAATCTTCTAATAAATGCATATGCACCTAAAGGTTGGGGAGAAAATCCTTTAGTAAAGATGTGAGAAATGAGGAGCCCTTATCAGTTTAAGGTTGAAACCCCACTTTACCGTCAAAATAAGAAAGCAAGCAATATGGGTTATGATTGAAGGAATCCCATAGACTTCAAACTCGGTATTTCAGATCCAATGTAGTACATGAGTCAATTCTGCAACTTATAGTGTCCAACCATAACTCATGAACCATTAAGCGTGGGGCTATTGCCTGCAAATATCAATTTCTTTCTAAGCAGTCACTCTAATTGAATTAATTTCCTTTTTTTTCTTTTTCTATTTTTTTTCATTTGCAATGTTGAAATGACCCAAACCTACAATCTTTATAGTTGCAACAGAGAGCAATTGCCAACTGTGTTCAAGCTCTTGTCCCTCACATATATTGATTTGATTATTGCATATGCATTACATGCTAAAAATGAACAGACAGCAAATATATGCACGTGTTGGGATTTTCCTATTTAATGTGTTCTAAGTGTGCATTTAGCAACCTTGAGTATCTAGACACTGGAAACTTTAATCTCCTACAAAAAAGAGATTTCAATCTAGAAAGACAGGAGACCACATACATTAAAATGGGAAAGTTTCAGCCAGGGTGGGTTTGAGGGGAGAGGCCATTTTCTCGCCAACCTCTAATCTCCAATAGACACTCTTTGCTCTAGCGGCAACCAATTTCTTCCTCCTTCAATAACAGCCAAATAACAAGACTTCATTTTGAGTGGATTTTCTCCTAATCTTCAAGTTCAAAATGTCTAGGTTCATAATAACCCACTTCCCAAACATACCCCCCAAAGCATTCAAGGTCCTAGAAGGAACATTTATTGCCTAGGTATTATTAGAGATCAAATTTGGCGGAAATTCTTAGTATAAGGAGATCTTTGGCCATATGGAAAATTTATGGGCAAGGTCAACTTGTGATTGAAGGGGATTCGGCAAATGTAATCAAATGGGTGAAAGGGTAAAGGTATCCACCTTGGAAATTGATCATTAAGGTTAGAGAGATTAGAGCCTCCGTGATAGGGCTTGATGTATCCTTTGTTCATGTTAGTTGTATAGCTAATGGCGAGGCAGACTACTTTGCTAAACTGAGAGTTGATAACAGTTTCTCAGGAGTCCTCTTTCTTTGATTTTTGAGGATGACCATTTGATTGCATTTTGGATGGAGGGGATGTTTGTTTCTTTTTTCTTTTTTTTGAGACCCAGGGAAACCTCAAGCCCATCTTGGCGATCTATAGTCATGTTGCCAAGGTGTGCTTACGCCTCGCCCTCCTAAAACCCTGGGGGCCCACACCCATATAGAGTGCCCCCAGTTAACGCCACCAAGGATTAAACTTTTACCTCTCACTGAAAGTAGTGGGAGGCAACCAGTTGGGATACCCAGTGTTGGGTAGAGGGGATGTTTGTTTGATAGCAGTTTTTTATTTGTACTTTCTGGTTGTATTTTTGCTTACTTTTTCCTTTATTGTTTTTTTTCCTTTTCTATTAGGTCTATTACTTTTAAACCTATTGTCTCTTATTGTACTTGTACTTTTTATTTTTGAATGAATTACCTTTGTTACTTCAAAAAAAATTATGGCAACAACATGCCATGGACATGGAGGACAAAGATATTACATGAGAATGAAGCATCAGACATGATGCAATGTGGAACCATTGCCAATTTTTAAAATCTTGCTCACTCATTTAATATGGCCATGAACTTCAATGGGTAAGCAAGATTTTACAATCCAACAATCCAATTCAAGGTAGATATACTATTTTATTATTTTTTACTAAGTTTGTGCACTTCGCATGTCCTTTTTCCAATAACATTTTTTTTGAAGTGGTTCATATATATATTAATAAATAAGGGCACCAGAGGTGCAAATACATAGTGAACAGAGAGAAATCAAAGTGTTACACAAGTAGAGACAACTAATAAAGTTAACGTCCACGGAAACAACAATGAACTGTTGAAGAACCCGCTAAGAACTCAAGGAAGATCAACGCATTCTTTCCAAGCACGAAGATGTCAGACATAGAGATATTCTGGAATTCCTGAAGGGTGACCACCCATGAAGCACCCATGGAGAGACTACATCTTGCAACCGACATACTGGATTTAGCAGTATCCTTGAATATCTTGTTATGGCGTTCCCACCAAAGACTCCAGATAGTGGCAAAAAGAGATAGTTGCCACAATGAAGAGCATTTAGGCGAGAAGGAGGTAATGTCCAAAGCAAATAACAACTCAGCCACCGACGAAGGCATAACCCACGCCATACCAAACTGACCTAAGACAGAGTTCCGAACATCGGAAGAGAAGGGACAGTGAATGAGTAAGTGATTCGACTCTTCAGATGCCCTGAGGCAGAAAGGACATGCACTAACAAAAGTTGTTCTTCTCTTCCGCAAGTTGTCTTGGGTCAAAATTTTCCCCAGGCCTGCAGTCCAAGAAAAGTTTATTGCCCTCGGAGGAGCTTTTGAGGACAAGATTTTGGGGTTGACAGTAGCAATACCAGTAGATGAGGACCTCTAAGTGTAAGAAGACTTCACCGAGAAAACGCTAGTGTTGTCGGGCTACCAAACAAGACTATCCTCCACGTTGGTTCGAATTCTATAGGATGAGATGTTGCGGAGGAGATTCGATAAGGCATCTGCTTCTTATCCGATAGGTTCCGATGAAGAGGGATGTCCTACACAACTTGCTCACCTGTAACGCAATAGAAATTTGATATGGCTCCAAGGGGTCTAAGGGAGAGGCAGTACAAAGAAGGAAACCGAGAGGCCAAAGAAGAACTATCACACCAAGAATCAGTCCAAAACTTGAATTTTGTCACTATGACCTGTCCAAAACTTTTTCCAATAACATTTGACCTCATACATTTAGCACACTAGCTTATAATGAAGTTAAGTTCAATAGTAGGTCCATTTTAATTTTAGGCATCATTGACCAAGCCTACATGTAAAGAAGGGTTTTTAATTATTTTCCAAGTACTAGTAGACATTTTTAAGAAACCCCAAAAAAAAAAAACTTAATTGAGTCAGATAAATCAATTAAACTAAATACGAAGACGAGTCAAGAACTGAACCAAGTCTCAGCCACACTCAGTGAGTAACTCAACTCAATGGGGTTCCAAGACAAGGTTGATCTTTTTACATACATACAATGCTCATCAATCGTGGCTAGCCATTGAAGTAACTATTTAACCTACTCCTAGTTGAGTGACTCATGGAAAATAATATCTTCATATAAGATTTTATATTAAGTAGTACTTCACTAAATACAATACAAATTGAGTATAAGACTAGAGCATATTTGTTTCTCAAGCCAAAAGCTTTTCCATTTCACATATTTATGCTCAGTGACCACTTAGCTCAATACATCACCAATTACAAGTTTCTAGTAAATTTTTGATAGACAAGGAAAGCTCAAGATAGGCAATTGAAAGGGACATACTTCTGCAAAAATAAATAAAGTACCAAAGTAAAGAAAGATGCTCTAAGTGGAAGGGTTAAAAAAATGGGATCCTTACAGAGTTGTAGCCAAAAGAATGCTTTTTCAATGAAAAAACTGATTTGTCATGTAGGACCCTTGGACCAGATTTTTTAACATGACTCTCATGTCTGTGGTTATTTCTGAAGCAAGAAACACGCCCATATTGTTCTGGCAAAGGGCTCAGAATAAGTGATTCATCAAGCATAGAAATGTGTTGCTTCCATGTATTGCTCCTCTTGCTTGCTCGTGAACTTCTAGATTCCAGCTGCCACCTTTACAAAAAAATGCAATAAGTTAAAATACACCAATGCTCATGGAATGAGCACGTTAATTCTCTCATCTTTAACTTTTTTAATATAAAAGAGACAGTTTTAGGTGACTGTATAATGAATCTTGACTGGTCATTTAATCTATGGTTGAAGCAATTCTATAGAGAAAAATCGTGCAAAAAATGACTAAAAAAGAAATAGAGATGTTTTCTGGATAACATGAGTATCCCCACCCACATTGGAGGTAAGACTAATCCCACAAATTCATGAAACCACCCACAAGCCTCGTATATCAGGTAAGTCCAGAAGGAGTCGAACCAAGACTTCCAATCTAATCCTAGAAGCCCAAACCAACTGAGATTCAAAGACTCGATTTAGAAAGTTGGATTGATTTATCAAAGTTTTGTCCTGTCAATAATTAAAATATATAAATTCATGAAAAAATGGCTATAACAGGGAAAAATGATCTTAATATTGGATGTGGTGAGTTAGAAGGATTTAACCAGTCTTGACCTGAAAAATAAGGCTTCTTGATATTGCACCTATCAAACGTTGGTCTTTGCTTTCAGGTATGTGCGTCACTCTTATTCAATTTTGTAATTTAGCTATTTTTCCTTAATTTTAGTTGTTACAATAGTTGTCCATTGAATATTATGTAAATTCGTTAATAACATAAACAAAGTAAAAGAATTGATATTTCTATTGCTGAAGCTGACAAGTTACAAATTCGTGCATCGGTACGGAACAGAGCAACTAGTGTATCATACAAATTTAACCATGAATTGCCCAAAGGTGACGATAATTCCATCAAAATAAAACTGGAAGTAAAAATAAAATAGAAATTCGAGTATCTTCCACCGCCACCCGAAAGAAACATGTCACGTTTGTCGAAAAAAGAAAAATCAATAACATTGTAAGAGTGTAGATACCGATTGATGATATCAAATAAGTGAAAAGGGGGGGAATTCAAGAACTGTAACTCAGGAGCAAAATAGAGCCTTGAAGACAAAAGGCAGAAGAGCCAATAATTTACACAAATGGATTGAAAGTGCATCGGTTTTGAGGAAAATGCAAGCAAATTGAGTGTGAAAAAAAATCTGAGAATCGAAATAAGTGATCTAACCTCAGTTTGCAGTAAGTGGATCGGCGTTTGGAATCGAATCTGCTGAAATTCCTGAAATTGGAGGAAAGAGGGAGGACGTTGGAGCGGGTCCTTGAACGAGAATCTTCGAAAACCCTAGGAGTGGAAGAGCAAATAGAAGAAGGCGTTGAAATCAAAGAGGCCGAGGCCATAGTAGTTTGTTTGGGTGGAAAGAAGAGAGAGAGAAGGGGGAAAAGCAAGAAATGGAAAGGGCGGAGACGACGGAGAAGCTAAGATTGCGCCGGTTTTGCCGTTTGAAGGGCCTTCAGCTCTATTGGTTTTCAGTTGTGGCCTGTGGTGTGGTGTACGGTTTATCTCCTCTTCCCGTCTTCGGATATTATGGGTTGGGTTGAAATCCACGAAGAAGAGGACGACCAGACTACTGCTTAAGGAGAATATTTGTGGCGAAATCTTGACCGTCCATGACCCTTTTAGATTACAGTGTGTGGCTTTCGTTGGGGCACGTCGCTTGCTGCTGGAGTGATCCTCATTCCTGAGATACTGCCAGATTGTAGATTTTGCGGAAACCATAAATTTTTCATAATTTTCTTATGGAATAGATTTGTTAGAAACATATTGTTATAATTTTTATAGTTTTAAAAAGACCTTTGCTTTTATAATTTTTTAGAAGGTCCTTTGATCATGGTTTACTAATAATCATTAATCTCTTTTGTCTATTCTTTGAATGTATATTAAAGAGGTAAAAACCAAAGTGAAAAAGATAATTTAAAAAAATAATAATAATAATCCCTAGTTCAATTGGTTGCCTTCCGTCTTAAGAAGTAGGAGATTGTGGGTTGGAGCCCCATGACCTAACTTTGGTGTGCCTATGGGCAGTGGGTTCATCCACGAGGGTTTTACAATGTGTATCATTTCCCATATGTAAATTAAAAAAAAAATCATTATTACAATTTTTTAAAAACCAATTAAATTGGATAGATATATGCTCTAATTTTGAGACTCAGAAATCAACTATGATAAAAATTCAAAAATTAACTAAAAAAATCTTAATTTTGGTTCAACTGCAAATATAGCTCCTATCATTATTATATTGAGAGCATGTACCCAAGCTTAGAGAATGAAGATGGAGTATGGTAGCATCCCTCACAGTATATAAGTTGTTCAAAATGTAAACTAATAGTTATCATGAATAAAATAAATTGGTCTTTAGTTGATACGATCGAGAACTTTTTATAAGTTCTATTAATTTTTTTTTCATAAATAAAAAATAATAAATTTCTTCTTCTAAACCGATAATATGATAAGGAGGCCGTTGAGAAGCTAATATTCTAATTTTGCTCAACTTTATGTTGTTTGAATGAAATATGAGAGAACCATAAAAGAATTTTGATGATATTTCAGCCAAATTTTTTTTTCTCCTACTTTTTTTAAAGCAATTTCAATATATATTGGATTTCAGTCCATATCTCAAATCTCGGCCGATACATATCGCATCAGTCGAGATATCAAGGTTTTGAAAACCGAGATTTATTTCCCTGGTTTAAACATTGATTTATAATATTTAAATTTTTTAAGTTGTCAAAATTAAGATTTTCTAAATTTAGAGTGAAATAAAGTTATTTCTGCATTTTAAATTATCTTTTGCACATTGCACTTGAAGATATTCTACCCACTTAAAATACGAATGAGAAGCTTATTTAAGTAAGTCTTAAAGTTATTGAAAAAGAAATTTTAGTTTTTCCTTTTTTTTTTATTAGTTTTTTTTTTTTTTCACCACCACCCAATTGAGATAACTTCAAACAGGACATATAAGATGATAGTGATACTCATTAGAGAAAGTTTACCACTTTGGAAGATTGGAACAGAGTATTGAAAAACTAACTAAAATTAGATTATTTATAAATATAGGTTTTTCTGATATTTTTATGAAAATAGAAAATGTTGAACATTAAACATTTTTATCAACAAGTAAAAGAAGGCGCCAATAACATTATAATACCTTTATGTGAATTTGTCCCTTGTTTTAAAGAAAAAAATATTTAAAATATAAATCAATAAATGGCACCTCTAGCCCAAAGAGTGAATTTCAGTTCTCTATCACATAAACTGTGTTTAGATTAGGAGAAGTGAGGAAACTTTTTCTGGTGTATGTCTCCAAGAGTGTATTTAGATGAAGATAATTTAAAGTAGAAGGTTCTTCAAGAGTTAAAAGTAATTTTTTATATTTTTTATATTTTATTGAAGAGATGAAGAAAACACTATTTTCCCTAACAGAGGAGAAAGTTTACTATTTATGAGTTCACTTTCTCTTGAAAAATAAATGTAAAAACCACCCTACCATAATATATATATATATATATATATCTTGAAAAATATAACAATGAAATTAAAAACTCAGTTAATAAACTATTGATATATCAAATTATAATATAAAATATAAATTGTATTCACTTGGATACTTCTATATACATATATTTATACTCGTACATCAAACCTGCAGAGTTTTTCTGCTACCTGCCCGGGTTGTGGGCGGCCATGCCTATTGCGGGCCTTTCTATTTTTGTGTGTTTAGTTGTTTTCTTCTACTCTTGAGTGAAATGAATTTTTATTTTTAATTAAAAAAATATTTCAATTGGTAGTATAACAGGTAGATAACCTAAGTTAACCATCTTGTTTTATATTTTATGAATCTAAACTTTCACTCATACTGTCTCCGCAGAAATAAATAAAAATATCTGTAAATCACACGTTGAATAAATTAAACGGAAAACACAATCAATTATGAAGTGAAATACAATTATTTCAATATGTCCAACATAATCGCGTACATGAATAAATAAATAAATAATAAATCAATAACGCTGGAAATAAATGAATGAATGAATAGATGGAGTAAACCATCTTAATTTTGTTTGATCATCATCATCATCATCATGAATTCTTCGGAGTTTCAACAGAGATAGGATCATGGCTTTGAATTCGTCCAAGCTCAGCAGAGCATCATGACCTTGAATTCTTCGAAGCTCAACACTCCATCTCCATTGAGATCAAATCTTCTGATCATGCCCTTACATTCCTCAATCGTCTTCGACTCTCCCAATCTACAGAGCATTCTTCTGAGGCTCTTGGGGGTAATGCATTCAGATCCTTCAATCACATACAACCCAAAGGCCTCCATGAGATCCTTCCCCTTCTCTTCCTCGCCTTCCACTTCCATTAATCGGATAAAATCCTCAAACCCCAACAACCCATCCCCGTCCGAGTCCGTCGATTCCACGACAGCTTCTGCATCTTCCTGCGACAGCTCCTGACCGACTGTTCTCATACAATTGCACAGTTCTGCGGCTGAGATCTTCCCATCTCCGTCCACATCGAAATAGCGAAAGACCCGTTCGAATTCATTGCACTTGGGTGCATCGGGCACGATTGAGAGATTTCTCTTCTCGATTTTCTCAATTTTCTCAATTGGAGCTGGTCCTCTCAATCTTCCAAACGAAGCAGTCGCCGGAGAAGGACCTGGTTTGTCAAGCAGGTGTTCCTCCAGCTGGCGCAAAGAGGAAGAAGCCGGTGATTTCTTCACTCCGACGATGGAAGAAAAGAAGGGAACTGATATGGGCATTTTCTACAACTGTCTTCTCTGCAACTTGTACGGAAGAGTTCCTTTTGTCTTTGAAATCTTTGTTTCTTTCAACTGGAAATGGTTTCTTGCCGGTTGGGTTGGTTAATGGCTTTGTGTTGATATATATATACGGTGGTTGTGCGCGTTTGGGAAGCTTCTGTCGGGCCGCAAGGAGGCGAAAGTGCGTCGCATTTTCTTGGCAGGTAGAAGAAGAAAGACCATCCGAGATGCGAAAGGCGCCACGAGGCGAACGAGAGTAGTAATTTTCAACTCAAGACCGTGTGATCGAGAATATTCATACGGTCAAACTACCTTGCAAGACGTGGTGCTGATGACTGGATCATGGAGGACTTGGCAAAATCAAAACTCTTCAAGGCTGTCCAAGTAAATTTCAATTAAGTGTATCTTAGCTACTATTTTTAATTGGATTATACAATTTTTTAAGATGAAACTTGTAGAAGAATAATATTGTCAAATGCAGGTAAAGTTTATTTTAAACTTTGGAATTTTAAATATTATAAGCATTTGTCTATGTCAAATTCATTTTGCAAAAGTTTTAATAGATTGGATGGAAAGTTTCTACCACATCCTCTTATTTAACATAATTCTTTGGATACTGTATCTAATGGTCCATAGAGGATCTTGTACAAATTTTTAACATAGAGGCCATAATGTATCTCTTTTGAAGATAAAAATTACTTTAATTTAGTTAATCTAGATATATTTTTTGAAATTAATTAAAGTGATTTTTTTGTGAAAATATTTAACATAAACCTTTACAATAAATTGACTTTTATAACCAAAGAAATACTTTATAAGACTCATTTTTAAGATGGGTACGTTGAAGAAATTCATCATTCTTATATATAACTAAAATCGTAATTCTGAGGAGTTGATTTGATGGTCAAAATCCACTATTATTTGTGGGAAGTCTTGGAATCAACTCTGTCTCAACACAAAAAGGTCTCTCTATTTTTTTGTATTGGACGTGTGTATAGATTGAGAGCTTTATACATTCTATCAACGATTAGTTAGGTGAGACGTCTGAATACCTTGGTATTAAAAAACGATAACTAACATCATTAGAGAAAATAACTCATGATAATTTTTTTAAGTTACTCCAACAAAATAATATGATTAAATTTGAGCTTAACATTAGACATATATGTGAAAAAGCTCATGCTAACTTAAAATATATAGATAGAATTGATCATATTCGTAAATTCAAAAGATCAAACCTATTCCATTCTATCCAAGTGATGAAATTAATGATTGAATTTTTGCAAATAGATTAAGTTATTGTCTTAGATCAAGTGGATAATATTCATAAATTTAATTATTTTTAAATTTTGAAACACATACAAGTGTACAACTTCCTTTTTCTAGAGTAATATGAGAAGAAAAAAAAAAACTCCACCCAAGAATCACGTGAAAATCCGGCCATTTAAAATTTCTGATCTCACCAAGTCACCCGTGTTCTTCAAGAGATGGAGACTAAAGAAATTAGAAAGCTTAGAAAAAGAAGGAATGTTCTTAGCACGATGAATTGAATAATTTTTCATCAGATAAAGACAGTACGGAACTCACCTGACAGTTTAGAAGCTGGAATCCAATGTACCGAATCAGCAATGCATTATTGTATTGTATTTGATATTTAAATGAAAAATAAGATGTGTCTCGGTGTAACATATGTTTGATATTTTTAAATTTATTATATTTCTAAAATACCCATCGCCGATAATACCATGAGATTTATTGATACTGCAGTAAATTCTTGATATAATCATTTTAAAATGTGATAAATGATAAAATCCTGATAAATTCACAATAAATTATCAATATTTTTATTTATTATTTTTAATTATTATATTCCCTACAAAAATTTTCCATTAATTTCTCGACAAAAAGTTGAGAATTTGAAAATATCTCAATATTATCATTTACCATTAATATTTTGAAAATGACCAGATATCATCCTATTTAATGAGATATATGCTTGGATGCGAGAGTAATATTATGGAATCTCATTCAAAGGTACAAAAAATCCTTTCAAACCCTTTGTGCCACTCGTCATGAGATTATTTCTCATTGACTTAACATGCTCATGGGATTGGTCTCAAATTCAATGTCGGATGAGATACTCATCTTAAAAAAAAACCATAAATAGATGGATAGGATTTATTTGGAGGTATATCAATAGACCAGCAACACAGTTCTCTGTGGTTTGGATTACTTTTTTGCAGATGTAAAAGTACGGCTTGCTTGTATTTCAATAATTTCTTATGCTCGAACTATATTTTGCAATTAACAGATCTTCATTTTATCTCTATATATATAAAAAAAGAAAGATAAACCTTTCAACCTTAGATCAAGTCAAAATAATTTATTGAAAGAACATGAGACATTTTTATCAGTAAAACAAAGACTCCACAATATGGTATGCGCAAAGGTGAATCAAAAGTGAGACTTTGGTAAGGCATTCACCAGATTACATTCACATTGTCACCCTTCACAACACTCATATTCCATTAAGAGTAACCACAATTTTGCGCCCAGAAGCATGGTCCCTATGCTCGCACAACCATATTCCCTGTAATTTGAAAAGGATCGAAACACAAAAATCACTTTTACATCTTTGAAAATTAAACACACTAACAATTTCAGACACGAGAATTGAAAGGCATACAACGGTTCAAACAAGCAGAAGGGAACAAATGCATATACCAAAAAGAAATGTTTTACATTAAAAGAAAGGTATATACCAGGAGAAGTGATCCTATGTAGCTCACTTATCTACTAACAATCTGCCAAGATCCCACTATGATGCCTATTTACAGGATATATGACAAGGACATTCATGAAGAGTTCCCTGAACGACATTAATTTTACTCGGAGAAGGAGAAGATCAGCAATGAGATGCCATGCATATGGTGGGGATACAAATTCTATGCATAAAAGTGTCTGAGAATCATAGTTTCCCGCTTATGGAAAGAGTTTGGATCAAAACCAAATAATGCCCCTAGATTAGAGTGGCATTGTCTGATGGAAGTGATGTTTGTACTATGCTTTACTTAAGGATGATGATCAGATAATGAGAGGACGTGTTTTTCATTCCATGGTTTTTCTTGAGGACGTGTTTTTCATTCCATGGTTTCTCTACAAGAAGTGGAACACATATTCTATAGGGAATAGATGGAAGATTCATGAACAACAAGAATGAAGAATTGAAAATTATTGCCTTACACTTTGTCTATTTTCTCAATTAATTAAGGAGGGTGCTTTTGTTAACAATGAAAAACAGAAAAACAAAAATCATCTACTAACCACAGAGCATCTCTGTATCATCTTACTGCAACATAGGTTCATGTGACTTTAATGATGTGAAGCATCTCTGTCATCATATTACAGCTTTAATAAGAAGATATATCTGTTGCAAGTTTGTTCACATTCAATAATGGGGGACATCTTCTAAAGATATACAATGGAAAGAAAGTTCTTTGGATCTCCTGGTTCCTGTCTATCTATGACCTAAGCCATCTATAAAGCATCCATAAAGTCGTAACTACACCACAATTTGGTATAACCATCCATCCTCAAGGCTCTTGATCAATTTTCCTTTTCCTTTTGAATGGGCTCTTGAGAGAAGATTGGGATCTACAAATAAAATTCATCTTAAAATTAAAAGGCACTTATAAGGGTGTTTTACTCCTAATACATCTTCTGAGCTTTGCACAAACAACACAAATTTGGGGCCTATACGAAATTTCTTTCCCCGTTAAAATGATTATCTTCTGGAATATGGGCATTGTTTTGTCACAACCAAAATAGTCTTATTTTAGATTTATTTTAGATAACTTCGAATCGTATATGCTTCCCCTTCTGGGTGAAAGTTGGCCACAAAACGTTATTTGTGTGTGGCAAGAACAGTATTAAACAAATACATAGATTCAATTATTGAAATAGAAACATGTAGAAAGTTAACCCTATTGACCTACCATATTCATTTAGTTGATAGCCATCTTATAACAAACATTTGTTTAACAAATGATATCAACTGAATACCGTTCAAAAAAAATAAAAAATTATATCAAGCGAATGATTTCATCCACCTAGATACGAGGTAGACTCCTGGGACATCTTCTCATCAAGGTAAGACTGTTGGATAGAGACCCTAAACCCTAGAATGTGCACTCTGAAGTCTGAACTACTTATGTCAAGATACCCATTGCCCATTGGACTAAGATTGGCCTCTGTCAATTGTAATTAGCCCAAAATTAACTGATGTTGGAGATATCCCACCAATGGATTAAAATTACTGCCCCAAAAAAGTAGAATTTGATATGCTACAATCTGAATCACAACAAGAAGTTCCTGTTTAGCCGGTGGTCACCTCAACAATAACCAGGCAGAATTTTTTTGAGGGATAGATGGTAAACCACATCAGCAAAAGTAGGGTCATGTCCCACATAAGAAAATAGATGAGAAAGACAAAAGGGCAAATATACAGATATACCACATGAATCATTTACTTTTGATGCGTAAACCAAAGCTCTCTTTAGGAGCATGTTTGGAACAAGGCACAAATCAATGCAAAATTTCCTTGAAATTGGTTAAGGTAAAATGGATTGTTAGTAATATTGTTTAACAAGGATAAAGTTTGAACACAGAAAAGGCAAAACATGCATCTATCATAACTGCTTCTAACATACCAATCAAACTGCTGAAAAGGAAGAAAAGCATGGCTTCTGCTGCACAACCTTAACCCAATGCGACATACACTTCATGATTTGCAAACAATGATCAAATGATACATGAACATCAAAAGAAGTTTTTAGATTATCAAGTGCCAGTTTCATCATTATCATCACCACCAACACCACTACCAGTCTACCACCAATATCATGGCAGTAGTAGTGGTATTAGTTGTTATTGTTGTTGGTGTTATTACGAGCCTATGATGGAGTTGACATGCCAGTAGAAAATAGAGCATGGAATCCACACATTTAACCAAAATAATCCTACTACTTACCTGCCAAGTTCCCATATTCAGATGTCCGTCAGTTATTGGGATCCTGCAGAGAACAAAAAAAAGAAGATAGTGTCATTAGAATGTAGAGGAATGAGGTTCCCTACAGAGTTTGAAATAGGAACCATACGTGACGGCACAGCCAAACATTGATGATTTGATGTGAGCCGGCATATCATCAGGGCCTGCAAATGTGTCAAATGCCAAAATCATGATTCTACTGGACAAAATGTGTAGACACACTGAAAACAAACATTTCTACTATAAACTAAAGACTCAAAATAGCAGTTCCTGATTTTCCGTTTGTATTTCATTGGTGCTCTAAGGTGCAGCTTCCAGTTGTTGCATTGTTTCTGGTTTCCAATTGTGGCCTTTGTACTTTTTGTACTTTAGTTTTCTACATTTTTGGCCTGTGGGCTTATTTGTGTTTGTTTTTCTCATCAGCAATTAAAAAATCACCATCATTGAGAAAAGATGATGACTCAGAATTACATGTCTAACTGTTAGAAACATGGAATCTTTAATGTAACAGTGACAAGCTTATCATTTTCAGGAATAGAAGTATTAAAGGAATCTTTTTTATATCAATAGGCAGCAGACAGTCACAGAACAGTTTACAGAATAGCATATCCCATGAGATACAAGCAAGAAGTACATCAGGAGTCGTGCCATTCACAAATGCACCATATAGTAGGCAATTCCTACATGATGTATGTTGGCAAGAATTTTTTCAATGATAAGTGAATCACAATGCTGCCAATCATGTGAGTAGTATATTAATTAAGAAGATCTCACATAAGGGGACAGGTCCCGGAGAGTGAGGTACTGAGGACTATATTGGTTTTTCTTTTACCCCAACAGATAATCTAATGTTGAGTGCCAAATTTTTCCAAAAAATATAAAAAAGAAACCTATATGCTGCAGTTAAGTTATGTTAAGCTGAGAGCTCATTGCTGAAAGCCATTGATTCCAAAGGGCTGTGTGGACATGCAAAGCTGGAAGGTAGCATTTTGCTACAAGTGGAGGAAGTACGGAGAAACATTGAGGTGGAAAACTCGTAATGGAGATATCACCTTATCACTCCTCTCCCATTTGCCATTAACAAGAGAAAAACTTCAAAAAGGAAAAGAATTCTTAGGAAAACGAAAAAAGAGTTTACCAGTGAAATTATGTGGTTGTGCTTTCATTATTTATTATTGGAGAAAACAAATTTCCAATTTGAGGGAAAAATCATGATAATTGTAGCCCCTTTTCCACCATGACAACAGCAAATGGATGCAAGTCAATTTTCCAATTTGGGGAAAAAAGAATGATAATTGGAACCCCTTTTCTACTATGACCACAGTAAATGGATGCAACCCTCACACACACTCACAAAAAAAAAAGCATTTCCTGCATATGATGGTTTCCATACCGTTGCAGCATTTCAGGTGGAGTGCAAATCACTTCCATTAGGTAGCACATCCATTTAGGTGTGTTAAATTCCTATGCTTTTGGTTGTTTATTGGTTACTGGATTTTGTGCACACTGCAAGCATGTATGAAATCCAAGAGAGGTTATCCCTAGATGTCCCAAAAACCACAAATATAGCCATCGAAGCTTGAGCAACAAGGAGAGTATAAAAAACTCATAGATTCTCTTTTCTAACTATTTGACACCGATCAATGTTGTTGCCAATAGTATCATCATTATCCCACACAATATAGTCCCTTCTCAATGAATAGCACGCAACAGATAATCACCTGTTCAGCCAAAGCACTCAAACTACTTGTAATTCTAATAAAGCAACCTATATATTCACTATTTTTAAAAAGCTAGCCGGTTATTAGATGTTTTTCCAAATCCACTAGAAGGCTAAAAACGCTAAATTTTCTACAGAAACATAAATGCACCAATTTGAAAACTCCCATATTCCTATTTCCACTAAAATAGAGGAGCTATTTTTCATAATTTAAACAATTTACCTTCCATTGTATGCTTCCATGGAGCAGATCTTCCCTGAAAAATACATCCACAAACCAAGTCATATCCTTCACAAATCAAGTACATACTTCGACTATACAAGCAAAGAAAAAATATGAAACATATCAACCTCTGGAACTATCCTGTTAAGGAATGTCTCAGTATCATCCCGAACATCTGAGTCATAGTTCTCATTTATGGTCAAGGAAGCACTAGTATGCTGTACTGAAAGACCAAAAAATGAAAATAACAATGGCGTTTGCTCTTATTATTCATTTAAAGCATAGTTTTCCCAGGAATAAACAGGATTGAGAACATAATAGCATTCAAACTGGATCACTTACTGAAAAAATGAGCAAGGCCACATTTGAAACCTGATAAGTCTTGCTCAATTTCCTTCAATATCTGCTTCAAAACACAGTAAACAACAAAGACAAAATGAGTAGCACAGCACGGGAACTAGATTATCAATGATAGAATAAACCATCATTAAAACTCTCTTTTGTCAACTCAATGGAGGTCAAGCTTAAGGGCCAACTCCAAATTATAATTTCACAAAAAACTTAACCATAATCTTTCTTTATTTTCCTTTCTCTCTCTCTTTTAGAATCAATGAAAGCCTCATTGTATCAGTACTGAAAGCCAATTCTGACATCTAGGTTTTTTTTTAATGACCATCCCCATATCCAGAATTAGAAAAGGAAAATTCATAATGGTTTTCATCTTTAACATTTCAGAGATGGACAAGTGAACATTTGAAGGGAAAAATGATTCACTGGAAGATCAGGATCAAAAATCTTTCAGGAGACTCGCCTCCAAGCACACGAGTAAGCAGACAAGTAATTGAACCAACATATGGTCAATACTCACTAGCGAGTCTGACCCTTAAGATTGTGATTCAGTACTCCATTTTGTTGAGTGGCATGTAAGCTACTAGGTAAGGTTTTTCTTTTTTTGAAAAAGAAAAGAAAAGAAAGCATCACACGTCTTTACGCCATGGGCAAAAGCATTATTTACTATTTTACATGATTTTACAAAAAATACAGGTACCCAAATCACTACCTACTTTGTAAAGGTTTTACAATTTAGACTGCTTTCTCATGACCCACAGTTTGATCCAAATAATGCATCCAACCATGGAGCTCTGCAAATTGTGTGTGATGAAACCTATTCAACAATTTAGCCGTAAATGCCCCAGTTAGACTATAATTACAGGCTCCAAAAGATACGTTGGACTACAATTTGAGAGCGAGGAGTTGAATTTAATAATTCCCTTTTGAGTTCCCGAAACCTAAAGTGGATTGAATTGGATATCAGTAACAGCTAAAAGGGCAACGACAAAGGAGCGTAATACTGCTTAGTTCCTGACATCCGAAAACTTTAAAAAAAAAAATGTCCAAAGATCGCTGTACGATAGTGAGAAAAAGGACCCTTTTCTAATGCTCCCACGAATCATACATGAAAAACACTTAAAACCCACAAACAAGAAGCAAGAAAGTAATAGAAACAAAAAATTCCAACCTTAGGGGTGATAAGATGGCAGCCTCTTTTGTGGGGAGGAAGAACTATCGTCTTCTGAGCCCATTTCGCAGCCATGGATCGATCAGATTTCAACTGGCAGATCTAGCTGGTGTGTGCTGCGATTTCAAGCCAACTTTTCAAGGAAGATAACTGTGGTGCGAATAGTGGAGTCGAGTGAAGATTCTTGTCACCTTAAATCGCCCCTGAAATGCTATTAGTGTTTAAGATAGTAATTAAACATAATTTAAATAATTAAAATTTATAGAACAGTGACAGAAACCCTATAATTTTTTACAATAAAATTATGTTTCAGCGGAGTCTGAATTCTGTGGAAGTGGACTTTTGCACAAACTGAAGAACATACTCCCCTTCAATCGGTAGAGGGGACTCGTCACTGGGAGGAGATACTCTATAGAAGTGAATTTTTAAATGATTCAGATTCTTTTTATGGAGTAAAAAGAGGGGTTTCTCTTTCTCTTTTTTTTTTTATAACATTATAAATTATATATTTCTTATAGCTCTATTTAATTTCAAAATGTTAACTCCATTTAAAATTTTTCAACATTTGATATATAATCATAAATTAATTTTTTTTATTGAATAAAATATTATAGTTTAAAAATAATCTCAATTTTAACTATTTACCATATGATTTAATATCAAATAATAAAGAATAATTTAATTAAAAAATATTGATTTCTTCCTTTACTTAGTTTGATTAATAAGTTTTAAAATATAACATATTTTTTAAATAAAAAAGTTTTATTTTTTATTGAACTATTTTTTTTTGAATGGTTCATATATAATTAATATTAATAGATAAAAAATACCAAGACAGGTGAATTACATTGGTGCATTACACAGGAAAATAGACCCAAAAATGAACTCTCAAATCAAGACAAAACCGGTTCATTTTTCATATCAATCAAAATATATAATAAATAGCTTATTTAGAAATTATTTCTGAAAATTTTAGGTGAATTTTCAAAAAGTTCACAGTTGAAATTTCAATTTTTTTTTATAAACCGATAATATAACAAGTTTTTTGTATTACATCTATTAAATAAAAAAGAACTTTTCTCATAGAAAATGTTATTTTCTCCTCACATCTTTTTTTTCCTGTAAAATCAAACAAGATTAGATGGAGAAGGAGCCTATCACATTCCTCTGCATGTAATGTAGCCTTTCACTGAGTCAAATTGGACATGTAATATAGAAAATGTTGGGAATTGGCTCGATTTGAGCCGGTCATTTGCATTTAGAAATTTCTTTTTAAGAAATTTTCTTCTTTTTTTTTCCTTTACATTCTGCTTTCTCCTCTATTTTCTTCTTTTGTTCAAAATTTTGTTATAAGAGACGTAAAAGCAGAGATGTCTTTCGGTGGCTGTGAATTTGGTCTGTGAAGAGAGAAAAATAGAGAGGAGAAATTTATGGAGATTTGTTTTGTAATTTGGGAGAGAAATTTGTATTTGTACCTCTGATTTGATTTAATGGAACTCATCTTATTACTGTCAGTAGACATAGGCCTCGGCAGAACCACATAAAAATTATGTCGTTTTTCTGTGGATGTTTTGTTGTTAGATTGCTTCCAATACATTAATTTGAATATGATTTTGGCATAACAGAGAAATGATTCATTGTAAACTGATTCACAAAAATTAATATGAATTTCAATTAACTATTCCTCTTAGGATTAGTGAAATGCTGAAAGATGTAGATTGTTTCCCTTTTATGAAAGCTCAACACTTTTACGTATTTGGTTGACCAAAAGAAGTCTCTTTTGATCCTTGGGATCATTTCCTCCTGCAGGTTGATGGTTAGAGAATCAAAATGTCCAATTTGGTACTCCAGGGACATCTTTCATCCATGGTGGGCTATATTCTGCAGCTACTTGAAATCTTGAATCACCAAACCATATTTTCCTTTGGCCCTGAAATGCATAACCTGTAAATGATTCAAATCCTTATCCTAGCATATTCGGGGTAATTAACCCTAAAGGGTTGACTTGTTAGTCAAAATCCGCCTTTGGTTTTTGAGAAGTCTTGGAATCAAGTCCTCTCGATACAAAAAGGGTCACTCCCCATTATTCTGTACTGGGTGTGTGTGAATTGAGAGGTTTACATATTCCCAAAGATTAGTCAGGTGAGATGTCTGGATACTTTGATCTTAAAATATATACATTAGGAGTAATTTTTTCATATTCACTGCCTTAGGCTGAGATCCATCCTTCTAGGCAGGAAATGGGATTGTTACTTAACAAGAGCCATCTTTTGCTCACCTTCTTTTGGATCATCTTAACCAAATATCAAGAGCCTGCAAAAATCCATCCATGTTCAAGGGGAAGTTCTTATCAACATTCCATCCAATTCAAAAGTGGCACCTGGCACCTAATATGCAGTTTAATTATTTTCATATAAGTTTTGCAGTGGATGACTCCTCAAGATGTTTATAATGGAATGCATTTTCGGAGATATATTTCTTTCGGTTTTTCTTATGAAGATGAGGGAAGGTGTTATTGTTAGAAAACCATCACTTGATAACATTATTCAGGTAGAACTCACTCTCAAAAGCTAGCCATTGAAAAGAGGTTTCTCAAATTAGACAACTTTGAACTCTCTTGCCACTAAACAGTTATATTAAAGTCAATAGGTTTTGTACTAGTCTACTATGAAGCTCATCATCCAAATAAAGGAAGTCACTGTTCATGGCATTCATTATTTCATCAAATTGTGGATAATAAGCCCACTTAATCTACAATCAGATTCAATTTTAAGGACATTGGTTAGGAGGTATACTTTGGTTCAGAGAGGTTCTACAATTGATTGGCAAGTTGATGAATCAAGGCAGGGAATCAATAGCTATGGGGCAGGTTTTGTTTCACAGCTTTGTTTTAAGTATTTGTTCCTGATTTTGAGTAACTTAAGCGCTTGTTTTTAGTTAATTGAAACAGTGAATTCTTATTTTGGGCAATGGAAACACAAAATAGGAAGAAATTGCTACCAATGTCTGCATTATACTAACATGATAGATGAAAAGATTCAACTTGGTAGTTACATATGCACACTATACCATGGATTGTCTTTGAAAATCAGCCTTCAATGATATAGCACAAGCAATGCTCATTTAGCCAGCTGCTACTTACTCATTCTACTAAGCTATACCCTGATTTGTGTTTTTGAAGAGCTTTCACCAGATGGAATTTGCTCTCCTCCGGGTAATTCTTCGACCAATCTTGCCAACTTCTCGACTATCTCTTCTGCACTTGGTCTGGAAGATGGATCTTCTTCAACACATGCTCTGGCTATCTTGGCTATTTCCATAGCCATGTCAAAGGAATAAGCATCTCCAATAGCATTATCCATCCAATCCCTCAGCTCTTCTTCCTTATCTGGTTGCAATATTGATCTGATCTGCTCTGTGAGAATAATGCTCTCTCCTTTCTTGCTATATCCATTTATAGGAGTGCGGCCCGATAACACCTCAAGCAAAACCACCCCATATGCATAGATATCAATGCTCGGCGAGATCGTTCCATGTTCTACATACTCTGGTGGCAGATAGCCTCTGCTCCAAGTTGCAGGCCTTGTGGAAAGAACATGTGGGTCTTCGATTTCATTTTCGCAGCATCTTGCCATCCCGAAATTTGCAATTTTCGCATTGAATTCTTCATCTAGAAGAATGTTTCTGCTTTTTATGTTCCTGTGAACGTAGCTCGGTTGCATAGTATGGTGCATGTAATGCAAACCAACGGCGACCTGGAGACAGATCCTCAGCCTCTGGTTCCATGTCAAGAAACAGTAACAGGAAGCAATGAACTGGCTCTTCATTGCTAATCCCCCATGAATCCAGTCCTTTAAGGACCCATTCTTCACATACTCAAAGACAAGATATGAATCACAATCTTCACCCAAACAGGTGCCAAGCAGCCTAACAATGTTGGGGTGTTGATGGTTGTCGTTTAAAAGGTCATATTCAATTTTAGAGATGGTTTCTGCATTAGTTCTTTTTATGGCCAAGTTCTTCCCATTGAGACGGCCATGAAACGTAGACCCTTCAATATTGTTACTTGAATTGAAATCTTCAGTGGCTTTTCTAAGCTCCTCCAGAGAAAATGTGTCCAGGCCAACCTTGCGCGGTGTATGTTCGGCTTTTTTATCATTGAAAGGGTGTTGGTTCTCATCTAGCTCCTCTTTCAAATCAAGGGTATTTCCTATATTCAGTTGTTGCAGCTCCATATCTCCTTTCTCACAAAAATCAGGCTTTTTCCTCCACTGGATCACCAAAACTGCAGCAGCCAATGAAACACTTAGTCCTACTGCTACTGCACTAACTGCAATGTAAATTTTACGCCTGTATGCCTTCAATCGTCTCGTGCTCTTCTTGGTTACATTCATTGCAGGGAAGCCACTATCAGTAAAATCCAAATCAGGCTCGTGAGCCCTGAAAAGGGGTTCAAGGACCGGTTTATCATCAAGTGGAATCAGAAGAGATGAACTGTAACTAGACTCTCGATTGCAGGCAGGTCCGATCTGTTATTTACAGAGACTATAGCTTCAACAGTGGTGTTGAAAACAGAAGCTAAGCTAGAAATAGTATCACCTTCATAAATTGGATAGGAAATTAAAAGTTTGGTGCCTTGACTGAGCTGAGCTGCAGTTGGGCAGGCACATATCAATGGAACCAGTACCTTAGCCTTGTTGTCCAGACTCCACGGCGAGAGATTTGGGTTGTTCTCTTGAATGGCATTGCAGGTCGTCAAGCCCTCCAGAGAAGCTGCTATCCCGTCGAAGGTCTCACCTTTGATTGCAGTCTTGGTGACTCTGGCCTGAAAAAAGCTTCCATTACAATCGCAATCTACCGGAATAAGCAATGGTTGATTTCTCCGAACAAACTCCGTGTCGTCTGGCAGTCCACTTGCTTCTATAATTCTTGCTTGATTCAGGCCCAAGTAAAGGCTTAGATTGGACAGAGATGAGTAATATGAATTGGCATGTAACAACACATATGTTGAACACTGATTCTGCGATCCGTTCACAGTGCAGTGCTGTCTGGGAGTATCTGCTGAGCTTGAATTGCAGGTTCGTGATGAAACCAGTTCAATCGATCCTTGTTTCATTAATCTAACAGATACCCAGATGAAGAAGATAGAAGCTTTTAAGCACAGCTTCCTGATCATGCCTGCCATTGATGGCTGCCCGCATAGACAGCTCAATGGATCTCTCAAGCTTTGAGTACTGAAGATTAAAACACAGTACTGTTGATGGGGTAAGTTTCAGAGCTTGTTTAAGAACAAGATTCTCGGGTGTAGGAACAGATGGTCTGTTTTCTTTTCTCTTTTAATCTGTTTCCAGCTGTACTGTTCCCTTTCACCTTGTTCTTGATTCCATAGCTTCCATTTTATAAAGGAAATTACCTCAATCCCATTTTTAACTGCTGCTGCTAAAAAACTTGGTAACAAAAACACTCTATACCTTGAGATATATCATTTAATGAATTTTAGGACCAAATTATTGGATCTGAAATAAAGAGAACCATATGGATAACTTTTTATATAAAGTTTCAATTCTATTTGATGATACTTATTTTTTTATTTAAAATTTTTAAAAATCAATAACATATACTCGTCAAAATTTAAATGCCAAGATTATATGGCTTGCATTATCAATTTATAGTATTCACTATTTAGTACTTTGTTAGTGTGTCTCACTAGTAAAATCCTATAAGCCAAACTCCAGTTATTTCTTACTTGTACTCCTTCCTTTGAGATACAAGTGTCTCTAAACCTCAAAGTGTTGGTGTGTTGGTCAGAAGCTGAGAACCCATATTAAGAAGTGAGAATGTAATCCTATCTCAAAGGATCACTCTCTATAGTTTTACCTGGTGTGTGGACACACCTTAAGGAGTAGTCGAAATATTGTAAGAGACTCTGGACATCTCGGTCAAAAAAAAAAAACATACAAATGTCTCTATAAATGTAGAATATTCATTCTCATGTAAAATCTAGCTCACTAACATTGGCGTGTACTACAAATGAGACAATGGACGAAAAATGGCAATACATAAAGTGAGATCATCACATGCACACAAGTATGTCATGTATTTTCTTCTATGGGTTTCACCGGATGAAATAGTCATAGGTTTGTTGGAAATGTCTTTCTTTAAACATGTGATTCAATAAAAATTGATTAAATCAATTATGTTGTGTTTTTAAAGTTTACAAAATATAAATATTTAAGAAATAATTTAAATAAAATAAAATTTTGAAAGATTAAAACTGTGAGTTAATTGATTTAATCAAGTTAATTTTTACTAATCACATATTTGAGATATGAACTGAGCCATTTTCATCCCATTTCACAAATTGATTAGACTTACAATGATGAACATTGGAGATTAGACTCCAACATAAAGGCACCAAATCAATTTGCAGGAGTGTTCTTATCATTTAGTTTGGAGGAGTTTTTTATACTTATGAAGATGAGTTAGCAACCAAACCTAAATCCAACCTAGAAAAAATGATTTTAGGTCAATGACTCCTTTAAAAAATGTATCATTTTAAATCTTTTTATTATTATTATTATTAAGGTGTCTAAGTTTCTTAGAGCATGTGTAAGTCTCTATCTACACACACCAGGTAAGGTAATTCTAAGGAAGTGACCTTTAAAATAGAGTGAAAATAAAACTTGAGATTTCCATTTTTTGAAACCGCTTCCTACCATCATTGTAATTCCGTTGAGTTATGTATCATCTTAACCTAAACTCATTTCGTAAATAATTCTTCTAAACAGCTATTACTTATAACTAAGTATCCTAATATTGAATTGAAATCATATTCTACCTCAACTTCATTCTAAGGAACACCAACAGTGAGATGAATGCTAGATTAAGGTCATTCCTTTATGTACATGGATGGGGGAGATGGCCCTAGGGAGGATGTGGAGGCCAAATTGGTTGGTAAAAGAGATGATAGAATAAACCGATGACTAGACTGGTGTATGCAAAAGTTGGGGCATAAAAGATAGGATACATACTTCACATGTAAGCAAAGGTCAAAACTAGCCATTGATACCCTAAGTTGACACTAAAAAAAAGCAGAAACTGCTTTACAAAACTGTGTACACCACTACTTGAATGTCGCCTTGCAACCCCATTCCATTCACCATTATTTCGGCCATCTAGACATGGAGGGAACCATCATTCTAAATGGGTGGATGATGCAATTTGTTTGGTGGGCTCACCATTCATATATCCGAATTTAATAAATCAATGGATTTATAAGAATAGTGATAAGATTTGACCCACATTCAAATCAAAGGAGTTGGAGTAATAGTTACAAATCTGTCTCAAAAAATAGGAGTTACAAGTTCGACCGCTTTCCACTTCAAAGAATCATTCTCTATAAAATTATTCGGTGTGTGTGATATAGAGGTTTGCACGTATCCAAATACTCTTAAAAATCTAAACACCTTGATTATTAAAAAAGAAAAGATTTCATCCCCACCCATACTTCCATGGGGCCACTAATTGTGCAATCCCATAGCAGTTAGAAAAGTGGTGCAGCCGAAATTTTCCAAAATTCAGTGCAAGATCTAGTTGTTAATGCTTTTTAATTAAAAAATCAGATTAACTGAACTGTTTTTTTCTAATTTTTTTCATGGATTTGGAGTTGGGAGTGTAGTTGATTGGAGGCAGTAACAACTAACAATATAAAATATTATATGTTAAAGGGGCTTTTTTGAAACTTGGAGGGGTGGTGCACCAACCCCCTGCAGCCACCTGGATCTGCTTTAAACTCGATCAATATCAAGATACCTGAATTATTCACAACTATTTAATTTGAAAAATAGTTAATATTTATTTTTCTGTTTTTAATATGCTGGTGGATAGATAAGTAAAGTTTCCACTTAATATTTTATAAATTAAACTCAATCATAAAGTTTAATATAGTTGAACCTGATTAGTCTTAAAACAGATTTATTTTTTCAAAAACTATTGTAATATAATTATTTATCTTCCTCTAGTATTTATTATTATACTCTCTCCGTCCCAAATTAGTTATTCTATTGGATTTTAGAATTGTCTCAAATTTTTTTTTTTTTTGAGCGATAACAATAAAAATTCATTAAAAGAGAAAAGGATTACAAAGAGAGAAAAACAAACTAAGCGGCCTAAAAGCATTAGCCCAAAAAAGAAAAGGAAATAAACAAGAAAAGAGCAAAAAGATAATAAAAGAAATCAAATAAAGAAAATTCCTTCCAAAATATTGTCAACACCCAATTTGACAAAAAAATCCGCCACACCGTTGGTCGATCGTCCGACTTTGGAAAATGAAACTTTCAATCCTATAACCATAGCCCTAACCTCCCTAACAATCTCCATGGTGGATGCCTTATCCCCATTGCCCATTTGAATGCATTTGTTGAATCCCCTTCAATGAGTTGTCTCATTTGTATTGAGTATAAAGTGTGTTCAAAATAGATGAGATCACATGGAGTGTTAGCCTTAAATAGAGAGTTCTTAAAAAACACAAATATTTCAAATGAGACAACTAAAATGGGATGGAGGAATAATATTTTAGTTATAACATTATTTTTAATTTTTGTAATTTTAGCTATTCGTGTTAATTATAACATCATTATTATGATATTGTGATGATGCATTACGGTTTAAAATAATCTAAAACAATTGTAGGAGTTGAATGTAATTAAATCGAATTATCTTTAAAACAATTCTATAGACTATATATTATATAAGTTTTATTTAAATATATAGAATTTCTTGAACCGGCTGTGAGAAACCCATTAGAAATTTAGGACGACCATGATTGGACCAGACACTGTCATCGCTTTGGGGACACCGACCAACGCACAGCTGACGAGTGAAGATAACGTCCGTTTCACATGATTCCACGTGCTTCGTACCAGCAGAATAGAAAAATACAACCAGCTCTGCACAAAAACAGAAAAAAGAGGCCAGAAAAAAATTAAATAAATAAGGATAATTATTCATTATAATAGCTCAAAATTAAAATTTATTAGTTAAATGAAGTCAAAACAGATGCGAGAGGTAATTAACAGAGAAATAAAAAAATTAATTAAAATATCAATTTACTATAAAAAAAATAGTATTTTCAAAAATCTAAAATACTAGATTGTCATGTTAAGTGGGTCAAAAATTATAAAAAAACATTGGGTCAAATTTTAGATTTCCATTGAATTTTTTTAATAGTTGGTATATAAATTTAATTTCTATTCAAATTTTTTTTTTTTTTGAGATCCAGAGAAATCTCTAATCCACCTTGAAGGTCTGTAGTCATGTTATGAGGTAAAGTCAGCAGGGATTGAACCTGCTACCTCTCACTGAAAACAGTGGGAGGCAACCAACTCAGATACCCAGTGTTGGGTAATTTAATATAAATTTATTTTGATTGTACTTTTATATTAATTTTGAATTAGATTTCAATAGCTGTTAAAAAAAATTCACTACATGTAAAATAGAATTAAAATGGTGTATTTAAACTAATTTTGACAAATTTCACATAACTAATTTTTGACAACTTTTATGTCCAAATACAAATATTTTCAATTAATCCATTCTCACTATCAGTTTTCAACTAATTCATCTTTTGAAATTCTGAATGAGTGAGTTTAATAAAGCTGAGTTGAGAGACTCAGTTGAGTTGGAGTGAGTCGTGTGTAAGTGTGCATTGATCTTTAAAAATATTGGAAATTCAAAAAAATTGTCCATCTTTTCTCCTCGGATTCCTGCAGTTGCTCAACAAGTGCAACTATACTACACAGTCTACACATGTCGAGATTCGAGATTCCAGTGTTACATGACATTGAGGAGACATGCCAGAGACATGCCCGCCAAATACATGTCTAGTTTAGTGAGGATTAGTATTAACCGAGTTATTTTTTAACCCACCAATTTTCTCCACATTTCCTACGCCAACCTCCCTCACTTCCTTGTGGGCTTTCCTTGGGAGGGACTGAGTACAAGTCATATCAGCCTATCCAAGTTCAATCCGACCGAGTCTTAGTTGGAATTGGAACAAAATAGTAAGACTTGGCAGAGTCATTATGAGACTCAGTCGTATTGAACAGGACCGAGTCCCAGTCGACTCAGTCAAGCTTGGCCAATTCTTTGTTTGCTCTCTGTCACTAACAAGTTTGTCTCTAATTGTGCATTCTTTAGACTTTAGTATATTTCTGGCAAGGTGTTTGTATTTCATCTTCGTAGGTCTTTTAACCTCCATTCGTCTTTCTCCAACATAGCTTCTAGCATCCTTAGTATGGATTGAGCTAATGCTAGCGCATTCTCTTATTTTTTTTTTTTTTTAATATGGGTTTTCCGACTTTATATTGAATATGAGATTAATCCCACGAGCATATGTAAATCTTTCAATCCACATATTAATAAGTTGATGAGGAATAACTGACTCACAAAATTTAAACATGAATCAAACTAAAGACCTTTCATCAAGGGAGCTTTTTGAACAAGTCTCTCATATTTTTTTTGAATGGTTGATTTATTAAGAAAGGGAAAGGCACCAGAGGTGCAAATAAAAAAAGAGGAAAAAAAATCTCACAGCAAAGAAAAGATATAAACTCGAAACATCGAAAACTGACAAAGAAAAAGCTAAGCTAATTCAATACATTCTTTCCAAGCACGAAGGATGTCGTTCATAGAAATGTTCCTGAATTCTACAAGAGAAGCTCAAGAGGTGCACATGAAAAAAATTCTTCTCGAAACTGCTCCACTCGACTCAGCACGATCCTTAAAGATTCTATTATTGCGTTCCCACCATAAACTCCAAACTGTAGCGAAAAAGAAGAGACGCCATAAAGAGGAGCATTTTGTAGAGACCAAAGAGATGTCCCAAACATAAGATAGTTCGGCCATTGAACAAGCCTCTCATATTTACATTATTTGAATTGCCATGACTTGTATCAGGGGTTAAGGTGCCTCGACCTTGGTCCAATTCTTTGCATTTTCTACGATTGTTACTCGAGTTACTACAAATATTTATATATCCTTGTAAGTGGCCCAATAATCCTTTCGAAGAATCCCCCACCACAGCCAGATCAGTGGCTATAGCATTGGGAGTTGTACTTGGTTTCCACCTTCTGATCTCTCTAGAAACCAAAGCCACAAGTAGCCTCTATTTTTATCGTTGCAAGAAAAATCAGAAGGCTCATTTCGAGGACTCTTTGATCAATGTCACTTCAGCCTTATCCCAAGGCCTGTATGGAGGGATTTTTCGTTCATTTTTTTTTTTTTTCTCAAATTGGAGGTCTTATATTGAATTCACGTTAAATTGCAAAGAGTCAATATTTATTGAATTTATTCGATGTGTATAGATTAAGAGGTTTAGACATGTCTCAGGAATTAGTTAAGTGAGATACTACCCACGAACTTTCCTTGCTCCACCATACTACACAATTAAATTGTTTTTTCTAAAACACCCACCCTACCTCACCCCCTTCCCATCCCAACATTTGTAAAGTGGACGAAGGCTTAGTTTCCCAATTCTTGGGATTTAGGTCACTTTTTGTGTACGACTAAAGGTGTTCAAGTGTTTCACCCGTAGGGAACTTTACTCGACTAATCTTTTGGAGTATGTGCACACTTCCCTACACACACACCGGGTTATACAATGGGGGTAACTCCATGGGAACTGACCCAAAAGGATTTAAATGTGAATCAAACTCAAGACCTTCATGAAGAGAACTTCTTGACCGTCAGATCAACCTCCTCTGAATTGAGATTTCGATCACTTATTGGACAGTACTCTATAAAAGCATCTAATTTTATGTAATAGTTATCAGAACTGCTCAAACTAGAGCCACCCAGCTCTTTGCCAGCTGAGTAGCCAAGTCAAAGGCACCAAGATTAGGCCATGAATTAGAAGGCCAGAAGACTTAACAATATAGAACTTATTTGATTTGATTGACTTCATTGCATCCAGGTCATCCATTATCCAAACAAAGATTTGGGATGAGTGTCATGAGACTTGACTCTTTACTTCTTGAGATTTCAATTGTGACTTCTTCCTCAAGGTAATCTACTAAAATGTCTTTCACTTCACTCGTGGTCACAAACTCACAACATGAGTTTTTCATAGACAGCGGAAAACTTTCCAAAATACTCGCACCAAACTCTTTTTATGTAACAAGTTAGGAACTCTGTAACACAATGTTCAGTTATGAAGGTCAAGATTGGTACTCAACAATCTATTACTTGCTTTTTTTACCTCCTGAATCCGAATCTTTAATGGTCTTCCCCCTTTTTGTGTACTTTTTAATTGTAATCTCTTCTTTCTTCGTACTGGGGCAGTTAACCAATTTAATGACATCCCTAATGTTTTCTTTTACTCAGCACCTAAAGGTTTCCTATAATCTACTCATTCTTTTTCAAAGTGTTTTGAAAAAAAAAGGAGAAAAATCAACCTGTAGAAAAAAAGAATGAATCTGGGATGGCTAACAACTCATCCCTGAGTGATGTGATTATGAACCTTCTTCCATTGATGTATGGAGTAATCTGAGTTTATTTGATCTTACAGTCCAGGGGATATCGTTTATAAGGTCAGGGGCTGCCCGCTTTTGTTGTGTTTGGATGGATATGATTACGATAAAGAGTGGCCCTTAGGAATAGATTGAGAATCGAACTCAAAGTCCTGCTTTCTAAGACGGGTTGTATTTAGTAATGTTAAGATAACATTCATGCAGAATTGTTCATTTGAGCCATTCGGAAAAAAAAAACCTACAAAGAAACTTTCTATTTGAACAAAAACAGGTGTGTGTGTGTGTGGGGTGGGGGGGTGGGGTGGTGGAGAAGATACGAATGGCTTTGATATAGCTTTGTTTGAGCCCATATGAAATACAAAGAATGATAGATAGATGGGCTGTCCTTGGGCCCCATTCCAAAGAAGCCGAGTTGAAGCCCATCTATGGCCTAAGATTTAAATTTCGGTTTGGATGTTCTTCGGCCAATACCAGTAGTATGGGCCAATATTGCTGACTATTGGCTGTTTCTTTTTCATTTTTCTACAAGTGAAATTCAGTTTTTGATGACATTTTTATTTAGACTACAACCGTCATGGACAAGGTGCTTTTGGTCTTAAACTTCATCTGGGCCAGCCCATTTTCATCCTCAGAAATAGAAACTGGCAACATTTTAATTGTTGAATAGTTTGGGTCCTCTATATTTTTTAAGTAGTCTATCAGATCTATCTCTATCCTCAGAGCAACATATTTTTTTCTAAAAGATCAAGGTATCAAAGTGTCCCATCTAAATTTGGAGGGCGTTCCACCTAATTAATCCTTGAGGCATGTGTAAATCAACCTCTCAATCTGCACACACCGGATAAAGAACTAAGGAGAGTGATCCTGTAGTGACCCGACTCAGAGTAGCGAATCAATAGGTAGGATCAGTTTAGTACATTAATTTTGTTTATGCAAATTTTATACTTTATTTTAAATGAATGAAAACTATAGTTATTAAATTAGATCCTAATTATCAGAGTTGAGACTATTTGACGTTCAAAAGATACGTGGACCTCTCATTTGCTGATCATCTTCAATCAGGTAGGTTTTCCTACATTAATGAAGCACTAAAAGTTATGATTTAAATATGATATCTTGTTATTATAAATGTGATGATTGATTTTCTTCAGATTTATGTGAAAGATATGTTTATTTACTTTTGAAATATTTAGGATATTGTCACGTATATTGCATGGAATTTAGCATCATAATACATTCATATACCTCTTGCATATAGCATGGGATGAGAATTGCATTATCCGAGACAAAGCTGAGCTATCCGGACATTCTTTGGTCTCGAAAATAAATGGATAAATATTTATACTTGGCCGCGTCCATTGTTATGAAGATACGGCATTGAGTTGGGCCATAAAGGCTCCGGGTAACCAGTCCCGAAACCCTGTGCAGTGGGAGGAGACCACACTCCACCGATAGTCTCGGTTGTTAAACTTGTGGATAGGGAACAACACCCTCGTGGTTGCCACCTGGAATGTTGGGATATAATTGGCCAATGATAGTAACCATTGAGAATATGACTTATAGTCGATATGTGGGGCATGAAAAGGGCATTCATTATTCATTGCACCCATGACATGACATTGCATGATAAGTATGATTTGAAATATGAGCTTTTTATTATGCAACATATTACGTTATAAAATGTGAGTTGTCTAACATTGATTTCGAATTATATGTATTTTGCTATAACACTTCTTGGTGCATTTTTCCTTTGATCGGAACTCCTACTGGGCGCGTTAACTAAGCCCATACATTTTTTCCTTTTTAAGATATTAATACAAATCAAGGAAAGGAAAGCGAGGCTGGACCAAGTGGCAGTCAGGCGTGAGCGAGATAGACGCTAGGAGATAGCGTGAATAGTTTAGTTTGATTTTTTTTAATTTATTTTGGAGTCAGTATAGTTTATAGGAGATTTTAATTTAAGGATGTAATAACTTAGTCACTTTGTGTTCGGATATTTGTGTTTGGTTTATAGAGAACACTTTATTTTTGCTTAAGATGCAAGTATGTTATGATCATGATTTATAATTTTATTTTCCGCTATTTGTTCTAACATGTTGTAACTGTTATCATGGACTACGATTCATACACGTGCTAGGTTAGGCCAGTCGAGGGTCGAGTTTTTCGGACTCGGACTTGACTCGCGTAGTGACACTCGCCTCCCTTAGTTGAAATCTTTATCCATTTTACTCTGATCTTACTCTCGGGAGGGAGGGGTGTTACAGATCCTTTTTGTGTTGAGGCATTTTGAATAAGCATTCAGTTTGAATCTTGGGCCATCAACATTAATATTATAATCAGATGGTTTATGAAGTCTCTTGGAAAAGAAATTGATAGGGGCATCAGTATTTTTTATAATAAAGGGCATTAGACTTCTTATTTTATCAACTTGCCATCATCGAATTGGTGGAAAAATACACCAATGTCCCTTATTATTAATATACGAATATCTCTCTATAAAAATATGGACTCTCCGTCTCTAAGACTCAAATACCGGTGTAATGAATTCCAATTAAAGATTCAAAATTTTAAACTTCCATCATTTTCTCTACTTTTACTATTATGAAATGACAAGATATTTGTCGTTTCATCATCTTAATCTAGGCTACCTTCCTTAACATGTTAATGGATGCAAAGAGCAAAACACAATCAACCCAAATTTATACTTACTACCAACAATCAAATCTCACACAAAACCCTTTTTGGTCATATGGTGTAGTTCAATTGGTTGTCTCCTATATGAAGAAGTGGATTCGAGCCAGTATAATCTAACTTTGATGTGCCCTAAGGATAGTGGATCCACCGGTAGAGATTTTACACTAGGTATCTCACAGTTTTTTATATATAAATTCTAAAAAAAAAAGTATTCATATTATGGGGTTAATTCCTGATTAAGGGTAATTTCTTACAAAATTTACCCCTTATCTAAATGCAGCCCTAGGACAATAGGGATGTTCAGGAAAGTGGGTCCCGCATATCTGCGTGACTCCGACTCCGTCCAATTTCCAATCGAGTGTGCGGACCGGAACGGAACGGCAATGAGAATCTATAAGGCGATATGTGGGCCTACCTTCTTTAAGGACCGACTGAGGACTTGTTTTTTAAATTTTGTGGATGAATATAATAATGCATATATTTCGTCTCGTCCAACTTTTGATGATGCATATGCATGTTTACTAAATTGATGGAAAGGAATTTCCATGAGTAGACAAATTACAAAATAATGATAATAAATTTGTTATTATAATTATTTAACAAGAAACTTTTAAACTAAATGATCAAATATTTATTCAATTTTTTAAATCATTAGTTCGAACAAAGTAAAACATAATAACATCCACAAGTGATTCCAAAGGGTTGCAGGTGAAACCATTCCTCGTAGACTTGATCATGATAAATTATGAAGTTTACATGTGCCATCGAATTAATCTGTCTCTCAAATCATATTGTGGTAATTTCACATGCTAAACATGTCCTTTATTACTATAAAAAACTTATTATTAGGTATCCACTTCTCTGCAACATATTCCTTTTTCATCTTCGATATAAACCAAAGTTCGACACTTTCAATCAGAAATGACCTTAAAAGAACATATAATGTATCATTATTTTGCACAAGACCCTAAAGACAGAAATAAAACCAACACATCAGCTGCAGGACCAAAAAGAAACCATTGATGAGCACTTAGAAAGGCGCCAATACCAAAGAAGTGAAGGAGACAACACAAATATCCCCACACCATAAACAGGAAAATTAATGGATAGAAGCTTCTTGAAGGAAAGACTGATTAAACATTTCAGTTTTTTATGCTTGTAGTTTATTTGTGTTTGTTCTTTTTCTATTTGTATGTTGGGAAGTGTATTTTTTGAGTTATTTTGTTGCAGGTGTTTTGTAATATTTCAGATATTTTACGTGCATAGGAAGAATGTGTTCATATTATCTGAAAAATTATTATTTTAGTTTATTTCTCAGTTATCTTTATTGTTAGTTTTTATACTTTATATTTTATACTTGCATCTTTGGTGCCTCTTTATTAGTATATATATGAACTATTTTTAAAAAAAAAATTGATAAACTATTTAAAAAAAAATTAAAACAAATCAAACCAATTTCAAACGATGATGATCGATTGATTGAGTTTATTCTAGAATGATAAAGAGAACCATTTAATGAGGAAAAAAGTCTGAAAACACCCTACAAACTACAACAGGTACCAATTCAGAAATGTTTCAATACAGAGAAATTATTAGACAATAATATGGTTTTAAAACAAGGTTATATAAAGTAAACAAGTCAAGTAGCCGCAAGTGAAGGCTTATATCTAAATTAAAGAGCTGAAGCGTGCTAAACTCATCAAAAGAAGCAAAAGACAAGGAACCCAACAGAGCATGAAAATAGAAACTATATAAAACATTAGCAGAAGAGATCTGCCAGGCTTAGTCTATTCTTGTCAGGTCAAGAGATCTATTCTATTTTATTTATTTATTTATTTATTAACTTTATGATGTTTCCTGTGGGGCTAGGGATGGGGCCCTATATTCGTGTAAGTTGTTTTGTTCTGTTCTCTTTGGATTGTTCTGTTTTTTGGTCTCTCTTCTTTCCAAGTTGAGTTCCTTCATGCCCATCGTTTATATTATTTTCAGTTCTTTAAAATAAATTACCCAAGTAAAAAATGATGATCATGGAAATCATTAGAACTCAATGCAACCATCGTGTGAATTCATGACCATTCTATCGAAAGAAGACAGAATTCATCACATACGCAAGGCTAAAATAAAACAATACCCACTAAAAAAAGGACATAAAACCCACAAGCAGTAATTTACTATCATTCAATTTTTTTCCCTTTTACATTCATGTATCATTTAGCATAAACAGTAGAAGTGGAAGCAAAAAACATAGGAAAACAAAAAAACAGAGTTAAACAGAGATCAAGGAAGGGGTGGCTTTAAAACCCAAAGAATGGCAAGAAACCATGTAGAAGGCGACCTTGTGCTTCACCTTCCTCAGCAGCAAAACCTTCTGTCCACCCCATTCATAAACAGAAAGAAAGAAATCTTTGACGCCTCTCTTCCCTCCGTTTGAGACATTCACCATCACTTTCTCTTCTTCTTTCTCTGCTTCCCAATGAAGAGGGTAACTCCTCAAGAACGCTCTCCTGTTATTGTAATCTTCGTATCGAAAGCTCCTTGTTCTCACTCCTTCTTCTTCCTCGATTCTTTTACTTTCCATGGTGTCTCCTCCTTCTTTGTTGAAGAAAGGAAAGAAGAAGGCCTTAAAAGAGATAACAGAGAGAGAGAGAGAGAGAGTTTTTTCGAAGTCGGGCCTTTCCCGTCACTTCGATGGAAGAAGTAGAAAACTAGGGATAAGGGTGGAGTTCTTTTATAGAGTCGCCATCACCTCAGTATACTTAGTAACTTCGGAGATTACAATGATTCGGACAAAAGAATCATCCATCTAGAACAAGCACGTACTAAAAATTTGCCTTTATTTTAATCATATATTAATATAAAAATATTAAACATACTATTTTCAGACGTCGGAAATTCTAACTTTTTTACACTTTCGAGTGGCATATCGTCGGAAACATACTATTAAAAATTCAAATAAGTGATTTTTTAGTAATATGATTAATCTGCAACAAATTTTTTATTCAGAATTAAGTTTTCATATTTTACTTGCGACACATTCTATTTTTATGACGAGTCTGAAAAAACAAAACCACCAAGCAAGACCTTTAATTGTTTTATAGAAATAAACTAAGAAACGAAGGTCAATTAGTGGGCTATCTCATGCATATTAGATCTAGGGTTTCTGAAGTTTAAAGGTATATTTTTCGTTGTATCACAAATACAATTTATCCACCTCTTCATTCAAATGTATAGTTGAAATTTTTTTCATTCGAATGAATGCTTGAAACTATTTATTCATTCGAATGAATGGGGTTGAGCAGTATTCCGTTTTACTGTTCAGCCCATTCATTCGAATGAATTGAAATTACACATGGGTATTCATTCGAATGAATTTGAATTGAAATTACACTTAGGCATTCATTCGAATGATTAGAAACGCGGGGTTAAAATAGTAATTTGCCACGAAAATCCAGATTCAGGTGTGTAGAGACAATAAATCTGGGTGTGTGTAATGCGGCCTTTGATAATTGCTGAAATTATAATTCATTTGAATTATTGCTTCAATCTAATTGGTCTGCCTTGAATTTTTTTCTAAATTCTCGCTCTCGATATGTTTTTATGACTAAGTTATCTGGGCTTTCTTTAAAACATCCAATTAATCCTCCGAGCATTTACAAACTTCCCAACTCATATATACAAGATAACTCTAAAGGGAGTGACGCTTTTGGGATAGAATGAGAATCAAATTCGCGATTTCCATTTCCTTAGGTGAGTTCTTGACCCCTTTGGATTTCTAGCTCTCCATGTATAAAATGAGTTATTCATATTTTCAATGTATAACCTATCAACAATTAGACTCACTTCGATAGAAGTAATTATGGAGCAACTATAAAATAGAAAGTCCCTTAGTTTTGAATCTAATAAATTATCTAAGAAATGTCCTATCAATTATCTCAATTTGGTAATTTAATAAACTTAATGTTAATTTTTTAATAAAAAAACTACTATCTGCCTACTTCAAAGTTCAAACTAGACCTCACAAAAATAATACAAACAATATCTTATCTTATTTTAAAAGATTCAAGAAGTCGTTGTTTCTTTGTTGTAAATATGTGATGACTTTTGTGAAGAACATTAAATGGGAGCAATTTGTATTTTATTTCCCGCGCACACTGTTTTTGTTTGGACTTGGACGGGTCAGGGTGTGAACTGTGAAGGCTGCAAAAGCCGCATGGGCTGAAATGCTGAATGTTCCCCTTCTCCCAAACCTTTCATGCCCCGACAGAATTTTTTTTTCTTCTTCTTTTTTTTTTTTTCTTTTTTTTTATATAAATTTTGGGTTTTATTTTAACATAATTTATGTGACCCAACATAGGGTTTATGAGCCTTGATGGATGGAGACATGTACATGTATTTAGAGACTAGTAGTAATTGTGGATGTTCAATATCAGCCAATCACGAATAAGTTGGGCTCTGCAATTTGGATTAGGCTCACAACCAACATGCTAAAAAATCCACTAAATACGAGTCAGTCTCCGACGTAATTTGGGCTTGAAATATTAAGCCTGGTTGGATATCACTTAGGGTTGAAATTGGGTCAGGTTAGGTTACTTAAAATTCAACCCGACTCAAGCCAATATTTATGAAACCCGATCTGAACTATTAATCAGAAATTCTCAACTCAATCCGACCCACTGACCCAACCTGTATAATTTTTCAGGTCAGGTCATGTGGAGTTTCACCCCTAGATATCACTCTAGGTTTGAACAGAGTTCTTTGAAAGCCCATTTTTAAGTTTTGGAAGTCTATTTCAAGCCCAAGTTAAAAAAAAAAAAGACTATAATACTTCTATGTCCTTGTCATTATCATCATTCTCCTATTTATTTGATAATTAAAACCAGATTTCTGATATTTTATATACGATAATAATTAAGCTCATGATGCACCAACAGTAAAGAAAATTTCAATTTTACCTTTACTTTTTGAGAAAAAGGAAAAGAGAGAAGAGAGAGAATGAGAAAAGTAAAGGTAAAATTTAAATTTTCTTTAATGTTGGTACACCAGAAGAAAAATTCATGGTACAAAAATCACTACCATGTATACACGTTATAATGTATTAGATAAAACTGGGCCCAGAAGACACTGGCCCAATCTCTGACTTATGTTCTGATTATGATGGATGAGATTTAGGCTGAGAAAGTACTTATACTGATTCTTGTATGATTTCTACTCGTGTGAGCGTTTCTGATGGAGATGTCCAATTAGTCCTTCTTACGGATTCAAATGAGTTTGAGGATAGAGATGTCAAATCCTAGTCTATTAATTAGATTCTAATTTCTAAAAGATAGTGAATAATAAAAGAAATTAGACTAAGAAATTGATGATTAAGAAGAGGGCCTTTTTAACTCATTATCCCAAAACTACATACCTTCCTAATTTACACTATCACGATGTTGGGATAGCAACCTGATTTTATGGGTCATCAGATGAATTCAATTATTCTAATTATCAAGTTTATTTATCTTATTTATTTACAGTTGATTAATAAATCATTGTATATAAATTAATTTCACTTTATATTTTAGATTTGTAGGATAGTTCAACTGACAATCACTTTGACCCAAGAATCAGAGGTCTCAAATTCAAGTCTCGTAGTCATCTGATGCCCATGACTTGCTGGGGCTTGCGTGCATCTAAAGTTTTATCAAATACTCTCGTACTCAAGGAGAGATGGGGTTCATGTAGACCTATTCTTCAATGGTTTAAGGGGTTGAAACAGTGGTCCCACTTTGAATGGGTTTTGTACTTATGTTGGCCCATGGACCATGAAATCTGAAGAGAAAAACATCACTTTATTTTTTATACGTATTTTTTTGACCTTTTTTCTTTATTTGAGCTGGCTGGCCAAAGGGAAAATATTCTTCCAATAAAAGAGAAATTTCAGGAAGGGATCCTCTTTTGTGATTGCCGCTCATTTTATTCAATTGCATGGAATATGGATCGTAAATTTGGAATGGGAATCAAGACTCACTGAGTCAGTCTCAGTCTTCACTTGATAACTTCTTTCCCACTGAGAGTGACTCACTGAGTATATTTTGTCTTTCTGCCCTATTAATTTCTCAACCAAACGAGTAAAACTCACATCAATTAAGTGGATCAAGTATAAATATTTTTTCAATTCTTAATTGTATTAGATTATATCTATCTATCTATTGTTAAATCTAATTAGCCAGATAATATAAAAGTATATTTATAAAAAAAATAAAAATAATTTTTATAAAATTAAGTCGCACGAATGGCCCAAATTAAAAGAATAATTCTATTGGTCATTTTTAACCTTTTGATTTGAAAACACAAAACAGTCATTTAATTTTAAGTTCTAGATTTATTACTGGTGTCCTAACTACGTTTACAACTTTAGTAGATGGGTTCAGACTTCAGAGGTAACTTGCCCTCATTTGGATTTAATTGGGTCAGCTTTTTTTACTAGGCTTGTAACCCAATCTTAATCTGGCCCGCCAATAAACATTGCTGTATTTCCAATCCAACCTATGTTCAATTCAGGGTTGGGTTGGTTTGGTGAACCAGGCCCACCTAAAACATTGATAAATGCATCGATTTCTTATATTTGATGATCCTATAGGCTTCATATTAGTCCCAGGCCCATAGAATTACGAGTTTGGGCTGCATGCAGCATTCAAATTCATCAGACTGTTGTGTACTAACCAGGCCCAAAAGCATATAAAGTACATGGATGACAAGCACGGAATGAGCTTATTTTTCTTCGACCCAATATACTTGGCAGTGCTGAGGCATCCGAATCTGATTGAATGAGATGACAACTTCTCATTCCAAATGTATAAAATTGCATCATCTCCATGCAGTTTTACAAATTTATCTCCAATTAACCATATCTTATACCAAAATGTATAAAATTGCAATTTTAATGAAATCACTACTGGGCGCTTTTTTTTTTTTATGACCAAGGTGTCCAAACCTCTAAGAGTATTCAACTAATCTTCGGGACATTTACAAGCCTTGCCACCCCACATCAGTAACTCTTTAAGGAGTGACCATTTGGACTGGAGTGAGAATCGAACTCAGAACCAAGAGTCGAAATCTGAGCTGATACTGTTGGTATCGGTCGAGATATCTCGGGATTTCTACGACCGAGATATCTTGGCCAATACGCAAGCATCGGCCAAAGATAAAAAAAATCGGCCGAATATCGGCCGCTTTTTTATTTTTTATTTTAAAAAAAATACAAATATCGGCATGGGCCCGGTCGATATCTCAGCCGATAGTTATATTTTTTATTTTTTTTAAACAGCCTTTTTATTTTTTAAATTATTTTAAGAAAAAAAAGCCACCGAGATTTTTTTTTAAAAAAAAATGAAGAGAGAGAGAAATCTCAACTGAAAATTCGGATCTACCGAATTTTCGACCCCTGCTCAGAACTCTCACTTCCTGAAGTAGGTTTCTGGCCAAAATCACTAATGGACCTTTGAAGTTCACTGTAGAATTTATCTAAAAGATTCATGATATACCTAAAAAGACACTAAATACCACAAATTGGGCACAACTATTTCATATAACTAAGAACTATAGCCTTTTTTTAATTAAAATGATCTCTATCTTTTTAATTTATTTGGAAGAACTTTTTTATATTTTTTATTATTTTAAAAAGGCCCCTAACTTATGGCAGAAAAAACAAATTAGAAAACCTGCTTGGGCATACTTCACTAATGATCAATTGATTTTTGCTTTAAGATTTTTCTAGACGGATCTTGTGGCGCACGCTTAGAGATCAGAACCACTTAAGAGAGTTAGGTGAATAAAATAAAATATTCATAGATTAGCAATATTACAATGTTTCAAGAATTAATTAAGGCGCCACTTACAGATATCCGACTTTTTTACCTCTACACATCCGTTTTCGGATTTTAAGATAAAATTATCATTTTGCCCTCACATTTTTCACTCATAACACTGTATTTTAAGCATTTGAGAGTGTCAAAAGACCTTAAAATTTTAAAGTATTTTTATCAGGTTATCGTAATTAGTCCGGATATTCAATTTGAGAAATTTCGAAAATAGACAATGCTTAAAAAATAACTTTAAAGTTTTAAAGAAAAAATTATTATTTAAATAATCACTATTGTGCACTTCGAATGAACAATCCGTACATTCCAACGAATGGGCTGAACAGTAACGATGGTTACTGTTCACTCCATTCGTTCGAACGAATTAAATTTATATTTGGACATTCGTTCGAATGAGTGAACATGCAGGGGCAGAGTAGTAATTTCATCATAAAATCCAACAACAAGTGTATAGAAGCAGAAAAGTCGGGTGTCTAGAAGTCGCGCCTTAATTAACTGAGACGATCAATTATTAGAATTTTAACACTAAAAATTATAGATGACAAGAAAACTCAACTTCTAACCAACTTTGAGAAAGACATTGAAATATTGAAAAATACATGATCACCTTAGGCATGGAAATTATTTTATTTTACAGATAGGATCATTCACAATTCCCACTCATGGTTGTTAAGACTTATGAGTGACATTCTATCTATGCAAAAGAATTTCCCTTCACTCTTCAGTCTTCATAGTTAAATGTGGTGATTTTATTTAGAAATAGGATGGAATGTTTAAAATATATCATGTGGTAACCACTCACTTCATAAATCCCTATTCCACTCACTCATGGAGACAAGTGAAATAACACTCACCCTGTATAAAAAATGGGATGGCCAAGATCTCTGTTGACTTCTTTTTCTCCTCATTTTTTTTTTGAGGATATGGTGCTTAAAAAAAAAAAATTGAAAAACACTCGAGTTTTATTTTTTAAATGAAAAACATAAATATCGGCCGATATTCGGCTGATATAAGCTAATATCAGCCTGGGCCATGGCTGATATCGATTTTTTTTTTTTTTAAAAAAAAACTAAATCAATGGATATGTGTCGGTATTTGGCCGATACATCCAGCCAGATATCGGGCCGAGATTTTCATCACTGTCCTATTACCAAAACTTCATGACAATAATGATGATTAACGCATAACATTTCTTTCAGAGGGAATATGTATGAGAAAATAAATGGTGGAATTTGCATGTTTATAAAAGAAAATGGTTTATTTCCTCCAAATAAAACATAATTGCTTGTTTCTCGAAACAGTTGGGAAAATTGTATCTCAACACGAGAAGTAATGGTGTCAGTTACATCTTTTATTGCTTGCTACCTTGATATAATTATGAATGATTTTATTTGTATTAAATGTTTATTGGTTAAATTTTATTAACAATTTTATTCGAAATTTGTATATTTTGACTGATATCTAATTAATTTTTCTTTTGAAATTTATATATTTCAATTGATTTCTTAATTAAAAATTGATTGATATTTAAATTTTTCGCTAAAATTTATGATTGAGCTCATGAATCGATGTCATATTTGAGCATTTTTAACAGTGTCTTTATCAAAATCTATTTTGAGCTTAACTCAATTCTGTAGAAGATTTTTTTTTTTTTATTGAAATTTATTTAAATTCAATTAGTTAGGGAGATAATGTTAAAATTTAAAATGAAACCACCTCAGAAAGGATTTTACGGGTGATCGAGAGTCGGTGGGTATGCCGGCACGGCCGGCTGTCATGACCTCGTCTCATTGCATCTATTACCAGCGACAGCAGAGCAAAATAGGAATAGATTATAATAAAATTTAAATGGCTCAAATTGTTATTTTTATATAAATCTATTTATTTATAACATTTATATAACATGTTTTTACTCTAAATTATTAGAGTAATCAAAATAGATAAAATATTTATTTGATAATTTATTTTAATTTTAGAAATTAATAATTAAAATAGTCATTAGCATTGACTTAATTAGCATCATTATATGATTCTCTAATTATAGAATTTTATTTTGTAGTTACATTTATTTTCTTTATAATTATTTTTTTCTATTTATATTTTTTATCTTTTCTGCCTCTTGAATTATGTTTTTAATAAATACCAAATTCAATAGATCTCTCTTGATTTAGGAAGAACAATTTATTTTATTTTATCATTTTACAATATTTTCACTAAAATTTATTTAATCCAAAAACAGGTTAGTCGTTTCATTCTAAACATCTGGCGGTCCATCCAATTAAAAAAAAGAACAAAAGAAAGAATGGAGTGCTCAAATACATGCATACGTCCACTCAATTATAAAATCAGGTTTAGATCTGCTGGGCCTCTCTGGCTTTTTATTTTTCACTAGTGTCCCTGAATTGCCCCTATACTTTCTCAGAATATCAATTTACAGCCTTATCTTTCTAATTTTTCAAAACTTGGGAAGCAATACAATTTCGGATTGATTAGATTTTAATTTAGTTTATTTATCAAGTAAATTTGAATTAGATTAGTCCACAAATTAAATAAATCAAGTTACCCAACGGTTTTTCCACATGTAAATTTAAAAAAAAAACCAAAATATTTATTTATTAAATCTAAACTTTTCCCTCTCTCTTTTTTAACTAAGTCACAAGATTGACTCATACAATATTTTAGATATAATTGAATTTAGATCGATTAATATATGAACACTGAACAATTTATTTTTACATAGCTCAAATGAAGTCAATTTATTTATAAAATAAGTAAAGATGTTTGACCTATATGTATATTTGTGTATTGGGTTTAATTGAATTAATATATTGAGTGAAAAATTGCCTCTACTTTGGAGAAGTTTGCTAATTTTTTTGCATTGTTAATTTATATTAGAAAAATGAAAAATAAACTGAACTATGCGATGAAGCTCAATTGTATTATGAATTTTTTTTTTTAAGATATTACCATATAGAGTAATCAAGTTGGGAAATCACATTTCTCAAATAAAATTAATGCCTTAATCATACTGCAAGAGGACTTTTGAAATCAGTAGTTAGTTAATAAAGCTAAAAGGGTCAATAATAATGATGGAGCCTTGTGCTTTGGTTGGTAAGGATGATCATATGATATGATTATTGTTGATGCCTATGAGATTTGTGCTAAACAAACTATTTCACATGTTCTTAAACGGGGTGAAGATGGCACAAGAAAGTTAATTGAAGACACCATAGGCTAGACCTTTCATCCATTGGTTATTGGGTCTCCACATTCTATTGTAAAAGCTTCCAAAACATAATTAGGGTAGAGGTAAATATGATTTTATAATCCATTGTTTAAATATTTAACTAGTTTTAATCATGACTATAGATTTTAAAACTGTTAAAATTGATCGTTTCTTTACTTTATTTATAAATAGATAGTTTAGAGTAATAGGATGACTGTTAAATAAAATATCAAAGAGTAATGAGTTTTGACTTGACGTACATATTTTGGCAGTAGTTAAATTTTTGGTATTTGAGATTGAAAACTTTTGGCTAATGTTTTAGTTATATTAACTATCTTGGTTGAAATTTGAAAATGGATGAAATCATAAAATTTTTTGAAATTTAATTGAACTTCTCAAATTATGACCAAAATTTGTCTGAAATATCAATTAAAATATGATAAGTATCGACCAATATAATATATTAAAAAATCACCAATATTTTCAATATTTATATTTCAACCAAATCAAATATGAAAATTTCGATTGAAAGGACTTTAACTCCTAATTACTCCTGGTAGAATATGATTCGAAAAATCAATTCAGCCCATTCTTAAAATAACATAAAATCTTCACTTATAATGTTATTTATTAGATGTAATATTCCAATACTCAAGATTAGAGTATAAATTTGTGTATATTTGTTAATAAGGTCAATCAAGTTAGTTTAAGAAATTAAAATTTTAAATACAAATTAAATATTTAAAATCGTATGGTGAGGTAGGCAGCTGCTAGCCAACCAACTTACCTCTGAAAAATTTGAAGGGTGTTATTCCATATTTTTGAAAATAAGATGAATGGTGAGGGCAGTTTGGGACATGAGAAAAATCGAATGGTTTTTGTTTTCATACGCAAAAGTAGAACTTTATGTGACGAATTAATTATAATAATCATCCTCGTGACTCTGTCTATCCGAAAACTCCCTCCTTTTTTTTTTTAGTTTTCTTTGGCGGAGACCCTGTTTCACACTTCCTAACAAAACTCATCTTAGATCTCATCTCACTCTGTCAGACGTACAAACGAAGCCAAACAAGGGAGAAGGGTTTCACCATTTCCGCAAAAACCCATCATTTCCTCTCGCAAATCACCTCCGTTCCACGTTCAGGTGATTCTCCTTATTTCTCCACTCCCATCCCTCCCACTCTCAAAATCTCATCTCTCTCGCATTTGAATTTCTTAGCCTTGTTCCAATCTCTGCTTCCTTCTTCAACTCCCATTTCCATTTTCCCCAATGCAGCTCTTTTGGGAGGTGGGGGGTGTTTTCTTCTTTACCCAGCTTTCAGTGAACGAAAGATAAGAGCTTTTGATTTTTGATATTTTTTTTCCCGTTTTTTGTCACGTGCTCTGCAAGTGGAATTTCTTTCGGCTTTAATCACATTTTGCACTTTTTCTTGTTTTTGATTATTGTAGATTTTTAAAGATTGTATTGTCATGTCTTTCTGGACCTGGTCCTTATCTTTCTGTTTGCTTATGTCCATGTTTTTTTTTTTTTTTTAAATTTAAATTTTTGATCAGGAGTTGATTAATGTTGATTGTGAATATTCATTAAAGGGCCTATTAAGCCAGTTGCTATAACATTTTTGTTTTAATGGGTTGTTTAAGATTTCCATTTTTCTTATGAGGAGAAATTGAAAATATAAAACTATTGCCAGGCTGTGATGCCACTGAGCAAATCTGTGCACTTGGTTGCATCTGATGTCAAGGTAGACTGTTGGATTGAACCCCTCAAAATGGTTGATTCTCGGGCCAGTTAAGATTCACTTGGAATATTGTGATCCATTGGTCTATCTTGAAAAGAAGTGTGATTCAGTTTGGTAGGATTTTATCTCAAGCAGTGTGGAATGTAGATATCCTTTCTTTGATTTCTGGTTTTAAGAGCCGAGGAACCGAGGTTTCACACACTTTTCTGTTTATTTTGATTGATTTGATGCTATTTTAATTGAAAGGTCCTTGCCTCATCAATTATTTGTTTACGTATTTTTCATCTTTTCCCCTGAAGAAAGAGCGTGCCATTCGGAGGGCTCTGAAAGGGCACAAGTGGTCAGAAGAACATAAAGTGAGTGGAGAAGCATCTTTTAATTTCCAGGGCCAGGTTTGGTCAAAATGATATTCGATGAGCCACCTGTGATGTCCCAAAGCAATAGGATGAGTCGAGCTTCTTTCAATTCAACCAATGGAAATGCAACCCCTCTGCATAATTCTGCTGTTATTGCGAATGGAGATGGATATGGCAGTGATGGTTCCAACTTTGCCCCTCCGTAAGTGTCCTGCCTGTTGAGTTACTCCATGAATGAATATACATTGCTGTTCTCTGTTTTGTTTTATAGAATTCATGTCATATAAGGTCCTGTTGTGTTTTAGGTAAAAAGTGCATTTGCCTAATTTTTTTCTTTTAAACATAAGTCAGGAAGGGCAAACCAGTCATATTATAGGGTCTGCTTTGAAACAAATGCCATAGTGGAAGGTGCTCATTGTTGCAAGTAGTGGGTGTAGACAGTATTATATCTGTCTTTAGCATGGTGAAAGGTGCTCATTGTTGCAACTATATGGTTATTATGATTTTTTTGTCAGTGCACTTTAAGTCTTTAGCTAAGTTACGTAGGGATAGGTGTGTGTGTTCAAATCCAATACTTTCTAATTTGGTGAACTCTAAACTGTAGGAACATGGAATTCCTGGATCTAGAGTAGAAAAATGACTGACCAAACCAGTCTTAAAGGACGCCTAATTAATTTCATTTTAGTGACCCTTAGGTTTTCATGACACCTATTGCATCTTAGATTTCAGTATTGGACTGAACTCTGAAGTTCATTGGCATGGGAGAGTTTAAAGTTTCAAATGTTTGGCTCTTATATATTATCACATGCTATGTGCTTTTGAAGTGATGCCAAGCATTTTAGTTTTCTTGCTTTTCTTTTGAGCCTTTGGTCATCCTTGAGCTAATTATGGATATCTTACCACTTCTGTTATACCTGCACATCATTTCTAATGATTTAAATGTTATGTTGCTATCTTTTGCAGTACACCATCAATCCTGTCAATGCCTCTACCACCAGAGTTGGCTGGTGCTATACCTTTGCTTGATAAATTCCAGGTAGGAATATGGGCTCTGTTATTTGACACTTAAATTTTCTCTCTTAAATTGCTTGAATTGGTTTTCCCTTGACTGGTTATAACTTCTTACATTGAATAATGGCAGAATTAGAATTGGGAAAACAACATGTTAGAGAGAGATTAGAAATAACCCCATAGATGAGGATCTGAGGGGAAGCTGTTTAAGTTGGTTTGGACAAGTGGAAGACTTGAAATAGCCCCTGTAAAAGCCATTAATCTAAACACTCACCTTTACTTTTGAATTCAAATATTGCTTGGGCCAGTGTAAATTCAACTCATGTCATCATTTATGCAAAACAAAAACATTTATGCCATGGCATAACTTTGAAGCAAAAGAGCGGGTTTTGGGAGGATCCAATTGGGGTCCACTTTGAATAGTTTCATTCTCAATTCTGCATCCACACATCTCGTTTTGCCACGATAAATGGTGTATAATCTATACTTTAGAGTGAAATTTTTGAAGATTATCCATAGAAACCTCAAACAGAGACCTTCTACCTTGGTTTGGTCCACTGATTTGTGTTTAGGAGTGGTGGACTCCATTGTCAGATTCTCATAGTCAGATTCAATCAGAAATGAACACATGCCTTCACACATGTGTGCACACGTAATAGGTTAAATCTAGAATAAGCACATGCGAGAATCTTGCTCAAGTAGACAACCCATCAGCAGGGCCCTTCTGATAGTTGATCAAAACTATTCCATTCACTGCTGTACCCTCTAAAGTATGTTGCATAGACTCTTCAAAATGTGTGACACACTCATGTTTGACATTCTCTAATTTGGACTCTTCATGTATTCTTCTAGTATTTTTTAACATTATTTTCCAAGATGACAAGAATATTATCAGAACTTTTTCCTTGATTGTTTAGAGTAAAACTGGTACTTATTTTTCTATTAATGTTATTTTCAACCTTATTTTCATTTAAAAACAACCTAAATTTAAATTTATTTAAATGGTATGCCAAGTATGTGAATCGTACATTTTGGGATTGGTTGTTTGATACCTCATAGTGATGTCAAATTCAAGCACACTTACGTTCCCTTGCAATGTATCCTCTAAATTTAAATCTAGATAGTCTCATAGTCCACATGATTCCATATTCGTCCATCTTGTAATAATGTTGCAAATATTCCTAGCATGTGTCTCATGCTGAAAAATGCTTGCTTGGGTATTGCACTCCCAATTTTTTCTGAGGCCTTTTTCATATGGTGAGGCCCTTCATTGGTCATGTCCGCCATTTCACTCATCCTAGATCCCATACATTGATACTAAGGGCCTGTTTGATAACTCATTGTATTCAAATAATGAGATTGATAACATGGAATTGGCACGAGAATAGGTATTCAGAAACCTATTCCATGCTTTGCATTCAAAAGGTTTGTGTGGTAGAACTCATTGGGAATGGCCATATGGTAAAAATCATTCTTTCACCTTTCTAGCAATAACTGCTCCTGAGAAAGAATGAGCATTGGGTGGATAACCATTCTGCTGCACAACCATATTGTCTTATCAAGCAGAACTTATTCTTGGAATGGAGCAACATCAACACCCATTCTCCATTTTGCTCACCAAATGGGCCCCAAGTCTGCATCCATTTGATCAGTTGTCATAAACGAAGTCACAAAGAGAAAAGAAAAAAAATACTTTTTACAGGTACACTCTGCTGCGCTTCATAGAGCAGTTCACAGATGAAATCAATTACCTCACCCACCTCTAGGCCCCCAATAAAAAAGGAAAGGGGAAAGATATGCTTTTAATGCCTAAGGTCCAATCTTTGCTTGCAGTTCAACAGCCTTAAAAAATCCAAAGCTAAAATTTCCAACCTATCTGATTTTTTGGAATACCTTGTCCTTGCATAGGCCTTTCCATCCCTCATATAAGTGGCCCCATGTAGAGGTTTGCATGAGCTCAGCCATCCCAAGGCCACTGAGATGTGATTATTCATTGGCAGTTTGCTTCCTAAATGTTTATTAAAATTTATGCATCTTATGTGCTTTATCTCTGGTAAATTTTAGGTGGAGGAGTTTCTGAGATCAATGCAGAAGCAAATCCTTTCTGCTGGAAAACGTGGATTTTTTTCTAAACGGTCCGTGGGACCTCAAGTTCGAGAAAGATTCACTTTGGAGGATATGCTGTGTTTCCAGAAGGTAAATGCTCAATCTGAAAGCAATAATCATCAGTTTAAGACCAAACTTTGAAAAAGAGTTGCAGACAAGAAATTCTCATTTTTTTAGGAAAAGGCAATAGATGAGGTTATCCAAAGTTCTTTGTAGTCATGCTCCATGTCTGCCTATATTTTCAATCCAATCTCATGTGTCATCTCTTCTGATATGGGACAGGAACCCATTCCGACATCTTTGCTTAAGATCAACAGTGACCTTGTAACTCGTTCAATCAAATTATTTAAGATAATTTTGAAGTATATGGGAATTGATTCATCAGATAGAATAGCTCCCTTGAGCTTAGAAGAGCGGATTGAGCTTGTTGGGAAACTTTACAAGCAAACTGTGAAGCGTTGTGAACTCCGTGATGAACTTTTTGCACAAATTTCAAAGCAAACACGCAATAATCCTGACAGGTACATATATTCTGTATGATTTTAAGCTGGTTCTTATTTTATTATCACTATGTTGCAGGCACCGATTTGATTGTTTCTTGGTGTGAGTTTCTATCATTGGCTGTTTCTTTCTGCAGGCAATGCTTGATAAGAGCATGGGAGCTAATGTATTTGTGTGCCTCTTCCATGCCTCCTGGCAAGGACATTGGTGCATATCTATCAGAGTATGTTCATTATGTAGCCCATGGAGTTAATACAGATCCTGAAATCCAAATCCTTGCAATGAATACATTGGATTCACTGAAGCGATCTATGAAAGCTGGTCCTAGGCAAACAATTCCGGGGCGTGAGGAGATTGAAGCGCTTTTGACTGGTAGAAAGCTTACAACAATAGTTTTTTTTTTGGATGAGACTTTTGAGGAGATTACATATGATATGACAACAACTGTTGCTGATACTGTTGAGGTATTTTTAAATGTGGTCCTCCATATTTCTTTCTCTTGTTTCATCAATCCACCACTATCCTTATGTATATCTCATAATTATTCAAATATAAAAATCATAATTGAGTGATTCTCACACTTTCTGTGAATGAAGATTACTTCACTGACTTGGAAGTTTCGAAGTGAGATGCTAGATTTGTTGAATATTTATGAGTGCAACGAGGTCATGTCTATCTTGAAGCCTGTTAAAGGCTTACAGTTGTTAATATTCAATGAAATTATTGAAAACATACGCATGAAACTTTTATAGGTTTCTTTTTATCAGGATCCATGATGACAAACTGAACTACTTTGGACATTTTGGAATATGCACTGGTGCATGTCCTCTATCTTGTTCAGTAAACTGACCTTGCATTCAGGCCTCTACATTTGACATGTCTACTCTCAGAAAGGCCTGTGATTGAGCTGAAATGATAGTGCCATGTGCATTAAAAGTGGGTCCAACATTAGTTGCTTAGTTTGTGAATTTCTGAATTCATGAAAGAACTTTTTGAATGGCGAGCAATTTTAAGGGAATAAAGAAAAAGCAATTAATTGGCAATTTTTTTTTTTTCTCTTTCCAGATTGAGTTGTGTATCATTCATTCATGAATCATTTCATCTGTAGCTATTTTTGCCATTCTTTAGACTCTTGCTGGTGTAATGATATGGCTTGGATGGATGCAACAAATTTCCAGTTTACACATTGCATGTTTTGAGGGGTGCACTGCTTCCAGATTAAGGAATATTGTGGATTATGGATCTGGTAAAGTTTAGCCCTAGTTGTTTCTCCCGATCTGGTCTCAAGTGATAACATGAATGGTAAAAATTGAAACCACTTGAGCAATCCACTTCATTGCCCTATCTGATGGTTTTTTCTGCCTAATGTATCTATTCTAGTTTTCTTCTTCTTCTTCTTTTTCAAACACCAACTTCGATTGATAGAAAACGTATGTATTCTCCATTTAAAAAAAAGTACTTATTCTATTTTTTGGCAGGGCACAGGATCCCTCCTTTATACCATGAGCTCTATTGTTGTAGTATTTAATTTTCTCACTCTTGCTCATGTGAAGTTATATTACCATTAGGAATATTTATGTTTTGCAATAATTTTCTTATATGTCAGTTTTTATGTGGAAATCAACATTCTTGTGCCCTCAGTGCATCATTTAATTATGTATCTGCTCCAGGAACTTGCAGGAATCATCAAACTTTCAGTTTACTCCAGTTTCAGCCTATTTGAATGCAGGAAAGTTGTCACTAGTTCTAAATCATCGGATCCTTGCAATGGTAATCCTCCCCCCACCACCCCCCCATCCCTCTCCCCCACCTCCACACCCCACCGCGCCCACCCCCCCTTTCCCTTTTCCTTGAGTCCATTCATTCTTCAAGAATTCTTTTGCATGATGAATTTATGTGAAGTGGCTTCTAGTTATACTAAAGGTTTGTATTCATTGAGAGCATCACCCATATAATTCTGGTTTCATATTATGTAGAGGAGTACATTGGATTAGATGACAATAAATATATCGGGGACTTGCTGGCGGAATTCAAGGTAGCTAAAGATCGCAGTAGAGGGGAAATTTTGCACTGCAAATTGTCATTCAAGAAGCGGTTGTTTCGGGAGTCCGATGAAGCGGTTGCAGAGCCAATGTTTGTGCAGTTGTCGTATGTGCAGGTGAGTCATGTCAGCTTAGGCTGTCACCATTTGTTTGACGCAATGAATTTGTTTCAATTTTCATGTCAGTGTCCCTCATTTTTTCTATCATCATTGTCACCATCATCATTGTTAGTAGTTTGTCAATGGCAATTTGAACTTTTGCATTTAGTACTTATGTTGGTAATTGGTGCTAATTTTGTGGCAGTTGCAACATGACTATATTTTGGGGAATTACCCTGTTGGTAGGGATGATGCTGCCCAGCTAACTGCATTGCAAATTTTGGTAGAGATTGGATTTGTTGGCAGTCCTGAATCATGCATGTCAGTAATGGCTATGAACACTCGTATGATAGCGTAAAGATATTTTCATCTTGACATTATTTCTTGATGTTATGTTCTTGGACTATATTTCTTGTTCTACAATTTTTATTCATCAGTTAGCGACAATCATTTTGCAGTGATTGGACATCTCTTCTTGAAAGATTCTTACCAAGGCAAATTGCTATTACGCGGGTAAAACGGGATTGGGAACTAGATATTCTTTCTCGTTATCGTATGATGGTAAGAGTGAAACAGTTCTATGTTACATTGATATTCTTGCTTTGCAACAACTTTTATCTTTTAAAGGTAAAAAGTATTTTAGTAATGAAAAGAACTGTACAGTGTTGCATTGAGATGGATACAACACATTGAAAATACAAGGATAAACAAAAGCCCTTCTCCCTGCCCCTTTGATACTGCTATAGATGAAAATCAACAAGCACACTATCCCTGTCTAGACCATTCTTTTTTACCAAGTCTGCCTCCCTATTTCCCAATCTCCTCACATGAACAAAAGAAACATCTAAGAAACTATCCGTATCCCTAATCTCCATATAGACACTTGAACAAATTCCAAGGAGACTTTTTCCTCCTTGAAGCCCTATGGATGGGATTAGCTGATTTGCCTTCCACAATCAACCTTCCATGAAAGTAATCTCTTAAGATTCTCATTCCCTCCTTGATGGGAGCAGCTCTACCTCGTCGGATTCCATTCTCCCCATTGGACCGAGTCAATTGTTAATTGCTCCCTTACTGATTCCAATTTTGAGCAAGGGTGACTGTCTTGCCAACCTTTGAGTTCTCCATTTGCACGTATCTTTTTTTATGTCTATATGCTTGTAGTTCTTTTCTCAATGTAAGGTATGTGTATGAGATTTTTTTTTTTTTAGATTTTCTTTGTTGATGTATACATAGTTCATTTTTATTTATTGACTAATACATTTGTGTGCATTGTGCCAAAAGTATCTGTAGAAAAACATATTACTAAAGTGTCTTTAAACTGTATTGGATCTCCTCCATTAATAAGCTTGATATGCAGGAAAACTTGTCGAAAGATGATGCAAGGCAGCAACTCCTTCGAATCTTGAGGACTCTTCCATATGGAAATTCAGTTTTCTTTAGTGTCCGAAAGATAGATGATCCCATAGGACTTCTACCTGGTCGGATCATTTTAGGCATCAACAAGCGTGGGGTATGTGTTTAAATTTTTCTTATTCTTTCCACATCACAAATGTAGGCAACGTTTTTATTTTTATCCCGATATTATTATAAAAATATTTTTGAATGTCATGTATTTCTTAATTTCAAGCAAATTTTATCAAGAATAATATCTAGAATATTAATACTTTTTAAATATTTATTTTCCCAGTACGTACCTAAACAAATGAAAAATTTTACATTACTTTTGTTCCTTTAACTTTTCAGATTCATTTTTTCCGTCCGGTTCCAAAGGAGTACTTACATTCTGCTGAGCTTAGAGACATCATGCAATTTGGCAGCAGCAACACTGCTGTCTTTTTTAAGATGAGGGTTGCAGGTGTCCTTCACATATTTCAGTTTGAAACTAAGCAGGTTCCGAACATCTTTCTCTATGTTCTTTATTTGTTCTTTCTCTATGATTCTACCTGTTAGCGTGTCCCACATCGTATGTTGACTTTGGGATCTTGGTGTTTATAAATGCATGAGCATCCTCTCCTTATAAGCCAATTTTTAAGGATGAGATTTACTCATGTGTCATTAACATGGTATCAGAGCAAGGTACTACAGTGATGGGTCGGGTTTGTATCTCCAGCCCTGTGTGTAGGCGGAGAGCCGAGTGTCTCCATCCCTGGAGCTGAGAGGGAGTGTTAGCATATCCCACATCGCCAGTGGCTTTGGGATCTTGGGGGTTTATAAATGTATGGGCACCCTCTCATATAAGCCAATTTTTAGGGATGAGTTCTACCCATGTGTTTTATTACTACCATCATATTGTTTGAACTTTGAAAATTTCCAATATGTTGCAGGGAGAGGAAGTTTGTGTTGCACTTCAAACCCACATAAATGATGTAATGCTGCGTAGATACTCAAAAGCAAGGTCTGCTGTTAATGGTTCTATGCATGGAGAATTTTCTCAGACTAACAAGCTTCCTAGTGCAGATACATATGAAAAACGTATGAAGGAGTTGTCTAAAGCTGTTGAAGAATCTAAAAGGAATGCAAATAGGGTAAGTATTTGGAACTTCTGAAGATATACACACATGCATGCATCTATATATTGATGGAATCAAGCATAATTTTAAAAACTCCATCACGTGTTGTATTCCATATTTCCATCATTTGCCTGTTAGTAGCCAGATAAAGGAGGACCATTATGGGGGTCAGATATGTAGTCAGCTCATGTAAACCAATTTTCAAATTCAACTATGAGCTCTACGAAGTGGAAAGCAAAAGTTGGAAAGTGGAGCCTTGATAGATGGGATTAATGGCTTTGATGATGAAACAATTGCTTTGAAAATCGGACCAGAATAGTTGGCCCAACTGGATTCAATTGGAATCTACTGAACTATATGGGTAACTATGTTGCATGGACACTTAAATGTAAGCAATGTGTCTGGGTTGGATATGTGTATGTCCGTGTCGGACACTTCATTTTTATTTGTGAAGTTTGTGTCCTTGTTGTATCGATGCGTGACCCTGCTATATCTATGCTGTGTCTAGGCATCATAGATGGGTAAAAACTTGTTCACAATTGGTTCAAACTACTAGAACTAGAAATCAAACACTCAATTGAATTCTTGGAATTCTATAATAAATTCTACTAAGAAAACAACTACATAGGTTAGAATAAAATTCACTCAAATTGGGATTGCATTGCAATGGACCAGAGGCTTTTATTTATACCAGGCCAAGTAAAATGAAAGAAAGAAACTAGGTCTAGAATGCCTTGGGCGTCCTAAGATCAAATGGGGCATGTTTACATGTCGAAATCTTCTTTTATCTGCCCACATTATCAAGATTATTCTCCACCGATGGTTATATGACACATAGTCATGAAAATTAAGAAACAAAATCACAAAAATTCCGTCCCTAGGGTCGCCACCTCCTTGTTGCTTTCTTGAGTGCTAGAATTTAGGACATAAGGTGTGAACACTAGCCTCGTTTGGAGGCTCCTTCCCTTTCGATAGATGTAGCTCAATCCTTGAAGACAAGGCTTGGGAATTCAGCACTCTTGTTGTAAGGAATTTTATTGGATCCTAAAATTATGGATTCACATGGATTTTGGTGGAAAAGCCCATGAACCCATGTATATTGCACCCTAGCCCATTATTTCTTCATTTCCCTCAATTTGCTCTTTTTTTTGAATGGTTAATATATTAATAAGAAAGAAGAGGCACCAAAGGTGGAAGTACAGTGCTAAAGGAAACAAACAAACAGCCTGAATCCCTGAAGCCTCAATTTGCTCTTTGAATTGAATTATTTTGCGGGCAATCAACTTCATCATAAAATTCTGAAGGCAATATTAATGATATGGTCCTTATCTTTCATACCATCACTTAGATGTGGTATTCTTGGATCCATTCAACTATTTAAGGAGTTGGGCCCAGATCTGGATTCTATTTTCTTTTAGAATCAAGGCCTCAATTTGGATGCAATTGTAAGTTTGATGTGGATGTCAAATGCGTATACCCATTGAATTATGGGCTTTTATTATTTTATTTAATATTTTTAATTTAAAATTACTACTGTTTTGCAATCTAGTGTGTAGGAATCAACCCAACCAAAGTGTTTTTTTTTGAAATGGTAACTGTATTAATAGAAGAAAGGCACCAGAGGTGTGCAAAACAAGGTACAAGGCAAAATATAAACCAACCCCTAACCCCTTACACACCCAAATAGGAAGAGCCCCCAAATACAATCCAGCTAACACTTAAGACAAACCAATGCACTCTTTCCAAGCTCTCAATATGTTGGAAATGGAAAAATCCTAGAAATCCATAAGGGAAGAGGCCCAAGCTGCACATTTGGCCTTTTAATTCTGCAAAAAATGTCTTGAGGGTTCTCCACACTGTTTCTAAACACCCTATTGTTGTGTTCACCCCAAAGGCTTCACAAAGTGGCAAAAAGGCTAAACGCCACAACACCAAACAACTGGAGGAAACATTAGATATCTCACACGCAAAAGACTGTTGAGCAACCGAGAGAAGCATAGACCATTGAATATCAAACTAGTTAATGTGGACATGCCCCTATTATTAATTTGGTTTTGATTTGAATCTAATTATTGGACATCTGATTAGAACATCTTAAAAGTTGGATTTATCTATCTAGCAAAATTGGGCTTATTCTGACTAATTTTTTAAAACTTTTATAGATTATCTATCTAGCAAAGTTGGGCTTGTTCTGTTAATGTTAAAGATTTTATAGAATGCTCCTTTTCTTAATGGTCTATATGGGGGGTCTTGTGAAATTAGAAGATGAATAGGGTTCCATGCACTGTCTTGACTTCTGTTTTAGCTCTCATTAACTTTTTCCTTGAGTCATTCTTCTCCTTTCCAATCCTTTGCCACCGCTTTGTAATACTCACCTTGCCCAATTTTTTGAAAACTTCTGAAGATGTTTCAGAGTTACATCATGTAATTGACATTCCCTTAACCCATTATTTACATGCACAAGTGCAATATTTGTACTTTCTTTGTCATTTTCTTGTTTTTACTTTCATGATATAATAGGAGAGTTGGTGTCTAAACCGTTGCTTTTCTCTTATTTAATCATTCTCTTGTACTTGGTGTATTGGAGCTCATTATATGTTTTTTCTTTCTATGCTCTCATATAAAATGTCTCAATTCGTAGCTATTAGATGAATTATGTGCAAAGCAAAAGCAAGAACTTGAAATGCTAGATGAATTGGAAGGATTAAGGGATTCCTTACAATCTGAGAAGCGGAGCTTGATTGAAGTTATTTGTGAGCGTGATACACTCAATGTACTGTGTGAAGAAAAGGATTCTGCTTTGCAGGTGAGTATGGTGTTTGCATCAAACCATATAGTTTGCAGCTGTCTTCTTTAATTTTATATTTACTTCTCCTTTGACTTGTCAACCTATTCTTTTCTTTTGTTTCAATGGGTTTATTTCATCTTACTAGGCTGCATTGCTGGATAAGAGAACCATGGAAGCTAAGTTAGTGAAACTGGAGAGTCTGGGGGATTCCTTGGGAAATAGTGCTGAAAGGGATGGGTCTTCACTAGATTCAGGGAGATTGCAGAACTCTGGGTCTCATTACCAGGTGATGCTGATGTTAGCATGAGTCTCTTGCTTTCCTTTAAATGCCATGCCTTTTCATATCTTGGTTTTGTTGCTTCTCTTGCAATGCTTTCTAATCTCTGAGTAACTTTGGCCTCAATACAGTCATTGAATAAACTCCAAGAAGAGTTGAAGGCATGCATGAAGGAGATGCGTAATGCAGAAGAAATTGCAAAGCAACTAGCAAATGAAAAGCTGTTGTTGGAACAAAGAATTTCAAGGTTTGAGAAGAAGAAAATTGAAGAGGTATCATTATACAGAATTTTCACATGAACTATACCCACATGGAACCACGATATAAGCAAGCCTGTGGGGCCAACCTGGGGTTTCCTTTCCATCACCTCTTGGCTCACACCCACCACCTTGTCTGTTGTCACTATGGTTATGTTGGTTCCTTTTTTGCATACTTACTCACCTTTGGAGCTTTTAAGCCATATGTAACGATAAAATCAAACCGAATTTTGTTGCTCTAATTCAAGCATTGGCCATTCCAACTTGCCCTACCAAAACCTGACAAAATCTGACCTGACCCGTCCCATTCATTGTAAATGGGTAGGGATCTAAGATTTTTGACCTGTCTATTGAATGAGTAACTCAACTTGAACCCATTTATATGACACTAACCGGAATGACACCTGCCTCGACTAATTTAATGAACAGGTAATGGGTTGAGGGTTGGTGACATAGAACCAACCCGACCTATTGCTAGTTCTATAGATGAGTCCCACACAGAACTCACATGTGTGTTCATACAAAAAAGTTGTTGTAAATCCTATTCTTTGTTCATCTCAACATGCACCAGTGACTAAATTTTCTGCTATAACATGCTCTCTTTTATTTATTTTTGTCATCAAATGCAGATAGGAATTCTTGAAAGAAATTCTGAACAAGAACGCAAAACCCTTAGGCTGCAAATTGCTGAACTTGAACAAAAGCTGGACGGAACTACACAAGATCTAGCTGTTGCAGAAGCATCTCTTACAATAAGAAATACCGAGTTGGAAGCTCTGCAAAATAGTCTGAAGGAATTGGAGGAACTTCGAGAAATGAAAGAGGTAGCAGCTTCATGCATTCGTTATTATTTCTTAATGTTGATATGGGGTTTCTGAATTATGTCTTTTTATGTACAAAAATTGGTCATTTCATTGCTAATAAACTGTAAAACATTTATTGCTAAGAAAGTACTTATTTTCTATCAGGATATTGATAGAAAGAATGAGCAAACTGCTGCAATTCTGAAGAGGCAAGGTGCACAATTGGCTGAACTGGAAGCTCTCTACAAGGAAGAACAAGTCTTAAGAAAGCGATATTTTAATACCATAGAAGGTTTTTGTTTCACACTTTAGTTTCTTTCAGACGTCATTAAAGATTTGCATTTTAACTCCAAAAATGAATGGATTTCCATTTGTTTCCTTTGGCAAGTTGCATGCAACAATATCATTTAATATAAATTGTGTCTTTTTTTTTTTCCTGTTTCAAGTGTTTTTGATCATAGTTACCTCACAAATTTGAAGTATAATGATGCAGATATGAAGGGCAAGATCAGGGTATTTTGTCGCTTGCGCCCGCTCAGTGAAAAAGAGATTGCTGAAAAAGAGAGGAACATCCTTACAAGTCTTGATGAGTTCACGGTTGAACATCCTTGGAAGGATGACAAGCCAAAGCAACACCTCTATGATCGTGTTTTTGATGGCAATGCTTCTCAAGATGATGTCTTTGAGGATACAAAGGTAGGATTTTACCTGTTTAGCCTCTTTTTTTTTGGGTTGTTACTTGTATTTATTGGTGAAAAACAATGGATGAGTACCTCACAAAATGACAATTATTTGTTACCTCTTGGCCGACACCACTCTTACAATCCATGCTCATTTCTAAACCATTCGTCGATACCGAAATAGCATATCTCCCATCTCTTCAGGTCTTTGCATCCATTTCCCTGTGGCTTGAGCACTAGAAGGTCCAAGCTTTGGATCCTTTTTATGGTCACAATTGCTTTCTCATTTTCTGAGTGATCTTGGAGGTCAACTAGAATTTTAACAAAAACCTTTGAAATTATCTATTTTGGTCTCCTGTTTCCTGTTTTGTTACTTGTCTTCTGTGTCTTTGTTGTTGTCATCACTTTAAAAAAAATAAAATTGTGCCCCATAACAAATATGGGTCTTATTGATATTGAAATTGATTCAAAACAGTCTCATTTTATCTATATTTTATAATTCAAAGGTATGTTTAACTTGTGATATTCATGCAGTATCTTGTGCAATCAGCCATTGATGGATATAATGTATGCATATTTGCATATGGACAAACTGGTTCTGGAAAGACCTTCACAATTTATGGGTCAGACAGTAATCCAGGACTTACTCCGAGAGCGACTGCTGAGATTTTCAGGATTATAAGACGTGACAGTAACAAATTCTCTTTCTCATTGAAGGTAATTCTTTGTGTAGTTTGTATCTGATTTTTTGATGCGTCTAATTATGTTGTTGGAATTTGAGCTGTTCATGTACTGAATTGTTAATGCTTGTCGCAATTTGATGAACATGATGAGCATCTATGTGCAGATGTTGTAGATGATGAACATCTAAATGAGCACCATAATTATCATTCCAAAAAAAGGATGTGTAGTGTAGAATTTGTACAAACCATTATCCCTTGAAAATTAACCAGTTGTTCTTTTTCTTTCTTTTTTCAGATTTTTCCTTTCTTTGTTCATGCATCATGAAATGAATGGTTTGTCAACACTTCCTTTGTAAATGTTTACTCAGCACTTGTCCTTCATAGCAATAGGTGTGCTGTCCCACCATAATTTGTTGTTTCTCTAGTTTTTCTCTTCCAATAAGATCTTCCATTGTCGTTCAAAGAAAGTAGTCCAGAATTACTTTATTTCACCAAAAGTATCCTTTTACTTTATGTTACTAATGGATTGATGTCTTCTTTACTCTTGCACGTTGATTGATTATTTTCACTTTCTTGGTACTTCCCATTTATCAACAAGTGACATTAGATATGTTGCAGGTATATATGGTGGAACTATATCAGAATTCATTAGTAGATCTTTTGTTACCAAAGAATGCCAAGCGTTTGAAATTGGAAATAAAAAAAGACTTAAAGGTGATCTTCCTTATCTTGTCCAAAAAGGCTTGTTGATTCTTTTCATTTGATGTTATTTTGGTATCTATTGCAGAGACTATCTAAATTTTGAAAGCTTAGGTTTTTGCTCTTGTTTAAGAAATTTTAATTCCATCTTTTTGTTATCTAGTAGCGCTTTTTAATTTCACCAGTTTCATATTTTCTCAGGGGATGGTGTCTGTCGAGAATGTAACGGTTTTACCTGTTTCGAGTTATGAGGATTTAAGAGCAGTTATTTCAAGAGGTTCTGAGCAACGACACATTTCTGGGACTCAAATGAATGTAGAAAGTTCCAGATCTCACTTGATTCTTTCTGTCGTTATAGAAAGCACTAACCTCCAGACACAATCTCTTGCTAGAGGGAAGGTAAGCATTTAATAGATACTTTGATTAATATATAGTAATGTTGCATTGGTTAAATTGTTTCTTCCATAAGAGGTGCATTGATTAGTTCCCTTTGAACAAAAAGTGGTGCATTCGTATGCAGATAAATACTAACTAGCATGGAACAGACTTAATTGGGCTGTGTGAACTTTCCTTTTTTCTATTGATTGGCTTAATTAGATCTTCTGAGGCAGTCAGTGCTATTTTTCTTGCTGGCGGGCCTCGATTATTGAGTTTGTTAGCTTATCTGACAAAACAATGTCTGCATGCAGCTTAGTTTTGTTGATCTTGCTGGATCTGAAAGGGTGAAGAAATCAGGCTCTACCGGTCATCAACTAAAGGAAGCCCAAAGCATCAATAAGTCTCTTTCTGCCCTTGGTGATGTGATCAGTGCTTTATCTTCTGAAGGACAGCATATACCTTACAGGAATCACAAGTTGACGATGCTCATGAGTGATTCCCTTGGTGGAAATGCTAAAACTCTCATGTTTGTAAACGTCTCTCCAGCAGAGTCAAATTTGGATGAGAGCCACAATTCCCTAATGTATGTCGTCTTTTACTCTTGGGCTTGTTTGCATGTATGTTGTTACCAATAATGTCTCTGCTGGATTTGTCTCAACTTGACTTTGGTTGTTTGCACCTATTGACTCCAATTTAATACGTTCATTGACTTTGTTTGTGCTTGGGATCTCCATGGAAACGTAAATATGTTCTAGATTGACGAATAAACCTTTCATATTTTCCAAACTTGACAACACCAATAGACTTACTGCTTTCTTACATCATCCATTCTGGTCATTTGTGTTATGGTAATTCTTTGGATGATCATTATCTATTCACAAAAGAGTGTAGAATCAACACTAAAATTAGTTTCAGATCTGCTCAGGTTTTGAATTAATGGCTTTGTTTTTTAGTATATTTTCATTTCTCATCTAAGTATAAATTTTGCAGTTTCTTTCTAAGAGTATTTTTGCTTATTACATTTTTTCTAAAAGTATTTTTGACATCTCAGGAAGGTGTTAGTTATCTTAAAACTAGTTTCTTCTTGACCATTGATTTTATTTTAATACTGCTGGCTGCATGATTTGATTTATTTCAATTAATTTAGATATGCTCATCCACATTGTTCTAGAAAACCTTGATGCTAAATTGAAATCCAATATTTGAGACTGATGCTTGTCATTCCTATTAAAGTTGTGTGGGTTCTTACATAGTAGCTTTCAATGTTTGTTCAGGTATGCATCACGAGTGCGTTCAATTGTCAATGATCCGAGCAAGAATGTCTCCTCGAAAGAAGTTGCCCGTCTGAAGAAGCTCCTGGCCTACTGGAAGGAACAGGCAGGCAAGAGAGGGGATGAAGAGGAACTTGAAGAGATTCAAGAAGAGCGCGTGGCGAGAGAGAAGACAGACAACCGCCATTCCATGTAACTATAATGAATAGAGAATATGAGAGTTTGTCCCTTGAAAAAAAATGCTTTTTTGGAGCACTGCTTGTGCTCGTCACTTAATGTTGAGGATTTGTTCCGTGTTCTCATGATCGGTCTGAGCACTTGATTAAAATATGGCGTCTCAGCTATGCGCATTTTGGGTTTTGGTTTGGGATGTTCATATCAATCTTGTACAGTAGCAGGGTATCATTCATTGCCTCATGTATAGCAGCTCTTTGTATTTTGTTGTATTCCTTGTCTGATATTGAGTAAAATCGGCAATTGGTCATTTCAATGGATAGCTTTCCAAATTATTTGCTGGGATTCTATTTTTGAATGTCCTCTAGCTTTATTTATTTGTTATTGTTTTGTAATATGGATGGATCAAAATTCTACATGTTTATTATTTTATGTATTTATTTTTGGGGTGGGGTGGTTTAGTATTTGAAGGAACAGGTGAAGGATCTTCAAGTGACTCCTGTATGTTGACCCTCCTATGAAAATGATTCAGACATGTAAAAAAGTTACCATGCATTGGCATCTAAGCTTTGATCCTTTTGCCTTAACCTTTCGAGTCTACCATGGGAAACCCTTTTCTTCTTTCACAATATGGCTTACCTTACTGATCCCAATTCTCTGGTTTCAGCCCTGATCATGTCTTGTGAATATGAAAAAGACGTGGGAATTATGTGTTCAGACGTGCAAATTCTTTCAGAGGATTATAATATCTTATGGTGAATGCTTAAAAAATGTTATTTATTTTTTACTTGAGAAAGGGATTCGGGGAATTTATCCAATGCAAGATTATTTGTTACAATATTAAAGGGCAGTAGGTGTTGAGACTTGAGCTAAGTTGGAAGTATCAATGAAATTTAGTATTTTGGATATTAATCTCCCAGGGCCTGCACCGTCAGGTAGCAGCACCAAGGTTTGATCCTAAAACATGAGAGAGCAAATCTTACGCCAGGGTATCCTTGAGGTATTCTGGTCCATTTTGGACTTACTATTTTAAAAAAAAATTAGATGAAATCACGGCTAATATTTCAGCTCAATTTAATTTATCAGTATTTTTGATAGTTTTCTAATATCTGGTAAAATGATCATATTGGTTTCTTAGGAATCCAACAATTCGGCTGATACTAAAGACATAAAAAAGAACGACAATCATCATATCATCCCTTTACAAATTCCTGATAAACAATTAGAATGTCGAACAGACTGATGTTTTCTATTTTGTCCACAGTCAACATCACGGGTTTAGGAGGGTTGAGGTAAATATGTTTGCAGTTCATGAAAAAAAGAATTTTAATTTATTGGTGTAAGTCGATTTAATAAAAGTATGAAATAGGGATGCTGAGTTACAAATATGGGTTGCAACCAATTTTTGTCCTAGGGAGACCTATATGTTGTTCATATCAGCTATATCGGCTGAAATTTGTAAATGGGTATAATTTGATCAAAATTTTGTTTTTTTTTTTTAAATTTACATGTGGAAACCGTAGTATATCCAGCGTAAAACTCCCATGGGTGAGTCCAACACCCCTAAGGTACACCAAAGTTAGACGATAGGGGCTCGAATCCATAGCAAATAAGTCTAACTAATATTGATCAATACAGTTATCGAAAAATTTCAGTCGAAATAAGACTAACTCAACATATATCACCAATGTTATTAGAACCGAACTGTCTACCGAACTGTTTTTGAATAAGGTTGAGTTAAATAAGGTTCAAACGTAGTAAAACCCGTTCAAACCCATTCCATTAATATAAATATTATAGTAATATTTAATATTCATAAAAGGGTTTAGGGTTTATTTAATATATATTTATTTCCTTAATAAGTTAAGAGTTCTAAGTAAGTAACTTACTCACGAGATAACAGTGGAAAAAAATGACTGCCTGGCGTCAATCCCGAGTCCCACAATAACCGGAAAAAGAAATTGATTTTTAGGCTGACACGTGGTTCGAGGTTTAAGGGTTGATAGTGAGAACTGTGTTGAACCGTGGTCCAACAAAAGTTTCTAAGGTTTTTTACTCTGGAAGTTTTCAAGGCTAAACCAACCCTTCATGTTGCCGACCCCGGTCGAACCACCGGTACGACCGCAGGCCTGTCGGGATCTTATAACACTATATATGACTGACTTGGCTTGACTTAGCAAAAAAATGTTTTTAACGGAGATGTTCTCCTGCATTTTTATGAAAAAATGATTTTCAAGAAGGGGTGATGGATATCACTCGAATTTCCTATCATTTCTCATATATAAATTTAAAAAAATATAATAATTATTTTAAAAAATCCTACGTAGTATTATCAGTTTTAAGTAGAAATATACAAAGGAAAGTAGAATAGAAAAAGCAAGGCGCGTGAGACTTCGACGTGGAAGTTTGAAGAAATTCGTTTTCCTCTCGTGACTTTATCGCCGGTCGTCCCGAATCAAACTAAGGGAAAACACTTGACACGATGATCCGCAAGAGCATCATTGAGTCGACTCTCTGACCTATCGATATTATCCAAAAAAAATAACAATAATAAATTCAATAGACAAATGCCCCACCAATCTAATTTAAAAGTATATTTTCATGAAGTGTAACAGTATATTCTAGACTTTATATTTTATCGGTTTTTTTTTTTTCTTAAAAAGTTAGACACACTATTTGTAAGATATAAGTAAAAAAAAAAAATATTTGAGTTCAACCTAAAAAGAGATGTCAAATGGATATTCAATAATCATTTAAAATTTTATTTCATAATGAATGAGGTAAAATAAATTTTAAATCTATCTAAAATTTGATATGAATTTGACTTGATTTGAATATCTAAGTTTAGATTAAATGACGTGGATATAAATATTATGCATAATAGTATATGTATGGAGTATAAACAATATAATATAAAAATTAAAAATCATGATTAGGTTGTAATATAGAGTTGGATTTACACATTTGGAAACAAAGCGGATTTAAATTGAAAATTATCTATGTAAATTAATTCATATCGTTCTACTTTTAAATTTTAAATTAAATCATTAACTAAATTTAAAAGTGAAATCTAATAGGCTTTTGATGCAGGGTAGATAAGATTAATAATATCCAACCTCAAATTATATCAGAAGTTTGAATAATATCTTAAATAACCCTTCAATCTTCACAAAACAGTCCTTCATTTTGTTAAATAAAATAACAATTTTATTGATTAAAATCATCTCCCCTCAAAACTGGCTATTACAATTCCTTAAATAAAAACACCTACTAAATAAGAGTCCTATCTAATTAGAAACTCCGAATAATAAACACCCACTAAATAAGAGTCATATCTAATTAAGAACTCTTAATCTAAAACATATAGTTCTAAATAAAATAGGACTAACTAAGCAACTACTATTAAAATATCCTAAATACACCAAGTTTCCAACGATAGACAACCCAATCTTAATTGGGATAGGACTCTTCAACCCACTGCATGAAGCGTGTACGAGTCATTGAATCAGTGGGCATGTTATCTTAGGCCAAAGCTTGGCTTGTTGGGCCGGACAAGCAATGGGCCTGCTTCTATGACTGCTTTATTTTGGAATCGGGTTGAAATATACTATTGAATTAAAGTCCATGATCCATCTTCAAATTTTCACTCGGATACCCGCTTCGATCGAAGATATAATATTCATCATTCGACTCAGACTCCGGACCTGTCAAATTGTTTGTGCAACCACCTGGATCAAAATTAAAATTTTGATCACGCCTGCATATGTCCGCATCAGCTTTGCTTCGAAGTTCACATATTAAACTGATTAAGGGCAAGTGGTGTGGGATGGCCATATATGGCTGGCTATGTCACTAAATGTAGCCAGCCATATAATTAAATAGTATTTTTTTTTGATGACATGGCTGGCTATAATTTTTAGCCAGCTTCGTCACACGGTATAGTGTTAAGTAAAATGGCTACTTTTTAATATTTTATTATTATTTTTTTATGTACATTTTTTTAACAAATTTAAAAGAAAATAAATATAAAGACATTACATATTTTTTCACAAGTAATTAAATAAATTAACAAAACATATATATAATTTTTCATATTGTTTGCGATGAATAAAATATTATTTTTAATATTTTTGTTTCTCAATAGCTGTAATTTTAATTTTTTGTACAGAATAATTTTAATTTTTTGTTTCTCATATATTTTGTTTACAAATGTAAAGGAAAAAAAATCAAAAGGTAAAGAGTTATTTTTTATTTTTTGTATAAAAAATAAAATAATAAAGTAAAGAAAAAAATAATTATTTTCCCTAATATACAAATTATACCAAAAAACAAAACAAAAAATCCAAAATAATCAAATAAATAAATAAAAAGAGAAAATAAAAAAAATAAAAAACTATATACATATATATACATATAATATAATATAAAAAAGAGGAGAGAGAGAGAAATGACTGGCTACACATCTGTTATATGTAGGCAGCCATTTAACAACAAATGATGTGGGCCCCACCAGTAGCCATTCCCATACTGTCAATGTTCGGTGGCCATATGGCCACCACACCACTTGCCCTAACAATGAATAAATTTTTATTTAAATATTGCAATTAAAAATTATTGTCCAAATTGAATAGATACATATCTTTATTAAATTTATTAATATCTAATTTAAACCCATCAAATTCATGATGGGTATGGGTAATTGGGTAAAATCCATGCACGACTACAGAATGACGTACTCCGCAGGGATTGCTGCAATGCTTCTTTCCTCTATGAAATGGTTTCTTTATGTACAAGGGTCTAATTCCTAATCCCATTACCATATTCTTCATCCTTATCCATTGTTTATCCCCATCATCTTTCTTCTTCCAATTCCTTTTCTTTTAATTTAATGCTCATTTTGAGGATCCCCCACAACGACAGATGATTCAGGTTTAATTAAATACCACAAATCCGATTCAATCCACAGAGGTAATCACTCTACCTATGTGTTATTCAATCAGACACAAGGTTTTTACTGTTTTAGAGCTCTAAATTCATTCTTTTGATCAAACTTTCTACTTGAAATTAAATGTTTTTTTAAAGGTAAATGGTACCAGTAGAATTATGAATCCACGATGCTGCAGTTGCACAATTAAGAAATTACTCCATTAATATAGAGATAGATAGAGGGAGGGTTTGATTCTTATGATAGTGCGATCATCATGAGTACCAGTACAAGTCCTTGCAGTAGTAATAACAAGAAGAAAGATAGTGAGAATGTTAATGGGAGTGTTTTAAGTGATGATTTGCTACTCAATATCCTCTTCCGGTTGCAAGTTAAGTATCTGTTTAGATTCAAGTGTGTGTCCAAAGCATGGAAAAGGATGATTTCCGATGCGTTTGCGCGATTAAAGCTGTCGGTGAGGATGTCTGGCCTCTTCTACCATGGGACTGCAGGAAGATATGGATATGTTCATGTATGGAATGAAACAGAATGCATGGGTACCAGTCTAAGCTTCTTGCCATGCCATCCCAATTTGAGAATTGTTGATTGCTGCAATGGATTGATTCTTTGTATCCCCATCAGAAGTCAACAGAGGATGATACAGGGAGAGATGGCCAATAATAGCTTCTATTATGTTTGTAATCCTGCTACTAAGAAATGGGTCACTCTTCTTGTGTCCCCCTCTAGAATGGGCTGTCCAGCGAATGCATCAATTTTGTTCAACCCCATTATATCTCCTCACTACAAAGTAGTTCGGTTGCTGGACAGATCGAATTTTCAGTCATTAGAGTTTGATGTTTTCTCTTCTGAGACGGGTGCTTGGGCTGAATGTATTGTGTTCCATGAACCCCGAGTCCCCCATCTGCGCGCTGAAGTCCAAAGTGCCTTATTCGATGGAGCCCTTTATATGCTTGCTTATAAGCATCACATTGTTAAAGTAGTCGTGGAGGAAGAAAGCTGTGAGCTGATCAAGCTGCCTGTGTTTGCAATCGAGTCGAAGCCTGTGGAACGTATAGGAGTATCTGAAGGATACCTCCATTATGCATATCACAATGGTCTGGTTGCAAATATGGGTGATGGTGGTAAGGCGCGGCAGGGTTGATTGGGAATTGAAACATAAAACCACTGTTCAGGCCTTGGCAGTCAATTCCCTGTTAGATCACTACCCTTTAGTTATAAACCCATGTTATAGATCTCCTTCCAAATTCATTCCCTTAGCGTTCGATCCAGTTTCGGAGGTCATTTTTCTTGGAATGAACAGTGACATTATTTCCTACCATCCCAGGACCAAAAGATTTACAGAGGTTTGTGATTTAAGCCCACAGAATGTTTCACTACACTGGGCATGGGTCTTCCCCTTCACACCTTGCTGGAAAGACTTTTTCAGGAACCAGAGTCATAATCGACAATGATTTACTAATGCATTACCTCTTGTTTAGGAATTTGGAGGTATTTCTTTAACCATTTTATGTCTCTTTGTATGTCTAAATGTGATGTGCTTTCGGTATGTATATATTTCTGATTTTCATTTGATGAATGAACTTGAATCCACAGAATGGAGTGGTCACTCTGCGTTTCGAGGAGTTTGCATTTCGAGAATGGTGATGGGAGTGGATTGTTCATGTGCCAAGGCATACAATTTTTTTTTTTGTTTATCATGGAAATGAAAGTCCATTTCTGTGGAACCATCCATGGTGCCACTTAACATGGCCCTAATGAATAATAATGATAACCTAATCAAAGGGGTTGCAGTTCCCCTTTGCCTCTCATCCACTTTCAGCTGGTGTTGATCTTATCTGGGATTGACAGAACATATTGTACTCAAGTTTGATACTTGCCTTATAGATTGTCCCACCTTCGCACTTAAAATACCAAATTCTTCTGAAAGTGGAAACATTGACAAACTTGAATGAAGCACTCTTCCTGTTGGTATTCAATCAAATACTAAAAACCAAGAACTAGTGCATAATGGTTTTGATTCTCACTTTCATCTTCCTCCTTGCTTTTGGGTGGTGGTCTTTCTGTTTACTCTCTTTTGATAGCTTCCATAAGAATAAGGCTTCTGCATAGGATTCATGATCGATCAGTTTTTGTTGATGGAAATTCTTCTTTTCAATTGATGAATCAGTTCTTAATGGCCATGGGAATTGCCCAGATCTTTTCCCACGCAGAAACTTCTGAGAATTGTAAATTCTCAGAAGTGATTTCTTCAAGTCTGATCAGGATCCTTAAGACTTGTAATCTTCAATATTCTTGCCCTGAGTCCCATGATATTCCTCGCAACTCGTAAGCTTATCTGCAGACAGGATTGGAACTCTTTTCCAGATATTAAAAATCCTCCATCTGAAAATATATATTAAAAAATTCTTTGCCGCCGTCGATGACATGGTGATTAATATTAAAATAAAATACTCTATTGAGATACTCAATAAAAATGGATTTTTAGGACCCAATTTGTTGGGTCTGATGTAAAGAGGATCATATGAATAATTCTTATAACCCACGAGAGTTGGTTTGATAGTTAAGAACCCATTTGAAATGAGAGAGGTCTTGGGTTCAAGTCATTTTCAACACAAAATGGTCATACCCTATAGCGTTACCCAGTGTGTGTGGATAGAGGTATCCCTGTATTGAATGTCATTGGGCCATCCTGTTTCCCTAGGGGACCCCTAAGTCCATATGCGTTGGCTTAAAGACCCAGCTCTGATACCACTTGTTAGGACTGAACTTTCAGTTCAAAAGACTAGCATGATAGGTGGACTGACCCCGTCCCTTATAGGTCCCTAGATTTTTTCCCTCACAATTGATGTGGGACTCCTGTTTGCACCCCAATATCAACCTGCCAATTTAAACTTTGGAACTTGGAAGGGGCTATATAAATTGAAATTTAGTGAACATTCAAATATAATGCATCAACCCGTGATCCCTAAATGTGCTGCCTAAACCTCCAGTAGAAATTAGAAACCATTTGAAGTGCAGGAATGATAGTACGTTGGGAGACTAGACTGAGTTTGGATCAGGTGAGTTAAAAGCAGTGGATTTCTGAGAGAGCTTCTAAAAGTGGGGTTTTCTTGCAAGTGGAACTACAATTTAGAGTTCCCTATTTGATGGATCGATGGAGAATTAGACATTCTCTAATAGAATATTTAAAATTTTATTTTTTCTATTTTACTCAGTAATAATGTAGTACTACTCATAATAGGTGGAATGACTCAATTTACTTAATAAAAAAAATAAATTCCAACGTTGGGGAGCCATTTCCCGTTTTCAATTACCATAAACCATGTTCCTGTTGAATTTGTAGGATGATCTAATTATTTATATTGTGGGAGAAATGAGTGATTAGATTTCCTGCCATTTAGGCTAATGTACAAAAATGTCATGCAATCATTTGTTTGTCTTATTTTATTTCAATAATTTTGTATCTAAAAGAAGTTCTCTCTCATGTATTATTAAATTGTAAGTGTTAGATGATATTTAAATAAAAAAAGGATGAACATAATATATATATAATGATTTTAATCTACACTTTGCATTAAAAAAATAGAAAAATCAATCACATCTCTATGAATGGATAAACCATATAGGGTAAATTTTCAGTTTTAGAGTGAGTTCAACTTCCCCACCTTAATTCACCTTGATCCAATCCAAACACAACCTAGGAGAGCATTAATCTAGTTAGTAGTTGGTGACAATTTTGGGAACCAGCTTAACCTTAGTTTTCAGATTATGACCAGGAGACTCGGCCAATTATTGGCTTGGGTCCATCAGGTGGATCAAATTGAATTTTTAAATACTTCTATTTTGACCAGGATTTGGTCACTTTCTTTCTATATAATTCTATTTATTGAATCTATAATGATTTCTCTAACAAAACTGTTAAAAATTACTAAGAATATAACTAATAAAGCACTAAAAAGAAGTAACTGTTCATAAATTATTGTGAAGCTTTTAAGAAGATTACCAAAATAAAATTAATTATAAGCAATAGATTATCCATAACTTCACACTAACCGTTCATAGTTATCATGCAAGTCATAAATTGTAATAAGTAATATCAATTATTATATTTGAAGATCAAATTTTAAAAGATTGGTAGAATGAGAGAAATTATATATATGATAACTTAATGAACCGATACGTATCACTGATACGCCTGTGTATACCATTGAATTTTTAACTCTTAGAATGAAAGGGTTGATATTTCAGGCTGATATTGATTTTAAAGAAATAAAAAAAAACTGAAATGGCTGATAAAAGTTTTACCTCAAGGCATGAGATTCAATTGTAGATGGATTTAATCTCAAATTAAATAAGGTAAAGGGTCCCATCGTGATGCAGGCATCGAGTTCCATGAACCCAATCGAGTTGAGCCGGCCCAATTAGGCGAAATTGATGAGTCTTCTCTTCGGATTGATGCTCAAAATGGTGGAGGAAAGTGGAGACCTCAGATCCAATCTAATGGACCCACTTGCACCAGAATAAAAGCCCATTTGAGAAGTTATGGGCCTGGCCCCATTTGGAGACTAGTTGGGACTCAAAAGCCCATAAAATTAAAATATAAATGTCCTCAATGCAGTGGACCCACAAAGTACACATCAGCTGCTGACATGTACACACCACATGGATGCGGACTCCAGCAGAAAATCCTATCAATCCACGCATGAACCTGGTGGGCGCATTTGCAGGGTGAAGATCAGAAACAATTCTTGGCCTGATTTTTGGGCACTTCTTTAGGGAAAGATAAGTATGGTAATCAACGGTGCTGCTGGGCTAATCCATGTGCAAAAACACGGAGAATTGGAGAGATAAGAAGATAAGAAAATAGAAGAAGAAGGATAGGAGATAAGAAGCAGATGGAATTAGTTGTGCCTGCTGTAATCGAAGATGAGATAAAGAAGGAAATAAGGAGCAATCAACAGGAAAAATAAGAGAGACAGAAGTGGAAGAATGAACAGCAGTACTGGCGTGTGGAATTAGCAGAAAGAGAGAAGAGGATTGCGTAAATACATAGCAGAGGAGGCAGTGGGCGTTGGATGGGACCCCACCAACTTGACCTAATTTAGTTATGGCGCCTCATTTGTACACTCCTTTTTCAAATTTTTAGTATTAAATTACCATTTTACCCAATTACTTATAGTCAATTTTTTACATCTTTCGAATATAGAATTGTTCGAAGGATCATAAAGATTTTTCAAATGATGCTATAGTAAAAGTAAATATATATATTTTTAATTTTAAAGTTATTTTTGAAGCACTATTTATTTTTAAAATTTTTCAAATTAAATATCCGAACTAATTACGATAGCATAATAAAAATACTTTAGGAATTTAAGCTCTTTTGACACTCTCAAAGGCTTAAAACACAGTATTTTACAAATAACGGTATCCTTTGGCTGTGTGAAAATATATTTGGGAGTGTCAAAAGACCTTAAAGTCTTAAAGTATTTTTATCAGGTTATCGTAATTAGTTCGGATATTCAATTTGAAATTTTTTGGAAATACATAGTGCTTAAAAAATAATTTTAAAGTTTTAAAGGCGATATCGACAATATAGACAGTTACTTTTTTCAGCACTGTGTATTTCCAAAATTTCTCAAATTGAATATCCGAACTAATTAAGATAACCTGATAAAAATACTTTAAGAATTTAAGGTCTTTTGGCACTTTCAAATGCTTAAAACACAGTGTTTTACAAATAAGGGTATCCCTTGGCTGTGTGGAAAATATATTTGAGAATGTCAAAAGATCTTAAAGTCTTAAAGTATTTTTATCAGGTTATCGTAATTAGTCCGGATATTCAATTTGAGAAATTTTGAAAATACACAGTGTTTAAAAAATAACTGTTTATGTTGTCCATATCTCCTTTAAAACTTTAAAATTATTTTTTAAGCACTTTGTATTTCCAAAATTTCTCAAATTGAATATCGGACTAATTAAGATAACCTAATAAAAATACTTTAAGACTTTAAGGTCTTTTGACACTCTCAAATATATTTTCCACACAGCTAAGGGATATCTTATTTGTAAAACACTGTATTTTAAGTATTTAGAAGTGTCCAAAGACCTTGAATTTTTAAAGTATTTTTATCAGGTTATCGTAATTATTGAAAATACGTTTAAAAAATAACTTTAAAATTAAAAAAAAAAATTCATTTACTGTTCAAAATTTTCACTGTAGCATCATTCGAAGGATTTTTATGATCGTTCGAACGATTTTATGGTTCGAAGGATGTGAAATTTGACTGTATAATCGTTCGAAGTAGTTTTAACGGGTGGATAAAATGGTAATTTGTACGTAAAATTTGAAAAGGAGTGTTCCATGGTAGAAAGGGTAAAATGATAATTTGTATATAAAATTTGAAAAGGAGTGTTCATGACAGGAAAAGGAGCTTCCGAATGGAGTGCCTTAGCTATTACATTTTGCTTTATTTCTCTCTTTCATCGTAAGTCAAATAAGGCCCTATAAAATGAATGTTGGCCTAGAGTTGTAGCTAGACTTTGAAAATTTGAATTTAAGAAAAGTAAAAGCTTTCTTCTTCATCTCTCTTAAGAAGGTGAGTTGATGTCATGATTTTTAATTTGTGATTATTGTGTTGAGTTATTCTTAATTAGAATATTTGGGGTGTCTTTAATTAATGCATTTCTCATTATCTAATTAAGTGTGTACAGAAGTACATCTATAGTATCTGTATGACCCAAATCACACATCAGACGTGCCAATCAAGAAAATTTCACTATATAGAGATACATGATATAATAATCCACAACAAAATAAAAAAAAACAATCAACCACAAGAACACACCACAATTTTTAATTTGAAAAACCCTTCTATAAAAGAAAAAAGCACAGAACTTAGTCCAGGAAATCTTACGATTAAAAGGATTCTCTCTGGATTACAACTAGAGGATAACAACAGTAGATATTCAGCTCAACAAACTAACCTTGGGCACCATAATTCCAAATAAATTCATGGGTGGCCAACTATGGAGCCCTTCCTCCTTTAGAATGACACCAATAAATACTGAGCGACCCCCCTAATGAAGGAAGCACACCAATTTGTCAAAATGTCAGCTGATTTCATCTCTGCAAATTTTTTTACACTTGCCCATGGACATCTCCCTCAGACTGATAAACATTCAAATATTGAGAACAACAGTTCATCAGTCATGCAACTACTTCTTTAATGGTTTGTGCTATTATTTTAACTGCTAATTCTATTTATTCATGTTACTTCTTCATTCTATCAAAAAGTCTCCCCTGTAGATGCAATTTATCACATTCTCCTCCTTCATCCTTTCATGCCAAAGGTATTACTCTTTTCCTTTACCTTTTAGCTGAAGTCTTGACAATCATATGAATTAAATTTGTTTTTAATTTCTAATCTATCTCAACCATTTTAATGAGCAATCTCTCATCATTATGATATTTTTAATATAAATAAATTCTCATGAGTATCATACCTATATCATTTTGGTAGTTAAATTCCTGTTTTAGACTGAATAAGATAAAATTGATAAAGTTTGATAAAAGGTAGCTTTGGAAAGATAAAGGCTTCCACTACTGCTAAAGTAAGATTCGCTTGTGGGGATAAGAAAAGGACCTGCATATTCAGCAGCAGGACAAATTATTTAAAGTTAGGAATCATAGAGAAATGATTGTTGATGATATTAGCTTTCTGTCTCATCACATGATAAGGAATCATTTGGTGAAAATACTTTTTATTTCTTAAAAGAGAATCTGTATTGAACAAAGAACCCTTTTTCAATCAATATAATTGTGTCTTGAGGATCTTTTGACTCAATTTGAATTGTATAAGATGAGATCAAAAAACCCTACAATTAAAAGAAATATTGTTGTGATTTTTTTTAAAAAAAGGTTAGTGTCGTTAAACATGTGTAGCCATCAGACTTAAATGAAAGAGATGATTGATATAGAGCTACTAATAAATCATCGACTTTATTTACTTGATCATATAAATAAAATTTTAAATAAAAATGACTTATAATTATACTTTTGACAAGCTCTAATTTATTTTTGATAAAATTATTATGTTGAATAAATAATAATTTCTTAAAATTTAAACAAAGTAAAAGAAATTATGGCAAACGATGTCAAATTAGATTTTCCATGTCAAACATAAACAAAAATATCTAACCAAGATGAAAGCTTGGTCAGTGGGGGTCACTTTCATTGCCTGGTTTAAACAAGTGGTCTACTCTGTAGTAATTATTTTCGTCGTCACTGGTCAGCAAAAGTTATATATAGAGTCATAGACTAGTACAAGTTCATAAATATGGTAGTATTTTATTATTTTATGAACAATCAATGTGTATTATGAAATATGACAACCATATAAATATCAATTATCAAACAACCAATTAAAATGGAGTCAACCCCTAACTCACATCTTAATTTCATTAAAAAAAATTGAGACATAATGGCCAAGATAGGATGTCATGACCTACTTTTAAAACAATTATTATAATCAATCATCAAGATAGGAAGTTCCAAATTATGACCAATTTTTGTCAAATGATCATAAACTTTCAAAATTAATTTTGTGCAGAATTCAAATGACACATATAGAATCTCCTTTGACATATGCGACAAGGGTTTTATTGGTTTAGAAATTTGAAAGCAGGAGATCTAGACTAATTTTGAATAGGCATATGAATTCAATATTTGAACTATCTATTCATTGTATATGGGGCCCTGAAATAGATTGTGAAAATCAAAATATTATTTAGAAAATAATATTAATGAGATCAAGTTTCGAAATATTGGATAATTTGGAATTTCTTTTCTTTGATACAGCGCAATGGAGCAGAAGAACATGAGCTGCATCCATTTTTAAAATGTTTTATGAAAATCTATGTACCATATGTCGAAAGGAGATATAAAAGGATTTTTTACTAAGAAGATGAAAACTCCTTCTCAAAATAAACTTTTACTTTTTTATGTTTCAAATTATTTTATGCGATTTAATTTGTGTTTACTGATGAGTAAAGGAAAATGATTATTTTACCCTTTTATTTGGACTAATTAACCCTTATTTTGTGTGTTTTAGAATATATTTAATGGGATTTTGGACGTTTTACAGGATTTATAAGGAAATACAAGATATGAGAATTCAAAAGATGAATTTTACAATTTATGAGTATAAGTTGATATTTTTGGAAAGTTGAAATTTTTAATAATTATTTTACCACAATTTAGGATTTTATTATAAACTAATTAATTCAAATCCATTTATGAGAGTTTTGATTAAATTAATATATTTTTAGAATTGAATATAAGTGATAAAATTAATTATTAGATTTTCTATACTTTAAAAAGCCCAATTATTAAGCCCATTAAGAAAAGCATATGAAGAAAGTCACATGTGTGAAGACTATTTTCATCATCTCAAGATAAATATGAGGAAATTCTAAATTTACAAGTCAATATTTTGGCCATAAAGTTTCACTCTAATGTCTGATTGCTTTAATTCTTTTTGGGTTGGAAATAAGATTTAAAGGGCTACAACTTTATAGTTTACGATTTTTCGTCATTCCAAGTTTACGACAAACCATATCAGCCCTCCAAGTTGTAACGACCCGACCCGAATAAAGGGCTTAGGGCTTGACTCAGTGTGATATTGGCCGCTTTGGGCCTTACACACATGCTCGCACCTGTACTGTTTTGCATTTGGGCCCGGCCCCACCTGGCCCTGCCCAAAACGTGTCACACGAGTTAAGAGGCTTGGCCTCACGTATAAGCACTCCCCTCCTTGCCTCCACTACCGATGTGGGACTCTTCCAACATTGGTGGCAGGGGTTTTCACAATCACCCCCCCTAAAGCCTCGAGCAACCCCCGGCTTGACAACATCAGGGAAGGAGGAAAGGCCCACACAGTCCGAGTATTGAACTCGGCTCTGATACCATTTGTAACACCCGACCCGAATACAGGGCTTAGGGCTTGACTCAGTGTGATATTGTCCACTTTGGGCCTCGTACACATGCTCGCACCCGCACGGTTTTGCATTTGGGCCCGGGCCCACCTGGCCTGGCCCAAAACGCGTCACACAAGTTAAGAGGCTTGGCCTCACATATAAGCACTCCCCTTTTTGCCTCCACTACCGATGTGGGACTCTTCCTACATCGGTGGCAGGGGTTTTCACACAAGTGTTCCTTACTTAATTTAAATCTTTAAATCTAAGTCATTCATTCTACCTCCTTTCATCTATAAATACTAGTACTCTCCCATTGAGAAAACTGAACTTGGACATTGAAGAAAAAACTGTGCCAAGGAGAGGAGAGGAAGAAGAGAAGGAGAAGGACTGTGAGATTCTTGATCCACATTGGGTTCTAAGGTTGGTGGATTTTTTATTTTCATTATATTTTTCTTATGTCTTTATTCCAAAATTTCATTGATTTGTAATTTTTAATTCCATGTTTTAATTAATAAAAGAATGTGAGATTATTAGAATTATGGTTTTCCAAATTTTGATTTTTATTATGATGGTTTGAATCATTTTAGTTCTTGACTCCTCCCTTGGTAATTAATTTGGACATATGAAATAGTTAGATCTTTGATTAACATTACTATTCTAGGTCTAAGTTTCTTTGGAAGGAATGAAATATTTAGATCGAAGAATTGCATGATTAATCTAGATCTAATGTTCAAATTAATTAGGGAACTAATTTGATGAAAGACTTGAATAAGTTTGAAATTTTACGGGAGCTCCATGTTCTAGGCCATTATTTTATTATTAAAATTTGGATGATAATGCCTCCTTGATTCTTTGATCCAGTTCCATTATAAATATGTATATAGGTAATTTAGATGTTATTTTTGTTTTCTTTTGTTTATAAATTCAAATTCTTGAAAATTGTGGAAATAGGTTGGTTACTTAATTTAATTGCATCTTAATTTTGTATTCTAAATTAGATTAAAATCATTTATAATTTTTATATTAAGTCCACCATCTTAATTGAAATTAGATGAATTTTGTATTTTCCATGAAAATTAGATCTCTTGATTGGTTAGTTTCTAATTTTAGATATTGTTCTTGTTTTTGGACTTCTTTTATATTCTTAGAATGTTTCTAAATTAAAATTAGATTTGCTAGATTGAAGAATTAATTCCATGTTTAAGATTTATTTCTATGATTTTCTAAATTTCTTAAAATATATAATTCAGTGATATATTTTTCATGGATATATTTTCCTAAGTTCCGATGGGTTTGACCTCGCACTCAATCACTATATTATCTAATGGTTCTTGCACTTGAGAGTTATAAATTTAAAATTTGCACAATATTTACTATCATCCAATTAGTTTTGCTTCAAAAGTTGATTTGATCTAATGGTCGTAGTTATGATTTTAAGATCCAAAAGATGAACACCTAAAATTAGTTGAAAGTATAATCTCAAACCAAGATTTTGTTGTAATTGTAGTTAGCTCAAATTTTAAGGATATCCATATCAAATTTATGGAGAGTTGTAAATTCTTTGAGGTTCTATCTTAGCGAGACTTTATCTTTTATTTGACAAGATTCGATGGATTCAATCTGCTAAATTTACAAAAAGAGATTATACATACACATAACTCTAATTAGAGAAAGGAAAAATATTAAACTACCTACAATATACCCAATACATTACATCTATGACATCCGCCTTCAAACTCACGATGTTACCGTATCAAGCATCAAGAGCTTGCCAAGAAGATGTTGGAAGTGGTGAAACGGCATGTGACTTCGTGAAAAAGTTAGCCAATTGCATGACAGAAGTGACAAATGGAAGAGAAATCATTCCAAGCTGGAGATGATGATGCACAAAGTGGCAGTTCAACTTAATATGCTTAGTGCGCTCATGAAAAACTGAGTTATGTGCTGTTTGAATAGCACTCTTATTATCAAACAACACTCTTATTATCACAATAGACAGGAGTGAGAACAAAAAGAGAGATTCCCATGTTTGCAAGTAACTAACAAAGTCAAACGATTTGAGCAATGATAGAGGCCATAGCCCGATATTCTGCCTCTGCAGATGAATGAACAACATCCTGTTTTTTGTTTCTCTAGGAAAAGACAGTCACCCAGAAAGACACAAAATTAGTAGTAGACTTGCGATCAGAATGATCACCTGCCCAGTCAACATCAGAGAATGTATGGAGATCCAAGGTAGATGACGAGGTAAGTAACAAACTCTGATATAAAGTTCTACGAACATACCGCAAAATATGAACAACAGCAGCCCAATGAATAATGGTCGATGAGGAGACAAACTAACTTACAATATGAACTATATATACGATGTCAGACGTGTAATGGTGAGATAAACCAAACTACCAACTATAGTGCGATGGAGTGTAGGGTCAACTAAAGGCACACCCAGGACCGGCCTAACCATAAGGCAAGTTAGGCCGGCGCCTTAGGCCTCGTTTAAAAAAAGGTCCACTTATTGGTTTCAAGTTGAGGATGCATTTTAGTTTTGGACTTCACCATTTTGAGCCAAGATTTATTTGTGGGATAAATTTGAAGGACCCTTCTCTAATTTAATTAAATTGGAGATTTTAGATTGTTCTTTCAGCCTCTTGAAACAATATCAGTTTTTCCCCCATTCCCATAATCTGATCCAACACCAACCATTAGCCATTCCGCAAATTGGTTTCACGTTGGGGATAGGTTTTAGTTTTGGACTTCACCATTTTGAGCCCAGATTTATTTGTGGGATAAATTTGAAGGACTCTTCTCTAATTTAATTAACTTGGAGATTTTAGATTGTTGATTCAGCCCCTTGAAACAACATCAGTTTTTTTCCCTTTCCCACCTAATCTGATCCAACGCCAACCATTACTTGTGTTAGCCGAACTTAAGGAGCATATTTTTTAATTCCTTTATTTTTTGATTACTTTATTTATTCTTTTAATTCCTCTGTCTTTTGATTACTTTTTTAATTCAGTTATTTATTCGTTTATTTGGTGAATGGTGATTGATACTAGATTGGTAATGCCGTAATGAAAATATTGAAACAATAAAGTTTTGAGGTTTGGATATTCGAATATTGTTAGAATAATAATTGCTTACGGGCTTGAGATAATGTTGAAATGTTAAAAATGTTTGGATATGCTAGAATTGCTAGAATAATAGTTAAAGATATTGTTTGAAATGTCATAGACACAATGCAGTCGAATGGATGGAGAATTGAAGAAAAATGACGGTAAATCATCATTTTCTTCAAAGAGAATGAGAATATAAATGGTCTCTGATTTAAACTCAATGACAAAATATAAATGAAGAAATCATTTTCAGTTTGAGCTTGTTGGATATTTGAACCAGAGATCTAAAAGAATTTTAGATAAATTCTTTTTATTATATATAATTAAAATTTTACTTAAATATTACTTATAATAATATGTTAAATTCCAAGAAGGCATCGTTTAGATTTTTTGCCCTATGCCTCAACTTATGTCTAGCCAACCCTGGGCACACCATCAAAGAGCCTAGATTTTGCATCCTTTCATGGTTGTTTCTCACCTTTGTCTTTCGTCCCTTGCATCTCAACACTGAGCCATTGATTTCCGTCCTTGTCTGCATCTTCTCGTCTCTCCCTCCTTGCACCAGATCTCCTCTTTGCATTCCAGCTCCTCCCACACAGACCCATCGACGGCCAGGGCCGGCCCTGAGAACCCCTGAAATCTCAGGAGCCTAAGACAGAGTGAGATTTCATGGGTCCTTTGCGACTGGTATATTAAGAAGTTTAAGTATGTAGGGTCCTTTTTGTCTGGGGGCCCTAGGCAGTAGCCTACACTGCCTATGCACAGGACCGGCTCCGCGGACGGCCTCTCTCTCTCTCTGCTCAAGAACAAAAACAAGTCTGCTACAGTTCTTGCATAGCTTCAACAACATCAATAGTATGTGCTACAGTTCTTGTATAGTTTCAGCAACAACAACGACAATTGATACCGTGACAAGATTCGATTGATTCAATCTGTTAAACTCACAAAAAGAGATTACATATACAACCCTAATTAGAGAAAGAAAAAAATACTAAACTACCCTTAAAGATTAAAGACTAAATTACCCACAATATACTACATCTCTAATACTATCTTCACAGTCAAAATCAGATTTTTTTTGCCTTTTTTTATTCTTTTTTATTTTAAATTTACATATGAAAAACTATGGGATACCCAGCGTAAAATCTTTACGGATGAGTCCACTATCAGACGAATAACTTTATATGCGAGGGAAGAAATCCCTTGCATTAATGCACCCTATTGATTATTAATCCTGTTGACGGGTAGCTTCTCTCTAAGAGCCTTTGAAAAACTTCTTTTCGATGTATATCTGAATATCCATAAATCTAGAACGTCCAATCTACAGAATTTGAGAAAATACTGAAGTAACAGAATTTTATTAAAATATTTCATTTAAAACATCATTTTGGCCAGTGGGTCTTATCATATTAGACATAGAACTGTAGAGTACATCAAATTCAAAACTTTAGAAAATGAAAACATAGCCATTAAATGTAGATCTATTAATCGGTGAGACAATCATTAACTTGAGTGAGTTTTGATTGGACGACCAAAATCACTATTGAATTGAATTTTTGACTTTCAAATGCTTCGTACCATTGTTCTTAATATGATGGGACCGTTGGACATGATATATCAGATGCCAATTTTTGACATCTGTAACAACAACCTAAGCATGAGTGTGAATGTCTCTCAAATCCAATTAGTATTTGAATTGGGAGTTAGACATGAGTTTCACAGTTTATTAAAAAATGAGCTGAAATTGAAACCAATTCCTTATAACACATGCAATTCTTTAGTGGTTATAAATGTCGAAGGTTTTTTTTTAAAAAAATTTAAAGCCTATTAGTAAAGAAGAGAAATCTTATGCATTACCTCACTTTTTCTTTAATTAGTAAAATATTAAAAAAATGAAAATCTTCTACATTTTTTTTTTTTAAATCAAGGTGTTCATGTGTCTCACCTTTATTAAGACATGGAATATTTTTTTAATCTGATAATCTTTAGACTATATGCAATCTTCCTAATATCACACACATCAAATTCACAATTATAAAAAATGATCCATGAAATTGAATGTGAATCGAACTCAAACTTAAGACAATCAAAGATCGATTCCCACCCCCAACTCCTCATACTGCTGGCGAGTGACATGACAACATAATGTTCGATGGAAATGATTAACAAATACTACTTATATGCTGCAGCCACACAAGCATGAGCGAAGCCTTTTGTCACTAAGCCTAAAATTGTGGGCATGGTCCGACCCACAAGTCTAAAAGTTGGTCTGGTCCAGTGGCCCATATTACAACTCAGTACTGTCGACAAGTATTTATTTGCATTTAGGTGACAATCAGAGTACTGGCCGAAAAGAAAGACCACCAAACGGGGATAAGGTTCAATTCAATGTGGTCCACTGATATCCTAAGAGGGACAAAATTCAACAACCTCCCAAGATCCTAGCCATCCATCTGTCCTACTTTATTGCACCTTCTACTGGTCTATTAATGTCCACTATTTGGATGGTTATAATCTTCCCCTCGGGTTTTGAGAATGAAGAAGTATACACTTTCTACTTTCTTGAGCTTTAGTTTTATCAATGTAGAGCTTATATGATGAAGTAATCTTTAAGTGATCCAAATGAGTACTTAGAGGTGAGGATGGATGGAATATGGTTGAAGAGAGTTGGTTATATGGATCATTTTTTTTAAAAAAATTTATTTGAGCTGGCTCAACTCAAATTTCTTTTTATTCAATTTGGTTCAATTAAACTTAATTTTTTATAAAATGGAAAAAATGAAAAAAGACCTTTTTTAAATAAAAAATAAAGAAAATGAGGTCCTCTTCTCATGTGGGTCATTGGACCACAAACAATGGAGGCATGAGTTAAAATCATGGACTAAAGGAAAAAAATCCATAAGGGTGGTTTTTAAGTAGGCCATGGGACATGCCAAAAATTACCACTCTTTAAGAGTATGAATTGATGATACATACAAAGAGCTTTTTTCCTTTCATTTGTGTCATTTTAGAATTTTGAAAATTGAGCACATGAGATGTCTCTGGAGTTCAAAGATACCAAATATAGATAAGTCTCCAAATTACACAATTGGACAAAGACAAAAAAATTAGTCAACTAAGAGCCTAATTCCCAAGTTGAAGAGTTTATAATTTTGAGCCAATTCGTTAAAAATGTTTAGTACATTGACTTTTTACGTTTCACAAATTATAATTTTATGTAACGACTCACTTCCTCCAACATAATATTTTTAGTTTTAGTGTCCGTACGACTTTGGATTAGTACGTGTACATCACACACACGTCCGAAACATGTTGTGCTTGGAAGAGTTAAGCGTCATAGTATAGCTCGGGCTCTGATACTCGCCTAGGTGTTGTGGGACTTTCAACCCCATTCGCATCCCATGGCTTCAACCCCATTCGTAGCACATGGGGTCCCACACTCTCAGGACAGAGCCATCCTCGGATTTGTTGCGAATGGGGTTGAAGCCATGAGCCGTGAATGGAGTTGAAAGTCCCACATCGCTTAGGAAAGTGTCCAGAGCTTGGGCTATATGAGGACGTCTAACTCTTTCAAGCACAATGCATTTTAGGTGTGATTGTGATACATACGTTCCATCTAAAGTCGTGCGGGTTTATAAGCACCTAAAACGGTTAATATTGTGTTAGACAAAGATGAGTCGTTACGTTTTGGATGCTCTATAAATTCACATTTTCTTATTTTCAATTGGTCCAACATAGGAAAGAACCTATGGCACGAAAAACTTGGTTTCAAATATTGCATATAAATTAATCTCATGAAACTAAAAAAACATATGTATTTTAAATTATTTTATGTATGAATAGTAACTGAAACATATTGGCATCTGATTAGAAAGTTCACTTTAAAATTTAAACAACAAAGGTCACCTATGCATGAGAAAGTGCCCTCGGACGGGCTCATATAGATGTATCTCAATGTTTTAATAATCAGGTCCATTAGATTTGAAAAACCATTATTTTAAGGATCTATACATTAACGGTCAAAATACAATTAATTTTAGATGAATTGTAATCTAATGGTCAGATCAACTGAGAATGAATTCAGATTGGACAAGGATCCAATTCATAGAGGTGTATATATGTGTGAAGGGGATAAAAGACATTTAGGGTCATAGTGGTCCTCATATGAGGCATCAAATAGATGCCTTTGGGCCCATCTTATTCATTGATACAATTAATCAGTAGTAGGCCCATAATTAATTAATTTGATATCAGAAAATGTAAGAGGCTTAGGTCTTATAAATTTATAATCACTGTCTCTCAATTTCCACATGGGATACGAACCATCCATTCTTTGAAGGTGACATTGATCAATGGTCTGATCAGCAGATCTTGCCTCTGTTGTACAGTCATGGGTTCTTCACTAAAACTCTTTGATGAGACCCACGAGCCAATAATCCATCATGTTTTTTATGAAGTAATCCGATATTTAGTCCTTTCGTTGGAAAATATTTAGCTTTTCTCCTTGGCCATTTTGGATTACTAGAAATTTAGATGGATAATTTGAGAGATCAAAAATAGAAAAAAGTCTGATTTAAAATAAACAGGACACAAAAATTAATTTTGTTTAAAGTTTTGGATCCGAACCTGCGTTCGAATTTAATATCCATTTTTATGTGGATTTAGATATAATTAGATCTGAAGTCAATCATATAAGCAATGTAATGTAAAAATAAAAAGAAAATCCAAAATTGAAAATGCATTAAGATATTAGTTAGATTTAGATACAGATTCTTTGTGGATTTAGATTTTGTTTTTGGATAACATGGATATTCCCATCTCAAATTGGAGGTAAAACTAATCCATAGGCATGTATAAACGTCTCAATCCACATACACCGGTTAAATCTACGGCAAGTGGCCCGTTGGAGTTGAATGCGAATCGAACTCAAGACTCCACTTCATTAGACGGACTTCTTCATTGTCAGGCCAATCCCCTGGGCTTAAATCTTTCATCTAGGATTTTAATGCGGATTACATACATTGTCGAAAGATAGATTCTCGTTATCAAAATTGTGACATCTGAACCATTGTTATCAAACCAGGCCCGCAGTTGACCCGAGGTCAACTGTGACCCGGCTGAAACACGGGCCAGTCATTCAAGAACTGTCTGAGTTAAAAACCCTTAAAAGACCGTTACGACCCGTGGTCTAAGCCGGTTTTAATAATTAAACTGTGACCCGTTAAATCTTAAAATCCTTTCAGAAAAAAAAAAAAAAAAACACTCCATCTAACCAGAAGAAAAACTCCATTAAATCAGAAGGAAAAAAAAAACCTACCTACATTTCTTAACTCTAGTTCTGCTGCTGCTTTCTTGAACTTCATTGTTCCTAAAGAAAAGGAAAAAAAACCGAGATGGGCGGAAGAAAAGAAAAATAAAACAGCGAGGGTGGAGAGAGGGGCAGCTAGGTTTTGGACTGGTGTTTTACATAGAGGGGCGGCAGAATAGTAAAAAACAGAGAAGGTAGTTTTTAAGTGTTAACAAGATTAGGGTTTCCATAAGCACCCTTTTAGGATTTGCTACACGTGACTTAATTGAAAACCTCACATAAGCAAGGTGTTTTTAAAAAAATATTTTAAAGGGTTTAATATTTTCTCCTCATATAAGCAAGATGTTTTTAAAAATATTTTAAAAGGTTTAATATTTTCTCATAATTTTATTCATTCTATTATAAATATAAATAAATAAATAAATAAATAAATAGAATACATGGGAGGCAAAAAATTCAATCAAATAAAATCTAGTTATCTAGATTAGTTAAATGGGAAAATTCAATTCATTTTAAAGGTTTTTTAATTTGATGTAAATTTATAAATTAGGTGATTCAAATAAAAAAGTATTTATATTTCTATTTGTTGTTCATTTATAATTTCATAATAATATTATGAGATTGTAATATATTATATAATGTAGAATTTTGGTATTTGAGTAGGTTTATTTTTCAATTCAAACGATGCTTGAGACTCATCGAACTCGTTATAAATGAATGAATATAACATTCTATTTAAGCGACTCTGATTTAAATATATAATATAACAGCCTATCGAAGCAACCCACATTAAATTTTAGAGCATGATGTTTTTAAAAAAACACAAAAGTCAATCGACTTTCAATCTATTTAGTTATTATATATATTACTAGATTTGGTGTATGTCTTTTTTAATTGTTTTAAGATGTTTCATAAAAAAATTATGTTGGATTAAAATTAGATATAGTATGCGACGAGTAGATCAAAATTTGAATCTAAAATTTATTTTTAGTCACTTGATTACCTGTAAAAGTCACATTTTATTTTATTTTTAAATAGTTTTTATTTAAAATTTTACTTCAACTTATCAATGAAACTAAATTTAATAAGTTAATATTATTTATAATATTTTATCAATAGTACGGGTTTGACCGGGTTTGACTACGGGTGAACCCAGTTGAACCTTATTTAACCCATCCTTCTTTAAGACGGGTCGCTCCACGGGCCGAGTTTTAAAACATTGATCTGTGCCATATTCACTGATTTTCATAATTACTTTTGGGAAAACTGGAAGAGTCGCTAAGTTATTGATTTTATGTATTAATTTCGTAATATGTGGGTTAGGAATCCAATTACATTGTTAACATTTCGTTAGGTGTGAGGGTTAATTCTGTTCTTGGTCGAACATGAGACTCAATCAATGCATGGAAGTAGGGCTGCAACTCGGGTCGGATGGGTCGAATTTCTTAAAATCCAACCTGATCCGAGTTGATATTTATGGAGCCCGACCCGACCTGACTCGAATTCTCAACCTGAACTCTAGAATCTGACCCGATCCGAATTCTAACCCAAATCAACTCGAATTCTGACCCGACCCTCATTCTGAACCCATTTTAGTCAGGTCGGGTCGGGTCAACTTGTAAAATCCTCAACCCAACCCAACTCGAATTTCATGTGGGTTTTTATATTCTCAACCCAACCTGCATGATTTCTCGGGTCGGGTCAAAGCCCTACCCGAGTTGCAGTGGAAGGCAGTAGCTCTAAGGAAAATCGTTGGATAGGTTCTGCTTGTGGCTCGATCTGGAAGCATCAAAAAACACTAAACCCTTAATTTTCGGATGAAATTTTTTGGGATGGAAACTTTCTTTTTCTTCTTATTTTCTTCTCTCCTCTTCATGGTTGGAAGTATTTTATATAAGTAAAAAAAAACAAGGAGGTAAAGACAGGGAGTTTGTGTGTCACCGACAGTGCTGCACGTAGTTTTTTATGTCTTTTTTTATTTGTTTTTAATGCTTCTGTTTGTTTTTTATAGGCCATTTAAAGTGTCCACTTCGGAATGAATGGCACCCAATTAGACAACATATATATAATTATTTCTATATTAAAATGTTCAAGACTAATGATTACATAAAATAACAGTGAAAGAATTGGTAATTATAGAAATTAAGAAAATCTAAATATTATTCAATAAATAAAAGAAATTTCAGTACGATGAATACGACTACAATTATAAAATATTAGGAGGGGCCATTGTTGATGAAAAAGAGAAGATAACATACATTGTAATTTGAAAGAGCTGGCTGATTTTTTTTTTTATAAAGAGAATTGAAAGGAAAAAGTAAAATTGTAAAAACTGAAAAAAAAAATGAAATAATGGTTATAATTTTAGGAGGGACCTGATTCATTTATTAGCTATAAGAGTATGCATTAATGATCAGTTGTCCATTTCTATCTGATCTATATCTCTGCAACTATGGATACCTCCCCTTTCTTAAATAGGGTAGAAGATGAGCAAGATGACTCGCATTTTGGATCTACCTCTTATCTCAAGTCCATTACAATCGAATCATGGATGGAATCCAAGAAGCTGTGGTTCATCGCAGGCCCGGCAATCCTCACCATCGTCTTCCAATACTCTCTCGCAGCTGTTACTCAGACTTTCGTCGGCCAAATCGGTGCCATAGAGCTCGCCGCGGTCGGAATCCAGAATCTAGCCATCTCAGGGATCAGTTTTGGGGCCATGGTGATTTGTGGACATCATTCCTTTCTTCTTCTTTAGATCATCTACTGGGGTGGTCACTTGCTTTTTCATTTCATTCATCTATGTACTAGTTAATTAGAAAATTATCTATTTCCCATAGCTTGCAAATTATTTTGGTAAATGATTACGATATATATATATTTTCAAAATCTTCCATATAGGCATGATTCATTTACTTGGCCCACTCTTGGGTTCCAAATTCATTGGCTTTATTAAAAAAAAAAAAAACTTTTGTTATTTGGAAGATCAGATCTATCTCATGTCTGGTACTGCATGATTCCACTCTGCAAGAACTGTGAATCATTCTCTTCAAGCAAAGAGTGAGATCTGAAGTTTGTGATCATATTGTTGAGCACCCAAAAGCTGAAATGCCTAAATCTAATTGAAGTGACGCAAAACTAAAGAGGAAGTGTTGCACCATATCACTGTTCTTGGTCCACTTTGCAATAAAATGGCTAGATACACAATATTATTATTATATTTTTCGTTTTCTATTGTTGTTGATCTATAATATCTAATACGAGTGTAATGATCTTCACTTTGCTTCATTTTTTCTTCCAATCAATCATATGTTTTTCTATGTAAATCTCACTCAACTAAAAGCTAGGGTTTGCTCTTGTTGTAGACTGGCATGGGAAGTGCACTGGAAACCCTAAGTGGACAGGCCGTCGGTGCTGGGCAACTCTACTTGCTTGGCATCTACATACAGAGGTCATGGATAATTCTGATATGCACAGCTGCAGTCATGAGCCTGATATATATCTTTACGACTCCGATCCTCATCCTGCTGCGTCAAGAGCGAGAGATTGCTGTCGTCGCCGGGAAGTTTTCGTTGTGGATGATACCACAGCTGTTTGCTTTTGCCTTGAACGCACCCATGCAGAGATTTCTGCAGGCTCAGAGCGATGTGATTCCGATGGCCTGGATATCTGGCATTACGTTGGTGATTCATGCGTTTTTGAGCTGGTTGTGTGTGTTGGAACTTGGATGGGGCTTGGTTGGGGCCGCCATTACACTCAATTTCTCTTGGTGGTTACTTGTTCTTGGCCAATTCCTGTATATTGTATCAGGAAAATGCTCCCAAGCTTGGACTGGTTTTTCATGGCTTGCTTTTAAGGATCTGTGGGGGTTTGTCAGGCTTTCTTTGGCTTCAGCTATCATGCTATGGTTTGGCCTCTCTCCTCGCTCTTAACTAATGTAACAAGGGCTTATAATTAATTTCTTTCCTATTTTTTCAAGACTAAGGTATTCAAATATTTCACCTAAATAATCATTGGAGCATAAATGAATCTCTCAATCGACACATGCTGAGAAAATGACCCTTTTCAAGACGGGTTTTGACCTGCCAACCCCTTAGGGTTTTTAATTATTTCTATTTATCCAAACTCGACTTTTTAAATTCTTTTGTGTCATCTTATGAAAAATTATAACTCAGTTGATACTTCTTAATCCACCTTATCCTTAATCTTTGTTTTTAATGAACTTATCTCTTCTTTATTTCTTCTACTTAAAAGATAACACCTACATAATTTAAAAATGTTATTTATGTCTTTGTACAATTAAATTACTTGCTTTCTTTTCTTTTTAAATAATGTCGGTAAAGCATTTGAATGATAGAAGGTTTAAATCAACTAAGTCATTTAATCTGTTACTTTTAGGTTAAATTTTTTATTAGATTTAATATATTTCTTTCTTTTCCTTTATGTTTTTTTTTTTTTTTTGTGTTAAGTATATATACTACTTGAGAGGAAGATCTTGTAGATTACTAGAATTCAACAAAAGATTTTTTAGATTTTTTTGTGAAGACATTTTGGTAGATAGAACAAGAGATTTGAATAAAAGTTTCACTTTCATATTTATTTTTCTTTATTCTTTTTCTTCTTTGATAAAAGTAGTGGAGAACCTTACTTTAAAAAGTAACCATTACCTGACTCTTTTCACTTTTTTAACCTTTTAGTATGAAACCCTAGGCTTCACACATCTTTTGAGTACTTATCCTTTCATATATTATTTTAAAGTTTTGATAGAATATAATAGAAAAAAAAATCAATAAATTGACTGTCTATAAATTATGTTATTGGCTTTATGATGATTATGTCTTGCCATTGTAATATTTAATGTATACATGTGAAAAATCTGAATCCTTTGGAACCAAGTTCATGTAGAAATATGAGTTTCGGCAGAAATTTTTTAATTATGAAGGGGCTATTGTATAAATTATACAAGACTCAAAATGCAGATTATTAAAACACTTTGGGAAAAATAAAACTCATTTGATATAGTTATCAATTTCATTCTGTTTGAGTCAAACCAGACTGAAATTTTTTGATCCGTGATTCTATCTGTTTTTTGGTCAGAAAAATGAATGCGTTTCAATGAGACAAATATATTTATTTTTTCTTCTTTTTAATTTAACCACATTTTCTTCTTAGTTTATTAATATTTTATTTTAATATAATTTTCTATTTTACTATTTTTAATTTATTTTTACAATTTTCTATTTCCAATATTTTTGTTTAACACCTTACCTTCGATTCACGCTTAACACCTCCGGATCACTCCCCATCGACTTAACCAATGTGTGTAGATTGAGAGATTTATGCGTGCTTGTGGGATTAGTCTCACCTCCAATATGAGATGAGGATATTCATGTTAAAAAAAATTACATAATTACTGTACAAATTGGTCCAAGTAGGTTTTGAAAATTATCTTCATCAAATATTTAAACATTCCCATTAATTTTTCCAAAGTAAGATTTTAGATCTCTGGATAATGGCGCTTAACACAAGTAATGATGGATCATTGCTATTTATATTTGTCAACAACAATGTTGATAGGTGAAAATGACAAGGATACAACCAACCTTCATAAACATAAATACTTTCAACAGTAACCTCTCATCTCATATTCCTAATTGAACCAGTCCAAATCATAGATAGTTCACTTGGTTGATATTTGTTCTTAGTTGCATTCTCTTCTTGACATTATGGTGGCTCATCAATGCAGGTTGGAATATTGGTTTATAATGCTTCTTTTAATCTTAATTGGAGCTCTCAAGAACCCTGAAATCGATCTGGCCGCTGCCTCAATTTGGTGCTCTCTCTATTTATCTATCTCTCTCTCTCTATATATATTTGAACTTTGAAGGACTAACTCTAAATTGATTTGAAATTTGAATTTACAGCATAAATTTGGATGGATGGTTTTTCATGATCACTCTTGGATTTATGGCTGCAATCAGGTAACCCAAACGCATCCAAAGCATCAATTTGTCAATGGCATATTGGCCGTACACGTGTCCCTATACAATGTAATTTCAACTGTAGATGGTTCAAGGTCCAAAAGTCATACTAATGGCCGACATTCAACTAACCTTTCATTGTAAGGTAGGTTTAAATGTTTCTTTTTTTAGTGCACAGAGATCTGGTGGCCGAAACAGTAGATTGTCCCTCTGATGGGGCATGGCTAACCTCTGCCTTGATGGCCTGCAACTCAACTGTTGAAAAATAAGTGACAGAAGTTGCCAATTTGCCATCCATTTATCAAAATCTAATGGATTAGACGCTTGGGATAATTTGGTACGCATCAGATGTGCTTAGTATCGGATATCCAGTTTAAAAAGCTAACCTATTAAATGGAGTGACCAAAGTCTTTAACAAGTCTCTAAATCTCTTCTTTCAGAACCAATGTGAGATCCGTACGCTGTACTAACAAATCTCCTATCGAACGAGACTCTTCAAATATAACGTCGCCGGTCATCCAGTCCAGTTAAGAGATCCCTTGAGTCTACAGCTTAGAGATTTAGCTTTGATACCAATTGTTACAACTAGATCACTTCACTTAATAAGTTAGCCTTTTGAACACCAATTATTACATCTAGATCACTCCGTTTAATAAACTAGTTTAACAAAATGTAAAATGAATGTGTGCGGATAAAGAATTCAAGAATTGCATGATGGTGTGGGCCATCAACTGACTCGCTCTTTAGTTCAGTGAGGAAGTAGTTGTTACATTAAATTTAGTTGACCCCACATTTGTACCACTGATTTACAGAATAGCTTAATTCTTGAGCATTATGGCACAAATTTTCTCACCAAATAAGTTGTCAACGTCTGCCCTACCATAATATTTTAGCCATATCAGAAAACCTTTGGATTGAAATTGGTAATCTAACATAATAATAGTGCATATTTAACGTGATTTATGAGGTTCATTTTTTAAGGGTCAATCATGAAATTATCAAAAAGAAAGTTAGATTTGCTATGAAAAAGGTGATAAGGGTTAATGGATACTTTCCATCATCTCATCCCAATAGCCTATAATTGAATAAGATCTTCCACAATAAGAGTAAAATCAGAAAATGGCAGAGCCAAACAAAGTCTCGAAAACAAATGAAAAATATTCTGTACCTTGTCTTCCCTGACTGACATTGCAGAGTTAATTCACAATGAATGCCCTTAAATTCTGTTCTGTGAACATATGCCTTTGTATTTCTGTAGATCTTTATTTTGTTCTCTTTGTCACTTTTATATTGTTTTATATGTATCTGCTGGTCAAGGGATACAATTTACTACGTGCTGTGACCTACTTTAATATAATCGATTTATTACTTTAGTTAAAATAAGAAGAAAAATATAACCTAAGGGCTTCATGTAAAGTAGGGTGAAACTTGGGTCGGGTTTTGGCCCGAACCCGCATGACCTGACCCGAAAATCATAAGGGTCGGGTTATGAAAGTCGAGTTAGTGGGTCGAGACGGATTGAGAAGTCAGAAACCCGCATTGAATTTGGTTTAGGTTGGGTTGAGAGATTTTTAAGTTAACCCGACCCGACCCGACCCGATGAAACTCAACCCGACCCGGTAAAAAGTAGGCTAAAGTAGGTTCAAAAAGCGGGTCGGGTCGGGTTTTGGGTTGAGTCGGGTTATAATTCGGGTTGAGTCGGGTCAAGACGTCCGGGTCAAAAGTTTGGTTTGGGTCGGGTCGAGTTTCATATATTAGTAACTCGGGCCGGGTTGGATTTTAAAAAACCTGACCCGACCCAGTCCGATTTCAGCCCTAATGTAAAGCATCCCAGACGAAAAGAGATTTTCCAAAAAATTGAGATTTTCAAAATGTTTAAGAGTGCCATGCGTCATACGAGTGTGTGTTGAGTCCCATATTAGATGTCTCTTGGGAAGGTCTTAAATTTATATATGAAGGTAGACAACACCTATAATGTCTAGTCATTTTGAGATAGTATCAGAGCCAACTCGGGGGCACTATCGTATGGGCTCAGGGGCACTGCAGTTGGAATCCTCTTGATGTGTGTGCCCTCCACAAAAGGAGTGTGGGTCTCCCTGGTGAAGGGCATCAGGGATAAGGCCAGGGAGCATGTTACATAGGTGTTTGTTGAGTCCCACATCGGATGTGTGCTGTGAAAATCTTGCACTTATAATAGGGAGTATGCAGCACCCATCATAACTAGTAATTTTGAAATGGCAAGTGCCTCCGTGACGCATGACTCTTGCGAGGCTCACATGCTCAAGTCAATCATATGTGATAGACCTATATATATTTTTTTTAAAGGTTCACAATTATTTAAATAATTTGAAGTGATCAAAAAATAAATTATATGCTAAGGTCCAAATAGCATCCCATATTTCCTAACATTGTCTCTCTCCATCCTTTGATTAGAAAGCTAACACATTGTCTGATGGTATTACAAGTGTGAGGGTAGCAAACGAGCTGGGTGCCGGACAGCCAAAAGCAGCCAAGTTCGCCGTTGTGATCGCCGTGTTGACATCTCTGGCCATCGGAATTGCACTGATGCTTGTCATCGTTTTAACCAGGAAAGCATTTCCGGTAGTTTTCACCAACGATCACACTGTCATGCTTGAAGTTTCCAAGCTTGCAATCCTTCTTGGAGCTTCCATTGTACTCAATAGCATACAACCAATTTTATCAGGTCAAGTCATCACACATATTTAATTTTTAAGAAAATTGTTATGAAGTTATAGTTGAGGCACTTCTATTTAAAACTCGGCAGGAGATATTTTTTCTACTTTTCATCATTTAATAATAAAATTTATAAAAAAAAAAAAGCAAAGAGAGTGCTTCTTTTTATTAAAAATGAGATTATTTCAATTACTTAACATGGATTCTTACCACTTTTATTTAGACTTAAACCCTTTTAAGCAAGGAAGAAGTTGGTAGTAAATGCTACGAAGTTTGTGGGTAATGCAGGAGTGGCCATTGGTGCTGGTTGGCAAGCTCTCATTTCCTACATAAATATAGGATGCTATTTCTTGGTGGGCCTCACATCGGGTATCATCATGGGCTACAAATTCAACCTTCGAGTACAGGTCAGTTTCAAAAACAAAGTTCACAATCCTTCAAGTGGTCCAAGTCCAATCAAATTTGACATTTTAGAATGTGGTGAGACCAACTGGACCCACTTTTCATTATCATCCCATTATGAATTCATCATGAAGAATTTTGCCAAATCTAATAGAATATAAGATTAAGATTCTAGTGATAATCAAAGTTATTAATTATTCATGAATGTTTCTTGAATAATATAGGTATCTTCATTGGAAGTAAGATTCATCTTAAGTACACATAAGACCACATAAAAAATAAATGTACGGAATAAGTCTAAAGATAAAAATTGAACATAAGACTTTTGATCTATTATCTTTTGAGGAATTGGTTTGGTGATCAAAATCCATTCTTGTTCATGGGAAGCGTTACAATAAGTCTTTCTCAACATAAAAAAGACGACTACTCATTGTTCTGGACCTGATTTGTGTAGATTAGAAAGTTTACCATTGTTTTGTACCTGATTTGTGCAGATTAGAAAATTTACGCATCCTAAGAATTAATTAGAGGAGATACCTAAATAGAGCCTCTCATCTAGGGTTGCAACTCTTGTCAGGTTCCTTAAAACCCAACCCGACCCGAGTTGATATATATGGAATTCGATCCGATCCGACCTGAATTCTCAATCCAAACTTCATAATTCGACCCAATCCGAATTCTAACCCGAATCAAACCGAATTCTGACCCGACCCGCATTCTAAACCTATTTTAGCCTAATTTTAGTCTGGCCGATTCAGGTTAACTTGTAAAATCTTCAACCCGACTCAAATTTTATGCTGATTTTTTTCTTCTCAACCCGTTGACCTAAAATTATCAACTTGACCCGCAAGGCTTCTCGGGTCGGGTCAAAACCCCACTCGAGTTGCAGCCGTACTCTCATCTCTCATCTGTAATGGAGGCAAGATTTACCTATTATGCATGGATTTACTTATTCTTTCCAACCTCATCGTCATGCATGCAGTGTCTTGTCAGATCTGCCCCTGCTTCAGCCCACAGCCACAGCTTGTTACCCTTTATTATTGACTTGTCTGCCTTGGCCTTTTACGAATGAGGATCTGTCTTTCATCTTTTTCTCTATTAGCATTTGTCTTCTGGTGACCGGTGAATCAACGACGGATACCAGCACCGTCTACCACAGTTTCTGTAGAGAACTGCATTCGTATTTATATCTACACAAGCACAACCTTAATCCTATTTTAAGTATGTCTTTAGTAATTCCGAACTTTTAAAGATAAGAGATTTCAATTTTGTGATATCAAATATTTTCATTTTTAGCACTTGACAGCCAGTTAATTGAGACTGGATATATAGGAAAAAAAAAAGGTTTTCTAGCCACATGGGATTTTGCATAAAAAGATGGTGTGAAAGTCATAAAAGATATACGAGTACTATTAATTTGAGATGGTTGATTTGAGTGTCAAGAATTCGCCAGAGATGTAGAAGACCTTTTGTCTTAAGGATTACTATCGGAATGAGAAAGGCATTAAATTCATGAAGTGATGTAGTGATAGCAATGTAAAAATAAAAATAAAAAAGAGAGAAATTGTGGATTGATGAAGAACATCATATTGATAAATGGAGAGAGACGTAGACTTTTAAAAGATAATGCAAATGCACAAGAGAAATGAATTCGATAATAATAATAATAAAAGTTGAAGGACCCGCGATAAAATTTTCTCTTTTAATCATCAATATCCTTTCTTTACCATTATTTACATCTTTTTTTATTTTATTTTATTATTATTTTTATCTAAAATTATTAGATTGTCTTAATTTTATTTTTTGGAAATTAGGGGCTTTGGGGCGGTATACTCCTTGGGATTCTTGTACAGACATTTATCCTGGCAGGAATCACAATTCGAACAGACTGGAGCAAAGAGGCAAGCCAATATTACTTACTTACTTGCACTAGTCTGAAATCGTCTTCTTCTACTTTCTGTCATTATTTCTCTAAACCATTAACGTGTTACTGACTTTGTGAACTGATCAAACTTTATCCAGGCATCACTGGCCAAAAAGAGAATTTCAAAATATGGTGGCTCAGCTCTGCCCTCTCAAGATTCACAAATCCCACATGTTTCAAGTTAAATCTATCCATGCTAATGTTTGAGTCACTGCGGGTAATCATATGCAATCTATCACTGAGTGCAAAAATTAAAAAAAAAAAAAAAACTCGTAGAAGTTTATGTAATATACCTAGATTTGTGAGGCATTTCTACTACTATATCTGCAGTTTGGACTGGGTCCATTGGATTTTATAAATTCAATATCCATTTCGTATTTCGGTTTAATATATCTATCCTTCTGTACTCTTCAATGGAGGTAAAACGATAAGCCGATACATACTGATTTTTTAAGCACCGGTACATGTAGGCTGATACGCATCGGCCCCACCTGGGTTCGGGCGAGACATTTTTTAACGGGCAAGAAAACGGCGATGTTAACGCCTGAGACGCACGCGTCGCGTTACCGCGCTGTGCTTTTTCCTAGGTTTGGGCTGGTCCGTACAGTGCGCATGGCCGGTCCAATTGCATTCTTTTTATTATTTACTTTATATAATTTTTTTTAACCAACTGATCTTTGCTTCTCAATCTAACCTCCATATTTTCTTTCCAACTTCATTTCTTTGAATTTTAACATAAAAAAAAAAAAAAGATTTTAGACTCTTTTTCAACAATCTATACTGTTGAAGCTTGAGTTTCTTGCTAGACTTACTAGTAATTAAAGTTTCTTTAACAGATTTTTCTATTAATTTTTTAAAACATTTGAAATCCTCAATTATATAACTTAAAATAATATTTGAACATGTAAATAACCACTACTTAATGAAAAAATTACATATATATGAAACTTAAAATTTTCTGTAATTTTTTCAGAATTTTGTTTTAAAAAAATAAGAAGAGAAAAAATATATTGGCCAATACAACTTATACATATCAGCCGAACCAATTTGAATGTAACGGCGCTATTTATCGGCTGGCCATTTTTTTTAATCCCAGCTTTCCAGTTTAGATCAACTACAGTAAGGTCAAGAGGTGTGATTTGGGTCAGTCCAGTGCAGACCCAGACCTCATTTTTAAATTGGACTACCAACATGGACCATGCTGGTTGGTCCCACAAAAGACCTGAAACTGGATGAGTACAAGGCAACATCGGCCCTGTCCAGACTTTATTTTCAAGCTGGGTTTGAAACATAAGCAATCTTTTTTGGGTCAGGGCTTTTTAGGTCTTTGGGCTTTTGGGTACTCATTTACATCCACATTTTTGGACTCACTAACTGTGTTACTCCAAAGGCCGAACGAAGAGTTGACCCATTGATGTGATCATTGAGAGAGTTCGCTTCATTATACAATCCAGTTTAGTTCTGGCCTGGTTCTGAGCACTTGATGTGAGGCCCAAGTCCCTCGCAAAGAAAGTTTAAACATAGGCCCACAACCAAATGGGGATCATATATCTTGTTTCAATTTTCTGTTGTCTCATTTAATTCTGTCAACTAATTCAAGGTTGGTCTGATGGTCAAGAAGCGAAAGTCTTGAGTTCAATTTACGCGCAATTCATTTTACACCATTCTTCATGGGGTTACTCCGCATCGACTTAACTAATGTGTGTATATTAGACGATTTACGTATACACTCATGGATTAGAAGGTAGGCATCCTATTAATTAACCAATTTGCTTAATAAAGAACAACTGGACCAAATTCAAGTTTTAAGCTCACCCTCTTATTGTTGGACTTTAATTGTCAAAATAACCATATTATATGCTTGATGATTTCAACCATTAAGATTATATATCTAAGGATTGATTTTTAAATAAAATTTGGTCTACTTATAATCTATTAAAACTAAAGATTGATCTATAAGATTAGTTTTTCATTTTATTTATAAAAATTAAAAAATAAGAAAACTGAGCGATGCCGGAAGAAGAGAGAAGGAAATGATGCTGTCAGGTAAAAAGAAGCAGAGGGCCACATTTAAGAGAAATCACCACTTTTTCTTGTATGTCATAAATATGGAATAGAGAGGGAAATCTGTGGTCCTTTCCTTTTATCCAAATGGAATGATGTAATTAAAGAAATAGAACCTCACTTGAAAAACCAGTGATACTCCTACGGCAGGATGGTATGTAGAGACACGCGTTTTACTGTATTTTCCATTTTGCCTTTAAAAATCGACTCGCCGAAGCAGTGATTCTAATATTGTAAGGGTTCGGCCAGCCGATTCCCATGAATAAAATGAAAAACATAGTAAAACTCGTGTCTATATATACAAAACACCCGTTTGAAGATCGCTACCCCACTTGAAAATGTCACCCTATTTTGATATTGTGGTCCTCGAGCTGAAGTTTGCAGTTGCTATAATATTGAATTTAATACCTATTTAAGGTATAATTTTTTTTTAAATATTTTTTCAAGGGAAAACTATCTACTATTAATTTCCAAAATTTCGTCTTCCGCCTCAAATTTCGACCTAATATTTTTCAAATATTTTCTAATAAATTTGATAAATCACGATATTTATATGTGATGCCTTCTCTCTTAAATTTCAAAGTAAGAGTTAGAGTTTGAAATTTCGAAGAATATTCGTTTTTTCTGTCGATTCAACTCAGCACAGAATCCTGGAGATTCCCGGTTGAAACCACTCTCACCGTCCTCTTCAGTTTTGAGTTTTGACCCGCCTTTTTATTTGTGGAATGGATTCATTTGGTCTGTGAATCAATCCTTTGTGTGGGGCCCAATCTATGTGGAAAGACTTATCAAAACAACAACAAAATAGATGAAGGATTTGAGGGTCAAACCTTCCATTCAACTTCTCACTTCCCATTCTAAGCTCAACTTACAGTCAAAACTCTCCTTCATCTGACAGACATTCTCTTCTTTCATCTCTCTGTTCTTATGGCTTCATTGATGGGTCTTCCCTCTGTCACCCAGAGCATAAATTCTCATCAAAATTCAATCTTTTTTATATCCATTGGATGATTTGTTATGAACCATTGGATGATTTATTTAGAGTCTACTAAGACACTATAAAATTGACAATCTAAGTAGATTTTAAAATCTTTTATACAGTCAAACCATTATTTATCCTAAAAGGTGGGCTCCATCCATTAACATCCCTAAGCATTCTTTGCTATGTCCGATAAGAGATTTTTTTTGCAGTCATAATTGACGGAACCCTTCTTTTCATCAACTTGTTGATATTGAACAAAAATTTGTTTCATGGATTGATTTGCAAGCTGCGTGTTATTCACATGCGCACTTTAGATTGGGGGGGAATATTAATGTTGATATTTAGATTTAGCACAATTGTATGTTTTTCAAAATTGTCGATCCTAGTTTGTAATTTTATTTCTTTCCTTTATCATTATTTCATTCCTTTTTTTATATTTTTAATTTTTTTTTTAGCTTGTATTTTGACACTATAAATACAAATACACAAGCCTCTCTCCTTAATTGAGGAGACACAACATATCTTGCGTGCCAATTTCTTACAAAAACCAGAGTTTATTAAGTATTTCACCAATACATCAAAAGTTTTAGAGTCTGTGAAACACAAAAAATCAAGACTCATATTAAACTGAACTTAATACCCATACTTTTGACTGATCTTGCTAGTTGGCCATTAGAATGTTGGATGTGATGGTTGCTGTATATTTTTTTTTAACTTTTTAAAGTAATGTAGGAGTAGAAGATGGTTCTATCATAGAAGTTTTGAGGTATGATTTTTCTTAGGTGGGACCCACAAAAACAACGTTTTTTTATTATTGAAACACGTGGCTCAGTCGTAGAAAGTCATGACATGGATACCAAGTAATTCTTTAATCACCCGGCATTTCTTCTGTTTGCGTTCAAAATTCAAATGCATCCTCTGTAATCTGCAACATCATTTTGATCTCTATGAAGATCATATAAAATGGCCAAGAGGAAGAATTATCAAAATAAAAGAAATAGAATCCTCTCACCACTTTTTTCATGTTTGAATGTTGAATACTCAACGTCCATACCACATGACAATTCCTTCTGGTTCGGTCTAAACTTTACACAAAGATCTTCTCTTGATGGGCGTTTCTTTATATCTCAAGTCTCCTGCTTACTCTTGTGAAAAATCTTGATTTCCACCCCTTCAGCAATGGATGAGATCCCTTTAGTAAGACGATCAGATCAGGATGAAGAAGATGATCAAAATTCCATTACGCAGCCAAAGTCGTTAATGGCCAAAGCCTGTCGAGAATCAAAGAAGCTGTGGTACCTCGCGGGTCCATCTATTCTCATTGCCCTGTTCCAATTCTCTCTCTTTGCTGTCACACAGACATTTTCTGGACATCTCGGTGCCACACAACTTGCTGCAGTAGCAATGGTGAATCTTGTCATCTCCGGAATCGGATATGGGTTTTTGGTGATTAAAACAACTCTCATTTTCTTTGTTGATGCTTGCATTAGTTGGACTGATTTATGCAATGTGCTCACTTGATCTTGGTATAAAAATGCTAGCCCTTCAACAATCAGCCCAAAAGACTTGCCAAATAGGTGGAGTGACCCAGTCCCATATAAGTCTTTAGGTTTCTCCCCTCAAAACCAATGTGGGACTCTCGTTCGCACCCACCAACTGTTTGATGCTAAAACATCAAAAGATCTGTCATGGGTTAGGATATTTGTAATCTTGGATGAACGGTCATAGAAATGTTAATCAAACAGAAACCATTTTTATTGTAATTCAACTGTTGAGTCATGAATCCTTTTAATGAGAAATTAAACATCAAGGGTACTTGTGATTTTACTTGTGTTCAGATGGGTATGGGAAGTGCTCTGGAGACGCTATGCTGCCGGGCATTTGATGCAGGCCAAATCCACATGATGGGCATCTACTTGCAAAGGTCTTGGATCATCCTCACTGCGACTGCCGCACTAGCAAGCCCAATCTTCATCTTTGCAGGCCCATTGCTAAAGCTTTTGGGGCAGAGCACAACTGTCTCGGATGTCGCCGGGAAGTTCTCTATATGGATGATTCCCCAGATGTTTGCTTATGGCTTCAACTTCCCGATACAGAAATTTCTCCAGTCACAGAACAAGGTCATGGCCATGGCATGGATTTCTGGCATTTGCCTGGCAATTCACACTCCATTGAGCTTGCTATTCATCTTCAAGCTCGGTTGGGGACTGGCGGGGGCTGCCATCAGTTTGAATTTCTCTTGGTGGTTGCTGGTGTTGGTGCAGCTCATATACATCTTAATTGGGTCATGCCCAGGAGCTTGGACAGGTTTCTCTTCTCTAGCTTTTAAGGATTTGGGTAGCTTTGTAAAGCTCTCCATGGCCTCAGTTTTCATGCTATGGTTTGTACCATTTACAGATTGCTACCTCCCTTTTCCCCTTTTCCTTCTTATTCAATATTCAATTTATATGGGTTTTATTATGGGCTTGTCGACTATAACTAGCTAATATATAGCCATTAGCAGCATATTGAATTTCCAGTCGAGCAAATTGGAAAAATTTCATTGATATTTTGGATATCAGCTCTTATTTTTTCCAACTCAGGCCCGGTTGTCGAATCAGTTGGGCCTACCTTTAAAAAGCTATTATCCTGAGCCTGGACCCATCCACTTGAAGCCCTATATTTAAAATAACTTGAGAGGAGTAAAATTCCAAATTGGTACTCCACTTTCCTCTGTATATCTGTACTCTGCAACCAGTAGTAGTATGGTTTCCATTGTCTGCAGTCTGCACAGATGGGACTCTTACCAAGTTGTGGGAGATCAGATTTCTTTGATGGTTCCACAAGTATGGGAAAATATATTTAGTTGGGTTCCCACTAAAATTACAAATCTTTGTTTTTTTTAATTCGCTAACATCATTCCTTCCTTCCTTCCTTCCTTTTGCAGCTTGGAGTACTGGTTTGTGATGATATTAATTGTATTAGTGGGGCACCTGAAGACAGACCCAGAAATTATGGTGGACGCCACAGCGATTTGGTGAATATAAACTTTTTGGTGAAATTAGTCTTGTGTGGCGATTTGGTGAATATAAACTTTTTGGTGAAATTAGTCTTTTCTAGCAAAATTAGAGGCACATCTCAACTTTGCACAAATTTATGCATACTCAGGCCTTTCCTATTCCTAACTTAGTTTACGTTTATTCTTTACTTATTCGCAGCTTGAATTTGGATGGATGGATTATCCAAGTTCCGATTGGATTCATGGCTGCTGTAAGGTGAGTTGAACAATCACCTATTTTTTCCAATAAACTAGTTATTTTGAGTTGGATGTTTTAGGTCATCATTAAGGGCTCATTTACATTCTTAGTTTGAACTTTGGAGGAGATGATAACTCTTGCAAGTATGAGATTTGTAGATGTAAGAAGTTAACGACATGGCCACACGGACCACATCTGGGCGTATCAACCAAACCATCCTCGGTTTTCAAGGCCCACCATGTTCAAATAAATGAAGAGCCCTTAATGTGATTAATAGAGTTTATAAGGTCTTCCTATAATTTTTTAATATTTTTATGAAACTCATAAAAAATTATAATGAAAGATTTATGAATTGAAATAGACGATACATATCACTAAGAGATATTTGAGAATATGAAATTCATATTTAGTGTTTCCTCATTTTGATTTCTTTCTTTAAAGAACTTTTAGATATTTTTCAAAGTTTCAAATAATTTTTAATTTTTTTAGGATGTTTGGATAATTTCAACTTTCAAGAGTCTAAAACTATATAAAAATGACGATTATTCTTAAAAGAAATATGCTCACTCTAAACCTTTCTCTGACTGGTTAATGCTAGTGTGAGGGTGTCAAATGAAGTGGGAGCAGGACATCCTAAAGCAGCCAAATTCTCCGCGGGTGTTGCAGTGCTGACATCACTTAGTTTGGGACTATTTTTCATGCTCATAATCCTAATATTTCACAAAAGCTTCCCTGCACTTTTCACAAATGATGCAAAAGTCATGGCTCAAGTTTCAAATGTATCAAGTTTTTTGGCATTCTCTGTCATCCTCAACAGCATACAGCCAGTGCTATCGGGTTAGTTCCAGTCCATACTCCATATCCCTACTCTGTCTTTTATTATGTAACACAGTTAAAAACATGAAGAAGAAGAAGAAGAAGAAATCGATGAGACTTGATTCGGATCGACTTTGTTGAGAGAAAATCACTTTCTTGATCACACAAACAACATTATCGAAAAATTAGAAAATATAAATCAACAAAGAGAAGAAAACCACAACACAGATGATATTTACATGGTTCCCTTTCAGTGTATACACGGGTTCAACACTAATTCACTTGGTGCGAGTCAGATTGATAATACATCTCAAATGATCAGATTTTAATTTGACTGAATAGGTTTTATGTCTCATTGAGTAATGAGTTATGTAAAACATATCCGAATTGCTTGACTGAGATTAGCAATCAAGCAAAACTTCCTTTTTTATTTTAAGACTCGGTGGGAATTTTAAAAAAGAAGAGAAAAATAAATAAAAACCAAGGATTATTTTGTTCAAGGTGTGGCTAAGATGTCTGCAATTGGCATGTGAATGGATTTTCAGGGATAGCCGTTGGAGCTGGTTGGCAAGCACTTGTATCTTACATAAATATTGGATGTTATTTTCTTGTGGGGCTAAGTGCAGCAGCTTTGATGGGCCATACATTCAAACTTGGGGTTAAGGTAAATCTACAGTTTTCTTTTCCTTAGAAGATTTTTCCTTTTATTTTTGAATGTTACCCTTCCAGGCCTTGAACAAACTTTCCCTGGGCCCAGCTCGAGGATTTGAATTCAGCCCATTTAATTGAAAATATGAAGGTCCCTTCCCAGCAGAAACTAGCAAGTGTGCAGGGAAGATTTTGAGAAGAACCTTGTCCATTGTCATTGGTTAGATTGGCCCTTCCAAATTAATGCATCGACAGCCCGGCTTAACGAAAACTGATCTTGGGCTCTTGATGTAGGCCTGGATAGACTCAGGCCCAGCTAGTCTTCAGCTACACTTGGGTTGCTTCTCAGGGCTGCAACTAAAAACGCACACCTGATATTGTCTGTAGATTAGATTCTTTAGAATCTAATTTGACTCTATTTTAAATTACTAAACTATAAAATTAAAATATTCTTTAGAACATTAAATATCATGGCAGGTCTACTATATGTCTAGGGTTAAACCTCTATTATTTTGTTGAGTTGTTGAATCACATGAGTCGTTGATCTTTTAAGATAAAGATAAACTATTAGATAAATATTTTTACCTATCATAGTTAATTCAATTGTAGCAATGCATAAAATAGACGTTAATTTATGCTTGATCTAAATTTTAAAAAAAAAATAACATTTTTAATATTTCTATTTATCATTCCATGAACTCCTAATAAAGCCCATATGCCTAGGTGAGCTGTCCGCCTATGTTTTTTTGTAGATTTTCCAAATACCATATATATAGTTAATAACTTTTGATAAAAGTAAATAAAAATATATAATATATTATGTTATCAAGGTAAGAATTATGATCTCACCAATCATTTCTTTCCACATGAACAAAGTAAGAACCGGTCATAAAGAAAAAAAAAAATTATAACTTTTTATCAAATAATTCACCTTTCAATTGGTACACATGACAAATGATCATTAGTAGCAATATAAATTCTCTAGTGCTAAAGCACTAACGGTGCTTAAACTCTTTCTATAAGGATATCTTAAAATTAAAATTATCTTTAATTAGTAATTAAGAGATAAAGTTGTTAGTGTTTGAACAATTTATCTGTGATTCATAATTGTATATATGTTAGTAATTTTATTAATGAAAGTTATTAAGAAAGGTTTATGCAAACGCTATCTTCTCACACATTCTAGTCACACACTTCATTTGTACACTCATTGAGTATCTAAAACTGGAGAAAGAAAACATGAAGAAAGAAAGATAATGACTGAATATTCAATCTCTGAATGGTGACATCTTGATTTCAAAGTCCTAATCAAATATTTGTCATAGGGAATTTGGGGTGGAATGCTGCTCGGATTTGTGGTCCAAATGATAATCCTTTCGCTCATTATTTTACTCACCGACTGGGACAAAGAGGTATCTAAGCCACTATTTATTAATGAATTTTTTATTGAAATTCTCTAACAATATGCCATTAAATAGATCTTAGAGTTCACATAGTTGAGTGGAATATAAAAAGAATTGTATGAGTAAATTGTGTATGAAGTTTCATCGCTATAGATCATCTTGTCCTTAATTTTAATCTTTTAAACATCAATCGTTCATTTTCATTAAAATTTAGAAGATCAAGATTATATGGTTTGAATTATCAACTGATAGTAAAACTATATATACTTTATATTTATACAAACGAATCAAATTATCTGAGACCCATCAACCATTTAGTGACATATTTCATTAAAGAGTATCACTTGATTAATCTTGCTAACTTAACTCTCTATTAATCTTCCTCTAATCTACTAATCTAATTCCATCGACATTCGACTGTTGCAGGCATCCTTAGCACAAGTCAGGGTCTCAACTTGGGAAAAATGGACTAGGGTCGAGTCCACATATGGAAGTGCATGAAGTATTCGACTTTTGGGAGTTGGGATCGAGGAGTCATTGAAGAATACTTTCACCAAGGATAGAATCACGTAAGTGTTGAAATTTATTAATGATTTTTTGTATACCTAGTAAGGTTCAATCAAGATATGGAGTATAGGTGTTCAGTTAAGCCAATTTAGTATGAAATAGAATAAAGAATTCGATTTTCATATGTTTCATTACATCTAGAGCAATAAATATAAAAGAGTATTCAAGTAATAGGCTATTTCACATTCACCATAATTCATAATTTAGAGCATTGAAAGGCTAGAAGTTCTTTCGATTCTTTTGAGTCTTTATATACTATGAAAGTTTTGGGTGTACGAGTGTAGTTGCAACAAAAATTTCTACATGTCTTATTTTGTTTATGAATTGAGAGCATGTATATGTATAAATATTTATTTAAACATTTAATAAAATGAAAGCATTTTATTTTCGGATGATCTATTCTTACTCTGCTTCCTTTAATAATTTTTTCAAAGTTGCAATTATGGTTTAGAAATTGAAGCAATCTCATGGGAATTCAATAAAAGCCATTGATACCACATGTTGGTTTATATATCGAATGGATTCCAATTTATATAATGCTTTGTGTATAAGAATGTTTTTATCCAAGTGATATTTGACATCGGATTGATGTAGTCTAAGGTAGTGTCAACAACCATCCTTAATCCACTCGAATAAAAATAGAGACCAATTTAGTGTTAATCGAATATTGCTCCAGTTAAGGGGTGGCCAATGTCTCATATGATGTCATATTTATAGATTATTTAAATTATTTTAAATATTGGTGGAGCATTATTTAATTCAAAAAATTCAATATTAGAGTGGTTGGCTCTTGACAGTTGAAACTTGAGACGTTATAAGCACTTAATTAATTAAAGTAATTTTAATTGAAATAGTATAAATTGACTGCCATTTTTTTAGTGAGGTATGGTGATTTTTAATAATATGTGTTTGGAAGATAGTGTTAAACTGGCTGTATGTGATGGTGGGTCCCCACTTGGGTTGGTCCAGTTGCTCGTGTGCATGTCGACATCCAGAGAAAACCTTTGCTTTGGAGTGAGAAGTAAGTAGTGACTAGTGAGTAGGAAATGAAATGGCCGTTTGTGGAGGGGGACACAACAAAAGATAGGCCTAGCTGGAGGTCACAACCATGGACATGGAGGGTCGGACCAAATTATTAAAGCGAAAATGGTCCATTGTCAATACCAGAATCTTCGGTACAGAAAAAGAACTTCTCTTTCAACTGGCCTGAAAATTTTAAATCCATTTACTGCTGCTGATTTACTCTTCTTTTTTTTTTTTTTTTGTGGGAAACAACTCAAGATGAAAGGAATGAAATTTTATAGTCAGTTGTTTGAGTATAGATCGTCTAGATTATGCTAATGTATGGTCCGGTCGATCTTATATATATTTATTTTTTAGTTCGGATGATCGAATTTACGCATGAAGCATGATCCGAAGATGTTATAGTCCTATCGAAGGAAAAATATTCTTATCTAACGTCCGGACCATACTCATACAGAAGAGCGAAATAGTAATTTCTATTAAAAATTTAAAAATGCATATCTGTTGAAAAAAAAATCCCATATCTAAATATCCACCCAATATAATGTCTCAGTCTTTGTCTAGCACCATTTGCGGCGAGCCATTCAAGTTAACTTTTATATAGCTTTCAAAATTATTGAAAGATGGTGATTTTGAATGCTCGATGAAGGTTCACTTTCATATGATCATGACTTCTCATTCGTTAGATTTATACATACTAAACTTGAAAAGAAAGCAAGTTATCTCCGTTGAATCTTCAAACTCGGTCTTTCAAAGGGCTCTTCTGCTTCAATTAGAGGGGATATAAACGGATCGGATTTGTTTAATATTGTTAGATTTGAATTTGGATTTAGATCATTTAAATTTTTAGTGGTAAGATTTATATTTGCATATTTTTCATATTGTTAGATTCAGATTTGGATTCGAATATCCATAGAATAAAAAAAATTGACATCTTTTATATAAAATTAAAATAAAATAAATAAAATAAATAAAAATTCCAAAAAAGAAGAATTCAAATCCTATTAAACATATAATTAAAAAATTCAAAGAAAACGTCTAAAAAAAACTACTCTAATGCCTGAAATAGAAACAAATGCAAAAATAAGAATAAAAATTGTGCAGTGGAATCAAAGATTTCCAATTGTGCAAATTCCTAAGTTTCTAAATGCCTTCAAAATATTATTCATGTGAGACGTCTAAACAACTTAGGTAAAAAAGAAAAGAAAAAACTCCTTGTTATCTTATCATCTTATCTTTTAATTACACAGATAATTTATTAATTACATAAAAATGACCTCAAATCTCTCCCATCATACAACTGATCAATTTACAGTTAACTCTGACTCTAACAGTCAGTTGTTCAAATTCAACAGACCATTCATTAACTAGCAGCCACATGGACGAATTGGGATGCTGGCTGCCGTTCTTTGTAGATAAAAAATGGGTCCCACCTCTCACTAAAGAATGATGCCGGTGGTGGGTCCTATGGCATGTATTAGGTTGGTTAAATTATGAGCCAGTCACGTCAAGACCTCAAAATAAATTATTTGAATGAAACAACAAACATTAATAAGGATCATCTGTGGACACGTCTGTGCTCTTTTTGTGAAGCTGATAAAAATAAAATAAAGCATAGCATTAAACTATATAAAATATTAAATTCCATCTTCATTTGGAAATCCCAGTTCTTCTGAAAGCCTTGCATGACTGAGATGGAATTGAAGTTTGATACTTGTGGCCTGGGGTATTAATATCAACTACTGTTACTAATTTACATGAAAAATCAGTAGATTATGACTCTTAAGCACTATCAAAACCCATGATAATTAGCTTAATGCAATGAAAGAAGAAGAAGTGATTATGATGAGTGAGGATGAATCATTTGAGGTAGGATTTATACTTTTATAGTTTCCAACTTTTCATATCATATACAAAGCCAAAGTGGGCTGACTCTTTCCAAGTAGAAAGACAGATTTCAGGACCTCAATAGGAATATACTGAGTTCCTGCCCAGAACACCCAAGTGGGTTGATCATATGAAAAGACTCGGAGTCAGCAGACCCAGTGACTCGCTCGAAATTGGCCCTGAGATACATGAATTCGCCGTCGTCCGAGTTTGAGTCGCGGGGCAGCACTCCAGCACCAACGGACACTGACTGCATTAGCTTGAGGGCAGCCGCATCGGTTTGAGTCACCTGACGCCGGACGGCAAACCCCACCTTCCGGCCATTGCAGTACATGGACCAGGCGGGGACGGAGAAGAGGGGGCAAGATGGTCGAGTCCTGGCACGTTCGCACTCGAGAGCGATTCGAAGAAGCCCGTGTTGCATTTCTCGGGCGAGGTACGCAGTTGGGACTGCAAATTCGAGTAGCAGTAGAGGAGAAGCTCTGGAATCGTCCTGAAGGCAGAAGCTGACTCGGCCCTTGCGGTATCCGAAGAAGGTGCCGGTGACAGTGGAGCTGTGAGTTGACTCAGTGTCGGCTGAGTCGTAGCCCGACGAAGGGTGGAAGCCGCAGCATGGGACCATGCACTCGACGAGGGAGCGAAAGGATCGACGGAATCTGACGTCTTTAGTGCAGTCGACGGAGGTGGGCGTGTCGATTATGTAGAGAGGGCCTCTTTGGCTACCCAAATCCACCATCCTCATGGTTTTCTCTTTTATCTTCAGAGGCCGAAGACAGAGGAAGGCAGGAGGAGGAGGAATCGGTGCAGATAAGTAAGTAGGGCGGGTTTATATAGGTGATAATGGAAGAAAAGCAAAAGAAAGATAAATAAAATACAAGGAAAAGATAAAGGATGGGAAGGAGGATTTGTAAGTGGGCCGAAGAATCAGGCGCAATAATTGTGTCCACGAGGGGGTGTGTATTCCCATCTTCCCAACACTCAGAAAGAGAAAGCACGTTAGACTCAGCCATCGTTGCATAGTGCAAAGACAATAATGGTCGTGAGTTATCTCGTGTTCTCTCTCGTGGGATTCTGGATTTTTCTTTGCTTCTACTTCGTTTCATTTTTAATTAAAGAAGAGTAGTTTTTTTTTCCTTTTCATTTTTAAAGGTTTTATTGATAATACCATATATAAGAATAGGAGTCCCATAATTTAGGAATTACAACTAGAATACAAACATAAGTCAATCAATGAAGTCCGGTGATAGAGTATCTATGGTCTAATTGATGAATGTGTTGAGCAGAAGAGACGGTGAGATTGATATCAATGCAAATGGTACGAAAATTTGAGAGGCTTAAAAGAAAAAAATTAGGCTCGAAGTTTGGGAATAGTGGCTCTGTCTTTTTCATCGATGACCCCATATATAAAATAAAAATACAAGTCAACTAGAACTTTAGAACACAAGTCTATCTATATTTGTTCATAATAATCTTGTAAGGATTAAAAATAAAAAAAAGGAATATTCTAATAAGTGGTTGACTTCAAGCTAATTGTAAAAAAATTATCTACTAAAGAATTGAAAAAAAAAATGTTGTAGAAGATACTCTCCATTCCTCTACCCCCTTCAATAAAGGTAAAGAGTGATTGGCCACTTTGGGACTGTTCGATCAGATGGTTGTACTATTAGCGTTGGCCTTAGAATAATAGTATTACCAAATAATATGAAGAGCAGAACTCAACTCGTTTGGAGGATTCAATCGGATTTTGATTCAAGTTTATTTTTTATTTGAGTCTATCTTAAATTCTATTCTAACATGTTAAGTTTGGATCTATTTTGGGTTTGGATTAGATTTTCCTTTTTTTTAATAAAATTCATGTCAAAATTACTATTTAAATGAGTAGAATATTAAATAATTAATATGTTACATATAAACATGATAGTAATTAGGTTAATTGAGTATATCCATTTATAAATGAGTTCTAATCAGATCTATCTATCTATAATATAAATAAATTTAAATGAAGTCAAATTATTTATTAAAATTGTTCACCTCGAATAAGATGAAACAATTGAGTTAAGTCAGATTTCTACTGGACTCGATGAAAGTTGACTGGGTTTGGTAATACGAAATGGGTGCATGCATGAAATGAAGTGGGGCAAGATAGAAGCGAGGAGATCTATCTAGTAGCATGCACGCTGTAGTGACCTAACTGAGTCACCGGATTTTAATCTCGGAACTGAAGTTAAATTTAATAATATTTAAAAATGAGATGAGATTTATTAATCTTACAAATTTTAAAAATTATTGTTAATATAAAACCGTATATGAAGTTAAGTCTCAAAAAGTAGGTAGAGCCACTAGATTTAAACAAATGAAAACACATAGTTGAAGTAGAGATATTGTTAATTATCAACTATATTTATTCAAATTAAATGAATAAAAAATTAAATAAATTTTTGTCTTAAAATAGAAACTTTGACCGTCTCTAATTTGTTCTCATAAAATTCTTTTTAAATCAATTAACATATTTTTAAAATATATTTATTGTTGCAGTTATGTCGGATTAGATAGTAGATTAGAGTTTACTATCTAAGTAGATACGCACCAAGTATACAGTGATTTTTTTTTTAAAAATAATTTTGATATTTTTTTATATTAAAAAAAAACTAATTCCATAAATACAGGAATCGATTTTTCTTTTTTACTACATAATATGAGTAACACAGTCACTGTATAGAGTGAAACTGTAGCTGTAGCAATGAATAGAATGACTTTAAAAATCACTCTTTTCTTTTATTTTCTTCTGCTTGGTTGCCTCTTTCTCACTTTCATTTCTGAGCTCTAAAGAGCAAGGACAGTGCCTCAAAGTCCACGAGTTGATTGTTCTAATACAGGCAGTGGGGCATTGATAAATGGTGAACATGGCAGTGGGTCACTGACTCAGTTACAAACTCTGAAAAGAAAGTCGAAATTTAAATACATTGGCGATATTTTAAATTGTCAAATAAAATTTTGTAAAAATTCAGAATTTGATATGCAATTAAACAAAAAATTCCAACTAATATTTTATATTTCAGTCAAAATTTATAGCTAAGGTGAGTTGGAGCCATGCTGCTTGCAGGGTTACCTCCTGTCACTTGAGTTTAATAAATGGTAACTCTGAGAAATAGGTTTGACGATCAAGACAACTATTTCAAGAAATAAGATCTTGAGTTCAATTCAATTTTAAGAGAACACTCTATATAATTCCATATCCGGTGTATTTGAAATTAAAATATCTATTTGATAAAATTTTCTATGAGTGAGACATGTACACATTTTGATATATAAAAAAAAAATGCTAAAGTGGGTGAGAGAGATTAGCAAAAATAAAGGTGGCAAAGAGAATCTGGGAAAGGGAAGAGATGTATTTGACATGGAAACAGTAGAGAAGAGGGAGGGATGTCGCAGTCCATTCATGCATGGCCAAATCATGGCCCCTCCCTCTGTCAAACTCCACAGGCTGCGACGAAGGTACGGTCAAACTTGCAAATATCCCTTCTCTGCTACACAACGAACACAAAGGAAAGGAAATCTAAAGAAACAGCTGTGGATTCTGCTCCTCCTCTCTCTCTCTCTCTCTCTTATTTCAAAAAATGAAAGGTCTATTACACCTTCTAAATCATTGGATGCAATAAAATTAAATAACCACTTGAAATAAAAATACATTTATCTAAAATTTGAAAGTGAGAAATGTTTAATAAAATTATTTTTTATGTGAAACATTTAAATGTTTAATATTCAAGGAAAACACTACAATGCGTTTGAGTATTTTTGGTGTTCAGAAATATAGGTTCCATGTGAGATTTGCTTTATATGAAATTTAGTCTATTTTTTTTTTAAAAAAAAAGTAAATTCACTTTATTCTATTATTGAATAAATCATAATATATCAAAATATTTATTTAATATTTTTTAATAATATTAAAATAAAAAACTAATGTAATCAATAATATAACTTTTTTGGTAATGTGGTGATATTTACTTTCTCACTTGACATATTAGAATATTCAGACTTTTTAAATCCTACCCAAAATTATACTAAACCTTATTAGCGGTTACTTTCATATAGTTAAAAGATTTATCTCATGAATTTTATCATAGTACTTTTTTTTTTTTGAATTTACGTGTGAAAAATTGTAGGATACTCAGCGTAAAATCTCTACGGGTGAGTTCAATACCCTTGGGACACTTCAACGACGGGTGACAACCAATTAAATTAAACCATGTGGGTCTAATTTATCAGAGTACTTAACTTGTACAATATTGTCACACCTACATCGATTTGAATCTGAATCCTCTGAAAGTGAATTTTTTACAGTCGAATGGATAAGAAGGTGGCTCTCAATCTAATCTACCATTTTGATGGACTATGAAGTATCTAATCATTGACTATGGGTCAATTCAGTCATAATCATATTGAGTCATGAATTATTTTAATAGTATTTATTTGATTCAGTGGGAGGGTCGAGATTTGGACAACTGGATTAGTGCTGAATTTATGAATTATGATCCAAACTTTCTCAAATAAATCTGACACATTACATGTCTTTATTCATTTTAATTAAATTTTATAATATTAATCATATAGTTATATGTTAAGAAGATGTATTCGTATTTTCAATATATAATAATATTTTATAAGACACCTATTTGTCAGGTTGAAACTTAGGTGGGATTGAATTTGAATAATCCTAATCTAATCCATGTCAAAATTTATTGAATTCGACCTGATTTGAATTGCTGATTCGAGTTACTCAACTTGATCCAACTCGGATTTCAGACCCAAATTGTTGTTTTATAACTTTGTGCACTTGGGTCGGGTGAAGTCGGGTTGATTTTAAATTTCTCAACTCGATCCGATTCAAATTTCATACGGGTTTTTTCCCAACCCAATTCGACCCGAGATGTACAAATACATAATCCAAACCCATTAATTTTTTAGATTGAGTCATGCGGATCGGATTAAAACTCAACCCAACTTTCACCCCTACTTATTTGATATGTCAAAAGCTCTAAATTTAATGAAATATGGAAAATCAAACTCTTCTTATGTCTCAAATCAGATCCTATCAAACTTATAGTGCTTTCCTTGAACCAAGGGTTAAAAAATCGGTATCGGCCGATACGATATATTGACCGATATATCGTTATCGGCTGATATTTTTCTTTCTCCAACCGATATCGGCCGATGTGATACGACCGATATTTCAGCCGATATTGTGAATATCGGCCGATAACGGTATATATCGGCCGATATTTGCAACCTCAAAATGGGTACATATCGGCCGATACGATATGTATCGGCCGATATTTTTACCACTACCTTGAACATCACCCGACTGAAATGAGGGGCAAGATTATAAAACTTGATCGCAACTCAACCTATGATTTCACTTCATCCAAACTTGCACCCCTTCGATTCGAATCGAGTTGAGTCAGTGAAAATCCATCCTTAATTTAATACCACAACGAGTTGAACCATGTCGGAATGTCTGGTTGGACCAGGGGGCTGGGCTCACATGTGCTGCCGCTGTCAAGGCCCTAGCCAGTGCCAACTTTGTTGACTGCTTATCTTCAAGAATCCAAGAGACCAAATTCTCAGCCATATTTGTAAAATGTGGGCAAATTCTCCACAGATTTCTTCCTTGAGCAATTGCTATTGAGGTGGGCCACTGTGGCCACCACCTTATCAGTTATCACCTTCAATCTATGATCCTCTACCTTTCTTTTGAGCCTTTTTATTTTTATTTTTAGTAGCTTTGTCTTAACCCAGGCATATATACAAATGAGAGCCCATCATCCACGTGAAAAGAGACATATAATCTTCTTGCTTTTCTTTGAATTGATTTAATGGGGTGCAGTCTATTGTGGAGTCTTTAACACTTATTGAATGGTAATTTGGTTTTAGCGAAATATGTACAAGTGGAAGTCATGAGTTTGATATTTTAATTTTCACTCTACTTTAAAAGACAATTATACGTAGAGTTAGTCGGTGTGTATGGGTAGAGATACTTACACATGTTCTGAGAATTAGTGGGGTGCTCTAAGAGATCTGAACACCTTTGTCATAAAAAAAGTTGAATAAACATTATTTATTTACTAAATAATTATCAAAATCAAATAAATTGAATTTAAAGTTTTAAACACAAGTAAGACTGTAAGAGCATTTGATGCTAGGGCCCGGGGTAAAAGAATGCTGAGCCGATACCGATATGTATTGTATCAACATTATATGTATTGTATCAACATTTTTATCATTGATATGAACTATCTTTTCTCGTTTTGATTTTTTCTCAGAAAATAAACAAAATTATCAGAAAATGGAAAAGAAATGAAAAATCTAATCTAAGCATATATTGTTAAAAAAAAAAGGACTTTTTATAGAGCCTTAGACCATTGAGAGCCAAAGTTTTGATACGAATATAGTATGTTCTCAAATTTTGAAAAATGTTAAAAAAATTTAGAAAATGAAAAACCAATATGAGAAAACCCGCACCCCCTTCCCCCCACCCACCCGTAAGCCACGAACACCGGGTAACTCTAGAACTCGAACCTGGTATCTCTAATTTCGAAGCCAAAGTGACTGTAGTTACCCCATGCGAAGTACAACCGTCAACAAATTGACAATTGGGGATTTATTGGAAAAGATAAATAAGAAAAAGAATTTCCTTTTGGTTTGTGCAAATTTAGGCATCTCTTGAGAGCATGCATTCTTAACCATTGAATTGTGATCCTTGCTTGAATTAAATCCTCAAAATTCACCATCCCTAATCTCCTCACACGCCTTTGTCGTCTTGATGTCTTTCCAAATTTGATTGGAATTGAACTACAATGTAGCAAACCCATACCAAGTTGAATGCCATATAGGAGTTGATGTGGATTTGATGAGGTGGTATTCATCTAAAGATTTTCCATGCAGCAAATGGACCGTTAAATATGGGCTTTTAAAGTCCATAATATGCTCTCACCGGCCCCAACCTAACACTAGGGCTTTTGGGCTCGGAATGAAGTAGTTCTAAGCTTGTTGGAAAGCTTAGAACTTCCTCTTTTGTTCCTCTCAGTTCTCAAGTGGTACTGAAGTGCAAATTCATCCTTTTCATCTCACTATTTTTTATGGGCCTCATCATCAATATACTTCTTGGTTGATGCCTGCATCATCATGAGTCTGATTCAAAGACATTGTATGAAGGGTGGGAGCCAATGTAAACAGTAGTAGGTAGTCTGATAATGAATGGCACTAGGTCTAGTTTAGAATTGGATAATGTCAACCTGACCCTCATCCAATTCTGAATTTCTGAAAACTCCACTTTTAATGATAATAAAAGAACATAAGTTAAAATAAGGTTTCCTCATCATAAAATTTATCTGGGCTTGGCCCATCTACTGATTATCAACACCAGGTTTTGGCACGCCTACTCCTTCCATCACTGATTCAATAATTCATGCCACCCACTTAGGTTTCCCTTTCCCTTCCAAGAAGACTGTCCTACTTTTGTCTAAATCACAGAGAAAGGAACAAAATAGAAGGACCTTTTTCTCCACTCACTCTTCAAACAAAAGTCCCTTCTTTTTCTATTCCTTCTCTTTTTCTTCCGCAATAAATATGTCATGCATTTGAGTTTTAATGAGTGCAATCATTCTATGCCATCTTCCAATGAAGGCTCGACATGAGCACACCCAATGTATTCAATATTGATTTGTATCAAGTAAGTCTTTTATTAGTAGCATTGTCAATTGAAAAAGATATTGTGCAAAATCGGATTCAAATCATGGAACGGAAGCGATTCCAACACAAATCAAATAATCAAACATCCACAATCAAGAGAGAAGAAGACACAGATTTATGTGGTGCAGCCAAAGGCCCACGTCCACCGACATCAATAGACAAAAATACACTAATATTGAATGGGAAGATAGAAATTAACAAATATTTCTAGACCTATTTTCTTACATTGACTCTTTTTCTCTCAAACCAAACAAACTCTCGGTTACCTCAGTGCCAAGCCAAGCCGAAACACTCTCACCTTCTCTCATTATATATAGTGTTCATACATGAAAGAGATACAAGTTAAATCGGATCAAATAGAGCTGAATCGAATCGAACCAATATTCTAACAAAAGAAAGGGTGGCAGGGCCATTTCTTTCTTCCTACATCATTGGGTGGAGCCCATTTCCTCTTTGGATTCAAAAGAAATGCATGAACTACTTTCTAATCTCTCTTTCTCTCTCTCATGCTTTTTATAATTTGGGTTAGCACTCAAAAGAAGCACCTTTGAATAGAATTCATGAGTGGTGCAGGTGCTTCTAATTTCAGCATTATTCTCTTGCAAGCAATTTTTCATTTTTCTATTCCTTTATATAATGCTGACATCATAGATTGGCCATTCATTAAATTTTCCTTTAGTAGGAATATGATTGAGGGTGGGATGCTTTTATTACTTAAATCTCCTCTACTGAGTTGTTTTATATTGGCAAAAGCTCTGGTTTATTCATTCTAATTGGAATTGGATCACTAAAGGCAACTTAGCCAGCTTAGAGACAACAAGAAGTGAGGTGGATGGCTCTGAATCATTAGGCCAAGGACTCTGGGCATGACACGTGGAGATATTATCAGATAATCTATAGATTATAATAGTCTATTAAACCCAGTTTTAAATGTTAATTATACATCAGCAACAATAGCCTGTGCCAAAAGCTAAATTAATTAGTGATTAGTCTTTGGCCCACAGTAGCTTATTGTATGAATTGATGAATGGGTATACCTATTTTATATTCAATAAGATATGAAAATGTTGGTTTTGTGAGGTTCCACGTGGTTCATGCCCTGAATATGACTGTGGCTCATATTCGGTTTTTATGGACTATCATAAACTAACCATAGAAGTTTTGGATCGGCCCATCCTGGCCGATTGATCCCCAATTCCCCATATTTGTGCATGGGCTTGGCCTGTGTTGCAGAGTTTGGGCCCTTACCCATAAACACTGCCTGACTAATGAGATGTGCCCTGGCCTGGCACAACTTCCAGGTAGCCTGAGACCAGGGGTATAAATCTCGGCCGATACCGTGCGTATCGGCCAGAGAAAAAATAAATCCTTCGAATATCGGTCGATTTCTTTTTTTTTTTAAATAAAATAAAATAAGAATATCGGTTGTGGGCCCGGTTGATATCTCAGCCGATATTTGCCCATATCGGACGAATATCGGCCTAGATATTGGCCGATATTTATATTTTTTTATTTTTAAAAAACAGCCTTTTATTTTTTTAAATGATTTTTTTTCAAAAAAAATTTGGAAGAGAGAGAAAAAATCTCGACCAAAATCTCGGCAAGGCCGATTTTTTGACCCCTGCCTGAGACACAGTCAAGGGTCCAAATATTGGTCTAAAATTGATAGGGGTCAATATTGCATATGGGTGATACGTATCGTATCAACAATATATCGTTGATACACAACTGTATCGGCTCAAAAATATTTTTTAGTAAAAAAATAAAAATATATCATATCGATTATGAGTCGATAATATGTATTGTCTCGGTGAAATCTCGGTCCAATATCGGTGATAAGTGACCTAATTAGACCCAGGGGTACAGATATTTGTCGATACGAAATGTATCAGCCGATATATATAGGCTTTTAATGACTTTATTATACGTATCAGCCGTACGAAATACTTCTCAGCTATACATGTTGGTCCTATATCAGCCAAGAAGTATAATATTGGTCTTTTTAAAAAAAAAAAAAAAATCAAAACGGTGGAGGGCCCGGGTCAATATATAGGCTAATATCGGACCAATATCGGCCGATATTTACATTTTCAATTTTTTTTTTTAAAAAAAAACAGTTTTCTTTTGGGTTTTTATTTATTTTTTAATTCAAAAAAAATACCGATATTTACAAAAAAAAAAACAAAGAGGAGAGAAAATTTTATCTGCCGATATCAAACCATATTGAAAAGCCCAAAACAAAACATATCAGCTGATATTAGGACCCCTGGTATTAAGGGCTCCACTTGCCCTAAGTTGTTCATTTTTAAGTCTTTGGGCCCATGCCTTGGTTAACTCGATTTATGCAACTCTCTCTCTCTCATTAGTTTTAAAGTAACATGGCTTGCAAAGCAATGCGAACGAAATCTTTTGAACAGAGCTGTCTTATGCCTAAAGTACCCCCGGCCCCAGCCCTTTTCAATAATGGTATTATAACATTAGGCCTGGTTCATATCTCACTTAAATGGACCTCCAAAGGCCAATCTAAATTTGTGACACTTTTCAGTTAGAAATGTTCAGAAATACATGCCAGCCTGCCAGGGACAGGATAGTGATATTTTATTGTAGCTTTTTTCTCTATTATCGCTAGTCATGCAGAGTCCATGATGTTGAAGATGTCTTTGAAGAAGTTAAGAGTTTAATTGGCCTAGATGAGGCCAATCCATGCCCATTAATCAACAGCTTCTGGCCTAGGCGATTTTGCAAACTCCTAGTGGATTAAGATATGTAGCTGGATGAAGGGACCAATTTAGGCCTGGAACATGAAACAGCCCATGAAAAGCCTTCGGGTCGAAGCCCGGGTGAAAACATAATACTGGATAAATGGACCAATTTAGGCCTGAACAAACTATAAGTCCTGGAACTTGAAGCAGCCTATGAAAGGCCCAATGTAATGTCCTCAGGTCCAGGCCTAAGAGACAGACAACAAATTATATTTTCCCAATTCTACACTTTTCTATATTAATATTATTATTTAAGCTTGTAGTCGTGATTCATGTTTTCAATTAGTTTTCTTACCATTGTCAATTATCAGCTACTTTCTCATCTATTTGAAGTCAACATTTTTTATTTCCCTGTCATCCACTCCGTTATAAACAATATCCTCACATCGCCATGTTTATTTCTAGGTTTTAAGGTTTATAATAGCCTTTCTTTTCTCCTTGAACATTCTACTTGCACTATATCATTTTTGTTATTAGACACTGCAAAAAAGTCTTTTATACATGTGTTCACCTCAAAAAATGGGAGTCTTAAGTTTGAATATCATCTCATTTCAAAAGGTCACTTTCCATAATTTGTGCAGTGTGTATAGAAGGGAGGTTTTCACGAACCCCCAAGACTAGTCGGATGTTCTAAGAAGCGTTAAGACACTTCGTTGATAAAAAATAGTCACTTTAAATAAGTTTGCTTCATTTTTAGCGTATTCGATACTTCAATGCAATAATGTCACATTGTGTCTAAAATTTAGATTCTTGATGATGGAATAAAGTATGGTTTAAAGCCTACTTAGATTGTCAAATGAAGAATTTCAATAATAGATATTCTAAGAAAATCAACTCTCAATCCTCTCAAATTCATAAAAAAAAAATTAAGTATTCAATCTCAATCCTATCAAATTCATAAAAAAAAATTAAGTATTCAATCGAAGCAAAATAACTGTTGAATAATCAAATTGGATCTTTTCCTACATGCCCTGGTGTGTAGGAAGGATAGAAATGTTAAAGAAAGGGCTCTGTGCTTGAGAGTAAGGAGAGGAACAGCCTTTTACATTTTAAAAAACTTCTCCAATTACTATATATTTTTTTTGAATAAAAAACTATCACTAACTTTTTTAAATATAAGACTTCTTTAAATATTGTAATTTAAGTTATTTTAAAAAATATGAAACCAATAAACAAGCCATGTGGTCCACAATCAAGAAGATAAGATCTTGCATTATCTATCCTTACAATTAAATTTTTATCAGAATTTTAGTGCTCTCTAGCAATTAAGTAACGGGAGTATTTACACACATCCGGAAATCCTGCCTCTACACACCCAAATCGAATTTTTGGGTGAAATTACGATTTTACCCCCGAGTTTTCATTCATTCGAATGAATGCCCAAGTGTAATTTCAATTCATTCGAATGAATGGGCTGAGCAGGAATATGGAATACTGCTCAGCCCATTCATTCGAATAAATGAGCCTCATTTAGTTCATTCATTCGAATGATTAGTTATAATAATAAAAATTTATTTTAAAACTTTAAAGTTATTTCTTGAGCAGTGTATATTTTCAAAATTTCTCAAATTAAATATTCGGACTAATTACGATAATCTAATAAAAATACTTTGAGACTTTAAGGTCTTTTGAGACTCCTAAATATTTAAAACACAATATTTTACAAATAAGGATATCCCTAGGGTGTGCCGAAAATATATTTAGAAGTGTCAAAAGACCTTGAAGTATTAAAGTATTTTTATCAGGTTATTATAATTAGTCCGGATATTCAATTTGAAATTTTAGAAATACACAGTACTTAAAAAATAACTATCTATGTTTTAAAGAATATTTTATAGCATCGGCAACATAGACACTTATTTTTTAAGCACTATATATTTCTAAAATTTCTCAAATTAAATATCCGAACTAATTATAATAATCTGATAAAAATACTTTAACACTTTAAGGTCTTTTGACACTTCTAAATATGTTTTCGGAGTCTAAACCCTAAAAACTAAATATAAGACTTCTTTAAATATTGTAATTTAAGTTATTTTAAAAAATATAAAACCAATAAACAAGCTATGTGGTCCACAATCAAGAAGATAAGATCTTGCATTATCTATCCTTACAATGATTTTTTAGCAGAATTTTAGTGCTCTCTAGCAATTAAGTAATATTTTAGAATTCTTTCAAATTTTGAAATTTATAAAAAGTTAATTTAAAATTTTAAAAAGATCTATAATTATAATTTTCATAATTGTTAAAACTTCTACTTCTACTAATTATGAAATTCCTTTAAAAAAAAAAAAAATTCCTACCAAGTTTCAACTCTATCCCCACGAAAGTCCAAAGTGGACCCAACTCAAAGTTGGAGGCCATTAAACTCCTAAGAAGGAAATTGCTTATGAGGATGGACGTGGCTTCTTCTGTCCCATCCAATTATACATAGTAGACACGTGGCTTTGAATGAGATGTGGAAAGAGTTAAGTGGGTCCCACACGAATGTAGCCAAGCCAGCCATTGCTTACGGAGATTCAATCATTTTGAAATTTGAATTGATATAACGTGCATTAATGACGGTGCCGTATCACATTTAATATCTTCTAGACTTACCCATCGATTTAGATATTTGCTGAAAATTTTCAAACCATATATCCCTAATTATTATTCTTCTTCTTTATTGTAATTAAGACTTTATCTTATTTTTTCTTAGTAAAAATTTTTTAAATTCTAATTTTATATTCATTTTTTTATCAAATTATATTGAAATATAATATTTTAAACGATTTCTCTCCTATTTGTAACTTTTATTTGTAAGTATTTAACTATTGAGATTATATTCGATCTTCTAAAAATATGATTAAATCATAGTAATCAATAGTTCTTTATTTTTGTTAGCGGAACATCTTTTTTTACTTTCTTTTCTTACATTAATTTTCACTTTTATCTTTTCTTCTATAAATTAGGGTATAATAGAAAAAAATCTACATTTTATTTTTCACTTTTAAAATCTACACTTTTTTAGAATATAACAACTAAAAAAACTACATTTATATATTTTTATTTTTTATTTTTATTTTAAGTTTTATACTTATTAGTATACTATAATATTTTAACTAATTTAGTGTTAATTAATTATCTATTAATTAATTGATGCTATCATAGGACATCATATTAATTAACTAATATTCCAACACTAGCACTTAAAATTTCTTCCATTTTCATCAATTATTATTATTATTATATTTAAGCATTTGATTTTTTTTGTTAATGAATTAAATTACCACTGTGGACCAAAAACTGAAAGTCTTCCCTCTCAATAATGATACCACCACATCAAGAAACTTGTATCACTAAAAAAAAAATGTTACAGGTAACATGTCCAATTCCAGTCGTTTTTAAAGGTAGGATCATTATTATGTTGATCAGAACATGACCCATCAGTGGTGGACCCTGCTACATGCTAAGGTGGATGTAGTCTGCTTTCAGATTTAAAAAAAAAAAATTGCTTCTATTTAAACAAAACTTATAAAAAATCATTTGAAATTTATTATATTAAAAGCTAATAAAATAGTATCTACAATTATATTAATTTTTATATAGTATTTACAATTATAATTTTGTCTTTTTAATTTGAGTGTCTCTATCATTTACCTTTGTTCTAAAAAGAAAAGTATATAGAGCATCGAGATTATTTAAAGAAGATAACATATTATAATATATCATTATTCCTAAGTAGGTGATGATTATAATCTAATCATAATCTCTTTAATATTATTGTAATATATTTTAACATATCTTGACACCTCCTCTCAACCACAAATGAGTATATTTGAGTTTAAATTTATTTAATTATATTTAATGAATAATGGTATCATCCAGTGAAATAAAATATAAATATGATAGAACAAAGCAAGTGACAGAGTATTAGGGCAGAATAATTTAGATAAACAATGGCATAAACAAGGGGCAGACAACATATGGGCAAGAGACGGACAATATGAACCATTTTAATTTAATTAAAATACCTTCTCTCTACTTAATAATTTAATATTATTTCGTGTTTTATTTCACATTTTTTTTCCATTTTTCTCTATTTATCAAAAGATGTTCTAAGATGAAATAAACAGACATTCATTATTGTAGTTTAATTTAAATAGATAAAATTAATACCAAATTTTAAATTCCTACAATCTTATAATATCAAATAAGTCGTTGTTGATGTAAAAATTTAAACAACTTAGCACCATTAAGCACGTATACACACTTGATTTAAATTAAATAAAATAGATGACAAAAAAGAAACAAGTCATTATTGTCTATTTTATTCACTTATATTAAATAAATAAATAAATACTTAAATGAAATTTATTTATTATAATTAATATATTGACAATGTATACTTTAGTATTGTAATACCCACCCACCTCAAAGAAAGTCCCACATCGGTAGCGAGGTGGGTGGGTTGGATGTTAATATGAGGGAAGCCCCCCTCTCCTATGTGTGAGGCCTTTTGGGGCCTGACTATGTGGGTCAGGGCCCAAAGCAAAACCGTGAGAACATGGTGGGTTTAAAGTGAACAATACCACACTGTGAAGTTGGGGTAGGGTCGTTACAAGTGGTATCAGAGTACGGTTCAACACTCGGACTGTGTGGGCCCTCTACCTCTGTGATGTGACAGAGCCGAGGACAGCTCTGATTTTAAGGGAGGTAATTGTCATATCCCCTCCCACATCAAAGAAAGTCCCACCTCAGTAGTGAGGTGGGTGGATTTTGTGTTAATAGGAGGGAAGCCCCCCTATCCCATGTGTGATTGCCAGGTCTAAAGCAAAACCGTGAGGGCATGGTGGGCCCAAAGCGGACAATATCACACTGAAAAGTTGGGGTAGGGTCATTACAAGTGATATCAGAGCACGGTTTAACACTCGGATTGCGTGGGCCCTCTACCTCTGTGATGTGACAGAGCCGGGGACGGCTCTGATTTAAAGGGGAGTAGATTGTAATTCCCCCGCCCACCTCAAAGAAAGTCCCACATCGGTAGTGAGGTGGGTGGGTTGGGTGTTGATATAAGGGAAGCCCCCTTCTTCCATGGAAGTTGGGGTAGGATCGTTACAAGTATAGTAAGGTCAGTTTGCCTCATACAATACAATGTAAATCATTAAAATTAAATTTTTTTTTGAGCAGTAAAGATGAAAGGCTTCCAAGAACAACCCTTCAACACCATTTTTAGCAAAAAAATCCGTAACGTCATTTGCAGTCCGACTAATAAGGTTGAAGGAGACCTCCAAGCCTAAGGAGAGACCCTTAATTTCCCTTACTAGGGTGATAAGCCTCCAAGAGAGACACGCCTCACACCCCTAACCCATTTGATAGCGTTGGAGGAATCGCTTTCAATAACTAATTTAACTCCCCCAAGACTCACTCTTAGAATTAAGTCTCTCCGAATACTAAGAAGTTCCGACTCATTGGATTCCTTGATCCCCACAGATTCTGAAAACATGACACGAATAGAGTCCATATGATCCCTAAGAACTCCCCCAATATCTGAAGGACCCGACTTACCCTTTGAAGCCCCATCCACATTAAACTTGGGAGTCCCCAAAGGAGGAGGAGACCACTCGACCAACAACCTCCTTTCTTGCCGAGAGGTGACCATCATGCAACCTTTCCAAGACTGACAAAGATCCCCGGCCTTGAAATCTTTGAAAACCTTATTAGAACACAACCACGTGCTCAATCTTTATTAAAATTAAATTTGAATTATGATATCAAATTAAATTGAAGCTTAAGAAGGATAATTATTTTAAAGAAGTCATATATATTTTGTTTTTACATGAGCAGTTTTATCATCGAGGGAGAAGCTGATATGGTGCTCTTGCTGCTAATTATAAGAGTGATTATAAACATAGAAACAAATTTAGATCAAAATTTAAAAATTTGAAATTTGAAGTGGAATTAAACTAATGAGAACGACAAAACTATAAAGCATGAGAAGATTTTGTTGGAAGGATCTATAAAAGAAAATTCAAAATAAATAATAAAAAATTAAGCAAAGTGGATGGATCATCACCCAATAAAACTTTCTTAAATATGATAATCCTTTCATTATGCAAATGAAATAAAAAAGGAATTTGCAATCCGATGTAATGCACCAAGACTCATTTCACTTCTCCCCACTCGCACTCTATGAAGCCACAGACAAATTGCAGAAGCCCAAGAATTGAATGACACTTAAAATATGAAAATAATTTCTATACAAAGTACGATTACAACTTGTGGAATTTGCTTAGATTCAAATGATAAAAGAGTAAGGAGAAGGAGATAATGTATAAAAAAATTGCATAATCTAACACTTTACTAAAGCTAGTCTCTCTCTATTAAAGCACCCGATTAGTATGTGTAAGCCTTATTACTCACATATATACAGATAAATCTAAGTTCCATCTAAACATTTCTCTCCATTTCTCATTTGGACAGCCCTTGTTCTGTAATCAAATTACTCAGCTTCCATTTCAAAAAAAATCAAATTACTCAGCATCATTAGATCACAAAAATTGAAACTCTGATTAACGGCATTCTCATCAATAGTCTTAACTATGAGGAATGGCAAAACATTCAAGATTACTACAAACCAAGAGATTTTTAAACAGATTTGAAAAAAAAAAATTCTTCTTTACAAAAAAGGAAGCAAGAATATAGCAGGAATTTGAAAAATGAAGAGGAAAAAAAAAGAGAATCAAATATTGAATCCTTCTTTATTTCTTCACTCAGCAATGGAGCTTTCATAGATGGTGGTCAACCTTGCTCTGAAAGACCTGTAAGCTACCTTGGCTCTCAAGGAAGTATTCCTCTGCAACTTCTTAACTGACCCAGATCTCGAAAACCGAGAACTTTCCTTCTCAATCCTCTTGAACCCATCAAGATCTCCGTCTTTTTGAGACGGGTTATCCTCTAAAAGTGGAGAAACCTGTATCCCCTTTCTCCTCCATCGACCACTCTTCTTAGATGCATCAACGAGAGCCGCACTTGCCTTTACTGCCAGTGCAGCCATGTCGGAAGTGGACAGAGGGTATTGAAGCTTGGAGACGGGAAGGACGAAATAGATCTGACCCTCTTCCAGCAGCTCGTTAGAATCCATTGGGGGAATGAAATCGTCGAAATAGAGCTTGTCTGAGTTGCAGATGAAGACGGAAGCGACGTCATGAGTCTCTGTTTTCAGAACTTGAGATGCTGTGACTGGGATGGGGTACTCGTGAAGATCTCCATTGATGGAAATGATCTTAGCAGTGGAGGAAGTGGTGCCGATGAAGTCGGATTGCGAAGAAAGGCAAGAACCCATATGTTGTGCAGACTTGAGAGAGAGAGATTGATTGATTGTTGTTAAGGAGATGAGAGGATTGGGGAGGATTAATGTTTTATATATAGAGTGGAGAATGAGAGAAATTGATAGAGAAAGATTGGGGGTGAATCGTCAGCACCAACGAAACCGAGTAACGTACAAAGAAGTGAAAATTCAAAGTTGAGATTGAGACTGCAACAGATGAATCGGCAATTTCTTCTTCTTCTTCTTCTACTAATAAATGTTTCTCAAGGGCGGGATTTAGACTGGATATTGACAAGGCCTCAGCAATGACGCGGAGTTTCTTGGTGGGACCTGGCCGTGTTTCCTGGAAGGATAAAGGGGGAAATGAATTTGGGTCCGTACTCGATCGAGGGTTCCGTCTGTTGCTTTTGACGTTTTGTTGGGACATATTTTCCTGCCAAAATAAAAGGAATTATGTAAAAATTAGTTAATACACATGAGTTTTGAGAAATGAAAATATATGTTAAAATTCATTTAACAAAATTTTGAAAACCCAGTTTCAAAATTTTAATTTTTTATGTTAAAAAAACTATTTCTACCGTTTATCAAATTCAACCTTGCAATTATGATTTTAAACAGGAAGCAAAATCTTCAAGGAATCCTATCTTAACACTGGTAAAATTCTCATTTTATTTTTACCAGTGTATCGTTCATCAAGTATCGATGTATTGATATGCAGAACATATACATGAAGAGTGGTGTGTTATCGGTATACTGGTAATGGATGAGCGGTACATTGATAAAGGTAAAATAAGAATTTCATTCCATCCCGTATCTCCTAACAGATTTTGTCCATATTAGGATGGCATGCCTTCTTCAAGTATGAAAGATATTTGTCAACTTTAAACATTTTCTCATAATTTTTAATCATTTTGAATTATTTTCATCATTAATTTTAGTGCTAAGATAATGTCACTGATATTTAATATTTATGATTTATACACAACGGAAAACTACGACATAATATGTGTGTACCAGTAATTTCACAAAGTAATAAGGAAGTATGTCCAAATCATATACTATTAAAATTTAATTCATTTTAAAATTTTCACTATTTAATTCAAGGTAGCAAAATAAATAATTAGTGTTAAAGTCCGAATGAATAAGACCCATCAATTTTATAATGCCAAATAAATGGTCCATCAGTTTTAAATTGTTGAAGTCAATGAATTCAAAAAAAAAAAATGTACTTATTTTTTCTGTATTTCATAAAGATTCTGCTAATTGTCAACAAGTCCACGTTTACGTTCAGAGGCTTGGCGCACAAGTAAGCAAATACTTTGGGCCGTACGGTAGTCTTGACTTAGTCTAGACTTGCAAACTTTTGGGCCTCGGCCCGTTACTCACATGGAGTCATGGATTGAAAAAGTAGTAAACGTGAGTGGCCGCAATTCTTTACTCGTTCAGTCGTTCATGCCGTCGATATAGGCCATATTCAGCCCGCGAAGCCCATTTTGACTCCTTTAATTGTGAAGGGAGGTTTTAAAGTTGGAAATGTTATGAAAGGGGATATTAAATTTTGATAAAAAAGTAATAAAATATATATATTTATATTTTTTACTATAAAAAAACACCGATGTTTTTATCATTTCTTTAAATTAATTTTCCAATATATTGTGAAGAGTGAATCATACTATTTTATAAAGTAAATAGATAAAAATCATATTTAAATTTATTATTACTAGTCTTCACAAGAGAAATTAAAATCCATAAGTCATGTCAAACAAACAAATTGAAACAAAAAAAAAAAGGAAAAACGTATAAGATCATGAGAGAAGCAGAAGTAAGATTTTTAGAATTTTAAACTTTAAAGCATTATTCCTCTTGGATTGAAAGACAGAAGGCATTCATTCCACTAATTTTTTTTTTTTTAAATATGAAAGAGAAAAGTTCTCTTTCTCGATTTAAAGATAAGTGAGTTTTCTTTTTGAATTTTTTTTTTTATAAGAGTAAAGAAAGTAGAAAAGATAGACTTTCTTTTATGCTATTTCATCTTTTTTATTTGATAAATTCGATAGTTATATTAGATTTAGCTCAAATTATACTGAATAAGATTTAAGACAAAATAAGATATATGTATCATAAAGAAATACATAAATAAATATTAGAATGCAGCATCAAAAGAGGTCAGTCTTAGAAATAAACATGAGTTATGCTGATTGTAAAATAAACATAGTCACATGCTCATGCTGGCATGGTTGCCTTTTTTTTTTTTCTGGTACAGCCGCACTTATTCACTTGGTCTGGTCATCCGTGCAGTTTCTCCCAAATCACCCTACAAAACCCATAATAAACCCTTGTTTGTTTTCACATTTGGTCTTCTTCAATCTTGGCTCATAGACTAGAGAGAGATTGTAGAAAACCATTGTCTTTCTCAATTATATTCTTTTTTTTTTACTTTTTTATTTTTTAAAATCGAGGTATCCAAACGTCTCATCTTATCAATTTTTAGAGCATGTATAAATTTCTCAATTCACACACTCTGAATACAAAATAATAGAGAGATTGTACGAGAACAAAGGCTGATTTTGACTATCAAACCAGCACTAAGAATTCTTATAACATTAGATACCGGAGATAAAATTGAATTTTAGTGACTTTTTGGTCAATGACTCACTTTTATTTTAAGCTATCAACATTTTTTTTTGAACAACGGAAGTATCTATGAGGTATCAAACAAAACTAATCCTCTGGAACCAGCACTGTCCAGCCCACAAAGCTGACCCGCTTAAGTTGGAGGCAGCCAGGGATCGAGGACAAGACGTGAGGAGCAAACCCATTCCTACTTAATCATACAGGTTCGAGCTTCCATGGCCTAACCTTGGTGTGCCCTATGGGTAATGGGCTCACCGGTGGGGGTTTTACTCTGGGTATCCTGCGATTTCCCACGCGTAAATTAAAAAAAAAAAGCCAACATTTATCGACTGTTACTGTTATTTTCCAAATTTTTAAAGAACGTATGTGATAATGAAAGCTCACTGCAGTTGCTAGGAAATGTGTGTATGAAGTAGGAAATTCCATTTGAAGGATAAAATCCAAAACAATACAAATAGAAAGCGAGGGAAGGAAGCAACCCATCACCTGTGCGTGTTGCTTTCTTCTTTTTCATGATAATGTAAACAAATAGAAAAGTAGTGGAAATGTGAAGGGATCAAACAATCACATGTTGATGTTGATAATCATCGACAAAAGAGACAGAGAGAGAGCGAGAGGAATATAATAAAGAAAGGCTTCAATAATTTAACAAATGGAATTGTGTTGGTTCCCTTTCTAAAGGAAACATATGTGAAATTATGAAGAAGATGGACAGGAATGAGGAATGTTCTTAGTTCCTTCCATAAAGAAAAGGAAGGCTTGTCTGAGGTTGATTGCCTACTGAGCCCACAGACTCGAAACACACAACCAGAATGAAAATAAAAAAAATATAAATTTTGAAAACATTTACAAATTGGGTCAATGTCGAAACAAACATTTCAAGCCCAGCTATTATGTTTTGGATCTGCAAACCGATACTGTGTCTATATTTATTTAATAATGTTATACTAAGAAATATTTTACATAAATTTTCAATTATTTTATACATGAAGGATCCATCCCAGTATCTTGTTAGGTCTGGGTCGAGTCCTTGTGGACCTGACTCCAAAATTAACCCATAAATATTCGTACTTTTACGTATGTATGCCTGCAAGGACTGATATCTCGGTACAGGCTGCTCGGGATGAAATAGCCCAATTTTGCCAGAATTCAGGTCTTATTAGGCCCACGCCGGGCCCATCATCTAGTGTTTTCTATGTGGATAAAAGTCAAATGTACTGTTACAAATAAAATTATTCCTTTTAAACCTCTCTCATATTAGATTGCTCACATCCTAAGTTGGACTCCACTAGGCATATAACAAGTCATGAGTGAGGAATAGAAGATTGAAGATAGAACAATGTGTTGAATTGAGAAGTTATGGGTAGACTAGTGAAAATATGGAAAGAAGGAAAAATGAGAAAATAGTGGAGTGGCAAACCGTATGATTTGTGATAAGTCAAATAAAAAAGTAAAAAACGAAAAGCTGACTTAAATAGATAGGATTGTGACGGTAATAATGTTGATATCGACTAGTATTATAAGAAAGTAGTGAAAAATACAAATCTTGATTTAAAAGCCTATAAGATTGTGTTCATTTTTAAAATGGAAAATGGATACATTGACCAACTTCAATGATTCTACATACCTATCGCAACACCAATGCCAATTCGAACCTGACTTGATCTATTTTAAAATTTCCACTTCTCTCTACATATTAGATAGTCTACTGTTCACATGCTTCCTTGTCATTCCACTTGGATTTCTTTAGTATTAAGAAGGAACCCACTCTCAGACAGAACTTAATCAAAGGCAATGGCTTAAAAGAATTTGCAATACATGAGAAAAACATGTCCGAAACCAGTCATATACTTTTACTTTATAAATATTATGACATTAGTGGAAAATAAAAGAAAGGAGCCATGGAAGGGGTGGAATCCATCTTGGTGGAAGGACAGAGACTTTTCAATTAGACCCCCCAAGACCGCAGCAGCCTCAAGTTTCTATGCTGGTAATAGCCAAAGGTTTCTAAACTTTTCCATTTCGTTAAAATTGTTTTCGTGAGTTGGTGACGATACCACTAAAGACCCAGAAAATCTCAACCAATACCAGATAAATTAGAATTTTTAGAGATTGCCTAGTACAGGTTGACACCATGTGTAAAATATGGTCAATACGTTGCATATAGGCCGTAAAAACGTATCGAAAAATTGAAGGCAATAAGTATTGACTGCTACACATTTGTGTGTTACAATTGGATCCAGATGAGTGACGGATAAATGACGGACGGATATAGACAAATGCATATAGACCTATTGCTACAAATACGTATCATTGAACTAATTTTTTTACCCTAGATTTACACCTTTCTCATCATTTCATTTCAGTCAGCATGTTGGTTAGGTAGACACAAGGATAGTTTTGAAATTGAAAAAAAAAAAAAATGGTTTTTAAGCAAGTGAACGTCACATTACAATGTAGAGTTGGACAATTCAAAAGCTTTCTCAAGTCCTTAAAGAAAAAGAGTTACAAAGTTCAGGAAAAACTTGAGTAGAATGAAACTTTCAAACAAATACAAGGTGCCGCCTATGAAGAATGTTTCAATTTTCAGCATAAACAGTCATTATTTGTTTTGACGGAAGTTGGACAATGCATAAACGATTGCTGAATTATTTTTTTTTTTGAGCGGTAAAGTTTTTTTTTTTAAAAAGAATAAAAGAAAAGAGGAAAACTCCTTCCAACAAATACAAAAAGACCCCCAAGGCCCTCAAAACAAACAAACAAACACAGAAACTCGAAAAGAACTCACCAAGAAGAAGTACCATCCCAATAACCCAACCCAAGAAAGGGATGAGAAACACCAAACACCGATGAATGATCACCTAAAAATTGAAAATAAAATCAGCAAAAGCCTCCATGAATGAACTAAAAATTCCCTCAAAGCATTTTTGCTCCTACCATTTATCTCCAGAATTCTGATACTCCAATTAAACTGAGAAAAAATCAACAGGAAACACCTCGAACCCTCAATTTCTTTCTCATTCTAATTTGTTGGCTAAGATGGATCGGGCTTGCCACTCTCTGTCCATGCAATCAGCCCAATGCAAATCAGAAAGAGCTAGATTATCATTGTCGAATTTAATAATACCCAGAGCTTTTCCTATCTCCAGTATATTTGGACTATCTTGACGTGAGTATCTCTTTTCCTTTAGAGTTAGTAAAATTTCTTTCTCATTTTTACTAACACGTTGAATACACTCCTTCATCCGCCACTGTTGAGACTTGACAGAAAGTCTAGCACCAAAACCAACCGTGGACTGTAGACTAGTCTCGTAACGATTGCTGAATTCTCTAATTCAATCATCATAATTTTATCAAATGAATCCATAAAAGATGATAGCTTTATAGTAATAAAGTTTTTAAAGTTAAAAACTGTAAAGGTACGATGATTGAATGGAGGTGAAATTATATTCGTCTCCTATCCTTATTTTCTCCGCATCCCATGTAAACATATGTAACCCAATTAAAAATAATAATTAGTATCCCTACTAGGGATCCTCCCTAGAGTTTTTGTAATTAGCCATTAATATTAACAAAAATCAATAATGTTTTTCAATTTATTTAAGAAGTAAGTGTATATAAAATATATCCAAAATATTTTCAATATATATGTAAAATATTTTAAATTCCACAAAATATATGATCAGGGCCTACAACCAGATCCAATTCGAAATGGGTCAGATATATGGACTGAAAACTATTATCTTTCATATTCTGGTTTTTAAATTTTCAGGTAGAACCTCCCACAATGACCTAACTCAGTGGCGCTTTGAATGGAAACTATGGGCTGAAACAAGGGCAGAATCTGAAGGCCCATCACCACAACTCTGAGTCATTGGGTCTGGACCTTAAAAAAAATTGGTGGTTTTGGAAAAGTACACATTCTTCTTGAAGGTTGTTTAGGGTGTCAACCCTTTCTGCAAGCAAAAGCAGTCCACATTCCCATTTGATACGCTCCTAGGAGTGCAACTTGGGCCGAGCCCAAGACAACGCTGCATGAAAACCAAAAACTATCCGGTCTGGATTAGGATTTCAAATCGGGCTAGGCCTAGTAAATGAACCCGAGTTTGGCCCGAACGCCCAATTAAATCATAATTTATAAAATATAATTATTTTCAATCAATAGTGTGTATAAATATAAAGCTTATGTCATATATTTTAATATTATAATACAAAGAACTTCTATTTGAGGACCAAATAAGCCTGCATACACATTTTCGGTCTTGAAATCGGGGATCAGGTCCTACAAATACAATTCGGGTCAAGCTGAGGTTTGACTAATTTAGTTGACCTGGGATCAGTCTCGGGCCCTTTAATTTCACCCAGTCCTAGAATTGGATAGTCATAAAACCCAACCCAGGGCCCAGCCCTTTAACTTCTCTCTCCTCAATTTTTTTTTTTAAATTCGGTGGCTTTTTTTTTTTGAAAAAATTCATTTTAAAAAATAAAAAAGGCGTTTTTTAAAAAAAAAAATTAATAATGTTCTATAATGTTCTGCTAATATTACGGCTCAAAATAGTTCAATGCGGTTTCACCCAACAGTTGAATACAATCAAACTAAACTACAATAAAAATGAATTAATTAACAATTCAAATTCAAATGGTAATGTTAGGCACTTAAGCCCAAAAAGTTAAAATCACTCCAAATGGTAATGTTTTATTCACTTGACATGGGTGATGAGTCTAAGTTAAAAACTTACAACCAAGGTTATAAAAACCGATCGACTCCTAGTCGACTCGGCCGATATAATTTGACTCAGTTGATATAGATATGGCATTACTATAGCAGTATCAGTTTGGACCAAGTTATTTTTACTCTATTTCTAGTAATTTTTCATTTGATTTCTAACTATCTTGGCTGATTTGACTCGGACTTGCCTCGGAATTAGGCCCTATTGAGTCAAACCCCGGACTTGATATTTAAAAGTTAAAACCTTGGTTGCAACTTGCAAGTACAATTGGGCTTACAGGCTTAGTAGTTCCCTAAGAAACCTGAATTCTATTTGGATTAGCCTTACTTTAGCAGTGGTACTCTAATATGTGGTCGATGGGTACAAGAACCATTTGGATTATTTATTTAATGCTTAGAATTTTTTTGTTCAAAATACAATTTTGGCTCAAATTCATTAAAAGATCGAGGAACAATTACATAAATCAAGGGGCCTTTCCGAAGAATGGATTGGGCTGAGATTTTTGCTCATTTTGGGTTGTATTTCAAAATTCTGACTAATATAGATTTTTGTACAAAAAAATGAAAAAAAAAAAAAATTAAAGCCAGAAACAGCCTGAAATGGCTGAAATATCAAACAAAATTTTATGTCCCATTAGGGGCACAATATTTTATATTTTGCTGAAATTTAAAACTTCAGATTTGATAAAATGAAATTAAAACTAGAAATGAGAATTGGGCCTGAACATTTGAAGGTCCAATTACCTTGCCTCAAACTAATAGGGCTTACTACGGGTCAAGCCACTCCTGAAACGGCCTTTCACATTTATTGATGCCATCAATTTGATGGAATTGTGGCGGAATACAAAAAGCCCAAAGACCCAAAAAGCCCTACATTCATTAATTGGGCTCAGAGCAGGATATGTCCAACCTGAATTCGCTAGTTTCATACTTCATCATGGAGTCGGACCAACAAGGGTGAATCCGCCTTAATTTTATGTGTATATAAAATTTGCATATACCCCCTCTTTGATTTACACATTGAAATTTGAAATGACCCTCTAAAGAATCATCTGTGTAAAATACACAATCAATTACAACCATTTGTGATAATTGATTATCGAAAATGATGAAAGTAGATTATCATTATAACTTAACTGGTTGTCTCCCGCCTTAAAAAGTGGGAGGTTGAAGATTCGAGTCCCCATGACTTCAACTTTAGTGTGCTCTAGGGAGGTAGTGTGCTCATCCGGACGCTGGGTATCTCGCGATTTTCTACACGTAAATTTAAAATATATTTTACACCTGATGCCCACGACCGTCCTCGTTTCTTTTGACTGATGATAAAATGTAGAAATTTTAATACTATGCTTAAAATGATTTAAGGAATAAATGACAACTAATCGAACTACATACAGTGCTTGGCACAAAAGACATTGTCATAATATGATTGGACTATACATCTTCCCTATCTATTTAAAAAAATCTTATATTTTAAAATTTTAAATTTCCATAATAGATGATAGAGACACAATACCTAATTTTGTTATAGTCTAATCTTTTATATTTAATCATTTATCATGTAAAAATATTTTATGTTAATCATTTTAAAATTGAGAATATCTTAAATGTTTGTAGTAACTCATGACTTAAGGATATTTTTACGAATTCCATCAAAATGACATTTTAGCCATATATTATTATAAGGATAAGTGAAAATAAAATAAAATGAAGTGCATGAACTAATATCTTGTCCAAATCAAAATAGCTTCCATCACCAAACCTAGAATGGGTTTCTAAAAGCAGCTAGTGGGAGACCTAGTTATATTTTTTATGTGGAAATTGTATATTTATTATAGGAGTAGCGATCTTCCTACTTGCATTTTGTGTGACTCGACACGAATTTTACTGTGTTATCCATTTTGCCTTTTGAATCGGTCGCCGAACTGTTCGAATCACTTACAGTAAAGGTTCGGCGAGCCGATTCAAAGGGCAAAATGAGCAATATAGTAAAATCTGTGTCGGGTTACACAAATACCCAAGAAGATCGTTGACTTTATTATAGGCTATGAGTGACTGTATGGTTGAAAACTCCTGACTGATCATCATAATTTTTTTAATGAACCCTAAAAATAATAACTCATAGTAATAAAATTTTCAAGATCTAAAATTATAAAGATAAAATTAAATTAAATGAGTTTTAAATTTTACCCACTCATTATTTTTATCTATTTCATCTAGACGTGCATGACCCACTTCAAATCTTAAGTAGAAGCCGACTTGTAACTCACTCTAGATTTTTTGGGTTTGTAAAATCATCTTATTCGTCCACCAAGAGCGGTGCGCACAAGTCTTTTTCTCAACAGTTTTTTAATTAGTGAAATTATTATAGAAATAAAAATATTTATCAAATAGAAGAGAATGAACACTAAAATTGCTTGGCATTATACAAACACTATCCTTTTATTTTAAATATATTGAATATATTAATATCAATGGCATAAGCATTTCAAATATGTGTGACCAGAGGTTCAAAATTCAGTATCAGTCGATATATCGGCTGATACGATATATCGTCCAATATTTTTCTTTCTTCTTATTTTTGTTACAAAAATGACCGATATGTTAAGGCCGAGATATCGGTCGATATTTGGACCTCTTTGTGTGACCATTAGTTTTAGAAAAATCACAAAAAATAAGTGGGAGGTTGCGGATTCGAGCCCTCGTGGCCTAACCTAGTGTGCCCTAGGGATAGTGGACTCATTTGTGGAGGTTTTACGCTATGTATCCTACGGTTTCTCATACGTAAATTAAAAAAAAAAAAATTGCAAAAATTAAGAATAAAAAGAACAATTGCAATTGAAAAAGATAGAAAATTTTGTGGCTGTATTTCTATTTCCATATTGTTATCTTTAAAGCGTATGCAAATTGAGGAAAAAAACACTTAGAAAAGCAAAAGCTTAAATGGTGTGACTTGTCTCTCTCTTGCAATGAACAAGACAAATCATACTAACTCATACTTTACTTTGATGTCGTTTACTCCTCTCATCTCATACAATTGGTTGAAGCTGCATAAGTAATATTATATTTCTTGTGTGATAGTTATTTAATATTTTGTACGATTTATTTGTATTGTAAAAATGATTTTATTATATATATCATAGTGGAGAATATATTAAAAATCAATTAAAATAAATAATTTACTCATGATTTTAAAGACAATAAGATTTTAACGACTTTAACAAATTTAACTAATCTAATTATAAATACATTTAAGAATAAATTCAAATTGGACATGAATTTAATTTAACAAGTGATAATAGTAATAGAGAAAATTAGAGGTGAACCCTACCTGCATGACCCAATCGAGAAATCAATGGGTTTGAGTTATGATTTTGTATATCTCGGGTAGGGTCGGGTTGGGAAAAAATAAATCCGCAGAAATTCGAGTTGGGTTGAGAAATTTAAAAGCAGCCCGAGTCGAGTCGAGTGCACCAAGTTATAAAACAACACTCGGTTTGAGTCGGGTCAGAAATTCAAGTCAGATTGGGTTGAGTAACTCGGGTAAGCAACTCGAGTCAATTTAGGTTGGATTTAATAATTTTTGACATGAGTTGAATTGAGTTTATTGAAATCCGATCCGATCCGACCCGACCCATTGTTTCAACCCCAGAGAAAATGTATATACGGAGTTTTACTTAATCTCTTCCGTTTTGATAATTGACCCAGCCCAACCCGTTTATAAACAAGTAGAGCCATCTCACCAAACTATTATCACTTTAAATGAACCAAATCCAACCATACAAGATTTACATCCATTTAAGAGTAGTCTTAATACGTCATTTTAGAAAAAACTCAGATAAATTGATAAAATTCAATCCGAATCTAAATTCAAAATATATTTGAATCAACTTAACTTGTTTAACAAAATTCAAAATACATCTAAATTCGAAATAAATCTGAGCGGAATCCAATCTCACTTGTTACACATTAGACATGTAAGGTTAGTGGTTAGTTGGAGATAGACGTGACCCTCCTCTCCCGTATAGGATGTGTTGATTTAGTACGTGCCTAATAGCCATTTAAGTGAAACCATTGAAGCAAAAAATATAATTAAATAAGGTGTCAACATTAATTAATAATGTAATTGTAATAGAGCATAGACTTTTCTTTCTTCATTTATAGTATACAAATCTTGTGATAAAATCAATCCTAATCATCTCTTTCGTTGACGCAACGCTGCTGATTGCACCAAAATCTCGCCACATCTGATGCTTGATTATCTCACAGTCATTCCCCAAACATTACGACTTAGATTTATTTAAAGATTAAACATTCAATTATTTCAAAATGTAAACGTACAAAGCATAGATGGAGACAACCATTCATAACTATAGAAATAGAAATTTTTGGTTAGCCCATTTTTAATATTTTTTAGAATTGTACTTCATATTCTCAGAAGAGTAGGATATTTGGTAGAGTGACTCAAGTCTTTAATAAATCTCTATATCTCTCACTACATTTCCAATGTGGGACTCGGTCGCAGCCCAAAAGTCCCCCTCGAACGAGGTCAGTCAACTCACCCATCTAAAGAATCTCTTGAGTCCACATGAGGTAATAAGGTCCACAATATGACCTGGATATTCAACCCAAAAGATTACCGTGTTAGTTGGAGTGAACCAACTCCTTTATTAATCTCTAAATCTCTCTACACTTTTGAACGTGAGAACGAGGTTCGCAAGTCACAATCCCAATAAAGATCAAGCAAAATTTATTGAATTCTAAAAGAAAATTCAGATTCCTATCACTTGGAAAGGGAGAGAGAGGAGTCATTTTCCACTGATATGAGGGAAGGATGAAGAGAGAGAGAGAGTCATTTTCCACTGATGTGAAGGAAGTATGAGTATAGAATAGCAACACAATAATGATAATGGAAGTTGGGAGATTCCATTGTGAGCTGAGCCAACCACTCAATTATCAAGTGACTTGGATGCATTATGACCTGACGACCCCTTAGCATATGAAATATTATTATTAAGCCTATGACAAACCTTAACCTTAAAGAGTATGGCAAGGGATGGAAAAATTGAAACATGGAAGTTTGCAATATAAGCCAAGGTAATAGCTTAAGTTGAGATTTGAGGGTCAGACTTGAAATTTTTTCTGCATACAATGTGGCTTTCTTTTAGCCTAATTCTTTGTGTATTTAATTTTCCCTTTTCCTTCTCTCTTGTTGATTGATTAACACTAAACCTAGTCATTTCTTATTCTCAACAGTTTTTATTTCTTGGAAACCAATTCTTCAAAAAAGAACAAATTCTTTGAAAATAAAAGAATGAGAATACAAGGAAAACATTAGGTAGCATCACAACAGGTAAAAATCCTCTTCTATCTTTAATATAAAGATTTCTTCACTCAAATTAACCAACACAAGTGTCACCATTAAACAGATCAAATTCAGGATTATAAATATTAGATGATATGTTGCATATCGGCTAATACATATCAATTTCTAAGTCGTCAGTATGTCATGTATAATATCGTGGTTAATACAGTTGATAATTCAATTTTGGTATGTCATGTATAACGTCGTAGTCAATACGGTTCGATTTTTACCGTCGCAGGAAGTATCGTCCGATATTGCATAGTATCCAATTATATAACTTTTTTTTATAAAATGGATCACCTTCGTAGAAACAATAAAATGAATTATATCCTAAGCAACATAACATTTCATCTATTATCATATAAAAATGAAAATGGCCCCATGGTAAAAGCCATTAATCATGGAATTAGATTCTCAGATATTATTTTTTATTCAACAAACGATCACATTTCCTTGACTCTTTTCCAGTTGAATGGGGCCACTCAGCAGTTAGCACATGCGTTTGTACTTGGAAACCGAGGATGTCGCATCTAAGAGGTTACTGAGTCACGAGTTTACATCTGTCAATATAATTAATTTTATTTATTCTAATTTTATTAAATAAAAGTGTCTATTATGAATATATGATTTAAATATTTTTATATTTGACTTCAACTAATAAAACTACTAATCAATGAAAAACTCTACTTTAATTATATTTTATTTAATTAAATCAAGTGACTTTATTTATTTAATAAAATATCTTTTTTTTGTAAATCGACATAAATGACTACTTATTTGATTAACAAACTTGTGACCCAAGTCGAGTCAAGTTAGCCGGTCCATTTGGGAGTCGTCCCAATCACCCCATTATAACCATGTTCCTAACTTTTATGTAATTTAATTATAATTATGTAGGGACCTTAATAATTCTTGAAGGTAAAAGTTGAGTGTATAGATAAATAATGTTGGAGGATAAGATCTATTGAAAAATAAAAAAAAATTAATAGTTAAATAATTCATTATGAGATTTATCAAATTATAAAATGAAATCCTATGATTCATTCTAATCTTTTTAAGTTTAAAATTAGATTATTAGTTAAATACTTTTAGCAGTGACATTTAATCTAATATTGAAAATGCATCAAATAAATATTAATTTAAATTGCATCTAAAGCTAATAAAAAACATTTTAACAATCTATACACGTGGCCTTGCACCTAAGAATTCAAAAAGCAATCTTGATGCCGAATCCATCGTACCTTTCTAGAAAATAAATAACTATAAATAAAACTCAGTATTTTAACATTATGTAAAATTAAAATTTTCAATTTATGCCAGAGTTCCACGTCAAAGTTGTGACCTAAACAAAAGCTAAAGTAAAAAATAAAATAAAAAACAAAATATGCAATCAAATGTCAAACATATGACGAATGGGGTGATGCCACCACCTAAATTTCTAAAAAGTCGTATAGGCAATTGACAATATGATTTAAAAGGGCAACAAAACCCATAAATATTCATAAAAGTTTGCTCCAATGTGGATTCCAAATAGACCCATTTGAAATGTTATTGTATTAATAAAGTGTTTGTAATTTATATTTTTAATTTTTTAAAAATTTAATGTTTTTTCGAAGTATAAATTTCTTGAGATCAATATAAAATCAAATTAAAAAAATAATTCACAACTAGAAAATAAGTGAAAAAGAGGAGAATTTTTTTTTTTTTTTGAATTTAGTCGTGGGAAACTGCTTTATATCTACATAAAATCCCACGAGTGAGTTTGCTATCTTTAGGGTATATCAAGGTTAAGCCATAGGGTCTTAAACTTGGAGACTTAATGTGCCCTAAGGATAGCGAATTTATCTGTGGAGTTTTTATACTGGATACCTCATGATTTCGTACATGTAAATTCAGAAAGGGAAAAAAAATCTCTACTTTCTCAATTATTTTTTAGTTGTGAATTATTTGATTGAAGCTAAGATCAACCCCACAAAACTATAATTATGAAATTTCACATTCGATCAACTCGAGAAAATTCTTACAATATAAATTACTACATGATTAAAGCGTTGACATTCTACTTCCAATGAGCCATTGCAGCAGCTCGGTTCGTCGGATTATATTGGCAGATTCGAGTGGAGAACCACGTGTCAGGTTCCAATAGGCTGAAAATGACTGCTTATGTAAGGCCCTGACGCGTAGAAAGGCACGAATCGTTTATCAGTAACCCTTCTCGCACGTGCACCCTTTCCTTCTTAAATTTTATGAATTTTTCTAGAAAAGGTTTTTATATTTTGAGTTTATATCTTTTGAAACTTATGAATGTTTAGCATATAATTTGCACTATGTAAATTGTTCCATGGAGATTTTAAAAATTATTTGTTCACTCATTTAGTAAGTATAAATTTATGGAGTTCGCTTAATTGTAGATAAGGTAATTACAAAAGTTTATAAGAAAGATAATAAAAAAATTAATATAGTATAAAGACCATTAGATTTAACAATTAACAAAATTTGTACTTAATCTAATAACGATTACTGTTTAAAAAATTCTAATTTAATTCAAAACAAGAAATGATATTAAAACATTTATACTTAGAAAATTTGTCTTTTAATCTCTTGAGTGATTTATTGTCTCATTAAACTAAAGTAAGTAGATAATTGTCTATATATTTTTGGATTGTAGAATGGGATAAATTTTATTCCGTAAGTGAAAATTAAGTTCATCGGAGAAAATAAATACAATGCTTCAGATTGTTTATTCAAATGCACATCAATTGAGTCAACTTAAATTCAACAATTTGATTTAGATGTGCAGACCATATACCAAAGCGAAGGAGTCAACTCAGTAGTTAACCTTCATTTAGTTTCAATTCTTAGATTGAGATTTGAGAATTAATAATTGAAGCACTCAGATGGAACAGGGGTCCAAATATTGAAATATTGATTCAAAATGATGTGGTTAAATATCAATATATCGATGACATATATATCGTATTTGATGATATATTGATTATAAACAATCATATGACTCAAAAAATATTTTTATAAAAGAAAAAATATATCTTCCCAATAATATATTGGTGAATGGCAATACACGGTTCTGTTACCAATGTCTCAGTCTAATATTGACAATACATAACCAATTTATTATACTCACTCTATCCCATTTTAGTTATCTCATTTGAAATATTTGTATTTTTTAAGGAACTTTATATAAGACTAGCATCCATGTGATTTCATCCATTTTCAACACACTTTATACTACTCCAATATAAATGAGACAACTATTTTGAGACAATTTCAAAATTTATATAAGACAACTAATTTGGAACGGAAGAAGTATATAATACAAATCGAGTAAAGCATATTTTATAGTCTAAAATTACACATAACAATCAATATGTATATAATCGATGTATTCTTTTTATAATAAGAACTCCAACATCCCCACCTGTTATCGAGTATTAGGGCATTGGTAAAACTTTAATGTATAGAACCTCTTAAAAATTTCTAAACATTTGACTTTCGACCAAACCAATAAAATTATTGCACCATGTTAAAACCATCGTTAGAGGAAATTGGTAATCAGCTAGTCTAATCAAGAGTAGCCCAATTCTAACTTCTAATGGTTTATTGAGAGACAACTCCAACCTTTGGATTGACCCACCTGCAAAAGAAATCTAATTTCAATGATGGAACTCCCCAAAGTCCACATCAAACTAATAGGTAAGATTGTAAGTTGCAACGCTCAACATTTAATGATTTGGAGCCAAATGCAGCATCACTAAAGCCTGTCTTAGAACCTGCCTTGAAATTATAGCATTTTTTTTTTAAATTTACGTGTGAGAATCTGTGAGAAGTTCAGTGTAAAACCTCCACAGGTGATATCTACTGCCCTTAAGGCACACCAAGTTAGTCAACGGGAGCTCAAATTCGACATCTCCTGCTTTTTAAGGTGAGATATTAATCAGTTGAAATACACTTATGTGGACAATCATAGCTATTTTTCACAATTCTAGTTTAAAATCTTATACATATGGATGGAGAGTCAAGCACATCTATAAATCTAACAAATATTATTAATCTATGTGATCCATAATTCTAGTTTAATTATATTTGTTTGCTAATATAATTTAAATGATCAAAATATCTTTATTTTTATCTACGTAGTAAATCTTAATTGGTGAAAAGAAATCCTCTAATATGCATTCAAGTGTGATAAGAGTCTCATTCATTAAGAATGGATGGGTATGAAGATTGCTGTGAGGAGTATTACTTAAGTTGGTAAGTCCATGTTGACCTCATTTATGAGGATGTACCACATATTATATACTTTTTTTATCTTCAAAGAACATCTTTATTTGTTAATTTAATAATATTAATGAGCTATATATTTTTTCATAAGCTTAACACGTGTTGCATGTGATCCTCTTAAGCTTGGTTTTTTATGTTTTTTAATGCTTGTGAATTCTAATTGTTGGTACATAACCTTCAATTCAACCAACTAGTTACTGATTACTTTAAAAAAAATTATATTTGCATAATTAAAATAATTGAAATATCTTCAATTTTATCTACATATTAATTTTTAATTGATAATACAAAACCTTACTAATATGTATTCGAACTTTATAAGAGTCATGGATGGATGGTACAAAGATTGTTGTGAGGAGGGTTCCTTAGGTGGTAAGTTCATGTGAACCTTGTCTATGAGTTTGCACCTTATAATACATTACTCTTTATGCTCAAAGGATTCTTTATATTTGTTTATTTAGTAATATTAGTGTATACATAACTCACATAGGTATAGTTTAACTGGTCGCCTCCCGCCTCAAGAAGTGGGAGTTTGCATGTTCGAGCCTCCATGGCCTAACATTATTATGCCTTAGGGGTAAAAGGCTCATCCGTGGAGGTTTTAGTAGGACTGAGTCTGAGTTTTCTACACGTTTATCCAAATATATATATATATATATATATATTAGTGTGTACATTCTAAAAATATAGGAAAAAAATACACTTTTATTCTTTTTATTACATGGGGATTTGAATTATCTTGTGCAGAACCTCCAAGTTAACCAACCTGCCGACAGTTTAAATTTTTTATATTTATATAATTAAAATGATTAAAATATCTCTTATTTTTCTACATATTATCAATATATCTCTAATATGTATTCAAACTTTAATAAGTCATGAAGAATATTGTGAGGACGATTGTTTAATGAGTTGAAGTCCTTTACGCTCTAAAGATCCTTTGTATTTGTTTTTTTAAATAATGAATATATTAATAAAAGGAAAAGTACCAGAGGTGTAATTTACAAGAAATAAAAAAAATTAAAAATCCGAAAACCACAAACACTTGAAAAAGCCTTTTAAGGCAGGACAAAGAGAAAAATAATACTATACAAAGTCGATATATTCTTTTCAAGTACTAAGATGTTTGATATGAAAATGTTTCTGAATTCCTCAATAGTAGAGAGGCCCACGAAGATCCTTTACATTTATAATTTAGTAATATTAATAGATAGTTAGACACCACTATTATAGCACATGCACATTCTAAAAATATAGAAAAATCATTATTTGCAATTAAAATAACAAGTGATTGAAGATTACAAAGTGTAATTTTTCTTTCCACCCAAAATTCTTTAAAAACGACGGTAGTTTACACACACTAAATGAGATCTTCCTACACTTTAATCTTTATGTTTTTTATAAATATGAATCATTCCACTTGTCTCCTATTCAACCTTTGAGCAATCAATCTTCTGATTAATTATTTAAATTTTTTATATTTTTATAGTTACCATGACCAAAATATTTTTAGTATTACTTAGATAGTAAATCTTAGTGGGTATATATATATATTTCCATATAACTAAAAATTTAGCACCTGCCGACTATGGGAGAAAAGACTTGCACTGAAATTAAAGAAGATCCTGGCTTTTAACATAAAGAGAGATTTTTCAGCTGAAAGAAGAATAAGACTCGATTCCATGAACCTGACAAACTTACACCTCACTTCTTCCATATATTTACCCTAAATAAAACAAATTAAAAGCTTCATCTTTTTGTTAATATTATATAAAACATCTTCCTATTTTAAACATTAATTTCACTGTACTCTGACCTTTTTCCCTTTAATTTTTACAGATATTCAAAGCACCTTCACTGCAGAAATTCCATTTTGTATTGGCTTTCTTGTATTTCTTTTCATCTTTCCATTGTTTAAAATGGCGCTCTGTGAGGAATGCCCTTTCTTCTTCTTGCCCGGGGGCTGTTGATGGGAGGTGTGAGTGGAGAAATGGCGGTAGAGAATTTTCCATCTTCGTTCCCATAGCTTGAGTATTTTTGGCCGTTGGATAAGTGGGTGGTGTCCATCAAACGGTTGAAAACTGACATCTTTTGAAGCTTCTTCGGGGTGGAAGATTCCTCCGACTCCGACCCGTTCATTTCTCGGGTCTGCTTCGGACGGAGGGCAAATGTCAGCCCCGGGTCTCGATCCATCCCTACAAGCTGAGAAATAAGGCCATTTTTTTAAGCTTAGTGGAAAGAAGACGAAACGGGCATTTGCTTAGAAACACAGAGAAAGTAGAAAATCTCGTGAAAGATCCATTCACAATGAGAAAGCTGAAATGGGTATTGCGTGGAAGGCCCGAAAAGCGTGAAATCATGCGAAAGTTTTCGTTTTGAGTCACACAAGAAATTGGTAATGTGTAAAAACATCAATCGAATGAAATCTAAATGAAGAAAATTACTGGAACAAGCAAAAGACACATGACCATTCCATTAGAATGCAAAAAAATAAGAGATGGGTAGCAATGGGTGAGTCATTGACAGAGGGAAAATAAGAAAATGAAAATTTCTATTGAATTGATAAGATTCAACGTTTAGAGAGAGAGAGAGAGAGAGAGAGAGAGAGAATGTGTGTGTAAGATAACAACAGAACAGAAAAGGAGGAATAAAATAGGGTAGATTTAATTTAGTGGCTCTGTTTTGGTTTGATGCGTACAGATTGAATGGAAAGTGAAATGTAGATTTTTCTTGAAACACATTTGTTGACTATATGATTTTTTTTAGCATTCAAAATCTCTGCAAATCAGAAGAGCTTTCAAAATCTCAGAATGCCAAGAATCCATATTTTAGATCCGTCTAATATTTTGGATATGGAAATTTCTCACTATGCTCAAAATGTATGGCATCCAACTGAAACCAGCACAGCACTTGTAAAGAACATGTGAAGATAGGCATAGGCGGGAGATACAGGAATCTATAAGAAAGAAAGCACCAAAGAAATTGGTAATTGGTAAATCTGCTACATTATAGATTTCTGATAAATGGGTATTGCTTAAAAGAATACCTTGCATCCAAGCGAGCAGAATCTGAATGAATCGAGAAGACTTCTGCTACAAATCTCACAGGTATTGGTGACGCCCTTTCCGGGCCTCGGCTGCGGCCTCTCGTTGAGAAAAACGATCTTGGCACTGTTGATAATGTAGGTCTGAACTCCAGAGATGTCGAGAAATTTCTGAACTTCAGACACTCTTACCACGTTGTGGTAAGACGACCTCCTAATCTGAAAACAGAGAGACCCAAACACAAGAATAAGATACAAAACTAGAAGAACCCAAAGAGAAAAACATGGGTATGATCAATGGGCATCACCTGAACAGTATGGTGGTCTTTGTGAATTTCCAAGCAGTAAGAACAGAGAGCATTTCCCATGCAATCCAAGCAATACATATTGCATTCGCTCTTATTGGAATGGCCATGTATTGGACATGGAGCGAAGAAGCTAGTCCTCAACAGAGGAACTAGCCACGAAGGACCCAAATCCTCGTTCTCCAATCTGATCATTGGACCCACCTAGAAAGAACCATCAAAACCCATCAAATTCCTCTCTTCCAAATGATTGTAACAGAAAAAAAAAAAAATGGTATTCTCATTCATCTGATTACCATTACTTTCTTCTCTTCAGTCCCCAAACACCAACCTTGCGTTGGTTCTCAATGGCCAGATTGTTGAGATATATAAAAAGGGAGGAGGCTAGAAAGAAAAGGTAAACCGCATTAGCAAAAGGAGGAGGAGAAAGCAGCTTCTTTTTCCATGGTCTCCATTCCCAATGGCAGCCCCAGAAAGGGTAGCAAAAGAGAAACCGATCGATTGTTTTCTGCAGCAAGGAAGGAAAGCTGAGGAAGTTACCTTCAGAGATTAATGAACACGAATGGGTGGCTGCAAAAATCACCTGAACACAAGTGTAGAGAAAGCGAGAGAGAAGAAGAAAGGAAGAGAAAACAGAGAGACAGAGAAAAGAAACAGAGCATTAGTTGGCTGAGTAGAAAAATAAGAATAAAAGGGAGAGGTTTTGCTGCTAAAAATGAGGAAACAGATTCCTCCTACGGACCCATCGATTTATTTTATTTTTATTTTAATTGAGGGGAACTGATACTGTCGAGAAATCCCTTCCTGTTCTGTTCTCCCTTTGGGTCTTACACGTGGCATTGCATAGGCCGTGCATCTCGTGGGGTCCTTTAATAAGACTTCATCCATCCGTTTACTTCCATCAATGTGAGATCAAATACAGATATTGCTTTTATGGACTCATCTCCCCGTAGTCTTCTGGTGGTGGCTATGGGAAGTAGAAATGTCAAAGAAATGACAACAATCACTCATTCCATCGCATCACCATCGACAAATTTTAATCCAAATTCCCAATGGTGGATCTTATTGTATGAATATAAATTTAATTATTAAACTGTAAATATAATAATGCATTACCCATTAAGGTTAAAGTAGGAAAAATTGAATTTATACTTTAATTTGTTCGATATCGAGATGACTTTAAATTTAGGATTAAAAAACTTGAGGGGCATTATATTAGGCTAAAAATGGTGCTCTAATTATAAATAAAGAATTTGATCTACTTAGGTTAGATAAATAATGGAATGTTTGGTAACTAATTCTCTCTCATGACTTATTTACTTATTGCCCCCACACTAAACACTCGGTAATCAAATGCAGAGCGGATGGTTGTTTAGAGTATTTAAGTAGTAAATTGTACTAAAAATAAGTGTTCTCCTATTTCGACTTCCTTAGAGTCTCTGGAAGCACGATCGAGACTTCGATGGGTTCTCCGACCAAGACAAAGAGTTTATCATTACAATAGATGTCAAGTAGAAGTGCAACGATCTATGTAGCTCAATTATCCTGACACATAGTTAGATTTAAACTTAGTTTTAAGGTGACCAAAGTCTTAAAAAAGAGTGTTGGTAAGTGCTAGCATAATTTATAAAAATGCCTAGTACAATATTTGTTAAGAAATATATGTATAATGTTATAAAAATATATCAAGTATTGCCGGATATGAGCTGGTAAAAGGCTATATCATATCATAAAGAAAGGGCGAAACTTGATCCATATCAACCATGTCCTTTTTTAAGTAATAACTTTTACGATCATTTTTCACTTTCAATCTTGTATTGTTTATAATTATAAAAAAGTTTTAGAAACAAATTTTATGTTTGAAAGGTATTTTTCTTTTTAACCTTATTTTCTTTTAGATTTGCCTATTTTATTTATCATTTTTAAAAAATTTGCTTCATATTTTGGATTTTCTTTGAAAAAAATTTAATGAAATGATATTAAGTGTTTACGAAATTGAACAGAGATACTGATTCAAATAATTTCTATTGTCTAATTTTTTCAATATTTTTATTAAATTAATTTTTTATAAAAAAATCAAGAATTATAGTAGAAGATGCAAGTCATATTGACACTAGAAAATATGAATTTCATATTTACGTGTTTGTTGATGTTGGTTTCTCAATATTTAGATTTTTTGGATTTTTTTTTAAAATAATGACATTATTTTTCTAACAAAGATTTCAAAATTATTTCTAAATATTTAAAAAATAAAATAAATAAATTTGTAACGGTAATTTATATTCTTTAAAGAGCGATGAGGGGATTGGGAGATGATGACCATGTGGCGTGGCTTGGAATCTGAATAAGCACGAGGATTTCCAGATAATAAGGCACAGTAATCAGTAATTACAAAAACGTGCAGGTGATGGCCTAATCCTACCTGGCATTTTTTAAAACTGTTGTTTAGTACTTGCTTAATCTGCCTAAACCCTTTAATACAAATTACCATTTCTCCAATTACGACAGACTTGCTGAATTGGTATGAAGTGTTATCCACCATCAGCATGCATCCATCCATGGCCAACGGCTAAATTTCACCTTTGGGCAGAATCAGAAATTTCCAACTTTTCAAGGTTTAAAATTTTTGAAATGGATTTCTCCATCTTATATTGGAGGTGAAACTAATCCTATAAATACATGAAATCACTCACAAATCCCATATATCATATAAGTACAGAAGGATAGTTGTGTTGATGTTTTGTATTTTATGATGAATACCAAATTTTAAGTGGAGGTTTTGAGAGATTCGCTCTGTGAGCCAGGCGATTTAAGTTAGGGTAGTGTTCCTCTAACTTGAAAATTTTAAAAACATAAGATTATTCTTATAATTTTTATACATAGTGCAGTTTATATATATTGTATCTTTGGGATTTTTCTAAAGTTATAGGTATTTATACGTATTAACAGATGTGAGAGAAAGAGAGCATTTTAACTCTATTATTGAAGATATTGAAATTGTTATCATCTCTATGTGGATGCAGATGCATTGCCGAACCACATAAATTCTCATGTATTTCTATATGATTGGTTGTGTATTTACTATATTGTGGCTTGTTTATTTCCCAACAATGGATTTATGGTATGGATTATGAGTTTTTGTCCAGCACACAATTATGAAATTTTTATGTAACTAAAGAAACAAGAATTATTTGTGGGCAATGAAAATATATGTAACTTGTTTCTCAGTGGATTCAGAGGAATATGATGGCTCTTGTAGAAGAAAGTGTTTGGATTGTTCAATTCTTTATGAATTCCAATGGGGCAAGATGCATTGAGAGATATTGGAAAAATAATAATAATTCTAAGTAGTCTTTGATGTGTAATCTGTTTTCTCTATTGTCAATCAAATTGGTGGATTCTTTGTCATCATCTTCTCTTGTTTCACATTTTCAGTGGAATCATCATTATTATTATAATAGTACTTATAATTTTATATGAACATAGTAAATGAATGAGCAATTTATGGAAAGATATCATGTACACATTTCGTAACGACCCGATCCGACCCACATACAGGGTTTAGAGCTCAACTCAGCAAGAAATTGTCCGTTCTGAGCCTCGCACACAGCTAGCTAGCACGGTTTTTTCCTTTGGGCCCGGACCCACTTGGCCCGGCCCAAAACGCATCTTGCTAGTTAAGTGGGCTTGGCCTCTTATACACCCTCACCTCTCCTTTCCTAACCGATGTGGGACTCCCCAGATCGGCTGGGTAAGGGTTTCACAATGTCCCTAGGCACTATTCACAGTACTGTTCATAAAATTTACGAAAATGTCATCTGAGTACTGTTCATCGAAATTACGAAAATGCCACTGAGCACTATTCACAGTACTGTTTATAAAATTTAGGAAAATGCCATCAGAGTACTGTTCACCGAAATTACGAAAATGCCAACGGGCACTGTTCATAAAAATTATGAAAATGGATTTTATGTTGTTTTAGTTTAAAAATATTTATGTTAGACCACTTGGGGATTTATTTTTAGCCGCATTAAGCTCAGGAGTAAAATCGTAATTTTTACAAAATTGTAAGAAAACTTTATAAATGTATTGTCATGATATTCCAAACGCTTAGGAGTATATATTATGGCTATATAATGTTATTATACATTGTATTTACACTGTTTTCCTTTTTAAATAGATTACTGAAAAACACTCGTCAACCGAAGGTGAGGAGATTCAACCACACTATATGTTTACTAAAATGCATCTCATTTTGCATTCATTACAATGTTTCTTTCACCATTAGCCCTACGTCAATAAGTGGATATCCATGGTCATCTTTTTTGACGGAAAGGATGTAATGGGATTAGAATGCGATACTGACACTGTAATACCCTGCCCCAAAAAAGTCCCACATTACTAGTGGCGCTGGAAATTCTCTGGTATATAAGTAGTAGCCTTCCTCCTTCTAGTACAAGGCCTTTTGGGAGCAACAGTGAGTTGGCTCTCCAAAGCAAAGCCGTGCGGGTCCGTGTGTAGGCCCAAAGCGGACAATATTGTGCTAGCGGGACGGGTCGTTACAAATGGTATCAGAGCATGGTTCAACTCTCTGCCTGAGGGTGTGGGCTTGGTTGTTGTGTGTGCAGAGCCAGGGACGGCTCTGGCTTTAAGGGGGGTAGATTGTAATACCGTGCCCCAAAAAAGTCCCACATTTCTAGTGGCACTGGAAATTCCCTGGTATATAAGTAGTAGCCTTCCTCCTTCTAGTACAAGGCCTTTTGAGAGCAACAGTGGGTTGGCCCGCCAAAGCAAAGCCGTGCGGGTCCATGTGTAGGCCCAAAGCGGACAATATTGTGCTAGCGGGACGGGTCGTTACAGACACTGTTCATACGTAAGGAGGTGATTATGAATTTCTATATATGAAACGTGAACTTGAGAGTGTTTCGGGACGTCGAGATCTAGCTATCCTAAAACGGAGTATGGAACTCACTTATTCCTAGAGACTACTTAGTATTGTGATATGGGTGATTTAATAATAGATCAGGTATTCAACCATGATTCCGATAGGGATATGCATTTTGTGTATAACTGTGTATATTGCAGGATAATTAATCTATGCAATAAATGATGAGTATAGGGTAGACGTACCTGATTGGAGAGAACAGTAATACTTATTTGTGTTATAATATAACCCGTTGGTGGGCTTTTTAATCTATGTTTAGTTTCTCAGCATAGTATAGTTATATACTGATTGCTGATATTTGTATTATAATTCCATGCGGGAGGGCTTAGGAATCTATGTTAGTTGAGTAAGGTTATTATGATCATATGTACGAGAGATATTATGTGGGTTGACAATTATGTTTAAATCCATGTGTTGATGTGCATATTGATTAGTGTACTATGCATATCAAATTACCTCACACCAATGTATGAAATACCTAGCTCGTGGAGGGCATTGGTACGAGGTGTATTTAAAATATGGGTTGTGTGAAGCACTGAGCATGAATTTGCTGGCGGTGTAGGAAACGTATCACTCACGGCTAGAGAAGAGCCGTAGACGTTGTTTGGTGGGGGTATCTTTTTGAGAAATGAAGGACATTTCATGGTAGATAACTATGTTGACATTATTCTACATAATTTCTGAGTGTATAAACTATTGTTTGATAACATGCTTATTATGTTGATAATATGTTTTATTATCCAGAACTTGCTGTTGTTTTCTCTTCACTGAGTTTGTAAAGCTCACACCCCTTATGTAATAGGAAACTCGGGGGACAAAGGACAGGAGGATCTTCAGCTGTAGTATAAGGTGGAAACCCTTTAGCTATCTACCCAATGTTGGGATTTTATGTTTAACTTAGTAGACATTGTATGTATGAACATGCAATGTAATAAACCCTTTATGGAAGTTCGTTTGAAACACTGTAGGATGTAATAAAGTGTATATCGTTTCTAATGTGCAATTCTGATGTTGATGGGATTGATTGATAATCAATGTTAGGTAGATCATGTGTGACATTTTCTATTTGGACTTTCCTAATAGGTTAAGTTATAGATTACATGTTGGTTAGTAGTGTATCCACATATTATGCGTCGAGGTGAAATCTGTCGAGGTTTTGGGTTTTAAGCGGGCCCATGGTGGCCCCTCCATCTGTCTGGAATTTTTACCGGCTAGATATGGTTGGGTCCGAGGCTGCCAAATGTTAGATTCAAACTTGGTCATAAGAGATGTTAAAGTCCATAAGATGATTTTCGCAAAGGCTCAATATTGTTAGGAAAAAAAAAATCATCGGTTAGGAAGGAAGAGGTGAGGGTGTATAAGAGGCCAAGCCCACTTAACTAGCAAGACGTGTTTTGAGCCGGGCCCAAAGGCAAAAACCGTGCGGGCTAGCTGTGTGCGAGGCCCAGAGCGGACAATTTCTTGTTGAGTTGAGCCCTAAGCCCTGTATGTGGGTCGGGTCGTTACAAATGGTATCAGAGCCTCAGTTTAACTCTCGGACTGTGTGGGCCTTTCTTCCTTCCTTGGTGTTGTTGAGCTAAGCCGGGTCTAGCCAGGAGTGGCTCAAGGTTTAGTGGGGGTGATTGTAAAACCCTTGCCCAGCCGATGTGGGGAGTCCCACATCGGTTAGGAAGGGAGAAGTGAGGGTGTATAAGAGGCCAAGCCCACTTAACTAGCAAGACGCGTTTTGGGCCAGGCCAGGTGGGCACGGGCCCAAAGGCAAAAATCGTGCAAGCTAGCTGTATGCGAGGCCCAGAGCGGACAATTTCTTGCTGAGTTGAACCTTAAGCCCTATATATGGGTCGGGTTGTTACACATTTGGCAATTTTTTTTTATGGAGGAAAGGAAGAATGGTTATATGAGGTTATTTTTATTTGGTAATTATGATAATACACTGGGGCTCTATTTTTATTAGAAAAATGATTAGATATTGAGATCTCATCACGATTAATAATCGATCATAAAATTAACTACTTACAAAGTTCTGTTTCTAATAGATTGAGATGCACTACGGAGTCTCTGAATTCCCCAAATATCATGGTGCATCTCAATTCCGTGACAAATGGTTTTAGTTAATATTGGGGTCAAATAATAATCACAAGGAGACATTGAGATTTACAGGGTTTTTTTTATTATTATCAAGTGGACTCCCACGATCAATCTCATTTAATCATTTAAAAGTGGACTCGCACGATTAATCTCATTTGTGTGAATTTGTAAAAGAAATTCCCGGTCATAATTTAAACTAACTTATTTGAAAATTAATCAATAGAGGCCCATTTAGGAACATTCATTAGAAGATGATTTTAAATAAGAAGACTGTCTATAATAATTATTTGTCCAATTTAATTAGAGTATAAGCTCCACAATGAGTGTAAGTTTGACAATTTGTAGTCACATCTTATAGAAACTATTCCTTTGCTTCCTTTAAAATACTAGTTAACTAAAAGAAAATGGGGTCTATTTGTGTCAGTTCACAGATAATCCAAATCCGATGGTAAAATGCATTGTCATTGATTATTTCTTGATATCTCATTTTACAAAATGAAAGAAATGGTGAAAATAAAAGAGACCCATCATTATAATACCCAATATTCTCATTTATTTGAAGTGGGTTACATGAAAATGAAAAGATGATAATAAAAAAGAAAATTGGAGACATTTGCAGATTTTGATTGGGGAATCTTCATAGTCCATTATGGTGTGAAGAAGTAATTGATGTCATGTTATTTCAGATAATGAAATAAATTATAAAAAAATAAAAAAATAAAAGAGATCATCATCATAATCATTAATCTCATTTTTTTAGATAGTTTACAAGAATCTCAGTGACCATCATCGGGCTTTTGGACTGAATTGTCATTTTCAAATTATTTTGTTTGAGTAGGTGGAGAAGGAACCCTTATACGTGTCTTGTACAGATTGATGCCACGTGTGCATTAGTAGGCAAGAATGATTCGTTTTGTGTGACGGAGCAGACAGGCATGGGAATCCGTCTCGCTATGATTCATTCATTCATTTATCAACTCTTCCGTTACTCGCCTTTGTTCACACATGGACAGACTCGGGACTTGCACTGAAAGCGATTTACTATGACACGCCTCTGCATTTTCTTGTACACTTGCACACGGATTTAAACAGCATCAGCTTGGAAGAATGGACACAGTGAATCATGGGATAGGATAAGGATTCTCTGTTATATAATTTATACCAGTTACTGGTTATTTTTTATTTGATTTGATTTGATCCCACTTGCTTAGAGGGCCAACCATAGTTGTCACTTTTCCAACATCTGATGCTGGATAACTCTCTTTGAATATTTTTTTATGATTAAGATCTTTAGGTTCTTTCCAACATCCAACTAATTTATAAGGTAGATGAAAGTCTTCTTATTCACATACATCAGATAATTCTGCAGGAAATGACACTTTAAGATAAAATGGAAATCGAACTCAGCTGAAACAGTTTTCTGATGGAAATCGAACTCAGAAATCCTACTTCTGAAATAATTTTTTATCATCATTCGAACCCTTTTGAGTTAACTCTCATTAGATATTTATTTATAAATTTGAGGAACATTGAGGTGATGCCATCAATCCAAGGCCATAATTGAGAACTTTGCTGATCATTTCAAAATCACTCAAAAGAATCTACCATCAGTAAAGATTATTCCCCCATTTGTATGGGCCCAAAGTTGAATGATGAGAAGACAAGAACATTCTCAACTCCATTGAATTAAAAAAGGAGCAAATTGTCTAATCAGTTTATGGTGGACCCGTCAAATAGTGAATTCAGAGAGAACACTTCAAAATGATCAAAAGTGGAGAGTATATACATCAATTTATATCTATCAACATGCTACTGTGGCAGCAATTAACTGTTTATATATAAACTTTAACTATAAATTAGAATCCTAAAGGAACCAACCAGTCTGAATTAAAATTTCATCATATATGACAACTTTTATAGCATTAACTTTGGACTAGTAAAGTAATAGCATAGAGATGAAACTCTGTTCACATTCTATCATGATCTGTAATTCTGTATTCACCTCTCCTGAAGTGGTTTGGCAACTACATTCATATTATTAAACAGCATAATACGGCGAGTTCTAATGCACAAGGAGAAAGGACTACAAACTATTTTAGACATTATATGAGCAAATCTGACACACAAAGCAGAGAGCAAGACACAGATACCATGTTGCAAGACACTAATACCTTGGTCTTTTCCTCTGCTACTTGGATATGAATCCTTGAATCACGGCTGCTATTATAGCAGTAGGATCTCCAAGAATAGCAGAGACTATAAGTCGAACTGCACCGCCAACAATCTGACAGCATTTCTTGACCTTCCCACCTTTCTCCTTGTGATGATTCTTCAGCTTACCTTTGTTGAGGTTTGGAATCCTCGTCTGCATCTCTCTCACCTTGTTCTTGTCCACGTTGAGGTATATGGCTTGCCATTTCTCCACAAGCATCTCTTTTACACATGAAACGTGAAGGTTGTAGTTCTTGCATTCAGACCTGTAGGACCAACCAATCCCTCTCGCACCACAGAGGTGGCAGGCGCTCGACATCTTCAGAGAAAGGTAGAAGTTACGCTCTCCATCTTCTAAGGTCATTGGGAGATTTGCACAGCACGGGTGCAGGTCAAAACCACAGCGATTGCAGTGATATACAAACCCGACAACGTCTTTACCACACGCATCACACATCCTTGATGCTGTGCCAGGGGGCTTGTAGTGGAACCGGAATTCGCATTTCTTATAGAAAGGGTGCACGAGGTTCGAAGGTGCCAATGCACATGCCTTGTGCAGGTCGAAATCGCACTTGTCGCACTTGTATTTTAGGCCTATGCCTGCTTCTTTGCAACCATTACATCTGAATGGGATCTGTGTGTATTCGATCTCGAGCTTGTGTTGGGGGTGGCTGGGATGAACAATCTCCTTATCAAGCTTCATGGGTTTTGATTTGATTTTTAAGGTTCTCAGTAATGGTGTTGTGAAGGGGGAGAGATGGGTTTTTAATGGTGGTGGCGGGACTCCAGAGATTAGAGAGCTGTTTTGATTTCCTTTTCCTTTTTTTTTTTTGCTTTGGAAAAAGTTGTCTGTAGCATTTTTCTGAAGCATCTTCTTTGCTTAATTGTTACTTGGAAGAGAGAATAACTTGGGTGGATGTGTGGGTGCAATAACCAAGTTAGGATATTGGGTTGAGTAGAGAGCAAGAAAGTATTTAGTGGATTCTATGCCTAACATGAACATTATGGTTTTCTTAGGGTGCTTAATATCATCGTCTATGGAATTACAGGAACAATGCCTTATGGATAATCTGTGATGCTATACTTTTTTTTTGGGAGCAGCTATTCAATATTTCTCCTCTGTAATTCTAACGAGTCTTTACTCCTAAATTCTAAGGGTAGATTTTATATTAGGGGTCAAGTTGTCACTCTTTTGGACTGTGATTACAGACCCAATTCCGGATACAGAGGACTGATCCCACCATCATTGTCAATACATTGTTGATCACTGAATACTGGGTCATGAAGAATTTATTCGAGTTGGAATAGAAGCAATGTACAGATTGAACTTGGCCTTCTAGAGTTGGTAAATGTCACTCTTTCGCTTTTCTCCTTTGCTTAGGTGAACAAAGAACTAAAGTGATATGGATTCTTTCCATTCAAAAATACGGGTCTCACATTTATGGAATCATATTCCTATCTAGAAAGAAAGTAGTACCCTGTATTATGTGGAAGCTTCTTCGTCACGATCTTCAAAAAATTCTACCCCTCCCAGGCTGAGGTTTCACTCATAAAAATTTAACAGGTACTGATTTTTATCATTCCCAACCACCCAATGCTTAATAAATTCTCACAAAACCCTAAAGAATTTGTTTAAATAATGACCTATTTGTAAAGACCCGGCCCATAAACATAACTTGGGGTCCAACACAGTGGAAATTGTCCGCTTTGGGCCTACACGTGCGCACGCACATGCGCGAGCCCGCATGGGTTTGGATTGGGCATGGCTCACCAGGATTGGCCCAAAACGCGTCCACTAGAGTTCGAGGGGGAAACCACTCATAAACCCCATGCGGAAGTTGGAAACTTCCGATGTGGGACTCTTTTTCCCACTCTCAAACGCACTCCCACTCACACACCTTCACTTGGATCGGCCCTCAATGGACTCGGCCGTCTGGGCCGGGTCTGCATCTCTCACTATCATTTACTGAATTTCTCTTGGAACTTCTTTGGTAGGGATGGCAATGGACCCAAAATATATCCCTAGGGAGGGAAAAAAAAGGATTAAAGAGGTATGCATTCCCTGCGTGAGAGTAGAAAAGATGTGATAGTGATGGGAAACATATTATTCCTAGTTACTGTAACTATTAAAGTTCCAAAGCAAGGAGAGCATCCAATTCCAAAGAGAATAAGGGTCCCATATATCCAAAACATGTCTGCTTGGAAAAAAAGTTGAATGGTTACTAATAGTAAGACACAGTAGGTCCCATTTTAGCCATGTATTTTGCTGTCTTTCTTGTGCTTCTGCCATACCGCAGCCTAAGAATAAGGTGATTGGGATAGTTCATCAGGTGGACCATAACATGGATAGGCCTTAGTACACATATCATGTTGATAGGAAATTATTCATTATGTTGCTACTTGCTAATGGATGGTTAACTCGTTAAAAAAAGAAAACACCCGAGTTAACAGATACACTTAATTGAGATCTCTACCAAATGGCACCATGAAATCAAATATGTTGACTCAAAGCAAATATCCTATCTAGACAGATCAAAGGTCACACTCAAATTTGCTTGAGAAAAATCTTGACAATCCAAAGAAGTTGCTCTCTCAAGGAGTGCCTGTTGTTCATTGCTCTCTTCCTCATCCTCTGCCTGTGATCTTGCTTGCTTTTCAATACCTGCAATTAGAACAAGGTCTCGAGCCACTTCCTTCATTGTTGGCCTTTTATCCCCTCTAAGAAACAAGCATGTCCTTGCCAATTCGACGACTTCCTTCAGCTGTTGGATCCCACCTTCTTTCATCACATTCTCATCTAAGAAATCTGCAAGATCCTTCGACTTCAATGAAGATAAGAAGTACATGGCTAGATTGCTGTCTCCTCTTGATCTCTTGCAGGAAACATGCGTTTCTCCAGTTAATAGCTCAACAAGAACAACTCCAAAGCTATAGACATCACTCTTTGCTGTCAACTGACCTGTCTGGAAGTACTCGGGATCAAGATAGCCCCAAGTGCCCTGCACCAAGGTGGGTATCTGTGTTAGATCCAGTGGAACTAACCTTGAAATTCCAAAGTCGGAAACTTTTGCAGTGTAGTGCTCATCCAAGAGTATGTTTGGGGACTTCACATCTCTATGGAAGATGGGGACAGAAGCAGCAGAGTGGAGATATGCGAGTGCTTCTGCTGTTTCTGTAGCAATGCTCAGACGATTAGGCCATGAAATCCGGGTTGCAGAGACATTTTCATGGATGTGTTTATGGAGGGTGCCGTTGGAGATGAACTCATAGACCAACATGGGAACTTCAGTCTCCAAGCAACAACCCAAGAGTTTTACTATGTTCCGGTGATTGATTTGTGTTAGGATAACGACTTCATTGATGAACTGATCAATTTGATTTTGATCAATTACTTTGGATTTCTTAATGGCAACTGTAGTTCCATCTTCAAGAGTTCCTTTATACACTGTGCCATATCCACCTGTTCCAAGGATCCGACTATCATCATAGTTATGAGTCGCTTCTATGAGCTCTTCCGAGGAGAAGATTCGGGCACAATCTGCACCATCTCGCATTGAAGAAACTTGCTGCTTCAATAGTAGGCCCCCGTTCTGGCGGAAATATTGCTCCTTAAGCTTCATAAACGTTCGATTGTTGAGGATAGAATAAAACCACAGCCCACACAGCAGCATTAGCCCAAAACATAAACAAGTCCCTGCATAGGTACATTGAAAACATAGAAGAAGGATCAAATGGTGGACAAAAGTAAAAAGTTCCATCTGTATCTCCCCCTCTACAGCCTATGACACTATTTTGTCATTTGAACAATCAAAAGCAGAATCATTGCTTAATGCAACAATCATTTGTAACAAATGACCAATCAAGTGTAAATTAATCATAGAACTTCCCTGAAATATGACTAAACTATCATCCAGTGATTCGGCAGGGGACCTACTTGCTCCAAATGATACCATCAGTAAGAGAAGATTTAATAGATCGACTTGAAATGAAATATAGTAATGCTAACATAAACCAATTCATTTCAGCGTGGCAGTTTTAATAGCTTCTTTCTCCCTCTGTTTCCATACCTATAACACCTTCAATAACTCGAAATATCTTTCGGCACCCAGAACCATGCCTTGTGCCATCTCCAGTGCTACCAAATGGGCATATGCATCTATATCCAGGTGCATCATTACGGCACCGAGCAATTGGCACGCAAGGGCTCATCTCTGGATCCAAGCATTCATCTATATCTGCCATTGGATAACATAAAAGAGCCATAGAAATTGATCATCACCAATTGATGCAATAAACTCATTTAAATATCACAAGCTCACTTTGTAGTTCTCATCATAAATTAGGCAAGAAATCAAATAAAATTACATTAGAATGAATACAATTGCACCTACCCTGGCAACCTCTAGACCCATTTAGATATGGATTCCCAGCATATCCATCTGAGCAATTGCAGAGATAGCCAAATCCTCTGATTGAGTCAACACAGAAGCTATTCTCCCCACAGACATGGGTGCTTGCATCCATACAGTTACTGTGACCAATAGCCCAATCCAATTTCATAGCAATATCAGCAATCCTTGGAAAGTCCCTTAGATCCGATTCCACGAAAGTGAAGCTTCCTCTCTCAACCACAAAAGCATAACTACAGTTATCGAAAGAAGAAACATTTGTATAGCTAAACATGCTGCTGGAGGCTAATCCAAGATATCTCAACCCCTTGGGAATAGCAGATTCACAGCAACCAACACCCGAGCAAGACCCATTTGCGATGTTATTAGCAGCAGCACAAAGAGACACACACCCACTGGCAAATGTATCATCATCTGCAACCACTGCCACAGTGTCACAGCCAACTGCTGTGAAACTATTGGCATCCGATATGGTGAAGGGGCCATCTTTTGGCAATACAATATGGGTTAGCGTGCGGTTCCGACTGAAACAATCTGTGGCTATGTAAGGGGTTGAGTTGACATGTAAATCTCCGTTGGAGATCATCAGGACTTGAATTTGGCTCGTGGTGACATAAGGAACAGGATTTGGACTCTGAAGGTTGCAAGAAATTTCAAAACCCGTAATGGAACAACCTTCACTGATGCCGAAAGGGTAGGGGATTTCAACCATGCCGCATTTCTTTGGGCACTCATCGATGGCTTTTACAGAGCTTTTGGATGTAGAAAGGAGTGATACGAGAATAAGACATGAAGAAGCGGCAAAGAGAAGTAAGCCCATGATGGGTTTATGATAAATGGGAAAGGATCATGTCCTTCTTGATCTGATTGTATGATAGATTTGAGATAAGAATTCCTTCAATGCCTTGTGAGTTTTGGAAGAAAAGCAGAGAAATCAAATGATTTAATTTCGTCCCATGTTCTGCTTTCTTTGGGTTGGTTTCTATTTGCAGGTCCTATGAATGTACGAAGAGGCGCCAACCCCTCGAGAAATTTTGAATTTTACAGTAACCGTCCTCAGAAACCCAACGGCCAACTTGACTACGATGGACCATACCAGCAGACATAAACTGACATCCAAAATTTTGCAACCAAACAACACCCCATTTATGTGATAGGATAAATGGCTATACGTAGGAAGAATTTGTGGATTATATTTATAAAAAGAATTTAATGTCGCTACTCTCATGTAATGATTGTGAATCGTTTTTTTTATCACTTCTTCCAAGTGGGGTCTTAGAAATATTGTACTAGTTACTTCTCCAAGATCTTCACAATGGATAATTTGAACACCCCCATCGTAAAAAAATGATGAACATGTCGTTTCATTAATAAATCTAATTTTATATAAATATTGTAAAACTATAATTTTTTAAAAAGGTATTTTTAAGAAAGAGTGCTCTTAAAATTTAAATGGATGTAATGCAAAGTGAAGGGTGAAACTAAGAAACACCAAATGTTCACTCTGATACATCATCACCATTGAGTTGATTATCAGGTAAAAATATTTATTCAATTATTTTATTTTGATCTTAGTACTAAGATGCATTGATCCATTTTGACCGTTTGATAGTTTTCATTTTTTAGATTTTTATCTTTTAAATGTTTGACAAATCCAATTTTACCATTGAAATTTCGAGAACCATGGTCAGAGTATCACATGACTATGACCCCAAAATATTTTGTTTAGGTCTAACAAGGATAGATCGTTACCCAAATAGAACACAATTGGAGATTGGAAGAACCTAACTACACAATATTTGTCCATCTGTGAGTATAACAAGTTACATTATTGTGTTTATGTTGAAAAACATGGCTACAAAATACAAATGCTCTTGTGAAAGAGCTTCTGGTGTTAATTACTTTAGATGGATTTATATACGTTCAAAAGCATCTAAGAATTTTTATCAACTTTATGAAACCTTGTAGAATGAAAGGGTTACCCAGTTACCAAGAAAATATTTGGGGAATGGTCTCTCCAATAGTTTCAACTTTCAAGAATGAGAGACAAATGCAGGAAAGAAATGAAGAATCAATTTTATGAAATGCCGCACTTGCGTTCACGTGGAAGCGTGAAAGAGATGCAAAGAGAAAGGATAAAGAAAGAGATGACAAATAATAAAGTAACTAAACGTATGATTTATGACAGGGTCAAGTAGAGAAAAGTAAACTCAAAAAGCTGACCTTAAATGCAACTTCACAATTCAAGAGTTTTCTTTAAAAAAAAAAAAATGGCATTCAAGAGAAGAACAGTTGGAAACAATTCATAAAATTAGGACACTATTCAGTTGGAAAATTAACAAGAGGACACATGACAATTTGAACTAAAGGACATTTTCATTCATCTTGCTATTCTGGCCTTAGTTCCTCAACTTCTGAGAAAGCTAGATAAAAGTTTTAGAATGTGCATACATCAAATTAGAATTTGGAATTTTGACCTCTTTCTTGGGAATGAACATCTTTTTCTATGAAATGAGAGGAGTGGGATAACATGAACATTGGAAGTATCATACTTCAAGCACTAGGGAAATGCCAAACATCACACTCCAGGAAATATTATAGCTTACACAATTTTCACTACTACTGTAGATAAAGAGCAGACAACAAAAAGTAAAGCTACAAAGAGACACCTGACGAGTCTAGAACAAATTTCATCTGGGATACAAATCATACAACAATATCACCTCTGTGATTGCTCTCCTCAAAATTTGAAATATCACAAAACTGCACAAAGCATTATCTGGAAATGCCAACCACTGTCAAATGTACAGTGAATTTAAGTTTTCATTTCGTCTCTAAAATTTTCAAGTACTTCATAAGAACATTATTCAAAAACAAAAAAAAAACAATGTAAAAGGATAACATTAAAATTTCCGATATGCTAGGTAAGATAGGATGAGATAGAAATGTCTTCTCGCTGTTTCCTAGTAAAAAATGTATGAATGACTCATTCGTTTATCTCAGCATTGCATCCTTCAGATCTTCTGCATCAGAGAAAAATCACAAGAAAGCTAATGAGTGCTAAGTAATATCAGTCTTCTCTCCACTCTCGCACACAAGACTCATTTGTGCATAGGTAAAACGTCGTCATGGGCTCATCTGCAGATCGGATCTGCATCTGCCTGAAATATGCCTCTCCATTGTTGCAATATGGGCATGTTGCTGCACAAGACAAAATATTAAAATTATGAAACATTAGTAAGGAGAAAAAAACAGCCGCAGGCAGTACAAAACCAGAATGGTGAAATTAGATATTCAGTTCTTCAAAAGCGTTCTTAAATCCAAAGAAAAGTTCAAAGATAGTAATGGATCCCCTTTTACCTGATTAGTTAAAGAGCTCAATAAAGGAATGGACCAACCATGATTCTGGTCCGAACATTAACCTTTTATCATAAGTGATGACATCAGACACTACCAACCCAATTAACGGATACAACCTCAACATAACCTGTTCACATGCCTATTTATTATTTATTTATTATTATCTCCCTTTTAAATGGTTATTATCTTAATAGAGAAAAAGCACCAGAGGTGCAAGTACAAAGAAAAAGGAAAACAAGCTACCCAGAAGCCTAATACACCCAAAAAACCCAGAACAGGAAAGATAAGAAACACTAGAACAGGGCTTGAAGACGATGCAACGCACTCTTTCCATGCATGACTTCGTTCATGGGAATGTTCCTGAATTCATCGAGAGTTGAGGCCCACGACGCACATTCAGCGAAGATCCGACTTGAAACGGCAAGAGGAGATTCCACTGAGTCTTAAATACCCTATTATTATATTCCAACCAAAGCCAAGTGGCAAAAAGAGCAAGATGCCACAAGGAGGAACAGTTGGGGAAAACCTTAACAATATCCCATGCGTAGGAAGCTGCACAATCGAGGAAGGCATAGACCACAGGAAACCAAACCAATCCAAAACAAAGCTCCAAACTACTGAGGAGAACGGACAATAGATAAGGAGATGATCAACATCCTCATCGGCTTGAAGGCAGAGCGGGCACGCACTGGCTATCATTCTTCCTCTTTTGCACAAACTATCTTGGGTAAGGATTCTTCCTAAACCCGCTGTCTAAAGAAAGCTAATAGCCCGAGGTGGAGATTTGGAAAAGAAAAACCAGATGGCAAGGTTGAAAAGGAGTTGGAAGGGTCTAACTACCACAAATGAGAGTACACCTCCGAGACTCAGACCCGAGAAGAACCAAGGATATGTAGGAGGTTGGAGAAATCCTCTAACTTGATCACAAATAACTGAGTTGAAGTCAAAAGGGTGCCCTGAAGGAGAGAGTGATAGGCAATAGAGAGAAGGGAAACAAGTAGCAAGAAAGGAGGCATCGCACCAAGTGTCGGTCCAGAACTTGGAAGAGCTTGGGGTCCACGGGAGTTTTGTGGAAGGTGATTCTAAGTTAGTGATTTGTTGGGTGTTGGGTTCTCGCTACCCTTGGTCGTATTTAAATAAAGTTGAAAGGATTCGCTATACAATTTCTTCCTTTGATTTTAAGATTGCTTGGGTGCCACAGTCAGCTAACTTAGTTGTAGATTCTTTGGCTAGACAGGGTTTGTCCGTAGATGTGAAAGTTGTTAACAGATTGATGCAATTTGGTGCTTTTTTTTTTTTGGAGGGTCTTTTGGTACCTTCCTCTTTGTATCTTTCTTTTGTTTAATGAAGTTACCTTTAAAAAAAAAAATTGTAACATCTACAAAGTGGAGGTGGTGAAAATGCATAGAAGAGACACCAATTCCAAATCCTCATATCAAAGAGAAAGCAACTGCCTTGGACAAAAGAAGACTAAGAGCCTTGGTTTAAGAACTTTCACCCCACACTCGCCGTGGAAAAATTGTTGTGCAGAACACAAAAAAGGGTCACCAAGAGGATGTACTGTGCATTTCATTTCGAAACTTAAATGTAGACTACTGACAAAATAGATGAAACAAGACAATGGTTACAATCATCTCCATGAAAATGCATGGGGCAGAAAAATTTTACTATTTCAATGGAAAATCTTAATTGATCCTACTTCAATGCCATCTTCTACAGAAAATGTACAGCTATCTGCTCTATGTGGGAGGCATAGCTCCAGATTTTCTTGTGATAAGCCCCACCAATAACAGAGGATATTCTATGTTTTGCTTATGAAAGACTTGGGCCTCTGGATGGAATAAGGCCTTCTATTGGTCAATTGTTCTTGAAAATCAGTATGGGAACTAATAGAGAACTAACACACTTCATTTCATCAAAATGAGGAATAAGCTGATTTTTCTAAAAGGCACATGCCCCGTTATGTCATTCCATTCAGATGAGGCACAACGCCAAATCAGCTCAAAACCTAATTTTCTTCTTTTTTTCTCTCACTTTTTTTTTTCTTTAGGTGGGTGTGTGGGGGGGGAGGGTGGGTTTAGAGTAGAGGGAAGAGAGAGAGAGGGGACAGGTGCAAAACAATAACTAGATTACATTCGAGGATCTATTCAATTGGGAACATCTAAGTATTTAATCAATATCCTACAAATGTTATTATTGCCCTGACAACCCAAGAGGAAAGGACAAGTCACCTAAAATTAGGCTCCAAAATCTCGTATGGCCTTTTAGCTTAACTATTAAAGGAACTTGCTTCAACAAGTGTTTGTAGTGCAATGTCCTCCTGGCCTTGCACTGGATTTATTCATACCCCTATCCAAATCTATTAGGAAGTCATTGGCAGCTCCAAAGATGTGGCATTTCGTTGGATAACAATATCCAGTGAAATCCTCACTTTTACACCATGTTTAATCGTGTCTTTCACTTCTAAGTAAATTACATGTGCCCACAAAGGAAAAAAATACTGATAATTTGTTTGCTGATGGTATGCTCATGAGATGATTTTCATACTCCTCTCAAACTAACCTCAATTTTATGAGTTCTTCCTTCCTCATACTGGAACATGATGGTTTCATCGTACTTCGGACCATTTAGAACGAGGACACAACAGTCAATTTGGGTGGAAATAATATTTCAGCCAATTCCCCCATTTGTTCACCTTTTATCCTTTAGGGGGTTCCCCTCCAAAAGTAAAAAGATTCTTTCCAAAGAAATTGCAAACACCCAAACTCACTATGGCTCTATTTGAATGGGAGCATGTACGATGTGTAGGTGTGTGTTGAAGAAGAAGGAACTTGATAAATTTTACAATCCCCTTAACAGAAACTTCATTCCCTACCTTCTAGCCCCCTAATGTATGAATGGTAGAAGTCCCCACTCAAGAGGATCCTCACTGCCTAGGAGAATGCCCTACAACTTTCTCCCAATTCAAGTAACTCAAAAGTTTGTTCCTAATGAAACCCCATTCGAGTTCAATATTATTATTGAAAAAAAAAAAAAAACACAGGCACACACACAACTGGGGGGTGGGAAAGCAAACCTTTGGTTTTGGGAGCATTTTTCAAAGCCTCAGCTCCACTGAAAATAGCATCCATTTGCTTCCTTTCCAGATGTGCCCTTCTCTTGATCTAGAAATAACAGGAAAACAATTAGGTAATGATTGTACATGGGATAAATTGGGATGGGACACAATTTTGTTTCTCTGTACCTCTTTGGTAGACACCAGGCGGAGAAAAGTAGAGACTACTTACCCCGCTTGCAGGTGCAAACTCTTGCACCTTTCCAGGGTTTTGATATCATCATTTACCCCAATTGACCTTGTTTCTAATTTCTATCCCAACTGTTTGATGAAATGTTTATGTACAGGCCTTTCAAAAGAAACAAGCGTTTAGGTGTAAAATTGCTTCTCCACTTCCACTTTCACCAACACACACCAAGCAGGAGCAAAGTAACATGTAGAGTTACTCTGCATTGAGGTTTTCTCAAACTAGAAATTGCTCCAGTTAAAAGGGTAACCCCTGGAAAAGTGGTTAAGGAAGATAAAAAATGAACGTGTTGACATGGAAAAACAAAAGAGTGGGGAAGAAAATAGAAGAATGTTAAATGCATGAAGGTGTCTAAAGTGTTGAGGGAAGGAGGGGACACTTCTGCATGTGCTCAGTATGGCACTCTTCTACTGTACATGTTTTCATGAAATACAACCTAATCACCGTTTCAAGAAAAAATAGAGTAGTCCCACTATATCCTCGATGCCAAATAACAATTTAAGAATTTTCACCCAAACACCAGGCTGCAAATAAGCAGAGAGAGAGAGAGAGAGGAAATACCTTCCTCTCAATGGGGCAGATGTAGGGGCAAGTGGGACAAAAGAGCCTGGATTTTTGGGACATCTGAGCTTGCTCTATCTGCAACAAGTTACCGCACGTCGGACACATTTCCATCTTCTCCTTGCAGTTCCTGCTTTGAACACAGATTGCCACAATAAGCAATACGGCTGTGTTTAACTAAGGAAACTTGTAAAATAAGGAGTCTCGTAACCTTTACTTTTCCTGCAACTTAAAACAACTTGTTTGGTAAATTTAGATTGGAGATTAGATTTTTTTAAAAAAATATTGTGTAAATTTTAAATTTTTTTACTTTGTAATTATGCAATACTGGCACAACACATAAGTAAAAAAACTTATGTATTGGGGCCCATTTCTCATTTTCAATCACCGTGTTCATGTTGGATTTGTTGGATAATTTATATAATACCCTGTCCTAAAAAGTCTTAAATTGTTAGTAGCGTTGGAAATTCTTTGGTATATAAATAGTAGCCTTCCTTCTTCTACCATAAGGCCTTTTGAGAGCAAAAGTGGGTTGACTCGCCAAAACAAAACCGTACAGGTCCGTGTGTAGGCCCAAAAAGGACAATGTTGTGATAACGGGTCTGGTCGTTACAAATTGTATGAAAACATGGTTCAACTATCTGTCTGATGGTGTGGGCTTGGTTGTTTTGTGTGCAGAACCGGGGATGGTTCTGGCTTTAAGGGGGTAAATTGTAATACCCTTCCCCAAAAAGTCCCACATTCCTAGTGGCTTGAAAATTCCCTGGTATATAAGTAATAATCTTCCTCCTTTTAGCAAAAGGCCTTTTGGGAGCAAAAGTGGATTGGCTCACCAAAGTAAAGCCGTGCAAGTCTATGTGTAAACCCAAAACGGACAATATTGTGATAACGGGACGGGTCGTTATAATTTAAGTGTTAATCTTTTAAGACATATTTCGTGATTAAATTTAACTCCATTTAGGCTTTATGTATTATTTACATCATACAATCATTTGTATCTATTACTTATTTTATTTCAATAATTTTATATCAAAAAAAATATTCTTATACATATATTACTAAATTGTAAGTGGCAAATGATATTTAAATTATATATAAAAAAGAATAAAAGTAACATATATGATAATTATATTAAAAAAAGAAATAGGAAATGGTTGAATTCATTCTATTTATTTTTATGTGCCTTCAGTTGTTCTCTTTTTTCTATTATTTCTTTTGAAAATCTGTTTATCTCAAAATTTCTATCTTATATGTAAAGACTTTCAAAAATCACATATTTAAAAAATATTAACTGTTAGATCTTTAAAATAACATTAATTATTAGAGTGAAATATAAAGTGTATCTAAACTGTCCTCATCGGCTCATCCAAGGTGACAGATTTAAATCTCTCTCCATAATGAAAATTAGATTTTATTAGCAAAAATAGATCTAACCCATCACCAGTACTCTCGTCAAAATCAAGTTTATCCAATTGTTATTCTTGGTTCTGTCTACTTTTCTTTATTTATAATCGAAATGGGAGAAAAGGTCACCTGCAACGCTACTTTGGTCCCATATAGTAGCTACATTGAAAATATCTGTCATATGTTTATTTTTCAGAGATTATGCTATGATTGATTAAATCAAAGATAGAATTTTGTAGATTACATTTTAAATAGAAAACTTTTCAATAAATTCATCACCACCTCAATGAATATCTCATCGACTCTCCCATCTCTCTGTTATCTTGGCTGCAAATCATTTAATACATAACCATCTATTATTTTGGAGCAACACCTGGCCTTCACCTCGAAGTCTCACTTCTGCAAACTGCAAATTTCAAGGGCTGAGCAATGCATGATCCCAGACAAATTTTGAAGTGGTGTAAGAAGAATTCTCATCTAAAGTCCACTGCACAAAGATCCTTGGAGGAAGAAGGTAATTGGATGTCCAGCCATGGCATGGCATGGCAACAAAACTCACCACTAAGGGTCCAAAATACACTTCAGCCGATATGCATATTGGCCGAAATATCATTTGATAATTTTCTCTTTCATCTGATTTTTCCATTTTATTGCATTTCTCTCGCATCCAATATTCAAAACTGTGAAAAACCATGAAAAATCATGAAAAACTGTGCAAAACCGTGATATCGATTTTTTTTTTTTTAAAAAAAATCAAATAAATTTTAAATACCGATTTTTATGCATATCGGCCGATATCGTCCGGTCCTGAAAAATCGATACATATCAGCCAATACAATATATATCGGCCGATATTTCAACCCCTGCTCACCAGTGTATTCTTTTTCTTCTCTTTTAAAGAGATTTTTCACAAGTTTGCAGGCAGCATGGAATCAATGTGAGTTTCATGTAATGTTTCCATTGAAAAGTCTTATCCTTCAACATATATTCATACATACAATCAAAATGACTCTTTACAGTTTCATACTAAAAAAAATAATATCCTCGCACACTCATTTTATATTGGTGATTCCCTTTGAACCAGCATGCAATTCTCAATCACATGTTGGGCGAATCTAGATGGACTGCGAGCCGCTCTGAAAATGTTTTTGAGAAAAAAAAACCTGCAGAACTCTGCTGATTGAAACGAATTCTACTTGAAGGGCTAATTTTAATGAAATGCAAGCACTACCGCCATTTTTACTTTTTCTAATGTGATGTAGGGAGACCACTAAGGGACCATTGATCTGCAGGACACTTCAAAAACTCAAAACTCAGTCTCCATACAAAAGAATTAGTAAAACTCGTTCACTTGCTCAATTTAAAATCCCATCTAGTCAAATCAAACTCGCCCAATTTTTTTCGAGTTTTAAACTATGATTTGACAAATAGTGATGATACAAGCATTCACATAAAAGAACGAAGTGAACATTTCACACATACAAAATCAAGAGTAGATCCCAAGTTTAATTCAGCAAGATCTGTTATTGCAACATTTCCTATTTCTCCCATTGAGGTTAGTCTTACAAGGTCTTACCACCAACATTTGACATTAGAGAGGAAGCTGCTGCTGCAGCAGTAGGAACAACACCTGCTGAAACACCGGGTTTTGACAGATGCAGTAGCCTGTAGAAGGAAACCAGAAACTGATAACTAAATAACACCATGGAAGAGGTAAATTCCACTAAATGATTAACTTATTAATAACCAACAATATGAGAAGAGCTTACGGGGCAAGATATTCACAAAAAGATGAGACAGCTGCAGCAACTTCATTGTAGGTATCGGCAGCTGCAGGAGCTGTCACTTCAACCAATTGTATCCCAGGAGTCACAGGCACAGCTTCCTCAGTTGCATGCAGCTTCAGCATTTTGTTAGCAGAAGTAACAGTAACAGTGATACGAGCACCTCTTTGGAAATGGAAAGCAAAACCCACCCTCAAAAGTTCATGATCCAATTTGTAACCAAGTGCATAAAAGAAGCGCAATGCATTCTTGCTTACTTTGCTTTCCAACATTGTGCGCACCAGAACTGCGATTTGATCAGCTCCGGCACCTCTCATGGCACCACCAACATGTCGAACAGTCCTGTGCTTCCTCCATAGGTCAGTATTCACACAGAATCATAGAAATTTAAGGCTGCATAATAGGTGGCAAGTAAAATACATCAAGGTCTTCACTCATCCTGCAGTATCAAAGTTTCCAGCCCAGAGCTCTATATTATTATTGCAATGCATGTCTAAGGTTCCATATTTGCCTTTAGACAAACATGTATTTGACAGGGACAAAATACAGTGATATTGGAACATCACAAATCATTGAAATGTCATGCATGCAAGAAACTCCTTGTCAGATAAATATTCTCATCTAGTCACAATCTTACAAGAATCCCATACATTTGCAGACAGCAGAACCCAAATATGGAATTTGGAGCCTGGATCTATGATCTGAAATTGAATGTCACGAGTTATTCTAAAAGTCTTACCAAGTTGGTATGGACTGTTCCAAATTGCACAAGAGCCGCATCTCTGAGGCAACAGCACCTGGAACAGAAAGGATATCTCACATTAGCTATCACCCATTAGATAAACTAAAGCGGATTCATCACTGCAAGATAAATTTACCAAGATTTTGTCCACTTTTTAGGCATAGCTCATGGATCCTAAGCCTTTCTTTAGGAACACCACAGAGGCCCTGAAGAAGAATCTCCAAGGCATCGACATGCTGTAAGACAAACACAAAGAAATTGCCTTTTTTTAATATAGTCTATAGATTATAGAAACATTAATAATGTAAAAGAAAACTTAGAAACTTTTTTTTTGAGTGATCAAAGAAGAGAATAGAATATAGCGCATGCCCCGAGGATTAGTCGGGTGTTCTAAGAGGCTTGGACACCTTGGTCATCAAAAGAAGAAGAAGAAGATAATAGAATATGAAAGAGAATTTAGAAACATAAGGGCCTGGAATGCCTTTTGAGATACCATAAATGTTCACCTTGAATGGAAAAATAAACCAAGAACTCTGAACGGGCCCAAGAAATGGAAAATTGGCCCAGGAATTCAAACCATAAAACACTAGTGAAGGTGCAATGCAAAAACAAGTGACTAACAGATTCCTATTCCTCTGTGCAAAATTTCAAAATGGCAAGATTTTCACAAGATAGAAGCTTTATGACATCTGGATTAATAATTTTGCACTGAGCCATCAAGGACATGCAAATACATCATTTGTATCAATCTTTTATCTAGCACTCTTTGTTAGAGGTGGTCCTTGCAAAGAGTTCTCCTTGGCAAGATATATATAAGACAAGAAGATCATATGTATATAAAAGCCTACTGATAGCCTTTGGAAGCTTAATTTTGATGGAATTTTAATCACGACAGTTGTAAAGGTGGTATTGGTGGTCTCCTTAGAGACTCGGCATCTTCGGTTTCAATCTCCCATTGTGACCCTACAATAGGTGACAGTGCTAATGAGTTCAAGGCTAAATTTTTTTCAGAGGATGCAAAATCCTCGGCTCCTTGCATATATTTCATCCATTAGTGAAAGGCAACTCAAAGTGTGCAATTACTTGGTGTTTTTCCTCGATGTTGGACATGATTCTTGAGAGTCAAGATATTTTAAGATCCAGGAACCTGGCAGTTCAAAAATCCATAGCTTGGACAATGAAGAAGCAGATTAGTTAATGAGACCAGAGATGTATTTCCTCATTACATAATTTGTTTTTTTTTCCTTTGTTTCTGCTTTATTTCAAAACAGAAACTTCTTCTATCTTCTTCTCTATTAATCTAGTTCCACTTTAATCAAAAGAGAAAAAAAACAGTTACATCATGACAAGTATCCAACATATAATTGAAGCACTTATCAAAATTTTATAAATGTACCCAAATAAATAGTAGCAACTTAAAGTTGTAAAACTTACCTGTGTCTCTATAATCCCTTGCACTACGCACTCCATTTGTGTTATTTTATCCTTGGCATTCCATTAAATCTAGAAAGAATAGGCAAATACAGCAGATCACTTTGTAGTTTTTTACAGTCTTTATATTAAACGAAAGAACATTCAGAAATGCAGAAGAAGGGTGTCTATCAATGAACCTCAAAATCCATGGGAATTTCGACAAGCGAAAGTGTCAACATTATAAAAAGCACACTGGTTAGGAGCCTCCTACCAGACACCGGGACAGGGATAAATCCATGAACTTTTACTGATGTTGATCTTGCTCAAAGCAATTATGTAATGACAAAATACTAATCGCAGTAATAATTTTATAGGCATCAGGTGCACCACAGGAACATGACGACGATTTTTGCATGTTTTATATCCAAATAAATACCCACTATTTCCTTGAGGGAAAAAGAGGAACTCCATAAAGAGACTTTTGGCAGACCAGCAATGGAATGGGCTGGGTAGGGCCTCTTCCTGTTTGGTCATCACAAGCACAGAGGGACAGGACAAAGAAAAGAATTGTCTCAGTTCGGCGGGCGAACAACGGCCCCCTTTCCAGCACTTCAAGAAGGGGCGGGCAGAGTTGCTCGGTGGTACTCCGAAAGGGCCGGTTTCGCTTACTCTACAAGTTGTTCGCCTACTTCAACCCACGTGTAAAAAAGGCTAACACTTTTATGAGTAGTCATCTAAAATGCTGGATAATGATCAGAACAAATATGTTATAAAAAATAAACAAATATTAGTTCTTACCATCATATCAACACCATTAGACTCAACTATTTGGAGTTCGTACTCATAATTAGATTTGGCAAATTTGTTAATGGCCCACTGCGTATCTAACGCCCATGTAGCTCAAACCCATAATCTTTATCTTGACAAGAATGAACACTTATCAATTGTATAAAGGGACTGTTGTTTAAGCTTGAAAATTCCATTTTCAAACTGGTTAAAAAGAATTGGAAGAGACAATATATGACATAAAGGATGATCACCAACAGACTGCTATGTGTGGTATCACCTCATACACCTAGGCATAGGGCTCACCAAATGGGTAATGGTGCATTCATCAAAAAGGTCTTTGTTTGACTATGAGACCCATTCAAAAATCACTAAGTCCGGATCAATCAAGCCATGTTTTTTAAGACTGCAAAGTTCAAGTTTAGAAAAACTAAATTAAATTGATCAAATTATAAAGAGCATAAAAAAGGTTGTTTGATTTATTCAATCAAGATGACTTTTGGTGGGCTACATATTCAAGGGAAGAATGAAGCTACTACTCATTCATGATCAGCAATTCATACCAATGGAAACTATCATTTTACACTGAATAAATCGTTCGCCTTTCGGAACCCACCATGCATAGGCAAGGGAAAAGGGTAACGACACTTCCCTATGATACAATTGAGGGTTACACTGAAGCTATGAGGAGACCATTTCTGCTTCCATTTCCAACCATCATTAAAATGGGAAGATTTTTGTTCCAATTGTGAAAGTAAGGTGGATGCACTAACAGAATAACTGGATCACCAGATGGGTTGCGCCCCACCTGTACGGAACGGAAGTCTAGTAACTTCATCAAACAGTTGGTGGACAAGCTCGAATTCAAGACCATTGCAGAATAAAAAAAAGGAAAAGTATCTGAAAATTAATAATAACAATGATAATGGTGATGGCAACAATTATAGTCATAAGAACAAGAAGCAGCAGCCGCTAGAAACGGCAACAAAAGATCGAAGTACATACCTGGATGGACGGAGGATTACTTAGAGAATGGGGGAAGAGGGAAGAGACTTAGGAAGAGACCTCGCTGAGAGTCAGGATCCAGAGCGGAGTCGGGGCATTTACTGGGGATTAAGAGATCTCGATGACTAGTAAAATTCGATTTGGATTTATCTAAGCTCGAGTTGAGTTTATATCTTCTGGGTCTAAAATATCAGGCCCATAAGCGTAATTTGAGCTATATTTTATTAAAGAAAAATTATTGGTATTGTGTATAAATAAAAAAGTCATATAACATATAATTCATATTTTATAAAATAACCTAAAAGATATTCTAATTCAGGTCTATAGTATCCCAAGCTCAGATAAATGCACATAAACATTTGGGGTTTGATATCAGGCTCGGAGCCTCCAAATACAATTTAAGTCAGGCCCATGCTTAACAAATTTGAGTTGACCTGGGTTTAAGCTCAAATTGACCTAAAACCCAATGCAGCCTGCTCGAGTTACAACCCATTTGAAAAGGCTTCGGCAATTCCTACCAGGGGTAAAAATCTCGGTATCTGCTGGTATTCTAATATCGACTGATAAATTTCTCACTCCACCAATATCAGCCGATATTGACATTATGACCATGTAAAACTAGGGCAATTAGATATGGAATTCAAATAGTTGTACGTTTCATAGGATGGAACTATAGTTTTGACATTTCTAAAGTGATATTTTAGTTAAGTGGCTGTTAATAAGTGAAAAAAAGGGAAAGGATTTGTTGGTTTTTTTTACTTGACAAAGATGTTTTGCAAAGTGGATCTGATTAAACTAGAAGTTTCATTGGAAATATAAAATATGGTTTTTATTTTTATTTTTTTGATAAATGGGCTAGACTATTTTGTTTTGTCATATTATCAAAAATTTGTCCACTTTAGATCATTTGAGTTGTTTTTATGTATTTTATCACTATTAAATTAGACATATATTCCTCTTTTTAGTTTAATCACTTCTTTAATGTATTAATAAAATGTGATGTTAGAATTTTAGTATAATTACTATTTTTTTTTTAAATTATGACTTCATTAAAAAGCACAAAATATGCAAAAAAAGGCAAACAAATTGAAAATTGGAAAGCTGTCTCAAATAAAAAAAATCAAAACATGATGGACTAACCACCGTTACACGAGAAGACCAAACCCCAAAACAATTGTACCCAATTCCAAGAAATGGAAGGGGTGAGACTAGAACAAGGTAAAAAGGCTAAGACAATTCAATACACTCCTTTCGAGCTTTGACCAGATTTGAGATAGAAAACTCTTAAAAATCTCTAAAAATGGGCACCCGCACTACACATTAACTTTGATTTTACAATTAGATTTAGTAAGAGATTCGACTATGTTTCTAAAGATTATGTTGTTGCGTTCCCACTAAAGGTTTCAAAAAATTGCAAACAAAATTATTTACCAAATCATTGAGAATCTTGAAGGATTTTTGTAGAATATTCAAACATAAGATCGAAAGGCAACGGTGAGAGGCATCATCCACTGAACATTGAAAAGAGATGGAACAACATTCTAAACTGTTGAAGAAATGTAGCAATGAATAAGGAGAAGATCTACATCGTCCACAGCAAAAAGGCAAAAGGGGCAAACATTCACCATTATTGCATCTTTTGCTGATGTTAATCTTCTTTTCTTTTCTTTTCTTTTCTTTTTTCTGAATTGGTTCATATATATATATATATATATATAGAAAAAGAAAGAGGAAGCACCAGAGGAACAAAAACAAAAAGAAGAAACAAAGATAAAACAAACCCAAAAACAAGGGAAAGCAGAACAAAATAAAGCCACAATTTAACCAAAGGACCGAAAATAACTTAAGCTAGGTCAATACATTCTTTCTATACATGCAATAAGTCGGACATGGAGATATTCCTAAATTCGTGGAGAGAAGTAGCCCATGATGCATACTTGGTAATCACACGTCTTGCAACCAACTCACTAAACTCAGCCGTATCTTTGAAAATCCGATTGTTATGTTCCCACCAAAAACCCCAGATGGTGGCAAAAAGCGATAAATTCCATAAAGCAGAACACTTCTGGGAGACATATGCGATGTCCCAAGCAAAGGACAGCTCAGCAACAGAATATGGCATTACCCAAGCCACACCAAAACGGTCAAAGGCAGAGCTCCAAACTTCAGAAGAGAAGAAGCAATGAATAAGGAGATGATTCACCTCTTCAGAAGCATGGAGGCAAAAAGGGTAAGCACTGACAATAGATCTACCTCTAGATCTACCTCTTTTGCGCAAGTTATCTTGAGTCAAAAATTTCTCCAAGCCAGCAGTCCAAAAGAAGCTAATTGCCCTGGGAGGAGCTTTGGAGGACCAAATCTTCGAATTAACAGTAGCAGCCTGAGAACTCGAGAAATTCCAAGAAACGAAGGACTTAACCGAGAAAAGACCGGAGGAGTCAGGCCACCAAAACAAGACTGTCCTCAACGGAAGAGCGGATCCTACAAGAAGAGATGATGGAGAGAAGGTTGTTGAAAGCATCAGGGTCCGAGGGGTTCCGCAGCAGAGAGATGTCCCAGGTAAGTTGCCCGCTAGAAATGGAGTAGAATTCAGAAATAGTTCCAAACAGCCTAAGAGACAAGCGATGGAGAGAAGGAAATTGAGAAGCCAACGAAGAGCCATTGTTCCAAGGATCACTCTAAAATTTAATTCTGTCCCCACGCCCCGCCTTGAAGCTGATACCACCTTTGAATTTATCAATACAAGCCGCAATTGCACGCCACATGCCAGAAGCTCTGTGCGGGGCGGGATGGATAACCCAACCCGAGTTATCTTGGATGTTATCTTGGATGAGATTTTTTTCCAAAAACAGCAACCCACAAGAAGTAAATGGCCAAATCAACTAGAGGAACATTGTCGCAATGATTGTTCCATAAGAAAAAGGACTTCACTCCAGATGTAAGAAAGATGCCAATCGTCTTTTTGTAGAGTAAATGTAAGAAAGATGAGCAGGTGAAGCAAGAAGACAAAGACATTAGCTTCCTAGCCAAAGAGGTTCCTCCAAATGTGATGTCCCACATAATTTGCTCTCTTTGGATCCAAAGACTACAACAAACGGCATAATAAAGGGAAGTCGGAAGCAATAGGGGAAGGCTTTCTATTACCCTACCAAGTAGGAACATGATACCCTGGCTTTAACATTTCAACACGCACAAATAGCTCTCCACGATTCTAATGCCTTCCAAGGTGAGGAGTTGATATTCCAATTCGAATTGCCATTGTCATACTTTTGCACAAAAGAGAGATTTCTAAGGGGTTTCTTCATCGGACCCAAGCTTCCAAATCTATTTAGTGAATAAAGCTTCATTAACCACACTTACTGGGCAAACACTAAGACCACCAGTTTGAATGGGAAGGCAAACTTGCATCCAATTAATAAGATGTTCTTTCTTCTTATTAGAGAAGTTTCACTCGAGAAAATCTCTCTCAATTCGTTCTAAAGTATCGGGCACTTGAAGGCTAAAAAGAAAATAGACAAGAAGACTGGTGAAAACTGATTGAGAAGTATAATTCTTCTATTCAAAGAAAGGTACTTGTCTCTCCAATACACTAATATTTTGCTAAACTTATCAATGATGGGCTCCTATAGAAGTGTACCAATGCACAAAGGAGTACCAAAATAGGTAGAAGAAAGAATTGTTGGTTGACATATAAAGAGCACATCATAGAGAGCAATCTCCTATTGGTCAAGGTTAATACCAAAAATTTCACTTTCTTATAGTTAATTTTGAGAGACAAGATAAGCATATCGAGAAACTGTCGCACTGCCTAACTTTTGACATTTAATTTGTATGCTTTCCTATTTTTTGTTATTATTTTTATTCTAGTTATTTTAGGTTTGTATTTTCTTCTAATTTCCTATTTTTTTCAAATCTGACATAACATTTTTAGACGCTGAATACTGAAATGGATTAAATGCCGAAGTGCTTTGTTTCAAATGCAAACGAAAATGGGCTTTGAAACGAAATTAACAACCATGTTTTAAAGGGACTACAGTGCCCAATACATTAAAGCCTCAAAATAAATTGCATTGGATTTCCATTGATGAAATCAACTAAAATTATAAGGGCAATAATCAATTCAATGCTACTCTTTTCAATGTCATATAAGGCATCACATTCTTTTACAAAAGTAAATAGATCTAAAGCAAAACCAACATTGATATGAAAATTGTACAATAAAATTTCTCAGGAAAATAAATTATGAATTCTTAAAAAATAAAAGGGCATAAAATTAAATATAAAATTAAATTCAATAAAAAAAAAAATAGATAACTCACCTCAAAAGGTAAACTCAATTAAGAAAATACATCTATGATCTATAGTTATCCATGGCCATTTATTTATAGTATTTGAAATACAAGAATTAATAAACATAGACGTTCAAGTCATTTTAAGATACTTGATTATAAAATCACTCATAATTTTGCCTACGTATATCAGAATTGTACAAATTAAGAGTCGTTGGAAAGGTCTCTGAATAAACTTTCCAATAAATCTAATTTTGTAAAAAATTTGACACCGCTTGATATATCAAATCTATCTGTAAAATTAAAGATTATTTTAATTATTTCAGTTCATCCTAAAATGATTAGTGTCCTAACTAAAACAAAAAGAAAACACAAAATGAAATCTCTAAAGAGAAACGTCAGCTCTTGGCTATTTTTTTTTCAATTTTTTCTTTAACTCTTTTTTTTTTTTCAGGCTCTAGACCCATCATATATAAACTTGGTCCACTGAAAATATAATCTCAGGTTCAATCGCTTTCTAAAACTAGTATTCTATAAAAAAAAAAATTATAAATTTCTAAGTAAGATAAGCCTCTGATTTTCTGTCGATGTTCTTGCACTAGTCATTAATTATTCTAAAACAGAAGATAATCTCATATTTCATAAAAAAGTACAAAATTCGTGATCAACGGTTAGGGAAGGTTAAGCAGCTTCTTAAATCTTAAATATTGAAACTAATCCGAAATAGAGTTTTTTAATAAAAAAAATCAACTAAAATAAGCTAATTTTGTCAATCCATCCTAGGGATTCAAAATTGAATATGACCGTTAAGGAAACCACCAAGGCTCCAATTCGAAATTCAAAATGTGTGACCGTTCACGGAACCACCAAATGCTTCAATAAAAACCTTCTCAGTGAGTCTCAGAGAAAAAAACAGATCGTGTAAGAGAGAGACAGAGCTTCTCAGTGAGTCTCAAAGAGAAAAAAGATCGTGAGAAGTGACAGAGAGAGAGAGAGATGGATGCCTATGAGAAGTTGGAGAAGGTGGGAGAAGGGACATATGGGAAGGTGTATAGAGCAAAAGAAAAAGCAACAGGAAAGATTGTAGCCCTCAAGAAGACGCGTCTTCACGAGGATGAAGAAGGGGTACCACCCACTACCCTTCGCGAGGTTTCAATCTTGAGAATGCTATCCATCGATCCCCACGTCGTAAGGTATTTGAATCTGCCTATGCTGATTTACTTCTCTCTATTAGTTTTCTTTTCCCTTCTCATTTCTGTAATGATATTTTGATCTGGATCTCGTCATTAGTCGGCTCTTTTGATGCTCTACTCGTATGGGTTCTGCTCGATTTCCTGCCGTTTTCAATGGGTCTTGGTCTTTTAAGAGTATTGAATTCCAGGATTTCTTTGTACGCAACATATCATCTGATGTATACAACTTTTAACGGTTTTTTCTTGATTGGAGTTTCTTGGCCTGCATTTTACCCCTTGAGTTCCCATTTTTCTTTCTTGATTGGGGTTTCTTGGCCTGCATTTTTCCCCTTGAGTTCCCATTTTTTGTTTGGTTGTTTCATTCCTCCTGTGGAGACACAGCCCCTTGCTTTAATCTCATATGGTTAGGGGTTTTTCCTCTGTAGGAAATTCAATTAAAGTTGTCCCCATTAATTTCAATTTCGTCCGTAGGGTTTTTAGGTCATGAGTTTGTATGATATTTTAGGTCATGTCTTGTTAATGCGTATTGGATCTTTTTGTCATGTCAACTTGTTTTGTCTTTCTTCATTCAGATTTTTTTTTTTATTTCCCCTGACCACTTTTTTTTCATCTTATTTCTTTCTCCTCTTGGGTGGTCGTCCTAATTTTGTTCTCTTTCTTTCTTTTTTCCCTGTTATATTTACTTCTTTTTTTTTTTTTGAGAATTCGTTGTGTCAAGATAAGGGTTCTTTGAATGGGTTTGATATTTCGTTTTCCTTCTGATGCAGGCTGTTGGATCTGAAACAAGGTCAGAACAAAGACGGAAAGACAGTTCTTTATCTTGTTTTTGAATATATGGACACTGATCTCAAGAAGTACATCAGAACCTTCCGTCAAAATAAAGAGCATGTTCCTTCTAAAACTGTGAAGGTAGGCTCTTACTGCAGAGAAAATCAAACCTGTAATTTTGCATTAAAATTGAGAACTTTTTTTGGTTAATTTGTTGTTTCGTATGCAGTGTTTAATGTATCAGCTATGCAAGGGTGTGGCATTCTGTCATGGTCATGGCGTACTTCACAGGCATGATTTCTGTTCTCTCCTCATCCATTGTCACACGAGTTTTCACAAAAGTCTCACACATTCTTTATAGCCAATTCACACACATCTGCAGATGGGATGAAGCTAATGCTTTCTTCTGAATTCTAATTTCTCACACTTCCATTACAGGGATTTGAAGCCTCACAATCTTCTCATGGATCGAAAGACGATGATGCTTAAAATAGCAGATCTCGGACTCAGTCGAGCATTTACCATTCCAATCAAGAAATATACCCATGAGGTACAATATTCTTTTTAATTTAGTTAAAAGAAAACAAAAACTAGCCTCGACCCTCTCATTCTGTAGCCTTGCATATTGCTTCTAGTTAGCTTCCCTCTTCTCCTTGGCACGCTTTAAGTTCTCTGTGATGCCCCCGAACTATATTAGATGCCATTTACATTTTAATTGTCTTACATTGCAAAGTTCTGTTTGGCACTAATTTTTATTTCTCTGTGTAAAATTTGTTACAGATACTGACATTGTGGTATAGAGCTCCTGAAGTGCTCTTGGGAGCTACTCATTACTCAACGCCCGTAGATATGTGGTCAGTTGCTTGTATATTTGGTAAGGAACCCCCATCTACTGATTAGTATAAATTTTATGGTGGCCTCGTAATATTTCTTTTAAAGCACAAAACTTTGTCCCTTTATTCAGGAGAAAATAATTACCAATACAAGATTGAGCTTAGTTGCTTTCTCATTAGAATGGATGTTAAATGAATGTTATTTTGTTTAAAAACTGAGTCATCGTCATCCTCATCATCATTTGCAATTTCTCAGTTATTTGGGTTTGGCTCAACGCCAATTTTCGATTTTCTGATTTCTCTGTCACATAGGATATGTCCTGTTTTCTCTGAATATTTTCGATTGAGCTTAGTTGCTTTCTTATATTCCAGCCGAACTGGTTACCAATCAACCACTCTTTCCTGGGGACTCTGAATTGCAGCAACTACTGCATATCTTCAGGTGCAGTTACTCTTTCGTGTTTCCTGAAACAAGTTTTTTCTTGTTTACTTTTCTAGTTTCATTGTGGTGATTATGTGGATTATATACAGGTTATTGGGTACTCCAAGTGAGGAAGTGTGGCCGGGAGTAAATCAACTGCCTAACTGGCATGAATACCCTCAGTGGAATCCTCAGAATATTTCATCTGTCGTTCCTGGTCTGGAAGCTGACGGGATCGATTTACTTTCTGTAAGTTGGTTTGCATGCTTACGGACATTGAGCATTCATCATCATGTTTAAAAGAATGGAGATAATATTTTGATAAAAAGCTTATCTTGTGACCTAGTTTGTCCAAAAATTTGATACATTTTGATTCAAATTATCAAAAGTAATGTTTTGATATATAACTTCAAGTGGTTTACTTGTTGCAGAAAATGTTGCAATACCAACCTGCCATGAGGATCTCTGCAAAGAAAGCTATGGAGCATCCATACTTCGATGATTTGGACAAAGTGAATCTTTAAAAGCTTGGATTTTGCTAACAATGCTTATGGAGCTGATACATTTTTTCTAGAACTGTGCTAGATTTTGCTTTCCTCAAGCATAAGTAATGTTGTTGGCAAATGATGTTTGTTCGACAATTTAGTCATAGATGATTGTTTGTTTAGGGAACAAAATGATGTTTGTTGCAATGTTACTATTTTCTTTTGGATGTCGTAAAGTTGAATGGAAATTTATCAGCTCTTTCTTATAACGAAAAGGAGAAGAATTGCCATGACAGAAATTAGTAATCTGAATAATGCAAAATGCAAGCTCTCCAACTGTGGGTTGAGCCATGTGTGGTTCAGTACTAGGGTGTTTATCCATGTAAACCCCTAAAACTATTACTTAGAACTTTAGGGAGAAAATCCTAGAGGGGAGGAGGGGAAGTGGCCAAGGTATTCGAAATGCTAAAACTAAGATGTTTTCTAGTTACAGATATTAAGATGGATCCTACCTCCCTTGACAGACCAGAATTCCAACAGCAACAATTTAAAGCATACTCTACTCTTCATGTGAGCTTTTGCTTATCGGAAGCCACATGCCCTTACTGGAGAAGTAAAACTTGAAAAGCTGAACCTCCCATATGGATGGGATTCTGGCGTTGGTGATGATGACCAAAGCTGAACCTCCCAACTGGCTTGCTAACCATGAAAGTGGCTTACCAGAGAAGCTTTTGTACTGTTCATGAAATACTCACAGAAGGCATATTAAGTAGACATCCCAATGCCAATCAGGATACAAGCCACATGAAAAATGTGGACCAAAGAGTGAGTGAAACTGAGGCCAACACATAGGTCCATAGAAAAATTACTGAACATTCACTTTCACCTACACCAAACAATTGGGCCATTGTACCTGCGAGTTCACGAGCCAAGGTCAGATCAAAGAGAACAAAGATAACGGATATGCAAATAACAGAATATGCATCATACTTATGTTCATTGCCGGTGGGAGTGCAAATTGCAATAGAAGAATGAAGTGATATAACGGATCTGAATGCACCAGACCCAAATGAATTGCTCCTTTTACTACACCTATCCCCAACAGAGGTAGGGCAATATAACGAGTAATAATAATTCCAATGATGATGACAACTCGAATATCTGACCCACGTAAACCTGAAACATGACATATTGTGATTATGAGAATAACTAAAATACTAAATCAGTCAAAGCTATAATGTCAGGTAGTGATTTTTACACCATGAGTTTTTTTCACTGTGCACTAGATTTTAAGAAAATTTTGATTTTGCCCTTACTTCCCTCTCTTTTCAGGTTAGCGCTGCACTCGGGGTCGGGTTTTGACCCGACCCGCATGACCCGATCTGAGAAATCATGCAGGTTGGGTCTAGAATTTCGGGCCAGCGGATCGGGTCGAGTTGAGAATTTTACAAGTTAACCCTACCCGACCCGACCTGACGTGGCTAAAATTAGGCTAAATTGGGTTAAGAATGCGGGTTGGGTTGGGTTTTGAAGTTCGGGTTGATAATTCGGGTCGGGTTGGGTTTTAAGGAACTCGACCCGCCCGACCCGAGTTGCAACCCTACTTTTCCATTTTTTCCAAAAGGGCAAGGTTAGAATTTCCTTTAAATTTGATGCACTATGAGAAAAACTCATGGTGCAAAAATCATTATCCATAATTTCAAGAAAAATCAATATCAACTCCATTATCACCCTTAAGAAGGTTTCCTCCCATTATAAGGACGACAGCTGGGATGGCTCCATTGCTGCAAGTGAAACAAACAGGGAAAAAATATCAAATTCCCAAAACAGATGTTTATCATTTATTTTCGAATACTAATGAACTGGGAGGAATTATTCAACACGATCAACAGGCATCCTAGTGTGGGTTATTGCTTTGTAGGATCAACAGGCATCCTAGTGTGATAATATTCAGGGTGATTCCTAGGCCACATGAAATCCATGATTAGACACTACTACTCAATAATCCAACTTGGATTCAAGTGGATGAAATCCATGATTTAGACACTACTATTCAGTAGTCGAACGTTGGATGCAGGTGGATCTAATGATGAAATCCATGATTTAGACACTACTATTCAGTAGTCGAACGTTGGATGCAGGTGGATCTAATGATGAAATCCATGATTAGACACTAGTATTCAATAGTTAGAATGTGTGAAGACTGAAATAATGCTTACAGCAATTTCACTTTCAAATAAAAAGAAAGAGAAAGCACTTCAATCCATTCATAAATCTAGTTTAAAGGTCTTTACCCCAATAAAATGGTGGAGTCCTGGATCACACGCAGTGGAGCACTTTCGCCGATAAGTGTTTTTCTAATTTGAGGGATCATTCCAACAATAAACCCGATAATCTGTAAGTAAAAATTTTGTTCTTTCAGATAAGAAGAAAGAGCAATTCAGTCTAGAACCATGCAGACCAACTACTTTGTAGGGAAAGTGTGAGATTACTTAAGAGGAAGTAACATCTTGTTTAATTTAGACTTCATTAAAGTTTGCATCCTTGATCATACAGTTTACTTCACACATCTTTGAAACTAATTAAAAACTCAAATCTGAAATCCTCTTAAACATTCACCTATCAAGATTTAGATCAATCTCTGATCCAATTTGTTACTTCTATGTAGAGCACAAGCAAATGCACCTAAATACACGCTAAAGACTAACCCATGAGCACCCTTTGCCACCAAGCAGCATGCGAATGATCAAGTATTAAACTGAAATCTCAAACTTATGATGGTGGAACTGGAACCATTTAAAGTTTTCAGCAAACATACCGCTCCAATGGTCGTAGGCGCAAAGGCCTTCCTCAAGTTTTCTCCTGAAATCTTGATTACGATTTGTTTGAGCAGTACTGAAACCTAAAGAAATGTTCCAAAAGATCATATGCTAAAGGTGGTTAAGGAAAAAGAAAAAGAAATATATTAAAGATATATGCTTCAACATAAGCATGAGGCATAAAAGGGTAAGCAGGAAAGAAACCTTCAGCTTCCTGTATGAATCTTCAGATTTAGTGGAAGGTGCAAAATGATCTTCTAAATGCCCTATTGTTGGTAACTCTGTTGTTGATACAGAAGAACCATTCATTTCAGCTTCTTTGGTTCTCTTAATGGTCATTCGTATAACGTTGTATACGTACATCCACATAAAAAAGGCACCTAGCTGAAGAAATGTGAATGGACAAGAAAAATACATCAAAATCTTCTCTATGCTAGCTTTTGAAGTATCAGATACAATTACAGACTGACTAGAGCACATAGATATGCTCTTTTGATCACAAGTATACTTCTCTGTGAACATCTCATAATGAAAAACGTACCGCCATTGACAACGATGAATATGCCATTCCAAGTTTATTGCAAACACTGGGATCTCCAAATGGACTGTGTTTGTCTTTACAGATTGCTGGAATGATTATGAATAGCAAATACCCCAGATTTCCTGTTCCCAAATTCAAACCAATGATTTATTACTTTCACAATGATAGAGCATGGTTTAGTGTTCTGTAATTCTTCTAATGTGATGACGACGGAAGGACAAAAAGAAACATCCAAATCATCTCCAGTATTGATGAATTTTTCAAAAAGACTAAGAATATAGAGGATTTGCTAGAAAAAAACCCTTAAAAATGGAAAATCGATCTTTAGTTCTACTGTTTTTTCTGATCAATCAGAGCCCTGGATTGATTGGTGGGATTTGAAACACTATGAAAAAATGAGAAAAATCCAATAACATTCTTGAGGTAGAACTCACTCTCAAAAACTAACTGTTGAGAGAAGGGTGTCTCGAGTGTTGAGTCATTGGTTTCTTGAATTAACCGATGTTGAATTTTTGTCACTTCACCGTTATGCCATGGTATCATGTAGAATATAAGACATCAAATATAGTTATAAACCAAATGTAGAAATTTACCAGATGAACAACAGCCAAAAATAACGCTTCTCAAATGGGAAGGAGCTCTTGTAATTTGCATCACAACCCATCCAAGTACTGAACCAAAAATGAACGTGAGAATGATATTTACTGGCATGAACCATCTGCACAGCCAAAAGCAACTAGCCAATTAAAAAAAAACCAAGAAAGCTTTATTGCATTCATTGAGAAAAGAAAACAGAGTCTTTGTCTCTGTCATTTTCCATCTATGCAAAACGATGAATATAAAAATGAGACATTTTTCTCTTATATGAAATATAGTCTCGACGAACATAGAAAATGAGACATTTTCCTCTTCTTCTAGGGAATTTAGGAACAAAAAAAATTAATAAAGAAATGACTTTGCTCGTCAAGACAATGTTAAAGATTTTTATACAAAGAACAAAACGTGAAGTTTCCATAACCCAATATAAAGGTAAATTTCATTACACTTAGTTAAAATTACATAAATGAAACCTAACATAATTTTTCTTGAGAAATTGCTTTCCTAAAAATATAGATAATCCCTAAAGTCTACTAAATTGTCTCTCCTACAGAGTTAAGAGGAATCTAAGATAGACTTAATCATCTTAATTGGATGCAGAAAGATTTGCTGCATTCCAACGGAGATGGAATTGCTATTGTAAATAAGGAAGTCTGTCTTATTTTGCATTTTGTTTTTTTTTTTTTTTTTAATATTAAAGGAAATTCTTGACTCGATTGATTCTTCGTAATTGTGTATTCCGTTAGTTGTCCGCTTCTCTAATCACGGGATTGTAAATTGATTCTTTCCTTATTGAGAGACTTGTAATTTTCTACATTTATAAAGGATTTTAATGACAAGAGCTTTTAAGTCATCCTTCCATACTTCTACAGTTAGTTTTGCATGCAAAGATGAAACATTAATGTAGTAAGGAGAATGAGATTAAAGGAAACTCACAATGAAATCATTTGCTTGAATGTGATCGTGCTTGATATACTGTTATAGACTAAAGATGGATTTAATACAAAAAATGCAACCTGTTGGTGAGTGGTGCTCAAGTTAGTACAAGGTTGGGTGCTGAGAAAAATTATTAAGAGAAAAAAACACAAAATACACAAGAATCTATATGAGCCAAGCACATCAAGATGGGAGGAATACAAGATTTATATAGATATTAAATTTGTATTTTACAATTGAAGTAAAACATCCAATCTTCAAATTAAAGTTACTGATATCAAAATAAAAATGCATTGAGATTAGTAGGATGTTTTATGATTGCATGAAGAGGAACATGGCAGCATTGCTAGAAGTATTCGAGAAGAAAAATTCTAGTTGAAACCCTTTAGCAGTCTATAAATAAAAGCAGGGACGGTCCTGGCTTTAGGATAACTAGGCCGCCGCCTAAGGTCCTCAATGTGACCAATGGGCTGTAGGGCCCCTACTTGTATGGTTCTCAGGACCTAGGCCCCTTACCAATACACTGCATCTAGGGCCTCTGAGATTTCAAGGCCGGTACTAAATAGAAGGTCAAGAAAGAATAGTGGATCACATTGAACATATTTTAAGTGTTACTTTCTTTTATTTTCTATCAATATTCAATAGATTGTAGGGTGTGACCTTTCATTATGTACTAATGAGAAAAAAAAATGTTCAGAGAATGTGATACTGAAACCCGCCTGAGATGTGAGAGATCTTGGATTCAAGTCACTCTCAACACAAAAGAGTCATTCTCCATAGTGTTACTCGGTGTGTGTAGATAAGGACATTTATACATGCCCCCATACTCTAAGAGATTTGGACACCTCGGTCTTCAAAAAAAAAAAGAATATGATACTCAAGGATAGAAAAGCTCATTAGATGGTCTCCAAAAGAAGATGTTAGGGTTCTTCATGGACCATGTCAGGTAGATTAACCTTATTGGGCTAATGTAAATCTATTAGAAAATCAAAAAAAATTCTTGACGTAGATTTCATTCTCAAAAGCTAACCGTTGAGAGAAATGTGTCTCGAGTGTTATATGAAGTCATTCGCTTCTCGAATGAACCAATGTGGGACTTTTGTCACTTCACACTATCCTCACGTGCTGCTGTGTCCTGCAGCTGCACGTGGAAACTTCAGGTTCACCCTCACGTGCAACTGGACTCTATAACTACACGCGGAACCTGCTCTAATACAATGTTAGAAAACCATAACTTGATAAAATTCTTTAAGTAGAACTCTCTCTCAAAAGCTAGCCATTGAGAAAAATATGCCTCAAGTATTATATGATTGATTTCTCGAATTAATCAACGTGGGACTTTTGGCACTTCACAAAATCTAATGCTTTCCTAAATATCCACAATAAATTAAAAAAAAAAACGTTCTGTTTAAAACAAGTCGAACGAAGGTAAGTTGACATGAACTCGGAGAACTAGAAAGCAACTCACGAGGTTCAAATTTTTCCTGGTATCTTCACCAATAATACCCACACGATTTGTTGCAAGAAATGCCCCGACACCAGTAACCAGAAGCAGCTTCAAAATCGGCATGGCTGCAGAAACTAAAAGGCCCCAAAGCCCCATCTTGGCAATTCTTTTGAATTTCAAAACCTTCTCCTCCTATCCACTCTGAAGAAACACACTTGGATCAACATCCTCATTTGATTATCATCAACTACACTACAACCCAAAGAATTCATGAGCTGCATAATATAAACAAACATTAAGTAGAAAAAACTACAGTAAGACATCGACTGTTAACTAGAAGCAAGGAGGAATTAAGCAAAGTTTAGCTGTCACTTAATTGCAACTTAATTATCAGAATCTAAATCCAATTGGGTATCCAAATACATGGCCTAATCTTTTTTCTTTAAATTGAGAACTCAATCTCTTTCATTATCTTTTTTATTTTCTTCTATTTTCTTTACATAAAGGACACTACCTGCTCTAGTACTTGACCTGCCTAGGAAGGAGTCTTGGTGGAAAGAAAACAGAGCTAGAAAAAACAAAAGAAAACCGAAGTCAGATATGATTCTTGATGGAAGCTGAGATGAAAGATGTCATTGTCAGGAAGAAAACCAGAAAGCTTAAACTTGAGTGGATGGGTGCATGGTTTTGCAGAGAAGAGATGGTCGAGTATTTATATAGAGATGGTGGAGTTGTTTTTATTGCTTTTCTACTCAGCAACCACAAAGATTATGCAGCTACCCTTTGAAAATCATGGTGTTTGAAAATTTAATGGACTTGATTTTCTATAAGAAATGCCACCTATGAAAGTGTCGGAGCAGCGAACGAATCCCATATCGATTGTGAAGAGAAGAGGGAGATTTAGGAAAGACTTGAGTCACTCCACCTAATAGCTTAGCCTTTTTGGGTTGGATATCCAATCCCAACAAGTGGTATAAGAGACATATCCCAAGCCAAGACATGCGAACTCCGGGGATTCTCTAGGCGGGATGGCTGACAACGTTCTAATAGTCGGAGAGCCTCATTCGAGAGAGGATCGTTGGGCAGCGAATGAGTCCCACATTGGGTGTAAAGGGGGAGATTAAGGAACTCATAAAGAACTTGAGTCACTCACGCTATTGGGCTGGATACCTAGTCCTAATAAAAAGTAGGTTTCAAATGTTAGAATAATTAGGAGATTCTCTGGAAAAAATACGAGGTTCTGCTTCTGACGGCAACATGCTATTGGGTGGTAGTCCCGCTTATAGGGTCAAATCAATACGTTCTAAGAAGAAATATTTGAATATCAAACTCATCGATCTCATCAATATCATACCCAGTATCATACCCAATCCCATCAGTTGAATCACTTTTTCGAGACCCCACCTAGATGGGCCCTCAGCCACATTTGCACAGTGTTGGCATGTATGACCTATTAGAATGGGATAAGTTAAATAAAGAAAAATTAGCAGAGTGTTATGTCTTAAGTGAGTATCTTCTTATTAAATTAGAGGCTTTACAAGAGCATTATTAGACTGGCTATGCTTTATAAAATTGAGTGTTTGAAAATTTAAAAAAATAGATAAACAAGATAATGGTGATAGAGGTGTATATTCTGAGATGAATGGATAGAGTAATCTCAAATGATATGATTAAAAATAATAATATCATAGAAACTTTTATATCGCTAATAGATAAGAAAAAAGAAAAAGTAGTTTAAGGTGATTTGGATATACAAGTAAAATACAAAAAACAACTCTTATTAGGAAAAATTGAAAGGGTGTAAGAAGATTTAAAAATCTGAAAACCTGATTAGAAGAAATAAAATTAAGATGTAATTGATTATAGGAAATAGAGAGTATGATTTTTAATAGAATAAAATGTAAGAGAAAATTTTATAAAGTTGTCCTGATTTTAATAATGATGAATCTTTAAATTATTTTATCTTTAAAATTTTATCAATTGGAATAAGTTTTTTAAATTTTTTTATTCAAAGATAGTCATTTTTTTTATTAAACTCGTCAATGTAGACGCAATGAATATGTAGAAAATGCATTTAATGAGGTGTTTGTGCCTTGTCTTTGTTGAATGGTAGTGGGAATCCAACGAAAAAGCACTGCCCATCTCTCTAAAGGTGAGTGCTACTGCTACAGAGGGAACTAGGGAAGGGTGCACAAGAAAAAATAATTTCAGTTTTTTAATATTTATCAAAATAAAGTGTCATTTAGATATATATTTTCGAAATTCAATTAATAAAAGTACATATTAATATAATTTACATAAAAAAATCCTTTTCAGTTTAAGATAAGGCTAGCGATCCTCCCACGGATATTTTGTATATACATACACAGATTTTACCATGATGTCCAATTTATCCTCCATCTGTCATACCGAATAAAAAATGATGTCAGAAATTCATAAACAATGCAAATTGGGTCGCCAAAATTCATGAACAGTATAAATTGACTCGTCGAAATTCACATGAACAGTAAAAATCAGCCCATCAAAATTTTATTTTTCATATAAAAGATAAAATCGAAAATATACTAAAACCCGTGTCCCTAAACGCTGGCCTTAACATAATGGGTTACTTGTGCTTGTAAGGTTAAATCAAAGACTTGTCACTTAATCTTGCTAAAAAGTAAAATTATCAGTCATCATTATGAGTGCATGTACGTGGCAAAAGCAGTAATCGTCCCTTCCCACTGAAGAAGAAAATAGCAAGAGACGTTTAAATGAGGAACTACTTTTTCCAAATCCATTGTGCTTGTTGTTTTCACTGTAACACCCGAATGAAGATATGTAAATGCAAGTCATGGTGCTCATGGAATGTGTCACCAAGTTGACACTATATCAAGCAAATCATTCTATGCATGAATACTAAGAAAGAGGAGATATCACATATGCATAATACCCTAATTCTAATAAAATAAGTCTAAGTTATCTAAATATTGGACGATACAATATATATTATTTTTAGATTATTTGATATCCTTTAGTTGATATATATCTTATGGAGTTGATTCAATCACATATCACTGGTATCGAGGTAAGATATTGTCGAGACGAATGTGTATCACTGGTATATTGTCAACTTGAGTTGAGTTGATTCATCGTTGATACAGATAGAATACGTAATACCGAAATATCTGTGTTTGATAGTATTAATTTTATATCAATATTTGAAACCCTGATCACAATTGATTGATTGTTGAAAAGTTAAGAATAATATCTAATCAAATATGTTGTCATATAAGCTAATGATAAAAAGAATTCTAGAGGGAGGTCTTGGGTTCAAATCATGTGAGCTCCAATGAAGGGCTACTTCTCATGGGAATATGTATAGAGTAAGGTCCCATCGATTTACCCGGTGTGTGTGGATAGGCGAGTTTTCACACACCCCAGAGGACTAGTCGGGTGCGACACCTAGACACCTCCGAACCTAAAAAAAAAAAAGAATTCTATCTTATGTATATCATTTTCCACATGAAAGGAAATTTTAGAATATTAAAATATTATACAAAAGATTAGAGTAGATTTGCAATTTTTGGAAACAATGGAGTAGGGTTTTATTCATCAACTCACATGAGTGTAGCTCAACTGGTTGCCTCCCGACTCATGAAGCGGGAGGTTGTGGGTTCGAGCCCCCATGGCCTAACCTTGGTGTGCCTTATAGATAGTGGGCTCACCCATGTGGGTTTTACACCGAATATCCCACGACTTCCCACACGTAAATTCAAAAAAAAAAAAATCTATATACAAAAGAACCCTAATGCCAAATAAGGAAAGGACTAAACTACCCTTATTAGTGCTTGTATGACTTAATAGATATGACTTTTCAAATTCTATTAGCAACTTGTATCCATGTTAGTGATGATGACTGTAATCTTTTTCTAAAGTAAAATGAAATTATTTTATGAAAAATTGAGCTTTTGCATAATTATTTTACAGTTTCTCCATGTAAAATATGTGGCAACCAAGTTACCTTGAGAAGTAGGGATAGAAGTCTTGACACACATTCGAATTATAGATGGGCTATCTCTCAATCTAATTATTAGAATCAGTATTATCATTATGAGATAATGCCCTGATAGGTGCATCATGTCCCACCTTAGATCTCATGTTTTGTTGGTCAAATGACCAATTTTATTGAAACTTTTTATTTATTTTTTGTTTTCTTCGGTTGTTTTAAGAGGACATGAATGGTTTGGTTATAAAGTCTAGAATATTAGCTTCTTCTTCTTCTTTTTTATAGGAATTAGGATTATCTAGAAAGTTATAATGATTTAGGAAGCCCCCGGTAATTACAATATTGAGTTACTTATAACTCTTTGTCAATGTATTATAATGCTTGGATTACTTGATGAATATTTAGACTTTATCATAATAATTGAATTGACTTCTTTTTTTTCAGATTCAAGGGTTTTGGAAAAATTTGAACCACGTGATGGCACTTGCATCTAGGCTTTGGGAATGTATGTAATAACCACAGTTATTTCTCAGTTCATGCTATATGTGTGGAGATAGCTAGCTGGGTTTGGACAAGGTTGGAGGGTCATCGGAGGGCTAGGATAGATTGATCGGAAGTGTCCATTAAGGACATATCCGATCCAAAAGGTTAGGTCAGATCAATTGGGGTTGGTCTGAGCCCTATATTGAGGTCCATTGGGTTTTTGGGTTAGGGGTACTATGGTTCGGCGAGAGAATCATTTGGCTAGCCGTAATTTTTTTTAGATAACATGGATACGTCACCTCACCTTGGAGGTGAGACTAATCCCACGGCTAGCTACAATTAGTGATGAGAAATGTACAAGTAGTGACAAGGCCATTGAGATTTCTCCTGAGAATCTGCAATCTAAGAGGTACATCTTGGATCCTGCAGATTCTTGAGAACTGGTAAGAATATATGACTTGTACGTGCATTGTATGAGTAGTATGGTTGATCGGAATTGAGTTTGCCCTAAGCACTGAATCAGTAACAATCACTAAAAAATGGTAAAATTGATTGACTTTCTTTAGATCACTAACATGCTGTGTCCATACAAGCATAAAAGACTTATCTTGAAATGGTTTTCATATCTAAATTTCACCCATTTCCCAATTGGGTATGAAGGGACCCTTTTTTTCTTTTTCTTTTTCTTTTTTTTTTCTTTCCTTTTTTTTCTGAAAAGCAGGAGTTAAATTAATCTTGTGGCATCGCAATGTAGACTTGATTGTCTTAATACGATATAATAAATAATATCAGATACCAAAAAGAATGCTGGCTGAAACAAATCTGACCAGTGTTCATGGCAAAGAGAGTGGTGGTTGCACACTAATAAGAAGTGAGGAAAATCCAAACAAGCAGTTGATATTTCTCATTTTTTTTAAAAAAAGAAAACATATTGTATTATTTGGTATCCTCAAAAGTCAAAAGGGCTTAACAAATCATATAATTCAAAATAGCCTCTGAACTAGGGCAGTGATGAGAAAATTTATGAAGACACAACTATTTAAAAATACAACACAAATAATACACACAAAAAAAGGTTTTTAACTTTCACACGAGAGGGTCATATCACAAGATGAGTCATCATGGTCGTTCCGAATAGAAACCAGGTCCAGTTCTTCATCAGAGTCAATCACATCCTCAAAATTATAGAATGGGTTTGCCTGCATAAAAACATGTACATTAGGCAAGTTGGTTGGTCCAATCATGAACAATGTCAAACTTTGAAGATTGTTATCTGACAGGAATTCTACCCATTGTATTATTTGCAAACAGTAGACTCATCTGAAATTATTTCAGATCCACCACAACCATCCATTAGAAGCATAAACAGAACAAGTATCAATAATCTTTGCAGAAATAAAATACCAGCTATTTCTCAAAGTTCCTTTTTTTTCCCAAGTTGCTAGACTCTCCTTGTTTTCTTTTCCTCTCGACTATGGTCCAATACCTCACTGGACTTGGTACCCTTTTGCAAATTTCATCTTGGAATCAATAATATTTAGCCATCATTCAACCACCATCTCCCCACCCCCACCAAAGGAAAAAAAAACACTCAGGTACCATGGGTTTGTGATGTAGGACACGGAAGATGCAGCACACAGATTTCACTTTATTTATTTTTATTTATTTATTTATTTATTTATTTATTTATTTCTTAATTAGCAAGTAGGATTTGTTATTTTCGTTTGGGATCTTAGCAGTCCAACTTTAGTTAGTTTCCTATTTGATTTAGGAGCCTTTTTCTATTTTGATTTAGGAGTTCTTTTCCTATTTGATTTAGGAATCCTTTTCCTCTTTGATTTAGGAATCCTTTTCTATTTTGATTTCTTATTTTTTCTTATAAATACATGTATCCATATGGGAGATAAACACACAAATGAATATTCAATGAGATTATCTAAGGCATAGCATTTTCCTATTTTTCCTTTATTTTTGTTTTCCTGCCTAGTTGCAGGCTGTTCTACATTAGTTTGCCTCTTGGAGTCCAGCCATGCTGAGAGAGGAGTTGAGGATCATCTCCACAAACCCAAGGTCAAACTGGGTCCAACAAAACATTGTTCAGCCATTTGCCAATCAGGTCTGCGTTCAACATCCCTCTGCCCAGCATCTTGTGCTGGATCCAAATACATAATCTAGGTTTCTGTTGGTTGGAACAAGTGATTCAATCAAGATGCTTCATAAGGTCCAGAAATGTTTATTTATGAAAAGGCTTTCAAAGTGGACGTTTAGGAGGCACAAGATTCTGAGATTGACTGATTCGTGGAAGGTGTATCTATGAGTGGATGACATGTAATAGGAGAAATTCGAATAGGGGCAAGGTTATGGAATACTTAAATTGGGATTTTGAAGAATGTGTGGCACACGTGGATCAGATTACTTGGGCTTTCATGTACATGAGGTATGTAGATGTTATGAGTATAAAATTGTTATACTGAACAACAATGTTTTCTTTTTGTATTTTTCACATTATATATAAAAAATAGACACTAAAAGATAAAAAAATAAATGACAGATAATTAGAAATAAAAGACAATAGCCATACGCACAGTTAGAAGATGCTCATTTTTGCAACCACAAAGTTTTTTTGTTGTTTTCTAAGAGCCCCTACCTTTTGAATTTATTTCATAGTCCCTACACTTCCATAATTTAAAAAAAAAAAAAAAAAACCTTCTGATAAACTCTCTAGAAAGACCCATTGATGTTTGTTAACCAATATGGTCACTCACTGAATTCACTAGGACTCTTTTGCAGGTGGATCTTGACACGCAGGTGAAGGCCACCATCATCTAAGGAGTAGAAAGATACTCTTTCATGGATTAGTAGTTTCTCAAAAATCAACTGAACCAAATAATCATAGCCCTGTATTTTAAGGATAAACAATAATAATGGATTAGCAATTCTCAAAAATCAACTAGCAGTTTCCAAATGGTGGTTTTTTATTGTTTGTAGCCCCCTTCTGGGGTTCTGTTGTATCCTCTGTTCTCCTTTTCTTTTAATAGAATCTCTATCATCATCTTTCAAGCGGTCAACAATAGCAAGGAAATGCAGTTCAAATCCAACAGTAGGTGCAACTTTGACTAAGGTCAAATTTGAGGCTGTCTGATGCACGAGACGTAGTGGGTATAAGGGGGGACATGGTTGACAGGCAGGACTTCAAACTTGTCCAGATGGGCTTGGAGGCTGAGAATTACAAACTTCCTTTGCCACTCATGCCCAGCCCATTGACAACCATCACTCATAGCAAGACCATAAATTTTTCCAGTTGTAAGAAATTTATTGTAGTATGAGATAAACGGTCGAGAATACTAAAAGGTGCAGGCCCTAGGACTATCTCTATACTACGCATGAGATCTAGAAACAGATGACAGAACAAGGCTGAGAATACCACCTTAAGAAGAATCATACATGCATCACTAAAAAACAAAGAGAGAATCATACAGTCAAATAATGTGTTCAAACACAGGCTTATAAACTAAGTCAAGCAAAGATAGACAACTACAAATGAAAATTTGAATACCTTCGGCCTTGGCCTAACAGCTTCGAAACTTTGAAAAACTGGTGATGTGAAATCAGGAGGTTCCAACACTATATAAGCTCCTTTATTATTGAATCGCTCCACCGTTGCCTTCATCATAGATAAACTTTAGATGGTTGGCTAATTTTCGACTAAAATAAGCCATCAGTTGAACTAATGGTTTAGTTTTATCTCACATTACATTTATGAGAGAAATTTCAATGGTAATAAATTAATCATCTATGTCATGCATGAATAGAGATCAATTATTGTGATACATATAACATCAAGACAAATATTTAATGAGCCCTATGTGCAAAGCATGTGAATCCTACTAGTGACAAAAATGTGCATATCAAGGATACACTAAAGTACCTTGTATATCAAGGATACTCTAAAGTCAATGTTGATATAGTTAATATGACAACATAGAAGTGGACTGCAATAGTACAAAAACATCTAATTTTTAGCATCTCTGTATGTGTATAAGTTTGTAGATACTAAAATTTGTATTTTTATGTTACTAGTAAATACCAATATTTGTCACCATAAAGATCTCATCTTTTATTTAGCACCAGAAATTATGAGGGCATTTGTACTTCCAAATTGGACAATGATGAAGCCAAGAGTGCATTAAAATTTCTCAACAAAAAATGCCTAATCTTAAAAAGAGACACTGAATGGAGCTCCTCTAACTGAAAAAGTGCAAGCGAAGGATCCAGTTATGACATGTATATGTTAATAAAAATAATCATAGATGCATCAAACCAAGCCTAGACCTGAAACTGAGGGTAGTCTGGAGCACTAAAAAGAGTAACAAGCTTCCCCGATTGCACCTCGTGATCGATTGTGTATCCATTATCCATTCCTGTAAGACCATTCCGTTTTTCTCTTGCATCAGGCCCTTCATGTGACCTAATAATCAACTGTAGTTTCAGAAATAGACAATTCTTCTGCAATTAGTAATACAACTACTAATTAAAACATTGAAGTAACTTTAAGTGAAATAACAGATAAGAAAAGGAGGAAAAGATGACCAGTCTGTTAGACACTAAAAATCATAATGGGGATTCAACTTATGGCTGCCTTGATTTATCCACAACAAGAACCAGTACATTTGAAAGATGAGACTAGTGGAATTCCATAAGAATAGGACAATTTTTTGCCTTTAGTTATTTTTAATAACCCCAACCCAACCCACCAAAAATAATAATAATAATAGTAATAATAATGACAAAACCTGACCTTGTTACAGGGTCCTAAAATGATTATATATCATAAGGAAAACTTCATGTTATCAATAGATCTCATTTTCAAAGTTTAATTGGAGGGTGCATTAAAGGATGATACGCCATTCTACCAATAAAATTAAAATATTCAAATATGAGAGGAAGAGAGAGGGGGGGAATATGACAGAAAGTGTAGCACTAGACTCAAATTATTACAAAAATTTATAACACTTTTTTTGAAAGGTAAAATTTATAACAGTTTTAAAAAGACAACTACAAGAAAAGCATCTTAATTTATTTTTCCAATCATCGTTTGGAGAGAGAGAGCGGGGCGGATGGGGGGATGAGTTAACAAGTTACTCAGATCATGCCCAAATAATATAAATGGGATGTTATAAAAATGAATACAGAATTGAACTAGATGGCACTCATATCAATGAAGAGACAAAATATATAAACATAATTCTGAATAAAAATCAACATATTTGTTTATTTTGTACCCTTACCTTTAGATGATACCTTTTTAGAAACTCTTCAGTACAATCAGGACCCCACAACAAGCCAATGCCCCTCTCCTTATTTGGAGAAAGACCAGGTGTCATCGATGGATCAGACCACAAAACATCTCCAGGTATCAAGTTTGAACCCTCCCATGGAGGATCAAGAACCGTCCGCCTGGCTTTGGATAATTCCTCCAAAGAACCAAGTGTTAAAGATCTTTCATCTGAATGAATGGATATCCTCCGACCCTTCTTTCTTTTGGACCGCTTCGACGAGGAAATAGGAATGCTACGGAAAAGCCCTCCATGAGCAGTAAAGACACGCTCAGCGATGATAGAGGCCAAAGGAAGGCCCTCAAAACAACCTAAACATTTTCGATATGCATGCTTGCCTTGTTCTCCATATTTGGTCATAACCTCATTCTCGAAACCATACACTGAAGTGCAATATTTAGATTCATGATTCCCACGTAGAAGAAAGACTCTATGGGGCAAAACGACCTGTTATTTAAACCAAAATGACCTTTTATTTAAGCAAAAAGAGGAGGGATATAGACAACACATCATTTCAATAATTTAGTTTCAACTAAAACAACTGCATCAAGGAAAAAAAAGTGATTTTGCAGCATTCAATAATTAAGAATACTTATCCAATCTACAATTTAAGCAAAAACAATCGTCTGAAATATTACATACTTGTCTTGTATGTACTGGCTAAAAGAAAGAACCAAGGCAACAAAAGAATTGAGCATCACAACCACCACAAAACAACCAGAAAAGTGATAAAGTGAGATTTTGTTAGCCACGTCGCTAAAAAAATGTCATAAAGAAAGGTTGGTTCCCTCTACAACCTTAACCACAATGCACAACGAATTCAGTTACCTCACCAAGGTTTCTGTTTCTCAGAAAGCTTCAAGAGTACACCAACCCTTCCATTCAATCATTGCCCTACATGTGGTGGACATACATGATCAGAGGCCACAAAAGACATGATCCAGCACGTATGATTTGTCAAAGTTGAAAATAGTAAGAAAATTTGTGGAAGAAAACACTTGATTTTTTGAAAAGAAAAGGAAAAAAAATGAATAGTTGTCATTTCCCAAAAAAAATAAAAAAAAAAAAAAAAAATAGAAGGAAAGAACAGGAGGGTTAAAAGGTAAAATCTTGGAGGGTCTATCCATATAACATACATTTCGTCTTTCCATGACACATTACTGTTGGCAACACAGTTAACTTCATAAGCTTACTAAAACGACCCATTAAAGGAAATAGTCAAAACAACGTAAATTAATTTAAAGATAACTCATACATGGGATCTTTCATGGGCATGTGAGCATATGAATGAGGCACATACACGTGCAATTCACAGGTGCACCATACCACACCACAGTACACTTGCCACCAGACCAAATGTCCACATGCATGTGTGTGAAAATTATTATTTTTATAACATCTAAACAGTTAAATATTTTGCCTTTGCTCTATATAAAAGTGGGACTTGAGTTCTAAGGGCATAAAATGTGTGCCAGAAGGCAAAAAGTTTTAGAAATAAAAAAAATATCGGGAAGCCTTGAAATTTCGATCTAAATATATAAAAAAACGCCATCTTTCTCAATAGCATGCGAAAGCACAAAAGAAGAATGCAGACCATTCTGTTAGTGGACTCATATGGTTGAACTGCATATGAAAATATGGCATCTCTCAATCAAAGGTGGATATACAACAAGTAACTAATGTCAAGATTTTAGCACAACTACTGGCCATCTGTGCAACAATGCATTCTAAGGGTTCATGGTAGCCCATGATGAGAATCCCATTATGCAGGATATTGATCTTCACATATCACCCCTCCAAAACTATGCCAGTTGTCATAATAATAATAATAATAATGTTTATTTGCGCATAAAGTTCAAAATTAAAGAACCCAATTAAATGGTTTTCATTTAAAGAAGCACTATGAATGTCCAATGAAAAAGAAAACAATCAATTCCTACAAGTGCCTGTAAAGCAATTGGCAAAGTGTTCATTCTACAGCCATAAAGGCAGGCATGTTACAATTCAAAAAATAAGGATAGAGCATAGAGCTAAATCACATCCAAATGCACCTAGATTAAATAACCACAGCCAAGGACATCTGTAAGAAATAAGGCCAGCCTTTTTTCTAAAGAAAAACTTGATCTGCCCTAATTCAAAGATAAGCTGGTTTGGAGTGTCTTGCAGCTGAATAATTTGTGTCTGAAACTGCAAAATAGCTTCTTCTTCTTCTTTTGAATCTTACTTTCAGAATAAAAGTTTCCCTTATATCATAACAAACCAGCTTATCTTTGAATTAGGGCAGATCAAGTTTTTCTTCATCTTTCAAAGATGAAGTTCAAACATAAATCAAGTACACTTGGTTGCATGGATTCATTTCAAGAAAAAAAATAATAAGAATAGGAAAGCAGACAGAAGTATTTTATAGAAAATTACAACGTGTATAGTTTGTTTACCTACGTTTACTCTTTCTTGAAAACAAATAACTCTTGTCATTTTGTTATCTAGAAAGTTCACGTCCATCTCTCAAGCATAGTTTAACAACTTGGAAAAAAAAATAGGTAACTCCGGTCTACTCTTGAATTTCAAGAAGATCAGGTATAAGTTTTACTAAATTTCTAAAAAAAAAAAAGGACAAGAAAACTTGTTGAACTACATTGTGTTGATCTTGTTTGAGGCCTCTCTCCTTGGTTCTTTTTTAGCTCTTAGCGTTTCTTGTTTTTTCTGCTTTCTCCATTTGTATTTGCACCTCTGTGCCTCTTCATCTATTAATATATGAATTATTTCAAAAAAAAAAAAACTTGTTGAACTACTCAACTCAACAAAATTCCAAATCAAGTTTAAGTTTCAAATTTTTGACCTACCATGTCAAGACATTAAGAGTCGAAAAGTAAAATGCAAAATTTTTTAAGCAAATTGATTGAGACAACCTTCTTTTATAAGAAAATACTGCTAGTACTTCGTTTACTTTAATGACAAAAACACTCTTCTGAAATGTATTATTATAAAATTCATCAACCATTTTCGACATTTAATAAAAAAAAACAAGGGGTGCCTCCTTAACAAAATGGGTGTCTAGTCAATTCTTCCGTTCAATCCTATGAACGGATGGAACATGATTTGCTGATTCCGAGGAAATGCATATTATTGAAATGGAATACTTCCCCATTTAGCTCCATTTGAAATGAAATGTATTCTATACCAATTATGGTCAATAGAATGGCCCCAAATCAACCTTAAAAGGATAGTAAGGTCAATTAGAGATAAAGTGGGCTATAAAGTGTGAAGCCTTATCAATGGTGGGCACCACAAGCAAGCATATTCAAAGTCTTATTTATCTTGTCTGTCTAAAGTTTACTCAAAATTAACACACAGGGGGTTGCCTAATGGTCAAGAAACTCTAAGGGAGGTCTTGAATTCGATTCATGATCAAACCCCTTTGGACCACTCTCAAAGGGGTTACTCCTCATCATTTGGACCCAATATATGTGTGCAAGGAGATGTACACATGCCCAAAAGAATTTTAGTCGGGTAAAATCCCCAATGAGTCAGATGTCAGAATACACCTTTGGTCATTAAAAAAAAAAGTTTACTCAAAACTGGATGTGACAAATTAATTTATAGGTATTTAATTACCTATCTCACACTTATTGTCACACTCATGTGACCAAAGACACAACCTTTACCATTGCAGCAATGAGTATTTAGTTATTTACCAACCGATTCAGATTCTCTACAAATAATCCACTTTCTTGATTTTAATTCTTAGTGACTTCTGATTCATAGCAAAGCAATTCAGAGAACGCAAAGAAAGAACATTCAAATTTCTAACATGAGAGAAAGAAGTCCAAATCAGACCTTCCAAGCTAGCAACAACAGAAATGTCTCGAGCCCCCACGCTCCTCTGTCAACATAATCCCCATTAAACACGAAGAACCGATTCTCCGATGGCAGACCCGCATCTTGTAGCAGAAAAACCAGGTCGTGCCATTGGCCGTGGACATCACCAACAATAACAACGCTCGAATCTTCTCTTCCTTCTTCATTCACTTTCACGCAATTGGGCTCTGCATGGAGTATCTTCGACGCCTTGAGGACGAGTCTGTCGAAGACAGATACAGGAAAAACAGATGGAAAATCCGACGGCTGGAGATTTTTTGATGACCAATCGAAAGTCAATGTTAGATCCTGGATCCAATCAACTGTTAGATCTCCATCTGAGGGCCATGAGAGAGGAATCTGAGGTGGATCTGAAATGGGTTTTTGATTTTGAGATTGATTTAAAGAAGATGGCTGAGAAATTGGAGATGATGATTCTGTTCCCGTTAACATGTCTAAAATTTTAATTTAAAAAAAAAAAAAGGAAAAAGGAAAAGGGGAAATGGAGACGCTAAACGAATTTATACTAAAACCCTAGATTCCTGGTTCTTTCTTAAGAAAAAAAAAAAGGTATGAAAAACCAACGGCCAGGATGTGATCTTTGGGGCTGATGGTAGTTTGATGGACGATCCAGAACGATGAAGAGAAGGATGGTCATTTCCCGGTGTCCCGCGGGAGCTGCGGATTTCGGTGGCCTAGCTGCTTTCAGCTTTAATAAATGGGAGGAGAACAGAAGAAACGGCGACGGGAAAGAGGATTTATATACGACCAGAACCGTACATACAGGTCAAACATGTCCGTGCGACACGTGGAATATAATTTTTAACGTATACATACATGAACTAAAAAAAAAAGTTTCCACCAATATAAAATTATAAAATAAATTACTTAAAATAATCATTTCAATTATGCTGTGTTATTAACATTACAACTTTAAAAGATTAGAAGAAAATTTATCACAATTAAAATTTAATAATAAATAATTTTTGATAATAAAAATTATAATTTCAATAGATAGAAGAAAATTTACATGTCTTCTAAATGGTGATGGCAGCTATGACCGTGACTGATTAATGAAGGTTATTCAAAATTTTACACATTTTCAAAATCATCAACTTAAAATAAATTTTAGATTCAAAATTTACTATTTAGATTTTATATTTAAATTTTATAAATTGAATCAAAGATCTCAATGATAAAGATCTTGATAATCGAATCATCACTTCCACTTTTAAAAGAAATAAATGGCTCCAATTTCATTAGGATTAATTGATAAACAATTTTACCATGGAATTAAGTGTTTTGAGAATTAAATACAAACATGAAATTGAGAATTCAAATGGAAAGATTCAAGTAATTCATTGATCCAAATTAAATGGAAACAAGAAACCAATACATGCATTCATTCTAATCCAGCACTAATTCAAATTTAAAATCATAAAACCTCCTAATGAACTAATTTGGTTGGGGATTTGAATTCTAATCTAACAACCATTTGGTTGTGGATTTGAATTCTAATCTAACCAATGAAAAGAACAAGACAAGAACATTCAATATTTATTATGTAAAACCAATCAATACTTAAATTAAAATTAATTCAAACTCAAATTAAAATTCAAAAGAATCTAAACAGCACTCAACAAGCTTTAAATCTTTAAATTTTATTTTAAATTATTGTGTGTCCAATACCATGGATGGCCAATGAATTTATTGGCTGAGAACACAACTAAAAACTAGAAAAATTATAACTTGCTGTCCAAAACAACCTTACACGTCAGGCCCTGCTAGTTGGGCCTTATTGCCTAATTTACTCTTCCTTCATTGGTTGGTCGCCATGTGTCAATTTTACATTATTAAAACCCACTAAAAAAACAGAAAATACATGATAAGTTGCAGCAAATCCACGTCCAAACCGGCCTGAAATCCCAGCCATTCATCTTGATTTCTTGCTATGTAAGCTGTTGCTAAAACCCAGGCCCAATCTTTCCAGAGTCAGGCCCGTATGCCCAGCCTGATCCTGCAGTTTATTCGGCCACTAAATTCAAGATTTTATTAGACTTAGTTGCCTCAAATTCGTCCCTAAATCAGTTCGTATCTGGCCCAGAATCTGCTTGCACGTTTTAGCAAGAAATTGCTAAAAATGGGCTTTCGGAATTGGTAATGCGGGTCCAAACACCCAGGCCTGGTATATTTGGTGGATTCTCTGCCATGTAGGGGGTCCTAGGTGGCATCCACATGGACTGTGACATGTCATCTGATGTGTGACCCGGATGCCAAGCTGGTTGGTATCAATTGGGTTTGATTTCAAGGGCTTTGGAGGCCCAAAAAAACTCCAAAGGGCCTAGGTCTATGGTTGGTCCAAATGGGCTTCATTCTTGGTACAAGTGGGTCCATTAGGTTGCGTTTGAAGTTCTCTCTTCCCTCCATCAATTTAGCATAGGTTCGGAGAGAACTTTCATTGATTTCATCTAATTGTGCTCACTCATCTTCGATTGAATCTTCTTGTTCTTCATTTGTGTTGATTGGGTTCGAGATGGCTTCATTAAAGGCATATGGTATACATACAACACACAAGTGGTATACAAACTACTGGATAATGACCCGTGTAGTATGAGTTTTCACCATGTACACCACCTTTAAAAGGAAAAATCATTTTCCCTTCTTTTTAAAAGAGAGAAGAGTGAGAAGAAGAAAAGTAATGACAAAATGATTTTTACCTTTTAAAGGTGGTGCACCATGGTGAAATTCATGGTGCACGGATCATTACCCCAAACTAAATTACTAGATGAAACATTCAACTTTGTTCTCCATACAATAACCTCGTTCCTCAGCACCATGGGTCAAAATCTCGGCCAAGATATCTCGGGTTTTAGACGCCCAAGATATCTCAGCCGATATGAGATGTATCGGCCGTACCGGCTAGATCTCCGCCGATATGACCTAGATCTCGCCAATATCGGCCGAGATTTATAAAAAAAAAAAAAGGAGAGAAATAAATATCGGCCGATATTCGGCGGGCCCAAGATCTCGACAACGGGCCTTTTTTTAACCCCTGCTCAGCACCCAAAATAGAAATTGGAGTCACAATATTTCCACTTTGGGTCTCTATTGCTACACTCCAATTTTCGTCAAAAAAATCTATGATGTTGTTTGTTGATCGTCCCACGCAGGGGTGATATTATCGGTCGATATCCGATATATATCGCCGATATCGACCGATATTGGTAGTTTTTATAAAAAAAAATAGGAGAGAGAAATTTATCGATCGATACCAAGATTTCTACCCTTGGTCCCACCTGTTAGAAGAGGATATGTCTACTACACATCCTTATGAGTCAATCGAGAGAGAGTTGCAAATACATTATTACAAGTGTATACTACAGTGCATTGTTTATTAATTAAACTTGACACTATTTTCCTATGTTGGATATGACCAAAGATGGACACATAAGTACAAGCTTCCCCAAAGCCACAGGTAACGCAAGCTTGGTGCTTGAGTGGGTGCACCAGCACCACAAATCTAGAACCTTTGCAGAGAGGGTCAAGCTCAAATAAGTGAATAGTGAATACCCTAATCATACTCAAGTGGGACTTTATTTCTTTCTTTCTCTCCACAATATATTTTTAAATCAAAGACAACAATCTCTATGTGTATTATGCCATGTATTTCCCACTGATATTCTGTCTTACAACATTTTGCTCACTCCCAAGACAAATGGGTGCACCACAAGTGTCAGCTTTATGTGAAATTAAACCTGTGATTCCACTATTTCTATTAGTTATTACTCTAATCATACTTTGATATTATAATAAGTAATAATAATACTGACATCATTAAATATAATCATAAAAAAGGTGAAAAGAGTTTGATAGACAGCCTAGCTAACTTAGGTGCTCCTATATCATATTTTGGTCCTCTTACCTTCTAGAGCCATCCAAATTTTAAGCCACTTTTATGATTGAGCAAATAGAAATACAAAATGTACCCACATGCCTCATTACCACTCATTTTGTACGGACATTATGGGTTGCTCAAAAAGATCAAGTACAACCAGTAGTGGAGTATGTGCAAGAGCAATTTTCCTTCAACATTTAAAAAAAAAGGTGTCCGTGGTATATCTTTTAGTAGATATGAGTTTTTTGAATTTTCCACTTTGCTCTCATCTACAGAAATCAGCTCATTTTTTCAGTGAATTGGTTTGCTCATCGGTGCACTGTTTGGTGCACCGATGAATGGACGATTTACTAAAAAGTGAACCGATTTATTTGTAGAATGATCCGGTCGGTGCACCGATTTGTACTTTCAAGAAATCGATGCACCGATTTTCAAGTGATCTGAAACAGGTGCACCAATAAGTGAACCGATTTTTGCATATAGATGAGGGGTAAAATGGAAAGTTCACTAAAACCCGTGCCTCCTAAAAGATAACACCCGTGTTAGGATGGGCACCCTACAAAAATTGTAAGAGATAAGTGTTTATGAACACACTAATTTCTTATTAAAAACATTAGTTTCTATTAAAAATTTACATTAGTTATAAATTTTTAGTTGAGATATAGTGCCAATGTCAATGGATAAATAAAATTTGATTTTCACAGGATCATTTAGTTTTATGATTCTTGATTTTGAGAATTTTGTTAATGTAAATTGTTGCTTTTTCATGTCCTACTTTCTTAAACTGTGAAGATTAGAAGGAGGGGTTTCACTTCAATTACATCATTTATAAACTTCTCTATCCATCTCATTCAATGTTATGGTATCATTACTTTGTTAATGTGAATAATCAGAATTGAAACTCTTTTATATCTACAATTGTCAATTTCTAATTATAAATTTCTATAATAATTCTTATCACATGACATATCCAAGACATTTCTCATTTGTTTGGGCCATTGAAAAAATATGAGAAATGAAGTGTAGAAAACTTGATCATAATATGGAGAGATCCTATATATCCATCATTTATATTAAAAACTTTATATTTTATCAAAATAAATGATAGACATGTAAAAATTAAAGTCAAGTCTTTTGCACCAAATGACTTACCTCAAAATATATCTTTCTTACAAGCAAAGAGAAAAGTAGAAAACAACAATGAAGATGCACAGAGGACTTAATTCTTTTCTAAAATTTCTATTTTTAAATATAAAATTGTTGTTTTTTTAGATTATTCTATATTTTTAGTTTGATATTAATCTAATTAGTATCTACTGTTAAATTAAAATTTATCATACAATACTGATTATTCTCCATTAATTTAAACAATATACAAATAAAACTAACAATAATTGAATCTATTTAATATATAACTTTTTAAAGAAAATGAACTTCCCAAGGATATATTATATTATGATGTCAAGTCATTGCATCACTGTCATCCATATTAAAAAAAATTACTTTTTAAAATTTTATTAATAAAGAATGAAGATGAAAAAAACTAATATGATCAAAATCTCAAAAGTGTATCTTTTGTGATAGGGTATCTCTCAATGCACGTAGGTGTGCACTTAATCCGAAAAATTAATTAGATGAGACGCCTCACACCTTCAGACATCAAAAAAATCTATTTAGCGAGTGTTTTATACTACTAATCAATGCTACAAATAATGAATTAACTCTCAAATATAGTTGCATTTGTGTAACTTTTCTTTTCCTTTTTAAATCTTATTTAATTATTCAAAATGGTACAAGAATTAAATCATGAATGAATAGTTAGATTCTATAAAAATTATTGATGAAGATGGTAAGATCCCTGTTATCTCACATGCACTAGAAAAGTCACATCAATGTGATGCCATACATTACAAATGTTGTCCCATAACAGGATGAGCCCAAGTTGGACTTGACAACTTGTGGCATGAGGAATCCAATACAAGTCCCTATCAATGTGGCTTAACTAAAATTGATTGATTCAATCATTAAACGAGTTTTGTCAAATGCTAAAATACCAGATGTTCTGTTTTTCAAAAAGGTTATCCATTTACACACCAAGATTTTTGATCATGAGACAATAATTTTCAAAATTTTAGAGTAAATTATCTTTTTACCTCTCTGGTATTTTATTATGGATGATTTTTCAGTTGATTTGACTGCACAGTTGATTCAAATTATTCGAAAGATCATAACGATCTTTTGAACGAATCTGATATATGCTACAGTTTTTTTTTTAATTTTAAATAGTAATTTTTTTAAAAAATTTTAAAGTTATTTTTTAAGCACTATATATTTTCAAAATTTCTCAAATTGAATATCATGACTAATTACGATAGATTGATAAAAATACTTTAAGAATTCAAGTTCGTTTGACCATCATAAATGCTTAAAATATAATGTTTTACAAATAAAGGTATCTTTAGACTGTGTCGAAAATACATTTAGGAGTGTTAAAAGAGCTTGAAGTCTTAAAGTATTTTTATCAGGTTATCGTAATTAGTCCGGATATTTAATTTGAGAAATTTTAGAAATACACAGTGCTTAAAAAATAACTTTAAAGATTTAAAGGAAATTTTATTATTTAAAAAGTTATTTTTTAAGCACTGTGTATTTTCAAAATTTCTCAAATTGAATATCCGGACTAATTACGATAGACTGATAAAAAAAATTTAAGAATTCAAGGTCATTTGACACTCCCAAATGCTTAAAACATAGTGTTTTACAAATGAGGGTAGGCTGTGCCGAAAACACACTTAGGAGTGTCAAACGACCTTGAATTCTTAAAATATTTTTATCAGTCTATCGTAATTAGTCCGGATATTCAATCTGAAATTTTTTGGAAATACACAGTGCTTAAAAAATAACTTTTTAAATAATAAAATTTCCTTTAAATGTTTAAAGTTATTTTTTAAGCACTGTGTATTTCTCAAATTAAATATCCGGACTAATTACGATAACCTGATAAAAATACTTTAAAACTTTAAGGTCTTTTGACACTCCTAAATGTGTTTTCGGCACAGCCTAGGGATACTCTTATTTGTAAAACACTATGTTTTAAGCATTTGTGAGTGTCAAACGACCTTGAATTTTTAAAGTATTTTTATCAATCTATCGTAATTAGTCCAGATGTTAAATTTGAGAAATTTTGAAAATACACAGTGCTTAAAAAATAACTTAAAATTTTTTTTTAAAGAAAGTACTGTTTAAAATTTTAAAAGAAATAACTGTAGCATATCAGATTCATTCGAAAGATCGTTATGATCCTTCGAATGATTCGAATCGACTGTGCAGTCGAATCATCATAAGGATAAAACACAGGAGGGACAAAAGGGTAATTTACTTCAAAAATTTGAAAACTGATGTCTCGTGACAAAAAGTCATGGTGTCTAAATGGATGGCCTTTTCAAAACCAGTATAATTATTCTAAAGGTCACATTTTATTTTAATTTAATTATTTTTAAAATAAATCACTTAATAATGTCAAGGAGGAGAGGTTTAAACAAGATTTATAAATAGCTTAGAAGATGTAGAATTCTCTTTTTCTTTCATTTTTTTTCCTGTTTAATAAGTAATGTACGCCCGTTTTCATCATATTATCTCAAATATTTAGAAATAAAGTTTATTAAACAGAATAGTGATAGATTCATTGGTAATGTCTTTCAATGAATATGTTCATTAAAAAAAATCTCTTTTATTGAATCAATTAAATTCTATTTTTAAAAAAAAAAATTGATTAATTTAATTTATTCCTTTTAATATTAAAACTCTGAGCCTTTAAAATTATGACTCAATTGATTTAATCAACATAATTTTTAATTGGTCACGTATTAAATTAAAGATCTCTTTGATAAGTCTATCCGTGCCATATTTATTGGGCCCATGTCTAGTTGTGTACAATACACATCAGCAATCATCCTTTTAAATATGGTGTCTAATCAATCACATTTGGCAAAGAAATTCAAACTAAAGGCTATACATCGTAGCATTTTAATCACCAACTCTAACAACTAAATACGAAGATTGAATTTAGTGTCTCTACTCTGATGAAAGTGAGTATCCTAAGACTGTCAACGAACTTACTGTGCTTTATTAAAACATAAATAAATCCTAATCTCACCTCAAATCAAATCATATTATATTAAATTAAATTGAGTTGTCTCCAAATAGGGTGCATGAAGTGACCCTTGTGACCCCGCATTCACCGCTAAAGCTTCCAAAAGGAAGATCACCTTCAAATCAGAGTAGGTTCGGATGGAAGAAAAAACAAAGAAGCAGTTAGAATTTGGAAGAGAACGGTGTCCAGAACAGGTGCCTTTGGTTCCACCATGTCTAATATCACAAACTCATTACTGTAACTATGATGTGATCAGCTAAACAATTAAACCCAAAATAATCAGTCGTTTTACATAGTTTTTTCACTGATGTGATGGGTTAAAATGGTAAAACGTAAATTCTAGCTCGTAATCTCTCGTCTCAAAAATTGAGAGGTGTCAAATTTAAACTCATATGACCTCACTTTTTTTGTGAATTGATTCATAATAAATTACTTTTCATGTAAAGATAAGTTGAACCATTTAAGTAGGTTACAATTTCGTTGATTAATAGTTTTGTAATCGAGTGATTGTTATATTCATAGAAACTAATCTCTCCTCTAAGTGCATTAGATATACCTCACGATAATCTTAAAAACAAATTGTGTGTATCAAATGAAGAATTAAGCAATCATCTTAATTCAAGTGACAAACTTCTCTATTTAGATCAGGGTTTAAAAACCAATGGTATTCATTCAAGTAACAAACCCTTTTATTTATATCAAGATTTACAAAAGTCAATGGTTGAAGTACTTCAATTTTTTTTTTTTATAAGAATGTATTTTCTTTATTTTTCACACATGTTATATTTAAATGATAAAAAACAAAAAGAGAGCGTCTTTGGGAAGATAAAGTAGTAGATCTTTTTATCAAAATATTTTTGAAAATAATATTTTTATCATGTAATATTAAAATTTCAATATCTCATATTGACATTTTGAT